>OW388293.1:60296268-61597839 GCA_936450465.1 Gibbula magus | reverse complement strand
AAGAAGTGACGTCACTGCAACAGGAAGTGACGTCACTGTAACAGGAAGTGATGTCAGATTAACCGGAAGTGAAATCACAAAAAAATGACATGGCGTGACTTGAGGCGGAAATGACGTCAAAGTAACCGGAAGTGACGTCAAAGGATATGACGTTTCTTCAAATGGAAGTGACATAATGTAATTCGGAAGTGACGTCACTGTAACAGGAAGTGACGCTACAGGATATATCGTTTCTTCAAATGGAAGTGACGTCACTGTAACAGGAAGTGACGTCAAATTAACCGGAAGTGACATCAAAGAAAAATGACATGGCGTGACGTGACGTCAAATGATGTGACGTTGCTTCAACCGGAAGTGACATAATGTTATTCGGAAGTGACGTCACTGTAACAGGAAGTGACGTCACTGTAACAGGAAGTGACGTCTATGTAATAGGAAGGGATGTCCTTGTAAAAGATAGTGACGTCACAGTATGTGACGTTCCTTAAACCGGAAGTGACGTAATGTAATTCGGAAGTGACGTCACTGTAACAGGAAGTGACGTCACTGTAACAGGAAGTGACGTCACTGTAACAGGAAGTGACGTCTATGTAATAGGAAGTGATGTCATTGTAAAAGATAGTGACGTCACAGTATTTGACGTTTCTTCAACCGGAAGTGATGTAATGTAATTTGGAAGTGACGTCACTGTAACAAGAAGTGACGTCACTGCAACAGGAAGTGATGTCAGATTAACCGGAAGTGAAATCACAAAAAAATGACATGGCGTGACTTGAGGCGGAAATGACGTCAAAGTAACCGGAAGTGACGTCAAAGGATATGACGTTGCTTCAACCGGAAGTGACATAATGTAATTCGGAAGTGACGTCAGTGTAACAAAGAGTGACTTTACTTCAACCGGAAGTGATGTAATGTTATTCTGAAGATACGTCACTGTAACAAGAAGTGATGTCACAGAATATGACGTTTCTTGAACCGGAAGTGAGGTAATGTAATTCGGAAGTGACGTCACTGTAAGAGGAAGTGACGTCACAGGATGTGACGTTTCTTCAACCGGAAGTGACATGATGTAATTCGGAAGTGACGTCACTGTAAAAGGAAGTGACGTCACAGGATATGACATTTCTTTAAAAGGAAGTGACGTCACAGGATATGACGTTGCTTCAACCGGAAGTGACATTATGTAATTTGGAAGTGACGTCACTGTAACAGGAAGTGACGTCATTGTAAGAGGACCCCCGGAAGTGATGTAATGTAATTCGGAATTGACGTCACTGTAACAAGAAGTGACGTTTCTTCAACCGGAAGTGATGTAATGTTATTCTGAAGTGACGTCACTGTAACAAGAAGTGATGTCACAGAATATGACGTAACTTCAACCGGAAGTGACGTAATGTAATTCGGAAGTGACGTCCCAGTAACAAGAAAGACGTTTCTTCAACCGGAAGTGACGTCAGTGTAACAGGAAGTGACGTCACAGGATATGACGTTTCTTACAACAGAAGTGACGATATGTAAATCGGAAGTGTCGTCGCTGTAACAGGAAGTGACGTCAGATTAACCGGAAGTGAAATCACAAAAAATAACATGGTGTGACTTGAGGCTGAATTGATGTCATACTAACCGGACATGACGTCAAAGGATATGACGTTGCTTCAACCGGAAGTGACGTAATGTAATTCGGAAGTGACGTCACTGTAAGAGTAAGTGACGTCACTGTAAGAGGACCCCCGGAAGTGATGTAATGTAATTCGGAAGTGACGTCACTGTAACAAGAAGTGACGTCACTATAACAGGAAGTGACGTCACAGGATATGACGTTTCTTGAACCGGAAGTGATGTAATGTTATTCTGAAGTTACGTCACTGTAACAAGAAGTGATGTCACAGAATATGACGTTTCTTGAACCGGAAGTGAGGTAATGTAATTCGGAAGTGACGTCACTGTAAGAGGAAGTGACGTCACAGGATGTGACGTTCCTTCAACCGGAAGTGACGTAATGTAATTCGGAAGTGACGTCACTGTAACAAGAAGTGACGTTTCCTCAACCGGAAATGACATAATGTAATTCGGAAGTGACGTCAGTGTAACAAAGAGTGACTTTACTTCAACCGGAAGTGATGTAATATTATTCTGAAGTGACGTCACCCTAACAGGAAGCTATGTCACTGTAACAGGAAGTGACGTCACAGTAACAGGAAGTGACATCACTGTAACAGGAAGTTACGTCACTGTAACAGGAAGTGATGTCATTGTAAAAGGAAGTGACGTCAGAGTATGTGACGTTGCTTCAACCAGAAGTGACGTAATGTAATTCGGAGGTGACGTCACTGTAAAAGGAAGTGACGTCACAGGATATGACGTTGCTTCAACCGGAAGTGACATAATGTAGATCGGAAGTAACGTCACTGTAACAGGAAGTGACATCACTGTATCAGGAAGTGACGTCACAGGATATGACGTTTCTTCAAATGGAAGTGACATAATGTAATTCGGAAGTGACGTCACTGTAACAGGAAGTGAAGTGACGTCACTCAAAACGGATATGACGTCACCGAAATCATTAGTGTGGACTGGGGATGTTACTTGTCATCCTGAGTCCACGCATCTTTTTAAAGTTAGTTCTTCCATGCAACCCGCGGTGCATCTGATGAATAGGAAGTGACATCACAGAAAAATGACATGGCGTGACTTGAGGCGGAAATGTCGTCACAGTAACTGGAAGTGATGTCAAAGGATATGATGTTGCTTCAACCGGAAGTGACATAATGTAATTCGGAAGTGATGTCACTGTAACAAAGAGTGACTTTACTTCAACCGGAAATGATGTAATGTTATTCTGAAGTGACGTCACTGTAACAAGAAGTTATGTCACAGAATATGACGTTTCTTGAACTGGAAGTGACGTAATGTAATTCGGAAGTGACGTCACAGTTACAAGAAGTGACGTTTCTTCAACCGGAAGTGTCGTAATGTACTTCGGAAGTGACGTCAGTGTATCAGGAAGTGACGTCACTGTAACAGGAAGTGACGTCACTGTAACAGGAAGTGATGTCACAGGAAATGACATTTCCTTAAAAGGAAGTGACGTCAAAGGATATGACGTTGCTTCAACCGGAAGTGACATAATGTAATTCGGAAGTGAAGTCACTGTAAAAGGAAGTGACGTCACATGATATGACATTTCTTTAAAAGGAAGTGACGTCACAGGATATGACATTGCTTCAACCGGAAGTGACATAATTAAAGAAGTGAAAAAAATGACATGGCGTGACTTGAGGCGGAATTGACGTCATAGTAACCGGACGTGACGTCAAAGGATATGACGTTGCTTCAACCGGAAGTGACATAATGTAAATCGGAAGTGACGTCACTGTAACAAAGAGTGACTTTACTTCAACCGGAAGTGATGTAATGTTATTCTGAAGTTACGTCACTGTAACAAGAAGTGATGTCACAGAATATGACTTTTCTTGAACCGGAAATGAGGTAATGTAATTCGAAAGTGACGTCACTGTAAGAGGAAGTGTCGTCACATAATGTGACGTTCCTTCAACCGGAAGTGACGTAATGTAATTCGGAAGTGACGTCACTGTAACAAGAAGTGATGTCACGAATATGACGTAACTTCAACCGGAAGTGACGTCATGCAATTCGGAAGTGATGTCAATGTAACAAGAACTGACGTTTCTCCAACCGGAAGTGACGTAATGTAATTCGGAAGTGACGTCACTGTAACAGGAAGTGAAGTCACAGAATATGAAGTAAGTTCAACCGGAAGTGACGTCATGCAATTCGGAATTGACGTCATCAACTCCGAAAGTGACATCACTCAAAACGGATATGACGTCACCGAAATCGATAGTGTGGACTGGGGATGTTACATGTCATCCTGAGTCAGCGCCTCTTTTTAAAATAAGTGCTTCCATGCCAACTGGCGATGACGTCAGATGAACCGGAAGTGACATCAAAGAAAAATGACATGGCGTGAATTGAGGCGGAAATGACGTCACAGTAACCGGAAGTGACGTCAAAGGATATGACATTGCTTCAACCGGAAGTGAGATAATGTAATTCGTAAGTGATGTCACTGTAACACGAAGTGACGTCACTGTAAAAGGAAGTGACGTCACAGGATATGACATTTCTTCAAACGTAAGTGACGATATGTAATTCGGAAGTGACGTCACTGTAACAGGAAGTGACGTCAGATTAACCGGAAGTGACATCACAGAAAAATGACATGGCGTGACTTGAGGCGGAATTGACGTCACAGTAGCCGGAAGTGACGTCAAAGGATATGACGTTTCTTTAAACGGAAGTGACATAATGTATTCACAAGTGACGTCACTGTAACAAGAAGTGACGTTTCTTCAACCGGAAGTGACGTAATGTAAAAACTAAATTTTAACCACAATACCAAATGCCCGTCCCACGGGGATAGCACGGCACATGAAATTGAGTTTACCAACAAGCCACTGGAGGTCCCGTTTGGTTAGCTTCTTCCTGTCTGCGGACAGCCACCCTCTGATCTGTGCCGTCGTCTCAACAATTTTATCATGTGGGATTCGAACATGCCCTGCTATTGTGTCTAGCTCTAATTCCAGGAAAGTAAGTTTCGTTGAAGGTTGAACATTGAAGTGATTTAGTACCTGCAGAGCAGCCTGTAAATTGTGAAGACATTCATTCGTGCCGGCCACTCCCCCTGTGAGGAAGTCGTCGAGGTAATGAATTAAGTGCTTGTTTGGGAGGTTATGGAGAAGACACCATTGCAAGAATGTGCTGAATTTTTCAAAAATAGCACATGAAATAGAGCACCCGAATTGTAAACATTTATCAAAATAGTACTTGCCGTCAAAGTGAATGCCGAGCAGCTCGAAGTCATGAGGGTGTACTGGGATGATACGGAATGTTGATTTAATGTCAAACTTTGAAAGGAGTGCGCCTGTCCCCAATGCTTGTACCATCTCCACTGCTTCGTCAAAACATGCATATGAAACAGAACATTCTTGATAGTTAATGTTATCATTTATAGAGAGGCCTTGTGGATATGATAAATGGTGGATCAGATGAAAATTGTCTGAGAGTTCACTGACCGAACCCTGCTCGAGTTTCTTTGGAACTAGTCGATCAGAGATACCTGTAACAAGGGTAAAGGTGGATTATCAAAAGGCCCAGCCATTCTGCCAAGGGCAATTTCCCTGTTTAGTTTTTTCATGACGACTTCAGCACCCACCGAATCTGACACGCATGACAGATTTTTTTATAATCGGTATGCCCTTATACCCTGAAACTTAAGCTTAAAACCATGCAGAAAACCCTCATAAAGTGAATGTGCATCAGAAGGGTTATGACATGAATACGAGCAAAGGAATATAGCATGATACTTACGCTGACCGGCGTTGGCGCTAGATCAGACATTTTGTCTGTACTGCCGGGTTGTGAGGGAGTGGTAATTTTCTCCCGCGGCGGCAGGTGTTCTGGAGGACATGTTGGCACGAAAACAGCTCTGTAGGTTGTGGCCAGACTCCCCACAGTTTCCGCATTTGTGTTTCAACACGCTGCCCCAAAGCTCTGGAACTCGCTTCCAGACAGTATCAAGAACTGTACCTCAGTCGCCCAATTTAAGAAATCTCTGAAGACATACCTGTTTCAAAATTAACATCATGCACTCTCTATAGCTCAATTACTACTCATATGTAAAGCGCATGTGAACAGCCTGGCTGTAACTTCTGCGCTATACAAATAGCTTATTATTATTATTATTATTATTTGCAGGATTGACGCTTACAGTTACCCTTGTTGAAATCCCAACATACGTTGAAGGGTAAGTTATGAGGAGTGTCTCTTGAAAAGCTTACCCCAGTGCCAGCGCGTTGTTTGCTCTGTCGGGGTGTCAGCATATGCTGCAGCCAGAGCTAACCATCTACACGTCCCCACTGAGGAGTGGGATCCCTTGCCATTCTGTGACGAAACTGTTGATCATATAATCTCCAGCCGTCCCCGCCGAAACGCCAGGCTGCATTGCGAATGGATTCAGCGTACGACAACATACCCTGTAACAAACTGGGTGAGAAATGTTTGGACATGTAAATTGACATGAAAATATGAAAAGCTGATGTCCATGCCCCGAGAGCGATAGGCTTACCGTGAGAAAGAATATTGAGAATAGATTCAAGCTGTCCCGATATGTTGTACTGGAAACCAAGGATGTAAAATCCGCAATTTGAACCGTATCAAGCGGTGCATATGGGGTGATGTAACAGCATTATTAGAAGAGGATATACCAGACTCACTGTTTGAACTTTCCACTTCTGTCCTCTTTGGTTGCTTTGTTCCCTTTGTCCATACAAGACGGTTGTTAAGAGCAGCTTTTCTTTTTCCCGGCATAGTGATGCAAGATTGATCTGATTTGAAGATATATGACACTGTGATCGTGTCGGCGAAACGTGGGGGAGAATGAAGCTGAGCAGCCGTTGAGAATTTAATGTGACGTCATTGGTAACCAAGTGATGTCATTTAGAGGGATGAAGAAAAACTGGTTAATTGATTGCGGGTGCCAGGTGAAGGAAAGAAAATAGGGAAGTATGTGAAGGGAAATTAATACGAAGAGTAATAATGGTTTTGATAACCGCATTTAGTGAGAATCACTAAATGTAATTAATGACTAGTTGGTAACATTTAGCGACCAATGGCTAACTGCTTACTGCAAATGGCTAACTGCTAATGGCTATTGGCTGACACCCTAGAACTAATGGTTACCTGGCAGCTGCTAATGGCTAATAGCTGATTGTTTGCTGCTAACTGCCAACGCGTAACTGCTAAAAGCTATTGGTTAATGACTAGTTGCTGACTGCTATCGACCAACGACTAACTACTTACATGTTAAAGCTAATTTCTAATTGCTGATGGCTTTACCCGTTGACAATGGCTTATGGCTAACTGCTAATGGCTTATTGCTAACATATAACCGCTAACAACTAATGGTACACTTCTAAATGAAAAAGGCTAACTAATAATGGGTAACAACTTACTGCTAACTGCAAACAACTAACTACTAATGATTAATGACTAAGAGCTAATGGCTGCTGAGGAGGAACGGCCAACAGCTTACTGCCAACTGCCAACTGGTAAGTGCTATTGACTATCAGCCAACAGCTATCAGTCAAATACTAATTGGTAAGCGCTATTGACCAGCAGACAACAGCTAAGTGCTAAGAGGCTATATTTACTGCTAAGTGCTAATGGCTGATATGGCTTATTGATAATGTCTAACTCAAAATAGCAAACAGATAATGGCTAACGACTTAGGGCTAACAAATAACAGCTAACTGCTTACAGTTAATGCTTATGGTTAACAGCTATTGCCTTACTACCTTCAACAAACGGCCAATTGCCAGCTGCCAATGGTTAATGGCTTCTTATTTAGTGCTAACTGCTTCTTGCTAATTGCTTACAACTTACGGCTGACTGCTAATGACTAACAGCTAATGATTAACGAAAAAGTGCTAACAGTTAATGGCCAATTGCTAACGGCTATTGGCACACAGCCTACAGCCAATGGTTAATAGCTAACTGCCAATGGCTAACAACTAACTGTTAGTGTCTAACAACTAACTATTAGTGGTAAACTGAAAAAGGTAATTGGTTATCAATTAGATGTTGATTGTTAACCACCAACAGCTAACTACTTAAATGTAACATGGCTAATTTCTAATGGCTTATGGCTAAAACTGCCAGCTGCCAACGGCTAACTGCCAATGGTTTATTGCTTATATATATCAGCTAAAAACTAGTGGCCAAATTTTAACTGAAAACGGCTAACTGTTAATGGCTAACTGATAACTGCTAACGACTTTTTGTTAACTGCTAACTTCCAATGACTAACTGCTAAAAGCTATTGGTTAATGACCAGTTGGTAACATTTAACAACCAAAGGCTAACTACTTGCATGTTAAGGCTAATTTCTAATTGCTGATGGCTAACTGCAAGCTGCTTGTTGCTTATTGCTAACATACAACAGCTAACAAGTAATGGCAAACTTGTAACTGAAAATGGCTAAATTTTAATGGATAACGGCTGACGATCAATGGCTTATAGCTAACAGCTATTGGTTATCAGCCTACAACAAATGGCTAACTGCCAGTTGCTAATGGCTGTTGTTTACTGCTAACTGATTATTGCTAACAGCTATAACTGCTAATGGCTAAAGACTAACTGTTAATGGCTAACTGACAATGACTAACTGCTAAAGGCTTATTGCTTACATATATCAGCTAACAACTAGTGGCCATATTCTAAATGAAAACGGCTAACTGTTAATGGCTAAATGATAACTGCTAACGACTTCTTGTTAACGGTTAACTGTCAATGGCTAACTGCTAAAGGCTATTGGTTAATGACTAGATGGTAACATTTAGCACACAATGGCTAACTGCTTATTGCAAATGGCTAACTGCTAATGGCTATTGGCGGACACCCTAGAACTAATGCTTACCTGGCAGCTGCTAATGGCTAATAGCTTTTTGCTTGGTGCTATCTGCCAAAGGCTAACTGCTAAAAGCTATTGGTTAACAACTAATAGCTCACATTTAACGACCAAACGATAACTACTTACATGTTAAGGCTAATTTCTAATTGCTGATGGCTAACTGCAAGCTGCTTGTTGCTTATTGATAACATACAACAAGTAATGACAAACTTGAAACTGAAAATGGCTAAATTTTAATGGATAACAGCTGACGATCATTGGCTTATAGCTAACGGCTATTGGCTATCAGCCTACGACAAATGGCTAACTGCCAGTTGCTAATGGCTGTTGTTTACTGCTAACTGATTATTGCTAACAGCTATAACTGCTAATGGCTAAAAACTTACTGTTAATGGCTAACTGACAATGACTAACTGCTAAAGGCTTATTGCTAACATATCAGCTAACAACTAGTGGCCATATTCTAACTTAAAACGGCTAACTGTTAATGGCTAAATGATAACTGCTAACGACTTCTTGTTAACGGTTAACTGCCAATGGCTAACTGCTAAAGGCTATTGGTTAATGACTAGTTGGTAACATTTAGCACACAATGGCTAACTGCTTATTGCAAATGGCTAACTGCTAATGGCTATTGGCTGACACCCTAGAACTAATGCTTACCTGGCAGCTGCTAATGGCTAATAGCTTTTTGCTTGGTGCTATCTGCCAAAGGCTTACTGCTAAAAGCCAATGGTAAACAACTAATAGCTCACATTCAACGAACAAAGGCTAACTACTTACATGTTAAGGCTAATTTCTAATTGCTGATGGCTAACTGCCAGCTGCTTGTTGTTTATTGCTAACATACAACAGCTAACAAGTAATGGCAAACTTGTAACTGAAAATGGCTAAATGTTAATGGATAACGGATGACGATCAATGGCTAATTGCTAACGGCTATTGGCTATCAGCCTACAACAAATGGCTAACTGCCAGTTGCCAATGGCTGTTGTTTACTGCTAACTGATTATTGCTAACTGCTATAACTGCTTATGACTAAAAACTAACTGTTAATGGCTAACTGACAATGACTAACTGCTAAAGGCTTATTGCTAACATATATCAGCTAACAACTAGTGGCCATATTCTAACTGAAAACGGCTAACTGTTGATGGCTAAATGATAACTGCTAACGACTTCTTCTTAACGGTTAACTGCCATTGGCTAACTGCTAAAGGCTATCGGTTAATGACTAGTTGGTAACATTTAGCACACAATGGCTAACTGCTTATTGCAAATGGCTAACTGCTAATGGCTATTGGCTGACACCCTAGAACTAATGGTTACCTGGCAGCTGCTAATGGCTAATAGCTTTTTGCTTGGTGCTATCTGCCAAAGGCTAACTGCTAAAAGCTACTGGTTAACAACTAATAGCTCACATTTAACAACCAAACGATAACTACTTACATGTTAAGGCTAATTTATAATTGCTGATGGCTAACTGCAAGCTGCTTGTTGCTTATTGCTAACATACAACAGCTAACAAGTAATGGCAAACTTGTAACTGAAAATGGCTAAATGTTAATGGATAACAGATGACGATCAATGGCTAATTGCTAACGGCTATTGACTATCAGCCTACAACAAATGGCTAACTGCCAGTTGCCAATGGCTGTTGTTTACTGCTAACTGATTATTGCTAACAGCTATAACTGCTAATGGCTAAAAACTAACTGTTAATGGCTAACTGACAATGACTAACTGCTAAAGGCTTATTGCTAACATATATCAGCTAACAACTAGTGGCCATATTCTAACTGAAATCGGCTAACTGTTAATGGCTAAATGATAACTGCTAACGACTTCTTGTTAACGGTTAACTGCTAAAGGCTATTGGTTAATGACTAGTTGGTAACATTTAGCACACAATGGCTAACTGCTTATTGCAAATGGCTAACTGCTAATGGCTATTGGCTGACACCCTAGAACTAATGGTTACCTGGCAGCTGCTAATGGCTAATAGCTTTTTGCTTGGTGCTATCTGCCAAAGGCTAACTGCTAAAAGCTACTGGTTAACAACTAATAGCTCACATTTAACGACCAAACGCGAACTACTTACATGTTAAGGCTAATTTCTAATTGCTGATAGCTAACTGCAAGCTGCTTGTTACTTATTGCTAACATACAACAGCTAACAAGTAATGGCAAACTTGTGACTGAAAATGGCTAAATGTTAATGGATAACAGATGACGATCAATGGCTAATTGCTAACGGCTATTGGCTATTGGCTATCAGCCTACAACAAATGGCTAACTGCCAGTTGCCAATGGCTGTTGTTTACTGCTAACTGATTATTGCTAACAGCTATAACTGCTAATGGCTAAAAACTAACTGTTAATGGCTAACTGACACTGACTAACTGCTAAAGGCTTGTTGTTAACATATATCAGCTAACAACTAGTGGCCATATTCTAACTGAAAACGGCTAACTGTTAATGGCTAAATGATAACTGCTCACAACTTCTTGTTAACAGTTAACTGCCAATGGCTAACTGCTAAGGGCTATTGGTTAATGACTAGTTGGTAACATTTAGCACACAATGGCTAACTGCTTATTGCAAATGGCTAACTGCTAATGGCTATTGGCTGACACCCTAGAACTAATGGTTACCTGGCAGCTGCTAATGGCTAATAGCTTTTTGCTTGGTGCTATCTGCCAAAGGCTTACTGCTAAAAGCCAATGGTAAACAACTAATAGCTCACATTCAACGAACAAAGGCTAACTACTTACATGTTAAGGCTAATTTCTAATTGCTGATGGCTAACTGCCAGCTGCTTGTTGTTTATTGCTAACATACAACAGCTAACAAGTAATGGCAAACTTGTAACTGAAAATGGCTAAATGTTAATGGATAACGGATGACGATCAATGGCTAATTGCTAACGGCTATTGGCTATCAGCCTACAACAAATGGCTAACTGCCAGTTGCCAATGGCTGTTGTTTACTGCTAACTGATTATTGCTAACTGCTATAACTGCTTATGACTAAAAACTAACTGTTAATGGCTAACTGACAATGACTAACTGCTAAAGGCTTATTGCTAACATATATCAGCTAACAACTAGTGGCCATATTCTAACTGAAAACGGCTAACTGTTGATGGCTAAATGATAACTGCTAACGACTTCTTCTTAACGGTTAACTGCCATTGGCTAACTGCTAAAGGCTATCGGTTAATGACTAGTTGGTAACATTTAGCACACAATGGCTAACTGCTTATTGCAAATGGCTAACTGCTAATGGCTATTGGCTGACACCCTAGAACTAATGGTTACCTGGCAGCTGCTAATGGCTAATAGCTTTTTGCTTGGTGCTATCTGCCAAAGGCTAACTGCTAAAAGCTACTGGTTAACAACTAATAGCTCACATTTAACAACCAAACGATAACTACTTACATGTTAAGGCTAATTTCTAATTGCTGATGGCTAACTGCAAGCTGCTTGTTGCTTATTGCTAACATACAACAGCTAACAAGTAATGACAAACTTGTAACTGAAAATGGCTAAATGTTAATGGATAACAGATGACGATCAATGGCTAATTGCTAACGGCTATTGGCTATCAGCCTACAACAAATGGCTAACTGCCAGTTGCCAATGGCTGTTGTTTACTGCTAACTGATTATCGCTAATAGCTATAACTGCTAATGGCTAAAAACTAACTGTTAATGGCTAACTGACAATGACTAACTGCTAAAGGCTTATTGCTAACATATATCAGCTTACAACTAGTGGCCATATTCTAACTGAAAACGGCTAACTGTTAATGGCTAAATGATAACTGCTAACGACTTCTTGTTAACGGTTAACTGCTAAAGGCTATTGGTTAATGACTAGTTGGTAACATTTAGCACACAATGGCTAACTGCTTATTGCAAATGGCTAACTGCTAATGGCTATTGGCTGACACCCTAGAACTAATGGTTACCTGGCAGCTGCTAATGGCTAATAGCTTTTTGCTTGGTGCTATCTGCCAAAGGCTTACTGCTAAAAGCCAATGGTAAACAACTAATAGCTCACATTCAACTAACAAAGGCTAACTACTTACATGTTAAGGCTAATTTCTAATTGCTGATGGATAACTGCAAGCTGCTTGTTGCTTATTACTAACATACAACAGCTAACAAGTAATGGCAAACTTGTAACTGAAAATGGCTAAATGTTAATGGATAACAGATGACGATCAATGGCTAATTGCTAACGGCTATTGGCTATCAGCCTACAACAAATGGCTAACTGCCAGTTGCCAATGGCTGTTGTTTACTGCTAACTGATTATTGCTAACAGCTATAACTGCTAATGGCTAAAAACTAACTGTTAATGGCTAACTGACAATGACTAACTGCTAAAGGCTTGTTGTTAACATATATCAGCTAACAACTAGTGGCCATATTCTAACTGAAAACGGCTAACTGTTAATGGCTAAATGATAACTGCTCACAACTTCTTGTTAACAGTTAACTGCCAATGGCTAACTGCTAAGGGCTATTGGTTAATGACTAGTTGGTAACATTTAGCACACAATGGCTAACTGCTTATTGCAAATGGCGAACTGCTAATGGCTATTGGCTGACACCCTAGAACTAATGGTTACCTGGCAGCTGCTAATGGCTAATAGCTTTTTGCTTGGTGCTATCTGCCAAAGGCTAACTGCTAAAAGCTACTGGTTAACAACTAATAGCTCACATTTAACGACCAAACGCGAACTACTTACATGTTAAGGCTAATTTCTAATTGCTGATGGCTAACTGCAAGCTGCTTGTTACTTATTGCTAACATACAACAGCTAACAAGTAATGGCAAACTTGTAACTGAAAATGGCTAAATGTTAATGGATAACAGATGACGATCAATGGCTAATTGCTAACGGCTATTGGCTATCAGCCTACAACAAATGGCTAACTGCCAGTTGCCAATGGCTGTTGTTTACTGCTAACTGATTTTGCTAACAGCTATAACTGCTAATGGCTAAAAACTAACTGTTAATGGCTAACTGACAATGACTAACTGCTAAAGGCTTATTGCTAACATATATCAGCTTACAACTAGTGGCCATATTCTAACTGAAAACGGCTAACTGTTAATGGCTAAATGATAACTGCTAACGACTTCTTGTTAACGGTTAACTGCCAATGGCTAACTGCTAAGGGCTATTGGTTAATGACTAGTTGGTAACATTTAGCACACAATGGCTAACTGCTTATTGCAAATGGCTAACTGCTAATGGCTATTGGCTGACACCCTAGAACTAATGGTTACCTGGCAGCTGCTAATGGCTAATAGCTTTTTGCTTGGTGCTATCTGCCAAAGGCTAACTGCTAAAAGCTACTGGTTAACAACTAATAGCTCACATTTAACGACCAAACGCGAACTACTTACATGTTAAGGCTAATTTCTAATTGCTGATGGCTAACTGCAAGCTGCTTGTTACTTATTGCTAACATACAACAGCTAACAAGTAATGGCAAACTTGTAACTGAAAATGGCTAAATGTTAATGGATAACAGATGACGATCAATGGCTAATTGCTAACGGCTATTGGCTATCAGCCTACAACAAATGGCTAACTGCCAGTTGCCAATGGCTGTTGTTTACTGCTAACTGATTATCGCTAACAGCTATAACTGCTAATGGCTAAAAACTAACTGTTAATGGCTAACTGACAATGACTAACTGCTAAAGGCTTATTGCTAACATATATCAGCTTACAACTAGTGGCCATATTCTAACTGAAAACGGCTAACTGTTAATGGCTAAATGATAACTGCTAACGACTTCTTGTTAACGGTTAACTGCCAATGGCTAACTGCTAAGGGCTATTGGTTAATGACTAGTTGGTAACATTTAGCACACAATGGCTAACTGCTTATTGCAAATGGCTAACTGCTAATGGCTATTGGCTGACACCCTAGAACTAATGGTTACCTGGCAGCTGCTAATGGCTAATAGCTTTTTGCTTGGTGCTATCTGCCAAAGGCTAACTGCTAAAAGCTACTGGTTAACAACTAATAGCTCACATTTAACGACCAAACGCGAACTACTTACATGTTAAGGCTAATTTCTAATTGCTGATGGCTAACTGCAAGCTGCTTGTTACTTATTGCTAACATACAACAGCTAACAAGTAATGGCAAACTTGTAACTGAAAATGGCTAAATGTTAATGGATAACAGATGACGATCAATGGCTAATTGCTAACGGCTATTGGCTATCAGCCTACAACAAATGGCTAACTGCCAGTTGCCAATGGCTGTTGTTTACTGCTAACTGATTATCGCTAACAGCTATAACTGCTAATGGCTAAAAACTAACTGTTAATGGCTAACTGACAATGACTAACTGCTAAAGGCTTATTGCTAACATATATCAGCTTACAACTAGTGGCCATATTCTAACTGAAAACGGCTAACTGTTAATGGCTAAATGATAACTGCTAACGACTTCTTGTTAACGGTTAACTGCTAAAGGCTATTGGTTAATGACTAGTTGGTAACATTTAGCACACAATGGCTAACTGCTTATTGCAAATGGCTAACTGCTAATGGCTATTGGCTGACACCCTAGAACTAATGGTTACCTGGCAGCTGCTAATGGCTAATAGCTTTTTGCTTGGTGCTATCTGCCAAAGGCTAACTGCTAAAAGCTACTGGTTGACAACTAATAGCTCACATTTAACGACCAAACGCGAACTACTTACATGTTAAGGCTAATTTCTAATTGCTGATGGCTAACTGCAAGCTGCTTGTTGCTTATTGCTAACATACAACAGCTAACAAGTAATGGCAAACTTGTAACTGAAAATGGCTAAATGTTAATGGATAACAGATGACGATCAATGGCTAATTGCTAACGGCTATTGGCTATCAGCCTACAACAAATGGCTAACTGCCAGTTGCCAATGGCTGTTGTTTACTGCTAACTGATTATCGCTAACAGCTATAACTGCTAATGGCTAAAAACTAACTGTTAATGGCTAACTGACAATGACTAACTGCTAAAGGCTTATTGCTAACATATATCAGCTTACAACTAGTGGCCATATTCTAACTGAAAACGGCTAACTGTTAATGGCTAAATGATAACTGCTAACGACTTCTTGTTAACGGTTAACTGCTAAAGGCTATTGGTTAATGACTAGTTGGTAACATTTAGCACACAATGGCTAACTGCTTATTGCAAATGGCTAACTGCTAATGGCTATTGGCTGACACCCTAGAACTAATGGTTACCTGGCAGCTGCTAATGGCTAATAGCTTTTTGCTTGGTGCTATCTGCCAAAGGCTAACTGCTAAAAGCTACTGGTTGACAACTAATAGCTCACATTTAACGACCAAACGCGAACTACTTACATGTTAAGGCTAATTTCTAATTGCTGATGGCTAACTGCAAGCTGCTTGTTGCTTATTGCTAACATACAACAGCTAACAAGTAATGGCAAACTTGTAACTGAAAATGGCTAAATGTTAATGGATAACAGATGACGATCAATGGCTAATTGCTAACGGCTATTGGCTATCAGCCTACAACAAATGGCTAACTGCCAGTTGCCAATGGCTGTTGTTTACTGCTAACTGATTATTGCTAACAGCTATAACTGCTAATGGCTAAAAACTAACTGTTAATGGCTAACTGACACTGACTAACTGCTAAAGGCTTGTTGTTAACATATATTAGCTAACAACTAGTGGCCATATTCTAACTGAAAACGGCTAACTGTTAATGGCTAAATGATAACTGCTCACAACTTCTTGTTAACAGTTAACTGCCAATGGCTAACTGCTAAGGGCTATTGGTTAATGACTAGTTGGTAACATTTAGCACACAATGGCTAACTGCTTATTGCAAATGGCTAACTGCTAATGGCTATTGGCTGACACCCTAGAACTAATGGTTACCTGGCAGCTGCTAATGGCTAATAGCTTTTTGCTTGGTGCTATCTGCCAAAGGCTAACTGCTAAAAGCTACTGGTTGACAACTAATAGCTCACATTTAACGACCAAACGCGAACTACTTACATGTTAAGGCTAATTTCTAATTGCTGATGGCTAACTGCAAGCTGCTTGTTGCTTATTGCTAACATACAACAGCTAACAAGTAATGGCAAACTTGTAACTGAAAATGGCTAAATGTTAATGGATAACAGATGACGATCAATGGCTAATTGCTAACGGCTATTGGCTATCAGCCTACAACAAATGGCTAACTGCCAGTTGCCAATGGCTGTTGTTTACTGCTAACTGATTATTGCTAACAGCTATAACTGCTAATGGCTAAAAACTAACTGTTAATGGCTAACTGACAATGACTAACTGCTAAAGGCTTATTGCTAACATATATCAGCTTACAACTAGTGGCCATATTCTAACTGAAAACGGCTAACTGTTAATGGCTAAATGATAACTGCTAACGACTTCTTGTTAACGGTTAACTGCCAATGGCTTACTGCTAAGGGCTATTGGTTAATGACTAGTTGGTAACATTTAGCACACAATGGCTAACTGCTTATTGCAAATGGCTAACTGCTAATGGCTATTGGCTGACACCCTAGAACTAATGGTTACCTGGCAGCTGCTAATGGCTAATAGCTTTTTGCTTGGTGCTATCTGCCAAAGGCTAACTGCTAAAAGCTACTGGTTAACAACTAATAGCTCACATTTAACGACCAAACGCGAACTACTTACATGTTAAGGCTAATTTCTAATTGCTGATGGCTAACTGCAAGCTGCTTGTTACTTATTGCTAACATACAACAGCTAACAAGTAATGGCAAACTTGTAACTGAAAATGG
Source organism: Gibbula magus (assembly GCA_936450465.1). NCBI lineage: Eukaryota > Metazoa > Mollusca > Gastropoda > Trochida > Trochidae > Gibbula > Gibbula magus. The sequence continues at coordinate 61,580,516 of OW388293.1, read as the reverse complement.
CTAAATGTTAATGGATAACAGATGACGATCAATGGCTAATTGCTAATGGCTATTGGCTATCAGCCTACAACAAATGGCTAACTGCCAGTTGCCAATGGCTGTTGTTTACTGCTAACTGATTATTGCTAACAGCTATAACTGCTAATGGCTAAAAACTAACTGTTAATGGCTAACTGACAATGACTAACTGCTAAAGGCTTATTGCTAATTGCTATTGGTTAACAACTAATAGCTCACATTCAACAAACAAAGGCTAACTACTTACATGTTACGGCTAATTTCTAATTGCTGATGGCTAACTGCAAGCTGCTTGTTGCTTATTGCTAACATACAACAGCTAACAAGTAATGGCAAACTTGTAACTGAAAATGGCTAAATGTTAATGGATAACAGATGACGATCAATGGCTAATTGCTAACGGCTATTGGCTATCAGCCTACAACAAATGGCTAACTGCCAGTTGCCAATGGCTGTTGTTTACTGCTAACTGATTATTGCTAACAGCTGTATTGCATTCAACATACCTAAATGCATTAGATGAGTTAATGGATGTTTATGATATGCTTTGTCAAGAAGGTGACACATATATAGTGGGAGATCTAAACTCTGATTTGTGTAAAGCCGTTTTATCCTCACGTGAAAAGGCACTAGAAAAGGTTATTAACCATAGAAATCTTGTACATGTCTTACACACTTCTCGCACGTATGGTCCAGCCTATACATGGAGAAGTAAGGATAGTCAATACAAATCTCTAATTGACTATATCCTTATACCCTCGCATGCGGTAAGCGACTTACTTCAGTGTTATGTGCTTGACCAATGTAATTACTCAGTTTCTGACCACCTACCATGTTACATTAATATTAAAGTACAGCCTAATGCTGCTACCCCACCATCAAAAATATGTATTCCAAAATGGCGAAAAGCTGATAACACTGAACTAAGAGCTTACACTGAAGAGACAGAGAGACTTCTCTCTGGAATATGTGATTCTTGTGTTCCTTTTGATGAAATACAATCTGCAGATATAGAGCTATATAATGAACAGATTAGCAATGCTCTTATAACTGCTAGTTCTAAATATATACCATGTGGAACATTCAGACCCTATCTTAAGCCTTATTGGAAGCGAAACGGCCTAAATGATGTTCATTATAAAATGCGAGGTTCGCGGCGAATTTGGTTAGCAGACGGCAAACCAAGGGGCGATAATTCTTCTGCGTATAGGGACTACAAACGTGATAAGCGCGATTTCCGTCGCTTACATCGGCAGGCAAAACGCCAACAACATAAAGAATTATCTCGTGAACTTGAAGTTACATCTGAAACTGATATTAATACTTTCTTTAAATCAGTCCGTAAGCTAAGACGCCCGCGGTCAACTGTTGATAAATTAGTATTCAACAATACACACGCGGATTCGCCAAAGGCTATCTGTGACCTGTGGGGTGAATACTATGCTAACCTCTCTCTACCACACTGCTCGGAAAGCTTTGATGATGAATTTAAAACTTCTGTGGAAAGCAAACTGGAAGACATAATTTCACAATCCGAAGTTTCCGATGCGGCTGACGTTATTCTTTATGCTGATATCCAACCTGAAGAGATAAAACAACATATCGTCAAACTAAATCGTAATAAATCACCGGGACCGGATCAGATAAACAATGAACATCTAATTCACGGAAGCGACGCGCTGGCTGTTAAGCTCTGCATTTTATATAATGCAATTATGAAGGCTGTGTACTCTCCCAATGTCTTTAGATTGGGGATGATTGTTCCACTTTACAAAGGAAAAGGTCCAAAATGTGATCCAAAAAACTACAGAGGTATCACTCTCACTTCCTGTATAGGGAAGTTGCTTGAAAAGCTATTGTTATCACGTCTTGAATGTTATATTAACAGTATCAACCCCGGTTTTCCAGAACCTCTGCAATTTGGATTCAGAAAAGAACATGGTGCAGTTATGTCAGCTTTTATGCTAAATGATTGCGTTACATACTATGTTGAACGTGGCTCACAAGTTTTTACAGCTTTTCTCGATAATGAGAAAGCCTTTGATCGAATTTGGCAAAACGGTTTATTCGTAAAACTTTACAAATTAGGTATAAGGGGTAAAATGTGGAATCTTCTATACCATAGTTACACTTGTAGTTCTTCCTTTGTTATGTACAATGGAAATAGCTCTGATACGTTTGAAGTAAAACAAGGGGTAGGACAGGGTAGAGTCCTGTCTTCATGGTTTTTCTTAGTCTTTATCAATGATTTGCTAACTGAATTAAGATATGCCAACAGTGGTTTATGTATATATGGAATCGATGTACCTTCAGTCCTGTTAGCAGATGATACCACACTTCTAAGTACCACCCCATCTGGCCTTCAAAACTCACTAAACATTGTTTCAGAATATGCTTCCCGATGGCGGTTAACATATAATGCATCAAAAAGCACTGTTTTGGTTTTTCGAAAAGGGAGGCAAACCTATCCCGAGCTCTCATTCTCATTTTGTAACACAGTTTTACCTATAAGTTCATCAGTAAAATATGGCGGTATTCTACTATCATCAAATCTATCTTGTAAAGATAGAGTAACTGCTAGCTGTCAAAAGGCAAGGCAAACTATAAATTCCCTACGTCCTCTGGGTTTTAACAACAATGATATGCATCCAATTACATGTGTTAATATATGGAAGCGAATGATTCTACCTACCAGCTTCTATGGCTGTGAAACATTGCCAACATTGTTTGGTAAAGACCTATATTTAGTGGAAAATACCCAACGTTTTTTTGCCTGTTGTATTCAAGGATTTAACAGACGTATGTCCACAGATTCAGCTTGTGCCAATCTTGGTCTCTGGACAATGGTCGGATATATTGATAAATGTAGATTATTATTCCTTGGAAGACTGTGTAATAATCGTTGTTATTCATCAACGAAAACCTTGTTTTGTGCATTTTTAACAATCAACTATAATGTATGTACAAACTCACGCAGTATCTGCAACACGCTATTATGTACAGCACGGAAATATGATCTGTTTGAATATATACAACATTTTGTACAAACTGGCACCTTTCCATCAAAGGAAGTGTGGCGCAGGATAGTTGTTAAATCTATCTTCTCTAATGAAGAGTATCAGTGGAAATTGAGACTCTCCATGAGAGAAGATATGTCCAGATATGCTGTTATCCACCAAACACTGTGTGTTCATAAATTTTATCGTTTAATAGATGTATATCCGGAATATAAAGCCCAACTACAACTTATTGTTCAATTAGGCTCAAAAGCAAAATTCTCAAAGGAATGTACATTTTGTTCAAAGCACTGTTTTGACCATGATTCCCATATCACTTTACATTGCGAATTTTTTATGCATAAACGAAACACTTTCTATATGGCATTACTTGACCAACTTGACGTAGATACCTTTGTAAATATTGAAATGTTACATGATGATGATGCTCTTGCACTGTTTTGTGGTGCCAAACTAGACATCCCGGGACTTAATGACGGTTCATGGCAATTTATCATACGTGCATTTTCCAATTATGTATTTGAAATGAAGGATGCTGTGATGACCTATTTTTGATTGTTTAATTTGTATTGCAATGTCTTAAATATTCTATGTAAATATTCTCTGTGCATGTATATAATTAATTGATGTTTTATCTTTGTAATCTTCGATTGATTTTGGAGGAAATAAAGACATTCATTCATTCATTCAATGGCTAACTGCCAGTTGCCAATGGCTGTTGTTTACTGCTAACTGATTATTGCTAACTGCTATAACTGCTTATGACTAAAAACTAACTGTTAATGGCTAACTGACAATGACTAACTGCTAAAGGCTTATTGCTAACATATATCAGCTAACAACTAGTGGTCATATTCTAACTGAAAACGGCTAACTGTTAATGGCTAAATGATAACTGCTAACGACTTCTTGTTAACGGTTAACTGCCAATGGCTAACTGCTAAAGGCTATTGGTTAATGACTAGTTGGTAACATGTAGCGACCAATGGTTAACTGCTGATTGCAAATGGCTAACTGCTAATGGCTAATGGCTGACACCCTAGAACTAATGGTTACCTGGCAGCAGCTAATGGCTAATAGCTTTTTGCTTGGTGCTATCTGCCAAAGGCTAACTGCTAATTGCTATTGGTTAACAACTAATAGCTCACATTCAACAAACAAAGGCTAACTACTTACATGTTACGGCTAATTTCTAATTGCTGATGGCTAACTGCCAGATGCTTGTTGCTTATTGCTAACATACAACAGCTAACAAGTAATGACAAACTTGTAACTGAAAATGGCTAAATGTTAATGGATAACGGATGATGATCAATGGCTAATTGCTAACGGCTATTGGCTATCAGCCTACAACAAATGGCTAACTGCCAGTTGCCAATGGCTGTTGTTTACTGCTAACTGATTATTGCTAACAGCTATAACTGCTAATGGCTAAAAACTAACTGTTAATGGCTAACTGACAATGACTAACTGCTAAAGGCTTATTGCTAATTGCTATTGGTTAACAACTAATAGCTCACATTCAACAAACAAAGGCTAACTACTTACATGTTACGGCTAATTTCTAATTGCTGATGGCTAACTGCAAGCTGCTTGTTGCTTATTGCTAACATACAACAGCTAACAAGTAATGGCAAACTTGTAACTGAAAATGGCTAAATGTTAATGGATAACAGATGACGATCAATGGCTAATTGCTAACGGCTATTGGCTATCAGCCTACAACAAATGGCTAACTGCCAGTTGCCAATGGCTGTTGTTTACTGCTAACTGATTATTGCTAACAGCTATAACTGCTAATGGCTAAAAACTAACTGTTAATGGCTAACTGACAATGACTAACTGCTAAAGGCTTATTGCTAATTGCTATTGGTTAACAACTAATAGCTCACATTCAACAAACAAAGGCTAACTACTTACATGTTACGGCTAATTTCTAATTGCTGATGGCTAACTGCAAGCTGCTTGTTGCTTATTGCTAACATACAACAGCTAACAAGTAATGGCAAACTTGTAACTGAAAATGGCTAAATGTTAATGGATAACAGATGACGATCAATGGCTAATTGCTAACGGCTATTGGCTATCAGCCTACAACAAATGGCTAACTGCCAGTTGCCAATGGCTGTTGTTTACTGCTAACTGATTATTGCTAACAGCTATAACTGCTATTGGCTAAAAACTAACTGTTAATGGCTAACTGACAATGACTAACTGCTAAAGGCTTATTGCTAACATATATCAGCTAACAACTAGTGGCCATATTCTAACTGAAAACGGCTAACTGTTAATGGCTAAATGATAACTGCTAACGACTTCTTGTTAACTGTTAACTGCCAATGGCTAACTGCTAAAGGCTATTGGTTAATGACTAGTTGGTAACATTTAGCACACAATGGCTAACTGCTTATTGCAAATGGCTAACTGCTAATGGCTATTGGCTGACACCCTAGAACTAATGGTTACCTGGTAGCTGCTAATGGCTAATAGCTTTTTGCTTAGTGCTATCTGCCAAAGGCTAACTGCTAAAAGCCATTGGTAAACAACTAATAGCTCACATTCTACGAACAAAGGCTAATTACTTACATGTTAAGGCTAATTTCTAATTGCTGATGGCTAACTGCAAGCTGCTTAAGCTTGTTGCTTATTGCTAACATACAACAGCTAACAAGTAATGGCAAACTTGTAACTGAAAATGGCTAAATGTTAATGGATAACAGATGACGATCAATGGCTAATTGCTAACGGCTATTGGCTATCAGCCTACAACAAATAGCTAACTGCCAGTTGCCAATGGCTGTTGTTTACTGCTAACTGATTATTGCTAACAGCTATAACTGCTAATGGCTAAAAACTAACTGTTAATGGCTAACTGACAATGACTAACTGCTAAAGGCTTATTGCTAACATATATCAGCTAACAACTAGTGGCCATATTCTAACTGAAATCGGCTAACTGTTAATGGCTAAATGATAACTGCTAACGACTTCTTGTTAACGGTTAACTGCCAATGGCTAACTGCTAAAGGGCTATTGGTTAATGACTAGTTGGTAACATTTAGCACACAATGGCTAACTGCTTATTGCAAATGGCTAACTGCTAATGGCTATTGGCTGACACCCTAGAACTAATGGTTACCTGGCAGCTGCTAATGGCTAATAGCTTTTTGCTTGGTGCTATCTGCCAAAGGCTAACTGCTAATTGCTATTGGTTAACAACTAATAGCTCACATTCAACAAACAAAGGCTAACTACTTACATGTTACGGCTAATTTCTAATTGCTGATGGCTAACTGCCAGATGCTTGTTGCTTATTGCTAACATACAACAGCTAACAAGTAATGACAAACTTGAAACTGAAAATGGCTAAATGTTAAAAATTTAACGGATGACGATCAATGGCTAACTGCTAACGGCTATTGGCTATCAGCCTACAACAAATGGCTAACTGATTATTGCTAACAGCTATAGCTGCTAATGGCTAAAAACTAACTGTTAATGGCTAACTGACAATGACTAACTTCTAAAGGCTTATTGCTAACATATATCAGCTAACAACTAGTGGTCAAATTCTAACTGAAAACGGCTAACTGTTAATGGCTAAATGATAACTGCTAATGACTGGTCAGTTCATGCTTTACTTGCACGACGCCCAGCTCCCTCACGCGGTTCCCCAACTGACTGTTGCGTGCCCCCTCAATGGCCAAATATGAGGAGGCGCCGCTCCAATGACGACAGGGTAGCATGTCCGACGTCACTAATCTTGTCTGCGGCAGGAGGAGCTGTACTCTCAGCATGGTCTCATGAATGTCCAAGTACAGCATGCTGGTCTTGAACCGCACCATATCGTTGGACCCCAGATGTATAACCAGCACCGCTGGATGTGGCCGGACGATGCTCTCCCTCTCCACGATGTGCATTAGCTCACTCCATCTCATGCCGCCTCGGGTCAACCAGGTAGAGCCAGGGAGATACGCATCCAGTGAACTTCTGGCTCTTGCCAGGTATGACAAGCCCACCAACCAGACTGAAAAGAGTAAAACATGCAATGGAAAACATTTCTTACATAATCAACGGTAAAGGAATGTACGATTTAAAAGCATCAGAGCCCCATCTACCATATTTTTTAATTATTTGTTGGCTAATGCCTTTAGCTGCCGCGGTAGTCGCAGCACCAATTCTAAAAGAATGGGAAGAAAAGGGGGAAGTGTCAACATTACTGTGCGCTAACGCCTTTTAAAGTATGGCCTGAAATTGGTACCTAGTCAGAGGGGTATAGTCAAAATGGATAAAGGCATGGATCTGAATGCTTGGGCAAACCATAAGGTAGGAATGTAAGGCTGTCACGGGACATAAGGGGTTGGAGGGCATTGAAGATATGGCAACAACTACGACTTTGTTTTGCCCATCCGTCTTGGAGTGTCTCAAGATAAATTGTCCTCGCCCGGCAGATATGTCCAGCTTCACGTCATTGACGGCAATGCCTGGCTGGTCAGCAGAGGTCTGCATGAGCTCCCCAACCCTGAAAAACCCAAAGAACACGGCACAGAAGACAGCTGCAAATAGGCGTTGTTCATATACATTACTGCACACTGCTGGTAGATTACGGATTATAAGTTTTAGCAAATCAATTGAGATTGGTTTACATGTGTCACGTCGTGACTGATCGCGAGACATGCCAGCAAGCAGTTTAGAAACCAAGAAGTGATCGGTGCGATCCTGCCACCCTTTTAACTTATGAAAAGAAGATATACCAGAGATGTATGTCTTCCCTGTACGACTGGAGTAATGGTTAACTGACATATAAGAAATGAAATGTACAACCTGGTCAATCGGGACTGGCCATATAGCCGGCAGTTCATGCTCTCGTCTGAAGGCGTGGAAAGTCTGCAAGCTTGTGTTGTATGTAGACCAGGTGTTCGTTGACAAGGATTTGTGTAACAAAAGCTGGACCGCCAAATCTAGAAGTTCCAAAGATCGTCCGGGAGGGGGGTTGGTGTTAGGTCCGCTGTTGGTGCTAGTCTGCGAAACTGGTTCATCTGGAATCTCGATAAGGAGTCAGCTATAACATTTGTCATGAGTACTGATATAAACAGCTTTGAATGTAATATTAAACTGCAAACAATAAAGGACAAGGCGTCTCACAAGAGACATTGTACGAGGTACACGGCAAGTTTGCTTGTTGATGATATGTACGACAGCTTGATTGTCGCAATTAAACAGTATTCTTTTGTTAGTAAAAGACTCACCCCACAATTGAACAGACAATACGATAGGGAACAATTCCAATAGTGTCATATCCCTCGTCACCCCCTCTCGCACCCAGTGCTGTGGCCAACGCCAACATGCCCACTTGCCTTGGTTGTAAGCACCAAAACCTGCACTGCCGGCCGTGTCAGTAAAAAGTTGAAGGATAGTGTTTGATGTCCACACAGGATGCTTAAAAACTGATATGCCATTAAAATGTTCAAGAAATTTTAACCACAATACCAAATCGTCCTTGATGCCCCTTGTCAGTCGTCATCTATGGAATGGAGATTTCAACTTACGAATCTCGTCAAAAATGAAATTGAGTTTACCAACAAGCCACTGGAGGTCCCGTTTGGTTAGCTTCTTCCTGTCTGCGGACAGCCACCCTCTGATCTGTGCCGTCGTCTCAACAATTTTATCATGTGGGATTCGAACATGCCCTGCTATTGTGTCGATCTAGCTCTAATTCCAGGAAAGTAAGTTTCGTTGAAGGTTGAACATTGAAATGATTTAGTACCTGCAGAGCAGAATTAAGTGCTTGTTTGGGAGTTTATGGAGAAGACACCATTGCAAGAATGTGCTGAATTTTTCAAAAATAGCACATGAAATAGAGCACCCGAATGGTAAACATTTATCAAAATAGTACTTGCCGTCAAAGTGAATGCCGAGCAGCTCGAAGTCATGAGGGTGTACTGGGATGATACGGAATGTTGATTTAATGTCAAACTTTGAAAGGAGTGCGCCTGTCCCCAATGCTTGTACCATCTCCACTGCTTCGTCAAAACATGCATATGAAACAGAACAGTCTTGATGGTTAATGTTATCAATTATAGAGAGGCCTTGTGGATATGATAAATGGTGGATCAGATGAAAATTGAGAGTTCACTGACCGAACCCTGCTCGAGTTTCTTTGGAACTAGTCCGATCAGAGATACCTGTAACAAGGGTAAAGGTGGATTATCAAAAGGCCCAGCCATTCTGCCAAGGGCAATCTCCCTGTTTAGTTTTTTCATGACGACTTCAGCACCCACCGAATCTGACACGCATGACAGATTTTTTTATAATCGGTATGCCCTTATACCCTGAAACTTAAGCTTAAAACCATGCAGAAAACCCTCATAAAGTGAATGTGCATCAGAAGGGTTATGACATGAATACGAGCAAAGGAATATAGCATGATACTTACGCTGACCGGCGTTGGCGCTAGATCAGACATTTTGTCTGTACTGCCGGGTTGTGTGGGAGTGGTAATTTTCTCCCGCGGCGGCAGGTGTTCTGATGGACATGTTGGCACGAAAACAGCTCTGTAGGTTGTGGCCTGACTCCCCACAGTTTCCGCATTTGTGTGGGTATTTGCAGGATTGACGCTTACAGTTACCCTTGTTGAAATCCCAACATACGTTGAAGGGTAAGTTACGAGGAGTGTCTCTTGAAAAGCTTACCCCAGTGCCAGCGCGTTGTTTGCTCTTTCGGGGTGTCAGCATATGCTGCAGCCAGAGCTAACCATCTACACGTCCCCACTGAGGAGTGGGATCCCTTGCCATTCTGTGATGAAACTGTTGATCATATAATCTCCAGCCGTCCCCGCCGAAACGCCAGGCTGCATTGCGAATGGATTCAGCGTACGACAACATACCCTGTAACAAACTGGGTGAGAAATGTTTGGACATGTAAATTGACATGAAAATATGAAAAGCTGATGTCCATGCCCCGAGAGCGATAGGCTTACCGTGAGAAAGAATATTGAGAATAGATTCAAGCTGTCTCGTTATGTTGTACTGGAAACCAAGGATGTAAAATCCGCAATTTGAACCGTATCAAGCGGTGCATATGGGGGTGATATAACGGCATTATTAGAAGAGGATATACCAGACTCACTGTTTGAACTTTCCACTTCTGTCCTCTTTGGTTGCTTTGTTCCCTTTGTCCATACAAGACGGTTGTTAAGAGCAGCTTTTCTTTTTCCCGGCATAGTGATGCAAGATTGATCTGATTTGAAGATATATGACACTGTGATCGTGTCGGCGAAGCGTGGGGGAGAATGAAGCTGAGCAGCCGTTGAGAATTTAATGTGACGTCATTGGTAACCAAGTGATGTCATTTAGAGGGATTAAGAAAAACTGGTTAATTGATTGCGGGTGCCAGGTGAAGGAAAGAAAGTAGGGAAGTAAGTGGGAGGGAAATTAATACGAAGAGTAATAATGGTTTTGATAACTGCATTTAGTGAGAATCACTAAATGTAATTAATGACTAGTTGGTAACATTTAGCGACCAATGGCTAACTGCTTATTGCAAATGGCTAACTGCTAATGGCTATTGGCTGACACCCTAGAACTAATGGTTACCTGGCAGCTGCTAATGGCTAATAGCTGATTGTTTGCTGCTAACTGCCAACGGGTAACTGCTAAAAGCTATTGGTTAATGACTAGTTGCTGACTGCTATCGACCAACGACTAACTACTTACATGTTAAAGCTAATTTCTAATTGCTGATGGCTTTACCCGTTGACAATGGCTTATGGCTAACTGCTAATGGCTTATTGCTAACATATAACCGCTAACAACTAATGGTACACTTCTAAATGAAAAAGGCTAACTAATAATGGGTAACAACTTACTGCTAACTGCAAACAACTAACTACTTACGATTAATGACTAAGTGCTAATGGCTGCTGAGGAGGAACGGCCAACAGCTAACTGGCAACTGCCAACTGCCAACTGGTAAGTGCTATTGACTATCAGCCAACAGCTATCAGTCAAATACTAATTGGTAAGCGCTATTGACCAGCAGACAACAGCTAAGTGCTAAGAGGCTATATTTACTGCTAAGTGCTAATGGCTGATATGGCTTATTGATAATGTCTAACTGAAAATAGCCAACTGATAATGACTAACGACTTAGGGCTAACAAATAACAGCTAACTGCTTACGGTTAATGCTTATGGTTAACAGCTATTGCCTTACTGCCTTCAACAAACGGCCAATTGCCAGCTGCCAATGGTTAATGGCTTCTTATTTAGTGCTAACTGCTTCTTGCTAATTGCTTACAACTTACGGCTGACTGCTAATGACTAACAGCTAATGATTAACGAAAAAGTGCTAACAGTTAATGGCCAATTGCTAACGGCTATTGGCAAACAGCCTACAGCCAATGGTTAATAGCTAACTGCCAATGGCTAACAACTAACTATTAGTGGTTAACTGAAAAAGGTAATTGGTTATCTATTAGATGTTGATTGTTAACCACCAACAGCTAACTACTTAAATGTAACATGGCTAATTTCTAATGGCTTATGGCTAAAACTGCCAGCTGCCAATGGCTAACTGCCAATGGTTTATTGCTGACATATATCAGCTAAAAACTAGTGGCCAAATTTTAACTGAAAACGGCTAACTGTTAATGGCTAACTGATAACTGCTAACGACTTTTTGTTAACTGCTAACTGCCAATGACTAACTGCTAAAAGCTATTGGTTAATGACTAGTTGGTAACATTTAACAACCAAAGGCTAACTACTTACATGTTAAGGCTAATTTCTAATTGCTGATGGCTAACTGCCAGCTGCTTGTTGCTTATTGCTAACATACAACAGCTAACAAGTAATGACAAACTTGAAACTGAAAATGGCTAAATGTTAATGGACAACGGATGACAATCAATGGCTAATTGCTAACGGCTATTGGCTATTGGCTATCAACCTACAACAAGTGGCTAACTGCCAGTTGCCAATGGCTGTTGTTTACTGCTAACTGATTATTGCTAACTGCTATAACTGCTTATGACTAAAAACTAACTGTTAATGGCTAACTGACAATGACTAACTGCTAAAGGCTTATTGCTAACATATATCAGCTAACAACTAGTGGTCATATTCTAACTGAAAACGGCTAACTGTTAATGGCTAAATGATAACTGATAACGACTTCTTGTTAACTGTTAACTGCCAATGGCTAACTGCTAAAGGCTATTGGTTAATGACTAGTTGGTAACATGTAGCGACCAATGGGTAACTGCTTATTGCAAATGGCTAACTGATAATGGCTGACACCCTAGAACTAATGGTTACCTGGCAGCTGCTAATGGCTAATAGCTTTTTGCTTGGTGCTATCTGCCAAAGGCTAACTGCTAATTGCTATTGGTTAACAACTAATAGCTCACATTCAACAAACAAAGGCTAACTACTTACATGTTACGGCTAATTTCTAATTGCTGATGGCTAACTGCCAGATGCTTGTTGCTTATTGCTAACATACAACAGCTAACAAGTAATGACAAACTTGAAACTGAAAATGGCTAAATGTTAAAAATTTAACGGATGACGATCAATGGCTAACTGCTAACGGCTATTGGCTATCAGCCTACAACAAATGGCTAACTGATTATTGCTAACAGCTATAGCTGCTAATGGCTAAAAACTAACTGTTAATGGCTAACTGACAATGACTAACTTCTAAAGGCTTATTGCTAACATATATCAGCTAACAACTAGTGGTCAAATTCTAACTGAAAACGGCTAACTGTTAATGGCTAAATGATAACTGCTAATGACTGGTCAGTTCATGCTTTACTTGCACGACGCCCAGCTCCCTCACGCGGTTCCCCAACCGACTGTTGCGTGCCCCCTCAATGGCCAATTATGAGGAGGCGCCGCTCCAATGACGACAGGGTAGCATGTCCGACGTCACTAATCTTGTCTGCGGCAGGAGGAGCTGTACTCTCAGCATGGTCTCATGAATGTCCAAGTACAGCATGCTGGTCTTGAACCGCACCATATCGTTGGACCCCAGATGTATAACCAGCACCGCTGGATGTGGCCGGACGATGCTCTCCCTCTCCACGATGTGCATTAGCTCACTCCATCTCATGCCGCCTCGGGTCAACCAGGTAGAGCCAGGGAGATACGCATCCAGTGAACTTCTGGCTCTTGCCAGGTATGACAAGCCCACCAACCAGACTGAAAAGAGTAAAACATGCAATGGAAAACATTTCTTACATAATCAACGGTAAAGGAATGTACGATTTAAAAGCATCAGAGCCCCATCTACCATATTTTTTAATTATTTGTTGGCTAATGCCTTTAGCTGCCGCGGTAGTCGCAGCACCAATTCTAAAAGAATGGGAAGAAAAGGGGGAAGTGTCAACATTACTGTGCGCTAACGCCTTTTAAAGTATGGCCTGAAATTGGTACCTAGTCAGAGGGGTATAGTCAAAATGGATAAAGGCATGGATCTGAATGCTTGGGCAAACCATAAGGTAGGAATGTAAGGCTGTCACGGGACATAAGGGGTTGGAGGGCATTGAAGATATGGCAACAACTACGACTTTGTTTTGCCCATCCGTCTTGGAGTGTCTCAAGATAAATTGTCCTCGCCCGGCAGATATGTCCAGCTTCACGTCATTGACGGCAATGCCTGGCTGGTCAGCAGAGGTCTGCATGAGCTCCCCAACCCTGAAAAACCCAAAGAACACGGCACAGAAGACAGCTGCAAATAGGCGTTGTTCATATACATTACTGCACACTGCTGGTAGATTACGGATTATAAGTTTTAGCAAATCAATTGAGATTGGTTTACATGTGTCACGTCGTGACTGATCGCGAGACATGCCAGCAAGCAGTTTAGAAACCAAGAAGTGATCGGTGCGATCCTGCCACCCTTTTAACTTATGAAAAGAAGATATACCAGAGATGTATGTCTTCCCTGTACGACTGGAGTAATGGTTAACTGACATATAAGAAATGAAATGTACAACCTGGTCAATCGGGACTGGCCATATAGCCGGCAGTTCATGCTCTCGTCTGAAGGCGTGGAAAGTCTGCAAGCTTGTGTTGTATGTAGACCAGGTGTTCGTTGACAAGGATTTGTGTAACAAAAGCTGGACCGCCAAATCTAGAAGTTCCAAAGATCGTCCGGGAGGGGGGTTGGTGTTAGGTCCGCTGTTGGTGCTAGTCTGCGAAACTGGTTCATCTGGAATCTCGATAAGGAGTCAGCTATAACATTTGTCATGAGTACTGATATAAACAGCTTTGAATGTAATATTAAACTGCAAACAATAAAGGACAAGGCGTCTCACAAGAGACATTGTACGAGGTACACGGCAAGTTTGCTTGTTGATGATATGTACGACAGCTTGATTGTCGCAATTAAACAGTATTCTTTTGTTAGTAAAAGACTCACCCCACAATTGAACAGACAATACGATAGGGAACAATTCCAATAGTGTCATATCCCTCGTCACCCCCTCTCGCACCCAGTGCTGTGGCCAACGCCAACATGCCCACTTGCCTTGGTTGTAAGCACCAAAACCTGCACTGCCGGCCGTGTCAGTAAAAAGTTGAAGGATAGTGTTTGATGTCCACACAGGATGCTTAAAAACTGAAATGCCATTAAAATGTTCAAGAAATTTTAACCACAATACCAAATCGTCCTTGATGCCCCTTGTCAGTCGTCATCTATGGAATGGAGATTTCAACTTACGAATCTCGTCAAAAATGAAATTGAGTTTACCAACAAGCCACTGGAGGTCCCGTTTGGTTAGCTTCTTCCTGTCTGCGGACAGCCACCCTCTGATCTGTGCCGTCGTCTCAACAATTTTATCATGTGGGATTCGAACATGCCCTGCTATTGTGTCGATCTAGCTCTAATTCCAGGAAAGTAAGTTTCGTTGAAGGTTGAACATTGAAATGATTTAGTACCTGCAGAGCAGAATTAAGTGCTTGTTTGGGAGTTTATGGAGAAGACACCATTGCAAGAATGTGCTGAATTTTTCAAAAATAGCACATGAAATAGAGCACCCGAATGGTAAACATTTATCAAAATAGTACTTGCCGTCAAAGTGAATGCCGAGCAGCTCGAAGTCATGAGGGTGTACTGGGATGATACGGAATGTTGATTTAATGTCAAACTTTGAAAGGAGTGCGCCTGTCCCCAATGCTTGTACCATCTCCACTGCTTCGTCAAAACATGCATATGAAACAGAACAGTCTTGATGGTTAATGTTATCAATTATAGAGAGGCCTTGTGGATATGATAAATGGTGGATCAGATGAAAATTGAGAGTTCACTGACCGAACCCTGCTCGAGTTTCTTTGGAACTAGTCCGATCAGAGATACCTGTAACAAGGGTAAAGGTGGATTATCAAAAGGCCCAGCCATTCTGCCAAGGGCAATCTCCCTGTTTAGTTTTTTCATGACGACTTCAGCACCCACCGAATCTGACACGCATGACAGATTTTTTTATAATCGGTATGCCCTTATACCCTGAAACTTAAGCTTAAAACCATGCAGAAAACCCTCATAAAGTGAATGTGCATCAGAAGGGTTATGACATGAATACGAGCAAAGGAATATAGCATGATACTTACGCTGACCGGCGTTGGCGCTAGATCAGACATTTTGTCTGTACTGCCGGGTTGTGTGGGAGTGGTAATTTTCTCCCGCGGCGGCAGGTGTTCTGATGGACATGTTGGCACGAAAACAGCTCTGTAGGTTGTGGCCTGACTCCCCACAGTTTCCGCATTTGTGTGGGTATTTGCAGGATTGACGCTTACAGTTACCCTTGTTGAAATCCCAACATACGTTGAAGGGTAAGTTACGAGGAGTGTCTCTTGAAAAGCTTACCCCAGTGCCAGCGCGTTGTTTGCTCTTTCGGGGTGTCAGCATATGCTGCAGCCAGAGCTAACCATCTACACGTCCCCACTGAGGAGTGGGATCCCTTGCCATTCTGTGATGAAACTGTTGATCATATAATCTCCAGCCGTCCCCGCCGAAACGCCAGGCTGCATTGCGAATGGATTCAGCGTACGACAACATACCCTGTAACAAACTGGGTGAGAAATGTTTGGACATGTAAATTGACATGAAAATATGAAAAGCTGATGTCCATGCCCCGAGAGCGATAGGCTTACCGTGAGAAAGAATATTGAGAATAGATTCAAGCTGTCTCGTTATGTTGTACTGGAAACCAAGGATGTAAAATCCGCAATTTGAACCGTATCAAGCGGTGCATATGGGGGTGATATAACGGCATTATTAGAAGAGGATATACCAGACTCACTGTTTGAACTTTCCACTTCTGTCCTCTTTGGTTGCTTTGTTCCCTTTGTCCATACAAGACGGTTGTTAAGAGCAGCTTTTCTTTTTCCCGGCATAGTGATGCAAGATTGATCTGATTTGAAGATATATGACACTGTGATCGTGTCGGCGAAGCGTGGGGGAGAATGAAGCTGAGCAGCCGTTGAGAATTTAATGTGACGTCATTGGTAACCAAGTGATGTCATTTAGAGGGATTAAGAAAAACTGGTTAATTGATTGCGGGTGCCAGGTGAAGGAAAGAAAGTAGGGAAGTAAGTGGGAGGGAAATTAATACGAAGAGTAATAATGGTTTTGATAACTGCATTTAGTGAGAATCACTAAATGTAATTAATGACTAGTTGGTAACATTTAGCGACCAATGGCTAACTGCTTATTGCAAATGGCTAACTGCTAATGGCTATTGGCTGACACCCTAGAACTAATGGTTACCTGGCAGCTGCTAATGGCTAATAGCTGATTGTTTGCTGCTAACTGCCAACGGGTAACTGCTAAAAGCTATTGGTTAATGACTAGTTGCTGACTGCTATCGACCAACGACTAACTACTTACATGTTAAAGCTAATTTCTAATTGCTGATGGCTTTACCCGTTGACAATGGCTTATGGCTAACTGCTAATGGCTTATTGCTAACATATAACCGCTAACAACTAATGGTACACTTCTAAATGAAAAAGGCTAACTAATAATGGGTAACAACTTACTGCTAACTGCAAACAACTAACTACTTACGATTAATGACTAAGTGCTAATGGCTGCTGAGGAGGAACGGCCAACAGCTAACTGGCAACTGCCAACTGCCAACTGGTAAGTGCTATTGACTATCAGCCAACAGCTATCAGTCAAATACTAATTGGTAAGCGCTATTGACCAGCAGACAACAGCTAAGTGCTAAGAGGCTATATTTACTGCTAAGTGCTAATGGCTGATATGGCTTATTGATAATGTCTAACTGAAAATAGCCAACTGATAATGACTAACGACTTAGGGCTAACAAATAACAGCTAACTGCTTACGGTTAATGCTTATGGTTAACAGCTATTGCCTTACTGCCTTCAACAAACGGCCAATTGCCAGCTGCCAATGGTTAATGGCTTCTTATTTAGTGCTAACTGCTTCTTGCTAATTGCTTACAACTTACGGCTGACTGCTAATGACTAACAGCTAATGATTAACGAAAAAGTGCTAACAGTTAATGGCCAATTGCTAACGGCTATTGGCAAACAGCCTACAGCCAATGGTTAATAGCTAACTGCCAATGGCTAACAACTAACTATTAGTGGTTAACTGAAAAAGGTAATTGGTTATCTATTAGATGTTGATTGTTAACCACCAACAGCTAACTACTTAAATGTAACATGGCTAATTTCTAATGGCTTATGGCTAAAACTGCCAGCTGCCAATGGCTAACTGCCAATGGTTTATTGCTGACATATATCAGCTAAAAACTAGTGGCCAAATTTTAACTGAAAACGGCTAACTGTTAATGGCTAACTGATAACTGCTAACGACTTTTTGTTAACTGCTAACTGCCAATGACTAACTGCTAAAAGCTATTGGTTAATGACTAGTTGGTAACATTTAACAACCAAAGGCTAACTACTTACATGTTAAGGCTAATTTCTAATTGCTGATGGCTAACTGCCAGCTGCTTGTTGCTTATTGCTAACATACAACAGCTAACAAGTAATGACAAACTTGAAACTGAAAATGGCTAAATGTTAATGGACAACGGATGACAATCAATGGCTAATTGCTAACGGCTATTGGCTATTGGCTATCAACCTACAACAAGTGGCTAACTGCCAGTTGCCAATGGCTGTTGTTTACTGCTAACTGATTATTGCTAACTGCTATAACTGCTTATGACTAAAAACTAACTGTTAATGGCTAACTGACAATGACTAACTGCTAAAGGCTTATTGCTAACATATATCAGCTAACAACTAGTGGTCATATTCTAACTGAAAACGGCTAACTGTTAATGGCTAACTGCTAAAGGCTATTGGTTAATGACTAGTTGGTAACATGTAGCGACCAATGGGTAACTGCTTATTGCAAATGGCTAACTGATAATGGCTGACACCCTAGAACTAATGGTTACCTGGCAGCAGCTAATGGCTAATAGCTTTTTGCTTGGTGCTATCTGCCAAAGGCTAACTGCTAATTGCTATTGGTTAACAACTAATATCTCACATTCAACAAACAAAGGCTAACTACTTACATGTTACGGCTAATTTCTAATTGCTGATGGCTAACTGCCAGATGCTTGTTGCTTATTGCTAACATACAACAGCTAACAAGTAATGACAAACTTGAAACTGAAAATGGCTAAATGTTAAAAATTTAACGGATGACGATCAATGGCTAACTGCTAAAGGCTATTGGCTATCAGCCTACAACAAATGGCTAACTGATTATTGCTAACAGCTATAGCTGCTAATGGCTAAAAACTAACTGTTAATGGCTAACTGACAATGACTAACTTCTAAAGGCTTATTGCTAACATATATCAGCTAACAACTAGTGGTCAAATTCTAACTGAAAACGGCTAACTGTTAATGGCTAAATGATAACTGCTAATGACTGGTCAGTTCATGCTTTACTTGCACGACGCCCAGCTCCCTCACGCGGTTCCCCAACCGACTGTTGCGTGCCCCCTCAATGGCCAATTATGAGGAGGCGCCGCTCCAATGACGACAGGGTAGCATGTCCGACGTCACTAATCTTGTGTCTGCGGCAGGAGGAGCTGTACTCTCAGCATGGTCTCGTGAATGTCCAAGTACAGCATGCTGGTCTTGAACCGCACCATATCGTTGGACCCCAGATGTATAACCAGCACCGCTGGGTGTGGCCGGACGATGCTCTCCCTCTCCACGATGTGCATTAACTCACTCCATCTCATGCCGCCTCGGGTCAACCAGGTAGAGCCAGGGAGATACGCATCCAGTGAACTTCTGGCTCTTGCCAGGTATGACAAGCCCACCAACCAGACTGAAAAGAGTAAAACATGCAATGGAAAACATTTCTTACATAATCAACGGTAAAGGAATGTACGATTTAAAAGCATCAGAGCCCCATCTACCATATTTTTTAATTATTTGTTGGCTAATGCCTTTAGCTGCCACGGTAGTCGCAGCACCAATTCTAAAAGAATGGGAAGAAAAGGGGGAAGTGTCAACATTACTGTGCGCTAACGCCTTTTAAAGTATGGCCTGAAATTGGTACCTAGTCAGAGGGGTATGGTCAAAATGGATAAAGGCATGGGTCTGAATGCTTGGGCAAACCATAAGGTAGGAATGTAAGGCTGTCACGGGACATAAGGGGTTGGAGGGCATTGAAGATATGGCAACAACTACGACTTTGTTTTGCCCATCCGTCTTGGAGTGTCTCAAGATAAATTGTCCTCGTCCAGCAGATATGTCCAGCTTCACGTCATTGACGGCAATGCCTGGCTGGTCAGCAGACGTCTGCATGAGCTCCCCAACCCTGAAAAACCCAAAGAACACGGCACAGAAGACAGCTGCAAATAGGCGTTGTTCATATACATTACTGCACACTGCTGGTAGATTACGGATTATAAGTTTTAGCAAATCAATTGAGATTGGTTTACATGTGTCACGTCGTGACTGATCGCGAGACATGCCAGCAAGCAGTTTAGAAACCAAGAAGTGATCGGTGCGATCCTGCCACCCTTTTAACTCATGAAAAGAAGATATACCAGAGATGTATGTCTTCCCTGTACGACTGGAGTAATGGTTAACTGACATATAAGAAATGAAATGTACAACCTGGTCAATCGGGACTGGCCATATAGCCGGCAGTTCATGCTCTCGTCTGAAGGCGTGGAAAGTCTGCAAGCTTGTGTTGTATGTAGACCAGGTGTTCGTTGACAAGGATTTGTGTAACAAAAGCTGGACCGCCAAATCTAGAAGTTCCAAAGATCGTCCGGGAGGGGGGTTGGTGTTAGGTCCGCTGTTGGTGCTAGTCTGCGAAACTGGTTCATCTGGAATCTCGATAAGGAGTCAGCTATAACATTTGTCATGAGTACGGATATAAACAGCTTTGAATGTAATAATAAACTGCAAACAATAAAGGACAAGGCGTCTCACAAGAGACATTGTACGAGGTACACGGCAAGTTTGCTTGTTGATGATATGTACGACAGCTTGATTGTCGCAATTAAACAGTATTCTTTTGTTAGTAAAAGACTCACCCCACAATTGAACAGACAATACGATAGGGAACAATTCCAATAGTGTCATATCCCTCGTCACCCCCTCTCGCACCCAGTGCTGTGGCCAACGCCAACATGCCCACTTGCCTTGGTTGTAAGCACCAAAACCTGCACTGCCGGCCGTGTCAGTAAAAAGTTGAAGGATAGTGTTTGATGTCCACACAGGATGCTTAAAAACTGAAATGCCATTAAAATGTTCAAGAAATTTTAACCACAATACCAAATCGTCCTTGATGCCCCTTGACAGTCGGCATCTATGGAATGGAGATTTCAACTTACGAATCTCGTCAAATAGCTGGCGACAAAATGCCCGTCCCACGGGGATAGCACGGCACATGAAATTGAGTTTACCAACAAGCCACTGGAGGTCCCGTTTGGTTAGCTTCTTCCTGTCTGCGGACAGCCACCCTCTGATCTGTGCCGTCGTCTCAACAATTTTATCATGTGGGATTCGAACATGCCCTGCTATTGTGTCGATCTAGCTCTAATTCCAGGAAAGTAAGTTTCGTTGAAGGTTGAACATTGAAATGATTTAGTACCTGCAGAGCCGCCTGTAAATTGTGAAGACATTCATTCGTGCCGGCCACTCCCCCTGTGAGGAAGTCGTCGAAGTAATGCATTAAGTGCTTGTTTGGGAGGTTATGGAGAATACACCATTGCAAGAATGTGCTGAATTTTTCAAAAATAGCACATGAAATAGAGCACCCGAATGGTAAACATTTATCAAAATAGTACTTGCCGTCAAAGTGAATGCCGAGCAGCTCGAAGTCATGAGGGTGTACTGGGATGATACGGAATGTTGATTTAATGTCAAACTTTGAAAGGAGTGCGCCTGTCCCCAATGCTTGTACCATCTCCACTGCTTCGTCAAAACATGCATATGAAACAGAACAGTCTTGATGGTTAATGTTATCAATTATAGAGAGGCCTTGTGGATATGATAAATGGTGGATCAGATGAAAATTGAGAGTTCACTGACCGAACCCTGCTCGAGTTTCTTTGGAACTAGTCCGATCAGAGATACCTGTAACAAGGGTAAAGGTGGATTATCAAAAGGCCCAGCCATTCTGCCAAGGGCAATCTCCCGGTTTAGTTTTTTCATGACGACTTCAGCACCCACCGAATCTGACACGCATGACAGATTTTTTTATAATCGGTATGCCCTTATACCCTGAAACTTAAGCTTAAAACCATGCAGAAAACCCTCATAAAGTGAATGTGCATCAGAAGGGTTATGACATGAATACGAGCAAAGGAATATAGCATGATACTTACGCTGACCGGCGTTGGCGCTAGATCAGACATTTTGTCTGTACTGCCGGGTTGTGTGGGAGTGGTAATTTTCTCCCGCGGCGGCAGGTGTTCTGATGGACATGTTGGCACGAAAACAGCTCTGTAGGTTGTGGCCTGACTCCCCACAGTTTCCGCATTTGTGTGGGTATTTGCAGGATTGACGCTTACAGTTACCCTTGTTGAAATCCCAACATACGTTGAAGGGTAAGTTACGAGGAGTGTCTCTTGAAAAGCTTACCCCAGTGCCAGCGCGTTGTTTGCTCTTTCGGGGTGTCAGCATATGCTGCAGCCAGAGCTAACCATCTACACGTCCCCACTGAGGAGTGGGATCCCTTGCCATTCTGTGATGAAACTGTTGATCATATAATCTCCAGCCGTCCCCGCCGAAACGCCAGGCTGCATTGCGAATGGATTCAGCGTACGACAACATACCCTGTAACAAACTGGGTGAGAAATGTTTGGACATGTAAATTGACATGAAAATATGAAAAGCTGATGTCCATGCCCCGAGAGCGATAGGCTTACCGTGAGAAAGAATATTGAGAATAGATTCAAGCTGTCCCGTTATGTTGTACTGGAAACTAAGGATGTAAAATCCGCAATTTGAACCGTATCAAGCGGTGCATATGGGGGTGATGTAACGGCATTATTAGAAGAGGATATACCAGACTCACTGTTTGAACTTTCCACTTCTGTCCTCTTTGGTTGCTTTGTTCCCTTTGTCCATACAAGACGGTTGTTAAGAGCAGCTTTTCTTTTTCCCGGCATAGTGATGCAAGATTGATCTGATTTGAAGATATATGACACTGTGATCGTGTCGGCGAAGCGTGGGGGAGAATGAAGCTGAGCAGCCGTTGAGAATTTAATGTGACGTCATTGGTAACCAAGTGATGTCATTTAGAGGGATTAAGAAAAACTGGTTAATTGATTGCGGGTGCCAGGTGAAGGAAAGAAAATAGGGAAGTAAGTGGGAGGGAAATTAATACGAAGAGTAATAATGGTTTTGATAACCGCATTTAGTGAGAATCACTAAATGTAATTAATGACTAGTTGGTAACATTTAGCGACCAATGGCTAACTGCTTATTGCAAATGGCTAACTGCTAATGGCTATTGGCTGACACCCTAGAACTAATGGTTACCTGGCAGCTGCTAATGGCTAATAGCTGATTGTTTGCTGCTAACTGCCAACGGGTAACTGCTAAAAGCTATTGGTTAATGACTAGTTGCTGACTGCTATCGACCAACGACTAACTACTTACATGTTAAAGCTAATTTCTAATTGCTGATGGCTTTACCCGTTGACAATGGCTTATGGCTAACTGCTAATGGCTTATTGCTAACATATAACCGCTAACAACTAATGGTACACTTCTAAATGAAAAAGGCTAACTAATAATGGGTAACAACTTACTGCTTACTGCAAACAACTAACTACTTACGATTAATGACTAAGTGCTAATGGCTGCTGAGGAGGAACGGCCAACAGCTAACTGCCAACTGCCAACTGCTAACTGGTAAGTGCTATTGACTATCAGCCAACAGCTATCAGTCAAATACTAATTGGTAAGCGCTATTGACCAGCAGACAACAGCTAAGTGCTAAGAGGCTATATTTACTGCTAAGTGCTAATGGCTGATATGGCTTATTGATAATGTCTAACTGAAAATAGCCAACTGATAATGACTAACGACTTATGGCTAACAAATAACAGCTAACTGCTTACGGTTAATGCTTATGGTTAACAGCTATTGCCTTACTGCCTTCAACAAACGGCCAATTGCCAGCTGCCAATGGTTAATGGCTTCTTATTTAGTGCTAACTGCTTCTTGCTAATTGCTTACAACTTACGGCTGACTGCTAATGACTAACAGCTAATGATTAACGAAAAAGTGCTAACAGTTAATGGCCAATTGCTAACGGCTATTGGCAAACAGCCTACAGCCAATGGTTAATAGCTAACTGCCAATGGCTAACAACTAACTATTAGTGGTTAACTGAAAAAGGTAATTGGTTATCTATTAGATGTTGATTGTTAACCACCAACAGCTAACTACTTAAATGTAACATGGCTAATTTCTAATGGCTTATGGCTAAAACTGCCAGCTGCCAATGGCTAACTGCCAATGGTTTATTGCTAACATATATCAGCTAAAAACTAGTGGCCAAATTTTAACTGAAAACGGCTAACTGTTAATGGCTAACTGATAACTGCTAACGACTTTTTGTTAACTGCTAACTGCCAATGACTAACTGCTAAAAGCTATTGGTTAATGACTAGTTGGTAACATTTAACAACCAAAGGCTAACTACTTACATGTTAAGGCTAATTTCTAATTGCTGATGGCTAACTGCCAGCTGCTTGTTGCTTATTGCTAACATACAACAGCTAACAAGTAATGACAAACTTGTAACTGAAAATGGCTAAATTTTAATGGATAACGGCTGACGATCAATGGCTTATAGCTAATAGCTATTGGTTATCAGCCTACAACAAGTGGCTAACTGCCAGCTGCTTGTTGCTTATTGCTAACATACAACAGCTAACAAGTAATGACAAACTTGAAACTGAAAATGGCTAAATGTTAATGGACAACGGATGACAATCAATGGCTAATTGCTAACGGCTATTGGCTATTGGCTATCAACCTACAACAAGTGGCTAACTGCCAGTTGTCAATGGCTGTTGTTTACTGCTAACTGATTATTGCTAACAGCTATAACTGCTATTGGCTAAAAACTAACTGTTAATGGCTAACTGACAATGACTAACTGCTAAAGGCTTATTGCTAACATATATCAGCTAACAACTAGTGGCCATATTCTAACTGAAAACGGCTAACTGTTAATTGCTAAATGATAACTGATAACGACTTCTTGTTAACTGTTAACTGCCAATGGCTAACTGCTAAAGGCTATTGGTTAATGACTAGTTGGTAACATGTAGCGACCAATGGTTAACTGCTTATTGCAAATGGCTAACTGCTAATGGCTGACACCCTAGAACTAATGGTTACCTGGCAGCAGCTAATGGCTAATAGCTTTTTGCTTGGTGCTATCTGCCAAAGGCTAACTGCTAATTGCTATTGGTTAACAACTAATATCTCACATTCAACAAACAAAGGCTAACTACTTACATGTAACGGCTAATTTCTAATTGCTGATGGCTAACTGCCAGATGCTTGTTGCTTATTGCTAACATACAACAGCTAACAAGTAATGACAAACTTGTAACTGAAAATGGCTAAATGTTAATGGATAACGGATGACAATCAATGGCTAATTACTAACGGCTATTGGCTATCAGCCTACAACAAATGGCTAACTGATTATTGCTAACAGCTATAACTGCTAATGGCTAAAAACTAACTGTTAATGGCTAACTGACAATGACTAACTTCTAAAGGCTTATTGCTAACATATATCAGCTAACAACTAGTGGCCAAATTCTAACTGAAAACGGCTAACTGTTAATGGCTAAATGATAACTGCTAATGACTGGTCAGTTCATGCTTTACTTGCACGACGCCCAGCTCCCTCACGCGGTTCCCCAACCGACTGTTGCGTGCCCCCTCAATGGCCAATTATGAGGAGGCGCCGCTCCAATGACGACAGGGTAGCATGTCCGACGTCACTAATCTTGTCTGCGGCAGGAGGAGCTGTACTCTCAGCATGGTCTCAGGAATGTCCAAGTACAGCATGCTGGTCTTGAACCGCACCATATCGTTGGACCCCAGATGTATAACCAGCACCGCTGGGTGTGGCCGGACGATGCTCTCCCTCTCCACGATGTGCATTAGCTCACTCCATCTCATGCCGCCTCGGGTCAACCAGGTAGAGCCAGGGAGATACGCATCCAGTGAACTTCTGGCTCTTGCCAGGTATGACAAGCCCACCAACCAGACTGAAAAGAGTAAAACATGCAATGGAAAACATTTCTTACATAATCAACGGTAAAGGAATGTACGATTTAAAAGCATCAGAGCCCCATCTACCATATTTTTTAATTATTTGTTGGCTAATGCCTTTAGCTGCCGCGGTAGTCGCAGCACCAATTCTAAAAGAATGGGAAGAAAAGGGGGAAGTGTCAACATTATTGTGCGCTAACGCCTTTTTAAGTATGGCCTGAAATTGGTACCTAGTCAGAGGGGTATAGTCAAAATGGATAAAGGCATGGATCTGAATGCTTGGGCAAACCATAAGGTAGGAATGTAAGGCTGTCACGGGACATAAGGGGTTGGAGGGCATTGAAGATATGGCAACAACTACGACTTTGTTTTGCCCATCCGTCTTGGAGTGTCTCAAGATAAATTGTCCTCGCCCGGCAGATATGTCCAGCTTCACGTCATTGACGGCAATGCCTGGCTGGTCAGCAGAGGTCTGCATGAGCTCCCCAACCCTGAAAAACCCAAAGAACACGGCACAGAAGACAGCTGCAAATAGGCGTTGTTCATATACATTACTGCACACTGCTGGTAGATTACGGATTATAAGTTTTAGCAAATCAATTGAGATTGGTTTACATGTGTCACGTCGTGACTGATCGCGAGACATGCCAGCAAGCAGTTTAGAAACCAAGAAGTGATCGGTGCGATCCTGCCACCCTTTTAACTTATGAAAAGAAGATATACCAGAGATGTATGTCTTCCCTGTACGACTGGAGTAATGGTTAACTGACATATAAGAAATGAAATGTACAACCTGGTCAATCGGGACTGGCCATATAGCCGGCAGTTCATGCTCTCGTCTGAAGGCGTGGAAAGTCTGCAAGCTTGTGTTGTATGTAGACCAGGTGTTCGTTGACAAGGATTTGTGTAACAAAAGCTGGACCGCCAAATCTAGAAGTTCCAAAGATCGTCCGGGAGGGGGGTTGGTGTTAGGTCCGCTGTTGGTGCTAGTCTGCGAAACTGGTTCATCTGGAATCTCGATAAGGAGTCAGCTATAACATTTGTCATGAGTACTGATATAAACAGCTTTGAATGTAATATTAAACTGCAAACAATAAAGGACAAGGCGTCTCACAAGAGACATTGTACGAGGTACACGGCAAGTTTGCTTGTTGATGATATGTACGACAGCTTGATTGTCGCAATTAAACAGTATTCTTTTGTTAGTAAAAGACTCACCCCACAATTGAACAGACAATACGATAGGGAACAATTCCAATAGTGTCATATCCCTCGTCACCCCCTCTCGCACCCAGTGCTGTGGCCAACGCCAACATGCCAACTTGCCTTGGTTGTAAGCACCAAAACCTGCACTGCCGGCCGTGTCAGTAAAAAGTTGAAGGATAGTGTTTGATGTCCACACAGGATGCTGAAAACTTAAATGCCATTAAAATGTTCAAGAAATTTTAACCACAATACCAAATCGTCCTTGATGCCCCTTGTCAGTCGTCATCTATGGAATGGAGATTTCAACTTACGAATCTCGTCAAATAGCTGGCGACAAAATGCCCGTCCCACGGGGATAGCACGGCACATGAAATTGAGTTTACCAACAAGCCACTGGAGGTCCCGCTTGGTTAGCTTCTTCCTGTCTGCGGACAGCCACCCTCTGATCTGTGCCGTCGTCTCAACAATTTTATCATGTGGGATTCGAACATGCCCTGCTATTGTGTCGATCTAGCTCTAATTCCAGGAAAGTAAGTTTCGTTGAAGGTTGAACATTGAAATGATTTAGTACCTCCAGAGCAGCCTGTAAATTGTGAAGACATTCATTCGTGCCTGCCACTCCCCCTGTGAGGAAGCAGGTAATGCATTAAGTGCTTGTTTGGGAGGTTATGGAGAATACACCATTGCAAGAATGTGCTGAATTTTTCAAAAATAGCACATGAAATAGAGCACCCGAATGGTAAACATTTATCAAAATAGTACTTGCCGTCAAAATGAATGCCGAGCAGCTCGAAGTCATGAGGGTGTACTGGGATGATACGGAATGTTGATTTAATGTCAAACTTTGAAAGGAGTGCGCCTGTCCCCAATGCTTGTACCATCTCCACTGCTTCGACAAAACATGCATATGAAACAGAACAGTCTTGATGGTTAATGTTATCATTTATAGAGAGGCCTTGTGGATATGATAAATGGTGGATCAGATGAAAATTGAGAGTTCACTGACCGAACCCTGCTCGAGTTTCATTGGAACTAGTCCGATCAGAGATACCTGTAACAAGGGTAAAGGTGGATTATCAAAAGGTATTCTGGAGGACATGTTGGCACGAAAACAGCTCTGTAGGTTGTGGCCCGACTCCCCACAGTTTCCGCATTTGTGTGGGTATTTGCAGGATTGACGCTGACAGTTACCCTTGTTGAAATCCCAACATACGTTGAAGGGTAAGTTACGAGGAGTGTCTCTTGAAAAGCTTACCCCAATGCCAGCGCGTTGTTTGCTCTGTCGGGGTGTCAGCATATGCTGCAGCCAGAGCTAACCATCTACACGTCCCCACTGAGGAGTGGGATCCCTTGCCATTCTGTGATGAAACTGTTGATCATATAATCTCCAGCCGTCCCCGCCGAAACGCCAGGCTGCATTGCGAATGGATTCAGCGTACGACAACATACCCTGTAACAAACTGGGTGAGAAATGTTTGGACATGTAAATTGACATGAAAATATGAAAAGCTGATGTCCATGCCCCGAGAGCGATAGGCTTACCGTGAGAAAGAATATTGAGAATAGATTCAAGCTGTCCCGTTATGTTGTACTGGAAACTAAGGATGTAAAATCCGCAATTTGAACCGTATCAAGCGGTGCATATGGGGGTGATGTAACAGCATTATTAGAAGAGGATATACCAGACTCACTGTTTGAACTTTCCACTTCTGTCCTCTTTGGTTGCTTTGTTCCCTTTGTCCATACAAGACGGTTGTTAAGAGCAGCTTTTCTTTTTCCCGGCATAGTGATGCAAGATTGATCTGATTTGAAGATATATGACACTGAAAAAGGTAATTGGTTAACTATTAGATGTTGATTTTTAACCACCAACAGCTAACTACTTACATGTTATGGCTAATTTCTAATGGCTTATGGCTAACTGCCAGCTGCTTGTTGGTTATTGCTAACATACAACAGCTAACAAGTAATGACAAACTTGTAACTGAAAATGGCTAAATGTTAATGGACAATGGATGACAATCAATGGCTAATTGCTAACAGCTATTGGCTATCAACCTACAACAAGTGGCTAACTGCCAGTTGTCAATGGCTGTTGTTTACTGCTAACTGATTATTGCTAACAGCTATAACTGCTATTGGCTAAAAACTAACTGTTAATGGCTAACTGACAATGACTAACTGCTAAAGGCTTATTGCTAACATATATCAGCTAACAACTAGTGGCCATATTCTAACTGAAAACGGCTAACTGTTAATGGCTAAATGATAACTGATAACGACTTCTTGTTAACTGTTAACTGCCAATGGCTAACTGCTAAAGGCTATTGGTTAATGACTAGTTGGTAACATGTAGCGACCAATGGGTAACTGCTTATTGCAAATGGCTAACTGCTAATGGCTGACACCCTAGAACTAATGGTTACCTGGCAGCAGCTAATGGCTAATAGCTTTTTGCTTGGTGCTATCCGCCAAAGGCTAACTGCTAATTGCTATTGGTTAACAACTAATAGCTCACATTCAACGAACAAAGGCTAACTACTTACATGTAACGGCTAATTTCTAATTGCTGATGGCTAACTGCCAGATGCTTGTTGCTTATTGCTAACATACAACAGCTAACAAGTAATGACAAACTTGAAACTGAAAATGGCTAACTGCTAAAGGCTTATTGCTACATTTTCCATTAAAATAACAGAAATAACAGAAATAACAAATGAATTAAAAAATAAATAAAATATAGTTTGTTGATTATCTATGAGAAAGAATTGTATTGTTGTATTATTTAAACAATATTTTTTAAGACTTTTAGTGAATATCAGAAAGAGTAAAATGTACTTGGGAACATGTAGATAAAACAAATGTTTACATAATAATTTTTGCAGTTTTAAATAAATAATAATATCACTAGTACTGAATTCATTTTGAATCCTCACTTTTGATTTCATGTATGAAATATATATTTTCAATACAATTGTATTTTGTATTGTATATGAAATAGGTAAGCAATCCATCACTCACATACATGTATATGGGCAATAATAAAATTGAACTTTCAAGTGCAATATTTTCCTAAATGGGTGTACAAATGTAAATGATTCAGTTTGAATTTGAAATAAACAAAGTTAAACCCATTGTGTACCTCTTCATGTAACCCACGTTGACCCCCTTGTCTTTCAGCCATTGGCTGGTTGGTATTATTGAGGGCGTGTCTTTGTTGTGCAATGTCAAGGTTGTCTATCGATGTTTCACAAACTCTTCAGTTGAAAAGTTGTACATTCTAATGTTTAATTTGAGCTTCAAATAAATCCAACTGAACAATGGTCAAACCACATGAAAGCTTGCAGATTTGCCCCCGCCTCATCGCTTGTGTGAGGGGAATGAGCACCAACAAAAAGGCCGTGAGCGGAAACTGTGTTCATGAAATTCTCGGTCATCACATCTCACACGTCAGTTGCTTGTTCAGATTGACTTTTGGGTGTTTGTAAGCCACCGAGTTCAGAAAATGACATTTTACCGTAAGAACTAGCACTCGACTGACGCCATCTTTATTGCATTTACGAACAAAATCTCAGGTTGCGACACCCCCTTGACCTGTCGTATTTTACGACGTAATTTACGAACATTTTGAGCTACGAATTTTTAGTGAAACGCTTGCCAAGCAAATCGTAAGGCTAAGATCGGTTGTACGATATTCGTAAGGATACGAACGTTTAGTGAAACGGCACCCTGGAGAAGAAGATTAAACTAGATGAGCGTTTGCGGGACACCGCAAAAGCAGAGCAGATCCGAAACTTTGGGTCTCGCCTTTCCCTGTTCTGCCTTCTCGTCAGCATCAATAAAATGGGAATTCTTTTTAACAAAAACTTGTTCATTATTCGAGTTATTACTAATCATCAATGGGGTCACTTTTCACTAGTTTGTTCTTAAAAGCTATTTCTTTTTTCAAAATATGATCAAAAGATTAACGTGGCCTTAACCAATATCTCATGACCTTGACCTTTGACCTTCAAGGTCACACCATCAATGATCACTTTTCATTGTCTATAACAATCATGCAGTTGTGACCTAGCTGTAACCTTGACTTTTGACCGATTTTAGCAAAAACCTTTTCAAATCTTGGTCTTTCTCCATAGTTCATATATACCAAATAAGAGCCTAATAGCACACAAAAAAGTTTGAAGTTATCATGTTTACAAGGATTGTTGTAGTGATTTCAGATCTCATGACCTTAAATGTGAACATGTCAAAATCATTCACCAGGTTTATAAGAAAGAAGCTATCTATACGAGGTGTCAACATGTGTGCGCATGTGTCTCATCGGAGCTACCATCTTTCAAGTCAAGTTGCAAGCCCAAGCTCAGGTGAGATCAAACCAATATGGCGTCTCCCATGTACTTCTTCATCTAGACGCTCTACATCTCGGACTCAAACACAAATTCGTTATATTAAGCCACTATCATATTATATTGGACCCACAAAATAAGAAAGGAAAATATTCTCACTCATGAACTTTATATAAAAACGGCATTAGTCCAAGCTCAGGACCTGGCATGAAAAGATAATTCATTATGGCGTCACCCATGTGCTTTCTCATATATGTCTTCATTATTCCATTCTTATACATGTATCTTCAAACAACATTTTAGAGAGGAAATTAGATATTCTGGACAAGGAACGTCGATTCACGCGGAACGGGAACATAAACTCATATCTAAATCATCTGTGGTAGCCATAAGCTACGTTACTATGCTCTCAACATCAAACCATTCCAAATTCAGTAACAAACCCAGACTTACATCGGCAACTAAAAGTGTCTCCACAGCGATATTGTTTCTACTTGTCCTCTCTGGAGATATCCAACTCAACCCAGGGCCACAGTCTTTGTATCCCTGTGGTCTTTGTGAAAATAACGTTTCATGGCAACACCGTGCTATATGTTGCGATAACTGTGACATATGGTACCACACCGACTGCATGGAAATCAGCAGTAAGAGATATGATCATTTACAGAAATCAAACGTGTCATGGCTATGTTGTAGATGTGACAGCCTCAATGTAGATTCATTTACTTTCCATGCATATGAACTTGAAACTTCTAACATGTACACGGTACTATCTGATGATTACTCCAAAACATCCATTAACTCTGACCTCTCACCTAATGTGTTACTCAGTGATGTATCTTCAGTACCATCCATTGACTCCTCATTCAGCCCTTCAGCATTCAGTAGCCCTACAACTCGTAATAGGAGCCCAGAATCGATGAATACTTCACATTCAAAATCTTCACACAGTTTTACTAAGAAAGGACAGAACCTAAGAACATTAATAACTAGATAAGCGTTTGCGGGACACCGCAAAAGCAGAGCAGCTCCGAAACTTAGGGTCTCGCCTTGCCCTGTTCCGCCTTCTCGTCAGCATCAATAAAATGGGAATTCTTTTAAACAAAAGTTTGTTCATTATTCGAGTTATTACTAATCATCACTGGGGTCACTTTTCACAAGTTTGTTCTTAAAACTTATTTCTTCTTTCAAAATTTGATCAAAGGATTAACGTGGCCTTAACCAATATCTCATGACCTTGACCTTTGACCTTCAAGGTCACACCATCAATGATCACTTTTCATCATGTATAATAATCATGCAATGACTCAAAGTGTTCATAGTTAAATAATACGGCATATTCACAAAAGCATGCTTAAGTTTTGACCTCAATGTGACCTTGACCTTTGACAGATTTTAGCGAAAACGTTTTCAAATCTTGGTCTTTCTCCATAGTTTATATATACCAAATAAGAGCCTAAAAGCACAAAAAAAGTTTGAAGTTATCATGTTTACAAGGATTGTTGTAGTGATTTCAGAACTCATGACCTTGACCTTTGACCTTGAATATGAACATGTCAAAATCATTCACCAGGTGTATAAGAAAGAAATTAAGCTATCTATATGAGGTGTTAATATCTTCATGGAAAAAAGTTACTTAGTGATTTCAGAACTGGTCAGCATGACCATATCTCGTGACCTTGACCTTTAAAATTCAAGGTCACACAATCAGTGATCACTTTTCATTGTGTACAACAATCATGTAATGATTCAAAGTGTTAATAGTTGAAATAAGACATTTTCGCAAAAGCATGCCGAGGTTGTGACCTCGCTATGACCTTGACCTTTTACGGATGTTAGCGAAAACCTTTTCAAATCTTGGCCTTTCTCCATAGTTGATATATACCAAATAAGAGCCTGATAGCAGAAATATTTTTCAAGTTATCGTGTTTACAAGGATTGTTTTAGCAATTTCAGAACTTGTGACCTTGACCTTTGACCTTGAATATGAACATGTCAAAATAATTCCCCAGGGGCATAAGTAAGAAGATATGTATATGAGTTGTTGATACCTCCTTGGAAAGAAGTTATTTAGCAATTTCAGAACTGGTGACCATGACCCTATCTCGTGACCTTGACCTTTAAAATTCAAGGTCACACAATCAGTGATCACTTTTTATTGTGTATCACAATCATGTAATAGTTCAAAGTGTTAATAGTTGAAATAAGACATTTTCGCAAAAGCATGCTTAATTTCTGACCTCACTATGACCTTGACCTTTGATGGATGTTAGCGAAAACCCTTTCAAATCTTGGCCTTTCTCCATAGTTGATATACACCAAAGAAGAGCCTGATAACAAATATTTTTCAAGTTATCGTGTTTACAAGGATTTTTTTTAGCGATTTCAGAACTCGTGACCTTGACCTTTGACCTTGAATGTGAACATGTCAAAAAAATTCCCCAGGGGTATAAGTAAGAAGTTATGTATATGAGTTCTCAAAACCTAATAGGAAAAAAGTTATAGTGAATACAAAACGCGGCGGCGGCGATGGAAACTGCGCAAAAACTGATAGCAGCTCCGACTTAGTCGCAGCTGCTAATGAACTGCCAAAGCATTAGGAATAAAACTGCAAACCTAAGAGGAAGTGTAGACTACATAAAGCCAGATATTATCATAGGAAATGTATCATGGTTATCCCAGGAACACAAGAATTCAGAAATATTCCCGGACGGATTCCAAAAGTAAGTTTACAGAAAAGACAGAAATAAGAATGGGGGAGGAGTTTTTATAGCAATACATGACAATCTTGTGGCCAATGAGTTATCTTTTAACAATGTAGATTGTGAATTTGTGTGTGCAGAAGTACAAACCCGTGAAAAATCATTCATCATAGGATCATATTATCGTCCACCAAGTGCTAACGCAGATTCCCTGGATAATCTTGACATCGTTTTAGAAGAGATAACAGATAAGAACCGTGATAAACCATTTATCATTGCAGGAGACTTCAACCTTCCCCACATAAGCTGGTCAACAAAGTCAGTTACCCCAGGCTGTAATCAATCGGCACAACACCATAAACTTCTACAAATAGCAGAGGACTACTGTCTTGACCAGGTCCAACATGAGCCATCAAGAGACAATAATGTTTTGGATTTATATTTTACAACACATCCTAGTTTACTTAAATCATGTGACATTATTCCTGGATTGTCTGACCACTGTATGGTCGTCACAGACTCTGACCTTAAACCTAAATATAACAAGTATTTGTCACTAAGGTGACATGATCCCCCGCCGCAAATTAAAACTTCAAAATTTAAAAATAATGTCAAGATCAGCAAAATCGACTGTCAAACATGTCTAAAAAGTCAAAGTTCCACTGTGACCTTGAGAAAAATGTCAAGGTCACCAAAATCTAATCAGCCCTTTGTCTTTCCTAGGAGGTGCATTATGTAAGATATGATGGAATTCCGGTGAATGGTTCTTGAGATATCCCGCTGACAACCTTTATATGTACAGTAACATGTCGAAAAATCAAAGTTCTGCTGTGACCTTGAAAATAATGTCAAGGTCACCAAAATCTAATCAGCCCTTTGTCTTTCCTAGGAGGTGCATTATGTAAGATATGATGGAATTCCGGTGAATGGTTCTTGAGATATCCCGCTGACAAGCTTTACATGTACATTAACATGTCGAAAAATTCAAAGTTCTGCTGTGACCTTGAAAATAATGTCAAGGTCACCAAAATCTAATCAGCCCGTCGTCTTTCCTAGGAGAAGCTCTGTGTAAAATATGAACAGAATCCAGTGAATGGTTATTGAGATATCCCGCTGACAAGAGTAATATGACAAAGTCTCATTGTGACCTTGAAATGAAGGTCAAGGTCACAAACCTCTGTAGGAACATTACTCTTGCTATGATGAACCCATATGCAAAATATGAAAAGAATCCAGTGAATAGTATTTGAGTAATTCCATTTCATACGGACGGACGCAGCCAAATACTATATCCCCCGCTTCATGCTAAACGCGAGGTGGCGGGGGATAATAATCAACCGATAACACAATAGAGTGACGTCATGACCATGGATTAAATAAGAAGAAAAAACGGATAATAACAATAGGTCTTCCAGTCTTTGCCTTGAAGACCTAATAATAAAACACGCCAATAACAATAAGGATTCAGGAATATGCCCCTGAATATGAACTTTTTTGAAAAGGGCGTTTTTCGGCTCCATGTTCAAAATAATATATCATTATCATGTAAAAGTTGATAGTATCGACACAATTTGGACGTTTCCCCCAAAAAGTAAAATTTTAAACTTGTATCTGTCATACTTTACGTGTGACAAATCATAGAACTTTGTCATTTTTCAAAAATCGCCATTTTCAGCAAAGTTCAAAGGATCATAACTGCTTAACTTATCAGGATAATTAAATTATATTTACATTTCCGGATGCACAAATTCAAGAACAACTTTTCTGTTGAACCCTTTCATCAAAAAGTTGATAGTGAAGCTCAATACATTGCAAACGTTCTCAAGGGGTCAAAATTTAAGCAATTTAGAGTATTTTCTTGAATATTCAGAAAAAGATAACGCATTAATTATGTATGCAATCTAAATGATGATTTATATCTACTTAAGTGGAAATTAAAGCACAATATTTTGTTTGTTGCAACTTAGTATGAAAATATTAAGAAAAGGTCATGTAGGGGTCCATTAATAAGCGATTGTTCAATTTTCAGAGGGTCATTGTCTTTGGGGAATTTTTGTAAAAAAACTACTAAAGATAGAGACATGTTTGATAGCTCATTTTAAAGCAGAGAAACTGATGAATAACTGAGAGTCCAACATGGAGTTCAAGGTCAAGCAGAAGTCTTGAAGACCTAAGTATTGCCGGTGACAATCCTAGTTAGGTCTTCAAGACAAATGTCTGAAGACCTATTGTTATCGTCGAGATTATTATTAGGTCTTCAAGACGAATGTCTGGAAGACCTTTTGTTATTACTATGGCCTTTCTTCTTATTATTATTATTATTTGTATGTTTTTGGTGCGCCTCACTGTGACGTAACGGCTGAACCGATTTCCATGAAATTTTCAGGGATTATAGCCTGTTACACAATCTAGCCCTGTACGTTCGCCGATTTCTTATTTTCGACCTCAAAAAGGGGAGATAACCCAAAATGTAAAAATCTTTAAACCTCAATAGCTTGAATACTAATCAAGATAATTTCACAAAACGTTCACCAAAATGTGGGCGACAACATTCTCCATCGATTTGGCTTAGTGTTTTTCGGCTGTAATAATAGACTTTTTGCTAGTTTGAAGAAAATGAAAATTTTGTGAAATCTTCTTCTAAATCACGGCAATACATACAGTTATGTGTGATAGCTCATTTTGAAGCTAAATGAACTGTGCACAAACGTTCTACGCCCCATTTTTGAATTTCGCCCTAGAACTTTAGTAATTGGTCCTGGAAAATACTATTTTTTTTAAAAAGGCGTGTTCAAAGGAGCATTACTCTGTAACAAATTGACTTATGTCAAAGTTACTTACTGTTATCTCTTTCTTATAACTAGTTAAACAATTCCATCATATATCATTATCATGTAAAAGTTGATGGTATCGACACAATTTGGACATATTTCCCAAAAAGTAAAATTTTGTGATTGAGACTTTTCTAGGGATATTTTCTTTGGAGAATTTTCGATTGTAAACTCCTAAAGATACAATTATCTTTAATACATCATTTTGAAGGGCAGATGTCCTCTATTAAGAACAATATTTATAAATTTAAAACATGTACATCTGTCATACTTTACATGTGATAAGTCTTAGAAGATTGTCATTTTTCAAAAATGGCAATTTTCAGGAAAGTTCAAAGGATCACAACTGTTTAACTGACTACCCTATTGACATTTTATTTGCACCTGCGTGTGCACAATTTCCGGAACAACAACTTTTCTGTTGAACCCTTCCATCAAAAATAGAGCCATGGCCTCTGTAGCTCATCAGGAGATAATAAGTGGGGTATGTTATGGAGTGGACTTATTAGCAATGGTCAGATAATGGAATGTAGTAATAATCTAGGTAGTGAAACGATTAAAGCAGTTTAAAAATATTTTGTTACCATAACTTTGCCAATCTGCTTTATATATGTGTTGAAAGAGCAACACAAAGCTTAGAAATAAATTGCTGGTATCAAACATATAATAATGTGGTGGAGAGATCATACTATTTTTTAAGATCGTACACACATTATATAATAATGAATATACCGGGTACAATTCTTTGCATACAATTCACCACTGTAAGCTATTGCAATAATGGCCATTGGGCTGTAGAAGAAAATGAAAAAAACCTTTTTAGGTCATGACCCCTGCTAATTATTATCAAAATTGGTTACACATAAATCAACATTCGTTATGAATATCATACACCTTTGCATTATATTGTTTTAATTCTTAATTGCATTATGGCAATACCAACATTTATTACATAATGAATAGGAGCCTCAGTTTTTGAAAATCCCATTTCTCATAGGCTCCATTTCAATACTTAATAAATTGGTGAATTTTTTTTAGTAAATTCTATTCACCATTTCTTATAGGCTCCTTTTCAATATTTGATAAAATGGTGATATTCTATGAATAAATTCTTTTTTAGAGTCAGTGAAAAGCAGTCTCACGCACAGTCTATGATAACACAGTGCTGCACAGAAGTTTGAAGTAACCTGAAACCTCTGTGTAACTATCAGTTTTCATTCTTCTGCCAGGAAGAGGTCAACACAATGCAATTACATAACATGCAGACACTGGACTCACAGCCAGTAAAATTTATATGTTAGATGCAGTTTTTCCTACAATTAATTATTTTTCTGTACTGGAGAAGATGATGAAAATAGGTGTGATGTCACAATCTCATATAGCTACTTCTTTTATAGTCCTATGTTATCACCAGTCATCACTAGTCATATTCAGTTCACATATCTCATGTAAAATGAAAAAATTTAATTCCTCTTCAAGTTATTCCTTCAAAGGGTATTCAATAGTTCTCATTTCAAATAGATTCACATTAAACATGTCCATGATGTAGACATCTATCTCATTTCTTGTTCCTATTGAATAAAATTAACTGCAAAGTTAATAGAAAACTAAATCAGTTATAAAGTATAAAATATGATATAAATAAGTTATACCAAATTGACTCGTACTGGAAATTCTCATTAATTAATTAATTAATTCTCCAAATAATTACACTATATCATGAGATATTAAAAAACTCCATTATTTACTCATAAATTACAAAGAACATAATATTAGATTTGATAAAAGATTCTGTATTAAGTCTTTAGAATACTTTTAGACTTGTGTACCTTTATCAGCAAATTCACTTGCAAAATACAAATAATTACTCATATGTGAAATGTGAGACAAGATAAAATATGACTTATAATTTTTGTTAGACCTCCAATTCTAAGTTTTTAATTCTAAATATCTCTTTTTCATCAGACATATTATATTCTCAAAGCACATGTTAGAACTCTCACATCAGAAAGATGAAATGCCTTTAACTCAGCTGTTTTCTTTAAAATTACCTCCCTTACCTACTTACTGATTGAAGTGCACATATAATCTCAGAAAGATGCTGTAAACTGAAATAGGCTTTTAGGTTATGATCCCTGTGACCCATATTTGGGGTCACAGACTCACCAAATTTACAATTTAGAATCCCTTACAGCCAAGGAGTCTGTACATAAAATTTCAGCTCGCTAGAGCCATTGGGACTGGAGATGAAGATGAAAATAGCATTTTAGGTCATTGCCTCTGTGACCCAATATTTGGGGTCTCACTGTCACCAAATTTACAATTTAGAATCCCCTTCAGTCAAGGAGTATGTACATAAAATTTCAGCTCTCTACGTTCATTGGGACTGGAGAAGAAGATGAAAATAGTTTTTTTTAGGTAATGACCCCTGTGAGCCACACTTGGGGTCACAGGGTCACCAAATCTACAATTTAGAATCCCTTTCAGCCAAGGAGTCTGTACATAAAATTTCAGCTCTCTGGAGTCATTGGTTCTGGAGAAGAAGATGAAAATAGCTTTTAAGGTAATGACCCCTGTGACCCACATTTGGGGTCACAGGGTCACCAAATTTACAATTTAGTATCCCCTTCAGCCAAGGAGTCTGTACATTAAATTTCAGCTCTCTGGAGTCATTGGTTCTGGAGAAGAAGTCGAAAAAGCGAAAAGTTTACGGACGGACGGACGGACGGACGGATGGACGGACGCCATCCCATGCCATAAGCCCATCGGGCCATTCAGGCCAGATGAGCTAAAAAGTTGATAATTAAGTTTCAAACATCGCCAACGTCGTATAGGGGTCCAAAAATAAGCATTTATGAGTATTTTCTTGAATATTCAGCAGAGCATAACGCATTAATTATGTATGCAATCTATATTATGATTACATCTACTTAAGTAGAAATTCAAGGGCAACATTTTATATGTAAAACTTATCATGAAAATATTAACCATTTTGTCTTAATCGTTAGAAAGATCATGTAGGGGTTCTTTAATAAGCGATGGTTCAATTTTCAGAGGGTCATTGTCTTTGGGGAAATTTTGTAAAAAAACTACTGAAGATAGAGACATGTTCATTTTAAAGCAGAGAAACTGGTGCATAACCGAGAGTCCAACATGGAGTTCTAGGTCAAGCAGAAGTCTTGAAGACCTTAGTATTGCCTGTGACAATCCTAGTTAGGTCTTCAAGGGTCTTCAAGATGTATGTCGTGAAGACCTATTGTTTTTATCCGATTTTTTTTCCGTATTATTAAGGATTCAGCCATTAGGCTGAATCCTTATTGTTATTGGCGTGTTTATTATTACTATTATTAGGTCTTCAAGACATAGTCTGGAAGACGTATTGTTATTATGCGATTCCTTATTATTATTATTATTATTAGGTCTTCAAGACATAGTCTGGAAGACGTATTGTTATTAATGCGATTCCTTATTATTATTATTATTATTATTATTATTATTATTATTATTATTATTATTTCCACGATTTTTGTCCAGAGATTCCTGAACTAACGGCTGAAGCGATTTTAATGAAACTTTCAGGAAAGGTAGAATTTAATGAGACTTAGAAATGTGTCGAACGGATTTTCGATTGCTTGATCCATTAAAGGTCCAGTTCGATTTAAATTTTCAATTTTTAACATTGGATTTTTTTTTTAAATGCACCTAGAGACTTGGAACTTTTTTTAAAAGATGTGCAATGACAATCCGAGCAAAAAAGTAAATCATGGCGAATCTGTAGGTCACGTGGTTTAGCCGCCATTTTGATTTTTGTCACTTTTTAAAAGTGTCCGACCCCATGTACCTTTGACAATCTTCTTCTCTGAAGATACTTGCACCACAACTCTGACATTTATTGTGTATGTAGCTGAAGCATTGGTGAATAGAATTTGAATTTTGTAGAAGGGTAATCATAATTCTTTTTGCACAATGACCTTTCAAAGTTGACCGTTTTGTCCCGCGGGACCTACTTCAAGTGGACATTACTCCAACTTCCCGATCTCACAATTACATGAAATTTTCAGGGTTACTAGATCAATATATTGTCTTTAGGAATCAATAATAAAATCGCTCGCGAACAGTCATTTCCGGTCACAATTAAGGCTGAAATATGACAGAAAATCACATTTTCGAATTTTAACATGGGGAAAATTTTCAAAATTGACATAGAGACTTCAAACCTTTTTTAAAAGATAGGTAATAACAATGCAAGCAATAAAGTCAATCATGACGAATTTGTAGGTCACGTGGTTTTCCCGCCATTTCTATTTAAAGTGAAATTTATGATCTTTTGAGGTTTTTTCTCAGTACATTATGAGATGTTACACATAGAATGTTTGTAAGATACATTATTGGTGACATTTTTCAATCAAACAAGGAGCTGAAGGTCAAGCAGAAGTCTTAATACGTATCTGCAGTTGTTTGAATTAAATAGAGATGTCCTTTATTAAGGGGAATAAATTTCAAACATGTTTCTGTCATAGTTTATGTGTTACAAGTCATAGAAGATTGCCATTTTTCAGAACTCGACATTTTCAGCTATGTTTAAAGGATCATTACTGCTTAACTTCTAAGGCTATTGAAATTTTGCATACACCTACGTATGCACAATTTCAAAGAAGAACAACTTTTATGTTGACTGCTTTCATAAAAAATTGATAGTTAAGCCTCGAACATCGAAAGTGATGTCTAGATGTCCAAATTTAAGCATTTTTGAGTATTTTCTTGAATATTCAGAACAGCATAACGCATTTATTATGTATGAAATCTAAATGATGATTACATCTACTTAAGTGGAAATTGAAGCACAACATTTTCTATGTACACCTTAGTATGGAATTATTAACCATTTTGTCTTAATCGTGAGAAATGTAGTGTAGGGGTCCATTAATATGTGATTTTTCCGTTTTCAGAGGGGTACCTTCTTTTTGGATTTTTTTAAAAATAACTACTGAAGATAGAGACATGTTTGATAGCTCATTTTAAAGCAGAGAAACACATGCATAACCTTGAGTCCAACGTGGAGTTCAAGGTCAAGCAGAAGTCTTGAAGACCTAAGTATTGCCTGGGCAATCCTAGTTATTATTATTTTTATTATTATTTTTATTATTTCAAGATTTTTGTGTAGAC
The DNA here is from genome assembly GCA_936450465.1 of Gibbula magus. Taxonomy (NCBI): domain Eukaryota; kingdom Metazoa; phylum Mollusca; class Gastropoda; order Trochida; family Trochidae; genus Gibbula; species Gibbula magus. The sequence goes on along the minus strand of OW388293.1, from coordinate 61,538,453 downwards.
GACTTCTACAAGAAGGATTGCAGCTATTACAACCAAACTTTACAGGCTGATAGCCCTTACTATGTAGTTATGCAGCGAAGCTTTTGGGCACATTTGGTTCAGCCATTAAGGGTCAGGTTCGAATCTAAAAGTAATTTTTTAACATGGGAACAAAATGAAAAATGCAGCTAGAGACTTGCAACTTTTTTTAAAAGATGCGCAATAACCATGCGAGCAAAAAATAGAGCCATGGGCTCTGTAGCTCATCAGGATTTCATTGATTTACTATCTAAAGTTGAGTATTTAAGTTATTTAAGTTATTGTTTACAAGCAAAAGATAGGTTCTTAGATCATGACCACTGTGACCCCATTTGGGGTCACGGGGTCACATAATCTACAATTTAGAATCCCCATTGGCCAAGGAGTCTGCACACAACTTTTAAGCTCTCTAGACCTTTTGGAACTGGAGAAGAAGATGAAAATAAGTTTTGAAGGATGTGACCCCTGTGACCCCATTTGGGGTCACGGGGTCACGAAATCTACAATCTAGAATCCCCATTGGCCAAGGAGTCTGCACACAACTTTTCAGCTCTCTAGACCTTTTGGAACTGGAGAAGAAGATGAAAATAAGTTTTGAAGGATGTGACCCGGGTGACCCCATTTGGGGTCATGGGGTCACGAAATCTACAATTAAGAATCCCCATTGGCCAAGGAGTCTGCACACAACTTTTCAGCTCTCTAGACCTTTTGGAACTGAAGAAGAAGATGAAAATAGGTTTTTAAGGATATGACCCCTGTGACCCCATTTGGGGTCACGGGGTCACGAAATCTACAATCTAGAATCCCCATTGGCCAAGGAGTCTGCACACAACTTTTCAGCTCTCTAGACCTTTTGGAACTGGAGAAGAAGATGAAAATAAGTTTTGAAGGATGTGACCCGGGTGACCCCATTTGGGGTCATGGGGTCACGAAATCTACAATTAAGAATCCCCATTGGCCAAGGAGTCTGCACACAACTTTTCAGCTCTCTAGACCTGTTGAAACTGAAGAAGAAGATGAAAATAGGTTTTTAAGGATGTGACCCCTGTGACCCCATTTGGGGTCATGGGGTGACCAAATCTACAATTTAGAATCCCCATTGGCCAAGGAGTCTGCACACAACTTTTCAGCTCTCTAGACCTTTTCGAACTGAAGAAGAAGATGAAAATAGGTTTTTAAGGATGTGACCCCTGTGACCCCATTTGGGGTCATGGGGTCACGAAATCTACAATTTAGAATCCCCATTGGCCAAGGAGTCTGCACAAAACTTTTCAGCTCTCTAGACCTTTTCGAACTGAAGAAGGAGATGAAAATAGGTTTTTAAGGATGTGACCCATGTGACCCCATTTGGGGTCATGGGGTCACCAAATCTACAATTTAGAATCCCCATTGGCCAAGGAGTCTGCACACAACTTTTCAGCTCTCTAGACCTTTTCGAACTGAAGAAGAAGATGAAAATAGGTTTTTAAGGATGTGACCCCTGTGACCCCATTTGGGGTCATGGGGTGACCAAATCTACAATTTAGAATCCCCATTGGCCAAGGAGTCTGCACACAACTTTTCAGCTCTCTAGACCTTTTCGAATGAGTGAGTGAGTTGGGGTTTAACGCCGCTTTCAAGAGTATTTCACTTATATCGCGGCTGCTAGTATTATGGCAGGGAGAAAGCCCGCAACGCCATGTGGCTATGCATTGCGGTGAAACCTGCGAGCAACGGCTGGAACTAGCGAACCATGGGTGATACTGCACTGAAATTCAGTGTAGCATTGCACCCAAACCTTACTGCGTGTAGAACAGTTCTCTACTGCAGACAAAGTTGCCGTGCCCCTGGCGGGATTCGAACCCCGGACCTCTTGATCCGAAGCCGAACGCGCTAACCACTGCGCTATCCCGCCCCCGACCTTTTCGAACTGAAGAAGAAGATGAAAATAGGTTTTTAAGGATGTGACCCCTGTGACCCCATTTGGGGTCATGGGGTCACCAAATCTACAATTTAGAATCCCCATTGGCCAAGGAGTCTGCACACAACTTTTCAGCTCTCTAGACCTTTTGGAACTGAAGAAGAAGATGAAAATAGGTTTTTAAGGATGTGACCCCTGTGACCCCATTTGGGGTCATGGGGTGACCAAATCTACAATTTAGAATCCCCATTGGCCAAGGAGTCTGCACACAATTTTTCAGCTCTCTAGACCTTTTCGAACTGAAGAAGAAGATGAAAATAGGTTTTTAAGGATGTGACCCCTGTGACGAAATCTACAATTTAGAATCCCCATTGGCCAAGGAGTCTGCACATAAAATTTCAGCTCTGTGGAATTATTGGTTCTGGAGAAGAAGTCGAAAAAGCGAAAAGTTTACGGATGGACGGATGGACGGATGGACGGATGGACGGATGGACAGACGGACGGACGGATGGCCGGACGCCGGACACCATGCCATGCCATAAGCCCATCAGGCCTTTCAGGCCTGATGAGCTAAAAAGTCAATCATGACGAATGTGTAAGTCACGTGGTTTCGCCGCCATCTTGATTTTAAAAACTTTATAAAATCTTCGGACCCCATGCACCTTTGACAATCTTCTCCTCTGAAGATATAAGTTCTACAGAGCTGATATTTGCACATAATGTAGCGGAAGCATTATATATATCGGGAATCCCCTCAAAGGCAAATTATTGGCAATACTCTTTTCACAGCGAGTATTTGAAATCTGGCAATTTTGAAAAAAGTCTAAATTTGAAATCTCAATAACTCGAAAACTTAACAAGATAATTTCATAAAACTTTCACCAAAATGTGGGCAACAACATTCCCCATCGATTATGCTCATAGCCGTGAGCTTTCGGCCGTAATAATAGATTTTTTGCTATTTCGAAAAAACGGAAAATGTGGTGAATTACTCAAATTTGAGGGTACGCGTCTTCAAAAATCTTCTCCTAAATAACGGCATTACATACAGACACATAGTATAGCTCATTTTGAAGCTGAATCATTGCTGTTTATATGAATCTATAAACCAAAGCTCTACATTTAATAGTTTATGAGTTACAGCATTTTAAAAAGTGAACTTTAAAACAAAATAAAAATCGGCCTTTGATTCTAAAGGGACATAACTCTGTCAGAAATTTTTTAATTTGTAATCTATGTCTTGCAATCTGCTAAAAATGGATACCTTTACAACTCCACTGCAGAATATTATCATATAAAAGTTGATAGTTTGGGTACAATTTAAGCAGTTTTAAAAGAAATGGAATTTTTATGAACTTTCGCAAATGTGTAGGTACGCGTCTTCAAAAATCTTCTTCTAAATAACGGCAACACATACAGACAGATATTATAGCTCATTTTAAAGCTGAATCATTGCTGTTTATATGAATCTTTAAACCAAAGCTATATATTTAATAGTTTATAAGATACAGCATTTTAAAAAATTAACGTTTTAAACAAAGTATGTTCGGCCTTTGACGCTAAAGGGACATAACTCTGTCATAAATCGTTTAATTTGTAATCAATTTCTTGCAATCTGCTTAACATGGACACCTTTACAACTCCACAACAGAACATTATCATATAAAAGTTCATAGTCTTGGCATAATTTAAGCAGTTTTAATAACATTTGAAATTTGATGATTTTGCAACCTTTTTTAATTGCATGTTCTTTGGAGAATTATTTTTCTTCAACCAATAAAGATACAAAAATGAATCTTATATCATTTCAAAGCGGGAAGATATTATATTAAGCATAATATTTTTCAAGCATGAATCTATAAAGGTTTCAATGTTACAGTCAATTGAATATTGCCATTTTTCGAAAATCCTAATTTTCGACAAACTTCAAACGTACACAAGTGCTTAACTATAGTGACACATGATTTATACATGCGTATGCACAATTTCAAGAGCAACAACTTTTATATTGAACCCTTTCATCAAAAAGTTGATAGTTTAGCTTCAAGTATCGCAAATGTCGTATAGGGGTCCGAAAATAAGGAGTTTTTAGTATTTTCTTGAATATTCGAAACAATATTACTAATTTATTATGTATGCAATCTATATGATGATTATATCTACTTAAGTGGAAATACAAGCACAACATTTTCTATGTTACACCTTAGTATGAAAATATTAACCATTTTATCTTAATCATGAGAAACATAATGTAGGGGTCTATTATTGTGTGATTTTTCCATTTTCACTTAGAGACATTGGCAAAACTTTCAAAATAACTATACAGACTTGAAACTTGTCTTGAACGATGGACAATGTCAATAACATTCAAAATAAGTGTGACATTTATGCGGTGAATCCTTTTATCGTCACTTGTGACTATATTTTTTATTATTATTTGTACTTTTCTTGTGCGCGATGTACAGCAAAATTGACTGCACCAATATCTATGAAACTGGCAGAGGTGATGGGCCCAGGTGTAAACTCGCCGTGTACGGAGCCCGATTTTTCATTTTCTGCCTCTAAAAAAGGAGGTAACTCAAAACGTGAAAAAAATTCAAATTGCAATATCTCGAAAACTAGTTAAGTTATTCGGAAAAAAATTGCACCAACACGTAGGCGACAACTTGTTGCATCGAATGATGTCATAGCGAAAAATCTATTACGGCCAAAATCTGCTATTTTGAAAAAACTGCATTTTTTGGGAATTTTTGCAGTTTTGAGGGTTCATGTCTTCACAAATCTTCTTCTCAAGATCGGCAATACATAGAGACTCATACAATAGCTCATTTGGAAGCTGAAATACTGCTGTTTATATGAATCTATCAACCTGAGCTCTAGATCAAACCGTTTCCGGGATACAGCATTTTGAAAAATGACCTTTTTGAAAATGCCGATTTTCGGCCAATGATTTTACAGAGACCTAACTCTGTGTCTCGTTTACAACAGCATTGACTACACCTATATCAATGGAATTGGTAGAAGTGATGGGCCTAGGTGTAAGCTCGTGGCGTACAGAATCCGATTTTTTATTTTCATTCTCTAAAAGGGAAAGTAACTCAAAACATGAAAAAACTTCAAATTGCATTATCTCGAAAACTTATCAAGATAATTCCACCAAAACTACCACCAAAATATGGGCAACAACATTTCTCATCGCTTAGGACTATAGCGGGTTTCCGCCGTAATAATAGATTTTTCGCTATTTTAAAAAAACTGTAAAATTTTCGATATTTCAGGTTTTGAGGGTACACTTCTTCAAAAATCTTCTTCTCAAGATCTGCAATATATAGAGACTCATACAATAGATCATTTGGAAGCTGAAAGACTGTTGTTTATATGAATCTATCAACCTCAGCTCTAGATCAAAAGCTGTCCGTGTTACAGCATTTTAAAAAATTAACTTTTAGATCATATATATCTTTATTATGCACGAAGGCCTCGGGCCCATATACATGAAACAGTATATACAATCAACATATATTGGATACATTGATAAGCACATTTAGGAGTTTAACAAAGTCTGTCTCTTTTTATAGGCAGAATATATATATTTACATAGATTAAGTAATGATTCATTTGAAGAAGCAGTTAACAAATTTCTAAATGTGGATTCATTTGGAGTTAAATAATAATAAACAAAAATAGAGCCATGGGCTCTGTAGCTCATCAGAGTTTATTTTGTTTGATGATGAAGACAGAAATATGTTGTCTCAATATAATGCACAATCCCTAACCCTGACAAATCTTAGTCTTAATTGAGAGAGAGCACTCAACACACATGAGATTATGCAATATTCTGACCCCTTGGCTCTGGTTACAAGCCAGCTGTGTTTTTTGTGTTTTACAGCCAAATTATGTAAAAGACTCCTGCTTGCACTAAACACTGGCAGCACTGATCTAACTGTATAAGGCTTAAAGAGAACAGGCAATGTGATGAATCTCATGGTACATAGTACAATTTAGAATCACCTTGGCTAAACAATCTCTGCACAAATTTATCGGTTCTAAGCCTTGTCATCCAAACATCTAAACATTCTGAACGCAATATTCCTTCTAGTTTGTTCTGGATGAAAATAGGATTTTAGGTAATGGCCTGTGAGGCCCTTATTTGGGGCCACAGGGTCACCAAATCTACAATTTAGAATCTCCATTGGCTAAAGACTCTTTACACAACATGACAGCCTTCTAGGTCTTTTCATTCTGGAGAAGAAGATGAAAATAATCTTATCTTATCATTTCATCACCAGTCATATGCAGTTCACATATCTCATGTAAAATAAAAGAATTCTTAACTCCTCTTCAATTTAGTCCTTTATGACTTGTCACAATTTTCATTTCATAGGCTATTCAACAGTTCTCATTTCACATTGATTACATCAATTTGACAAACATGTCCACAATGTAGATTGTTATTTCAAGTCAACATACATTTCAAATAAAGTGGTTGAAGTGTCATAAAATACCAGTTCAAAATTCAATTTCGACAGGTTTTTTAGGCTGTGGCCCATATTTGGGGTCTCAGGGTCACCAAATTTACAAGTTAGAATCCCCATTGGCTAAAGAGTTTGCATACAATATTACAGCCTTCTAGGTCTTTTTGTTCCGGAGAAAAAGATGAAAACAGGATTTTAGGTAATGGCCTGTGAGGCCCTTATTTGGGGTCACAGGGTCACCAAATCTACAATTTAGAATCCCCATTGGCCAAGGAGTCTGTACATATAATTTCAGCTCTCTGGAGTCATTGGTTCTGGAGAAGAAGATGAAAATAGCTTTTTAGCTTATGACCCCTGTGGCCCTTATTTGGGGTCACAGGGTCACCAAATCTACAATTTAGAATCCCCATTGGCCAAGGAGTCTGTACATAAAATTTCAGCTCTCTGGAGTCATTGGTTCTTGAGAAGAAGATGAAAATAGCTTTTTAGCTTATGACCCCTGGGGCCCTTATTTGGGGTCACAGGGTCACCAAATCTACAATTTAGAATCCCCATTGGCCAAGGAGTCTGTACATAAAATTTCAGCTCTCTAGAGTTATCGGTTCTGGAGAAGAAGTCGAAAAAGTGAAAAGTTTACGGATTGACGGACGGACGGATGGACGGACGCCATCCCATGCCATAAGCCCGTCGGGCCTTTCAGGCCTGATGAGCTAAAAATGTGGAAAATAATGTAGTCTTTCAGCAGAATAAGACTGACATACTAATAGAAAATGAAATTCGTCTTCTATGCCATATTTACATACCGGGCATGTACGTAGAGATATATCAATATTTATCCATCTTCCTTCATTTATCTTCAATCTAAGTAGTCCTGCTCGGAATTTTACAAGAATATTACGGTATTTATTTGCATTTATAACGCTTAAGTATTTTTCAGGTTCTAACAAACTTTTGTATTCTCTATATAATTTGTATCGTGAACTGTTATCAAGAGTACAATGCCAGGATTGGTAAAACATATTAACACATACATCTTTAAAACATCTGATAAAATGCAATTTATCACCAACACCCTGGGCCAGCCAAACAAATCCAAATCCATGTGAAAATAATATATTTCGGATATGAGAGGCGTAATTATTTTGTCCAATGTTGTCTAGAAATAAAAACATGTCATATGATTTTTTGGGTATTCTTCCAGAATTCATCTCAGTTAGGTTTAACCAATACTTAATTGTTCGACATAGTGCATGTATGTACAAGGGAAACCGTCCGCATTCCCCATAGACTATGGCATTAGGAGTCTGCATGCCTACATTAAAAAAATTCTTACATGCAAGCAGATGGACTTTTTCAATACTATCATAACGATTTAATCCCCACACTTCGGCCCCATAAAGTAAAATTGGCTGTATTTGTGTATCAAATATTTTAAAGAATATCTTATGATCAACCATGTCGATTCTCCTTAAGTTATACAATATGTGTAATAATGCTCTTTTGCCTCTCAATGCTAGATCATTTATACATTTATTCATTTTAGATGTGGATGAAAATATGATACCGAGGTATTGATATGAGTTTACAACTTCAATGGCAGAATCTTTATAATACCACTTTTCTTTAGCTGATAATCGACCACCCCTTCGAAAAACAACAATGTTAGTTTTATCCAGGTTAACGTCAAGACCCCATTTATCCGAATATGCTTCTAAAATATGCAATTGCTTTTGTAGTCCTGAAACAACATCTGATACAAGGATGACATCATCGGCAAACCGTAATAGCAATATTTCTAAAAAGTCAGGAAACAGTTGTACCCCAAATTTACCATTTTCAACAATGTCAGTACATAATTCACCAATAAAAAATGAAAAAAGAAGCGGGCTTAAAATACACCCTTGTCTTAGACCAATAGGGCATTCGAAATAATTTGTATAATTATCTTCATTGCATCTTACACATGCTTTAACAGATACATATATACTTTTTAATGCAGATAACATTTTACCCTTTAATCCAGATTTTACAAGACAATACCAAAGTTTATTTCTTGAAACGGAATCAAAAGCTTTTTTGAAATCTACGAAAGCAACATAAAGTTTGTTCTTCTTTCTAGATAAACATTTCTGAATTATTGCATTTAAGGTGAAAACATGATCAATTGTAGAATAACCTTTTCTAAAACCAGCTTGAAATTCAGGTATTTTATCTTTTATAGTTGCCCAGTTAGTAAGTCTTGTATGTAGAATCCGGGTATACAGCTTGCTAAGTGCGCTTAAAAGTGAAATCCCCCTATAATTATCTGGATTATCCCTTTCACCCTTTTTATGTATTGGAATTATAATTGCTTTAGTCCAGTTTTCAGGGAAAATACCTTTATGAAACAATGCATTAAAAAGATTTCTAAGAAAGGGCAATATTGTGTTTCATGTCCAGGGGTCCATTAATAAGCGAGGGTTTCAGAAGGTCATTGTTTTTGGCGAATTTTTGTAAAATAACTATTGAAGATAGAGACAAGTTTGATAGCTCATTTTAAAGCAGAGAAACTGATGAATATCCGAGAATCCAACATAGAGGTCAAGGTCAAGCAGAAGTCTTGAAGACCTAAGTATTGACGCGTCAATCCTAGTTATTATCCCCCGCCACGAAGTGGAAGGGGGATATAGGTTTGGGCTCCGTCCGTCCGTCTGCTATAAAGGGGACAGTTTTTCTCATAAACTATTTAAGATAGGACAACCAAATTTGGTGTGTGGCTTGTGGACATAAATACCTCGATGGAGTTCGAAAATAAGAAACGTGGGATTATTTTTTCCGGAGTTATTGCCCTTGTTCCGTATTTTTGGACTCTGTTCATGGTATCTCCAAAGGGGACAGCTTTTCTCAGAAACTGTTTAGGATAGAGTTTCCAAATTTGGTGTGTGGTTTGTGGACATAAATACCTTGATGGAGTTCGAAAATAAGAACCATGTGATTATTTTTTCCGGAGTTATTGCCCTTGTTCCGTATGTTTGGACTCGGTTCATGCTATCTCTAAAGGGGACAGCTTTTCTCAGAGACTATTTAAGATAGGATTACCCAATTTAGTGGATGGCTTGAGGGCATAAGTACCTTGATGGAGTTCGAAAATGAGAAGCACACAATTAATCTTTGCGGAGTTATTGCCCTTGTTCTGTACATTTGGACTCTGTTCAAGGTATCACCAAAGGGGACAGCTTTTCTCAGAAACTATTTAAGATAGGATAACCAAATTTGGTGTGTACTTCAAGGCCATCGATACCTTGATGGAGTTTGATAAAAAGAAGCTTGTGATTATTTTTTCCGGAGTTATTCCCCTTGTTCCGCTTTTTCGACTCTGTTTCAAGTATCCAAGGATATAGCTTTTCTCAGACATTGTTTAACATCAAATCAGTTGTGTGGCTTGAGGATATCATTACCTTAATGGAAAGAAAATGAGAAGCGCACAATTATTTCTTCTTGAATTATTGCCCTTGTTCTCATTTCTTGTGTCTGGCGGGGGATGTTGATGACTATGTCTTCTTGTTATTATTATTATTTGTACTGATTTTGTGAGACGAGTTCTGAAGTAATGGCTGAACACATATTCCTGAAATTTTCAGGGATGATAGCCTGTGACCCAATCATAACGTACCCCGATTTTTGAATTTCGACTTCTTTTTTTAGTTATCTCCCCTTGAAGTTGAAACCTCAAACCTTATCTCGAAATCTATTGAATTGAGTGAGTTATTGTTTAACGCCGCTTCGGCAGTATTGCAGCCATTAGCGGCGAGTATTGAAGATAATTTCACAAAACTTTCACCAAAATGTGGGCAACAACATCCCCCATCAATTAGGCATATAGTGGTAATTACGTAGAAACACCACATTGTAGCAACCTGTTTGGGAGTCTACAGATGGACGTTGTGGCGACGTCAGGATATACGTAATGACAAAGTAAAGCTGAAGTTGTGACAACGTTATAACAACGTAGATTTGTTAGCTGGGTCTGCCTCTATTTTCATAATAGTTTACAGTCAGTATCTTAATGTTTGGTTTCTATATGGAATTGTATACTACTTTCTTTGAAAGTACCCATTACAGAACAAAATCCACACCCTACAGTATCTTCCGCGATGCCTAACTGGAAATTGATTACAAATTTCTCTTTTGAAATTCAATTAATCATTGATTCTGATGCTCAATTTGAAGTATTTACTAATTTCGTACAGAAAATCACAATCACTGCACATTCATCCAAACCACGATCACTGATCTGTACTGATCACGATCACTGCGAGGTATGTACAGTATTATATTTTAACAATAACTTTTCACAGAATAAGCAAATATCTCCCCAATTGATACAATGTGGTTTCTGAAGGCTAAAGTTTGTGCTAATTCTATATTTTGGTCGATATGGTGCGTAGTATTTGCATACGTGTACCAATAAGGTTTTATTTTGATGGCCCTGACTAATAAACCACATGACCACAAACATATGCATCATTAAACGGTTAAAGTAAATACACTTCTGAATGAGCCATAGATTCAGCTTGCCATCAGTCATAATCATGTACTGTGTATTACCCATATGTTGCTTTACAGCTTCATTTTGTACACACATACAGCAATTATCCTCGCTAATCCGATCACTATCACTGCATCTCTCGCTGTACAAAATCACTATCACTGGAGCCCTGCAGTACAGGGTTCCAGGGGGTGAATATATTTCAACTCAATTCTGAAGAAGTCTTACTAAATATAACCACTCTAGCTGTGTTGTCAGCTTAAGACTAGTTGGAATTATAAATCTAAATTATTCAACTCCCTTGAGTTCAAATCTAAAATCTTTAATTATATATGAAATAACAATGTCTACAATGAATCCTGAAATATCATTTGTACTGGTTATGTGACACACGATTGGAAACACTTGTCGCTGTGAAATAAAAAAACAAATCAATGTCTGCTACTTTTTTAGTACGATGTCGAATCAACATTACAGATTTAATTTCTTAAACCAGTCAGGCTGGCATTCACAGATTATTAAATACAATCAAAGAGGAAAATTATGAGTATGAACATCCGACAAAGGACATTTTTATGGACGCTGTCCGATGTATCCTGTCATTGAATCACCAGTGTCGTGGTAACCAACCTATTGCTCTGAACATGGGCCGGAGTTACTCAAATAGACATAAAAAAAGCATCAGAAAACGGTAAATGTCATTTATACATGTTTATTTACCCTTTGGGAGCAAAATCAAAGTTGACAGTCCCGGTGTAAGGTCCCAGATTATACCCCCCCTTCAAGGTATACCCGGGTAGATTATGGGAGCTCCCAGAATCTACCCCGGGGTAGATTCTAGAGACTTCCCAGAATCTACCCCCTCCTCCTAGAATCTACCCCCTCCCTTCTCAGCCTGTATTACATTATCTCACTGCCCTATGTGTAAATATTTTGCAAGTGAATTATGCCAAATTTGTGAGATCATTTTATGAAATTTATTAGTAATTTTTTAAAACCTAGTAGAACATATACCTTGATCCTGGTAGGTCTGTAAAATGGTCTTGAAACTTGATGTATTACTGATAGGAATTGCTGATATGAGGCTCATATACAACAGCTGAAGCATTGTGTGTAGTTTTAATTTCAGAATTGCAATGTTTTAAAGAGGCAGTAGCACGTTTTTTCGCTGAAATAAGTTGATGAAATGTATTTGAAAAATAATGTCACTAATGGTAAAATACCCTTCCCTCTTCGGAAAATCAAGTTAAAAAATGAGTGTACATGGTTCCGTAAAGCCATGGGAATCGTTTTTGTCATACAAAATAATAAATTGTGTTCACAATAAAATGGCCGCCATGCAATTTTTGCTTTATACGCAATACCGATATTACCACTACGGATAATTGGTTTGTGTAATATGATGTTTTACCTTCTGAATTAAATATAAATGACATAAACTATCATTATAAATGGGAAATTTGAAAAAATAAAATTTGCCAAAAATGTGCTACTGCCCCTTTACTTACCCCCGGTAAGAATTTGGATAGAATAACTACCTGCACTTATGAACTATTTTGGTGCAATAGTAAGCACATTTATGCAGCTTATGATAATTAGAAGACAATCACTGTAACCTATTTTCCTATTGATACGTTAATGTTTTTTGGATTTTGACAAATGTTATCTTTATAAAAGTGACTTTGGTGAAAAAAATTATTTAATGAAAGTATTGACTTCGATTAAAAAAATATTGACTTTGGTGAAAAATGACTTTGATGAAAATATTGACTTTAATTAAAATATTGACTTTGCTGAAAAAAATGACTTTGATGAAAAAAATGACTTCAATGGGGAAAAAAAGACTTTGGTGAATACATTTTTAAAAAGTGATTTTGGTGAAAGAATTATTTGATGAAAATAATGAATTTAATTGAAATAATGACTTGCTAAAAAAAGTGACTTTGATGAGAAAAAAATGACTTTGATGACAAAAAATGACTTTGATTGGAAAAAAGACTTTAATAAAAATTTCGACTTTGATGAAAAAAGTGATTTTGGTGAAAAAATTATTTGATGAAAATAATGACTTCGATGAGAAAGTGGCTTTAATTGAAAAAAAATACTTTGATGAGATAAAATAAATTTGGTGAAAAAATAATTTAATGAAAATATTGACATTGATGAAAAAAAATCCTTTGGTAAAACTTGATGAACTGTAAATTTGAATTTAACAGACATAAAGATGAAGATATTGCTATAGATAGATAAGTACTTGTTTATTAACGAGTTTGTCATTTGATGAAGAAATTATTGCCATTACGGCAAAGTTACATTGGAAACAAAAGTTGGTATGGACATTTTTTGTACACATTGCTAAATACATATATAAATACGTATTATGTTTTAAAAAGTTAGATTATCAAATGCACTATTTTACTTATTCCTTAGAATTAATATACTGCAGGACATGTTGCAATTTTATTTTAACTGTAAGAAGTATGTTTTTTAGTCGACAGTCCCTTACCTAGTTTCTTCTGTTTCTTTTCCCATTTACTTATTTATGTTGTTTATATGTCGATATCTCTAAACAGTGTCTCATAAGACAAACAATGGCGGGTTGTTAGCAAAAATAAATTATTCCATGTCATATTTAAATTCATTTCAATAATAATTTATGACACTTCTGACAGTTCTGTCTGTTAATAGTAAATGATTCTGTTATTTCATTTATGTGGCAGATACAAGAGTAGGAAACAAATTTATTATTTTATATAAGTCCCTATGAGAAGATTAGACCACTGACGACAGATATATACTTCATATGTCAAGAATTGTCAATCAGTGAAAGGCGACAACTATGTAATGTCACCCTGTCTAACAGGATGCAACTGTGTTTACAACAATTAGTGTGGTGACAGGGCCATACTGTCCAAACATAATCACTTCATGATTTATCATGGCAGTTCTCAAAGCTGTTATTTCAGCATATACATATAAATTAATGAGGCATAGCGTTATAGTTGCGGAAGAGGTGATTCGAATGTGGCATTTGATGATTAAACCTTTCAAAACCTAGATGCACTTGATTGCCAAGATTGAATGGCTTTTTTTTTTACCTGTCAGAGAAAAGCGACAATTATGAAACTGGAATGAAAAGAGGCAACTATGACAACAATGGGATGTACAACAATATGCATTGGGACGGGATTTTATTTTCCTGGCGTAATCACTTAGTGATTCGTTATGGTATTTTACAAACAAATCTGTGAATTTCTTGAATGGAATTACAACAAACAATTTATTGATATAGAATCTTATCTATCGTGTTAATTATGTTCCCTGCAAATTTTTTGCGAGAAATAATGTTTTCGCCTGCCTGTAATTCCTTTCTTCCGTAATTCTGAAATGATTTCACATCTCAAACCATTCAATGTTTTTAAAAACTTTATGTTGTATATATCTGTGACGCCCACTCTGTACCCAATGTTAGAGAAATTGTATGAATTTGGTTTGATTATTACACCCTGACCCATCAGCTTCTAGATAACATAAAAATAGGGTAGATTCCGGGAGCTCCCAGACTATACCCCGGGGGTAGATTCCAGGAGCTCCCATACTATACCCCGGGGGTAGATTCCAGGAGCTCCCATACTATACCCCGGGGGTAGATTCCGGGAGCTCCCATACTATACCCCGGGGGTAGATTCCGTCTGAAGTCTGAAAATATACCCCCCCTTCAAAGTATACCCGGGTAGATTCTGGGAGCTCCCAGATTATACCCAGGGGGTAGATTCTGGGAAGAGGGGGTAGATTCTGGGAGCTCCCAGAATGTACCCCGGGGTATAATCTGGGAGCTCCCAGAATCTACCCGGGTATACTTTGAAGGGGGGGTATATTTTCAGACTTTACACCGGCAAAACATAATGCAAGCAAGAAAAGGGAACCAGAGATTGTATGTTGTTAGCATCAACTAAACATTGTCGCTTATAACAATAATAACAAAAGTGTCAGGAAAAATGTCCGCCAACGTCAAATGGCGCTTACAACAACCAAAAATAGAGCCATGGGCTCTGTAGCTCATAGGGCTAATATTGGTTAATGATGAAGGCTGAAATAAATTTTAGGTAATGGCCCTTGAGCAAAATCTACAATTTAAAATTTCCATTGGCTAAAGAGTCTACACACGATATCACGGTCTTCTATGTCTTTTCTTTTTAGAGAAAAAGAAGAAAATAGATTTTAGGTCATGGCCTATGAGGCCCTAATTTGGGACCACAGGGTCACCAAATCTACAATTTAGAATCCCCATTGGCTAAAGAGTATGCACACAATATTACAGCCTTCCAGGTCTTTTCTTTCTGGAGAAGAAGAAAATAGGTTTTTGGGTCATGGCCTGTGAGGCCCTTATTTGGGGCCCCAGGGTCATAAAATCTACAATTTAAAATCCCCTTTGGTTAAAGTGTATGCACACAATATTTCAGCATTCTAGGTGTTTTTGTTCTGGAGAAGATGAAAATAGGTTTTAGGTCATGGCCTGTGAGGCCTTTATTTGGGCCCCAGGGTCACCAAATCTATAATTTAGAATCCCCATTGACCAAGGAGTCTGCACATAATATTTCAGCTCTCTAGAGTTATTGGTTCTGGAGAAGAAGTTGAAAAAGCGAAAAAGTTTAAGGACGGATGGACGGACGCCATGCCATGCCATAAGCCCATCGGGCCTTTCAGGCCTGATGAGCTAAAAAAGCAGAACGACTATTTGAAGACTTAAGATGCAACGCTTCATGAGATATCGCGTAAACAAGAAATGTGACGTACGGACATACGTACGAACGCCGCTGAATACACAGAAGGTGGAACGGGGGACAAAAACTAATTTTACCATCCATTGTTTATTCTAAGTATTTCCGAAGTGTTTACTCGAGACCTGGCATCTTTTCTTTCACACGGTCATACCACCAGCGTGTTTTGGAATAAATATGGTTTTCACTGCAGGTTCTTCATGCTCAAACAGTAAGTATAGTACACAAATGCACCCGCCTGTAATTTTATCTGAATAGAGATCGCATTGGCTTAATGTCTATTCCTTTCTTTTTAAAGAATATATTTCCACTATATTCATAAAGGACTTTATCAAGAAAATATAAAGTTTATATCTTAATACATCCAAATCCATTTTTTACAATATTTGACATGAAAATAGCTCCTGTTTTCGTTTTTCTCAGAATTTCTGTGTCGACTAAAATGTATTCATGAACAGAATTGGTATAGTTCACTTCAAAACAGCACCAAATCCATATCTTACTCTTATTTTAAAGATTGACTGTCTAAGGAAGTGTATTTGAATGCGGTTGTTGTTAAAAAGTTTAGAGTAGCATTAGCCCAATTCAGGTGTTTTTCGCATCACTTAAGAATTGAAACAGGTCAGTTTTATAATATAGATAGAAATGATAGATTATGTTTACAATGCGACGAAGGCTATATTGAGGATGAATACCATTTTCTTCTTGTGTGTTCCAAGATAAAGAGCTCCGCCTCAATCATTTGCCGGAAACTTTTTGTACAAATCCAAATAAAACTAAATTTAAAATCCTCATGTCAACATCGAATTGTAAACTCCTCAATAATCTAGCAAGCTTTATTTTTCATGCCATGTACCAAAGATGTTAATTGAATGATTGTTGCTGTACACATCATGTCTTGTCATATATAACATTTGTAGTTAGGGGCCGATGGCTTACACTTCAGTAAAAAAGAATTGATACATCCAAAGCTACAGTAACCACAGAACATATCATTCATAATCGTACCTGAAAATAAGAAAATATGTTTAAGGATACTGCAAAATATCAAAATTATACATGCCATGTTACATTTTGAGCTAAATTTTCAATAATTACGTGGGCCACGCGACTGCAAATATTAGTTAAAACTGTAACAATCACTCTCATTCATGGTTAAAAGCCGCAACCGGGACTCTAAAGCCGTCGCCTGTGATTTTACTTTGTGACATTAAATGTCCTTTCAAACTTAAACACCTGAACCTCAATTTCAAAATCTGAATTATTTTGAAAGTAAAGAGACTTATTGTTTATATATTCTCATATTTCTCTGAAATATTTCTATTAGAATGAGAAATGTGTTTTATTGATGTTTTTAAATGCAGACTTCAATTTATCATATATTATTGTTATATCCTACCAAATAGCTCACAACTCTTGATAAGAATACAGTTAAATAATCTCCATTCATTCATCAAAAGATTAACACATATTTCATAAATTGAAGTCACCATTCTGACATATGATCACAATATCTGTACACATCACCCTGTAAACGTTGGTGTGCGAAGTTACCATCACATATTTATCGGTAAAAACAGTTTGAAGAGATGTGTCTCCCATACAGTGGTCATTGGTTCTGGAGAAGAAGAAAAAAAAGCGCAACATTTGCGGGCAGATGAAGACGGATTGACAGACGTCAGACGCCATGTCATGCCATAACCAGTGTTGTAGATAAGCTGCGTATTTGCATAAATTACGAATTAATTAAAAAGCCAATTCCTCCAAGTTCTATTGCGTACAAGTACGCTTACATTTTCGTAAATACTCAATTATGCTGATGTATAATGCTTACACAAAGTAATGTCAAAGATTGACTTGCATTATTGGTAATCGGTTTCAGTAACAGTTACATTATTCAACTTGGAAGTCTTTAGAATCATCTCATATTACAGTATAGATTAAATATATACTATGAATAACAGATGAATCAGAGGCGTGTTCAGAACCGCCAGTACTCGCTTCTGAACAACAACGAGTTCGCGCATACTCGTGAATACAAGCTAACCACTTTTGAGCTGTCTTGCCAACCGAGTATTAACGATCGCGTGTCACAAAATTTTATTACCTCAATTTTCTTTCTTTTATTACCCCCTCAATTGAAATGTTGTCAGTTGCTATGTACAAGGCAACTATATTTTCCAAAATGGTGATGATATTCTGAATTTATCTTTGGAAGTACTCGCGACCTCAGGTTTCCGTACAGGAGCCGTTCGTGGGTACACGCGTACACGCCAAGCGAGTACTCGCGGTCCTGAACACGCCCCAGCATTTAAAAATGTTCAACAAACCTTGTTTCTGAACACTACCAGTTGTCAGAAGTGCATTGTCATGTAGCTTCTGTGGCCATTTTCAGTAACAGTGTCATACATGTGCATTGGAATTTTAAATGTATCTATAGGAATAGGGTCTTTATTATTTTATTGTAACCTATCGAAATAGTCTGTTTTATGATCCAAAAACATATTTGTCTGCAATATATTTACAGTGAAAATAGTATTTCAGTAGTACTCAGTCAAGCTTTGGAGTTATCTCACTTTGGACAAAATTGTGACCATATCTTAGTTTTCTAAAGATACCATAAAAAACAATATAGTATGGTTAAATCCCTTTTTTCTTTCATTATATGGATTTGTATTTTAAAGTCTATGGTTATTTGAATTTTAGGGTCAATGTAATGGGTTTTGAATTTAGAGAAAATGTCATCATACATGTGTACTTTTTGTTTTAAACCTTATTAATCAATATGGATAAGCCTTCTATTTTATTGATACTGTCGTCATAGTTTATTCTCCTTAAATTGAGATCAAAATAAACAAATATTGCATATTTGAAAATTTATAATTTTGTAAGAGACGAAAAGTATTGCTTGCGGAGCCATCTAGTAGAATTATTTCAATGGTGAGGTACCTTTTGTACATTTTCTTTGTAAGAGTCAGTATTCACTCGGTCTAATGACAAATTTATATGAATATTTAATGCATTTTACTTAGTGTGTGAAACCTACTTTATGTTTGGTCATTTCGCCGGTGAATGCGAAATTAGTAAATTACCCATTAGATTTCATTGAGCTGAGTACAATTTATTTGGTTACTCAAAAGATATCTTGGATACTCAATTAAGGTGGACACAAGCGCGTACATTACTCAAACAACCAAAAACTTATCTGTAGCTCTGCATAAGCCCATCGGGTCTTTCAGACCAGAGGAGCTAAAAATGCTAATGTTTGAATTAGTGAGTTTAGTTAGCAGATGAATGTTAGAAGACGGACTCTAATGAACTTGCTTAGAACAAAAACACTTCGTAAAACTTCTATTTGAGGTCAAATGTGTGCAGCTATATCACAAAATGTCAAAACCATTACTTCCTTCAGGTCTTTACATGGCATTTAGTATTAGCTTTGTTTATTATTATGGTTGAAGAAATAAATTAATTGTTTTTTCAAATGCATTTTTAATAATTTGTGAGAGCATTAAAGAGCTTAGAATGTGTCTAAAATGTGCAAAAAGTGTGCCAAAAATCACGTTTGTCTTCAACTTCTTATTTCTGCCTTTTATGTTTATTTCCTGAATATTATATCGACAAATTCCTTATGTTGGCCATTGTTGACAGATTCAAGTGATAGTGGGTTTCAACAATTTATTGAGAACTAAAAGTGACAGAAACAAGTGTCCAATTATCCAATAAGATTGTCAAGATAGCAAGGCTATGGAAATGTTTACTATGGAACTGAACGTATCAAAAATATATAATCAAAAGGATGAAGATACAGAAATTATAAAAATTCCATGGACTAAATTTTACTGAGTTCTGAGCTCGGTTCTCACCAGTAACTTCATCATCCGGCTCTTGTTTTAAAAACAAAGCGGTTCACCCTTGCCCTGCATTTCTTCCAATAGTGTGAAGGTACACTCCAATAGATGTAAAATACTACATCTTTATCTATAAATATCTAAAAGTAATTGGCCATTATACTAATGCAGAAATGGTCTCATCACTTTCCGGACCATTTCGGAACCCATTCACTCACTAGAGTACGACTTAGTAATTCCGCTCACCTTTGGACACGATACCATGTAGACGTATTACATTTGAACAGAGATATTTTGTTTTACTTCAACTATCAAAATATACAACTGAACTTCACTTATACACCTGTTTTACTGAAAATTGTCCATTATCTTAATAGTAAAAGAACGTGAACAGTGTAGCACTGACGAAGGCTAATTCCTCTCCATACAGGCTAATTCCACTCACCTATGTGGGTAATTCCGCTCACTCAATAAAATGATGTTTTTAGACTATGAATTATATCAGAAATTAGTTAATTGTATTTTCAGTGCAATATATTTAAAAGTTCATACATAAGTAACTATTCTTTTGAATACGAGCATGTGCAGACGTATGGAATCAAGATACTTATTTAAAAACCCAATTGTAACAATGTTGCAAATATTGCTATTCTGCAGTATAGGTTCTTTGTCAACTTTTCTATTTGATATAATTCATATTTCATATATATGACAATTGTATCCATTCCCACAAATTCATGTCAATTTTGGGAACAAATACTGTCATTTGAAAACCTATTATTATTATATTTTTTTGTTAATAAACAAAAGAAGTTGCATATCAATGCACATTTCAATATTCTAATGGATGTACAGTCAGGCCTCGATAATCCGAACGCTTCCGTTTTTCATCAAAAACGTTCGGATAGTGAAATGTTCGGACTATTGAGTACTGAGGACTACTAAAGAGATTAGTTTGATTACATCTTCCTACCGTTCGGAAACTGCGAAATTCGGATTATCGGTGGCCGAATTATTGCGGCTTGACTGTACATATGTATTCTTATTCTTTTCTCGCAAACCAAAGCTGCGGCTTATAACTAGAAATTACTTACAGACATATCTTTAACTTCGCCAAAATTGAATATCACTCTGAAATATCATTTGCCACATTGTCAATACATGTTAATGTTTGTCAATCCAATAGATTTATAGTTTTGAGTTCTCATTTCATGTGATACAAATGGCAATGAGTTATTTTAATGAAATAATCATTTGAACCCCTTTCTGATTTGTATAAAATAATTAAAATTTAATTGAATGTAAGACAAATAAAAATAGAGCCATGGGCTCTATAGCTCATCAGGGTTTATATCGTTTAATGATGAAGACTGAAATAGATTTTTAGATCATAGCCTGTGAGCCCTTTATTTGGGGTCCCAGGCAGGGATGCAGATTCAAATTTTTGCCAGTCGGACATTTCATCTTTGACCCAAAAAGACGAACCCGGAAGTAAAATTTTTTTTATGAATAAAGTATCAGAAAGTATTACTATTTGTTGGTTCTTCATTCATTGCATACAATTAAACATAACACGAAAGCAATTAACGATAACTATTAATTTATCATTAACATGCATAAAATGGTTCATAATTTAAAATCAATGTTTACCAACTACGATTTACCGACAGTACTAGTTTGAGCGAGTTTACACAAGCGAGTTTACAAGCGAATTTGCGTCAAGATGGACGACAAAATTCTAATAATTTAATTGCACATAGTTCATCAAAAGTTCAAATCATGGACCAAATGATATGTACCTTCTAAATAATCATTTTAAATTCAAAGGAACTCGTTTTCAATAGCGATATAATTTACGTAAACTCACAACTCGGCAGAGCACGTGGTCCAACTATTTTCCATACGACTATTTCCTATTCAAGATGTAGTTACGAATTTGAACTTATTCTAATAAGATTACTTTTATATTTTATTTGGAGACATATTTCGCAATTGTAAATGAATAATTATGAAATAAAAAGAACTAATGTTAACGCAAGAGAAATTGAAGTTTTTAAATTAGCGTACCTCTTTATAACGTGTGTCATCATGTAAATGCGATCGCGTGTTCGTAGCGTCATACAAACGGTGTTTGACTACATATAACGTCTCGTGAAATAATATTGCTAATTATTCGTTTTTGATAGGTTTATTTATTTTGAATTTGTATAATAGCTTTACCATACATCGATATAGATCTATCATATTTTGTTACAATATGTTACATGAACGAGATATTATTAAATTTATCGAGATTCAAAGTAGCAAAATCTTAATCTGTAACAAATTCATGAATCACCGGTACGGTGAAGCCACACGTTCATGCAATGTTTATCTTTGACAAAATTTGTTTACAATGCGATTTTAATGAAATCTTTTTCGTAAATAATGTTGTGAAATGGGTCATATCTTTCAGTCACTAAATGACACTGGAAATTTCAATTAAATATCAAACGGTAAGTGTTTTTTCTGCCGACAATTATAATTTACTGAAGATAATGACGATTGACGTGGTGCCTCGTGCTGTGAAGAATAAATGTGACTTCTTGACTGGATCAACATATTTCAATTTCATAAACAATTATGACCGACACAAGCAGGGCGGTTTGCCTTTATTTAATATGCCTGTAAGTTTAGTTTTCCTTTTATTTTCTGCAATCGGTCAACTGATGTCCGATAGGTCAATTTTCCATTCGGTCAAACTGGATTTACAATCGGACATGTCCGGCAAATAGACCGATTTCTGCATCCCTGGTCCCAGGCCAGGGTCACCAAATCTACAATTAAGAATCTACATTGACAAAGGAGTTTGTACACAACTTTTCAGCTCTCTAAACCTTTTGGAACTGGAGGAGAAGATGAAAATAGGTTTTTAAGGATGTGACCCCGGTGACCCCATTTGGGGTCACAGGGTCACGAGATCTACAATTTAGAATCCCCATTGGCGAAGGAGTCTGCACACAACTTTTCAGCTCTCTAGACCTTTTGGAACTGGAGTGAGTGAGTGAGTGAGTTAGGGTTTAACGCCGCTTTCAAGAGTATTTCACTTATATCACGGCTGCTAGTATTATGGCAGGGAGAAAGCCCGCAACGCCATGTGGCTATGCATTGCGGTGAAACCTGCGAGCAACGGCTGGAACTAGCGAACCATGGGTGGTACTGCACTGAAATTCAGTGTAGCATTGCACCCAAACCTGACTGCGTGTAGAACAGTTCTCTACTGCAGACAAAGTTGCCGTGCCCCTGGCGGGATTCGAACCCCGGACCTCTTGATCCGAAGCCGAACGCGCTAACCACTGCGCTATCCCGCCCCCCTTTTGGAACTGGAGAAGATGAAAATAGGTTTTTAAGGATGTGACCCCTGTGATCCCATTTGGGGTCACGGGTCACGAAATCTACAATTTAGAATCCCCATGGACAAAGGAGTCTGCACATATAATTTCAGCTCTGTGGAGTCATTGGTTCTGGAGAAGAAGTTGAAGAAGCGAAAAGTTTACAGACGGATGGACGGACGGACGGCCATCTGTCTGTAAACTTTTCAGGCCTGATGAGCTAATAATTTTTATTTTGCTCTTTGGAAATAAATTATTTACATTTAAAAAATTCACACCATAGGAACGTGTATGCTTGGAAATTGTTACTCAACGGAAGTGAACGAATTTCTCTGCAAAAGTCCAGTTTGTTTTTGTGCATTTGGTTTAGGAATTTGTTTGATTAAGAAGTTTTCAGGTCCCTATGACAAAAGATATTTCAGGCTGTAAAATTGTAGACATTAGTAAACACAAAGTTGTTTTTAGAAATGAGAAGCTGAGCAGAACTAGCTTACAAGAGACATTTTTATACGAGGCTGCATGACGAAAAAATATATTTGCACACAGACGCGGTCGATATATTGTTTTAAAACAAACATACAAGTATCTGTCCAAAGAGGCTGATACATATTTATCAAAAATAGAAAATTTTGTCAAAATCCAAAGAATAATTACGGAGATATTTACATTCAATGACTGCTGGTATAATATCGTGGTGAACACATTCCTAAAGAAAACACCAAGTGGCTGTAATTCGTTCACCACCCCGTTAGTATAACTCATTCACTTTGTTTTGACAACACGTGTGGTCCAGTGGTTCTAATTTTATTATTTGTCAATAATTAGTCTCAATATTTCGCATATATGTCCATGCATATATGGATGTTTCACAACATGGTAAAAAATATATGAGTATTTTTTATGGATTATCTGAGTGAGTGAGTGAGTTATTGCTTAACGCCGCTTCGGCAGTATTGCAGCCATTAGCGGCATGGATTATCTGAAGGCAAGGTAATATCAAACACACGTAAGTTCCACATGCGAAATTCGACTCCTAAATTATGATGTAACAGTCGACTGAGGGCACATAATGACATTATCTTTCGTCTACGGATTCACCAGTGTCTACCATTTTACAGCCTGAAACATTTTTTCTCATAAATACCTCAAAACCGATTCATCCAACAAAATTTTACACCAAATGCACATTTGTAAACTGACCTCTCGCAGAGAAATTCGTTCATTTCCATTGAGTAACAATTTCCAGGCGTACACGTTCCTACAGTGTGAAATTACCTTATATCATAAAGTGAGCGGAATTAAACTCTTACATTAATGCTGCATAAACAATGGAGGCTAATTCCGCTCACTATGAACGATGTATTTTTCTTGAACTTCTTATTAATTCTGTATGAAACACACAATAGAAAAGCTCAATTCAAGTATTTTGTTACCCATTTGTAATTGTAGTAATGTCCCTGTGGCTGTGACTTTATTCGTAAGTGCTTACTGTGTAAGATGCACAACGGTCGTCTTGGACTGTTATTCTCCTAAGGAATCGGGACACGGAAAGCGCGGGGAAAATAAAAATTTTGTTTCATGGATTTATAAAACCAAAATTACTCATTAAACTGGGTTTCATAAATGACACCGTATTATAACAACGTTTTGAAACGAGGTAATTAGGCTATACAAGAAGACCAAACACTTCAGGCTTGTATATGAGCGGAATTACCCAGACCTACTCTACATGGTCAATGACACTGACACATTATTAGTAAGTGCCAAGATTCCTGAACCGTACAGTAGGGTGTGTTGGCTATGCCTTTATTATGAATACTGAATTATACCTATAAGTGACACTGTCGAAAGGAGCAAACTCACCGATCTCATCCATCTGGGTCATGCACTGAAGAGCTCGGGTCTGGCTTTCTGCACGTGCAATATCTGCCACAGGGCCACGTGACAACTGGGATTGTCGGGATAGGTGTGAATGAAGATTTGTTATATTATTTTTAATTTTTGGCTTGAGATAATTATAATAGGCCTAATATGTAATTACCCCGAACGAAATTCATTTTATTACTCAACCGTGGTGAGATCACTCATCAGATAATTTTATAAGAATAATCAACGAGTTGCGAGGAATTGCGGATTATCTGTCCCGAGTTAATCATTGTGATAAACTCCGAGCTTTAGCGAGGAGTTTGACATAATAATTCACGAGGGACAGATAATTCGTTATACCGAGCGCCGAGTTGGTTATTCTCTTTCTTACCCAAGATCATTTTAATGCATAAAAAAACAAGACGCGAATTCATCATCTTTGATTACACTGCAAAATACGAATTGTACTCATACGCCATTCATAAACTCTCTCAGTAATAGTTAGAAGCTATGAAGAGAAATCTTCGTGATTAAGAAGGGGCGGAGCGAGCGTAGAACTCTAGCTTGATTGACACGTTCAATGACGTCACTGTTTCCGTGATTTCCTACGTAATCGTTACATATGACGCGATGTCGCCAAACTGTATGGAAGTGTTTTTATGAACTCTCACTTTTCGAAAACGTATTTGATCGTAACATTTGTTATGGTAAAACAAGAGAAAATCTTCCGTCTGACTTTGAGTTGAGCTCATTTCCCTCTGTTCATTGTATTCGGAAATAGTTTATTTTAACCATGTAGAAACCGTTGCCTAAATCAAATTATGGAATGTGCGAGTTATTAAAATTAACATTGTTGTTTCATAATGCAGATGGAAGAAAATATCTATTTAGTAATTATGCTTTGTGTTTAGATTACAGAAAAATAGAATATAATTAATTCATAATTTTATAATAAAATTAAATTAGCCTTTTTTGGTTTTAGTTCTTTAAAAGACTGAATTTTTTGTTTGTAAAACGACTTTAAAAAGGCTGAAACATATTTCGAAACTCATTTGCGAGTACCTTTATGGTTCATTCTCCACTAAACGTGCATATTGGTTGGTGTAGGTGATTGGAAATAAAATGTCTCATAGATTAATATTTGTATATGGAATCTGTTGGGAAGAGTCAGGGGAAATATTTCCTGAAGTGGCTGGAGTGTAGTATAATTTTCCTTGATTTTATTTTGGTCAACACTCACATACCCTGTTTTGTGTTTAAACAGATACGTTACTACACTACGTATATAGAATGAGTTATGTATACACAGGAAAACGAATAAAACATAGGCCTATATGTTATTGTATTTTATTGAAATGTTAACCTCTTTTGTCACACAAAACACGTGTCGGATCTACAGGTGTCCTGTTTTGAAATATATTACAGAGGGTTTATATAAAAAGAAAATACTTATGTTTTAAACTTTTATAAAATAAAAACATATCATTTTCTTCATTAACGTATGGAATTGAACACAGGTATGCATTGTTACCCATGGGATGCATTTTCCTGAGCACAACATCATCAGAGAAGAGAAAGACGCGAGTATAAACAACTTAACCTGAAGATAACTGTTATTCATCAACAGATAGTAATAGTAATGTATCTGTCATTTATATGTCACGAATCTAGTTCCATATAAGAAGAACATAATATAACCCCAAAAAAAAAAATTGTATAATAACATGTAGCATAGTATCATTATATAATGCTAAACTACTTAAACGTTAGTAAACTCTGATAGAATGTGTACTACAGTTAGTAAGCAACAGATACGTCAGCAAATGCAACAGATACGTTACCTTGAAAAAACCCACAGTCATTTCGTAATTTATCGATGCACTAAGCTTTTTACAATCATAAATCAGAGATAAAGTTTGTATGATATAGTTAATATAAGAATAAACCATTTCAGCATGTTGAAAGGTAGTAAAACCTGGTAGAAAATGAGCAACAAATTAAAAAAAAAAATTGCAACAGATACGTTACCATGAATACATCATGTCCTGTCATAATCAGTAACGACTGCACTAAACTTACTAGAACATAATTTAGAAATAACCTTTGTATGGAATAGTTAACATAAAGAAAAAACAAATAGCGTATTTAACAACCTTCACATAGAAATATTTCAGAGAAATATGAGAATATATAAACAATAAGTCTCTTTACTTTCAAAATAATTCAGATTTTGAAATTGAGGTTCAGGTGTTTAAGTTTGAAAGGACATTTAATGTCACAAAGTAAAATCACAGGCGACGGCTTTAGGGTCCCGGTTGCGGCTTTTAACCATGAATGAGAGTGATTGTTACAGTTTTAACTAATATTTGCAGTCGCGTGGCCCACGTAATTATTGAAAATTTAGCTCAAAATGTAACATGGCATGTATAATTTTGATATTTTGCAGTATCCTTAAACATATTTTCTTATTTTCAGGTACGATTATGAATGATATGTTCTGTGGTTACTGTAGCTTTGGATGTATCAATTCTTTTTTACTGAAGTGTAAGCCATCGGCCCCTAACTACAAATGTTATATATGACAAGACATGATGTGTACAGCAACAATCATTCAATTAACATCTTTGGTACATGGCATGAAAAATAAAGCTTGCTAGATTATTGAGGAGTTTACAATTCGATGTTGACATGAGGATTTTAAATTTAGTTTTATTTGGATTTGTACAAAAAGTTTCCGGCAAATGATTGAGGCGGAGCTCTTTATCTTGGAACACACAAGAAGAAAATGGTATTCATCCTCAATATAGCCTTCGTCGCATTGTAAACATAATCTATCATTTCTATCTATATTATAAAACTGACCTGTTTCAATTCTTAAGTGATGCGAAAAACACCTGAATTGGGCTAATGCTACTCTAAACTTTTTAACAACAACCGCATTCAAATACACTTCCTTAGACGTAATTATTGAAAATTTAGCTCAAAATGTAACATGTTTACCAAAATTAGTGGGGAGGCCGGGCCCCCCCCCCCCCCCCCCCCCCTGGCCCCCCCGCTTGCTACGGGCCTGCATTGATTATGAAACAAGATGGATTCGATAACAAATACTTCTCGTTCAGTTTGGTGGCATGCCCTTTCACACGCCCCTCCTTGGTACCGGAAATGCTTCTTTTGTGAACATATTGTCATTAATCTTGTCGCCGGTGGGCTCCACATGCAGTCAGACAATTTTTTTCCCTATGGTAATATTTAGGTAACGTATTTGTAACGTATCTGTTGGTAACGTATCTGGTGGACATAAACTGTATTTGGATGTGTTGGATAACCACTTAATAAAGGCAGAAGAGTGCTGTCACCCTCCAACTATTCAAAGCACTACGTGCAAGATGGCCATGTATGAGAGTTTGTGACTGTAAGCAGAATAATTCCACAATGGAAGGCAACATAGGTAACGTATCTATTGATAATTTCGCGTACCTTTTCCGATTTTGAGAAGTCTACCCAAAACTACAATTTTACGAGACTTTGTGTGTTTCAGATGATTGTTATATATTGTTGTATATCTATTTGTGGTTAAGATGACATTGTAATTAATTGTATATACCCAAGGATTTGATTTGATAATACAATATGAATTTTTGTAACGTATCTGTCTGTCATTTTGGAGACACCTATATCTGAGATTGTTTTGAAAAACACTGATATACTAAAGTAATGGATTCATACTAAATGTGTTCTAGTGCTATCGGGACATCTTTAGAATCGAAGATATAGAATTTATTATGCATAATTTTCAATTAGACAGATATAATTGTAACTGAATATCGACTGGAGACATTCATATTTGTGTAGATTTTACACATTTAGAAGCCTGAATGAAAAATATATGTGTTTCTATAACTTATGTTAAATGTGTACTGACACTGCCATGTAGTAAGGTACATTGTAAAGTAGAAATTCATAATTTCCAAGAAAACGTTCAAAAGATATCCCCTGGAGACATGATTTTTTGGTAAATGCACGTTTCAATAGATCACCAATAACTGGAAACATGGACAAAGGTACAAACTGTATACTCCATTTTACACATATATATCTTAATCAATACTCATACATTTCCATTTTGATTTTAATAGTTGCATTTGTACATTTTGCTGTTCTTTGATCCATCGTTATTCAACATCACGACAGCAATTCTATTAACTCAGGAGAATTAACTCATATGATGTCGTCTGTAAACTTGTACATTTCGACTTTTCCTCCAGAACTGCATGCTCTAACTCCAAAGCGACAATATAATGGGAGGGAACCTTTATCGGGAGCAGCATTTACAAAAGCAACTTTTGCTTGTTTTCCAAACCCGATTTTCATTTTCATGAAAATACAAATATGTTTAAACCAAATATAAGGGCGTCACAAAGGCTAACTGTCAAAGAAGTGTATCGCGTTAAGGACATTGGTGAAATATTCAATGTAATGATCATATTGTTCTGATAAACAACATTCAAACGAGCCCAAAGTCATGTCTGTAAATCCATCATTAAGGAAAATAGAGCTATACTATAAATATTATCCACTGATCTATCTAGCCACTGTTTAGTTGAGTAACTGATGTGCGAAGACCAAAACTGACCTAAGTGTAATGACTAGATCCCCAGTCACACTTACGTTATAGTTCACGTATATACGATGCAGGGAACGTAGCTTAACGTAGTTAACTGTACATAAGCCTAGTAATCCGTGGTTATCCGTATTCAAAACGTAGACATAGAGGTAGTTTGTGATTTAACTTTTGAACATGTTCAAAGTTTAGCTTTGACGTATTGAATTGCAAATTTGAACTTAGTTCATTGTAGTTAAACCTAGTTAAGAATGTAATTAAACGTATTACAACTTGTCCCCGAATAACCACACCTTACTACCGGTAGGTATTTAAGATCGTTACTACAGTAAACTAGTTTACAGTATCATTTAAATTGAAGAACGTTTCAGAACAGAAGATTAGGTGTTAGTACGATTGTCTATGTTATCAACACATTTAAATTACGTTTTGGTAGGTTTGTTATTGACGCATTGACGTTAAAGTAAGTTCCTATACGTCTAACTACGCTCAAGGAAGTATAATTACGCTGAACTACGATAAATCACGCCTAACTAGGTACAGGTACTGAACCATGTTGTTATGAAATGTAACGTAGTTGCGAAAAATGCACAAAGTTCCATCAAGTTAGAAGTTTGGTGGCTATACGTTCAATGAACTAGTTAAACTACGTAAATTAAAGTAAGTGTGACTGGGGCTTGAGTTACACCAATGTGGTTCTCACTACGTTCTGCTCCGTCCAAAAAATATTGTAAAAAGACCTCGAACGGGACAGAAAGGGGAAACTTTCATGCATAACTTTCCATACTACGATCCAGTACGTTTACAGACAGTTCTCAGGAAGTCCATCTAGTCTTTAAAGTGAATAAAGGTTTCAGATTTTTAGTTTAAATTACAGAACGAGGAACCGCTGTTTTTATTCAATACAGAATGAGCCCGACCCAGAAGTGGAAATCATTTGGCGTGGACGAAGATCTGAAAACCTGAACTTAAATTGTGCTACAACTTGTCAGAGATGTGCTTCTGTGAAAGTTTTTTTTCTTTCTTTTTACTTCTTCTTGAGGTTTGTTTTTGCCATAAGAATATGGGAAATATTTCTTTTTAAAAAATCTAAGCATCACCAGTAACTACTGATTTTATTAATTCTTCATTGGATTCTAATTTCATGTTGGATCAATGTTGTTAACTCGCCCGTCTCCTTGCGAAACCACGTGGGTCTAAATATAGGCCTTTATTTTTATCACGTGACTTTAACCGCACGTGACAAAGGACAATATATTAACAATGTTGTATAATTTTTAAATATCTACAAATAATAATGTCTTTCTGGTCCGAGAATGCAATTTAGGTCTACATGGCAGTAAATGTTAAATTTGTTTACAAGAAAAATACTGTTTTGAATTGCAATGCTTGTTATTTGTAATATATTCATCAAAATAAATATTTCTCACTCATGTGTGTAATTAAACTAGTGTTTTTATTTGACAATTCCCCCTTTTTGTCGTAACAGGCATAATAGCATGGCGCGACCTCATGTTGTCACGTGATCCGGAATACCCTGAAATGATTCTGAACTGCCGTAACGGCAGAGGGTTTTATTTGTCAGGTTTCACTATTAAATCCTGATCGCCTGGGTCTCTTATTTTGATATGAGTTAGATGAAAGATAGCTTATACTGAAATTATCTTTTGATTTTCTTAAAGTGTCTTTGAGTACGCGCATGCAGTCGCTCTTTCCTTAGTGATCCGGAATACCCCGACGTACTGTATACTTATAAGGAATGATCAATGATGCTAAAACTGCATTTAATTTTGTTTTAGAATTATTTTTTTTAAATCTACACATTAAAACATGCTTGTCCGGCAATTTCGTGTCCTGACCGTTACCGGAGTATAAAACACCCACAATAATTTCTCCCTGGAGCTGGATTGTAATTCTATTTGCTGTGACTACTGAAGCTATGACCAGAGCATGTAACAAAAGGTGAAATAAAGAGATTTAGCAAATTTTGAAGAAATTTGACAACAATGAGTAAGCATCAATGTCATGTGTCAACCTTAATTGTCCAGACCGTTACCGATGTATTTTGTGTCAAATAAATCTCCTTTCTTTCTAATCTCACAAAGGTACATTACCCTGACATGGAAGAGCTGGAAAAAAAGTCCTAAGTCTTCTTTTATGGATCATTCATTTTTTTTTTAGATCATTTACAAATTGTCCAGACCGTAACCTGTCCAAACCGTTACCAGACTGCAAAGTAACCGCTTGGACACTTTTTGTAACGGTTAGGACAAAATGATTTGTGATTTGAGAAACTACTGAAGTTATTCATTAATGTTTAAAGAAAACACATAATTTAAATAACTTTAATAGTCAAAATATTTTAAGTATCAAACCTTACTGTTTGGTGAATTTTTAACGTAATAACTTTGAAAGAAACAGTTTGAGGTAACGGTTTGGACAAAAAATAGTAACGGTTTGGACCTATCTAAAATAAATTTGTATTTTAAAATTTACTTGCTTAAGTGTGATAGTGGAATTTTATTTACTTATATATCTTTCTTAAATGATTAAAACAAAAACATTTTTGTCAGGTTGAATTGTTATTTTTTATAAAATAAATGCTTAGGAAATTCATGGTAACGGTTTGGACAAATTTGGTAACGGTTTGGAACTTTTTTTCAGATTTTAATTTTTATTTCGATTCATCTTCCTAAATATAATGAATCAGTGTCAATATGGAATATTTCATCAAATGGTTCCATTTTTATGAATGCCCTCCATAATTTTAATATGTTTTTACTTACATAAAGCAGTGTTCTAGATTTTATGGTAACGGTTTGGAACTTTGCATCAGAATTTATATCTATATATGTGGTAAACCTATGTTCATATTTGATTTGTTTATATATTAGTTAGTTATTTTGACATTAGTATAGACTAATGTCTATTAATACCACATAAATCACTAACAAAAATTGTTTTTCTATTACAAAATGGCTTTAATTATTGATGAAATGAATAAGACATCAACAGAGGAATAAAGATATATATTTGTAGAAAAGGCAAATTATCTAGCTGAAGAATAGCTGAGGAGTGGCAACAAAAGGTCAATAATCTCTGACCTCTGCATTTATTGATATGTAACCAAAACAAATGAGGAGAAAGTTTTTAACACCTATCATAATAACGCATTTCTAATAAACTTATTTGTATCCAACCTGTATAGATTTGTTTGTTGTCTTCAACTCAGTAAAAAAGATAATGAAAATTAAAAAATACCTAATAACTAATAACTTTTGGGGTTTATATATAATAGTGATATGTTGTCAAATTCTTTGTAATTGAAAAATACTTGTTGTCATCTCACTATTACTACTCAGCTGATAATGCCATCTAGATATAAAATTTATTGAAACAAGTTTATGCCATAGAGACATAACATTGGATCTTAATATTGACAATTGATATCTATACAGTTGTTTGTGCAGTAGTATGAGATGTACAGAGTCATAGTTGTTATAGAACCTTTCAGAATGTTATTGCCTGCAAGTTTTTAGATTGAAAATATTCATTTATAACACTGATGTCCTGACCGTTACCTAAAATGTCGCAACCATTACCACTCATATTATTTTTATGCCCTAATTTTACTTTTTCTTCTATATTTGGTAACTTTTGAATTTAGACAGTATGTTTTATATTCTTACGAAGCTGTAAAATGTCTTTACTGAAAAAAAACTTAATTTATTCACAAATTTATATTGATTTTAAATACATTTGTCCTAACCGTTACCAAAAATGTCACAACCGTTACTATATTTTTAAATGTTGATTCCCCAATTGCAATATTTTCACTATTATAAGTTCTTTAGTAATCCAAACAGTTTGTTTTATGTTCTTTTGATGTTATAATAATGTTATCTTTAAAATCCAACATTTATTCATAAGTTTTATATTGATTTTGTAACAAAGGACCAAACCGTTACCGCAAAAATATGCAAAAATGTCATATTTGTTACAAGTTACCTTTTCTAATATATATTTCACTGTCAATCAAAATTGGAGTTAACAGTTATGCTTAATACTGTTTACCTTTTCATTTTGTATTACATTTTCTATTTTAAATTAGATTGTTTAAGATTTATGTCCAACCCGTTACTGTTCCTGTCCAAACCGTTACCAGTAATGTCCTGACCGTT
Source organism: Gibbula magus (assembly GCA_936450465.1). Lineage (NCBI taxonomy): Eukaryota > Metazoa > Mollusca > Gastropoda > Trochida > Trochidae > Gibbula > Gibbula magus. Next base: position 61,504,861 of record OW388293.1, on the reverse strand, counting down.
ACTGGTGTTAATTAACTACTCTAATTTATTTATGATAATACATAAACAATCCATTTTATGTAGGCTTCATAAGAAGAATTTTTGGGTCAAGAAGCATATGTTTAATTCAGACAATTACATCTGGTTATAGCTAAATACAAACTAAAATTTTGGAAAAATGCTATTATTTTGTGTTAAAAAAATGAAAGATAAAAATTAAGACTTTAAAGATTCACGATAAAAGTTTTTGACCCCAAGTTGGATTAATTCAGTGTAATAGATGTGAATACCATCTTTAAAATATTTATCTGAATTTTATTTCGACATTTATATTCTGTTTTAGAAGTGGTAACGGTCAGGACATTTTTCTATCCCATTAATTATAGTCCGGCAGCCAAACCCCGATTTTCACCCTAGGTGGGAAAGTGCGTCCATAGAAAATGTTTTTACAGAAATTGAACCTTTTGGGTATATACTATAGGAAACTGAATGATGACACTTTGTCAACATTGAGCGTTTTGAATAATTAATGTTTTAATTAGATAGGGTACACTCGTGATTTCAGTTATCCAGACACATCAAGTAATTATATTTTAGTGTTCACAAAAATGAAATAAAATTAAGGAAGTCATATGTCAATTGTTGTCTATTAGTATGAAAAAAAGTACACTTTTTGTGGAATAAAAAAACCCGAAAGGCCAAAATGTTGATAATGTGTCTGGATAAACGAGGTTTCTGAGCAAATTTGGTTTTCTTTCAGTAAAATTGGATTTAATGGTGTAATAATTTACTTTTGATTATAATTACGATAATTGAATCATAATCAAAAGAAATGGTGATAACGTTTCAGTTAGTGTTTATATTTGGTGACTTTTGACAAATTCTAAAATAAGCCTTCATGTAAGAGTTAATTTGCAAAAGACAAAACCAGGAAATAGTCAATTTCAAAGTTTAGACCCAAGATTCGAACATGAAGCGGGCACTGAAATTGGGCAATTTGAAGGTTAAGTTATTGGTTGACAAGAGTAGTCTCCCAAGAAGAAAAAAGCTAGAATGTTTCTTAAACGTTAAATGTATAACTGCAATGACCTGAAAAGTGACATTAAAAAGTGTGGGCGTGCACATATTCAAACCCTTATTCAGATAACACTAATGGTGTAGGCGAGACGTTGCAACACATTTTGTAATCAGGAACATCAAACACCTTGTTATTTCATAGTTCATGTCAATTTATTTATACATAAAAAAAAAACAGCAAAGACAAGAATAACAAAGACAACGACAACACACAAAAACAGTTGCTCTGGTTCTCTGCTTCTGCGCAGTTGTACGGACAATAATGTGTTTCAGTTTAAAGAACACTGTACTGTCTTTCTGTCGAATCAACGGATTATTGAGTGATTTACATTGCTGCAGATGCAGATCACGCTGATTATAAGTATAAATTAATGTCCAAAGGGTAACATTTTTGCAGCACGGTTGGCTACTTCTATTTTATTTTCACTGACAAGATCCATGGACTTTCAATGGGCTCACAACTATCTTCACTAATAACAAAGATTTTCATGATCTCCTTCCAAGAAACAGCATTCTCTAATGCTCCTTTTCAGTAGCTTTGCTGGTTCCACAAGATTGATGACATCATCACTACCATAGCCTTCATCTCCTACAACATCTCAACGCCAAGCATCCAAGAATCAGGTTGACCATGGAAACAGAAACTAACCACCATCTCCCCTTCTCATATGTCTCCTTGCAAACTACTGGGCATGGACAAGAGTACATCAGAGAAATGCTGCAGCCTATCAACACAAGGATCAAGGAACATAAAGCGTATGTCAACACACTTGACCAGAACTCATCCCTATCTGAGCATACTCTGAACAAGGATCACACTATCAATTGGGAGGCTACCACAGTCTTGTCAACAAATAACAACTGGCGCCAAAGAAAACACCAATAAGCGATTGACATTACAATGAAACAACCTGCAATAAACCGCGACCAAAGCATCTTCCTTACATGTACTTGGGGGGTCACTTATCTCGATATCTATCTTATGTCTTCTGTATTTCACATCCAAGCGACTGTTCTTATATCTACAATAAAGGCAATTGGCTTTCCTCCTTTTGCAAATTTGTATTACTGTTGTCCAATCACTACTTCAATAAAGCCTACAGGGCATTGCTGATTTAACAATCAACTATTAATGCTCCTCATATTTGTATCACAAATCATCAATGTATACCACTCTCATGCGTAATTCATCTTAAATACTTAATAAAATCTATCTGATTGAGTTTTCTCGCCATTGGTTTCTTTACTATATAAATGTATACTATTTTGTTATATCTTACATTTCACCTGATGATGGAGTAAGTATATACCCCGAAACGTCTTGTATATTCATATATAAGTTGTTATCCAGAGAAACTCCTTGTTCTAATGTCAAGTAATCATAACTATGTTGGGTTACCTGGAGGTCTTTTTTCAGAATTTATCAAAAGTAAACATATACTAGCTGAATCGTTATCACTATTTCTTTTGATTATGATTCAATAATCGTAATTATAATCAAAAATAACATTATTACACCATCAAATCCAATTTTACTGTAAGAAAACCAAATTTGCTCAGAAACCTTGTTTATCCAGACAAATTATCAACATTTTGGCCTTTCGTTTTTTTTCAACAAAATTTTTAAAAAAATTGTACTTATTTTCATAATACTAATAGACAACAATTGATATATAAATGCCTTAATTTTATTTCAATTTTGTGAACACTAAAATATAATATTACTTAAAGTGTCTGGATAACTGAAATCGCGAGTGTACCCTATCTAATTAAAACATTAATTATTCAAAATGCTCAATGATGATAAAGTGTCATCATTCAGTTTCCTATAGTATATACCCATAGGGTTCACCATGAACAAAAATATTTTCTATGGACGCACTTTCCCGGTCAAAAGGACTGGCTGCCGGACTATTACTTATGGATCAATTAAAAGGTCAATCTGTTCATTTAAGCCTGCAAGTGTTTGCAAGTTTATTTGAATTAAAAGTTAATTATTTTTTAGAAATTTGTTTTTGCATTTACGAGGATCTAAAAACCCTACCAATTTTGAAAATGACCCATATATCATTTTAGCATTTGATAAATGATCTCATATATTGACTTTTATTCGGATTATTGTGTGTTTTCACTCTAAACAGTTAAGAACATATATTTCCTCGGATTTTTCTAAAACTAATCATGTGACTTACTTGATCACATGACCTGCATACAGACAATATGGCGGATGGAACGTCCGGTTTTACCGAGTGGTGCTGTTGAGTGTCATATTTGTCAACATCACGCAGAAGGACTGGCCAGAAATAGATCTATACAGTATACGAAATTAAAAATAACAGGCATCCACAGACAATCTTATATAAACGGCGATTAGCTCAGTGACAGCGAGGAGTGATGTTGTGCCTGAAGTTTATTGATTTATGTTCTTTGTTAGTTTCTATGTTTTTCGTGTGTTGTAACTTGTACGTGTTGAATGATAGTGTTGTAATAGGTAATTGCTGTATGGACAAACTGGTTTGTCAATACCAAAAAGTGCTGCCTTTTTATGCCTGTTCCTCTTCACCATGTAACTTGTTACTCATGTCAAAATGGCAGAGGTAAATAACTTTATTTGTAGTTCCTTTAATTGCTGGGGCCTTGGTGACTATAATAAGAGAAAAGATGTATTTAATTTTTTGAAAGCCAAAAAATTCTCTCTTTATATGCTGCAAGATACTCATTTTGTTGCCAAGAATGAACATATCTTACGTTCGGAATGGGGCTATAACTGTGTTTTTAATTGTCATGATAGCCAATCCAGAGGAGTTGCAATTCTTTTGAATAACAATATTGAATACAAGCTGCATAATACTTTTAAAGATAATAATGGTAATCTTGTACTGATAGATATCACTATTTGTGGTAAAAGAATGTCAGTTGCTAATATTTATGGGCCAAATACTGACAAACCTGACTTTTATCAATTACTGGTGAGTAAACTTAAAGAATTTGGTAATCTCTCATGTATTATAGCAGGTGACTTCAATCTTGTGTAAGATCCATCAAAAGACTGTATAAACTATCAAAAAGTTAATAACCCAAATGCTCGAAACACAGTTCTAGAGATGATTGCTGAATTGAACCTTGTTGACATTTGGCGGGACTATAACCCAGAGCTTCTTAAGTATACGGGTCATTCTCAGAAAATGGAGCAATTTGGTGGATGTGATGACAAAAATAAAATCATTCTCCGTTTCAATTAAAAATTTTACAGTTTGAACAAGACAACCATTGGAAATTAAATACAGATTATGCAATCTTAATCTCTTTTGACAAAAAAATAATTTAGTTTTAAACATACTGAGTTAAGAATTGATGTCAGTGATGTTACCAATGCATTTTCAAGTTTTCCTTAATTATTGATCAATTATTTTAGTACATAATTCTGCTTGAACAAAACATGTATGGTGTATTGGGAGTTTACAGAAGAAATTCAATAAAAAAGTATTTTTTTCATTTCTAATTTCAAGAAAGTACTTATGAATTGTGGAACTCGAAAATTATCAGGGTACAACAATATTTGTACAGATAGCAAATTAAGTTCAATAAATACTATCTACACTTAAGGGGATGGACAAGGTCCACATGTAATACAATAACAGATGACTTGTGTTTCTCCCTATTGTTTCTTTCAAAATAAAGGATTTTGATGGTGGTGACGTCACTGATAATTGGTAACATCACTGACAGGAAAGGTAACATTACTGACATCATAAGCATTAAAACTGATTATCAGTAAATGTACTGTAAAAATGAAGCATTGTTGGAACAGTTCATTATCTAATGTTAAAGGCCAGGCTGTCTGAAGTAACAACATTGTCAAATATGCTAGAAATCATATTTTGCAAAAAATAAGGTAACATCACTGACAAATAAGTAACATCACTGACATTTCATTGCAATAAATGTTTTTAAAATAAAAATTATACTGTAAAAGACTGGGTATTGCCAATTTTGTGTATGTTAATGTAATGTTTAGATTGTCAAATGTTAATTGAAGAACTTAATGGGTTCTTGATAATAATTCCATACATCATTAAGAAATGGTAACATCACTGACATGATTGGTAACAGTGAACACTGATACAAATTCATTTAAATTCTTTTACATATGTTATACAATAAGGCAGTGTTGAAACCATTCATATAAAAGGTGGATGGTCAGGTGCTCAAAGACTTGAAATTATAACTTCATCACAAAAGATATCATCAAAGATTTGAAAGGTAACATCACTGACATTAATAATAATAAATAATAGAACACATCATCCCAGCAGGGATGATGTCTTTGTTTACTTTCTATTTATTAGTATAAATGACGTATTATCTAATGTTAAAGATACACACTTCCTGCCTTTAAAAAGAATCAATGAAGAATGCTCTGCCAACAGGAAGTACCTGCACCGGAGGGTATAACATAAAAACTGAAATGATTTAATCAGCAACAGGACAGACGTGTGAGGACAATTACAACTTGCAGACTAAAAATACAATTTCTAATTGATGTGTCACAAAATAAATTTATAGTAATAGCAATTGATGTACAGTAGATTGTCAAGTTGTATCTCTGAATGAACGAATATTGGCGAAGTGCTTACCAACAGTCTATATGACTGAATTGATAGGGAATTTTTATTTAAAACAACGTTCAATAAAGAATGAACTATGCATATCAGTGAAGCTAATCTGAAATACTTTCCCAGCTTTCCACACAACTCACTTATCCACTAGTGATGAAGTATCATTGCTCTTCCATACTGGCTCCTGTGTTTTATTTGGGTGATCATATTTCATACTAACTTAAGTTGTCCATTGTAATGCACGCACAGAGGTGTCTATCGCGCAAATAAGGTGTTCATCATAAACACCTGGTGTAGCTATGGACACCTGATATGGGTAAACTTTTTATTTGTAAATCTACTTTGTTTAAATTTCTATCTTTCAAATCCATGTGATGATAATTTGTAGAATAGCATTTTTTAACATAAGCAAAACGCAAATACTTTTGACAAAATGTGAGATCAAACCTGCAACCTAATGGTTTCTGGTCAAGTGATCTAACCATTACACCATGAAAACCAGATGAGTTAAGAAAGGCTTTTTCATTACCTAATTAATAGTGTTCTTTGATTTGCTTGGATAAAAACTGTCATCAGTTTATGTACAAGTTATCAATTTTAATCTTCACCTGAAGTGCAAAATGTTTAAAATAAAATGAAAGTGTGTGTAAATTTGACATATTGACAATGACCTTTTCAACCTTTCGTCTTTTGTCAATGCTAATGTTAACACATAATCGCAGTTACAGTCCTGCAGTTTGGGTAGGGGCTGTAGAAATCGACCCATGTTTATTACCGGTAAAGACGGCATATTTTAACATTTTATCAGTTAATATTGCTGTAGTTTGGCAAATGACTTTAAATCAAGTTCATATTTTTGTGTCCTGAACAATGTTATTTCCTCACAAAGAATGTCCCAGCCCTTGGCTGCAGCATAATCATACTACATAAGTGTAGGTTTTCTAAATTTGATCTTGGATATCTGTAGATATAAAGAAACTGAGTCACTGTCATTTTCTATCGACAATCATATTTTGGGTTCTTACAAATTAAATTTTCTTTAGATGAAAAATGTTGGATAAATCAATATGTTTTCGAATTTGTTTTTTAATCTCAATTTTGGTCCATCAAAATTAATTTCCAGCTTGAATGAATATTGGGGTGGTTGGGGGTGTTTCCTGTTTTACCTTCATCTTCTCTATCCAGTCTCAGGTGTTAATTATTACAGTATTACAGTTATTACAGTGTTCCACATTCCTATCTATAGCTGAGTAAGGTTTTGGAGATTTTGTTAAATAAATATTTATTACCATTATTAGTACTATCAATCACACTCAAAGGAAGTGAAACTTGTTCCAAAAAATAAATAGTTGTTTATTTCTGAAGTAATTTTTTTTCATTTTCAACAATTAATATAACTGATTTGTCAGTAATGTTACTTTTTATGTCAGTGATGTTACCATAATTGATATATCACTTTGTACCTTTTAGTTAAAGTGACATTTCTTTGATGTGATATTTTTAATAAACTGTAGGGCATATCGCTATCTTATGGCATTTTACTAAGGATGAAAATTTACTGTCGTTAGACATATCACAATATAATTTCTGCTTTGTCAGTGATGTTACCATTCTCTGTCAGTGATGTTACTAATTTAATGATAACATCACTGACGGTAACATCACTGACAATTTTTTAGTAAAGGACTGAGTATGAACAATGAATACTCCCTAAGCAAAAAGTGAAAGTAACATGAGATAGAGACTCATGAAGGCAAGTTCCCTTTTGACAAACATGTTCAAAGAGTATTATACATTTCAGATAATTTGGTAACATCACTGACACTGAAAAGTCATACTCGTCAAGTGGAGTCACTTCATAAATGTCTGCTTGACTTTATTTCACTTTGACACCACTAATTCAACATGTATCAGTTAGAACAAGGAGTGCTTTTAATGGAGAAATCATTATTTTAACTTAATCAAGGGGAGCTAAGCCTTGGTTCAGTTAAAATTGTACAAGGTAACATCACTGACGCAAATCTGTGTTACCATGTTCAAACTGAAATATTTTCATAATCAATAGACCTAACATGAATGTAGGGCTCTAATTTAAAAATAATAAACAAATGTTGTTAGACTTAACTCAGGGAATTTCTTTTTTGTCATGGGGAGTTTCATATCTATAGATGCAAACAGTGACCTCTGACCATTGTTAGTTCAGAAACGGACAAAAATTAAGATAAAAAGATTTTTAAAAACACCAAATGTTGTATATATGAAATAATTTGTAAGTCTAATCCTTAAAATCATGTATAACACACCTGGAAAAATTGCAATTTTGGTTAAAATTTGTCACATTATGAAAATAAATCCTTGTTACCATTTTTGCTCCATTTTCTGATATTGACCCATACATGGAGAAGGAAAATGCCCATAAAACAGGCTAGACTTGACTACTTTTTAGTACCCGAAGATTTGTGTCCCTCGGTCTCCGATGCTGATATAAAAGCTGGGTATAGATCAGACCATTCTTTGATTACTCTTAGCTTGAACTTGACAGGCAGTGTAAAGAACAGGACATACTGGAAGTTTAACAACTCATTGCTTGGTGATCACAAATATGTTGCGGAAGTCAAATCAGTTATAAGGCAGGTTAAAAAGCAGTATGCTTCTAAATTGGATGATTCTGCGAAAATTGAAGAAATTTCCAATTCTGAGCTTGACTTGACTATCAGTGATCAGTTGTTTTTTTAAATGCTTCTACTTGAAATAAGAGATAAGACTATTTCTTATGCCTCATTCATTAACAAACAGAGAACTAAGCAGGAAAAAGCTCTAATCAAAGAAATCAAATATTTAGAAGCAAACCTAAGTGATGAAAATGTGGAAAGTTTGACAACTAAACGCAAGGAGTTGCAGGACATCCGACAGAAGAAGATGGAAGGTGTACTTGTTAGATCCAGAGCTCAGTGGATAGACGAAGGCGAGAAAATAACTAAGTACTTTTGCAATCTTGAGAATAGAAATTTTGTGAGCAAGGTAGTGCCCAGTCTAGAAACTCAAGATGGCTCTTTATTATCTAGCCAGGAGGATATCATGAAAGAAGCTGAATCTTTTTATCAAAGTCTTTACTCTGCAAAAACTCCTCAGTATAACATTATTAATCTTTGCTCTTTACTTCCTGAAGATGTTCCAAGGCTTGACAAGGATACTGCAGATTCTCTTGAAGGTCCCATTAAAAAAGATGAACTTCTGAAGGTGTTAAAAACAACAAAAGTCCAGGGTCAGATGGCTTCAGTGATGAGTTCTACAAATTTTTCTGGATAGATATTTGAGATTTTTTGCTGAGATCTATAAACTATGGTTTTGAAAATGGAGAACTTTCGGTTACTCAGAAACAAGGTGTCAATACTTGCATTCCGAAAGGGAACAAACCCAAGCTTTTCATTAAGAACTGGCGTCCAATTTCCTTGCTTAATTCTTCCTACAAACTTATGTCTTCAGTTATAGCAGAGAGGCTTAAATCTGTTTTGCCTTTTCTTATTAATGAAGATCAGACAGGATTCATGGCAGGAAGGTACATTGGAGAGAATATCAGAACAATTTATGATGTATGATGTCTTGCGGAAAAAAACAAAACTCCTGGGCTTCTTTTGCTTGTTGACTTTGAAAAAGCCTTTGATTCTGTGTCGTGGTCATTTATTGATAAAACTTTGGAATTCTTTGGTTTTGGAAATGATATTAGGAATTGGTTTTCAACTTTCTACAATAATATTTCTTCCAAACTAATCATCAATGGAAAAATGTCGTCGCAGATATCAGTTGAGAGGGGCTGCAGACAAGGTGACCCACTCTCACCATATATTTTTCTACTGTGTTCGGAGATCTTGGCTTGTCTTGTTCGATCTAATCAAAGCATCAGGGGCATCAAGATAGACGGTATTGAGTATCTTATTGCTCAGTATGCTGACGATACTGAATTTCTGCTCGATGGTAGTCAGTCATCTTTTGAAGCTACAATTAAGATGTTAGATCTCTTTGCAGCAATCTCTGGCCTCAGGATTAATTATGAGAAATCTCAAGTTGTTTGGATAGGTTCTGAGAAAGGCAGCAGTAAAAGATTTGCGCCTGATTTGCATATTAAGTGGAATCCTGATAGCTTTAAGATACTTGGAATAAATTTCTCAACATCAATTTGTGATATACATGATTTGAACTATAAGGGTAAGATCTTTGAGATACAAACCATCATTAACAAATGGATGAGACGGATTATCACCCCTATAGGTAAAATTGCCATCATTAAGTCACTTTTGATATCAAAACTTAATTATCTTTTCTTGACCCTCCCAAACCCACCTGGTCTTTTTCTGAAACAGCTCAAAAAAATATTTTTTGATTTTATCTGGAACAACAAAACAGACAAGGTTAAACGTGATATTTTATGTAAACCAATTTCAGAAGGAGGTTTAGGCATGGTTGATATTTTTGCATATGTCAAATCACTGAAAATAACTTGGATCAGAAAGTTGTTTGTCGATAGTGAATGCAAATGGAAGAATTTATTTTATTCTCATATGCAAAACATATAGATGAGTTTGGAGACCTTTTCCCAACAGTATTAGCCAACAAAGTAAACAATGACTTTTGGAAAGATTGTTTGTTATCTTATGGCTCTTTGTATGCAAAATGTTCTCCTACTTGTTATGAAGAATTACTAGGAGAAAGTATATTTTATAATAGTAACATCATGGTTGGCAGACACTACTTCTTCAGTAGGAAATGGTTTGACAAAGCTGTTGATAAAATCTTTGATATCATTGATAGCGAAAATGATTTGATTTCTTTCAGTGAGTTTGAGGAGGTATATGGTTTACATGTTCCATTTACTCAGTATTACGGCATTATAGAAAGTGTCAAAAATTATCTTAAAAAAGCAAATGTTTCCGTAACATCTCCACCTAGACCAGGAGACAGGTCTGTTTATAAGAAAATAATGTCCGTTTCTTTATTATCTTGGCTCAATGAGCATTGCTCACATTTCCATAACATGAACCTTAGTTCAGAACTTGTTCTGTTTGGCCTTAAGGAAAATATAATAACAGATGTTGTTTTTGACCTCATATTGTTACTGGCCAAATTTTACATCTACAAATGTAAACTGGACGATTGCCACATACATTTAAAATCTTTTAAACATATTTTAGCAAATCGCTATTCAATTGAGCGTCAAGTTTTCTTCAGAAAGTCCAACCATAATAAATTCTATGAAAAGTGGCTCATGTACCATTCACTCTTTGATGAGAAATCTTGATTTCACTTTTATGCAAGTATCAATCTGACCATTAATATTCATTTCAATCACTTTCTGTGTTATTGTTTGTCTACATTGTATTTACAAATTATACCTATGGTATGGATGTGTGTATGTGTGTGATAGTGTTGTATCTGTAGTTTCCAAAAAATCCGAATCCATCATGTCTGTACTTTATTAAACATGAAGGCAAGGCCCTCCCTGGCACCTTGACCTGATTTGTAACAGGGACTCGGAAATAAAATATTGATTACAAAAAAATAAAATAAACTATAAGTAAGTAATTTTCAATGATAATAGGCATATTATCAGTAGTATGTTGGATGAAATGAGTAACTACTTCAATTGATTGAATTCAAACAAGCAGACAGAGTCGGCCATATCCCCCGCCATGTAGGAATTTTGAATATATTTATGCATTTTGAATATATAATGCATTTACTTTCTTGAAAATTGTTATAACTCATAACTCATAAGTGATCAAATTTCTATATAGCAAAAGGCACATCTAGACTACTCGGTTGATACCTGTATAAAGTTTCAGCAAAATATATTGAATAGTTTTGAAGTTTGAGGCCGGATTATAGTTTCCCTCTCCTTTGTTCTAAGTCAAGACTGTTTGCATTCGTAAAAAAAAAAAAAAAAATTCTCAAATTTCTATATAGCAAAAGGCACATCTAGACTACTCGGTTGATACCTGTACAAAGTTTCAGCAAAATATATTGAATAGTTTTGAAGTTTGAGGCCGGAATATAGTTTTCCCTCTTCTTGGTTCTAAGTCCGTAATGTTTGCATTCGTAAACAAAAAATATATTCTCAAATTTCTATATAGCAAAAGGCACATCTAGACTACTCGGTTGATACCTGTACAAAGTTTCAGCAAAATATATTGAATAGTTTTGAAGTTTGAGGCCGGATTATAGTTTTCCATCTTCTTGGTTCTAAGTCCGGACTGTTTGCATTCGTAAAAAAAAAAAAATATTCTCAAATTTCTATATAGCAAAAGGCACATCTAGACTACTTGGTTGATACCTGTACAAAGTTTCAGCAAAATATATTGAATAGTTTTGAAGTTTGAGGCCGGAATATAGTTTTCCCTCTTCTTGGTTCTAAGTCCGGACTGTTTGCATTCGTAAAAAAAAATATATATATTCTCAAATTTCTATATAGCAAAAGGCACATCTAGACTACTTGGTTGATACCTGTACAAAGTTTCAGCAAAATATATTGAATAGTTTTGAAGTTTGAGGCCGGAATATAGTTTTCCCTCTCCTTTGTTCTAAGTCAAGACTGTTTGCATTCGTAAAAAAAAATATATATATTCTCAAACTTCTATATAGCAAAAGGCACATCTAGACTTCTTGGTTGATACCTGTACAAAGTTTCAGCAAAATATATTGAATAGTTTTGAAGTTAGAGGCCGGAATGGAAAAGCCCGGACGCACAGACGGACAGACGGACGGAGCTCATTTCTATATCCCCCGCCAACTTGTGGCGGGGGATAATAAAAAAGCAGATTGATACCTGTCGTGTTGTTTGTGTTTTTTAATGATTTGAAAAGTCCAAACTTACTACTTACTTATTTAAACCGTTGGGAAAAACAATTCACCGAACGCGTGTATGCTTAGTCACAAGTGAGAAGTATTTAATTCTGCGCTTGTTCTATTTCTAAGAAATGATTGACTGGTGAAAATTTTCTCACTTGTATTTTTTCACACCCTATAGTACGCACCGTTTGTAAATGAAGGCACTCGTAGCTACGGAAGGCATTGGCACGCTACGGAAGGCTTATGTCCCACACGTGATGGATGTGACATTTTGAAATTAGTTGTAAGTGTATATTAATTGTTAAATTATAACATAGTATCACCTTGATCGATGTTTCATATGTCCAAATACATGATATAATGCATAAAACCATTAAAATGATTTTTACAAGCCTGTATTTTAACATCACATGACAGATGTAGTTTTTTTAATACATAATTTGGAAATATTAGTCATTCTTACTAAGCTGTTAAGCTATACAATATACTTTTCAGAGTGTTAAAATATTTGTTGGGGTTCAGTCAAACATATCCCTGCAACATATGTCCCGATAAACGTTGTGATAAAAAAGAAATATGTATTTATCACACCAATGTACTGTGTCAATCATGTTACGGGGCTACCTGCACTAACATTTCCTAGCAACGGAAGGCACATGTTCCCTTCTAAATTGGGCTACGGAAGGCAATTCATATTAATACATTATTTCAACTATTTGAGTCATTAAACTGTTTTTTAAAATTTTTACTGACAAACATTACCTACTTGTGATAACTTTTCTCCCAAAAACTATGTAGCATGCTAAACTACCGTTTCCAATTCAAAAGTACAAATCTCAATATAATCTTGCCATGATTCATGTTCTTATTTCAGTGTATCGCTGCTATTACTGCATCACATACGATTGTAGTCAAGGCATTGGAAGGAGCAGTAAGACACAAAATCAGCCTTCCGAACGCTGACTAACTCGTCACACATGGCACCCAGGTGACGCAGTCAGGCAACGATACCACACTGTGTGATAATGATACATTACACAAGCTGCTTGGAGCTAGCCCAAACCATTTTGCCTTGATTGTGTAACCTGGTCGATTTGATAATCCAAAATAATTTAATATGCCAAAAAGAAAAAAGATTTATCAACTGACAATTAAAAAGCGTGTTTGACATACAGTATATTTTCATCTCAATTCGAATACATTTTTATATTTAAATAGATCAAATTTAGATCAATGTTAACCAAAAAAGGCTCTTTTCCCTTCCTCCTTTTTTATTCGGGTTCGCTTTCAGTAAAACCTCTGATAGCAGCTAGGTCAGTCACAATGGCGGGATCGGCTAAAAAGGTGAGCTGTATATTTGAATAAATTATCTTAAGGTCAATTTTATCGTTTGACTTTGTTTTTAACTTATTTATTGCCTATTTCTGACTACGTATTATGCGAAAGTAGCTCGATTTTGTTGCAAGATAACAGCTGCTGTGGTAAACCACATGCAGTCGATACAAACGGTCTATAACCTAAAAAGGGGCTAATCTTGACAATATTTCATGAAAGTAAACATAATTTAATCATTAAAATGATATATTCAGATCGATATGAATGTTATAAACCAAAAAGAGATTCAGAATGCAATCGCTAATAAATTGTTTAGTGGTGAGCAAGAAAAGAGTTATGGTCCCTTGTGAACTCTTTTATGCAGGAGTCTCACAAATTTTGATCACTTCCGACTCACAATCTTCACATCCAGGTCGAAAAAATATAGATCTAACTAACTGTATATTTGCAGAAAAATGAAGATAGGTAGTTTGATATTAACTTGACTATGAAGTTGAACCGTATACGGTAGCATATATCAGGTTTATGATTTCTTATATGATTTCAGGACGTGCGGGTTTGAAGTCTACGAAAAGTTTGGCAGTCACGAAATTCGAAGGACCAGGTTTGGTTAAAACTTCTATCGCAATGTCATTCACCACAGAGGTTATTAAAGGGGGACAAGTCTCACGAGTGTCATCCCAAATGGACCACCGCTAACGAGCCCGTTACGTAATTGATTTTATGGGTATACCGGTCACGTGAATCAAACGTGGCTTCTGCCGAGCGAGCTCGTCAATGTCTAAGCGGGGAATTTCCCCTTTTGACACGCGAATGCTGATTGGCTGTTTCATCTCACTGCACACCGACATATACACCTTGTCCCGAGTTTTTCACGCTTCTGATGTCGCATTTGAAGAGTTAAAAAATTCTATTGATATTATTAGTACTGACAATATAACATCTTGAAATGAAATTAATAGAAATATTTTCAACTCGAAATTATTTGACAGGTTGTTGATACAATCTTTCGGAATCTACTTCTACATTAAAACTTCACATACGGGATTAAATGTAAATGTAAGAACACGTATATATTACTTTAACGGCATGTATTTCAAGATGCCGTTAAAAGATGACAAACAGGGTTACAAGTACACACACACACATTTATCATTGCTATACTGCATGTAATGTTCGTCCAGGATTGTGATTTCAACAAGTTCGTTACAATATTTCATAGAGAAAGTCGTCGTTTACAAAGTTTCTGAATACCAATAAATAATAATATAATTTAAATGCTACTGAATGATTTCATAAAATGCATTAGAGGGGTAATATTACGACATCGATTTCCTGAAAAGATGTGTGCGTGTTTGGTGAAAATATCATGGTTACGACTCACATTTCATTCAACGTTTCTTTGTTGCTGTCACGTTTGATATCAGTGACAAAGTATATCCAAAAGTGTAAGAACATAAACATAAAAGGTTATTTTAATTCAAGTTTGTCGATCAAAATATTGTTTAGACCCCTATATGATGCAATGCAATGCAAACCATTTTCACTTGCTATATGAGTTTTATGAAATTTAGTTCATGTATAAATGCATGAACTGGATTGGTCAACAACTGAACAAGCTCACTGAATTTTACATGAAGATTGTTGCACTGTACACTCACACATATACATTATGATTATTGTGTTCATAAATTTATCATCATTTAAACATGATGTATAAATGTGAACCATACATGCGTTGTTGATTGGCATTTACAAAAGTCATCTAGACTTTTTTGCCAATTCATTTCTTCTCATTGAATAAAATACAATTAAACAACATTGTGATTATACACATTTATAGACAACGAACAAGATCGAATGAAATCATTTTTGTTACCAAACTTACTGTACATCTTGTAAATGAAAACGACACGGATCGGTAAATACGCTGATAGAATTTACTTGCCGCTCCAATACAAATGATCAGTTTAGCGTACCATATAGATGTTTCTTCAAGATCAAAGAGGGGAGAAGTGTTGTTACAGCAAATTAGTTTACGTAATTAAGCAGAACAAAGTCAAATAAGCTTAGTATAGGTGAGAAAAAAGGAGGAGCCTCGAGTGTAATTATTGTTTTTACAGTTAACAAGTTTACTGGACCGGTTCTATTACACAACAAATGGCATCTCGGTGACCGGCATGTCAATAGACATGTTAATTGTCAAATGTTCGGTCTTGGTGACACAATGCTGATCATGACAACAAATACACATTAATGCGACATTCAGTCTAGATATTGTCAGCCAATCAAAGTTAGGAATATATATTCGACCAATGGAATTTAGGAATAGGATGATAGTTTTGTATTTTGTTTGTTTGACACTCATTTGAATAATAATCATTGGACGATTACTAACGGTCACTATCTCTGAACGCAGACGTTAAACCTCAGTCCAACAACAATTAGGCAACTTAGGGTGTTATACGACGATGTGCACGGATTATCAAGCTCACAGGTTCGTTATTCTAATCACACATTGTAGATTGCTATTCACATGCGAAATATTTGCAAAATCATCACAATTGTACTTTGGTTATATTTACAAAAATGATATAATTGGCCTGTACGTCGCGTGTATGTTTTCTCTATACTTTCATATATATAAGAAGCTCGCATCCGGTTGAGTATCGGGCTTGTACGGCAAGTAGTGGCGCGTAGGCCTCTGCGCAATGAAAACCCCGCTGAGTAGAGGGAGCGCTGATTGAGATTTCCGACTGGCTGTGAGCTAATTAATTAATGCCTTCCACAGCTAAATTCGGGAGACTTGTCCCCCTTTAACCTGATCTCTTCGTGTTTAAACTTTGTCAGAATTCGCTGATATAACTACTTTCTCAAAAATTCAATTTAAATGCCAGTTAAAGCTTTGTTCTGTCATATTATTATTAATGTTTAGCCCCAAACAAATTAGCAGCTAGCTACAACCTTTTGGGAATTTAACCCCAGTCTTTTGAGTGATAAGCAAACCCTGACTGAACCAACCCCTGATCAACAGATGTTTTCAAATTCCATGCAATAAAATCAAGAATCGGTATATTTTCTGCAAGAGCTTGTCACTTGACTGTGGTAGATTTTGTAACTTGTGGATTTATATCTTTTAGTCCCAATACTTTAAAATAATATCATAATCAGACAGGCAGATTTTATATGTATCTATGGCCATGAGTCCATGACATACATATATTATGTTTACCATAATAATTTTAAAGTCAGAATTAAAGTTCAAAGTACATTAGTCCATTTCTAGCTTTGCAGGGCTTTAACAAAATTGGAAATCCTTATTGTTTAGAGATGGTACAAAGATTGAATGATATATTGAATCAGATATAATTATTGCAATGTGGAATGATAGTTTTAATTTTAATATGGAGATTGAATAAGTATGAGAGGCGAATGAATTGTACTTTTATTGATGTCAATGATGATAATGTAATTACTCTTTGGAAACTAAGTACTTTTTTGTTTTCAGGACCCTCTATGATGCTCGTTGAACACATGTAAATGAAAGAAAGGAATCTGCCAAATGTTTGTATTCATCAATTGTCAATTTAAGAAATCAAGTTTGGCACAATGTTAAATAATAGAATCTTTTCCCATTGGATATGTTACTTAATGGAATGTCACTAACTGGAATGTTGAGCCCAAAACTTACTGTAGCCATCCATCCTTTTATATGTTTTTGCCTTCCTCACCACTGGCTTGATGAAATTTGATGAACATGTTCATCATTCAGGATTGCAAATTGGAAAATTTGCCAATAACCTGCCCAAATAAGGGCTACAAGAGCAAAACATTTAACATTTAACATATTTAACTCATGGCATGGCGTCCAGCGTCCCTCCATCTGTCCATCTGTAAACTTCTCGCTTTTTCAACTTCCTCTCAAGAACCAATGACTCCAGAGAACTGAAATATTATGTGCAAACTCTTTGACCAATGGGGATTTTAAATTGTAGATTTGGTGACCCTGTGACCCCAAATAGGGTCACAGGAGTCAACACCTTAAAACCCAATTTTCAATTTTTCAAAGGTCTAGGAAGCTGTTACGTTGTGTGCAGACTCTTTGGCCAATGCGTATTCTAAATTGTAGATTTTGTGACCCCATGACCCCAAATAGGATCACAGTGGTCACGACCTTAGAAACCTATTTTCATCTTCTTCTCCAGTACAAAAAGGTCTAGAAAGCTGAAATGTTGTGTCCAGACTCCTTGGCCAATGGGGATTCCAAATTTTAGATTTTGTGACTCTTTGAACCAAAATGTGGGTCTCATGGGTCATCATCTAAAAACTCCTTTTCCAGTACCTAGAGGGCCAGAGACTCCTTGGCCAATGGGGATTATATATTATGGATTTGGTGACCCTTTGACCCCAAATATGGGTCACAGGGGTCATCACCTAAAAACCTATTTTCATCTTTCCCAGTTCTAAAAGCTCTAGAAAGCTGAAATGCTGTGTACAGACTTCTTAGACAATAGGGATTCTAAGTTGTAAATTTGGTGACCTTTTGAATCCAAATATGAGTCACATAAGTTACAACTTAAGAAAACCTATTTCATCTTCTCCGGTATGAAACATTCTAGAACAAGCTGAGCTATACACAGAACCATGTGTTATCCTTTGTGCATCCATTAGACCTTCTGTCTGGTCAGTTGTCTCAAAATTCATTAGGTGAACATCAACTTTGTACAATTTTTAACCCCCGAGTGAAACCATAGAGGGTTCATGTCGTGCCATCCTTCTATCCGTAAATTTTTCGCTTTTTCAACTTCTTTAGGGAGCTGAAATTTTATATACAGACTCCTTGGCCATTGGGGATTATAAATTGTAAATTAAATGACCCACATTTGGGGTCACAGGGTCATGACCTAAAACCCCATTACATCTTGTTCTCCAGTACAGTAAGTACAAGATAACTGGAAAGTTGTGTGCAGTTGTGTGTCCTTAGCCAATGTGGCATCTAAATTTTATGTTTTGTTTTGATGACCATGTAGCCTCAAATACTGGTCAAGGGGGCCATGAATTAAAGACTTCTACAATTTGAAACGTATTTAGTTTATTGCATTAAGTCTGATAGCCTATTTTTGTTGCTTGTGACAAACCACTTCTTGAATGATCTAACTATTTCTTCAGAGGAGCTGATACTACTGGAGATATCTAGGGTTCAGAATATGGTCTGGTCTCCTTGTTTTTGAGAAAAGAAACGTGAAGCATGAAAGCATTATACTTCATAATGTATTATACACTGTATAAACAACTTTGCATTACAGGCGAACAGGTGGCCAATCACACAGTCATGTTTCAGTGCCCTCACCAGGCTAAATTTGCAGCTATTCTCAAACAGGGTTTCAAAAGTTGTCTTAATAATTAATTACAAGTGTATATTGTAGGGCTGTAACAATTCATCGATACCTAAGATACAATCGTAGCTTGGGAAATCGTGATTATTGTATTGTGAGCTTCCTGTATCGTGATACACTAAAAATAGATTTCACTTACTTAAAAATAGAGCCATGGGCTCTGTAGCTCATCAGAGTTTATTTTGTTTGATGATGAAGACAGAAATATGTTGTCTCAATATAATGCACAATCCCTAACCCTGACAAATCTTAGTCTTAATTGAGAGAGAGCACTCAGAAAGGTCAACACACAGGAGATTATGCAATATTCTGACCTCTTGGCTCTGGTTACAAGCCAGCTGTGTTTTTTGTGTTTTACCGCCAAATTATGTACCGTAATAGACTCTTGCTTGCACTAAACACTGGCAGCACTGATCTAACTGTATAAGGCTTAAAGAGAACAGGCAATGTGATGAATCTCATGGTACATAGTACAATTATGAATCACCTTGGCTAAACAATCTCGGTTCTAAGCCTTGTCATCCAAACATCTAAACATTCTGAACAAAATATTCCTTCTAGTTTGTTCTGGATGAAAACAGGATTTTAGGTAATGGCCTACGGGGCTCTTATTTTGGGCCACTGGGTCACCAAATCTACAATTTAGAATCTCCATTGGCTAAAGACTCTTTACACAACATGACAACCTTCTAGGTCTTTTCGTTCTGGAGAAGAATATGAAAATAATCTTATCTTATCATTTCATCACCAGTCATATGCAGTTCATATATCTCATGTAAAATAAAAGAATTCTTAACTCCTCTTCAATTTAGTCCTTTATGCCTTGTCACAATTTTCAGTTAATAGGCTATTCAATAGTTCTCATTTCACATTGATTACATCAATTTGACAAACATGTCCACAATGTAGATTGTTATCTAAAGTCAACATATTTTTCAAATAAAGTGGTTGAAGTGTCATAAAATATCAGTTCAAAATTCATTTTCAAAGGTTTTTTTTAGGCTGTGGCCCATATTTGGGGTCACAGGGTCACCAAATTTACAAGTTTGAATCCCCATTGGCTAAAAAGTTTGCATACAATATTACAGCCTTCTAGGTCTTTTTGTTCCGGAGAAAAAGATGAAAACAAGATTTTAGGTAATGGCCTGTGAGGCCCTTATTTGGGGTCACAGGGTCACCAAATCTACAATTTAGAATCTCCATTAGCTAAAGACTCTTTACACAACATGACAACCTTCTAGGTCTTTTCGTTCTGGAGAAAAAGATGAAAATAATCTTATCTTATCATTTCATCACCAGTCATATGCAGTTCACATATCTCATGTAAAATAAAAGAATTCTTAACTCCTCTTCAATTAGTCCTTTATGCCTTGTCACAATTTTCAGTTCATAGGCTATTCAATAGTTCTCATTTCACATTGATTACATCAATTTGACAAACATGTCCACAATGTAGATTGTTATCTAAAGTCGACATACATTTCAAATAAAGTGGTTGAAGTGTTATAAAATATCAGTTCAAAATTCATTTTCAAAGGTTTTTTTTATAGGCTGTGGCCCATATTTGGGGTCACAGGGTCACCAAATTTACAAGTTTGAATCCCCATTGGCTAAAGAGTTTGCATACAATATTACAGCCTTCTAGATCTTTTTGTTCTGGAGAAAAAGAGGAAAACAAGATTTTAGGTAATGGCCTGTGAGGCCCTTATTTGGGGTCACAGGGTCACCAAATCTACAATTTAGAATCCCCATTGGCCAAGGAGTCTGTACATAAAATTTCAGCTCTCTGGAGTCATTGGTTCTGGAGAAGAAGACGAAAATAGCTTTTAAGGTTATGACCCCTGGGGCCCTTATTTGGGGTCACAGGGTCACCAAATCTACAATTTAGAATCCCCATTGGCCAAGGAAACTGTACATAAAATTTCAGCTCTCTAGAGTTATTGGTTCTGGAGAAGAAGTCGAAAAAGTGAAAAGTTTACGGACGGACGGACGGATGGACGGACGCCATCCCATGCCATAAGCCCATCGGGCCTTTCAGGCCTGATGAGCTAAAAATGAAATGAAAAACTAAGTGAAGACTATAAAACCAGCTAGTGTTGTGCAGTAACAGTAACTACAGTAAGCATGAAGCAATCTGATTAATAAATAACTGTTTTTAGAGAAAAAAAACTGTTTTAATTTTGATCATCTCATAACACAAAATTTCCATCATCTTGAAAATTTCACAAAATATGCCTGAAGTTATACTTTATACAATGTATCGTGAGATTTCCCACGATACTCAGCCCTAGTATATTGTCTCGATTCATGCTCATTGATTCCGAGTTATAATGTACATAGAGATAATAATCTGTCATTCTTTACGAAAAGGGGGCGGGATAGCGCAGTGTTCGGCTTTGGATCAAGATGTCCGGGGTTCGATTCCCGCCAGGGGCACGGCAACTTTGTCTGCAGTAGAGAATTGTTCTACATGCAGTAAGGTTTGGGTGCAATGCTACACTGAGTTTCAGCGTAGTACCACCCATGGTTTGCTAGTTCCAGCCGATGCTCGCAGGTTTCACCGCAATACATAGCCACATGGCGTTGCAGGCTTTCTCTCTGCCATAATACTAGCAGCCGCGATATAAGTGAAATAATCTTAGAAGCGGCGTTAAACCCCAACTTACCACACCTCACCTCTTTACGAAAATGCATTATAGTTGACCTTGAAAGTGAGTTTCATGTTGGTAAGGCATATAATTCTGTATGTTAGGCAAATATTTCATCACACAAAACAAACTTTCATGTAATGTTTGCAATATTTTCATAATTTTTAATGTTGCATAAACACAAATATTTATTTCGAAACAAAAGTACCCCTATCCACTTTCACTGGGACCTGATATTATATAATAAAATGATCAACTCAATGATCGTAGCTTGAAAGACCCACAAACCTCGACCATATCACTTTTCGGTTTTTATTCAAGCATATTCCAAGATGACGAGGATTCCACTTGATATTTGTCAATTCAACCAATAAACACCTTTTATAACGCTTTTTTAAAACGCCGCTCAATTACGCCTCATAAAACTTTAGCCGAGAGCGAATTCCTCATGCTAGGCCTTGTGACGTAATACACAGGAGTCGCTTGGCGTCTAATGACAGAATCCACTAGAATAAGCCTTACATAACTGCCTAAATAACATATTTACCTTTGTCCTTATACAACAAAATTACATATATACACGCCCCGTAAAACGTACTACAAATGGCAGCGGATGTCAACACTGTTTAGTACTGTGACCATTGCGGGACCCGTAATTCTGCAATGTGTTTTGGAACAATTCTTATCGTTGTCATTATGTCAGATGATGAAGATGTTCAAATGTCACAGAGATCTATTACACATTTCATACGGATTATAACGGTGCTAACACGCCTCATTCATGTTGAATAATTTTTGTTTACACATTGGTCCTTATGCAAAATAACAAAATATATTTTCAGTATTTTTGTTTATCAATGTAGCGATATGTAATAAGTGATGTAGTTGCGTTATTGACACTCTAACTTAAATAAATATTAAATAAGAGGGGGAATCCACACGACTGAACTATAGCCGGGGTAATATTTTTTAAATTGCGAACCAAACAACACATGTACACACGGCCATGGTGAGTTGATTAAAGTTCTATAGTTCCAATACTTTCATTTGAAATTGGGAAAGACACATTTTCCATATTTTTATCCGAAGTGATTTAAACATTATTTTATTTCCACAAACACATGAATTGACCATCAAAAACTACATGTAATGTAAAATGCAAGGCCTTTTATATAACATGCTAGGAAAATGGAAGTGGTATTACACTGAATCTAAGTTATTGTAAATGTACACGCCTATAGATTTAAAGGTAGCCCGAATATGTTCTTCGAAAAAGTGTAAACCAGTAACATTGATGAAAATTATAGGATTTTCTTAGTTGTAATGCAACTATTCTATGAGCAAAATAAATTCACCATGAGAAATATTGACACAGTAGATTTCAAGCTATAGGCCTCTTCAAACACAAAATCAAGCACAACAAAAAATTAACTAATACCACTCGATTGGGAAAAGAACAAATCTAAAATCAGCGATTGAATATTGAAAAATGCTCCTGAAACTCCGAAATTACTTCCTATGGACGCACAAATACCCATTCTTTCGGAAACTTGTAATGTCAAAACGTTCTTATTATGACTTAAACGAATAATGAACGAAAATCGACAAATCGCCTAAGGATTTCATTAAGCAACTCCTGCATGTGTATGACGTCACATCGCTAACGATTGTTATGCTACACTAAGGGGCCGCGGAAAACTGTTTCAAGAATGAGATAATTTGCAGGCCAATTTTACTCACTTTGAATGGCAATATCTTGATAAGTAGGTGACGCTTCGAAATAATCGTTTGTGTTTTGCTTACTTGAAAGTAGTGTCTATATGAATAAACTAATTAACGTCGAAAAAAACAGGAAATGATATTATCTTTAAGCGTCGCAGGTTCCAGATCGTCAATATCACCCTTTGAAAAAAATGGTCTGTTTAGTATTTAGTAAAGGATTGCCTAGGAAACTCTTCAGATGATAATGTTGTTAGACTGGACTTTAAACACTCAAGTAATTATACCACCGACCTAAAAAGGTCGGGGGTATATAGTAATACCAATGATTCGGTCCGTCCTACCGTCCGAAGAAAATTTTTGTCCGATCGATTACAGAAAAACTATTCATCTCATCCTATTCAAATTTGGTACATGTCTTCTCCACCACTAGGAAAGGTGCAGTGCGAAGTTTTAACCGATTTGGTGAATTTTTGAATTTGTGGCGATTTTTAAAATATTTTTACTTCATCATATTCATAGCTAGAATGAATGAATCTGCTTCTGTGATGTGATTTGTTGACTTCATCATTTTCTTTTTCATGTAACTTTCATCAAAAGCTACTTCTGCGTTCTTGTTGATTTTACTATTTTATATTTGCACTGGTTATGTTTTTGGAAAAGTTAAATTTTCTTTCCTTTCAGCCATAAACTGCTGTATTTCTATCAGGGGTGTGCTTTCATGTACCTGTTGTTTAAAGTCACTCGAATGAATCATAATGATGGATTAATTTCCAAAATAAAGTTGAAATCAGTGGTAATAGCAGTAGTGTATTATGTTACCCATACCTTTTCAAGTTACTATTATTCCTATTTTTACTTAAACCAACTTTTTTACATGAAGATGGAGACTTGTCCTACCCTTTTTCACAAACAGTTTAATCTTAGCAATTACATTTCATAGCTTATCAATCCTTAGGTGTGCAGACACCTCTCTCTTTAAGTAAAATAAAAATGTGAAACTTTAACAGTCGGGGGTATTATTGAGCCACGCTCACTTTTTTGCTTGTTATAAAAATATATTAAAGATATTTCAAACTAAAAAGAGGATAAAGCTGCCATCAGCACATCGGGATAGCGCAGAAAGACCAGAATATTGTGTTACATGTTTCGGCGGTTAGTCTGATGTCTTTATCCGAAACTTTGGTTTGGTTCTGTCTGTGTATCCCCACCAAACCCTCTTCTAAACATTGCGTAAAGCACATACTTCAACATATTTTAATCTACTAAGAAATAACCCCACTTTTCAACTGGTTTTTTTTAGCCTTGAAGAAAAACCTCATTGATCATGTACTTCTACTTTTTTTCAGAATATTTATGGCATGAGGGAAGCAACTGCACTTAAGGCGTATAATGGGTGAGATATTAAATTGATTATTGCAATATTTCAAGGGAAAAGAATTTAAAAACTCAAAATACATTACAATGTATGTTGATATATATTTTGAATTACAATATACACTCTTTAAACGTTAGGTTTCTTGTGATATTATTGACAGAATCCATTGATTGTTACACTGATGATTATCTTCTGTCTATCAAAACAACATTATAAATCATGCAATTCCGGTATCAATATGTAGAAGGAGGGTTTATTTTGTACAAGGTGATACAATAGCGACTCTACATGTGAGTGAATACCCTGCCTTGTATCAGAGGTATGTAATAGTTACTACCATAGTTTTATCCTTTTATATTATTGTTTTATACTAGGGCAGTTTGTCTGTCCAAAAGAGTCCTGATATGGATAATGAACAGGACTTTATTATAAATGGTTTCCACAGACAACAAGCTCTAAGTGGGATGTAATTTGAAATAATCATATATCAATGGGGTCAGGGGTCAGATTGAGAAGGGAAAAAAAGAAAAAAGAAATTGATAAAGTCATGTAAGGATGAGGTTTTACAAAAATATTTGGACATGTTTAAAACTTCTCTTTTTCAGACTGCTGTTAGCTGCTAACTTTACAAGACTACAGAAAACAACAGGATGTTGATGGTGATCACAGATGGGATACTTCAAACAATACTCAAAGTATCTCAGTATCTCATGGTTGCAGTAAATATTCACTGCATCTTGGATCGTGCAACAATAAATAAATTAACAATAAATTTTAAAGATTTTGTCATATTTTGTTCATTAATGTTAAAGGAAAGTGAACTCCAGAACTTCAGAACTTTGAAAGTTGCTCATACTTGGTATAACTTGTATTTCTATTCCCACCTATGATATATCTCACAAAAACATCCAAATGATTTCTTTGGAAGAAGGAAATGTATACTTGGCAAGTCAGTGTGTTCAATATGGTTTATAATACCCCCGCTACGATGTAGTCAGAGGTATAAAGCTCTCTGTGTGTGCTCCAGGGACTCCGGAATCATTTCCTGCGCATATCTAAAAATACTATATAACTTGCAAACTTCAAATTTTTCCATGGAAGTAACCTATATGGGGCTGTTGTGCCTTTAAGGGGTCTCAACTCAAAGGTCAAAATAATTTTTTATTTTTGACCAAAAATAGGTCTGATTTTAGGATTTTGTGTCGTTTCCAGATTATATCTATAAAAAACTATATGACCTGGAAACTTCAATTTTTGTGTTGAACTAATCTAAAGGGTGCTTTTGTGCCTTCTAGGGGTTTCAACTCCAAGGTTCAAATAGTTTCTGAAATTATCGCCAACAATGATCTGATTTTTAAACTGTTGTTTCCAGAGCATTACTTAAAAACTATATCACTTCAAATTGGATGTTACCTATGTGGCCATTTATTTATTGTGGCAATAATTGTTATTCATTGACATGATTGACGAAATGACCTTTTCCAATTTATTAATACTGTATGAAGGAGGTCAAACTACAGGCGAGGTAATAATACTCCTGAATCAATGAAAAGAGTTCTAAAACGAATTTACATCTGTTAAACCAAGCAAGTCCATTCCCCTTCAAAT
Organism: Gibbula magus; assembly: GCA_936450465.1. Lineage (NCBI taxonomy): Eukaryota > Metazoa > Mollusca > Gastropoda > Trochida > Trochidae > Gibbula > Gibbula magus. Next base: position 61,478,259 of record OW388293.1, on the reverse strand, counting down.
TCCTCTTAAAATGGGTGCTGGAAGGTAGTCCAAGTGATGTGACTGATGTAGCAATACCTAAACACTGACAATAGTTTTCATGACAGAAAAGTCGACCAACTTGCTGTCTGAACTTATAAATTTGCATGAGACCTACATATCTACCTTTCATACTGAATAGTTCCACACAATTGTCGCTTAATACGTTGCACCATTTTAATCCAATACAAATGAACATTTGTTATAGATGACGTATCCGGATTGAGATGTTTACCCTCCAACATAAAAATATATAGTAGAAACTTGAATACTAAATGGCAAATTCGAGAGAGAAAAAAATTATAAACAGCGTCTTTAATATATGATAGTTAAAGAGCAATCACATGTCGCTTGCAAAACTAAACCTATACTCTCCATTCCTATGAACGTGTATCGTTGTAAAAAATGTGGACAAAATGATCAATCACCTAATTAGTATGCTCTTTTTTATTGTACAGTAGGAGGTCGACCATTGTTCCTGTGAACCTCAAAAACTTTCAGGGATTTGTGTGAATTGGAAGATTTGCTTTAAGGATACAATTTCTCAACCATTACTTTCTGGAATTGACATAAATACAATGTATGTTGGTTTGGTCACCAAAATGCGGGTTTCATATCAAAACTGTCGGGGATTGGTGTACATTGGAAGGTTTGGTTCAAAGATACAAGTTCTCCACCAGTACTGTCTGGAATGGACATAAATACGAAGGTTTGGCCGCCAACAAGTGGTTTTCACATCAAAACTGACTGGGATAGGTGTAAAATGAAAGGTTTGGTTCAAAGATAAAAGTTTTCAAGTGGTTTTCACATCAAAACTGTAGGGGATAGGTGTAAAATGAAAGGTTTGGTTCAAAGATACAAGTTTTCCACCATAACTGTCGGGAATGGACATAAATATGAAGGTTAGGCCATCTAAATGGTGTTTTCATATCAAAACCGTCGGGGATAGGTGTAAAATGAAAGGTTTGGTTCAAAGATACAAGTTTTCCACCATAACTGTCAGGAATGGACATACATATGAATGTTTGGCCATCTAAATGGTGTTTTCATATCAAAACCGTCGGGGAAAAGAAGACAAAATCACCTTCAAAATACATCGTTTATTTCAAAATGATTCACCACATCATTCAGATCTCTTTCAGGAATCAAAGCCCGAGGAAGTCACCCCAGGACTGCTTTCGAGAAGGAGTGGGTCTCCACTTCTATAAAATAATACTTTCTAAAGTTTTTGGCCGACGACCAGTCTGCCGTGTCCAGTACATCTTTCAGGGAACATCCACCCCGTATAGCTGCTGAGGCCACAGCCCCTCTAAAGGAGTGTGCCTTGAATAATTCCGTGTTCACACCACTCAGGGATAACACCTGCTTCAACCATCGAGCCACAGTACTCGTAGTAACAGGAAGAAATGTTTTATAAGAAATTATTAATTGCTGGGAGGATCTCAGATCCTTAGTGACCTCCAGATAGTGAAACAAAGTATGCATAACACAAAGTGGCTCCTTGGGATAATGCTTAAAACACACCTTATAAGATCTCCCTTGTCTGGACGTCTTAAGAAAATCAGAAAAACAAAAGTCTACTTGTTCTGCACTCCTATGCATATTCTCAATGTTCAGTGCACACACAGTCTGAGCTCTGGGTGCGATCGCAAGAGCGATGAGAGCAACCAACCTAAATGATAACATTTTTAGTGATAAAGAATGTAATGGAAACAACGTTTTTAGAAAATTTAACACCATTGATACATCCCATGTAAACGCATATCTCGGTCTAGATGGAGCCTCATTCTGAATCCCTTTCATGAAACAGGGTAGAAACATAAGATTCAAACACCACTTATTCCCTAACAGTTTAAGGGTCTCGATGAGCGTAGCTTTATAGGTGTTGATAGTACTAGAGGCTCTTCCCTCTTTATGAAGATAAAACAAAAAGTTCATAACGACAATCTCAGTCGTCTTAACGGGATTTTCACCCCGTCCAATACACCAAATAACCCACTTTCTCCATGCGAGGTCATACTGCTTGCGACTCCCAGCCCTCCAGGAGGCGATGATAACGTCCGTAACTCGTGCAGGAAGTCCCTGCATAGAGCATTGTCTCCTGATACAACTGTCGCGGTCAGTCGCAAAGACGACATCATTGGGTGCTCTCGTCCACTGTGGGCGAGGGTCAACAGATCCCTGTGTCTGGGGAGCCTGATAGGAATAGAGACGAGATAATATATTAGCTCGGAAAACCAGACCTGTGCTGGCCATAATGGTACAATCAAAATAGCCTTCTTAACTCTATCCTCTTTAATCTTATTCAAAACTCGAGGGATGAGTTGAAATGGGGGGAAAATGTAAGGCAATAGCCCCATCCACGAAAAAGAGAAGGCGTCAGCCGCTAGATACCCAGGTTCAGGGTACCTAGAGACAAAACACTCTAATTGCCTATTCAGTCTAGAAGCAAATAAATCTATGTCTGGTAGGAATGTCATGTTACAAATCCTCTTAAAAATTTGTGGTTTCAACATCCATTCTGTAGAGTCTGAAAAGTTCCTAGACAGATAATCTGCTTCTACATTCTGATATCCTGGGATATATTGAGCTGATAAATAAATATTCCTATTTATACACCACTCCCAAATATCCTTTGCCAGATCATCCATTTTCCTACATACCATTCCTCCCATATTTGATACATAGGCACAGGCAACCTGGCTATCCGACTGGATTAAGACATGCAGATCTGAACAACCAGAATATATTGCTCTAAGAGCAAAAAATATAGCCAAAAGTTCCAAGAGATTGATATGACAACCCTGCTCAGTCTCAGACCATCTACCACCTGTCTGCGAGCCAGAAGACACACAAAATGCCCCCCAACCTGACAGGGAAGCGTCAGTCTGCATAACTGAACCTACAGGGGGTGGTCTGACCGTCTTACCATTACACCTGCGTATATTATCACGCCACCAGCACAACTCCACACAGCTCTGATCACTTAGATAAACCTTGTTCTCAAAAGAGCCATCATGGTAGAGACCTAACACCTTGTCCCTTTCCAAGGCCCTATAATGCAAGGGGGCTTCTAGCACCGCATGGAAAGCATTAATTGCGAGTCCAATAAACGATGCCAACACTCTAATCACCACCTGTCTCTTCTCTAACAAGCGTATAGCAGCCTGAATGATTTTCAAAACTTTCTTCTGAGGGAGATAAATTTTAAAGGAAACTGAATCTATGACAAAACCTAGATACTTTATCCTTTGTGACGGTACCAGAACAGATTTTTCATGATTTACGGTAAATCCAACATATTCCAGAGTGGTCGTCAAGGTTCTTGTTTGTTGACCACAATTCTCACTTGACTGGTTGAGTACCAACGAATCATCAATATATTAAGGGCATCTGATCCCAGACTTTCTTAGATGTGCATAAATTGGTTTCAATATTTTGGTGAACACTCTCGGTGAGGAGCTTAAGCCAAAAGGTAAAGCCACAAAATTATACATCTGTCCCTGCCAAAAGAATTTCAAAAACTTATGATAGTCCTGATGAATGGGGACAGAAAAGTATGCATCTTTAAGATCAACAGAACAGAAAAAATCACCTCTCTGTATAAGGTCAAGAACAATGCCAAAATGTTCTTGTTTAAAATGTTCATAAACCACGAACTGATTGAGATCCCTCAAATTAATCACTGGCCTGTATTTACCATTGGCTTTAACAGTAATGAAGATATTGGAGACAAAGTCACCCTCCTCAGGGAAACACCGAGTCACAGCTCCTTTTTCTAAAAGTTCTCGAACCTCATTATCCACAATTCCCTTTTTCTAACTCATTAAAATTTATCTCCCTGGGAAGATGGTATTGAACTGGGTATTCAGAAAATTCAATTTTGTATCCCTCTACAGACTCAAGTACCCAAGCATCATTTGTAAATTCCATCAACTCATTTAGACAAGTTTTAATCTTTGCAACATTACTCACCTTGCCTGAGAGTTCTACTGTGTCTCGTTTGGGGCCGTTGCCGTCGTGATGGTAGCAGCGGGGGACATCCCAGGACGACCTCTTCCCCTGGTTCTGCCTCTCATCTGGCCTCTGAATGGCAGGAATCCCCTCCTCGAAGCCTGAGAGAGATATTGACCATACTGTTGTGGGTAGGGAGTGTAACGTCCTCGACGCTGAAACCCGGCTCTACCACGGGAGAAACCCCAAGTGGCATCTCGTGTCACCTTGATCGAAGATTCACATCTTTTCATCTCCCTGGCAATATCGTCCCCGAACAACTGGGTGGTAATAGGAGTGTTCATAGAGCATAGCTTAGCATACGTCCTCTTGATGTGCGGCCGGAGGAGGTAGCGCCTCCTGATACTGAGTGAGAACTGGGCCTGTCCCAGCAACAGTAAGGCATCTTGAAGGCAACTTCTTGTATCCTTCGACAAGTTGGCATCTTCTGCCAGTTTCAAGATTGGCAGCACACCTGCTGTGATCAAGTTTTGAGCCTCCCTGACCGTCCTGTCATCTGAGTGGGCCTTTTTATTAACTTCAGCCCAAACTTCCATGTTCACCAGCGGTGGAGCCAATTTATCACAATTCGATGGGATTTTGTATTTCTTTACAACTTCCTCAGTCGCACATTGAGCAGTAAAGGCCACGTTCAACATCTTGGCCAGACTTTCTCTTACGGGGTCTCCCCTCTCAGGAGCTTTAAGTTTAGGAAGTTCCCATTCATTCGTTTCTTCAAACCAGTCCTGGGCGGAAGGGTCAAGCAAAGAAGGGGACAGTGACGGCACTAGGGGTGGCAAGGCCTCTTGCTGGGCACACTGGGGCCAATCAGGATCCATGATTCCGGAATCGTCAAAAACCTCCACGGGTTCAGGGTTACTAAGCCCCATCCTGGCCCTAAGGCTGTCAATATCAGATTCAGACAGTTTTGAAATGTCAATAGGACGTTTCTTCTTAGTTTTCCCCTTGGTTTTTTCCATGGTTTTGTCTGGCCTTGTTTTTCCCTTCGACTTTTGTTTACACTTTGATTTGTCAATGGGTGGGGGAACATCACGCACCCTCAGATGATACTGAGCTTGATTCACCTCGTTGGTCGTAAACCCGTCGAACGAGCTGCTAGCCTCGTCTTCTAATGACAAGATGTCTTGATCTGCGTCAGACATGTCTACAACAGAAATTCGAGAATTCAACGAAAAATACCAATAGTCCTCGCCAAAACAAGGCCCGAGGAAATATCGTTCCACGTTTTCTCAAAAGGAAAAAGGGTAATGTGTACGCCTACCGGAACATAGTTCACGGTTCCAAACGTAGAAAGTTTCAAAAAGACAAAAACAAAATTCTTTTACTCAAATGTTTCGTGAGAAACTATCCCGGAACCACGTTCTCGGCCACCACATAAGAGAAAAATAAAAAGTCAACTGACAGATCACGTGCGAGACCACGTGTAAATATTTACATTAAATAAATACTGGAACTACGTTCTCAGCGCTCGGAAAAATAAGACCATGAACAAATTGCCAGAAAACACGTTCTTGGCCACAGTCGTTACGAAAAAAGCCAAGTAAATCCAAGTAAAATGCTTACCTAACAGCAGGAAAGGAAGCGGAGCGTCTTGTCTACCGGAACGCTGAAGCAAGAATGATGATCTCGCACTACACTTCTGGGTGCGTGCGCAGGTGGGATCACGTGAGATACACGTGATGTGAGTAAGAAAAATCTTTAAATAGCGTCAATTACGGGACACGGAGCAACATGCTAGATTGATATGCGCAAGCCAAAGGCTTAATGAAAAATAATGAAAGGTTTGGTTCAAAGATACAAGTTTTCAACCATAACTGTCGGGAATGGACATAAATATGAAGGTTTGGCCACCAACAAGTGGTTTTCATATCAAAACTGTCGGGGATAGGTGTAAAATGAAAGGTTTGGTTCAAAGATACAAGTTCTCCACCATAACTGTCGGGAATGGACATAAATAAGAAGGTTTGGCCACCAAAATGGTGTTTTCAAATCAAAACCGTCGGGGATAGCTGTAAAATGAAAGGTTTGGTTCAAAGATGCAAGTTTTCCACCATTACTGTCGGGAATAGACATAAATATGAAGGTTTAGCCACCAACAAGTGGTTTTCTCATCAAAACTGTCGGGGATTGGTGTAAATTGTAAGATTTGGTTCAAAGATACCGGTTCTCCGTCATTACTGTCTGGAATGGACATAAATTTGTAGGTTTGGCCACCAACAAGTGGTTTTCATATCAAAACCGTCGGGGATTGGTGTAAATTGTAAGGTTTGGTTCAAAGATACCGGTTCTCCGCCATTATGTCGGGAATGGGTATACATATATAGGTTTGGCAACCAACATTTGGTTTTCACATCAAAAGTTCTCCACCATTATACTGTCTGAAATCGACATAAATATGTATGTTTGGCCACGAACAAACGACTCTAATATCAAACGTATGCAGGTTTGGCCTTTAACATGTTTCCACGTAAAAACTAGTGGGAATTGTATAAATATTTAGGATTTGGCTACCAGACATAAACTGGCAAGTTTAATTCATGGGTATACGCATTAACAGAAAAGGTAGGTTTGGTATAAGGATTGTAATAAAAACTGTTTTATGATATGAAATTAATAGGATAATGGGTCTATAGGTCTTGTGTGAAATGTTACAATATAATATATATTATTTTTTTTATAGGTGTTAGCTATACGTCTAATATTCTTAGCTAGTAAAGGCTGAACTTGTGGTACAGGATATGCTTGAAAGTTCTGTTGTTCCTGAATACAATGTGTATTATATTGATTGCTTCTCGAATTGCAATAATAATTGTCTTGTTAAAAGCATGTTTGAAGCTATTCTATGACCTGGTGCTTTCATTTACCAACTTAAAACTAACATGTACTTACTTATAATAGGTTCCAACAGAGAAGGACATGTTTACCAATGTTGTGTCATCATTGCTAATCAGTCATCAAGTCTAAAATATCGCTATTTCAGCTCCATGAATAAAATGCATGATCCAAACTTTCTTTTGCCACATTTGTCGTTTTAAGATATATTGTGAAGTTCCATTCTTATATTCTTAAGTGAATCATTACATGACCACAACATATATCACAAAATTATAACCTTCACCAGGTACTCCAGTTAACTCATGTTTCAGGTAATTGATCGTGTTAATTTAACACTGGGATCCATCTGGTGATTCAGAACCGAGCTACAAAGAGAACAAAGTGCCAGATACTAGAGAATAAATAGAAGAGAATAAACAGCCTTATCCTCTTCAACCGAATCCACTCAAGGATGTTGTGATGGCGAATCTAATGCTAAACACTAGTTGCTATTTAGAAAGGAAACCATCAGCAACAGATAGCTAAGTTGTTGTAAAGTAATAACAAGAGTCATCAGAAGATGACATATCCCTGCGGTTCCACATAATTTGTAAAACACATGTTTGACAGATAATTGTATATCTACTACTTCATTTAGTGGGTAATACACATGCTGAGTTTCAGGTATGATGGACGGCTTTGAGTAGAGCTCCGGGAGCAGACCTATCTCTGAACAAGGTCCAAATTCAACATATTTCTATGGAAACAATTTTTTTTTCCTCCAGAATTCTGAAAATATCAAAAAGCACCACTTCAGTTAGTGGATAATAAACATGGAAAGTTTCAAGAAGAAATTATGAGTTTTGGAGCTGTGTGTCAGTTAGTGGGTAATACACATGCAAAGTTTCAGGAAGATATAATAAAGATGTTTGGAGCTGTGCTTTAGAAACGAACTGTCTCTGAACAAAGTCCAAATCCAACACGTTTCTATGTAAACGAAAAAAAATAATTCAGAAATAAAAAGACAGCACTTCATTTGGTGGGTAATACACATGGAAAGTTTCAGAAAGATATCATGAACGGTTTTCGAGTTATGCTCTGGAAACGAAGGATTACGGACGGACAGACAGACGGATAGGGCGACGACTATATCCTACGGTATAACATACTGGTGGGATAAAAATGTTAATTGTTATGTTTTTACTTCCTTTGGCACCTATTTATCACATAACAATTAAAATATTTATTGACTTACAACAGCGCGGCTATCCATTGTTGATGTTTCCCTTCCCTGTTTTATATTGTATTTTATAACTTAGGTAAAAGAAAGTCATACTTTGTCAATTGACCTCTTAATTAAAATAAAACCAAAGCACAGAAAAATGTAATTGTTTAATAATTCAAAAAAGTTTTCATAAACAAAAATTATCGTCTGCAGCTTGAAGATTTTACTTTTTCAAATAGACTTCTGCAGCATTCCATAGCAGTTCTGGAATGTACAAACATCAACAGTTGAATACAAGCAAGTTCCAACAATTTATGCCAACCATAATAAATATCTATAGTACAAAATAGAAATAACAGTCTTAATTATGTATTTATGTAGTTTTTCACCATGTAATTCATTAGTACTAAATGTCATAGTTTAACAAATAATCGGATAGTGACTTTTATCATAAACTTTTTAAAATTGGTCTTTGATTATGACTAGGAATATTGATTCTTATGGATATAAATTATTTTGTCTATACTTCCATACTCAGTTCTTATTTTACCTTGGTGATTTGTACTACCCCAATGGGGGATGATGTTCACTGGGGACTTTGACCTATGACCTAAACTGAGGTACAAAAGAAACTTTACACCCTATTGTTTCACTCATACAGTACAAGAGTCATCAGAAGATGACATATCCCACCGGTTCCACAAAATTTGTAAAACACATCTTTTACAGATACTTGTGTATCTACTACCGTACTTCAGTTAGTGGGTATTACAGAGTTTCAGGAATGTTAAAGGTTTTAGACTTCTGCAGAAGCAGTCAAAATCAACAACAACCAACATCCATCTCATGTTTCTATGGAAACAAAAAAAAATAAATTTCAGAATAAATCTGATAATATCAAAAGGCACCACTTCAGTCAATGGGTAATACACATGCAAAGTTTCAGGAAGATATGATGAACGGTTTTGGAGCTGTGCTCCGGAAACGAACCTGTCTCTGAACAAAGTCCAACTTCAACATGTTTCTATGGAAACGAAAAAAATTAAATTTTCAGAAATCTGAAAATATCAAAAGGCACCACTTCAGTCAATGGGTAATACACATGCAAAGTTTCAGGAAGATATGATGAACGGTTTTGGAGCTGTGCTCTGGAAACGAACCTGTCTCTGAACAAAGTCCAACTTCAACATGTTTCTATGGAAACGAAAAAAAAAAAAAAATTCAGAAATCTGAAAATATCAAAAGGCACCACTTCAGTTGATGGGTAATACACATGCAAAGTTTCAGGAAGATATGATGAACGGTTTTGGAGCTGTGCTCCGGAAACGAACCTGTCTCTGAACAAAGTCCAACTTCAACATGTTTCTATGGAAACGAAAAAAAATAAAATTTTCAGAAATCTGAAAATATCAAAAGGCACCACTTCAGTTAGTGGGTAATACACATGCAAAGTTTCAGGAAGATATGATGAACGGTTTTGGAGCTGTGCTCCGGAAACGAACCTGTCTCTGAACAAAGTCCAACTTCAACATGTTTCTATGGAAACGAAAAAAAAAAAAAAATTCAGAAATCTGAAAATATCAAAAGGCACCACTTCAGTTGGTGGGTAATACACATGCAAAGTTTCAGAAAGATATCATGAATGGTTTTCGAGTTCTGCTCCGGAAACGAAATGATTACGGACGGACAGACGGACAGACGGACAGACGGACGGACGGACAGACGGACGGGGCGATGACTATATCCCACGGTATTACATACCGGTGGGATAAAAAATAACATAACAAATTGATATGATAGAACTGGGATATTATTTAATGTTCAATGTTGACTGATTCGGCAAACAATCATGCTGGGTTTGTTTTTTTAAACATGCAGAGTTAGAGTCCCTGAAAGGACCAAGGGGTATATAATAATTTTTACACCAACATGACCCCTACTACCGGTATGTTTATAATGTTGTAAATGTGTGCAGAACGAGGCACATTTATTGATTTTCACTTAGCAGATGTTGTATATGTTGATGAACAGTTGTGTTTTATCCAAATTAATTTTGGAAGAATTTATGAATTTATAATTTTATTTTTTCCCCAAAAAATTAAAACCACATTCCTTCGCTGATGACTAAACATCTGCACTTTTCAGTTTTAGAGTACGACTTCAGGAACATAATATATTTGTAATTGAAAATCAAACATATGATAAAACCAACTGAGGTGTAAAGTTTCTTTTGTACCTCAGTTTATTTGATCTTGACCCTTACTTGAGACCACAGGGTCAACAAATCTATAATTAATAATCCTGGTTGGTTGAGGAGTCTATACACAAGATTTTAGCTTTTAGTTCTGTAGAAGAAGGTGAAAATAGGTTGTCTGGTTGTGGCCTCTGTGGCCCCTGTTGCTCTTATTAGGGGTTATGAATCACCAAATCAACAAAATCACTGTTGGCCAAGGAGTCTGTTCACAAGAGTTAAGCTCTCTAGAGTCAGTGGTTCTTGAGAAAAATTGAACCATGGGCTCTGTAGCTCATGAGGACTTCAGTGGCTTATTACATTTAAGCTTTCTACAGCCTTTCGTACTGGAGAAGAAGATGAAACTAGGTTTTAAGGTCATGACTCGTGATCCACATTTGGGGTCAGGGTCACAAAATCCACAAGTTAGAATTCCCACTTGTGTATTAGATGAAGTCTTGTACAATGCCCTGCCACCATCAACTACATGACATCACAATGTATTTGCATCATCGAGTATTGACATTAGAATTCTATGATGGCATAAACATGATGGTGTCACAATGCATTACTGCATTCAGGAAATCAAATAGCAGTGCTTTGTTCAGAGATTTTTTTTTTTATTGAACCCCCACACCCATAGCTTATTAGTTGAAGCCAACTGGGCTTGGCAGCTAAGCAGTGAAATGCTTTGTGTGGCAGCTAACTGGGCCCTAGCCAGCCTGGTGAACCCCTAAACCAGACCACTCCCCCCCCCCCCCCCCCCCCCAATACACACATCCCATTGCACATATCCTGCAAAAATTTTCATAACACTGAGCTCTGTACCTGTACTCAATACACGGCCAATAGCAACATTACACCTGCTGTCTCTGTAAAGATAAGCTAGCCAATCAGCCGAAATTATTAATTTCAAATTCATAACATAAAATGTTGTGAATAAGTCTAAAAATATATGCATTACTTTTGATGAGAGTATTGACTTATCTGAACACTAACTGAAATTACAGTTACTTATTTCTAATGGTCATTTTATGACATGCCGAGATATAATAAACAAAGAAATTTGGGAAAAAAGAAGAGAATTCTAAAATAAATTTTGTCTTTGTCCCATTCGCTTAAGTTTATTTCTTTTGAAAGCTGTTTATAGTTATATTGACCATTTTATCATTGTCACATTAAAGGGATGCACCACTTAAAACTGTACCCCTGCCATATGCCCTTATTTTTGGGAGTAGGGCAATGAAATTTACAAATCTTTAGTCACCATCCAAATAAAAATTTACTTTGTCTCCTAGCATACTACTTTCTGGAGAGAAGTCAAAGAAAGTTTGAGTGTGAACTATCCTATCACGATCATATTTGAGGGTTGCGTGATAAGACCAAGTGAACAAATAGAGCGCATTGAGTCCACAACACGGAGATTACAGCGCCATAAAAATACTATTCATTATAATTATTATCATGTAACAACGATGTTATTCTGAAAACTTCTGATGTCAATAGGATTCTAAGAAGAAATCCTATAAAGGTTTCTAGGACAATGCCTGCCAAGTCCATATTTGAATGTACAAACGGTGATCTCCAAGTACATAATTTCACCTATGGGGTGCAGCAGTTCCTGCAGAAGTCGATAATGTGCAAAGCTTATGGTTGCCATAATCCCATCGGGCCTGATAGGCCTGATGAGCTAAAGATGTTTCTTAATATTCTTTGAAATGTCACTCTCAAATAACAATTGCTAAGAATTCCATCCCTAGTTCTTTTGTAACTTAAACTCTTAAAAACAGGATAATTGATTGTGTCACCTGTTATCAACAGTTGAAACTGTGTTGATAAGTGTAGACTAGAACCAGCATAGGTGTCCAAGACTGCATAAACACTGAAATGAATCAAATGCATCGTATTATGTTAAACTAAAACTATGTGTAAAGAAAACAACTTTGTAGGTGTTTTTATACTGTTACTACTGCACTAATTTACATTAACTTAACTTAACTCAAAGCAAACAAACAAGATCCTCATTCCTATCCAGATTATGGTCATTATCTAAATGTAGACCTGTATATAGACTATAGAGAATTACCAAATAAATCTAAAATGTGTATTGATTGATTGATTGATTGTGATAACCTACTTATATCCTTTGCAAATAGACAAAAGCAATAAAAACTTTCAAAATGCATAGCTCTATCAAAATGTTCAGAGAACATAGAAAAATAGCTCCTTGGGAACAAAAGAGCAATGTTATTGGAAATTTTACAAGAAACATTCATCAACTGTAGGTATGTCTTGGTAACAATTTATTAACCTATTTCTCTAAGCTTCAACTGTTTGTGGTTTTAAACACTGAAATTGTATGATAGTACAAAGTATCAAAGTAAAATCTATCTCAAATCTTCCATTACAGTACATATATGACATTAGAAGTTAATGTTTAAAAGAGAGGGGGGGAGTTTTGGACCCCCAATAATAATTGACGGGAATAAAGAGAGTTGTGATAAAAATTGGTCTGACAAATCATTCTCAGTCTCCTTTAAGGTCTTATTTAAGAAATAAACCTCCTACCAGGTATTACTTTCAAAAATCAAATCTCAATAGGGGTAATCTCAACAAACAAAAAACCTCACAAGCAAAGAAGTGACCCACAAACCAATAGGCACAATCTGACCTAGGTTTATAATTAATGATATTTCATGACCTAAGACTATTGATCAACTCAATGGAAGCAAAATACTCTATTCGATGTAATGAACACTTATTTTATTTACTGCACTGAATGATCTTAAATCATCTTAAAGAAACGCCCCTTTCATCCAATTTTCTAACCACCCAAGGCTCCTAATTCCTTGATTATGGTTAATTTCCAAATAGTTATATCTTTATATGCAACAGAGCAGTAAGAGACTTACTTATTTTAATGGTGATAAAGAGATTTATAATAGTGAATATTTATGAATTTCGATATGATAGTTCATATGTTAATCATAATATGAGGTTGGATACATTGTCTTCTTGTGCAAGCAATAAAGAATGCTGATTGGTTTCAAACAAACTTACCTGTTACCATTTTTTTCAAATTAAGCATTCGGTCTGTTTCCGTGAATGTCAGGAAACCAACAATCCCAGCATGACTGCCCCTGTTGCAAACATATAAGATAGAAGTCAGTCATGTAATACGGTTGTAATACGGTGCTGCAGGATAAAATACATACAATAGTTATATTATTATATATTTATATGCTATGTATCTACTACTGTATAAATGTATCCTTGTAATATGGGCCGATGGCCTTCGTGCGAATCAAAGACTTGACTTGACTACTAAACAAAAATTAACATTGACAACACTAAAATATTGCATTTATAAAACCTATGTTCAGTTGAAATATCATTCATAAAATTTATGTGCAGGGTAGAAATGCTTGTGACAGTGAAAGTGAAAGTTCGCAAACGAATACCTCCATATTTCCATAGGTTGGCAGATATGCAGGATATTCCCATTGTTATTATAAATTTTACAACTGTTTTAAGAAGCTGAGTGAAGGACTAGTTGATGTTAGTGGCAATATTATAGTGATCACTGACATTTTGTATGTGAGTAGGCAAAACATTTCACATGATTATGTTTTTTGGGGGAGTAATTTGAACTTTATTTTAATGTGCACCTCATCAGTGATTTGAAAACTGTTACCATTCTGCTCCATCTTGGTATTTGTACCCACAATGCTTCTTCTATCCTCCCATTGTCTATAAAAACTTCCCCCCCCCTTACATCACTGAAACCTGCTTACTCATAGATATACAAATAATGATATTATAGCATGTATTTCATCAGTCAATGAAATTGTTGTGATTTAAATTTGATAGTCACTCATCCATCATCAACAAGGCACTGGCAATAATGCTCAAAATAAAGAAATTTTATTGGCTGCTATACAATCAGGGGAGTGAAAATGCATTAAGAATAAAAATATTCTGATGGATCTTTTTACAAGCATTTCCAAAATTTGCAAAGGAAACAATTTATCACACCATTATACTTTTGTTTCATTATCAAGGGTAATTTTTTGGTGAAAGCTAGTCTACCATGCTAGAGGTCTTCCTGTATGTGTAGTCATTCCATATAAAACAAGATGTGTTTGTTAAACACGGATGCCCCCGGATATACCAAAGTTATGGCCAAGGTTAAAGTTTTCTGAATATTGTCCACTGCGGCAAGGTCAAGGTCACAAGTTCAAATATGATGACCTCATCTGAAGGTCTCATCACAAGGTATGCACATGCCAAGTATGAAAGCCCTAGCTCTGCGCAATCCAAAGCTATGGCCAAGGTTAAAGTTTTCTGAAAATGTCCATTGCGTCAAGGTCACAAGGTCAAATATGATGACCTCATCTGAAAGGTCTCATCTCAAGGTATGCACATGCCAAGTATGAAAGCCCTAGCTCTAAACAATCCAAAGTTATGGTCAAGGTTTAAGTTTTTGTGGACAAACACACAAGACAGACAGACGGACGGACAGGTGAAAAAACAATATACCCCCGGAATCTCAGATTCGGGGCCATAAAAGTTTAGATCATTTGAACTAGTGTAAATGCATGTTTTTAATTTTCAACTGGATAAAATTAAGCATATAGAAGTGACATAGAACACTGTTACAGTGCATAATCCATGTTGAACATTTACAAAAGAGTTTTTGAGAACGCAGACATATCAGCGGACTGTTTACATGTGAGGAGAATAGTTGAATAGGCTTATTAACCACTTTGATGAGAGAATGATAGTGTGATTCAAGTTTTAACCCAGCATGAAACCCAATCCTCTCTCCCACAACCCATCCTTCAACCCCATAACCAGCATGTTACCCAAACCCACCCCCCACCTAACCCCTCCACCCAAACCCTACCCCAACCACTTAACACTTCCACACCCAAACCTCAACACCCAAACCCCGTTACTAACCCTCCCGCCACCTCCCTCCGCTTCCTCTCAACCTCTCCCAAATAACAACCAAAACCCAACTAAAACCACTACTAACTCTCCAGCCCGGCTCGCTAACATCCTGCGTAAACCCAAACCCTCCTCCTCCACCCCCTGCAAACACGACTACGCAACACAACTCATCGCGGTTTTCACCATTGCAATCACCACACACAATTTCTCCATTAAACAAATGCACGGCTTGCTCCGCAAAGCTAAGCTAATAAACCTAAATTTTTCTCAATTCAATCAAATCCTTAAACAATTTAAATAAATACAACTCCCACCACCCTAAATAACTCTTCCTCAAACCAATAATGCAGCACAAACTAAATTTATACTTTTTATTCCATTGTTTATTTTTCCTTATATTTTCATTCATGCAAATTATACAATGGAATGCTAATGGCCTTTCTGCACACGGCCATGAGCTTAAAGCCAAAATTAAACTTAAACAACTTAAAGGTACATCCATGGTGTTTCATAAAATTTTATTTGACTTTAATACGTTCCAACTCACCACATGTGATGTCTACAATACAAATAAATTCACTCAGCTTGCATATGTATCCCCAATCGCCAAATATATCATAATTACTAGTTTCCAATTAAAATTGAGTAACATCATTATGCATGTGCAGAAACCGCAACTGCACGTTCCATTTACATGCAAAGTAGTTATATGACCTATTCAACAGTATTAACCCAAATTTGTTATTTTGTCTGTTTTAAATAAGATTCCAAAATTACGTTTGACTCATTGGCGCGCGCCACACGTGATGCATTGTCCGGTTTTCGATCAGAAATCACTACTTTTACCTTTATATCGTCAATTTACTAAGTCGAATATCATCAAAATGGTAGTTTTCGGTAACAGTCGGTACTTCTCGATAACGTAACACTATTTACAACTTTTGTAATATGTGACCCCAAACAACACAATGGATGGACCTTTAATCCCCACATTATCACCATTCAGGAAACCCATTTCGGCCCTAGGTCTAACATTAAAATTCCTGGTTACAATTTAGTAAGGCTGGACCGGCCCAAAACCAATCCCGGTCCCCCCAGGGGAGGCCTAGCTATTTTTATCCAGGAACAATTAAACTACCAAAAACTAAATATTACCCTAAATTCCTTAGAGGCGCATGCCATAACTATTATTCACCAAAAGGATAGGGTTAATATTTATATTATATACAAAAAAACAGATTTGGCTTTTCAAACAGAGGACCTTCAGGCCCTTCTAAATTCTTCTAAAGGTCGTTCCATGTACTTGGGCGATTTCAATAGCCACCACCCGAATTGGGGAGTAAAAGATAAGTTAGATGCCAACGGCAAACTAATTGCCGATTGGATCATAAATAACAACCTAGTAATCCATAAAAATAATTCTCCAACTAGGTACGATAGCTTTAGGGACCTTATGTCCGCTATCGATTTAACGATCACTACCCCGGACATCGCTATAAATACCGAGTGGCAGGTATCTGATGATCCGTGGGGAAGTGATCACTTTCCTATATTTATTACACTAAATAATTTCCTTCCTATAAATAACTCAAATATTCCAAATTCACCCCCAAATCCTAAATTTCATTACAACAAGGCTGACTGGGACAAATTTAATGCACTTTGCATCCAACTTAACCCAGCAGACCTTGAAAATAATGACCCCCAAACCTTTTCTGATAATTTCACTAATGCTATTATCAATGCTGCAAAACAAGCTATTCCATTTTCCCCCCCAAATATTTCCAAACCCTCAGTTCCCTGGTGGACTGAGGAAATTAAAGTTGCGCGCAAACAGCGTAAAGCGGCCTTTAAAAAGGCAAAGCGCAACCTCTCAAAATTACCTTATGCTAGGCAATTAAAAAATAAAGTAAATCAACTCATAAAACAAACAAAAACACAACACTGGGAAAACTTCTGCGAGGAGTTGAATGGCAAAGCCAATTCCAGACAAGTCTGGAATAAACTTCGAGTCATTCGTGGCGGAAAATGCAGAAGTAAAATCCCACCTATAAATAATCTTAAAAACCCTAAAGATAAAGCTAACGCAATTGCATCACACTTTGCTAAGGCAAGCAGCAACACCAACTACTCTCCGGAGTTTTTGAAGAACAAAAACAAATCCGCACCCACCGCAAAGCACCCAACAGATAACAAACCAATCAACAAAGCATTCACAATGGAGGAGCTTCAATTTGTATTAAATAATAGGAAAAAAGGAACAGCCCCAGGGCTCGACCTAACCTCCTATCAAATAATTAAGAAGCTACCCACCTCCACCCTTACTATTCTATTAAACCTATATAATACCATTTGGCAAGCAGGAAAGCTCCCCTCCAACTGGAAGGAAGCTTTAGTAATACCAATACCTAAACCCAATAAACCCCCCGGGGATCCAAACTCCTATAGGCCCATCTCCCTAACTTCAAACCTATGTAAAGTAATGGAAGCAATGGTAAAACAACGCCTCCAATCTCACCTAAAAACCAACCCATTAAATAACGACCAGAGTGGCTTCACTCCTGGTCGTTCAACCCTAAACAATCTTGCTCGCCTCGAGCAAGATATTAAACTTTCTCAATCCAACAAGCAATATACACTCGCAATCTTCCTGGATTTTTCCAAAGCATTTGATATGGTGTGGCATAACGGCCTCACCCAAAAATTAATTAAAAAAGGCCTTTCAGGCAACATAATTAATTATATCCAGGATTTCCTTCACAATAGGCAAATAACTGTCGGGGTCGAAAACCAAAAATCTGAAAACCACCTTTTAGAAAACGGCACCCCACAAGGCAGCATCATTAGCCCCACTCTATTCAACATAATGGTTGATGACCTTTTCGAGGGTATCAACAAAAAAATAAACACCTCCAAATTTGCAGACGACAGCGCCCTCTGGGCACGTTGTAAAAACCCAAATAACGCTATCTCCTTACTCCAAACCGCATTAAATAAAATCAGCCGCTGGGCTGATAAATGGGGCTTTAAACTAAATGCGGAAAAAACTGTAGGAGTAGTATTTAAACATAAAAATTCTCGCCCTATCTCCCCTAACTTATATATAAAAAATAACCTAATTAAATTCCAAAAACAAACTAAATTTTTAGGGCTAATCTTTGACGAGCATCTCACATGGGAAGCTCATGTCAAAAACTTAAACTTAGATGCTCGAAAGACCTTAATGTCATGAGAGCAATCTCCGGCACAGGCTGGGGTGCAAATAGGCAAACCCTTCTCCATCTCTACTCCTCCCTCATAAGGTCCAAACTGGACTATGGCGCACCTATATATAACTCCCTCCAACCAACCCAAATTAAAACCCTAAATTCTATTCAATATCAGGCACTAAGGGTAGCTACACGCACCCAAATGGGTACCTCACTCGAAGCTCTCCAAGCCCTAACTGGTGAAATTCCCCTCGAACTGAGAAGGGACCAACTCACCTTAAACTTCTGGGCTGGATCTTCGGAGGACCCCCTAATCAGGGAACTACTTACTAGTGGTCCCTCTAAACTTAAAACCGCAATTTTTAATAAACACCCCTTACGGGCTCCAATCTCCCACCGCATAAAAACACTTCTATCCCAAGCTAAGATGGAGCATATCAACCTCCCCCCCATAAATACGGTGCATCACCCTATTGCCCCCTTACCCACCCCCAAAATAAATCTCCATCTTAGCAAAATAACTTCTAAACTAAACCCAAAACACGCTCAAACCACCACACTCAACTACATACAAGAACACTGGTCCGACTGGTGTCACATATACACAGACGGGTCACGTGACCCCGATGCATGCACAACAGGCGTAGGCCTACACATTCAACACCCCACTCAACATTCCTACTCCAATAGGCTCCCTAACGACCAATCGGTCTTCACTGCTGAGCTTATGGCCATAGCACTCGCTTTATCTCACCCTAAAACTAAAGATCAGGGCAAAATTCTCATCCTTTCAGATTCTCTCAGTGCCCTTCAGGCACTTCAAAACAAATCTACAAAAAACTGCCCTGATCTAATTTCCAAAATTCTAAATTCTATTCAAAATCTAAATTTCCAAGGCAAGGCAGTAAAACTCCTATGGGTACCAGCGCACGTCGGTATATTTGGCAACGAAAAAGCCAACAAAGCTGCCAAGGAGGGCCTTAAACTACCTAAAATTCTACCCCTTTTTCATTCGAAACAAGAGGCAAAAAGCCTATCAAAATCTCATGCAAAGCGAGCATGGCACCTGCAATATGCAAATTCCAAAACAGCACACCACACCAAACAAATTATCTCCAAACCCTTAACTAAACAAAAAATATATTCCAAAAACAAAAATATTGATAGGGCAATAATTAAGCTCCAATCGGGGCATACAAAATAAAACTATCATATCCACAAACCAAAATCGCAAACATCCACCCAACATGCCCACACTGCCCACAGGCAGAAACAATTCACCACATCCTTATTGAATGCCCACAGTATGCGGCCTTCCGCCAAATACTTAAACTAAAATTAAGGGCCAACAATATCCAAACAAATAACATATATCAAATTCTAAACCCACACAATAATCACAGTACCTTCCAAGCGGTCGGCACTTATATAAAGGATTCGGGCCTTTTGGACCGAATCTAAAACACACTTAAAAATCAAATACCATCCAAAATTAACAATTAAACCCCCCCCCCCCCCCCCCCCCCTGGCTTAACCTAACCTAGGTAATTTACATATTCCAAATTTCAAAATTTCAAAATTGCCTCCACCTTTCGGCCTGGCTTCAAAATTATCCTCTTTATGGAACTTTCGGAACTTTATTAATGGTCCTTGCGACCCGAGTGGGAGAACAGCTCCGCTGAAAACCGCTCGTAAAATCCCCGTACTCATCATCATCATCAGGACCCTTTCAAATTTGAAAGGAGTTGTGACTAATGGCAGAGAGCTTCAAGTCAATAGAATTGAATTACTTAAAAAGGAGAACTAGATTTTGTTCTGCACTTGTTATGACAAGGAGTTTTTTCCCGCCAATTTTCATGCCCATGATTAAAAGGATGCTTAGTCCCGGAGTGGAACCAGCTGGAGGAAAATAGTCACCTGTAGTTCCGGTGCGGTGGAACAAATGTTTAGGTGACAAGTAACTATTGGAGTACGTTTTCCAACAAATAAAAAATTTTGGGCAACTGAAATAAGTAATTAAGGTACAAAATCGAAGTTTGGGATGAACTAATAGTGTAAGTTTTAACTGCTTTGGTGGCGGTGTAACACCAGCATTATCTGAGTCTGTGCCGCGTGTAACTTGACAGCGAATTAGCTCGGAGTGTTCAGTCCGGTGTGACTGAACTGCGGTGGTATTGCTAAAAGATGTAGCAAGTATACCACCGCCGGTGTTAAAACGGTGGGCATCTTGTCCAGTGCAGTAGAGCAAGAATATAAGTACAGATTTTGTAGAACATAATTGTGATTGAAGTGTACCTTTACTCCGTCACCTCTATAAAGTGTTGATATTTCTTGGTGTGTCTTTACCTCTTTACTCAATCCAGTAAATGAGGTCCCCAAGTCTCTCCAAACAGAGACCTCTATATTTAAAATACAACAAAAACACAACATTGTTTTTCAATTGTAGCTAACTCCAGCTTTATTTTCTCCTTGCATAAACAACACTGTATTCAATTTGTAATACAACTATTTTTAAAGCGAGTAATAACCGCCAATATCACATGCAAACTTTATAGACAATCTCACCCTCTTTCTGCTATTACACCACGGGATCTCCGGGTCAAACAGGTCTCCAGGAAGTTCACTGCAAACCTTAAAGACATAACTAAGGTCTTACAATCACTGGCGCGTCACCTCCACCGCCACCGTCCATAGCATAGCAACTGTGACGTCACAAACGCCGCCACCATCTTCAACACTATATAAACACACACTCAGTCCTGTAGTCCCATTTGGTCTGATGAGTTCATAACAGTGAACGAAACCGGTCACCACCCCACTGGCTACAAATTATAGCCTATCTCCTCCGGTGCAGTCCCCACCGTCGTCTGTACTTATACAAAGATGTGTAGACTGAAATATGAGAAGGAAGTTACGCAAATTTAATATTAATCTAAATCCACTAATGTTCAAAATCTGCCATAGTCAAGTGTCAAGGTGGCGAGAGTAGCTGCTTATTTGTTTGGAGCTAAGATAAGATAAGATAAGATAATATTTATTGTCCAAAAAAGGAAATTTGTTGTGTATAATTACAATTCTAAGCTAAGCTAAGCATTAATAATAGGACACAATGCTTTAACTGGCTTTAAATTGGAGTTTTGGGAAAGAAAATATATCAGCGAATTCTGACAAAGTTTAAGCATGAAGAGATCAGGTTAATAACCTCTGTGGTGAAAGAAAGACATTGCGATACATGTTTCAACCTAGCTGCAGAACTGTACCTATATAACCTCTTCCCCCAGTATCATCGTGTTTATAGATACAGAGTCTACCCTTGTAAAACCTAACCGATTTCCCAAAATATCGCAACATTCCTTATCAGCGGTGCAGTAGATCGTTTTGTCAACTAGTATGACCAAAAGATTCAGATAAACGTTTTTAATAGATGTTTGCAAAGTAATATTTTTGTGTTTACAATTGTTAACTTTATAGAACATGTTTACTTCATGTTTGTTTACCGGCATCGTCGTCAGAAACGAGAGGCTTGTTTCCGTCATCTTGTATCTAAATTTAGATATGCAAATTAGATGAAATCTCGTCTCCGGTCACGTGATTAAGGTATTCACAACTGGTAAGATTACTGAGCTGCGCAATATTTCAATGCGCTGCCAAACGACGCGATCACGTTCGTAATGCAGGGCAATAAATTAAAAATTTGCAATACATACATATACTTGTGAAATGCAGATAAAACATTTAAATGATTTATACAGATCTAATAAAAACAGCTAAAGCAATATGATAGTTCAAATTTAACGTTTTAATCAAACGAAAAATAAGCTGGATCATTACGGCTGTCAAAATATGGCGGCAAATATGAATTTAGATACCGCTTTTGACAAAATCAAGGAAACCTATTCTTTTAAGTTTCAAACTTTAAAAGTTGAACAAAAGACCGTTATTAGTCAACTACTAAACGGAAAGAGTTGTGTTGGAATTTTTCACACAGGTTTCGGAAAGAGTGCTATTTTTACTCTTTTCCCATTGTTCAGTGACCTTTTGAAGCCCTCTCATCATGCCAAAATTGTTTTGGTTATTTCACCATTGATCAGTTTAATGAAAGACCAAATTAAACATCTGACTGAAATTGGTATATCTTGTATCGCTATAACGAACAGAGCCACAATGACAGCAGAAGAGATTGATGGTGTGTATTTATTGTTCTTTATAACTAAACAATTTTTGGCCTAAATAACAATTAAACATTATATTGCTAATGTACAATTTTCATTTGAATATTCATTTGATAAAGTTTAAATAACTTGTTATATATATGTGTGTACTCTACAAATATATAATATAAATTATCAATATTATTTATAAACATTTCATTTCATTTTTGATATCAACACAAAAACAATAAGGCTATATTGGATGTCAAATTAAAATTGTAATTTTATCCTTAGGCATTGCGAAAGGGGAATACAAAATACTGTTAGTTTTTACTATGGATGTGTCTGCAGCCAAAAAGGCGACGTCAGGGTGTCATAGAGCCTATTTTGGCGAAGCAACTGCAGCTAGTTTCAACCAAACTAGACCGAAACCTCTGTCGTCCGAATGCTCTACCTCACACAGCGAGCCGCATACTAACTATCCAGTGGGGTTGCAGGTAGAGCCTCTCGACCTACAACCAAACCTGGTCCTTCGAATTTCGTGACTGCCAAACTTTTCGCAGACTTCAAACCCGCACGTCCTGAAATTATAAAAGAAATCATAAACCTGATATATGCTACCGTATACGGTTCAACTTCATAGTCAAGTTAATATCAAACTACCTATCTTCATTTTTCTGCAAATATACAGTTAGTTAGAACTATATATTTTTCGACCTGGATATGAAGATTGTGAGGCGGAAGTAATCCAAATTTGTTAGACTCCCGCATAAAAGAATTCACAAAGGGGCTATAACTCTTTTCTTGCTCACCACTAAACAATTTATTAGCGAGTGCATTCTGAATCTCTTTTTGGTTTATAACATTCATATCGATCTGAATATATCATTTTACTGATTAAATTATATAGACTTTCGTGAAATATTGTCAAGAATAGCTTCTTTTTTTTGTTACAGACCGTTTGTATCGACTGCACGTGGTTTAGGCTACCACAGGAGCTGTTATCTTGCAACAAATTCGAGCTACTTTGGCGTAATACGGAGTCAGGAATAGGCAATAACTAAGATAAATAACCTAATCAAATGATAAATTAACCTTTAAATATTTTCTTCCAATAATAAATACAGCTGACCTTTTTTGCCGATTCCGCCATCGTGACTGACCTGCTATCACTCAGGGTTTTTTACTGAAAGCGAACCCGAATAAAAAAGGAGCAAGGAAAAAGAGCCATTGATCTGAAATTGATCGATAAGAAAACAAACATATATTCGAAATAAGACGAAAATATACTGTACATCAACCATAGATTGTGTCAGTTGATAACCATATTTCCTATATTTTGGATAATCAGATCGACCAGGTTACACAATCAAGGCAAAATGGTTTGGGCTAGCTCCAAGCAGCTTGTGTAATGTATCATTATCACACAGTGTGGTATCGTTGCCTGACTGCGTCACCTGGGTGCCATGTGTGACGAGTTAGTCAGCGTTCGGAAGGCTGATTTTGTGTCTTACTGCGCCTTCCAATGCTGACTACAATCGTATCGGGTGCACCCGACTTCATATTCTGCATGTACCGCAACATCAATCATCTACACTCAACGGCAAAAGAAACAACACCTAATTTTCAACGGAGAAAAATACTTCTATTGAAGTCGATTGTGAATGTGTATGATAGGCACATGTTGTGTAAAGATATACTCTCAATTACACACATCACAGTATGATGCTTTTATTCTGAAATAGCATTTAAACATTTGTATTTGGTCGGAAGCTTTTGCATTTAAGTAGAAAAATGTAAAAAAGTAATACCGATAAGTAAAAGATGTCACTTACATTAATAACCTTTTAGACTTAAATTTCTTGACGCAGCATTACTGATCATGAGTGGGCGTAATAAAGCACCCAAATAAGCCATGTTTGACTCTCCTAGCTCGTCCAGTTAAGGAGATTCCAAAACAACGATCTCTTAAAGAGACATCAAGTATGTTGATAAATATATCGGAAAATTTCCAGTCTGATTGAAATAGACCGTTTTCCGAGGAATAAAAGTTGCAAGTGCATCTACCGGGATACGAACTCATATCGCAAAACGAATCTAACATCATGAAATATATACACTTTTCACAGATGTGTTAGACCCAAAATAAGAAGGCAAATTGCACTAATTAGTAAAAGTGTTTTCCAGTCTAAATATAGATCAAGTCTATCATTTTCAAGCGCAAGGCATTATCGTCTATAACTCACAAACTGTATACAAAACCACGAAAGAAAAACAAGGTTTATGAGTAATGAAAGAAATTGAAATATTTAATTTTTGGCGATTATTTATTTACCATTTCATTTAATGATATATTTGTTACAGATATTGGAATAAATGTTTAACCAACAAGATAGTTTACTTAAATTTTATTAATAATGAGAATATATTTGTCATAGTTTGCTGGTCTGATTACAATAAAACGTTCATTAAAAAGGTAAAATGTTTATAATTTGTATATTCTCAGGATGTTTAGAAACATTGTTAATATAGCAATCGTCACATTCAGTAATGTGTGACAAGGGTAACTTGCAAGATAAGATCGGGCAGCACGTGGAATGCTATGGCTACGTGCTTTCACTCTTCGGAAACGCTTGTTGTGTAAAAGGTATTCTGTTTATATGACGTCAGATATCCTTGACGAGTTTATCGAATGGTACTTGTCTTTGAAAAAGCAACAAATCATAATATTATCAAACCACTTACATTTCTCTTCAATAATATTCTTAATACAGGGCATTTCCCAAGCAGTTGGGGCAAAAGCATCATTTGCCCTTTACATAAATCAGGAGATAAACATGACACAAATAACTACAGAGGCATTTCACTCATGGATACTCTTTGTAAGATTTTCACTTCAGTCCTAAATAGAAGACTACAAATTTGGTGTGATGAACATAACACATTAAATGAGGCACAGGCTGGGTTTAGAGCTGGTTATTCCACCGCTGACCACATGTTTGTTCTTCAAGCCCTTATTCAAAAGTATTGCTGTAAAAAGAAGGGAAGATTTTACTGCCTCTTCATAGATTTTTCTAAAGCCTTTGACACTCTTAGACATGATGTTCTCTTAGACTCTCTGTATAGGGCTGGGATATCTGGCAAATTCTACAATATTATTGCATCAATGTATTCCAATCTTACTGCTTGTGTTAGAACTAAACATGGTATTTCCTCTTGTTTTGATTGTTGTATAGGCACAAGGCAAGGTTGCATTTTGAGCCCACAGATATTTCTCATATTTATTGATAATCTTTATAAGAAATTGGAATTGGAGGGTGGTCATGGAATTTTTGTAAATCAGTTTTTTCCAAATTTATCTGCACTTATGTTTGCAGATGACATTTCCGCATTATCTGGCACTTGTAATTTGCTTCAAAAGAAATTAAATGTTTTGGAAAGTTTTTGTAATAGTACAGGAATGAAAGTAAATTTAAATAAAACTAAGATTGTGGTTTTTAGAAACGGGGGGCCTCTTCGGCATTACGAGAAATGGTTCTATAATGGTTCACCTGTTGAAACAGTTTCTTTTTATAGGTACTTAGGGTTAATGTTCACCCCAAGCTAATCTGGAGTAAACATGTCTTGCATCCCAAGCTTGTAAAGCTTTTATGTCTTTAAATGGTTTTCAGAGGAAAATTGGTGACATAAACTGTACTGATTTATTTAATATCTTTGATTCAATGATTGTGCCAATTCTTTGCTATGGGTCTGAAATTTGGGGAACACGTTATTCCATACTGATAGAAGCTGTGCAAATAAAAAAATTTAAACAATATTTAAGGGTAAAAAGAACTACATTAAATGGTATGGTTCTTGGTGAATGTGGAAGACTCCCATTGCAGCATGTGTACATGCCAAGAGTGATTAAATTTTGGTGTAGAATTATACATATGTCACAAAATAGACTCCCCCATCAATGTTACTTAATGTTAAAAACACTAGATAGTTTAGGTTATAATACCTGGGCAACAGAGGTTAGACAACTACTGTTTCAATATGGTTTTGGATATGCTTGGCTAAGCCAATAAATTGAAAATGTGGACTATTTTATTTATTTGTTCAAGCTGAGGCTAGGAGATAATTTAAAACAGTCCTGGTACTCATCAATAAATGCATCTCCAAAATGTACATATTACAAGGAGTTTAAATCTCTGCTAAATGTTGAAAGATATTTGTTTTGTGATATTCCTTTGAATTTAAGAATTGCCATCTCCAGATTCAGATGTAGTAACTTTAACATTGCTGTTGAATGTGGCAGGTATAGTGATATTGAATATAAAGAAAGAATATGTCCTTTCTGTAATATTACAGGTCAAGTTTATATAGAAAATGAATTCCATGTATTATTTATCTGTAAAACATATGATGAACTCAGAGCTAAATATCTTCATAAATTTACTAAAACACCATATTTGAAACATTCCATTGTCAATTTGTTGGAAAATAAGAATAATGAAATTATATACAGTGTTGGTTTATACCTATATCATGTCCAGAAACTTATTAACTCCAGGATTTAGAGCTACAATGACTTGCTGCGCACACTGTTCAATCCATGATATATGCCTGTATTATGGGCCGAAGGCCTCTTTACTGAAATAAATCTGTCTGTCTGTCTGACTTGTCTTTGAAACCAAATTTCATTACACTGCCGTGATATGAAAATTATTTCTCACATGTCATGTTGTAGATAAAAGATTTCTCTTGGGATTGACGTGATGTGTATATTTTCCACAAATATATTTGTATTGGAAACACTAACATACTTGATGGCTCTTAAAATGCATGTTTTTAAGAAACATAAATCGATAGTGTTTTGAAAATTGAAAGTTAGTTTAGTTGGCTTCTGAAAACATGATTTAACTACATGTATGTTTCAGTCGTATTTATAAATGGTGGATTGACATATCCTCTATTGTGTATAGCGACGTTTCTGTTTTGGTTGAGTGTATGTAAGTGATGATGATTTACTGTTAGCAATGTAACTATATTCTTTGCAGTTTGAGCTCTCTTCTTGGAGCTCTGTTTCGTTTTGGTATGATGTTTGTTGGGTTGTTACTACTACCATAGTCTATGCTGTGATTGTCCCATAGCCAAAACATCTACTAGAGACCCATCGGTTGCCTCATATACTAAAAACACAATATCATGTCATTCATTAGGACTTGGTAAGGGTTTAGATAGATATGCCCAAACCTAAATTAGCACTAAACACTGTTTTCGGTATCATATGATGTCATACTTTACCACTGCATCAAACTTTCTATTCCACTTAAACGTAACATTATATCTCCAAAAACTATTCCTTCCTTAAAAATTGAGGGACCTTTAGCCTTCCGTATCCCAATTTTATACACCATTCGGATAAGACAACGTCCGATTTTGTTATTACATGTTGAATGATAATCAAAATGAAATATTTGATTCTTTAATACTTATTCCTTATCTCGCAGTTTATTTCATGTATTTATGTTGATTATATTGTAAGATATCTACCAAAATGTGCAGCAACTGAGTCACAAAAACATTGTCCCGGCATTCGGTAAACATTATACTTTCGAAAGAACTAAGTCTTCCTTTTCATGTAATGCTTTCAGCACACGTAGCAATACAGTACTGTCAAAAATTCTAGACAATTTGTATCGATATCAAATAAGTCTAATCATATATCGAGATAAAGAAATATATGTCAACTCGTTCAACATCTAACTAATCTACTCTGTCGTGAATTGCACTGTAATATCACAAGAAACGTCTATCCACAGTAAAAAACACTAAAATTCAACTACTTAACTCTTAATCTTAGTGTTAGAGACATTACTTTCGCTACGATCGGCAGCAATTCAGTTGATGTAATTGTATTTTTTCCAAACTAATTAATTTTATTGATATAATCAAAATGTGTGTTAATAAGTGTGTAGATTACACTGTTTGTAAAAGGTTTTAATGCATTCTATCAATGGTATATGTTTCAATGCACACCATTTTATTATTCATTTTCTGCAAGTGTAGCCTACTTGTTTAAATTAATTTACTTATAAATAGTTTGTGTTCAATTCTTGCAAGGAAATGAATTTGCGTATTCAAATAAATCCCCATCGATAAAGAAAGATGGAAGATATTATTACTCAACTGCAAATTTAAATTTCGCTGGGATCAAACACGTGATACACAAATATATTTAAATAAGTGCAAAGAACACAACAACCCATTTCATAACTTTTGCTTATAGGACTTGACGCGGTGTTGAGGATGCACTCATTTCGCTTTTGCATATTAAGATCTATATTCACCTAGAGAATTCAAAATCATATGTAACAAGAATACTATTTGCAGATTTTTCTTCTGCCTTTAATACAATCCAACCACATATTATGATAACAAAATTATTCCACATTGGAGTAAACAGTAACATCATCAAATGGATAGAAGCTTTCTTGGTTAATCGTCCTCAACGTGTTCGAGTGAATTCTACACTCTCTGATACCAATCTCCTAAGTACCGGTGCTCCTCAAGGATGTGTCCTGTCTCCTGTCCTCTTCACTCTCTATAAAAATGACTGTGTATCTCAATTATCCTTCTTGTTTGAATTTCTAATTTGCAGATGATGCTGCTATGGGGGGCTTTATTCATCAGTCGGATTAGAGTATAGAGAAAATATTGAATCGTTCAGTATATGGTGTAAAGAAACTTTCCTTTCTCTGAATATTAGTAAAACAAAGGCAATGATATTTGATTTCCGTACGAAAAAGGAAAAACTAGAGCCAGTTAATATTGACGGACAGGAAGTTGAAATAGACCGTGTACATGCAAAGGCACAACAAAGGCTTTTCTTCCTGCGAAAATTACGATCTTTTGATGTAGACCGCAGTATTCTGAGATTATTCTACCAAACTTTTATCAATAGCATTCTGACTTTCTGCTTCCATGCATGGTATGGAAATCTTCCTCTAAGACATACAAACAAAATTGAAAAAATTGTAAACAGTAAAATTTGCGGCTTCAATTTTGAGCATCTTTCATTCCAGTTTGATTCTAGAGTTAAAAAGAAGGCACTAGCCATTCAATCAGACCCATCGCTTTTTCTAAATGAATATTATGAATTTCTACCATCTGGACGTCGTTTCAAAATATGGCATTTAAAAACTAATCAAAGTCGTTTGTCCCATACAGTATAAAAATTCTAAACCTTCACACCAAATAGCAATTATGTAACTCTTTAAACACGACATGGTTGATTAAAGTATGGCATATATATATGTGTCATATTTAGTAGGCCTACCCATCAACACAATGTATGTTATTATTGTTTTTTTTTTTTTATATTGTATTCATGTATTGTTATTTTGTATTGTATTCTACCAAGACTCTTTGAGTGTAAGACGAATTTCCCATCTGGGATAATAAAGTTTATCTTATCTTATCTTATCTTATCTAATTAATAGGGAGCAGCGCAACGCAGCGTATTGCTATAGCTTGTACTTTCAGAAATAACGAACCCAGTTTGGAATCAGCCTTTACGTGTTGGGATTTGCCCCGTACGAGGAAGTCCGAGGTGCGCAGACCGCTTGCGTGAAGGATGTAAATGGTCACCTCGCTGAAAAGGAAGCGCGCGTGTAATTTCTTGTAGCACGTGGTGTGTATCAACATGGAGGATAACACATGGAGGGACAGAAAAAAGCTGAAACAAATCAACTTGTTGATACTGCAAGGCGAATTGGACGAGAATGGTAATTATTAAAGCCTGTCTAGTGATGGGGAGCTGGGTGGATAAAAAAAAACCGATTAGCAGTCAATAAACTTAAAGTTTGATGGATGTTATTGTGTAAACTTAAATTATGATTGATGACAAAATATTCAACTTTGTGCAAGTATCTGAAAAAGTGAGTCGTTAAAATACAATATAATTAAATGTAGAGAGTGTATTTACTTCATTTATTGTTTCTTTTGGAAATTTTAGAAGATACTACCCTCGTGTTACCAATTTCCGTGGTAGATCTAATAAGAAAGAAACTAATATAAAATTAAGCGATAGTGATATCAAACATGAACATCATAAAGTGATAGACAACATATATTTCAAACATTTGATGCCAAATAAACAGTTATTTTGTTGTATTGTTGATTTTGATTGTCAATATTCTGACAGATGACAGTTTGTATTACATTATTTTGGTGTCACCTGTTTTCATGGTATTTGTCTCAGGTCAAATTACGAGAACACAAAATATGCCACAATGCGATTTTTAGCTCATCAGGCCGGAAAGGCCCGATGGGCTTAAAGGGGGACAAGTCTCACGAGTGTCATCCCAAATGGACCACCGCTAACGAGCCCGTTACGTAATTGATTTTATGGGTATACCGGTCACGTGAATCAAACTGGGCTTCTGCCGAGCGAGCTCGTCAATGTCTAAGCGGGGAATTTCCCCTTTTGACATGTGATCGCTGATTGGCTGTTTCATCTCACTGCACACCGACATGTACACCTTGTCCCGAGTTTTTCACGCTTCTAATGTCGTATTTGAAGAGTTAAAAAATTCTATTGATATTATTAGTACTGACAATATAACGTCTTGAAATGAAATTAATAGAAATATTTTCAACTCGAAATTATTTGACAGGTTGTTGATACAATATTTCGGAATTTACTTCTATATTAAAACTTCACATACGGGATTAAATGTAATAACGGGTATATATTACTTAAACGGCATGTATTTCAAGATGATACATGGAAATGGGGATTGACAAACAGGGTTACAGGTACACACACATTTATCATTGCTATACTGCATGTAATGTTCTTCCAGGATTGTGATTTCAACAAGTTTTTTACAATATTTCATAGAAAAAGTCATAGTTTACCAAGCTTCTGAATACGAACAAATAATAATATAATTTAAATGCTACTAAATGGTTTCATAGAATGCATTAGAGAGGTAATATTACGACGTCGATTTCCTGCAAAGATGTGTGCGTGTTTGGTGAAAATATCATGGTTACGACTCACATTTCATTCAACGTTTCTCTGTTGCTGTCACGTTTGATATCAATGAAAAAGTATATCCAAAAGTGTAAGAACATAAACATAAAAGGTTATTCTTATTCAAGTTTGTCTATCAAAATATTGTTTAGACCCCTATATGATGCAATGCAATGCAAACCATTTTCACTTGCTATATGAGTTTTATGAAATTTATTTCATGTATAAATACATGAACTGGATTGGTCAAAAACTGAACAAGCTCACTGAATTTTACATGAAGATTGTTGCACTGTACACGCACACCTATACATTATGATTATTGTGTTCATAAATGTATCATCATTTAAACATCATGTATAAATGTGAACCATACATGCATTGTTGATTGGCATTTACAAAAGTCATCTTGACTTTTTTGCCAATTCATTTCTTCTCATTGAATAAAATACAATTAAACCACATTGTGATTATACACATTTATAGACAACGAACAAGATCGAATGAAATCACTTTTGTTACCAAACTTACTGTACATCTCGTAAATGAAAACGACACGGATCGGTAAATACGCTGATAGAATTTACTCCAATACAAATGATCAGTTTAGCGCACCATATAGATGTTTCTTCAAGATCAAAGAGGGGAGAAGTGTTGTTACAGCAAATTAGTTTACGTAATTAAGCAGAACAAAGTCAAATAAGCTGGGTATAGGTGAGAAAAAGGGAGGAGCCTCGAGTGTAATTATTATGTGTTTACAGTTAACAAGTTTACTGGACCGGTTCTATTACACAACAAATGGCATCTCGGTGACCGGCATGTCAATAGACATGTTAATTGTCAAATGTTCGGTCTTGGTGACACAATGCTGATCATGACAACAAATACACATTAATGCGACATTCAGTCTAGATATTGTCAGCCAATCAAAGTTAGGAATATATATTCGACCAATTGAATTTAGGAATAGGATGATAGTTTTGTATTTTGTTTGTTTGACACTCATTTGAATAAAACCATATCATTGGACGATTACTACCGGTCACTATCTCTGAACGCAGACGTTATTCTAAACACACATTGTAGATTGCTATTCGCATGCGAAATATTTGCAAAATCATCACAATTGTACTTTGGTTATATTTACAAAAATTATCTAAATGGCCTGTACGTCGCGTGTATGTTTTCTCGCTTGTACGGCAAGTAGTGGCGAGTAGGCCTCTGCGCAATGAAAACACCGCTGAGTAGAGGGAGCGCTGATTGAGATTTCCGACTGGCTGTGAGCTAATTAATTAATGCCTTCCACAGCTAAATTCGCCGAAGTGTCTACCTTTAAGGCATGGGATGCCGTCCGTCCGTAAACTAATCACTTTTTAGACTTCTTCTCCAGAACCAATGACTCTAGAGAGCTGAAATTTTATGTTGTGTACAGACTCCTTGGCCAATTGGGATTCTAAATTGTAGATTTGCTAACCCTGTGACCCCAAATAAGAGCCACAGGGGTCACAACCTAAAAAGCATTTTTCATCTTTTTCTCCAGTCCCAAAAGCTCTAGAAAGCTGAAATGTTATGTAGAGACTCTTTGGCCAATCCCAGCTAGCACAACTACATCGTGCCGACGTCGGCTAAGGATCGGCACCGTCGGCACTTGTTCTACATCGGCTAACTGCGTCGGGCTGATGAGTGAAATGACAATCAGTTGGGGAAATATTTTCACAAACTTTTGATAGTTTTTAGACTTTTCAAACGTATTGTAGTAGGCCTACACCAAAGCTGGGTCTTGTCTCTAAAAAAAACCCCTCTTCCACACTCAGGTAGACACTTTCTCCTTCACCTCCTCAAACGAAAATCTTCGATCCAAGGAGAAGCATTGCATAAATGTGCGCGCCAAAATATCTCTGACGTCATATTCAACGATGACGTCATTATCATCGCCATGTTTGATGTCGCTGAAGGACTATTCACAAGGCTACGTACATAATAATTGTCTACTTGAGGTAAGTCACGAAATTAGTAAAAAAGTTTTTTAATCACTCAGTATCATATCTTAACTTAAACATCTCGCATTGCTTACTCATTAGCAGCTCCGACTTAGTCGGAGCTGCTATCAGTTTTTGTGCAGTTTCCGTCGCCGCCCCCGCGTTTTGTATTCACTATAACTTTTTTCCTGAAAGGTTTTGAGAACTCATATACATAACTTCTTACTTATGCCCCTGGGGAATTTTTTGACATGTTCACATTCAAGGTCAAAGGTCAAGGTCACGAGTTCTGATATCGCTAAAAAAATCCTTGTAAACACGATAACTTGAAATATTTTTGTGCTATCAGGCTCTTTTTTGGTGTATATCAACTATTGAGAAAGGCCAAGATTTGAAAAGGTTTTCGCTAACATCCTTCAAAGGTCAAGGTCATAGCGAGACCACAAATTAAGCATGTTTTTTCGAAAATGTCTTATTTCAACTATTAACACTTTGAATCATTACATGATTGTGATACACAATGAAAAGTGATCACTGATTTTGTGACCTTGAATTTTAAAGGTCAAGATCACGAGATAGGGTCAAGGTCACCTGTTCTGAAATCACTAAATAACTTTTTTCCATGAAGGTATCAACACCTCATATACATAGCTTCTTTCTTGTACACCTGGGGAATTATTTTGACATGCTTACATTCAAGGTCGAAGGTCAAGGTCATGAGTTCTGAAATCACTAAAACAATCATTGTAAACACGATAACTTCAACAACTTCTGTGCTATCAGGCCCTTACTTGGTATATATCAACTATGGAGAAAGACTGAGATTTGAAAAGGTTTCGCTAAAATCTGGTCAAGGTCAAGGTCACAGCGAGGTCACAACTTAAGCATGCAGTTGCAAACATGCCTTATTTTAACTATTAACACTTTGAATCATTACATGATTGTTATACACAATGAAAAGTGATCATTGACTGTGTGACCTTGAAGATCAAAGGTCAAGGTCACGAGTTCTTAAATCACTACAACAATCCTTGTAAACACTATAACTTCAAACATTTTTGTGCTGTCAGGCTCTTATTTGGTATATATCAACTATGGAGAAAGACCAAGATTTGAAAAGTTTTCGCTAAGATCTGTCAAAGGTCAAGGTCACAGCAAGGTCACAACTTAAGCATGCTATTGTGAATATGCCTTATGTTAACAATGAACACTTTGAGTCATTGCATGATTGTTATACACAATGAAAAGTAATCATTGATGGTGTGACCTTTAAGGTCAAAGGTCAAGGTCATGAGATGTTGGTTTAGGCCATGTTAATCCTTTGATCCAATTTTGAAATCAGAAATAGGTTTTAAGAACAAACTTGTGAAAAGTGACCCCAGTGATGATTCATCTTGTTAGAATAACTTGAATAATGAAAACAATTTTGTCAAAAAAATTCCCATTTTATTTATGCTGAGGAGAAGGCGGAACGGGGAAAGGCGAGACCTAAATTTTCAGAGCTGCTCTGCTTTTGGGGTGTCCCGCAAACGCTCATCTAGTTGAGTCATATTCTACATCCATGACGCAAATGAAAGCGGCACTACTAGGCTAGTGTTATTTTGTCTGCTGTATCTAACTATTTATCTTCTGTTGGTGAAATGCCATAGTTAGTTCCATCCATCGTATAATGATCATGGATGTGTATTTGTAGTAGACAATGTAGTATGATTTACTTTAGTTTTGGCGAAATCTTCTCACAATATACGATAAACCACTGTCAAACTCCTTTCCGTGATTGTCGGTGCTAGATGACGTTGTCTCCCCACATGTGTTGCGCGGAGTTCGTTAACTATTTGATCAGCTGTTGACAGTTCACTGAGTACAAGTTGTTGACTTGCATTGTTTGCTATGATTGTTGCAAGTGTCATATTGGTTGCTTTGCGCAAATTCAACTAATTAAACAGTCTGTATAAACAGTCTGTATTATTTTCATCAAATTAGATTATTACTGATCTGTCTTAATAGTTAACACCACAATATTTTCATTATTTTGCCTCACTAAAATGAAATCGATTTCATGTCAACGATTTTATTTGTTAGATTTTTACTGAACATACCATTCGAAACCAATGCAGTTGGTATATGTTTGCCTTCTTATATTATTCAAATTTAATGTTATAATAAAAATGAATCACAAGTATATGTCTGATACATTTTGTTCAAAGGTGCAGAAATTTGCTGTAATAGGCGGGGCAACCACCAAGGAAGCGACAAGGAGAATATTGGACCACATGGTGGGACAAGAACTGGCGCTTCAGCTCAATTGGATGGGGAAGCTGAAGTTACTCTCCAGTGAGTAAACTTAATGTATAATATATAAATGATATAATTGTCATTCATTCGTTTTAGATCAATATTTAAAAGTAACAAGTTTAGATTACAAATAATTTCAGCATAATAGGATTTGGATGTGATGTGTAAGAAATATATTTCATTATTACCTACGGGGCAGAAATATCTTGGTTCATATTGTTCATATGATGCTCTAGGCCAACATATCACTTTTTCATTGTGACATCATGTTATAAACAATGCTTTCACATCCCGGTTCGCCTATTTGACTTTACGGTTTTAAAGGTGCAAATAAGGTACTATGGTAACTAGATAATCCTGTAATTTACAATTACATAGGTTCTTTACACTTAACATTCAGTAAGTAAAATTGCTAATTGTGTATTCTGAAAGTTAATGGCCATATTAAATTACTTTCATTAGAAGTGGTCAGAGGTCAAAGGTTATTATTAAATTGGATTCAGCTAGATACTGTGACAGCTTCTGCTATTTAATCGGTTTGATCATGTTTGTACATATAACTATGTTATAATATTCCATAACCAGTAATATTTATAATTATGGAGATTTGTTATTGATATGAATTATTATAATAGACTCAACTTGTGCTTGTTCTCAACTTTTACAATTAATATAGCCTTAAACTGATAGGTTAAATGTGACAAGAATATTATTTAATACATCTGAGAATTTTTTGTCATCATTGTGAATATTTGAATGTTATGTTTGGTAATGTTACATTTAAGTATAGTTAAACAAGTTTAATCTTTAATTCATTTCAAGATGTAAATTGTTCTGATCATCTTGAATTTGAAATTCATGAATACTTCATGAACTTAATCATTCAATGCCAATGTATTCATGAACATTCAATGTTTATGAAGTAAAATTCATGAACTAGTTCATGAACATAAGTGAGACTTTTACGTCACAAACTAATTAATGTATATCAATTCATGAACATTGAATGTTCATGAAGTATATCCATGAACAAGTTCATGAACATAAGTGAGAAGTTTACTTCATGAACAATTCACGGAATTTAATTGATGAACTGTTCAATTACTTCATGAAGTAAAATTCTCACTTATGCTCATAAACAAATCATGAAATATTCATGACGACACTTCTTGAAGAGTTGATGAATTTTTCATGAAGAACTCATCAAACTTTTGCCAGTGTATCATTCAGAATCCTAGCTGTAACGGGAGGGCTGAGATCGCCATGTAGTCTTGGTCAGAACATCATATTATTGTAAATTTATCTCCTTACATATAGATTGATGAATATTT
This sequence comes from Gibbula magus, assembly GCA_936450465.1. NCBI lineage: Eukaryota > Metazoa > Mollusca > Gastropoda > Trochida > Trochidae > Gibbula > Gibbula magus. The sequence continues at coordinate 61,441,015 of OW388293.1, read as the reverse complement.
TTCTTTATTTCAGAGGCTGTACGGAAAAACATGAATACAAGGCATGCTTCTGAAAAAGACATAGAACATGGTGCAGCGGACAGGAATTGGGCAAGGCGTGTACGCTTTGAGAGACAAAAAGCTCAAAAAGTGGATGAACAATGAACTTTTAAGATCCAAATGTCACTCCTGATGTATTAATTTTGTCATTTACTGATTAAAATGTTAAAAACAAAACCATTTGTTATTTTGTAATTATAATTAGCATGAAATGGACTGAAAGATTATTGTCCAAGAAAATCGGTTTATTTTAGGTTTTAATTTTGAAATTACACACCTAGGAATTTTTAGCTCATCAGGCCTGAAAGGCCCGATGGGCTTATGGCATGGCATGGCGTCCGTCCATCCGTCTGTAAACTTTTCGCTTTTTCAACTTCTTCTCCAGAACCAATGACTCTAGAGAGCTGAAATTTTATCTGCAGACTCCTTGGCCAATGGGGATTCTAAATTGTAGATTTCTTGACCCCGTGACCCCAAATGGGGTCACAGGGGTCACAACCTTAAAAAACCTATTTTCATCTTCTTCTCCAGATACAATAGGTCTAGAGAGCTGAAAAGTTGTGTGCAGACTCATTGGCCAATGGGGATTCTAAATTGTAGATTTTGTGACCCCATGACCCCAAATGGGATCTGATCACCAGGGTCACATCCTTAAAAACCTATTTTCATCTTCTTCTCCAGTTCCAAAAGGTCTAGAAAGCTGAAAAGTTGTGCCCAGACTCCTTGGCCAATGGGGGTTCTAAATTGTTGATCTCGTGACCCCATGACCCCAAATGGGGTCACACTGGTCACATCCTTAAAAACCTATTTTCATCTTCTCTAGTTCCAAAAGGTCTAGAGAGCTGAAAAGTTGTGTGAAGACTCCTTGGCCAATGGGGATTATAAAATGAAGATCTCGTGACCCCGTGAACCTAAATGGGGTCACAGGGGTCACATCGTTAAAAACCTATTTTATTCTTCTTCTCCAGTTCCAAAAGGTCTAGAGAGCTGAAAAGTTGTTTGAAGACTCCTTGTTCAATGGGGATTCTAAATTGTAGATTTTGTGATCCTGTGACCCCAATCTTGGTCAAGAGTCATGACCCAAAAACCTATTTTCATCTATATCTCAAGTACCGTATTTCCTCTAATACAACCCCGGGGTTATATTTCATTCAGCACCCCCTTACCCCCCGGGTTCTATTAGAGACCCGGGTTGTATTGGAGGCCGGGTTATATTTCTTCAGACATGAATTGACGTTTATAAATTTATTGGGGTCACTTATTGTAAATAGAGAATTAACTGAACAAGACGGATATTTGTTATCATGGACCGGTTATGCTGAATATCACATGGTGACAACAATATTTCTTTTAAAAAACGAGTGTATATAACTATTTTATATTGCAACACAGGGTATTCAGTTAACTTAAAGCCAGGGTTCTAATAGAGACCCGGGTTTTATTGGAGTCCCGGGTTGTATTTACCTCAGCACCCCTTACCCCCCGGGTTGTATTGGAGGCCCGGGTTCTAATAGAGGCCCGGGTTCTGTTAGAGGAAATACGGTATGTAAAGCTCTAGAAAGGTGAAATGTTGTGTAGAGACTCTTTGGTCAAAGGTGATTCTTAATTGTAGGATTGGTGACCCTGTGACTCCAAATGTGGGTCACAGGGGTCACGATCTAAAAACCTATTTTTTGCTCGTTAACAATGTATTACTTGAGATAATAAATCAATGAAATCCTGATGAGCTACAGAGCCCATGGCTCTATTTTTATTGAGATAAGACCAGCAAATTATGACAATTTTTTACTCTCATTAATTATAAATATAAAATTCAAGAAAAATACCTAGTTGGGTAAGACAATTATTCCAATATCTGTAGCAAATACATAAGGAATGAAAATTTCTTTCATTGCTCATATTTTTTGTTATTCTTTCGTGTCTTTGTTTACTGTGTGTGAGCTAGACCATAATGCTTTGCGCTTGAAAATAATAATAGACTGGATCTATATTTAGACTGGAAAACACCTTTACTAATTAATGCAATTTCTTGGCTTATTTAAGTTGAACAAATTTTGGAAAAATTAAGTGCATTTATTTCATGGAGATAGATTTTTTTAAATTTTTCGATATGTTCATCAACATCCTTGATGGCTCTTTAAGACCTATTTCATCTCTCCATTTAAAGTGCTTCCTATGTGTTATACCTCTCACCTAGAAGTTGACATTTTGAATTGGTTAATGTATATAAAGTCGATGAGCTACAGAGCCCATGGCTCTATTTTAAAAATGTTTTTAGCGCGATTCCTCATGAATGGATTCAGCTATAGGTTTCAAGTTTTTGTACCTGTCTTCATTTGGGGAATACGCAGACACCAGTCTATTTGGGTGACCATGACATTAGCTGCGTGTTCATCCTTTTAGCTCATTTCTTAATTGTGGCGGGGGACATGGTCATGTTTGTGACAATTACTTGTTTTACATAGTCTTTACCTGTGATTCTTTTCTCATGTATTTCAGAATTAAAAACGATGATTAAACTGAAAAAGAAGATAGAGACTAGATTGCTGAATGATAATGACAAAAAGAAAGGTATGTGTGTTTACCCTTTTCAGGCAATTTACAACCATGGTGAGCAACAGATTGTTTAAGTGTGAGACTGTAGTTTGATGCTATGATTTGTTGTTGTGAGATTGATTTCTGTATGCTGATATAATGATTGTTATCCCCCGCCACAACGAAGTTTGCGGGGGATATAGAAATGAGCTCCGTCCGTCCGTCCGTCTGTCCGTCTGTGCGTCCGGGCTTTTCCATTCCGGCCTCAAACTTCAAAACTATAAGACATATCTCAACGAAACTCGGTGTGTGGAACAATCATCATGTGTAGATGTGCCTTTTGGGGTTTTCAACTTCTTCGAGTTATTTTTTTTTATCGTTTCCATGGAAATGTAACTTAGAATTTCGTTTCCAGATCAGAACTCGAAAACTATAAGACATATCTCAACGAAACTTGGTGTGTGGAACAATCATCATGTGTAGATGTGCCTTTTGGGGTTTTCAACTTCTTCGAGTTATTTTTTTTTATCGTTTCCATGGAAATGTAACTTAGAATTTCGTTTCCGGATCAGAACTCGAAAACTATAAGACATATCTCAACGAAACTTGGTGTGTGGAACAATCATCATGTGTAGATGTACCTTTTGGGGTTTTTAACTTCTTCGAGTTATTTTTTTTACCGTTTCCATGGAAATGTAACTTAGAATTTCGTTTCCAGATCAGAACTCAAAAACTATAAGACATATCTCAACGAAACTTGGTGTGTGAAACAATCATCATGTGTAGATGTGCCTTTTGGGGTTTTCAACTTCTTCGAGCTACTTTTTTTTTACCGTTTTCAAGGAAATGTAACTTAGAATTTCATTTCCGGATGAGAACTCGAAAACTATAAGACATAGCTCAACGAAACTTTGTGTGTGGAACAATCATCATGTGTAGATGTGCCTTTTGGGGTTTTCAACTTCTTTACAATTTTTTAATTTAATTTGTTTAATTTTTACCATTTCTATGGATACATAACTTACACTCGCGTTACCTTGATTCGTGGATGTAAGGAATGCGAGGCGGATTACTCTGTAAATATTTTTCTTTTAAGTTTTTATAATAAAAAATAGGTAAGTACATAATATAAGTATTCTTTTATGGCCATAGTTCAGATTCGTAGCAGATTTGTTTATCCTCCTCGACACTTTGCATTCATCATCTATTTTAGTGCACACAAAGCGTGACGTCACCTTGATTCGTGGATAACGTAATAGAGCTTTTTACGGAAGCCCAGTGTCAGACTACAAGGGAATAAATGGTGTTACTCACCAAGCTAGCATCTGGATATCAGACGATATGATAAATCACAGTTTTATATTAAAAACGTTCCACATCATTAATATTTTAACATTCCAATGAATACTGTCAATTAACTTTGTATACAGCAAGGGTCGACACCGCATCCGACAAAGTCAAGTAACATTTTGATTTTGCCCGTAGTTTTTTATTTTCTGTTGGACAAATTAGCCAGCAACATTTTCAGACATCATCTACATAATTACTTAGGTCAGAATTTAATTATCAAATAAATAGTTAAAATTAGTGTAAATATTGTATAGGGAAGCCGGCTAGTAAAATGTGTCGTGCTGACAAAAATCAACTGTCCTCGCTTGTCAGTCGGACATTTCTAGCTGTATATTTCATCAATCTATTTACCCTCACCACTTTTAATATTTCTGTGTATCATGTATCATCATCAAAATGATATAATGTTACTATTATTATGTAATCAACATAAAACTTCAAATTAGGCTCTTATTGACATTTTCTCAGATCTCGTCGCAATCTGTTACACATGGCTATTTTTAGTAACACAGTTGGTTATATTGAATGCATGTTCATAAACTTAATTTGGCAATACTTCAGAATTCCATTATTTTTGCAATGCTGAATTTGTCCAATCCTAACAGCATTGACATTTATTGGAAAACTATACATAAATATATATATTGCAAAACATTTATTCTTACGACACTGGAACTGGAAAATCCACAGGTTGAGCCGGTCTATTTCAATGTAGGGGTGAGGAAATGTCAAAACTTAAAAAAATCCATTTAATTTTGTTTGGATATATTTTCTATATATAACATATTATTTGTTAAAGAAAGGACTAAATTATGTTTTGCAGATAAAATATAATGCTATTTGGTAAGCAAAAAAATTATAATGCAGTTATTGACATCAGCCTTGGCCCCCTACAATGTAATAGACCATCCATTCTTGGAATTAGGTCAACCACTTGATTGTTATTTTCTGTCTCAGTGAACTTGAACGTACTTGGATCATCTGTTTTGGTTTTTACTTCTAAATATGCATTTGTTAGAGTTGTTTGAGAACAACTGTTGTCATTTGGCCCCACAGAAATCCTACCAAAGGCCAATAAATTGCATAAGAGATGGTCCGAAAACATTTCCATATATTTCAAATTTGGACATGTTGCATCACTTCTTGTCACGTGATTTACTTTCACAGATTGGTAAAAAGGCAGACGACAAAACATCGGAAGGTTGGCGCTTATCGTATCTTTGTAATTTGATTTTTAATATACTTGAAAATTGGTGTTAGTTATCTTGGATGTATTTTCGGTATTTGTTTATATGCCTAAAGATACGTATAGTGGGGCAATTCTGAAACTTTTAAGTCAGCGAAGCGTGAGAGTGGGTGTACATCAAAGGTACCGCTGTGTGACGTCATACGAGATTCGGCTAACGATATATCGTGGTAATACTGAACATCCACGAATCAAGGTAATCCACGAATTTAGGTAACGTTACTGTAATAATTAATTTCCGGAGCAGAACTAAAAAAACTGCCATGGATGTATTTTTAGCTTATGGCATGGCACGGTGTCCGGCGTCCGTCCGTCCATCCATCCGTCCGTCTGTAAACTTTTCGCATTTTGTCTTCTTCTCCAGAACGACTTGGTCTAAGGAGCTGAAATTTTGTGTGTAAACTCCTTGGCTTTGCTCACAACCTAAAAAACCTATTTTCATCTTGATCATCAGCAAACGATAACCATGCATCAGTTGCAATGAACCTTATATTGGGTGGGCTAAGGTTGTTTTGATATGTTACAAACCTTACAGGGAGTGGCATCCTTGCCCTGCTGAGCCAACAAATCATCATCCATCCTGCTACATCAGGCTATAAGGAGAAGGTTCATAGTCACTGTTATTCAACAACTATACATTTTCCCAAAGGCGGGGGATATGGCCGACTCTGTCTGCTTGTTGTATTTGAAGAGATGACAGTGATATTCTGATAATTGCTGATAAATGAGACTATAATTTGAAACTATGATTGTTGTCCCTCGTTGCCGCTGAGTGGGGGGACATAGTATTCGGTACATTAGTCCTGTATCTTGTTCGCGCAATATATCTCATGAACCGCCTCACCTAAATCTTCAAATTTGGTACCAGTCTTCATTTGGGCAGCTCACCGTTAATGTCTGCGATACTGCCGAAGTGGTGTATTATATATTAAATGTATAGATTTGGCGGTCCTATGGTCCCAAATAAGGGCCTCACAGACCATAACCTAAAAACATATTTTCATATTCTTCTCCAGAACGAAGTCAAGTTATGGCCCTTGACAGTAACTGTGTTCTGAAATCAACTCCTCCCACTTTTCGAACTCTTGTTAACGCGATATATCATGACTGGATTGACCCAATGTTTTAAAATTTGGTGTCAGTCTACATTGGGGGATGACGCAGACATCAGTCGATTTTGGTGACTTCACCTAACTCTTGTTAACCAATATCTCATGAACCCGAGAACCCAAGTCTTCAAATTTGCTGATCATCATGACACTTTTTACCAGTAATGCAATATGGTCGAGTGCCCCAAGTTCGTTAGTACCTTAAGTACGTGACGTCATTAACACATGTTCGCCCTCCATTACGACTAGCGCAAAATATCTGAAACGCCCGGACTATTGTTTCGAAATAATTGATACAACTTTCAGTAGCATTTAACAAATTTAACATTTACAATGGCAATTTTCTAAACAAATGTCCTCAAAATCACTGTTTACACTACCTCCAAAATGTCTTGATTCTCAAAAGTCGATAATTTTGTTTCAGAATTATGTATGAATTTCACTTCATGTCGTCTGCTTTCCTAAAGTAGGTCATTTGGCAGTGTGCCAACAATCAAATACTGATTGTCACACTACTTATTTTATTAAGCCTGAGAAGTCGTCTGTTGGATTATCAAAATATTCATAGAGATGTTAAAAAATAATAATTTCAAAATAAGTTACTTGAGAGAAATATTTATCATTAATTAATTTCATATGCATTTATTTAGCCATTGGTTATTTCTTCACATGATGTTGTCAGTCAATTCAATGTATAAAGTTGTTTGTGAATAAAATATTCTCAAAATAAATATCAAGCAAGTTTGTCAAAACTTTTCTGGAAAATAAATACATTAATAGTTTTCTGACCTCAACAAGTAACAAAATATATTAAATTGTATAAAGAATGCCTTCAATTCCGAAAGAAAAATATGTCAGGTCAACAGATAACCATACTTGACTAACCACATATAATTAGTCTTGAAGAAAACAGCATCAAATCAAAGGTCACAAACTTGTATTCCAAGGCCACTACACTCATTTTTTGACAGCAAATGTTTCTCCTTGGTCAAAGCTTCTACTAATATATAAAATATCCACCTGATCCTGTCAGGTTATTCATAAAATGTTATAATTTTGCTGTAAACTTTCAAACTAGGCTGACATGCATTTATTGAAGAGAAATTCTTGATAGATGCTTAGGGCCACAAACTTCAGGCACTCGAGGATATATGAAGTAGCTAATTTTGACAAAACTCAATGTTACCGTCTGGGGACATTGCCATGTTCGTGGCAAACACTTGTTAGATTAAGGCGATCAAACTACAGGCGGGGGTATGTGAGCTGCGCTCACTTTTGCCTTGTTCTCTTATTCTGATTTAAGCAGTTGTTAAACAATTTACTCACTAAGTCATCAACCTCAGATATTAAATCATGCAATTTCTGATGAGCTACAGAGTCCATGGCTCTATTTTTAAGGTTATTAGAAAACCTGTATTAAAAGGAAAACAGGTTGAACTTTGTAAATTTGTCCAAACCAGTAAAAACACATGAGTAATTGAATATTATTTGATGTGTTAGGTTTGTCCTTATATATGTATGGTATGACCTGATGAGCTGCAGAGCCAATGGCTATATTTTGTTTCACAGATTGCATTGTATTGAGAACAATTTATTTTGGTTTTCTACATCAAACAATACAATTTTTCCTGATGAGCTACATTTGGCTTCTTATCACCTACCTACATTTGTCTGACAACAAGAAGATGCCAGGTCGCAACACCCCAAATTTTTCACCAATAAATAAACTGGGACACTTGTATAACCGGATAGTTCACCGTTTTTCAAGAGTGTATAAACCGCATCAAAACATTTCAGTCGACGAGGGCATGGTGCCCTGGAAAGGCAACTTATCTTTCAAAGTTTTTCTTCCCGACAAGCCTAAGAAGTATGGGATAAAGGCTTTCATTTTGTGTGACTCGCACAACGGTTACGTTTGCAAGTTCAAACTCTACACTGGAAAAACGAATGAACCGGTTTCTGAAGGTGGAAAAACTTATGATGTAGACATGGATTTGGTGAACGACTACGTTGGACAGGGGCACACATCTTTATGGACAACTATTATTCGTCCACAAATCTGTACATAAACTTGTGGGAGCGGGGAGTCTGTGCCACAGGGACGTTGAGAGCCAATCGAAAGAGCCTTCCTGATTCTGTCAAGAAGCCTAAAAAGAAAACGAAGCAAGGGGACATGACAGGTTCTCACAACCGTGACCTACTCGTTGTTCGCTATGAAGATAGAAAAATCAGTCCTCATGTCTACTGTTGAAGGTATACACATCTTGAACAAACAGGGAAGAAGAACCGGGCAACAGCGGAACCAGTTCTGAAGCCGCGCATTGTAACATCGTACATCCAGTACATGGAATGTGTTGATCGGGCCGACCAGATGTTGTCGTACACGCCGTTCCGAGTGAAGACCCTGAAGTGGTGGAAACGGGTTTGGTTTCACGTTGCCTTAAGCTTGTTGAACTCTTATATCATTTACAAAGAATATAGCCAAGATAAAACTCTCAAAATAAGTCGGGAATAAAGGAAGGCTTTGGCGCAACATATAGTAACATTTGCGGACAGGGAACAAGTTCCATCGCTGTGCAGACGTCCTCGTGGTCGGCCGAGCACGAGCGACGAGAGTGTCAATCGTCTTCGTGGACATCACTTTCCGACGAAGATTAGCGCTGTCAGAAAGAAGAAAAACATCACAAGGATGTGTGTGGTATGCTCTAAGGCAAATCGCGTGGTCCTCGCAAAACAGATAGAAGGCAGTGCGCCAGCAAGGAAGAGAAAACGAGTAGGCAGAGAGTCTTCTTGTGAATGTACAGATTGTAATGTTGCCCTGTGCGCCGCACCATGCTTCAAACTGTATCACACCGCCACTGACAACACAAGGGCTTACATCACTGTAAGAAATGAAGAAAATGAAGAAGTGGGAAAATTGAAAGTAAAGAGAGCCGAGGTGTGGACAAGTATATAAAAATTGGTAGATCCCTACAGCTGTTCTGTGCACTACCGCAGTTAAATATGTGTGTATATTTGTACATAAATGCAATGTAATTTTATTGTGATATATGTCATTGCAAATAAAATATTTTTTATTTTGTCAAAGAGACAGAGAAAGTGAATGCGAGCTTTCATTGGAAGTTCAGCCAGAACCGCATCATAAATACCACCCATAAATGCTGAACCGGGTGGCCAAATTTCATAAAACTTACATCCTCGTATAGAGGAAAGATTTGGCTTTGATTCCATATAAAATTTACACAGGTGCACGAAAAACTAAAGTTGCGGCACGTGCCGTAAGATGCGCGATACTCAAAAAGTTGCCTCAAAGTACGGAGGGTACCTTACTTTGGCACGCTATAGCTTCTGAACAAAGTTGCACATTTTTTCTTTTTACATCATCGTAAAGAGAAATAAATTGTCTTTAATTCCATGTATCATTTGTATATGCGCAGCGAAAAATAAACGTGCGGCAAGTGATGCGCCAGGTGTCGCAAAAAGTTAGTTTTTCAAAAATCAATTCTCAAAGTACTTGGGGTGCCTTCCTTACGCTCTCCATATATTGTGAACCATTTGACGTATTCCAATGATTTTTTATATCATTGGAAAGAGGAATAAATTGTCTTCAAGTACATATGTGTTTCGCATGCGCACGCAAAGGATTTACGATTTTATAAAGCTGGAAACAAAGACAAACTTTACACCGCGCAACATGTATTACGTTCGCCGTGGTGATAAGTGTATGCTGTGCTCATTAGTACTCATTAGTTCCACGCGCGCTCGGCTCTGGTATCCTCGAGAAGGTCTGGAGGAGGTAACGGTACTGTAATTAGCCCAGTCCCGGGGGGACCAAGCGGTGCCAGTAACTTTGTGTGCGTCGGGACGCATTGACCATTCACGTGGTACTGTCAGGGTAGCGTCACTCTCCTTTCGTTGGTTATATTTTCTGAAACATAGGTCGAATTCTAATAATTTTATGTCATTGTAAAGAGGAATAAATTGTCTACAAGTACATATAAAATTCGCAATATGCGCACTTGGGAGTTTTGATTTCATAAAGCTGGAAATAAAGACAAACTTTAGATGACAATAGAATTATAACCAAAGGTCGCATTCTAATAATTTTTAGCTCATCTGGCCTAAAAGGCCCAATGGGCTTATGGCATGGCATTGTGTCCGGTGTCCGTCCGTCCATCCGTCCGTCCGTCTGTAAACTTTTCGCATTTTCATCTTCTTCTCCAGGACCACTTGGTCTACGGACCTGAAACTTTGTGAGCAGACTCCTTGGCCAATGGGGATTCTAAATTGTAGATTTCGTGACCCCATGACCCCAAATGGGGTCACAGGGGTCACATCCTTAAAAACCTATTTTCATCTTCTTCTCCAGTTCCAAAAGGTCTAGAGAGCTGAAAAGTTGTGTACAGGCTCCTTTGCTAATGGGGATTTTAAATTGTAGATTTCGTGACCCCATGAGCCCAAATGGAGTCACAGGGGTCACATCCTTAAAAACCTATTTTTAGCTCATCAGGCCTCTTATGGCATGGCATGGTGTCCGGCGTCCGTCCATCCGTCCATCCGTCCATCCGTAAACTTTTCGCTTTTTCGACGACTTCTCCAGAACCAATGACTCCACAGAGCTGAAATTTTATGAGCAGACTCCTTGGCCAATGGGGATTCTAAATTGTAGATTTCGTGACACCGTGACCCCAAATGGGGTCACCGGGGTCACATCCTTAAAAACCTATTTTCATCTTCTTCTCCAGTTCCAGAAGGTCTAGAGAGCTGAAAAGTTGTGTGCAGACTCCTTGGCCAATGGGGATTCTAAATTGTAGATTTCGTGACCCCTTGACCCCAAATGGGGTCACCGGGGTCAAATCCTTAAAAAACAATTTTTAGCTCATCAGGCCTGAAAGACATCCTTAAAAACCTATTTTCATCTTCTTCTCCAGTTCCAAAAGGTCTAGAGAGCTGAAAAATGTGAACAGACTCCTTAGCCAATGGGGATTATAAATTGTAGATTTCGTGACCCCGTGACCCCATTTGGGGTCACAGGGTTCACTCCCTTAAAAACCTATTTTCATCTACTCCAGAACAAATGTACTTAGAAGGCTGTAATATTGTGTACAGACTCTTTAGCCAATGGGGATTCTAAATTTTAGATTTGGAGACCCTGTGGTGCCTCAAATAAGGGCCTCAAGCAATGACCTAAAAATCTATTTCAGTCTTCATCATTAAACAATATAAACTCTGATGAGCTACAGAGCCCATGGCTCTATTTTTATATCATTGTAAAGACAAACATCTGGTCATATATAAATTGCTGTAGCGCGCTCCAAATTAATGATGTTATAAGGCCCGAATTAAAGACAATCTTTACAAAGTAATAGAAAACAAACGAAAAATCTTAGAAAATTTGCGGGTATGAATTAACCATTTGTGTACAGTTGCCGCGACTTTAATTTGTATTGAACGCCCGTATATAGTCCGTATTCGCCATGTAGATGCGGTTTATTTTGTAAAACGGTACCGAAATCGCCACCTGGAAATTCCGTCAGCAGAGCTAATTAGTGCCTAAGCCAAAATACTGCTGAAAGCTGGAGGGTCTGTAACTTCCGCCACAGGGGCTAAAATGGGTATGATAGAATAATGAATAAGGCCAAATGAGCTACAGAGCCAATGGCTCTATTTTCTACTTTTCCTCTAGAACTGCTACACCCTCAAAGCTGAAATTTTGTTGGGAGGTACCTTGCATCTAGGTTATCTTATTTTGTACATTTTATCCTGACCCCCTCTCCTCAAATATGGGCGTGGCAGGTAGCTTCCCTAAAACCTTTAAACGACTTCTTCTCCAAAACCAGTTGGCATAGGAAGCTGAAATTTTCAGAATAACATCTTTATTACATGTAGATGCAAGTTTGTTCATTTGAACTTTACTGCCAATCAAATATGAGCACTCTTGTTGAATGTTTTGGTGTCTTACTGTTTCAGATGTTGATGAGTGTGAGAACAAATCCTCCTCCTCATTCTCAGCCTCCTCCTTCTTGTCCAGTTCATTCAGTAGCCTGCAGGGTCAGGTGGCAGAGGGCACATTGCAGGCCATCAAGGAGATGGGCTTCTCCCACATGACAGAGATCCAGGCCAAGTGTATACCCCATTTACTTCTGGGCAGGTCAGGTTATTCTATACTTTAGTTCTGTTCAATTATTTAACCTGAAAACTTTATGACTTTGAATCTTAACTTAACATAGCTTCATACTTATACCCCTGGGGAATCTTTTTGATATGTTCACATTCAAGGTCAAAGGTCACGGTCACGAGTTTGAAATCACTAAAAAAAATATTTGTCAAGTTCTTTATTGCGGTTGCTATTTAGGCCTACGTCCTATAACAACATAGAATACAATATTATTACAACATTCTGCACATGTGTATACATTAAGAAAATGATGCTTATCAGTGCATGGTGTATATATACATAGACAACTTCCTAATGACTTCATCAAGTCAATGAACTGTTGTTTGGAGACTGCTGTGACATTTATATATAGAATACTGAACGATGTCCCGTTTGATAACATTTTTATGAAACGAGTGAATGGTTTGGTATTTTAACGAGCGAAAGTGAGTTAAATACCGATGCCATTCACGAGTTTAGTATTTGATTTATTATCCCCCGCCACGAAGTGGAAGGGGGATATAGGTTTGGGCTCCGTCCGTGTGTGTGTGTGTGCGTCCGTCCGTCCGAGATAAAGGGGACAGCTTTTCTCAGAAACCGTTAAAGATGGGGTTACCAAATTTGATGAGTCGTTTGAGGCATGAATACCTTGATGGAGTCCGAAAATGAGAAGCGTGCAATTATTTTTTCCGGAGTTATTGCCCTTGTTCCGTATTTTTGGACTTTGTTCATAGTATCTCCAAAGGGGACAGTTTTTCTCAGAAACTATTTAAGATAGGAGAACCAAAATTGGTGTGTTGCTTGAGGGCACACATACCTTGATGGAATGAAAATGAGTAATGCACAATTGTTTTGAATTATTGCCCTTTTTCCAATTTCTTGGCTCTGGCTGGGGATGTTGATGACTATGTCTTCTTGTTACTCAATGATGTAAATACTCTGAATTGCAAGAAAATTGTTTTTAGTGACGCTCACTTACCAAAAGGTCAACCGCTATTGCAGTCGAGCGGCTAACATTGTGACGTCAACCAAAATCGACTATGACATCACGAGTCGATTATGACGTTACGGCAGCATGCGGTGGTATCACACATGTGTGTAACCAACTCATTGTTATCTAATGAGTGCTCGCGGGTTCCTTATCCTCACAATCAGCAGTTTAATTGTAAGGGTAATTTCATGACCTATTAAAAATAGATCGGCATGTAAACTATTAAAACCTATTAAAATAAATAAGCATGTCAAATATTGAAGGCCTATCACCAATCAATAAAAAATTATGGCCATGGTTAAGTTTCTCACCAAATGGATCCTACATCAAGGTCAAGGTCACATGGTCAAAGGTTATAACTTCAGTGTGTGAAACATAACATTTTCAAATGCTGACAAATTAAAAGTTACTGCCAGTGTGAAATTGGAAAGCTGAGTGTTCTAAATCAAGGGCCATAACTCTGAAAATATTAATTCGATCAGTCCCAAAAAAGCACATGCATATCACCAATGTATATCCAAAGCATGTGTAAAGTTTCAGAAAGATTGGTCAAAAACTCTTTTTGGGACGGATGGACAGACAGACGGGCTGCGACACAACAATAACCCCCTCTGGTTTCACCAGGGGGTTAAAAAATGATATTCACCCTCTATCACCCCTGATTTACATACTCTGCATAATCTATCCTTTCGTTCTGTGCCATCATCCTGCCAGTTTCTATTTCAAGTGGGAGTGTACTAGGGCTGTTACGATTCATCGATACCTACAATACAATCGTAACTTGGGAAATCGTGATTATTGTATCGTGAGTTTCCTGTATCATGATACACTAAAAATAGATTTCACTTACTTAAAAATAAAAAGAAAAACTAAGTGAACACTATAAAACCAGCTAGTGTTGTGCAATAACAGTAACTACAATAAGCATGAAGCCATCTGATTCATAAATAACTGTTTTTAGAGAGAAAAAAACTGTTTTGATCTTCGATTTTCGATCATCTCATAACACAAAATTCCACCATCTTGAAAATTTCACAAAATATGCATGAAGTTATACTTTAACAATGTATTGTGATACATATCGTATCGTGAGATTTCCCATGATACTAAGCCCTAGAGTGTACCACATCGGAAATTAGCATAAGTACTTTTATTTATTTGTAGTGAATTTATATAGACTTCAGTTTAGAATCTATTCTTAAAGCTTTTGTAGTTTTGGAGTTTAGATATCTTATCTATTGAAGGAAACCAGAAAGAAACCAATCTTTCATTCTTTGTTTGAATTCACTGATAAATACGTTAAAGTTTTCTACTCCCTGGTTTGCCGATACGTACATAAATCCCATTGAGCATAGCATATGCCTAACTTTAGTAACCCAGATTTCTTGACATATCTCTGTACAGACATTCTGGTTATCTTGGCTATATATCATATTTGACTATACCCATATAAAAAAATATTCCTTAAAGAGTGTTCAATGGCTTTGATACAGTATCTCCACAGTACCCTCACACCATCTTTTAAGGTGTTAAGGGCAAAATTTTACCATCACTTCTAGCCGAAGCATTGGATTACGTTTAAAAAAGGACTCACGATGATGCATGGGATGCTTTGCTGCTCATGGTACCCTTACAAAAAAAACACCTTTTGGCAACACCATTGCAGCAGTGGTTTAACTAGAACGTTCCACAACAGCGTGACTGAAATTTCGAATTTACCATGCAAATTAGCAAACAACACCGTTGCAGCTAATAAGTGGCAACAACGGTTGCGCTCTCATGATTCACAACGGTTGCGCTCCCATGATCAACAACGGTTGTACTCCTATGATCGGCAATGGTTGCACTCTCATTAACGGCAATGGTTGCACTCTTATGAACGGCAATGGTTGCACTCAAATGATCCACAACGGTTTCACTCTACTGATCCAAAATGGTTCCACTCCTGTTAGCTACAATGGATTAACTCCTATTAGCTGTTAATCTTCTATATAGATAAGAGAGGGATATTCGCTTCACTATTTATTGCAAATGGTGACGCTTTACATTGGTTGGTTCGCACATGGTCAACACCGCACGCTTATCACACTTGTCTCTCACTGACATTGTTAACAGACTTACACCTCCGGTCATGTGCAGTAAACACATCTGGTCATGCGCCGTATAGACATCAACATTAGCTACAATTGATTTACTCCTATTAGCTACAATGCAGGGATGCATCCATGGGTTACTCGCACTTTTGTACTTACTCCCGCAAATTTAAAATCATGCATGCCAAATTTCACACAAATCAAGTTGAGTTGGCGCACTTTGAGATACTTCTGCGAAATAATTTTCCATTAAACATGTCTTAAAAAATACATATTTCGATCATTTGTTTAACTTTAATAATTGATAGATATGATACGTTAAAATAGTTGAAATTTGTCAATGAAACTTATTTGTTTTCAAAAACATATACCTTGGAACAATCGACCAAACACACCATTTTGAAAGCATCGCACGTTTAGAACACACGTTGTCGACTGATCAGCTGCTGGCGATTTTATTTCAACATGAAAAGAAGAAAACAGAATTTTTCAAAGCAGGTGACCGTGAAACAAGTTCAATGAACGAAACAGAAAATAATTCTAATGCTTCTGGTACTTCGCATAATGAAGTTGTCGAGATTGCC
This sequence comes from Gibbula magus, assembly GCA_936450465.1. Lineage (NCBI taxonomy): Eukaryota > Metazoa > Mollusca > Gastropoda > Trochida > Trochidae > Gibbula > Gibbula magus. Next base: position 61,424,911 of record OW388293.1, on the reverse strand, counting down.
GTCACCGTCGTTAGTGAACCTGAGTCTAACGTAGATTCGATACCTTTTTAGCTCATCTGGCCTGAAAGGCCCGATGGGCTTATGGCATGGCATGGCGTCCGGCGTCCGTCCATCCGTCCGTAAACTTTTCGCTTTTTCGACTTCTTCTCCAGAACCAGTAACTCAACAGAGTTGAAATTTTATGTGCAGACTCCTTGGCCAATGGGGATTCTAAATTGTAGATTTCGTGACCCCATGACCCCAAATGGGGTCACAGGGGTCACATCCTTAAAAACCTATTTTCATCTTCTTCTCCAGTTCCAAAAGGTCTAGAGAGCTGAAAACTTGTGTGCAGACTCTTTGGCCAATGGGGATTCTAAATTGTAGATTTCGTGACCCCATGACCCCAAAGTGGGTCACAGGGGTCACATGTTAAAAAACCTATTTTCATCTTCTTCTCCAGTTCCAAAAGGTCTAGAGAGCTGAAAACTTGTGTGCAGACTCTTTGGCCAATGGGGATTCTAAATTGTAGATTTCGTGACCCCATGACCCCAAAGTGGGTCACAGGGGTCACATGTTAAAAAACCTATTTTCATCTTCTTCTCCAGTTCCAAAAGGTCTAGAGAGCTGAAAAGTTGTGTGCAGACTCTTTGGCCAATGGGGATTCTAAATTGTAGATTTCGTGACCCCATGACCCCAAAGTGGGTCACAGGGGTCACATGTTAAAAAACCTATTTTCATCTTCTTCTCCAGTTCCAAAAGGTCTAGAGAGCTGAAAACTTGTGTGCAGACTCTTTGGCCAATGGGGATTCTAAATTGTAGATTTCGTGACCCCATGACCCCAAAGTGGGTCACAGGGGTCACATGTTAAAAAACCTATTTTCATCTTCTTCTCCAGTTCCAAAAGGTCTAGAGAGCTGAAAACTTGTGTGCAGACTCTTTGGCCAATGGGGATTCTAAATTGTAGATTTCGTGACCCCATGACCCCAAAGTGGGTCACAGGGGTCACATGTTAAAAAACCTATTTTCATCTTCTTCTCCAGTTCCAAAAGGTCTAGAGAGCTGTAAACTTGTGTGCAGACTCTTTGGCCAATGGGGATTCTAAATTGTAGATTTCCTGACCCCATGACCCCAAAGTGGGTCACAGGGGTCACATGTTAAAAAACCTATTTTCATCTTCTTCTCCAGTTCCAAAAGGTCTAGAGAGCTGAAAACTTGTGTGCAGACTCTTTGGCCAATGGGGATTCTAAATTGTAGATTTCGTGACCCCATGACCCAAAATGAGGTCACAGGGGTCACATGTTTAAAAACCTATTTTCATCTTCTTCTCCAGTTCCAAAAGGTCTAGACAGCAGAAAAGTTGTGTGCAGACTCCTTGGCCAATGGGGATTCTAAATTGTAGATTTCGTGACCCCATGACCCCAAATGGGGTCACAGGGGTCATATCCTTAAAAACCTATTTTCATCTTCTTCTCCAGTTCCAAAAGGTCTAGAGAGCAGAAAAGTTGTGTGCAGACTCCTTGGCCAATGGGGATTCTAAATTGTAGATTATGTGACCCCATGACCCCAAATGGGGTCACAGGGGTCATATCCTTAAAAACCTATTTTCATCTTCTCCAGTTCCAAAAAGTCTAGAGAGCTGAAAAGTTGTGTGCAGACTCCTTGGCCAATGGAGATTCTAAATTGTAGATTTTGTGACCCCATGACCCCAAATGGGGTCACAGGGGTCACATGTTTAAAAACCTATTTTCATCTTCTTCTCCAGTTCGAAAAGGTCTAGACAGCAGAAAAGTTGTGTGCAGACTCCTTGGCCAATGGGGATTCTAAATTGTAGATTTAGTGACCCCATGACCCCAAATGGGGTCACAGGGGTCATATCCTTAAGAAACCTATTTTCATCTTCTTCTCCAGTTCCAAAAGGTCTAGAGAGCAGAAAAGTTGTGTGCAGACTCCTTGGCCAATGGGGATTCTAAATTGTAGATTATGTGACCCCATGACCCCAAATGGGGTCACAGGGGTCATATCCTTAAAAACCTATTTTCATCTTCTTCTCCAGTTCCAAAAAGTCTAGAGAGCTGAAAAGTTGTGTGCAGACTCCTTGGGAAATGGGGATTCTAAATTGTAGATTTTGTGACCCCATGACACCAAATGGGGTCACAGGGGTCACATGCTTAAAAACCTATTTTCATCTTCTTCTCCAGTTCCAAATGGTCTAGAGAGCTGAACAGTTGTGTGCAGACTTCTTGGCCAATGGGGATTCTAAATTGTAGATTTTGTGACCCTGTGACCCCAATCTAGGTCACGGTTCATGACCCAAAAACCTATTTTCATCTTCTTCTCCAGTTTATATGTAAAGCTCTAGAAAGGTGAAATGTTGTATAGAGATTCTTTGGTCAAAGTTGATTCTAAATTGTAGGATTGGTGACCATGTGACTCCAAATGTGGGTCACAGGGGTCATATTATTTTGCTTGTTAACAATGTATTACTTGAGATAACTTAGATATTCAACCTTAGATAATAAATCAATGAAATCCTGATGAGCTACAGAGCCCATGGCTCTATTTTTTATTCGAAGCCTCGCGCTGACGCGTTCGGCTCCGAATGATAAAAATCAGTATCGAATCTACGTTAGACCCACACAAAATTAAAAACACAGTAGGTTTATCTCCTAAATAGAAATTTATTTGTGTCAAACTTGTCAAGTTTTTTTCAAAAATAATTCTCAATTGTCATTTTACAAGATTAACAACGGCTTTATCAATATAATACATGTCAGTTAAATAAAAAGTACTAAAAAAATTGACTAATGCAAACTACTTAAAAAATATATCTGAATACAGAATGGCTACATATAATTGGGAAAATGTACATCAGCTCAATAAAAAGCACTAAAAGCTAATGATGAAACAATTTTGAATAGTCAATTAACAGGAATCATGAGTCATTTACAAACAGTTATCACTATAAAAACACTGACAGATGAAGTGGCTGGCCTACTGGTCTTACAATGGCGAATACAATGAGAAACTTTACAAATTCAAATATGTCAAGGGATGAACTATCATACTTTTACCAAGCTTTACGACTTGATGGTACGGATAACTCAACTACGGAGCCAGCATATGGGGAACCTCAAGGCACTCCTGTGTAGAAGCAGTGCAACACAGAGCAACACGATTCTTTCTAGGATTAAGAAAATTCGCTCCAAACAACGCCTCTGGAGGAGATATGGGTTCGGTGCCCACGGTAGTCCGACAATGGACAAGTGTAACAAGGCATTATAACCATTTACTATACATGGATAACCTTCGAAGTACACATAGAATCTGGCTATGGTCACAAAGATTGAGTGAAAGACTGGACGATAAGAGTGCACAGAATGTTTAAGAACCTAAATCTGGGCCATTTCATCCACACTGGGACTAGATACTGTTCGAAGTTTGTTGTCCGCAAAGTTTCCGCAAAAATATACAAGGATTTTACTGAAAAGTGGAAATGTGAGTTAGTAAGTCCATCAGGAAGAAGAGGTACTGAGGGGAATAAGCTACGCACCTACAGCAGATTTAAGAGTCCTATGAAACAGAACCATACGTAATGTCAAATATGCCTTGTCATTTTAGAAGTGCCCTTGCAAAGTTCAGATTTGGAGTGGCGCCAGTGAAAATAGAAACTGAGCGATATGCAAATCTACCGCTGGAAGATTAAATAGAAGATGAGTGCCGTGTTTTATTGAAGCGTCCAATATATGCAAAGGAGAGATCTCAGCTTTTATCTACGTGCAAACAGGCAAGAGCCGATTTTACCTATATGTGTGATACCAGTAAATTAGTTTTTATACTGTCAACCCCGTTTTTATGCTATTTATCTGCCAAGACCTGCTGTTTATATGTTCATTAACCTGGTTTATAAGCTTTTAACTATGTATATATTTACCTTAAAGTTCCAGTAGCCTCAAGGGGGTACGTTTTACAGAAATGATTATGACATCTGTTTTAAAAAATAAATGCACCACTTCATTTTATAAAAATAAAATCGAAAATAGCTTAAAATGCATTTTAAAAATACACCTCACTCAAACAGCCAGCGAACGTTTCAATTAGCCAATCACTTCCTCATTCCCACCAATTTACCATGCCGCTACCAAACCCTGCCTTAGTAATCCTACATCCATATCTTTACCCTAGGTCATCTCGATCTATGCCCATAACCCCCAGTCAGTCACTCACTCTTAATCACTTACTATTCCCAGTTCCAAACTTCACCTATCATGTTATCACTCACCCTAGATCGACCCACATCTCCTAACATTAAGGCAGATTACAAACTGTGCCTCTACATATACATTAATTAATTAATTAATTAATTAAATTGAAACCACAGTTCAAGTACTTACTCGTAAACCTGCTCATGCCACCCACGTCCTTTCCTTCCTAGACCTAAGTAAATAAACATACATATCCAACCCCTAACTCGCAGCCACTCACCTCCCAAGGTTACCACCATAAACATGTAAGCATACACATGCAAACCCCTCTCAACCTCCAACTCAACAGTACCAACTCAACACAGGCAACACCGGCCGTCCCAACCTCCAATCTATAGACCTTTCCAAGGCCTGTTTCATGGGCACAGCCATTTTGTCCGTCCGTCCGTCCGTCCGTCCGTCCATCCATCCGTCCGTCCGTAAACTTTTTCGCTTTTTCGACTTCTTCTCCAGAACCAATAACTCCACAGAGCTGAAATTTTATGTGCAGACTCCTTGGCAAATGGGGATTCTAAATTGTAGATTTCGTGACCCCGTGACCCCAAATTGGGTCACAGGGGTCACATGTTTAAAAACCTATTTTCATCTTCTTCTCCAGTTCCAAAAGGTCTAGAGAGCTGAAAGTTGTGTGCAGACTCCTTGGCCAATGGGGATTCTAAATTGTAGATTTCGTGACCCCATGACCCCAAATGGGGTCACAGGGGTCACATCCTTAAAAACCTATTTTCATCTTCTTCTCCAGTTCCAAAAGGTCTAGAGAGCTGAAAAGTTGTGTGCAGACTCTTTGGCCAATGGGGATTCTAAATTGTAGATTTCGTGACCCCATCACCCCAAAGTGGGTCACAGGGGTCACATGTTAAAAAACCTATTTTCATCTTCTTCTCCTGTTCCAAAAGGTCTAGAGAGCTGAAAACTTGTGTGCAGACTCTTTGGCCAATGGGGATTCTAAATTGTAGATTTCGTGACCCCATGACCCAAAATGGGGTCACAGGGGTCACATGTTTAAAAACCTATTTTCATCTTCTTCTCCTGTTCCAAAAGGTCTAGAGAGCTGAAAACTTGTGTGCAGACTCCTTGGCCAATGGGGATTCTAAATTGTAGATTATGTGACCCCATGACCCCAAATGGGGTCACAGGGGTCATATCCTTAAAAACCTATTTTCATCTTCTTCTCCAGTTCCAAAAGGTCTAGAGAGCAGAAAAGTTGTGTGCAGACTCCTTGGCCAATGGGGATTCTAAATTGTAGATTATGTGACCCCATGACCCCAAATGGGGTCACAGGGGTCATATCCTTAAAAACCTATTTTCATCTTCTTCTCCAGTTCCAAAAAGTCTAGAGAGCTGAAAAGTTGTGTGCAGACTCCTTGGGAAATGGGGATTCTAAATTGTAGATTTCGTGACCCCATGACACCAAATGGGGTCACAGGGGTCACATCCTTAAAAACCTATTGTGTGCAGACTCCTTGGCTCATGACCCCAAATGGGGTCACAGGGGTCACATGCTTAAAAACCTATTTTCATCTTCTTCTCCAGTTCCAAAAGGTCTAGAGAGCTGAAAAGTTGTGTGCAGACTCTTTGGCCAATGGGGATTCTAAGTTGTAGATTTCGTGACCCCAAATGGGGTCACAGGGGTCACATCCTTAAAAACCTATTTTCTTCTTCTCCAGTTCCAAAAGGTCTAGAGAGCTGAAAAGTTGTGTGCAGACTCTTTGGCCAATGGGGATTCTAAGTTGTAGATTTTGTGACACAAAGGTCACAAAGGTCACATCCTTAAAAACCTATTATCCCACCGGTATGTAATACCGTGGGATATAGTCATCACCCCCGTCCATCTGTCTGTCCATCAGTCCATCCGTCTGTTCGTCCATCCGTCCGTCCGAAATCATTTCGTTTCTGGAGCAGAACTCGAAAACCATTCATGATATCATTCTGAAACTTTCCATGTGTATTACCCACCAACTGAAGTGGTGCCTTTTGATATATTCAGATTTCTGAAAATTAGGTCTTCAAGACTTAGTCTGGAAGACCTATTGTTATTATCGTGTTTTTAGCTCATCAGGCCTGAAAGGCCCGATGGGCTAATGGCATGGCATGGTGTCCGGCGTCCGTCCGTCCGTCCGTCCGTCCGTCCATCCGTAAACTTTTCGCTTTTTCGACTTCTTCTCAAAAACCAATGACTCCACAGAGCTGAAATTTTATGTGCAGACTCCTTGGCCAATGGGGATTCTAAATTGTAGATTTCGTGACCTCATGACCCCAAATGGGGTCACAGGGGTCACATCCTTAAAAACCTATTTTCATCTTCTTTTTCAGTTCCAAAAGGACTAGAGAGCTGAAAAGTTGTGTGCAGACTCCTTGGCCAATGGGGATTCTAAATTGTAGATTTTGTGACCCTGTGACCCCAATCTTGGTCACGAGTCATGACCCAAAAACCTATTTTTATCTTTACCTCAAGTATGTAAAGCTCTAGAAAGGTGAAATGTTTTGTAGAGACTCTTTGGTCAAAGTGATTCTTAATTTTAAGATTGGTGACCCTGTAACTTCAAATACGGGTCACAGGGGTCATGATCTAAAAACCTATTTTTTGCTTGTTAACAATGTATTACTTGAGATAACTTAGATATTCAACCTTAGATAATAAATCAATGAATTCCTGATGAGCTACAGAGCCCATGGCTCTATTTTTTTCTTGTCTTGACTGAAATGTTGCTATGATAAATAAACAAACAATTTGGATTAGTGAGCAAATGTGATTCATATTCTCCTGCAGAGATCTGATGGGTGCTGCTAAAACTGGAAGTGGGAAGACAATGGCTTTTCTTATCCCTGCAGTTGATCTGATGTACAAATTGAAGTTCATGCCGAGGAACGGTACTGGGTGCATCATCATTTCACCCACTCGGGAACTATCGATGCAGACCTTCGGCGTGCTCAAGGAACTGCTCAAGCACCACTGTCACACTTATGGGCTTGTCATGGGTGGAACTGATCGCAAACAAGAAGCTAAAAAACTTTCCAAAGGAATCAACATGTTGGTAGCCACACCAGGAAGACTTTTAGATCACTTACAAGTATATATCAATATCCTCATCCCTCTCATATTATATCCCTGTTCAAAGAAGGGGACGTTATATTGATTGTTTTTATCCACAGGTATGTAATACCGTGGAATATAGTCGTCGTCCTGTCCGTCTGTCTGTTCATCCATCTGTCTGTCCATCCGTAATCATTTCATTTCCGGAGCAGAACTCGAAAACCGTTCATGTTATCTTTCCTAAACTTACTGAAGTAGTGCCTTTTGATATTTTGAGATTTCTGAAAACAAATTTCGTTTCTATAGAAATGTGTTGACTTTATTCAGAGACAGGTTCATTTTCAGAGCACAGCTCCAAAACTCTTCATCATATCTTCCTGAAACTTTGCATGTGTATTGCCCAGGAACTGTAGTGGTGCCTTTTGATATTTTCAGATTTCTGAATTTTTTTGTGTGTGCGTTTTCATAGAAATGTGTTTGATTTGAACTGAAATAGGTCTGCTCAGGAGCAGAACTCCAAAACTCTTCATCATATATGTATCTCCACATGTGTATTACCCACTAACTGAAGTAGTAGATATGTATACAATTATTTGTCAAAGATGTGTTTTACAAATAATGTGGGACCAGTGGGATATGTCATCTTTTGATGACTCTTGTCAATTTTGTCAGACTTTCTGTCCATCAGAACACTGTACACTTGAAACTGTAGAGTGGTAGGTAGGTACCTTGTACCTTGGGGTTCATTTGGAACTGATTCCCCACCTCCCCCACCCTCTAAAAATGGGTATTGGAACACTTTTACCTCATCAGGCCTGAAAGGAATGGCATGGCATGGTATGGCTTCCGGGTCCGCCCGTCTCAAAACTTTTCGCTTTTCCAACTTCTTCTCCAGAACAAATGACTCTAGAGAGTTGAAATTTCATGTGCAGACTCCTTGGCCAATGGCAGCGTTCGAAATACCTGCCTGCCCGACCGTCCGGGACGGGTTGTTTTCAACTCGGGCTGCCAGATTATCGTATATCCCTGCCCGATGGTCGGGTTATAATTTTAAGAGAAGGTACTCTCAACATTTCCAAGCTTATGACATGTTTAAGAATTGAGATACTGATTTTGATTGCAGACAACCTCGTAGGTCGAAATAAAGATCAGTTTCACCCAATCATTCCTTTATATAGAATGGAAACGTTTGTAATGTAAGATGAACAAACTCGATGCCATTTAGCACAGATTTATGGCTTTTCCCCCAGAGATCTATTTTTAGAACTGTCTCTTAGCATCACAAGTGAAATTATCACAAATATTTTTATATTATAAGTTTCAAGGAAGTCAATTTTTTGATCAACAATAATTTACATTTTGTAAATAAGCAAGATTTACTCTGGTTTCAAAATTCTCTCATAAAATAGTTCGTTTTCACATACATAAATAAATGATGATGGTATCTTGAGTGGAATAATCTATTTCGATGGGAATGATAGGTTATTATTTATCAGTTTTACTAAAGATACCCATTCCCATTTGCTTACTGTATTGGCGATTTAGGGGCAAATATTGTGTAATAATGTTAATTTGCTGTTTCATTTTGGAAAAAATTTAATAGATTAAGCAATATGAAATTTTGACAAGGTAATGAGAATTGCATAAATAACCTGTCACCCCTTTTCTTTAATAAGCCAGACCACTTGGCGGGAGAACGACATTCCATATAGTGATGTACATATTTATGAATTGGAAGTCAAAATGTCTAGATGTCCATAACTGATTGTTGAAGGAACCATTTTAATATATGTAAAAGATTTGGTTATAATTGCACTAGTTTTGCACAGTATTCACATTTTCTATACACAATTCTGGGGTTTGTTTTGATATAATAGAAATATAGCCTACGGCTTTGTTTCATTCCTTGTCCTTACCTGAGGAATGATGTAAGAACATAAATGATTTTGCTTAAAAAAATATTTTAATAATCTTATTTCAATATTAACAAATAATTGTTAGAAAAAATAATTGTATTTACAAAATTAAAATCTTTACATGGTTTATTATAGATCGTCTACATTGATTAATGAAAAAAGCATTGTCATGCAAGTGTTGAAGTGTCAGTTTAGGTAACCTTTTATTTATTTTGATACCTAACTTAGTCTTTTTTTATCTGGGAAAATTATATGCAAACATATATATATATCATTTTTTTAAATTGATTTCTTAACGGAACTTCGAACTCTTTATTGTTAATGGTATATGTTCAGTTGCATTTGAAAATAATAATCAAGCCCTGTATTACATATCAAGTTAATTGTCATTGTTTTTTCTTTTCTAAAAAGTGTTTGCTTTTTCTTTTCTGACATGACTTCATGGTTATTCAATATATTCATGCTCACTGAATTCGAATTATGGGCAGGCAGATTTTTCTCCGGACTGGCAAGTATTTCAGTTAGCCAGTCCTGTGGTCTGGCTTAAAGTTTTTGGAGTTTCATACCCTGCCAATGGGGATTCTAAATTGTAGATTTGGTGACCCCGTGACCTCAAATAGGATCACTGGTGTCACAACCTTAAAAATCTATTCTCATCTGCTTCTCCAGTTGCAAAAGGTAAAGAGAGCTAAACATTTGTGTGCACACTCCTTGGCCAATGGGGATTCTAAATTGTAGATTTGGTGAACCCATGACGTCAAATAGAGTCAAGGGGGTCACAACCTTAAAAACCTAATTTCATCTTCTTCTCCAGTACGAAAAGGTCGAGAGCTGAAATGTTGTATGCAGACTCCTTGGCCAATGGGGAAATTAAATTGTAGATTTCGTGACCCTGTGACCCCAAAATGTTGGTAACAGGGGTCATGACCTAAAAACCTATTTTCATCTTCTCAAGTATGAAAAGCTCTAGAGAATGAAATGTTGTGTGCAGACTCCTTGGCAAATTGGGATGCTAAATTGTAGATTTGATGACCCTGAGACCGCAAATATGGGTCACAGGGGTCATGACCTGAAAACCTTCTTTTATCTTCTTCTCCAGTACAAAAAGCTCTAGCAAGGTGAAATGTTGTTTACAGACTCTTTGGCCAAAGGAGATCCTAAATTGTAGATTTGGTAACTGTATTACTTGAGATAACTTAGATGTTCAACCTTAGATAATAAATCAATGAAGTCCTGATGAGCTACAGAGCCCATGGCTCTATTTTTACATTATTGAATAAAAGACGTTTCATTCAATAATATTTTGATTCCTCACCACTTTTATTACCAAAGTTTTTTTGTATCACAAGTACTTTTTTAGGTATTAGTTTTTTCGTGAGCAGGGGAATTTCTGACAGGATTGGCTATGACATAATGGTAAAAAATTCCCATGAAAATTGGTGTGGTCTGTCATCTTCGGGACCGACCTACAACAAAAAAGGACTGCCGGGTGGGCCGCGGACACACCCTCTTTTGGTCGCCTCCCCCCAACCTTTTTCTACAAATTAATTTTTTTTTTTACTTTGAAATTCAGGTTTGTATCATTCCAGGGTACAAAGGTTTCTGCTATTTATGTCGAGAGGACATGGGAACTCATTCTCAAAAGAATCCAGGCTTTGTCCCACAGGATTGTTCCTTGGAGCCTATCGTTCTCAAAAGAGAAAATGGGAAACCAGTCCCGCAATTGAATCCCGTGTCCGCCTCGGAAGACTGGTACGGGAATTCCCGGAGAGCATGGGAGTATGTTCCCATGGGTCTGGGAGAGACTGCTCCGTGGATGCTCTGCTTCTCGAAAAGAGAAGTCATTCGGGAACTGACAACCCGAGCTTCCCTGACGTAGAAGTCTATTTTCCTCGCTGGTGCTACACGTCTCCTAGGAATACAGAAAATGGTCCGTTTGACATATGTGTCGGCAAAATCGGCGCAATGTCAGAAGCAGTCGGCGCTTGCGGCGCAGTCGTCCTAAATTCGCCAGGAGTTTCTGAAACTGGCAAATGAACGTCACATTCATTTTCTCTGTATGTTTATTGTGTCTGATCACATGTTATATCTTGCATACATCAAACGCATTTTCAATCATTTACAGCTTGAAGGATGCTGCGTGGACACAGGGCCATGCTGTGACGGCCTACGGCTATGCCGGAACGTACTAGGACACGCAGCTTTGAAGCCGTTTCAAGCCACGACGACTTCATCAACCAGATCCATGCTGATGAAGCCTCTGATATGGAGTCAACTGATGACATTGATTTAGACAGTGAGGATGCATATGATTGGGACACTGTCATAGATAGTGAACATGGTGATGGGAGTGACAATGGGACAGTCACAGTTAGTCTGAGTGATATAGAGACAGATATTGCCAGATTCTAGCCGCCGGTAATTCCACCGAAGAAGACTTTAGTGGTTTTGAGGAGCGGTTTGCGGACATACCACAATATAATCAAGATAATTCACAGACGTTTGATGAGTGGGTGAATGGTCTACATGTAAATTTGCCTTTCACTGGTCAAACTGGGTTGCGCCAGTTCATAGAACTTCCTGAGAACCCTCAACCTACTGACTTTTACGTTTTGTTTTTACATGAAGATGATTATCAGGATATGGCAACAGAAACCGATAGATATTTCAAACAAGCAATTGAAGACAAAATTCCAAGACCCCGTTCAAAAATGCAACGGTGGCAAGACAGAAATGCAGAAGAGATGAAGGTATTTGTAGCCATGACAATAGCCATGTCATTTGTTGTGCAGAGAAACTTTGCGGAGTACTAGTCAACAAGTCACCTCAACGCCTTTCTTCGCCATGTGCATGCCCCGGGACAGGTTTTGGCTTATTTTCATCTACCTACATTTGTCTGACAACAAGAGGATGCCGGGTCGCAACCCTTTGAACTTTTCACCAGTAAATAAATTAGGACACTTGTATAACCGGATAGTTCAGCGTTTTTCAAGAGTGAAAAAGCCGCATCAAAACATTTCAGTCAATGAGGGCATCTTCCAGACAAGCCTAAGAAGTATGGGATAAAAAAAAGAAAAAGAAAGAAATGAAGAAGTGGATAATTAAAAGTAAAGAGAGCCGAAGTGTGGACAATTAAGTGACTCCTTGGCCAATGGAGATTCTACATTGTAGATTTCGTGACCCCAAATAGGCTCACGGGGATCACAACTAGGGTTGCAGATTAATTTTTTTAGGCTGTCGGACATTTCATTTTTGACCCACAAGACGAAGCTGGAAGTGATTTAAGAAAAAAAAAAAAAAAAGTATGAGAAAGTATTACTTTTTGTTGACTCTTCATTTATTATCCCCTGCCGCACGTTTATCGCGAAGCGGGGGATATAGTTTTCGGCTGCGTCCGTCCGTACGTCTGTACGAAATGGAATAACTCAAATACTATTCACTGGATTCTATTCATATTTTGCATATGGGTTCATCATAGGAAGAGTAATGTTCCTACAGAGGTTTGTGACCTTGACCTTCATTTCAAGGTCACAACGAGACTTTGTCATTTTACCCTTGTCAGCGGGATATCTCAATAACCATTCGCTGGATTCTCTTCATATTTCACATATAGCTTCTCCAAGGAAAGACGACGGGTTGATTAGTTTTTGGTGACCTTGACATTATTCTCAAGGTCACAGTGGAATTTTAAAGTTTTTGATATGTTAATGTACAAGTTAAGGTTGTCAGTGGGATATCTCAAGAACCATTCATATCTTACATAATGCACCTCCCAGGAGAGACAAAGGGCTGATTAGTTTTTGGTGACCTTGACATTATTCTCAAGGTCACGGTGGAGCTTTGACTTTTTCGACATGTTTGACAGTCGATTTCGCTGATTTTGAAGTATTAATTTGGGGCGGGGGATCATGTCACCTTAGTGACAACTTGTTACACACTAACATAACACGGTAGCAAGTAACTAAAAATATTAATTTATTCATAACATGCATAAAAATGGTTCATAATTTAAAATCAAATTATGTACGATTTGCTGACAGTGCTGGTTTGAGTGAGTTTACAAGCGAATTTTCATCGAGAAAGACGAGAAATTTCAAATAATTTAATCGCTCCTAGTTCATTAGAACTTCAAATTATAGACGAAATAATTTGTACTTTCTAAATATGCATTTAACTTCGAAATGAACTCATTTTCAATAGCGATATAATTTTCGTAATCTCAACTCGGTAGAACACGTGGTCAAAGTATTCTCGATAAGACTTATTTCCTATTCAAGAAGTAGTTACTAATTGAACTTATTCTAATAAGATTACTTTATATTTTATTAGGAGACATATTTCACAATTTTAAATGAATAATATAATATAAAATAAGTAGAAATAATGATTTAACTATTCAACGAAAAAAAAACTTAAGAAGTTACAAATTCATCACCAATAGAGTGAAGCCACACGCTATTGTTTGAAATGCGATGTTAATGAAATAATTTGTTTGTAAATAATGTTTTTCACTTGAATCACATCTTCCAGCTACTAAATGACACTGAGAATATCAATTAAATATATTACGGTAAGTGTTTCTGCCAACATTTATAAATGTGACTTGACTGGATTTCAAATGTCCGATAAGTCTATTTTACATTTGGTCAAACTGGATTCGCTATCGGACATGTCCGGCAAATAAACCTGCATCCCTGGTTACAACCTTAAAAACCTATTTTACCTTCTTGTGTAGTACCAAAAGATCCAGAGAGCTGAAAACTTTTGTGCAAACTCCTTGTCAATGGGGATTCTAAATTGTAGATTTGGTGACCCTGTGACCCAAAAAAGGGTCACAGGGGTCACAACCTTAAAAACCTATTTTCATCTTCTTCTTCGGTTCCAGAAGGTCTTGAGAGCTGATGAGTTGTGTGTAGACTCCTTCAGGAACTTTGTTGTTTTACCCTTGTCAGTGGGATATCTCGGGAACTGTGCTGTCCACATGACCAACCAAAAACTTCAGTCAATGAGAATGTTCAGGGAGGGGTTGTTAGGTCAACTGAAAGGTGTGCAAGTTGGTTGGTTGGAGTTGAAGGGTAGCTGGAAGACTGTTGGGGCTAGTTTGGCAATTCATGTTGCAAATCAATCAATCAAAAAAGAGGTTATGCTTAATGTTTAGAGTTGATAAACCTCTTTTAGGAAAAAGACAATTGTGCATGACATTTCCAATGACAGAGGATATGGATGGATATGTTGTCTGTAGCAAACTTAACACTATTTTTCAGAATACATCAGAGTTCATGTTCAAGAATCTCCAGTGTTTAATCATTGATGAAGCAGATCGTATTCTTGATTTGGGATTTGAAGAAGAAATGCGGCAGATAATTAAGCTTTTACCAAGTGAGTACTATTTCAGTTGTTTAACAAAATTGTTGCTTTTGAATTTCATGGAATGTTTTGAAGAGATATTGTCTCAACCATCAATTAAGCAAAGGCCCGATGGGCTTATGGCATGGCATGTCGTCTGGTGTCCGTCCATCCGTCCATAAACTTTTCGCTTTTTCGACTTCTTCTCGAGAACCAATGATTCCACAGAGCTGAAATTTTATGTGCAGACTCCTTTGCCAATGGGGATTCTAAATTGCAAATTCCGTGACCTGTGACCTCAAATGGGGACACAGGGATCACATCCTTAAAAACCTATATTCATCCTCTTCTCCAGTTCCAAAAGGTCTAGAGAGCTGAAAAGTTGTGTGCACACTCCTTGGGGAACGGAGAATCTAAATTTTGGATTTGGTAAATGTATTAACCCTTACATTGCCTATTTCTATTTTACCAATTTTAATCCCTGTGGCGGAATTTACAGACCCATACAGCAGTATTTTGATTTAGGCACTAATTAGCTCTGCTGGCGGAATATTCCAGGCGCGATTCCGGTACCGTTTTTACGAAATATATCGCATCTACATTGCGAAAACACACTATATACGGGCGTTCAATACAAATTCAAGTCGCAGCACCCATACACTAATGGCTAATTCATACCCGTGACTTTGAATGAATTTTTACGAGTTTTCGTTTTTAATCTATTATTTTCGAAAGATTGTCTTTAATTCGGGCCTCAAAATATCATAAATCCGAAAGGAAAAAATTCAATTTATATATGGAATTGAAGACAAGATGTCTGGCTTCACAATGATGTAAAAATTATTAGAATGCGATCTTAGGTTATAATTCTATAGCTGTGTAAAGATTGTCTTTATTTCCACCTATAAAATCGTAAATACTTACAACATGTATGCCGCATTGCAAACGGTCGTTCATCGCACTTTTCCAAGAAATCATATTCTCGAACCAGTTGACAAATAAGCACACTTCAACCCGATTATGGTCATGTTGTTTGACCTTTCCAATAAATGCTAACCTCGAACCATATCTGATGAAACTATGTTGATTAGTTTGTGTGTCGTTTGTTTTTACATGCCTCTCAGAAAGGTAAAATTGTATCTTTATTTCTGTTAGTAAATATGCGCATTTTATATAGAATAAAAGATTATTCTTTTCGGTTTATGGTGATATAAAAATTATGAAGATGCATTCAGCAGTTTAGCAGTGATAATTTGTGTAAGAAGTTGTGAAAATGACCGATTGTTTCAAAATTTATGAAGTGTAAACATGACCTTTTTTTAGCGGCGTTAGCTCTGTCTTTATTATTTTTTTGACATTTTATATAGGATTGTAATCTATTCTTTCCCCTTTATTTTGGCGTACTAATTTTGGAAAACAACCAATTCGTTCACATGAAGTGCGTGAGTAAGGCAAGTTACCTATTTATGTTCCCGTCCCGCGAGATGCGAGGCAGATAGTATGTATGGGCCTTGTACAGACAGTGGCAATGCAAACACGTGGGTGATAATTAGCCCCCAGGGAGATTAGGCTTCGGGGCAAAGCCCGACAAAATTGGCCTTTTGTATAGCTAATTATCGATGCGTGTCAACAATGCACACACAATTTTGTGTGATTTTTGCTGGACATTTCCACCGGACATTGACAAAGACTCGTTATCGTGGCCAACTGCGAGACATAATACAGATGTTTTTATGGAGCGACTCCTGTAGACAACTCGACTCGCAGATCACGGACAGGGCTAGTTGAGTACTACCTCAATGGTAGACATCTGAAAATAATTCTAATTCCAGTGTCCGTGACCCGGTATGAGGCCCCTAGGAATTGTTTATGGCCATCCCGGACTATGTTGGGGTTTGCAAGTTAAGGGTTAATTGATATAACTTATCAACCTTAGATAATAACTCAATGAATTCCTGGTGAGCTTCAGAGCCCATGGCTTTATTATGTCCCCCAAAATTTTTTTCAGGAGACATAATGTTTTCGCCTCCATTAGTCATTCCGTTATTCCATCATTCCGAAATCCTTTCTTTTCCGGGCCATATCTAAAAAAATTGTCAATATTTTTTCACTAAACTTGGTATGTGGTTAGACCTAGTGGTGGAGTGGTGCCTTTTGCTATTTTGGTTATTCTGATTTTTTTAGTTTTACTGGTTTCCATGATGAAGTCTTGTGATTTGAAATGTGAATGTGATCGTTGCTCACCAGTCTACTCATCTGCACTGCCAGTATGGCAAATATTTTGTAACACATGTATGATACTGCAGAGAGACGGCAAACAATGCTGTTCTCAGCAACTCCAACCAGAAAGACTGAAGATCTGGCCCGGGTATCTCTCAAGAAAGAGCCTATGTACATTGGTGTTGATGATCGCAAGGACTCCGCAACTGTGGAAGGACTAGAACAGGTACTCTGTGTGTGCTAACATAATTTTTAGCTCATCAGGCCTGTAAGGCCTGATGGGCTTATGGCATGGCATGGCATGGCATGGGGTCCAACTGTTCGTAAACTTTTCGCTTTTTCGACTTCTTCTCCAGAACCAATGACTCTAGAGAGCTGAAAAGTTGTATGCAGACTCACTGTAAATTGTAGTTCGTTTTCAGAAGGGATCCTCCTTGGGGTACATATAGCATAAAAATCCTAATTTTTGAGATATGACAGTTGAAATTTAATATTTTTAATAAAATAACCGTAAAAATAATAAATTACTAAAAACTAAACATTAGGACTACCCTTAGTGGCCCCCAACCCTGGTGGTTGCTAACGACGCCAACAGGGCAGGTAACTCTCATCTCACCACTTATAAATCTGACAGGCAGACAGAAGAAGTTGTGTGCAGACTCACTGGCTAATGGGGATTCTAAATTGTAGATTTTCAGACCCTGTCATCCCAAATGGGGTCACAGGGGTCACAACCTTAAAAACCTATTTTCATCATCTTCTCCAGTTCCAAAAGGTCTTGGTCACGAGTCATGACCCAAAAACCAGTACATGGAGCTCTAGAAACGGAAATGTTGGGACAGACTCCTTGGCCATTATGGATTCTAAATTGTACATTTATTGACCCTATGACTCCCAATTGTGTGTCATAAGAGTCACAATCTAAAAACCTACTATTTGCTTGTCAACAAAGTATTACTTGAGATGACTTTGATATTCAACCTCAGATAATAAATCAATGACTTCCTGGTGAGCTACAGAGCCCATGGCTCTATTTTATGTGTATCTAATCTTCAGAAACAAATGTCTATATAAAAAGCGTTAAAGAGCCATCAAGTATGTTAGTGTTACAAATACAAAATTATTTTTGGAAAATATACTTATAACGTCAATTGCTTGAAGCCTTTTACCTACAACATGACATGAGAGAAATAATTTTCATATAACAACGATCTAATGAATTTGGTTTCAAAGACAAGTACTCCTTCAATTAACGTGTGTCAAGGGTATCTGTCATCATATGAACAGAATTCCCTTTATTGCTTAAAACATACTACACAGCAACAAGTGTTTCCAAAGCACGAAGGCTTGTCTATTGCGCAAGTCGCCATAGCAATCCACATGCTGCACGATCTTCTCTTGCAAGTTACCCTTGTCACACATTACTGATTGCTATATTAACAATATTTCTAAATGTCCTGGGAATATTATCGTAGGGTAGAAATTAGCACTATTAGATTTAGAAATTTGTAAAAAGGACGGTATACCGTAATTCTTCCATTATTTTGACCCTCAAATTTTCCAAATGTTTTTACGAAATGTTTACAGTCGAAATTATCACCACTTACCTTCGTTTGTGTGCCATCTTTGTCGTAATTTTAGATTTTTATTAGCTCATCAGGCCTGAAAGGCCCGATGGGCTTATGGCATGGGATGGCGTCCGTCCGTCCGTCCGTCCGTAAACTTTTCACTTTTTCGACTTCTTCTCCAGGACCAATAACTCTAGAGAGCTGAAATTTTATGTACAGACTCCTTGGCCAATGGGGATTCTAAATTGTAGATTTGGTGACCCTGTGACCCCAAATAAGGGCCTCACAGGCCATTACCTAAAATCTTGTTTTCATCTTTTTCTTCAGAACAAAAAGATCTAGAAGGCTGTAATATTGTATGCAAACTCTTTAGCCAATGGGGATTCCAACTTGTAAATTTGGTGACCCTGAGACCCCAAATATGGGCCACAGCCTAAAAAACCTGTCGAAATTGAATTTTGAACTGATATTTTATGTGCACTTCTTTCACTTTATTTGAAATGTATGTCGACTTGAAAGAACAATCTACATTGTGGACATGTTTGTCAAATTGATGTAATCAATGTGAAATGAGAACTATTGAATAGCCTATGAACTGAAAATTGTGACAAGGCATAAAGGACTAAATTGAAGAGGAGTTAAGAATTCTTTTATTTTACATGAGATATGTGAACTACATATGACTGGTGATGAAATGATAAGATAAGATTATTTTCATCTTCTTCTCCAGAACGAAAAGACCTAGAAGGTTGTCATGTTGTGTAAAGAGTCTTAAGGCAATGGAGATTCTAAATTGTAGATTTGGTGACCCAGTGGCCCAAAATAAGAGCACCGTAGGCCATTACCTAAAATCCTGTTTTCATCCAGAACAAACTAGAAGGAATATTTTGTTCAGAATGTTTAGATGTTTGGATGACAAGGCTTAGAACCAAGATTGTTTAGCCAAGGTGATTCAAAATTGTACTATGTACCATGAGATTCATCACATTGCCTGTTCTCTTTAAGCCTTATACAGTTATATCAGTGCTGCCAGTGTTTAGTGCAAGCAAGAGTCTATTACATAATTTGGCGGTAAAACACACAAAACACAGCTGGCTTGTAACCAGAGCCAAGGGGTCAGAATATTGCATAATCTCCTGTGTGTTGACCTTGCTGAGTGCTCTCTCTCAATTTCAAGACTAAGATTTGTCAGGGTTAGGGATTGTGCATTATATTGAGACAACATATTTCTGTCTTCATCAAACAAAATAAACTCTGATGAGCTACAGAGCCCATGGCTCTATTTTTTCAATCTTTAGAACCAATTTGAAAAAAAATGTTACACACTTCTTAAATATTGTTTACCAAAACTTTAAATTATGTTTGTATATATGGTAATTAGCAGCTCAGACTAAGTCGGAGCTGCTATCAGTTTTTGCGCAGTTTCCATCGCCGCCACCGCCAGCGCGTTTTGTATTGGCTATAACTTTTTTCCTATTAGGTTTTGAGAACTCATATACATAAGTTCTTACTTATACCCCTGGGGAATTTTTTATACCCCCGCTACGAATTAAGCGTATATAGCGGTCATTCCGTCCGTCCTTCCGTCCGGTCAATTTTCACAAAAAACGTCAAAAGTACATCAACCAAACTTTGTACAAATGTTAACCAAGTTCTTCCGATCGCGCACAGACAATTTTCAATTTTCTGAGATTTAAATTTGTTGTCGTTTCCATGGAAACCTCACTTTTTGGACTTAGTTTTATTGTGTTCAATGGGGACAATTTTTCTCGGATACTGTTCAACCTAGGTGAATGAAATTTTGACCATACTCTTTATTGAGTTCGAAAACCAGTTCCGAAATATTATTTTTAGCTTAGTTATGGCCCTTGAATCCGAAATTTAACTTAGTAACCAAAAGAACTTTGATGCTCCAATGGGGACAAGTTTTCTCGGAAACTATTACATCTAGGTGAATGAAATTTAATATGGAGGTAGTCCAGATGATACTCTTCATCGAGTTCGAAAACCAGTTCCGAAATATTATTTTTTACAGAGTTATGGCCCTTGAATCCGAAATTTAACTTAGTAACCAAAAGAACTGTGATGCTCAAATGGGGACAAGTTTTCCCGGCAACTATTACATCTAGGTGAATGAAATTTTACATGTAGGTAGTCCAGATGATACTCTTCATCGAGTTCACAGTCCAGTTCCGAAATATTATTTTTTACGTAGTTATGAAGCCCTCGAATCTGTAATTGAAGTTGGTACAAATTACTGGTGTGATGCTCTAATGGGAAAAATTAAGTTACCTGAAAAATATTACATCTAGGTGAATGAAATTTTGTAATAACAGTCAGTTCCTAAAATTATTTTGGACAATATTATGATGCTTGAAGCTGTTTTTTAAACTATACATCTATAATTCTCAATGGACGGATAGCGGATGGCGGGGGTATGTGAGCCATGCTCACTTTTTTCTTGTTTGACATGTTCACATTCAAGGTCAAAGCTCAAGGTCACGAGTTCTGAAATCGCTAAAAAAATCCTTGTAAACACGATAACTTGAAAAATATTTGTGCTATCAGGCTCTTCTTTGGTGTATATCAACTATGTAGAAAGGCCAAAATTTGAAAAGGTTTTTGCTAACATCTGTCAAAGGTCAAGGTCATAGCGAGGTCACAACCTAAGCATGCTTTTGCAAAAATGTCTAATTTCAACTATTAACACTTTGAATCATTACATGATTGTGATACACAACGAAAAGTGATCACTGATTGTGTGACTTTGAATTTTAATGGTCAAGGTCACGAGATAGGGTCATGGTCACCAGTTCTGAAATCACTAAATAACTTCTTTCCAAGGAGGTATCAACACCTCATATACATAACTTCTTACTTATGCCCATGGAGAATTATTTTGACATGTTCATATTCAAGGTCAACGGTCAAGGTCACAAGTTCTGAAATTGTTAAAAAAAAATCCTTGTCAACACGATAACTTGAAAAAAATATTTGTGCTATCAGGCTCTTTGGTATATATCAACTATGGAGAAAGGCCAAGATTTGAAAAGGTTTTCGCTAACATCTGTCAAAGGTCAAGGTCATAGCGAGGTCACAACCTAAGCATGCTTTTGCGAAAATGTCTTATTTCAACTATTAACACTTTGAATCATTACATGATTGTGATACACAATGAAAAGTGATCACTGATTGTCTGACCTTGAATATTAAAGGTCAAGGTCATGAGATACGGTCATGCTGACCAGTTCTGAAATCACTAAGTAACTTTTTTCCATGAAGATATTAAAACCTGATATAGATAGCTTAATTTCTTTCTTATACACCTGGTGAATGATTTTGACATGTTCACATTCAAGGTCAAAGGTCAAGGTCAAGAGTTCTGAAATCACTACAACAATCCTTGTAAACATGATAACTTCAAACTTTTTTTGTGCTATTAGGCTCTTGTTTGGTATCTATGAACTAAGGAGAAAGACCAAGATTTGAAAACGTTTTCGCTAAAATCTGTCAAAGGTCAAGGTCACAGTGAGGTCAAAACTTAAGCATGCTTTTGTGAATATGCCGTATTTTTTTACTCTGAACACTTTAAGTCATTGCATGATTATGATACGCGATGAAAAGTGATCATTGATGGTGTGACCTTGAAGGTCAAAGTTTAAGGTCATGAGATATTGGTTAAGGCAACGTTAATCCTTTGATCATATTTTGAAAGAAGAAATAGGTTTTAAGAACAAACTTGTGAAAAGTGACCCCAGTGATGATTAGTAATAACTTGAATAATGAAAACTTTTTTGTTAAAAAGAATTCCCATTTTATTGATGCTGACGAGAAGGCGGAACAGGGAAAGGAGAGGCCCCTTAGTTTCGGAGCTGCTCTGCTTTTGCGGTGTCCCGCAAACGCTAATCTAGTTATACTCATATATTGCACTATTACACCGTTTTTGTTTTTCAGAAGACATGCACAATCGGCGAGGCCGCAATTCTCAATTTGTTGTTTCTGTGAAATGTGTTTGGCATTTGGGTACCATGAATAAAAACAATAATATTATTGAGTTGCGTTGTTGTGTTCTTACAATTGACAAAGTAAATCAGTAAAACTGAAATGATATGAATCACAATTTATCTTTAGCGTCAATATGCATGTCTCACATCACTGGCTGTCCACTTGTTCTCAAAGGAAGTATAATCTGATTGGTTGGTTTATATTAGTATCAACCAATCAAAACCGACTATCGTCATTACAGGGGGGCGGGATAGCGCAGTGGTTAGCGCGTTTGGCTTCGGATCAAGAGGTCCGGGGTTTGAATCCCGCCAGGGGCACGGCAACTATGTCTGCAGTAGAGAACTGTTCTACACGCAGTAAGGTTTGGGTGCAATGCTTCACTGAATTTCAGCGTAGTACCACCCATGGTTCACTAGTTCCAGCCGCTGCTCGCAGGTTTCACCGCAGTGCATAGCCACATGGCGTTGCGGGCTTTCTCCCTGCCATAATACTAGCAGCCGCGATATAAGTGATATACTCTTGAAAGCAGCGTTAAACCCCAACTCACTCACTCGCTCGTCATTACACAATTTCCTTCTAGCAAGCGTATCACCTAGAACTGAGAAAAAACAATACAGCAATCCTAACAATCATAACATTAATTCAGAGTACAATGTGTAAAATTCATCAATTTATAACCAATGTCTGTTACCATAAAGGTGCATGGCATGGCATGGTGTCCGGCGTCTGTCCGTCCGTCCGTCTGTGAACTTTTCTTCGCATTTTCTTCGTCTTCTCCAGAACCACTTGGTCTAGGGAGCTGAAATTTTGTGTGCAGACTCCTTGGCAAATGGGGATTCTTAATTGTTGATTTCATGACCCTGTGACCTCAATTGGGGTCACAAGGGTCACAACCTTAAAAACCTATTTTCATCTTTTCTTCCAGTGCAAAAAGATCTAGAGAGCTGAAAAGTTGTCTGCAGGCCCCTTGGCTAATGGGGATTCTAAATTGTAGATTTGGTGACCCATGACCTCAATTGGGGTCACAGGGGTCACAACCTTAAAAACCTATTTTCATCCCATTCTCCAGTTCCAAAAGTTCTAGAGAGCTAAAAAGTTGTGTGCAGTCTCCTTGGCTAATTGGAATCCTAAATTGTAGATTTCATGACCCCCCCTGACCCCATAATATGGATCACTAGGGTACAACCTATAAAAAATACCAATTTAACAAGCTTTGAACAGCTACCTTGAGATTTTATGTGCTCTTCACTTCAGACTAAGGGAGGTAATCCCAAATGTGTGAGTTCTAACTTTGAGAAATGGTTCTTGAGAAAGAAGTTGAGACTTGAAAATTAAGAATAGAGGATCTAACAAATATTGTTTGTAATATTTATTTTGTAAGCCCATAACTTTTATCATATTTCATATGTAAATATTAATATTTTATCATTTTTGAATGCCTGATGAGCTACAGAGCCAATGGCTCTTTTTCTGAACCGGCATTGCTACGATCAAGTAGAATATATCAACAAGGCTATTTAGCTTGCATTGCAAGAACTTTATTCTACAAACATAAACAATGTCGACAGTCAAATATTTCTATTACTTTTGAAAGGTTTCATTTATGCAAACTAATCCTAATTGATATTTTGAAACATACCTCATGGTTTTATCTAAGACAGTGGAATAAAATCAATAACCTCTTCAGTCGTCTCCTTGAGTGTTTGGTTGAGTCTATTTTTTTTTAGGGATTTAACAAGTCGCAAAACTTTAAAAAATTTATTATAAATTCAGATTTTTAAAACTAAAATATATCTGTAAGTAAAACCTAACATCTGTCATAATATTCCAACAATAATTAATCTTTTGATAAGTAAATTGACTTACCAAAATGAAAATGCAAGGCAATATCCCGGGTATTATCCTTATCATCCCAACTCAAAACATAGACCATTCAAGTTATTCCATTGCAGACTTTAAGGGAACTAGGTCAAGTGACTGTTTCAAGTCTCCCCAGCAAACATTCAGATGTTATAAGCCTTATAGTAGGTTAACTTTGGGACTTCCCTTTTCTTAGCCAATCAGAAAATTGAATACAAGCTCGATTCATAGTATAGCATTACCATGTTGACAGTCAAAGTGATATCTATTTATAGCTTCACATGGAAGTGATTGCTGCCTTTTCATTTACGAAAAATGAAATCTTTGAAAAAAGATTTGTATTTGTAAAAGTTATATTTTAATATATACAATTTAATGAAATTGGTACAATGGCAATCAATTTGAATTGGAGTTTATAATAACTATAATTATGTTCAAATGTTTCATATTACAGGGATATGTTGTATCACCATCAGACAAAAGGTTTCTGCTGTTATTCACATTCTTGAAGAAAAATCGTCATAAGAAGATCATGGTGTTCTTCAGTTCCTGCATGGCAGTAAAGTTTCACAATGAGCTGCTCAACTACATTGATCTCCCTGTTTTGTGCATACATGTAAGTTATCATTTCTCTGTTTAGAAAAGTTAGCAGATAAATGCTATTGTAGTGTTCAATCTTCAGATTTAATGTGTGTATAATATGTATTTTTTAGCTCAACATGCCTGAAAAGCTGAAAGGTATGGAAGTAACATACATGATGCTGTTGTGCATTTTAGGGGTTTCACTCCAAGGTTCAAATAATATTTGTTTCTGGAGCTAACTCAAAAAGTATATGACTTTGTAACTTCAAATTTGGTTACCTGTGTGGTGGTGTTGAACCTTTGAGGAATTTGAACTATCTTTTTAGTTCATCATTAGATTTGGTAACCCTGTCATGACCTGAAAACCTATTTTTATCTTCTTCTCAAGTACAAAAAGCTCTTACACGCTGAAATGTTGTGAACAGACTCCATGGCCAATGGAGATTCTAAAGTGTAGATTTGGTAAATATATTATTAGAGATAACTTAGATATTCAACCTTAGATAATAAATCAAGGAATCCCTGATGAACTACAGAGCCCATGGCTTTATTTTTAGCTCATCAGGCCTGAAAGCATGGGGGACTATATGTATTCAGCGGCGTCCGTATGTCACATTTTTAGCTCTATTCACGGTATCTCCAAAGGGGACAGCTTTTCTCATAAACTAGTTAAGATAGAATTTCCAAATTTGGTGTGTGGCTTGAATACATAAATACCTTGATGGAGTTCGAAAATGAGAAGCGTGTAATTATTTTTTCCGGAGTTATTGCCCTTGTTCTGTATTTTTCGACTCTGTTCATAAACTAGTTAAGATAGGATTTCCAAATTGGTGTGTGGCTTGAGGGCATTAATACCTTAATTGATGGATTTCGATAAAAAGAACCTTGTTATTATTTTTGCCAGAGTTATTGCCCTTGATCAGTTTTTTTTCGCCTCTGTTCCAGGTATCGTCAAATTTTCTCAGAAACTGTTAAATCAGTTGGCTTGAGGGAACCGATACATTGATGAAAGGAAAATAAGAAGCGCACAATTATTTCTTCTTAAATAATTGCCCTTGTTCTGATTAATTATAAAATTAAACGAGCTTACCTGTAAGCAAAGTTTGATTGGAATTCTAAGAGTCAGAGTCAGGAACGGAGGAATTAAGAGAGATGGTGAGCATATGCATGTCGTCAGTATTTAAAGAAGTGAATGGTCACAAAATTGTGACGGGTTGGGATAAAATGGGAGGGCACTTAATTCCTCCGTTCCTGACTCAACTCAATTCAATTCCTGAAGAATTCAATGCATCTGTTTAATCATCTTAACAGTAACATGTTACAGATATGTCAGAACAACTTCACCTGGCAAGTTTTACATGACAATTGTCTCTCTTCGTCAGTTATAATTACTCGTTAGTTTTACGACTATCAAGAACAGTCTCTGCTGTTATCTCTCGTTTCGCACTGAACATGATAGAACTTGGAGAATGTCTGATCACTACACCATCCAGCTCTGGATAAAATAACTAAAATAGGTACTCCCTGACGGGCTGCCGCCGTCGTGGATGCTGCTCTCGTACCGTGAGCACCATATATGGTTGTGTCCACTCCTGCGGAACAATAAGCGTACACCTTATCCAGCGGGCTATTGTGTCCTTGCTCACTGGTTTGTAAGGCTTCTGATAACTAACAAAAAGTTCTTTGGCATTCTGCTTCAAAGAATCATTAGAACTGAGGTAAGAGTTTAAACATTGCAAAACACACAATTTAGAGTCCTGCTTGTACTCATGTAACACAATGGGCTTTTGGTGAAACCCCGGCCTTGACTGCTTGATGAGTTTATTGATATGCACACACATTGTCCATCGGTGAATTTTAGAGAATTCAAAGTTAAAGAGTGTAATGTCAGTCAGAATAGCAAGTAATGTTGCTAATTTTAGAGTCAACTGTTTGAGACTTAAACCTTCATTATCTGGCAAGCATTTGATGTAAGTTGATACAATGTTTTCAAGTCCCACACTTCTGTATATGGTGGCAATGATGGCTTCCACTCAAACAGACCCTTTAAGAGTCTTTTAGTAACTGGATGTTTGCCAAACGATGAGCCATCTGGCATAATGATTACACTTGAAAGTATATGCTATGAGCTGTGTTGACTGCACTGTATCCTACTCTGTTGGCCAAGTCAGCAAGAAAATTCACGCCTACATTAAAAGGGGCTGAAATAGGATCATACCCTGTGGTATTACAGAAAGTCTCCCACTCGGTGATGTATGTCTGGTATTGTTTTTTGAGTGGTTCATCTCCATGCACCGATGACCAATCGCGTAGCGTCCTGTGAAAGCCCTGTCTCTTTGAGTTGTCTCCTGACAAGAGGCTACCAGTAGTCTCAGTGACTTGTGTAGGGGATGAATTTCCTCCGGATGACACGATAGATGTAGGATGTCTGTGCCGGCTTGGAGGATCACTGGTCTTGCTATCAACAGTCTCATCAAGGCAGGGTACCACACCTGGGTAGGCCAGTCTGGGGCTACCACCACTGCTGTCAACCCCTCCTCCTTCACTTTCTTAAGTGTCTGTGAAAGGACACTGAAAGGTGGAAAACAATATGGTTCAAATCCTTGCAGACTATGCATAAAACAATCAACAGCACAGGCACCTGGGTCTGGCTTGAATGACATGTATCTGTCATACTGAGTATTGTTTCTTGAAGCAAACATATCAATGTCTGGATGAAATTGTAATCTCTCTATTGCTAAATTCAGCTGATTGGAGTTCAGTTTCCATTCAGTATGTTTACGACTAATTCTCGATTCTTTGTCAGCTTGAATATTATTCTTGCCTGCTATATGAGCTGCAGTAATCCAACATTATTGCCAATACACCATTCCCAAAGTTGTTTTGTAAGGGTGTTACAATCATCTGAATGTGATGTACCCATTTTGTTTAGACATGAAACTGTTGTCACATTATCTGACATGACTCTGACATGCTTAGAAATGATCTTTGACCTAAAGGCTTGCAAGGAGAGATAAACTGCTTTTAACTAAAGGTAATTGATATGCTTGGACTGTTCTGAGAGTCACCAATTATCTCCTGCCCTATCAGATTCCAAAATACCTCCCCAACCTAGTGAGCTGGAATCTGTGTACTGTACATGATCTGGTTCCTTTCTTTGGATGTAATTGTAGACTGTGCTAACATTTGCTATCCACCATTTCAGTTCAGATCTAGATATTTCTGAAAGAGTCATGAAACTATCATATTCTTTTTCAGAAGGGATCCTCCTTGGGGTACTTATTGCATAAAATCCTTGATTTTTGATATATGACAGGTTGTAACTATATTTTCCACTTAAAATTAGTTAAAAAACTTACTTTGGGTCACCTCCTTCGAGCCCCACCCCTTACAGTTGTCATGCAACCAGGGGCAGATAACTCTAATCTCACCACTTTTCATCCTGTCATTGAACTGGCACGACGCACAAAGTTTTTCTCAAGTTTTTGTTCTGAGTTTTCTACGACCGATCAAAGAAAATGGCCCAAAACAAAGCTGTATGTGGGACGAACTTTCAGATACCCCAGTTTTGCTCCAGGATACCCGACGCTCGGGCTCTATCCCAGGATGCATTCGAACTGGACTGGACAGACAGAGTTCTGTGGGCCTTCCCACCAGTGCCTCTGATCTCCAAGGTCCTTGCCCGTCTAGCCACTCATCCTCCGCGTCTGCTGGTGCTAATCACACCTCTGTGGGCAGCGCAAACTTGGTTTCCACAGGTACTCAGGTTTCTGGCTATGCCACCTACTCTGTTACCGTGTCGGCCGGGACTTCTGTCCCAGGACGGAGCCCCCCACCCCAACCCCAGGGTGCAGTAGGTGGCCTGGCCTCTGTCCGGAATCGCCTCCAAAACAGCGGTATTCCTGCACGAGTTGCAGACACAATACTGGCTTCGAGGAGGGATTCAACGAACATTCAATATGAGGATAGATGGGCCTGCTATTCGCGCTGGTGTGCAGATAGGGACGTACTCGATCCCTTTTCTGCAGATTTAGTGTTTGTCTTGGAGTTCCTGCAGTCCAGATTGGATGCTGGCTTGGCCGCATCTACTGTCAGGGGTTACTCCACGGCTATTTCAGCCTTTCATGTGCCAGTGGACGGCGCCCTTTTGGGGGTACATCCTCTGGTTCAGCGGTTTTTAGCAGGCGTGGACAGGATCCGACCTCCTGTGAGGCGGACCAGCCCGGTTTGGGACCTTTCTATAGTCCTGGACTGGCTCTCGGGTCCAAAGTTTAGGGAGTTATCTGCAGTATCGCTTCAGTTGCTTACTTGGAAGACAGTTTTTCTAGTGGCGGTGGCGTCTGGCAGACGGGTAGGAGACATACATGCTATGTCCTCCAATCCCGAGCTCACAGTCTTCCACAGGGACAGTCAGTATTAGACTGCCAGACTCCTACCGACCAAAAGTGGCCCACTCATTTCATGTCTCGGCCCCTATTGAATTACCGGCTCTTAGAGAACCGGCTGCATCAGGTTCTCAGGCCTCGCACGCTCACATTCTAGAACCATTTAGGTCCATACCTCCCGTGTTCAGGTACCCATTTAAACAGCTGGGTGGACTGAGTGCAATGTGGATGAAGTGCCTTGCCCAGGGGCACAACACAGTATAAGACCCAGGTCACAAATGTTTGGTGTCTCCACCGGGATTCGAACCCGGGCCGTTGGGGTGAGAGGCAAGCATGCTAACCACTACACCACTGTGTACATGTTGTCAACATCAAAGTAAGTAAGTGCTTTATGCATTGTTTTATTTAGAATATGTGAAACCTTAAGCAATGCATTTTCATTAGATAGTACCGTATATTACTGTGTATAAGACGACTTTTTTATACCAGAAAATAGGGGGTCAAAGAAGGGGGTCGTCTTATACACAAGGGCTATGTTTCAGAAGAAGAAATTTTGAAGCTTCATTGACGAACTCACGATGTTGAAACCGGAAACAGCAATACAGAATATCGATGGTAACTCATGCTTACAAAAAGGAAATAAACTATACTTTTATAATTATTATGTTTTATTATGTTTTTTTTTTTATTACTATATGGAGTTAAATACATAAAATATATTTGATAGTTCATTTAACATAATCGGTTGACGGACCAAAAGTGGTACCAACAGTCAAGCAAACGAACGATAAATTCTGTGACGTGGACCAATGAAATTCTACAACTTATCCATTCATTCATGACGTGGACCAATGAAATTCTACAACTAACCTATTCATTCATAAAACTTGACAAGCTTATCTCGATAAACACTTGTCATTGACGTAATGTTAATTCCAATCAGGGCAGTTATTCATTAACGTATCCGGTAATTATCTTAGCTTTGTTGTGTTCTTATCAGTAATTGGTCTGTATATCCTTCTCTGGATTGAAGTGGTCAACGTTAAATAAACACGTCTTTAGCTTGAGAAGTTTACTGCATTGAGTGGCCCCTCGCTATAACACACGTTGGGAGCCATACTGACAGCCGCGTAATAGAGAATCAGCGGTAAAGCGAACCAGAGTTGGAATGTAAAATAATGGCTTGACTTCAGCTATCAAACATTACCAACCTTTCAAAAGCATTCTGCAGTATTAAATACAACTAGTTCAACTTTGTTTATAAGAAGGACAAATATTTACATCACTACGATAGAAATCTAGTCATTAAATTTTGCTTGGCTTCGGGCATGCGCAATCAAGCTTGGTTATCAAAGCTCTTCGCACCATTATTATCATGTATAAACACTGAAGCGACTTCTAAATCTGTGTATGGAGTATCGGCTTTGTTTAGATGTTATAACATGGCGAATATTTACGATAGATTGTTGACTGTAGTGTTGCTAATCTCGCTTGACGTGACAAGCAAATGACATATCATTAAAAAATAAGAACAAACACCGTAAGAAAACGTAAGTATTTTTTATTTTGGTACATTTAAAACAATTTATTTAAAAAACAAACGATTATAACAAAACATTTATGTCATGTTACTTAAAAATTTACCGTATCAACTTAAAGTTACCAAATCTTACCAACGTGTTTTCCCATCATGGCATGTCGACCTGTTTCCACGATTGCTAGAAGGGGGTCGCCTTATACATGAGATACATGGTTTTTACCTGATTTTAGGGGTCTGAGAAAGGGGGTCGTCTTATACACAGGGTCGCCTTATACACAGTAATATACGGTAATTACTTTTCAATATTTAAAGTAACCATAAGGTATTATTTGATATGATGATTTCTTAACTATTGTCTTACTTACATACTTTCACATATATAATATGAGTTCTTTCTTTTTCAGCTAGGATGAGCATCTTCCTAGGAAACAAGGGTGCCCACATCTACAATGGCAACATTGTTTACAACTGCAACATCTGTCTTAAATCCTTCCCTGCAAAGACAGACTGTGATAACCACAAATGCTTTAAATGTGATGACTGCCAAAGAGTGTTCAACTCACTGAGGACAATAAGCAATCACAAGTGTTCATATTATGCCAGATGTGATAGGACATACAGCACATACCAGAAGCTGCGCTCTCATAAATGCCCTATATTTCATTGTGCTTCATGTTACAATAACAATACCGATATGAGTCCAATAACGGAACGTAATGTTCTCATACCGGATGACACTGTGTGTAGGTTTCTACAACTAATGAGACAGCAGTGGCCAGCTTTGATCATTGGTGCGAGACTCCCAGCAGAGGTTGAAGTTCTCCTTTGACAGGCCAACCAGCAGGATCTTCAACCCTGTGTTCCCTTAAACTGTCACTCAATCAACATCCACTTTCTACAATCACATTGGGTTACTACATGGCAGAATCCCTGTGATCGGAAGATAAAAGTGTTTGACTCTTTACACAATACACAGCGTTTGACTACACTTATGCCAATACTACGCCTCTTCTATGATCTTCGTTTCTATACTCCCTGTTATGTGGAAGGTGTCACTCAGCAAAAGAAGTGTCTTGCTGTAGCCTGTGCAAATCACACACCACCAGAACGAATGCAGTTTGCCACGGACTCTGATATGAGGTACCATCTTAACCTGTGCATCAACAACAACTCAATACAGCAATTTCCATCACTGACTGCAACCGAAGTAAATACACCATCAACACCATCCAATGAAGATTTCATGTTTGAAAATTTGATGCAGTAATTTCATTATCAGCAGAGACTGCAAAGCCTACATGTGAAACAACAGCAAAGAAAGGAAAAGGATAGAGCCAGAAATGCTGAAAAACGTAGAAAAGAAACTCCAGCTATGCAGGCCAAAAGATTAAAAACTGTTTGAGAGAAAATGACTGAATTACGCCAAAATAAAACTCATGTTGGGCTGTTTGCACGTCTAGCGAAGAACACTGCAAAGAATGCTGACAAGAGGAAGAAAGCAGATGAAACTGCAAAGAGAGTGAATAGGGAAAAGAATAGAATGAAACATGCAGAAATGAGAGAAAAAGAAGATGAAACTGCAAAGAGTGAAAAGGGAAAAAGACAGAATGAAACATACGGAAATGAGGGAAAAAGAAGATGAAACTGCAAAGAGACTGAATAGGGAAAAGAACAGAATGAAACATGCGGAAATGAGAGAAAAAGAAGATGAAACTGCAAAGAGAGTGAAAAGGGAAAAAGACATAATGAAACATGTGGAAATGAGGGAAAAAGAAGATGAAACTGTAAGAAAGTTGAGGCTACAGAGGGATAAGAAGAGACATTCAATTCAAAGAAATAGTGAATCTGAAAATGCAAGGACAGAGGCACAAATTCAAGACAGGTTACGAAAATCTTCTGCCAGAAATCCAAATTCATTACAGCAAGCTCAACAATTGTTTCTAAAAAAGATCAAGAGTAGCCCAGAATATGTATGTACAGTATGCCACAGATCAGTGTACAAAGAAAGTTGCTCAATTGAGGGCATCATCATATCCTGACAGTCAATTGCTACAGTTGTGTAGTACTAAATATAATGGCCCAGACAACATAGAGTGGATATGTTTTACTTGTCAGAGACATCTGAGAAAGTCCAAGATGCCGCCACAAGCATAGGCCAACAAAATGGAGATATCCATAGACATCTTACTGGCCAAAAGGATCCCTTTCATGAAAATAACTGCCCTTCCCCGAGGCAAGCAGAAAGTTATTGTGGGATCTGTGATCAATGTACCTGCAGATACCGACGAAACATGCAACCATCCACCACGCACCCCAACTGCATCTGGTATTGTACCTGTGAAACTGAAGAGGAAACAGGAATTCAAAAGTCATGTCTTTTATGAAAACATTAGACCTCATATAGTTCTTCAAGCTTTCAAATGGCTTAAAGAAAACAATCCTCATTATCAAGACGTCATTGATGTTTCTGATAGTTGGACAAGGGATTCACAGGAAGAAGACAGTCAACTTTGGGATCACCTCACTCGACCTAAAGATCTGAACAGTGAATCATCATCTGAAGGGGATCAGGTTCATGATGGTGACAATGATGAAGATGATGGTGGTGCTGTTAATGAAGAACAAAACACATCATGTGCACAACAACCAAATACACCAAATGATCTTCCTGAGGAAAATGATACACCAAGAGACTATCCCCTGGATACTTGCATCCAGTCTACAGATCCTGCTCTTGATGTCAATCAGATACTGAACTTTGCACCAAGAGAAGGCAAGAGTCCTATAAGCATCATGATGGATCATGGATGTGAAGAAATGGCATTCCCAAAACTCTTTCCAAAGGGAAAATATGGTTTTGATGCCTACAGACAGGTGTCTTTAATACCCAAAAAGTATTTCAATGCAAGAATTCTCAACAAAACTGGAAGTTTTGCAAGAAACGTTGAGTATCTTTTCTTTGCACAATATATAACTGAACACAAGCAAGTTATGGACAATATCTCAATAGCCATGAGGAAATCCTACAGTGCAACACCAGGTGGTAGTGTAGACTCTAGCTTTGTGAAGGACCAAGACAAGCTCACTGGACTGATTTTGAAAGACCATGCCTACCAGTTTCTGCAGACAGTCAGAGGTTCCCCACCTTACTGGCAGAAGGCAATGTACAAGCTTCTTGCAGCTGTGAAACAGTTTGGGATATTCACCTTCTTTGTGACCTTGTCATCTGCAGATCTGAAATTGAGGGACACACTACAAGCAATATCCCGTCAACAAGGACAGATTTTGTAAAATGATGATGTTGATAAAATGTCGCTTGAAGAAAAGAGTGCTCTTTTGAGGTCAAATCCAGTAACGGCAGCAAGTCACTTTGATCATCGATTACAGAGCTATTTTAACACATTCCTGTTGTCACCAGCTCAACCGTTAGGTAAAATAAAGCACTACTCCTATCGGATCGAGTTTCAGCAAAGGGGTTCCCCTCATGCCCACATTGTGCTGTGGACAGAGAATGCACCTACTCCTGATGATGACGAAGAAACAGTCTGCCAGTTCATTGATCAGTATGTATCTTGCAAGATTCCAGATGAAGATGAAGATCCAGATCTCCACAGACTCGTTACAACTGTGCAGCAGCATCATCATACTGCGACATGCAAGAAAAAGGGATCTTTCTGTCGTTTTAACTTTCCCATCAAAAGAAACACTAATAGCCAAAGAGTTAGAAACTGATGATCCACTCAGGAAGGTTACCATTAGAAAACAAAATCTGGACGTGTTGAGCAAAGTACATAAAGTTCTTTCCAATAAAGAGGCTACTGTCACATCTATTGAGGAGTTAGTGAAGGCAGCGGGAGTGTCTCTGGATCAGTATGTGAATGCTCTCAACGTGACAAAGTATGGGAAAACAGTTGTACTTCAACGAGCTCCATGTGAAACATACACAAACTATTACAACCCCGATCTCCTGAGGGCCTGGGAAGCAAACCTTGATGTTCAGTTTTGTCTTGACCCATATGCATGTATCACTTATATGGTAGCTTATATCACAAAAAATGAAATGAAGATGGGTCGTGTTTTGGAGGCAATTTCAAAGGAAACAGTAAATGATTCATGGTGTGGAAAAATGAAAAAATGTGCAAGGGCATTCCTAAATGCAAGAGAAATAAGTGCCCAAGAAGCTGTGTACAGACTACTTAGCTTCCCACTCTTCAAGTGTAACTTCCGGGAGGTTTTTGTACCAGCAGATCTGCCACAAAACCGCATTAAAGGGGCAGTAGCACATTTTTTGCCAAATTTATTTTTTCAAATTTTCTATTTATAATGATAATATTAAAATTATTTAGAGGGTAAAACATCTTATTACACAAACCCATTATCCGTAGTAGTGATAATGGTGTTGCTTATAAAGCACAAATTGCATGGCGGCCATTTTATTGTGAACACATTTTATTATTTCGAATGACAAAAACGATTCCCATGGCTTTACTTAGCCATGTACACTCATTTTTAACTTGATTTTCCGAAGAGAGAAGGGTGTTTTACGATTGGTGAAATTATTTTTGAAATACATTTCATCGACTTATTTGAGCGAAAAAACGTGCTACTGCCCCTTTAAGCTTCTGAAACCCCATTATCAAAGAAATGGATGATGACAGTGATGACATCTTTCAGTGATGACATCTTCCAGAAGGGCATCATTGACAGGTATGCCAACTGATCGGAGTCCCTGTCCAGCCTGTGCCTTGCAGAATTTGCTATCTGGTATTGCCCTGTGTACAACACCAAAACCAAAACTAATGATGACTCAGATTGTGATGGTGAAACTGTGTCTGAAAATGAGAAAGTTATTGAGTTATATTAAGGAATGGATGTTGAACAATGAAGAAGGCAACCACTTCTGGTGTACTCAGATACCATAAGAAGTCGAAAGTAAAAGAACCAGAATAATTTTATTACAGCCAGATAGTTCTCTTCAAACCCTAGACAAAGGAGGAGGATTTGCTACAGCTAGAATCCTTTGATGACTTTTACAAGACTCACATGGCAGAGATTACTGAAAACAGGGCAAAGGCTGAGCATCACACAGACATTATTGAGACAGCCTTAGAAGAGTTTCATGAGAATGGTCCTCCAACCCATATGTATGATGAAATATCTCAAGCCATCAGACAGGAGGAAAGTGTGTCAAGAGAAGAGGGTCAAAATCTTGACCCAGACTTTACAGTGCTAGTTCCTGATGGACATGTAGTGAACTGTGCAAATGTCGACAAACATGCATCACGCCCTGTTTCATACAGCATTGAACTGAGACCTGTTTTAGAACAAGATGAATTTTGTGCTCTTATAAGATCACTAAATTGTGAACAAAGGAATGTTTATCAACACATTGAGAAGTGGTTTTCCGAAGTTTCCAGAAGTAACAAAACAGGCACAACGCCTGAACCATTGCATCTATTTGTTTCTGGTGGTGCAGGAACAGGAAAATCTCACCTCATATCTGCAATCTTCCAAATGGCACTTCGAACTTTATACAGAGAAGGAGAAAACCCAGACGCTATAAAAGTAGCATTGACAGCCCCTACAGGAACTGCAGTTCACAACATTTCTGGAACTACTCTCCACTCCGCATTTCTCTTGCCGCTGGGACAAACAAAGAGCTACATCAAGTTATCTGATGATAAGAGAAACACTCTTCGCGCAAAGGCAAGTGCGTTAAAGCTCCTGATCGTAGACGAAATTTCTATGGTTGGAAGTGATATTCTTTTACAAATACACAACAGACTGTGTGAAATAATATCATCTAGTGCTCCTTTCGGAGGTGTTTCGGTTATTGTTGTTGGTGATCTCTACCAACTTCCACCAGTGTTGCAACAGTTTGTCTTCAAACGAGTCTCAAATCCCAATGTGAATTTGGCAGGATCACTGTGGAACAACTTCTCCTTCACTGAACTTCATGAGATAATGAGACAGAATGACGACCTCACATTTGCAAATCTGTTGAATAGGGTCAGAACAGCCTCCCACACTGATGAAGATGTTGCTCTACTAAAGCAACAGGAAATATCTAAAGACTGTAATGGATATCCATCTCAAGTTCTTCATGTCTTCTCAACAAACAAGTCAATGAACATAATAATCAGATGCTCTCTCAACTACAGACTCAGCATGAAACTCTAGTTGCAGTTGATAGAAAGCCTGCTGCACTGAAAACGTATGATGTTTCCCAGGACTCAAGGTTCACAAGAGGACTTCCTTCAGAAATGACCCTCGCGATTGATGCAAAAGTGATGCTCATTAGGAACATAGACATTTCGGATGGTCTGGTGAATGGTGCTCAGGGAAAGATCATAGCCTTCCTTAAGAGACAGTGTGAAGTGGAGGTTGTGTTTGTCCAGTTTGATGGTCCAGATGTTGATAAGCAAACACGTCAGAAGTCCAGGTATGTGGCTCAGTTGAAGCACTTCCCAGGAGCCACTCCAATAGAGAGGACAGAGATTTCCTTCACTGTGAATAAGGAAAATAAAGGACTGACAATCTCCAGATTCCAGTTTCGTCTCAAGTTGGCTTGGGCTTGCACAAAAATACACAAGGTACAGGGACTGACTGTAGAACAGATTGTAGTGAGCTTCCAACATCGTTTTTCTGATGGCCAAGCTTATGTAGCCCTCAGCAGGGTGAAGAACTTACATGGGCTTTTCCTGCTTCAGTTCCAACCAAGCAAGATTCATGCAAACCAGAATGTCATTTAAGAAATGCAGTGCCTCAAAAAGAAATCATTGTACCGCAGTGACAATTTCTTCAAAGGAGAGACATTACCCAAGAAATCACTGGTAGTTTCATCCCTTAACACAAGATCACTAGTGCTTCATTCAAAAGATGTTGCACAAGATCCTGTTTTCATGTTGTCTGATGTCATAGTGTTCACAGAGACTTGGCTGTCAACTACAATTAGACCAGACTGAGTGATCCTTAGAGATTATACTCTGATTAGATCAGATAAACCTCAAAGGGGTAACACAAGACAGGCAGGAGGAGTTGCTGTTGCTATGAAGACGTCATCATCCAGTTACAGAGTCATCCAGTCCCACTCAGATAAGTTTCTGCAAGTATTATCTCTGAACGTAACTGTGTTCGATATCTCTTTTAACATTGTGGCAGTGGATAACTCTCCAGACCATCACAACAAAATTTAACATTGCACATCAAAAGTGATGTCAATGCTTGATTCCATTGCATCATCAAACTCCTGTTCAACAGTTATCGCTGGAGATATAAATGAAGATGCTAAAGACGAGGGAGGCTTCAAGGAGACGTTGCAGTCAAGAGGATTTGTGCAGCATGTTCAGGGATCAACACACAAGGGTGGGTCTTGCCTGGACCACTTCTACACCAGTCCTGGTGTCCATGTGGAAGTAGAGATCACCAGTTGCTACTACAGTGACCATGACTGGATCTCTGGCAAAGCACAGTATTAGTGATAGGTAAAAGTTCTTTAGTACATGGAACTAATTAGCTCTTTTATAGTAATGAATAGGTGGCTTATAGCATATATCCGGGGGCATCCGTGTTTTACAAACACATCTTGTTCAATATGTCTATAATACAAAGGTCCATGCATCACACCAGGATGTTAAATAACCAATCACTCTGGCTACCTCCCTGATTGTAGACTTATTTTTGCTAATCAGGTGTATACACGCCTCAACAGTGTGCTTTGCTTTAGGCTCAGTAAGTCTTATGGCCATATTGACAGAATTTAATTCAAATCCTAAGAATTGAATTTCTTGCTGTGGTGAAAACACAGATTTCTCAGAGTACAATACAAATCCTTACTTAGTCAATAAATCTGCGGTCACATTGACATTATCTATGCAGTCACGCTTTGATTCTCCTTGTAAATAAATGTCATCAATGTATCCTGTTGACAAGTGACCCAATTGTCTTAGGTATGCAAACACTGGTTTCATAAGTTTTGTGGGGCTTCCTGGGGCAACAAGCCAAAACATTTGGAAAACAAACAAACCGATAAAACTTCCCCTTCCAATGAAATTTTAAATATTTTTTATGTTCAGGGGCAATTGGACAAGAGTGGTAAGCATCTCTAAGATCAACCGATGCAATCCAACAATTTCTAGTGATAAGTTTCACCACACTTTGCAAAGTCTCCATTTTGAAATGGTGGTATTCTACATGCTTATTCAAAGACTTTAGATTTAGAATCATTCGATGGCTGCCATCTTTTTTGTCTCTGACAAAAATGTTCGAAACAAAATTGCCATCAACTCTACCAGTTTCTTTAAGAACTCCTTTCTCTAATAACTTTAGAAGTTCATTTCCAATTACATTTTTCTCATACTCATTAAATGTATTGGCTATAGGTATGAACTTTCTCATTGGAGGGAAATCAAACTGAATGTGCATGCCTGTCACAATGTCTAGTATTTCAACAGTTTCCATTGATGAACATATTTAGAGATTTGCCCAGCTTTAAAAGATCTATGTTTGGACTTGACAGATAACTTTAAATCAATGACTAAACCAGATTGAGTACTCACCTTCGCGTTAGGTGTCTTTTTTACTCTAGGTGTCTGTCCACCAACTTCTGACCGGACTGGTGTCTTTTCTGAAATTGGTGTTTTCCTCCCCTCGGAAAATCCCTTGGTTGTCGACTGGTACGAGAAAAGTTGTCTCCCTTTAATTGGTGTGATTTGTATTTACCAACTTGGCACCCTATCCTGTTAGTTTCTTGGACTTCTTTCATTTCTTTCGGCAAGTCATGTCCGAATAGCAATGATGTGATTTTGTGATCAGCATTACAAAGACTCTTGAAGTCATTGTTTAAGGCAGGACGCATCGCCTCACGCCTCTAATGACAAATCATATTGGACTGTTCCGAGCATGGCCATAGAGTCAGCAATGGAGACAATAAGCTTCTAGTTATCAGGGTTTTGCTTCTTGTACAGTTCATCAAGTCTTTTGAACATTCGACAGTCTAGTGTCCTGTTGCCTGACATGTCGTGGCAAAGTTTTCCACACTGGTTGGTTAACTCTCGGAGTTTGGATAAAGTCAGTGTTACCTGGCTTTAGGTATTTATCCATTTTCTCTTTGAGAACTTTCGGCGCCATGCGATTTTCCCAACGTTTATTAATGTGTCCAGCCACTTTCTCATCAATATTTGAGCCAGACTGCTCCATGTCCATTAGAACGTCGGAGTTAGTTCTAGGGTTAGATTTTACGAGCGCCTCAGTAGCATCGCTTTCACCTGCATTATCGTGTG
Organism: Gibbula magus; assembly: GCA_936450465.1. Classification (NCBI taxonomy): domain Eukaryota; kingdom Metazoa; phylum Mollusca; class Gastropoda; order Trochida; family Trochidae; genus Gibbula; species Gibbula magus. The sequence goes on along the minus strand of OW388293.1, from coordinate 61,384,930 downwards.
CACCTCGCTCACCTTCCAGTGAATGCACGTCGTCAAGACTACTATCACTGTCATAATGAGGATATTTACTGGCCATGTTATCAGAACTGGTTTTGGCACGTTTTCGAAACGTCTCTCCACTGCAAGATGGTATGGGGTCAGGATTGGCCTCGGCTGGTTTACGGTTAGCTTCGCTCATCCCGGCCAACAAGTCGGCCATTTTAGACATACTTTTATTCAGGTCGTCTTTCATGCCCTTGATGCAACCAAAAACTTCATTTGCATCATTTGTAGTCGTGTCGCCACTTTGGTTATTGGAAGGCATTGCTTGGCTATACAGAATATCGTCTGCCAACATCTTATAAAAAAAGTCGCCCTCTGTCATAATGGCACATAGACGGCATAGTCAGAACCCCACACGACAAATGTCCAAATTCTACCTCTGTGAGGCACACTCATAGTTTGTTTATACAAGAATAAGAACTCCCGTTCAAACTTAAATAAAATTACTTCAAAATGAAGTGTCGTCACTTCGTTTACACACACACTGTAGATCTACTACATAAATCGACAAGCTCCGACAAGCGTCTTGTCACAGCCTATGCGCTACACACACTGACAACATGCGCATGCTCACCATCTCACTTAGTTCTGGAGTGACGTAGACTCTTGACGAGTTAGAATTGGGTCTGGCGGGGGATGTTGATGACTATGTGTTCTTGTTCAGATTAAATTCATTAAAATCATATGATAATATAAAAATATTTGCTAACACTTTACAATTTTATTTAATAGCTAAAGTTTTGAATATTTATTAAATAAAACAAGGAGTATTTTCAAAACATCTTTACCTTGTATCACAATCTATTTTACAAATGATTGGTTTCCTCTTCCTGGACTGGGCAAGGGGTCAAGCCACAACAACTTTATTTATAGGCACTGCGCTGATTTTGTTGCCCCTGGGTATCTGTCGCTGTTGTGGTAGGCTGGTACAGCTCTGTTGTCCTGGAATGTGGGTGAAGTTGTGAAGCTTCAATCCCTGAAGTGTCTTCACAAGACCAATAAACAATACCATCAGAATTATTCAAATATATACTTTACTTTGTTAAAATAATTTAATTATAATAGGTAAAGTGGTGCACCATGTACTAGCTATAGGTATGACGCTTTATGAATAAATATACTTTTGAAACTACATTACTTGGCCTACAGTACGTAAATTTGCGTTTGCAAAAATAAATTGGGTGCTGATCGAAAACTGAACAACTAGGTTTTATAATTCGTTTTTCAAACAATGGTGAATGAAAAGATTTACTGTTTCATTATTATCGATAATACTTGTAAACGTTCAGTACAACAGATTGCAATATTCATATTTGAACTATGGATTGGTATCAACAGACTTGAGTTGACAACACCTCTTCAAACGAAGGGGGGGCGGGATAGCGCAGTGGTTAGCGCGTTCGGCTTCGGATCAAGAGGGCCGTGGTTCGAATCCCGCCAGGGGCACGGCAACTTTGTCTGCAGTAGAGAACAGTTCTACACGCAGTAAGGTTTGGGTGCAATGCTACACTGAATTTCAGAGTAGTACCACCCATGGTTCGCTAGTTCCAGCCGTTGCTCGCAGGTTTCACCGCAATGCCTAGCCACATGGCGTTGCGGGCTTTCTCCCTGCCGTAATACTAGCAGCCGCGATATAAGCGAAATACTCTTGAAAGCGGCGTTAAATCCCAACTCACCTCACCTCACCTCACCTCAAACGAAGGTCATTGCATCATGTTTTGAAAATACACGTTGATTAAATTGTCTAGATCGATAGGGCAGTCTGATATTTTAATGTGAAAATGCCAAATTTTCACTGACATACTTACCCAGCTTTACAGGAGCAATAACTGTCCACGATCTTCTCAGCACCTGCGTTGATGCTCAAATGGAGCGTGTGAGGGCTCTGGGACGTAGACATTGACCGCCAGCATTTGGCATCAATGTCAGACAGTGTATCCGCCATTTTGACAGCTTAGCATCCCAAAGCTTGGGGGACGTAGCAACAGTAACCAAGGTGGGCGGAGCTTGGCGCGAAAGTCGGAACCATGAATGGGATAATTAAGGTTAAAACCTTGACACTGTTGCTTCATTCTTTCTGTAGATTTAAATAGAACTTGGAACTGGTAATACCTAGCTATATATAGACTAATGGCATTCCGTCACAAAAAAACGTTAGCTGTCCCTAGCCTGCAAGGCGAGCGAGTTGACTATAACAGATTAATTTGATTGTTTATATTTTTTTTAAATACCTTGGAAGACATAACATAACCAATTCATTTTTCAGTCCACTTTTGATTTATTCAACGAAATCTCATGAACTACATTATTTCTTTGTAGATACACGCAATAGGAGACACAATAAGCGTTCGAGCCAGTTTACGTCAATTATTACAGACTCGGTTATTGAAACCGGTTTTGGTTTTGTAGAATTGTTTCCCTGAGTAGTCTGACATATCAGCGTATGAAATACGTGTGTTATAAATATAATACCACACTCAGTCTCATTAGATACGAATTGTACCAAACTTGTGACCTTCCTATGGTATCTGACCTCACTTTCGCTCGTTCAGATACTGTCGGAAGAACACAAGTTTAGTATAATTCGTATCTAATGAGACCTTGTGTAGTATTCTCTATGTAGTTGACAAGCATTTTCAGTGTATCGTTACCATTGCAGGGCAAACAAAAGCAAAGCAAGCGCACACAGACCTTCTTTCAGTTCTGCAACTCAAAGGAATCCAGCACTTTGCTGTGCACAGATGTGGCAGCACGTGGACTCGACATCCCTCTTGTGGACTGGATCATCCAGTACGACCCTCCAGATGATCCGAAAGTAAGTGTTCTTGTCCAAATTTCCAAAAGGTTATTATTCCAATAGAATCTTTAGATCGACCCAGTATGAACCTGGTTAAAGAGGTTCCCAACAATAATCAAAATAAATGAAAAATTGCTGTAAATTGGCATGATGCAAGCTGAGTATGTATTATTCAAGATTTTAAAAGAAAAAGTGCATGTCACAAACCTTCTTTTTCTGCAAAATGGTGTTTTTTTGTGGTAATGTTTAAAAAAATGGCAAACTTGTTTTATTTTGTTAAAGTCACTTTTTCAAAAATAATGATAATCATTCAGAGCTATATTGTTGTTTTCTTTCATAAATGGAATGTTATTAGAATAGAATGCAATGTGTATGTTGTTTTTTTGCCAATTGAAGTTAAATGATAAATACACTGTCAACCATAATAAAAATAAATAAAATATTCCAAACATGAAAAAACATGTGAAAAACTTACCTCTAAAAAATAATAGAAAATAAAAAAACATATGTCACGGACCTATTTTCTGAGTAATTTGATGCTGAAGTTGAATATTTGTGAAAAGTAATGGCAAAGGGAGATAACTCTTCACTTGAAAATTGAATTTTTTATTACGTAATTCATTTATATAAGGTTAAAGAGCTGATAATTATTTTACCATAAAACAAAAACTATTTCACACAACAATAATGTCATTACCTTTCTTTATTAGTATCCAAAGGTAATTTGATTTTTAGCTCATCAGGCCTGAAAGGCCCGATGGGCTTATGGCATGGGATGCCGTCCGTCTGTCCGTCCGTCCGTCCGTCCGTCCGTCCGTCCGTCCGTCCGTCCGTCCGTAAACTTTTCACTTTTTCGACTTCTTCTCCAGAACCAATGACTCTTGAGAGCTGAAATTTTATGTACACACTCCTTGGCCAATGGGGATTCTAAATTGTAGATTTGGTAACCCTGTGACCCCAAATAAGGGCCAGAGGGGTCACAACCTAAAAATCATTTTTCATCTTTTTCTCCAGTCCCAAAAGCTCTAGAAAGCTGAAATGTTATGTACAGACTCCTTGGCCAATGGGGATTCTAAATTGTAGATTTGGTGATCTTGTGACCTCAAATATGGATCACAGGGGTAACCACTTAAAACAGCTGTTTTAATGAGCTGTGAAGATAATGAGATTTTATGTGCACTTCATATGTCAGCTTAAAGGAGAATATTAGAGAAAAACTTTGTTTTAACATGTTCAACAGTATTGTTTAAGACAAAGTGTGTCCAAAAAATTATTAAAATGCGACATTTCATGTAGAAACGCTGAAAAAACGTTTCCGGTGCGAGTCGTTTTCCGGAAATCCCCGAGAGTTTATCAGGCTGGCAGCAGTCACGTGATATGATGTCAAAGATGCTCTCCCGCGCGCTGAGACAGTGTATTTTCTACGTTCCTAGTGCTGTTATGGCTTTCTCGGAAAGCGATGGCAGCGTTGATTTTCAACCATCTGACATACATAACATCCGTCCTTATCAGTATGAATTAACCTATTGTGAATCAACATTGAGTTGAACACAAGGAATCAAGTGAGGATGAGCTTTCAGAAGTAAACAGTGAGAGAGTTGGAAATACAGATTCGTACGTAGTGACTGGCAAACTCTAACGTTACAATTTCACAATAAGTGGATTATGCCGTACATTAAATAGTTATTGTCTACATGTAGATAACATGGGTGTCAACAACTTATATGTAGTTAATTAAAATATGTTACTACAAATTATACTGCTTTATTCGTATATATACTGTACCACTGAAGTAACCAGTTGCACAGGACAAAATGAACGATCTTGATTCTCGATTATTCAAATCATGTTTGCTTTAAAAACGTATTGATATTAAATATTGTTATTATTTAGATCTAACGTACAAACCACTGTTCAATCCTAATCAAGTAAGATAGACAGTAAGATCTACACATAGCTATGTGAGAGATTTGGTAGTCACGAAAACCGGACTAACACGATAATAAGGAACTCGTGATATTAGAAGCCTGTAATAACATAGTGTAAAGCCCTGTTTATACGGCGAACTTTGTAGTGCACATATGCAATATTGCTTATGGTAGTCATATAAGCATGTTAGTAACAGTAAATTTACTATGCGTTCATGCGTGTTTAATTTCTGCCTAAGAAAATGGGATTCAAACTCTTTTAATATATGAATAGAGAATTTCTAAAATATGTAATGATTTACTCAAATGCAAACGCTTGCCGTATAAACAGGGCTTACTATTAACCGAGTTGGAGGGGGGGAGGGGCTTTGACTTTGAGTCACTTTCTACGTGTGCTTTCTACTAGTTCTGCCTTGCAGACAGTAATTATTTGAACTTGGGTTGCTAGACAGTTACGTGTTCTCCTATCACAAGTACACAAACCAAGCACCCACAAGGATTGAACACTGAAACTTATTATTTTTGCAATAATCATTTGTTATGTACAATCAGTGGAAATGCATTTTTAGCTCATCAGGCCTGAAAGGCCCGATGGGCTTATGGCATGGCATGGCGTCCGTCCATCCGTCCGTAAACTTTTCACTTTTTCGACTTCTTCTCCAGAACCAATAACTCTAGAGAGCTGAAATGTTATGTACAGACTCCTTGGCCAATGGGGATTCTAAATTGTAGATTTGGTGACTCTGTGACCCCAAATAAGGGCCCCAGGGGTCATAACCTTAAAAGCTATTTTCATCTTCTTCTCCAGAACCAATGACTCCAGAGAGCTGAAATTTTATGTACAGACTCCTTGGCCAATGGGGATTCTAAATTGTAGATTTGGTGACCCTGTGACCCCAAATAAGGGCCTCACAGGCCATTACCTAAAATCCTGTTTTCATCTTTTTCTCCGGAACAAAAAGACCTAGAAGGCTGTAATATTGTATGCAAACTCTTTAGCAAATGGGGATTTTAACTTGTAAATTTGGTGACCCTGAGACCCCTGAGGCCACAGCCAAAAAAACCTGTCGAAATTGAATTTTGAACTGATATTTTATGTGCACTTCTTTCACTTTATTTGAAATGTATGTCGACTTGAAAGAACAATTTACATTGTGGACATGTTTGTCAAATTGATGTAATCAATGTGAAATGAGAACTGTTGAATAGCCTATGAAATGAAAATTGTGACAAGGCATAAAGGACTAAATTGAAGAGGAGTTAAGAATTCTTTTATTTTACATGAGATATGTGAACTGCATATGACTGGTGATGAAATGATAAGATAAGATTATTTTCATCTTCTTCTCCAGAACGAAAAGACCTAGAAGGTTGTCATGTTGTGTAATGAGTCTTTAGCCAATGAAGATTCTAAATTGTAGATTTGGTGACCCTGTGGCCCCAAATAAGGGCCTCACAGGCCATTACCTAAAATCCTGTTTTCATCTTTTTCTCCGGAACAAAAAGATCTAGAAGGCTGTAATATTGTATGCAAACTCTTTAGCCAATGGGGATTCAAACTTGTAAATTTGGTGACCCTATGACCCCAAATATGGGCCACAGCCTAAAAAAAACTTTTGAAAATGAATTTTGAACTGATATTTTATGACACTTCAGCCACTTTATTTGAAATGTATGTCGACTTTAGATAACAATCTACATTGTGGACATGTTTGTCAAATTGATGTAATCAATGTGAAATGAGAACTATTGAATAGCCTATGAACTGAAAATTGTGACAAGGCATAAAGGACTAAATTGAAGAGGAGTTAAGAATTCTTTTATTTTACATGAGATATGTGAACTGCATATGACTGGTGATGAAATGATAAGATAAGATTATTTTCATCTTCTTCTCCAGAACGAAAAGACCTAGAAGGTTGTCATGTTGTGTAATGAGTCTTTAGCCAATGAAGATTCTAAATTGTAGATTTGGTGACCCTGTGGCCCCAAATAAGGGCCTCACAGGCCATTACCTAAAATCCTGTTTTCATCTTTTTCTCCGGAACAAAAAGATCTAGAAGGCTGTAATATTGTATGCAAACTCTTTAGCCAATGGGGATTCAAACTTGTAAATTTGGTGACCCTGTGACCCCAAATATGGGCCACAGCCTAAAAAAAACCTTTGAAAATGAATTTTGAACTGATATTTTATGACACTTCAATCACAATGATTTGAAATATATGTCTACTTTAGATAATAATCTACATTGTGGACATGTTTGTCAAATTGATGTAATCAATGTGAAATGATAACTATTGAATAGCCTATGAACTTAAAATTGTGACAAGTCATAAAGGACTAAATTGAAGAGGAGTTAAGAATTCTTTTATTTTACATGAGATATGTGAACTGCATATGACTGGTGATGAAATGATAAGATAAGATTATTTTCATCTTCTTCTCCAGAACGAAAAGACCTAGAAGGTTGTCATGTTGTGTAAAGAGTCTTTAGCCAATGGAGATTCTAAATTGTAGATTTGGTGACCCAGTGGCCCCAAATAAGAGCCCCGTAGGCCATTACCTAAAATCCTGTTTTCATCCAGAACAAACTAGAAGGAATATTTTGTTCAGAATGTTTAGATGTTTGGATGACAAGGCTTAGAACCGAGATTGTTTAGCCAAGGTGATTCAAAATTGTACTATGTACCATGAGATTCATCACATTGCCTGTTCTCTTTAAGCCTTATACAGTTAGATCAGTGCTGCCAGTGTTTAGTGCAAGCAAGAGTCTATTACATAATTTGGCGGTAAAACACAAAAAACACAGCTGGCTTGTAACCAGAGCCAAGGGGTCAGAATATTGCATAATCTCCTGTGTGTTGACCTTGCTGAGTGCTCTCTCTCAATTTCAAGACTAAGATTTGTCAGGGTTAGGGATTGTGCATTATATTGAGACAACATATTTCTGTCTTCATCATCAAACAAAATAAACTCTGATGAGCTACAGAGCCCATGGCTCTATTTTTAGTAAATATATTAAAAAAACAGGATCCAACATAGACGTAGGAAGGGTTCAAAAGTTAGGGCAAGATTTAGAATTTAGTAAGTGGGGGTGGTGGGGTGTAATATAAGCGACAGATATCATTTTAGCGTTGAATATTACTATAGTTTTCAAATGATTTATAACCAGGAAATATTTTTTGTGTGTCTGACAATGCCATTTGAGGTGCCATGTTGGCCATATTAAATTGAAATTAATCTAATACAGTTATTAGCCAATGACAAATAATTATACAACTGTGTACTAAGTTTTAAGGCCTACACATCCCCATCCTAGGCGGTACCCAGGGTTTTATATATGCTCAATTAGTCTCCCTGGAGCATATATAAAACTCTGGGTAACCGAAGATGACACATCCCATAAGAAGGCATTATAAGTTATAAGTTATATCCTTATAAAGGCCTGTTAATTACGAGTACTCTAAGACTAACTATCATTTATTTATAAAACTGTTTTAATATAAGGGATCAAAATTCTCTGAACATAGTGAGACAGATTCCGACGGTTTTCGGTCCCTCTTTCCTCTTTGACACTATCCAAACCTTTCGCCGCGCTGCATCCGTCTTTTCACTTGAAAACTAAAAAAATGTAAACTTCTGTCCAGACTTTGATGAATTGCTGCACACCAACGCTGCACAATATACCATATCAAGTCCGAAACTACCCGAATTCTATGTATTCAACCGATTCTTCATCTACTCTAATGCCTTCCCTTTCACTGCGCTAAGGATCCACAGCGGGCCGTAGAGCATCTCTGACGTCACAGCCTAAACCTGCCGAAGGCTACCGGCAAATATGCATACGCGCACAGGCAACAGTAGGCGCGGTTGTTATATCGCGTAATTAGTAATTAAACACGGCTTTCCATATTATTTTCGGGGGAATATGTTTTTTAAAGTATATTTTACTATAACAGAATATAAATCTTTACAAATATTCTCCTTTAAGAGTAATACTACATTATTTACATGTTTGATGTAATCAATGTGAAGTTAGAACTATTGAATAGCCTGTGAACTGAATATTGTGACAGGATGCATAGGAAAAAAATGTAAAAAGGGTTAAGAAATGTTTTATTTTACATTAGATATGTGAACTAAATATGACTGGTGATGAAGTAAGATAAGACTATTAAAACTAGCTACATGAGTTTGTGATACCATATCTTCTTTTCCAATAAAGAAAAATAAATAAAGATGGGGAAAACAAAATTTAAAATATATAATTTATTGGCTGTGAGTCCAGGGTCTGCATGTTGTGTAATTGCAGGTGTTGACCTGGGGAGTGACCACTCCCTGGCAGAGATGCAATCAGCAGCTAATACACGGAGGTTTCAGGTTACTTCTTTGCTGTGTTACTGATTTAGTCTTACACTCAGATAGAATTTATTAATTAAATATTGAAAAGGAGCCTATGAAACTATGAGCCTATGAGAAACAGGATTTTTAGAAACAATCATTATGTAATAAATGTTGATAATTCCAGAATAAAAATAAGAAGTAAAACAATAAACTGCAAAGGTCTACATTATTTATAATGAATATGGATTAATGTGTAACCAATTTTGATAATAACTTTTAAATTTGATGACTGGGCAATGACTTATTATGTGATATCTTAATCTTTTCCTTAGAGATAATTAATTACATGATTCCTGATGAGCTTCAGAGTCAGTGGCTCTATTTTTAATGTTTCTCACAACACATGAAAAATAGTGGCAAAGGGAGATAACTTTTCACTGGGAAATTAAATTTTTTATGACATAATTCAATTATATATGGTTGAAGAGCTGGTAATGTTTTACCATAAAACATAAACTATTTTACACAACCATAATAACATTACCTTTCTTTATTAGTATTCAAAGGTAATTTGTTTTTCAATATTTCTCACATCACACTGTTGATGAAAAATGGACCTAAGCTATTAAGTTCTGAGAGCGAAAATCTGACAATTGGAGATGTGCGTGGGCAATTGTTGCGAACCTCTTTAAAGCCATCCTAGCAGCATGCCATTGCTGGATACCTGATTTATTTGGGTTTTTTAACCCCGGGGTGAAACCCAAGGGGGTTATGTTGTAGCGCAGCCCGTCTGTCCGTCCGCCAGTCCGTCCTGAAAAGGCTACTTGTGTTCTGAAATCAACTCCTTTCACAGATTTTGTCCAATCTTTCTGAAACTTTACTCATGCTTTGGATATACATCTGTGATACGCATGTGCTGCTTGACTTAGAGCGCTTGGCTTTCCAATTTCAGCCTGACAGTAACTTTTAATTTGTCAGCATTTGGTAAATGTTATGTATCATAGTCACACACTTAGGTTATAACTTTTGACCTTGTGACCCTGACCTTGATGTAGAATCCATTTTTGGCCATAATTATTTACTGATTGGTGATAGGTCTTAGGTATTTGACATGTTTATTTATTTTGAATAGCTCATTAAATTACCCTTACATTTAAAATGCATTTTTGGACAATAAGGAAGCCAGGTTCTTGTACTCTCAGAGCACTCTTGTTAAAAATCAAATGCATTCAGTTATTGATTGAACTTCCTCTGATTTTAGCACTACTTCACCTCGTATACGTATTAACACATCATACCTTGTTACATCACAATCCATCTGAACAAACCGTTGATTCTAAAGTTTGTATTCACTTTGGAAGATCAAATGTATCTTGTATAAAGAGTTTTTGAGAGCCACATTGAATGATAGATCAGCAAGACACAATTCGTCGGTATAACCCTTAAGTTGCGTATTTCTATTTTACCCATTTTAGCCCCTGTGGCGGAATTTACAGACCCTCCAGCTCGCAGCAGTATTTTGGCTTAGGCACTAATTAACTCTGCTGGCGGAATATTCCAGGCGGCGATTCCGGTACCGTTTTTACGAAATATATCTCAGCTACATCGTGAAAACGGACTATATATGGGCATTCAATACAAATTCAAGTCCCGGCACCAGTACACAGATGGCTAATTCATAACCGTGACTTTGAATGAATTTTCTATGATTTTTCGTTTTTATTCTATTACTTTCTAATTCTATTACTCTTTAATTCGGGCCTCAAAATATCATAAATATGAAACGAAAAAATTCAAATGTAAAAATTATTAGAATGCGACCTTTGGTTATAATTCTATAGCTGTGTAAAGATTGTCTTTATTTCCACCTCTAAAATCGTAAATACTTACAACATGTATGCGGCATTGCAAACGGACGTTCATCGCACTTTTCAAAGAAATCATAATCTAGAACCAGTTGACAAATAAGCACATGTCAACCCAAATATGGTTATAAGCCCATCAGGCCTGAAAGGCCCGATGGGCTTATGGCATGGGATGTCGTCCGTCCATCCGTCCGTCCGTCAGTCCGTAAACTTTTCACTTTTTCAACTTCTTCTCCAGAACCAATGACTCTAGAGAGCTGAAATTTTATGTACAGACTCCTTGGCCAATGGGGATTCTATATTGTAGATTTGGTGACCCTGTGACCCCAAATAAGGGCCCCAGGGGTCATAACCTTAAAAGCTATTTTCATCTTCTTCTCCAGAACCAATGACTCCAGAGATCTGAAATTTTATGTACAGACTCCTTGGCCAATGGGGATTCTAAATTGTAGATTTGGTGACCCTGTGACCCCAAATATGGGCCCCAGGGGTCACAACCTTAAAAGCTATTTTCATCTCCTTCTCCAGAACCAATGACTCCAGAGAGCTGACATTTTATGTACAGACTCCTTGACTGATAGGAATTCTAAATTGTAGATTTAGTAAGGGTTAACAATTTTTTTATTTTACATTAGATATGTGAACTAAATATGACTGGTGATGAAGTAAGATAAGACTATTAAAACTAGCTACATGAGTTTGTGATACCACATCTTCTTTTCGAATAAAGAAAAATAAATAAATATGGGGAAAACAAAATTTTTACTATATAATTCACTGGCTGTGAGTCCAGGGTCTGCATATTGTGTAATTGCAGGTGTTGACCTGGGGAGTGACCACTCCCTGGCAGAGATGCAAACAGCAGCTAATACACGGAGGTTTCAGGTTACTTCTCTGCTGTGTTACTGATTTAGTCTTACACTCAGATGCTCAATAGAATTTATTAGCAGCTCCGACTAAGTCGGAGCCTTGCTCTCAGTTTTTGTGCAGTTTCCATCGCCGCCGCCGCCGCTACCGCGGCCGCGTTTTGTATTCGCTATAACTTTTTTCCTATTAGGTTTTGAGAACTCATATACATAACTTCTTACTTATACCCCTTGGGAATTATTTTGACATGTTCACATTCAAGGTCAAAGGTCAAGGTCACGAGTTCTGAAATCGCTAAAAAAAATCCTTGTAAACACGATAACTTGAAAAATATTTGAGCTATCAGGCTCTTCTTTGGTGTATATCAACTATGGAGAAAGGCCAAGATTTGAAAAGGTTTTCGCTAACATCCGTCAAAGGTCAAGGTCATAGTGAGGTCACAACTTAAGCATGCTTTTGCAAAAATGTATTATTTCAACTATAACACTTTGAATCATTACATGATTGTGATACACAATGAAAAGTGATCACTGATTGTTTGACCTTGAATTTTAAAGGTCTCCAGACAACCAGACAGCCATGTCGTACATCCTGAAGCAAGGAGGGACAGTGTCCCCGGCACTTCTTCAGGAGTCCTTGGAGTTTCTCCGGCAGAATCCTAGCCCCTCACGGATGGGAGCCCGACCCGGAGATATTTGCAACTATCTCCCGGTTGTTCGGGTTATTCCAGGTGGACCTGTTTGCGTCAGAGACTAACAAGCAGGTTTCAGTGTATTGCTCCCGGCTACCCGACCCAAGAGCGGTAGCTGCGGACACATGCACGCTAGACTGGACCAACAGAGTACTGTGGTCGTTCCCAGCGGAACTTTTGTCGCACCTAGCGATTCAGCCGGCTCGTCTGCTAGTGCTGATCACTCCGCTGTGGATAGCGCAGTCCTGGTTTCCACTGGTACTCAGGTTTCTGGTTTTGCCACCTGTTCTGTTACCGTGTCGACCAGGACTGCTAGCTCAGGAGGGCAAGCCACACCCCAAACCCGAGGTTCAGTGGGTGGCTTGGGCTCTATCCAGAAGTGACCGTGAATTTTAAAGGTCAAGGTCACGAGATAGGGTCAAGGTCACCAGTTCTGAAATCACTAAATAACTTCTTTCCAAGGAGGTATCAACACGTCGTATACATAGCTTCGTACCTATGTCCCTGGGGAATTATTTTGACATGTTCATATTCAAGGTCAAAGGTCAAGGTCACAAGTTCTGAAATTTCTAAAAAAATCCTTGAAATCCTTGTAAACACGATAACTTGAAAAATATTGGTGCTATCAGGCTTTTATTGGGTGTATATCAACTATGGAGAAAGGCCAAGATTTGAAAAGGTTTTCGCTAACATCCGTCAAAGGTCAAGGTCATAGCGAGGTCACAACTTAAGTATGCTTTTGCAAAAATATCTTATTTCAACTATTAACACTTTGAATCATTACATGATTGTGATACACAATGAAAAGTGATCACTGATTGTGTGACCTTGTTTTTCAAAGGTCAAGGTCACGAGATATGGTCATGCTGACCAGTTCTGAAATCACTAAGTAACTTTCCATGAAGATATTAACACCTCATATAGATAGATTAATTTCTTTCTTATACACCTGGTGAATGATTTTGACATGTTCACATTCAAGGTCAAAGGTCAAGGTCATAATTCTGAAATCACTACAACAATCCTTGTAAACATGATAACTTCAAACTTTGGAGAATGACCAAGATTTGAAAACGTTTTCGCTAAAATCTGTCAAAGGTCAAGGTCACAGTGTGGTCAAAACTTAAGCATGCTTTTGTGAATATGCAGTATTTTAACTATGAACACTTTGAGTCATTGCATGTTTGTTATACGCTATGAAAAGTGATCATTGATGGTCTGACCTTGAAGGTCAAAGGTCAAGGTCATGAGATATTGGTTAAGGCCACGTTAATCCTTTGATCAAATTTTGAAAGAAGATATAGGTTTTAAGAACAAACTTGTGAAAAGTGACCCCAGTGATGATTAGTAATAACTCGAATAATGAACAAACTTTTGTTAAAAAGAATTCCAATTTTGTTGATGCTGACGAGAAGGCGGAACAGGTAAAGGCGAGACCCTAAGTTTCGGAGCTGCTCTGCTTTTTTCGGTGTCCCGCAAACACTAATCTAGTTTTCAAGGTCACCGCGACACTTTGACCACTTTTCTAACTCTTGTGTACGCGATACATCTTGACCGTTGAACTAAAAGTCTTCAAACTTGGTGTCAGTCTACACTTGGGGATGATGCAGACACCAGGGGATTTTGGTGACCTTGACCTTATTTTCATGGTCACTACAACACTTTGACCACTTTTCGAACTCTTGTTATCACCATTTTTAGCTCATCAGGCCTGAAAGGCCCGATGGGCTTATGGCATGGCATGGCGTCCGTTAGTCCATCCGTCCGTCTGTAAAACTTTTCGCTTTTTCGGCTTCTTCTCCAGAACCAATGACTCCAGAGAGCTGAAATTATATGTACAGACTTCTTGGCCAATGGGGATTCTAAATTGTAGATTTGGTGACCCTGTGACCCCAAATAAGGGCCTTACAGGCCATTACCTAAAATCCTGTTTTCATCTTTTTCTCCGGATCAAAAAGACCTAAAAGGCTCTAATATTGTATGCAAACTCTTTAGCCAATGGGGATTCTAACTTGTAAATTTGGTGACCCTGTGACCCCAAATATGGGCCACAGCCTAAAAAACCTTTGAAAATGAATTTTGAACTGATATTTTATGACACTTCAATCACTTTATTTGAAATGTATGTCGACTTGAGATAACAATCTACATTGTGGACATGTTTGTCAAATTGATGTAATCAATGTGAAATGAGAACTATTGAGTAGCACAAGTCATAAAGGACTAAATTGAAGAGGAGTTAAGAATTCTTTTATTTTACATGAGATATGTGAACTGCATATTACTGGTGATGAAATGATAAGATAAGATTATTTTCATCTTCTTCTCCAGAATGAAAAGACCTAGAAGGTTGTCATGTTGTGTAAAGAGTCTTTAGCCAATGGAGATTCTAAATTGTAGATTTGGTGACGCTGTGGCCCCAAATAACGGCCTCACAGACCATAACCTAAAATCCTGTTTTCATCCAGAACAAACTAGAAGGAATATTTTGTTCAGAATGTTTAGATGTTTGGATGACAAGGCTTAGAACCGATAAAATTGTGCAGAGATTGTTTAGCCAAGGTGATTCTAAATTGTACTATGTACCATGAGATTCATCACATTGCCTGTTCTCTTTAAGCCTTATACAGTTAGATCAGTGCTGCCAGTGTTTAGTCAATCCGTCCATCCGTCCATCCGTCCATCCGTCCATCCGTAAACTTTTCGCTTTTTCAACTTCTTCTCCAGAACCAATGACTCCACAGAGCTGAAATTTTATGTGCAGACTCCTTGGCCAATGGGGATTCTAAATTGTAGATTTCGTGACCATGTGACCCCAAATGGGGTCACAGGGGTCACATCCTTAAAAACCTATTTTCATCTTCTTCTCCAGTTCCAAAAGGTCTAGAGAGCTGAAAAGTTATGTGCAGACTCCTTGGCCAATGGGGATTCCAAATTGTAGATTTCGTGACCCCGTGACCGCAAATGGGGTCACAGGGGTCACATCCGTAAAAACCTATATTCATCTTCTTCTCCAGTTCCAAAAGGTCTAGAGAGCTGAAAAGTTGTGTGCAGACTCCTTGGCCAATGGGGATTCTAAATTGTAGATTTTGTGACCATGTGACCCCAAATGGGGTCACAGGGGTCACATCCTTAAAAACCTTTTTTCATCTTCTTCTCCAGTTCATAAAGGTCTAGAGAGCTGAAAAGTTGTGTGCAGACTCCTTGGCCAATGGGGATTCTAAATTGTAGATATCGTGACCATGTGACCCCAAATGGGGTCACAGGGGTCATATCCTTAAAACCCTATTTTCATCTTCTTCTCCAGTTCCAAAAGGTCTAGAGAGCTGAAAAGTTGTGTGCAGACTCCTTGGCCAATGGGGATTCTAAATTGTAGATATCGTGACCATGTGACCCCAAATGGGGTCACAGGGGTCACATCCTTAAAACCTATTTTCATCTTCTCCAGTTCCAAAAGGTCTAGAGAGCTTAAAAGTTGTGTGCAGACTCCTTGGCCAATGGGGATTCTAAATTGTAGATTTCGTGACCATGTGACCCCAAATGGGGTCACAGGGGTCACATCCTTAAAAACCTATTTTCATCTTCTCCAGTTCCAAAAGGTCTAGAGAGCTGAAAAGTTGTGTGCAGACTCCTTCGCCAATGGGGATTCACAGTCACAGTGGTCATGATCTAAGAACCTATCTTTTGCTTGTAAACAATAACTTAAATAACATAAATATTCAACTTTAGATAGTAAATCAATGAAACCCTGATGAGCTACAGAGCCCATGGCTCTATTTTTAGCTCATCAGGCCTGAAAGGCCCGATGGGCTTATGGCATGGCATGGTGTCCGGCGTCCGTCCATCCGTCCGTCCGTCCATCCGTAAACTTTTCGCTTTTTCGACTTCTTCTCCAGAACCAATGACTCCACAGAGCTGAAATTTTATGTGCAGACTCCTTGGCCAATGGGGATTCTAAATTGTAGATTTTGTGACCCCATGACCCGAAATGGGGTCACAGGGGTCACATCCTTAAAAACCTATTTTCATCTTCTTCTCCAGTTCCAAAAGGTCTAGAGAGCTGAAAAGTTGTGTGCAGACTCCTTGGCCAATGGGGATTCTAAATTGTAGATTTCGTGACCCCATGACCGCAAATGGGGTCACAGGGGTCACATCCTTAAAAACCTATTATCATCTTCTTCTCCAGTTATAAAAGGTTTAGAGAGCTGAAAAATTGTGTGCAGACTCCTTGGGTAATGGGGATTCTAAATTGTAGATTTCGTGACCCCATGACCTCAAATGGGGTCACAGGGGTCATATCCTTAAAAACCTATTTTCATCTTCATCTCCAGTTCCAAAAGGTCTAGAGAGCTGAAAAGTTGTGTGCAGACTCCTTGGCCAATGGGGATTCTAAATTGTAGATTTCGTGACCCCATGACCCCAAATGGGGTCACATGGGTCACATCCTTTAAAACCTATTTTCATCTTCTTCTCCAGTTCTAAAAGGTTTAGAGAGCTGAAAAAATGTGTGCATACTCTTTGGGTAATGGGGATTCTAAATTGTAGATTTCGTGACCCAATGACCCCAAATGGGGTCACAGGGGTCATATCCTTAAAAACCTATTTTCATCTTCTTCTCCAGTTCCAAAAGGTCTAGAGAGCTGAAATATTGTGTGCAGACTCCTTGGCCAATGGGGATTCTAAATTGTAGATTTCGTGACCCCGTGACCCCAAATGGGGTCACAGGGGTCACATCCTTAAAAACCTATTTTCATCTTCTTCTCCAGTTCCAAAAGGTCTAGAGAGCTGAAAAGTTGTGTGCAGACTCCTTGGCCAATGGGGATTCTAAATTGTAGATTTCGTGACCCCATGACCCCAAATGGGGTCACATGGGTCACATCCTTTAAAACCTATTTTCATCTTCTTCTCCAGTTCCAAAAGGTCTAGAGAACTGAAAAATTGTGTGCATACTCCTTGGCCAATGGGGATTCTAAATTGTAGATTTTGTGACCCTGTGATCCCATTTGGGGTCAATGGGGTCACATCCTTAAAAACCTATTTTCATCTTCTTCTCCAGTTCCAAAAGGTCTAGAGAGCTGAAATATTGTGTGCAGACTCCTTGGCCAATGGGGATTCTAAATTGTAGATTTCGTGACCCCATGACCCCAAATGAGGTCACAGAGGTCACAACCCAAAAAACCTATTTTCCTCTTTTTCTCCAGTTCCAAAAGGTCTTGAGAGCTGAAAATTTCTGTAGAGACTCTTTAGTCAAAGGTGATTCTTAATTGTAGGATTGGTGACCCTGTGACTCCAAATACAGGTCACGAGTCATGATCTAAAAACCTATTTTTTGCTTGTTAACAATGTATTACTTGAGATAACTTAGATATTCAACCTTAGATAATAAATCAAATCCTGATGAGCTACAGAGCCCATGGCTCTATTTTTAGCTCATCAGGCCTGAAAGGCCCGATGGGCTTATGGCATGGCATGGTGTCCGGCGTCCGTCCATCCGTCCATCCGTCCATCCGTCCATCCGTCCATCCGTAAACTTTTCGCTTTTTCGACTTCTTCTCCAGAACCAATGACTCCACAGGGCTGAAATTTTATGTGCAGACTCCTTGACCAATGGGGATTCTAAATTGTAAATTTCATGACCCCATGACCCCAAATGGGGTCACAGGGGTCACATCCTTAAAAACCTATTTTCATCTTCTTCTTCAGTTCCAAAAGGTCTAGAGAGCTGAAAAGTTGTGTGCAGACTCCTTGGCCAATGGTGATTCTAAATTGTAGATTTTGTGACCCCATGACCCCAAATGGGGTCACAGGGGTCACATCCTTAAAAACCTATTTTCATCTTCCTCTTCAGTTCCAAAAGGTCTAGAGAGCTGAAAAGTTGTGTGCAGACTCCTTGGCCAATGGGGATTCTAAATTGTAGATTTCGTGACCCCATGACCCCAAATGGGGTCACAGGGGTCACATCCTTAAAAACCTATTTTCATCTTCTTCTCCAGTTCCAAAAGGTCTAGAGAGCTGAAAAGTTGTGTGCAGACTCCTTGGCCAATGGGGATTCTAAATTGTAGATTTCGTGACCCCATGACCCCAAATGGGGTCACAGGGGTCACATCCTTAAAAACCTATTTTCATCTTCTTCTCCAGTTCCAAAAGGTCTAGAGAGCTGAAAAGTTGTGTGCAGACTCCTTGGCCAATGGGGATTCTAAATTGTAGATTTCGTGACCCCGAGACCCCAAATGGGGTCACCGGGGTCACATCCTTAAAAAACCTATTTTCATCTTCATTTTCCAGTTCCAAAAGGTCTAGAGAGCTGAAAAATTGTGTGCAGACTCCTTGGCCATTGGGGATTCTAAATTGTAGATTTTGTGAACCTGTGACCCCAAATGGGGTCACAGGGTTCACATCCTTAAAAACCTATTTTCATCTTCTTCTCCAGTTCCAAAAGGTCTAGAGAGCTGAAAAGTTTTGTGCAGACTCATTGGCCAATGGGGATTCTAAATTGTAGATTATGTGAACCCGTGACCCCAAATGGGGTCACCGGGGTCACATCCTTAAAAACTTATTTTCATCTTCTTCTCCAGTTCCAAAAGGTCTAGAGAGCTGAAAAATTGTGTGCAGACTCCTTGACCAATGGGGATTCTAAATTGTAGATTATGTGACCCCGTGACCCCAAATGGGGTCACCGGGGTCACATCCTTAAAAACCTATTTTCATCTTCTTCTCCAGTTCCAAAAGGTCTAGAGAGCTGAAAAGTTGTGTGCAGACTCCTTGGCCAATGGGGATTCTAAATTGTAGATTATGGGGTTCCGTGACCCCAAATGGGGTCACAGTGGTCATGATCTAAGAACCTATCTTTTGCTTGTAAACAATAACTTAAATAACTTAAATATTCAACTTTAGATAGTAAGTCAATGAAATCCTGATGAGCTACAGAGCCCATGGCTCTATTTTTTAAAATTTCTAGAGGTTGTCGCCAGGGGGATCCAATATCACTGTATATTTTTATAACCCCGCTACAAAGTAAGCAGGGGTATATAGCGGTCATTCCGTCCGTCCATTCTTCGGGCCGGTCAATTTCTCAAAAAACGTCAAAAGTACATCAACCAAACTTTGTACAAATGTTAATCATGTTCTTCCGATCGCGCACAGACAATTTTCAATTTTCTGAGATTTAAATTTTTTGTCGTTTCCATGGAAACGTCACTTTTTGGACTTAGTTTTATTGTGTTCAATGGGGACAAGTTTTCTCGGATACTGTTCAACCTAGGTGAATGAAATTTTGGTTGTGAGTACTCATGACCATACTCTTCATCGAGTTCGAAAACCAGTTCCAAAATATTATTTTTTACGGAGTTATGGCCCTTGAATCCGAATTTTAACTTAGTACAAAAAGAACTGTGATGCTCCAATTGGGACAAGTTTTCTCGGAAACTATTACATCTAGGTGAATGAAATTTAATATGGAGGTAGTCCAGATGATACTCTTCATCGAGTTCACAGTCCAGTTCCGAAATATAATTTTTTACGGAGTTATGAAGCCCTTGAATCTGTAATTGAAGTTGGTACAAATTACTGGTGTGATGCTCTAATGGGAAAAATTAGGTTACCTGAAAAATATTACACCTGGGTGAATGAAATTTTGTAATAACAGTCACTTCCTAAAATTATTTTGAACAATATGATGATGCTTGAAGCTGTTTTTTTAAACATTGTACCCTTCACATCTTTAATTCTCAATGGACGGATAGTGGATGGCGGGGGTATGTGAGCCATGCTCACTTTTTTCTTGTTATTTTATGTGCAGAAATACTAGCAATCATGATTAGAAATAATGAGAATATACAAGGTATACAGATAGGAAATATTCAATCTCTTCTTGCGCAATTCGCAGATGATACTACACTAACTCTAGATGGATCAGAAAAAAGCCTCTACGCAACAATGAACACATTATCTTTTTTTGCA
Organism: Gibbula magus; assembly: GCA_936450465.1. Lineage (NCBI taxonomy): Eukaryota > Metazoa > Mollusca > Gastropoda > Trochida > Trochidae > Gibbula > Gibbula magus. Next base: position 61,364,436 of record OW388293.1, on the reverse strand, counting down.
AGATTTTCTGGGTTAAAGGTGAATGCAGAAAAGACAAAACTGATTTGGATAGGCTAAAAAAAGAGAACTAGATACAAGCTTTGTAAAGAGTGGAAAATGGACTGGTCACAAACTCAATTCAAACTCCTGGGCATAGAATTTGATGTTGACCTAGACAATATGATTCAATTGAATTATACCAAACAATTTGAGAAAATTGAAAAGGAAATGGCAACATGGGCAATAAGATCTTTAACACCCCTAGGGAGAAATGTTGTATTAAAATCACTATTACTACCAAAACTAAATCACTTGTTTAATAGTATTCCCAGCCCCCCCCCCCCCCCCCCCCCCCCCAAAAAAAATTGTTGAGGACTTTCAAAGAAATGCTATAAATTTATTTGGAAGGGTAAACCTGACAAAATACAAAGAAGTGTAACAGCCACCTACATTTGGAGGCATCAGTGTTCCGGATGTAAAAACAGTTATTGCTGCACAAAAACTAAGATGGATGAAGAGGTTAATTTACAGTAATGCAAACTGGACCAGATTGTTTTCGGAGTGTATTATTGACATAACTATACTTCATTTAGCAGATTCAAATTATGTTAAACAGAAGATTACTCCAAATGTAATAAGTTTTGGAAGGAGGTTCTCTCTCTATGGTCATTATATTTGTGTTGTTGTGACAAGAATGATATCAGAAGTGATGAAGAAATTATGTCAAAATCTATCTGGTACAACAATGACATTATAATTGGGAATGATACTATTTGTATTCAGCAATGGCACAAACAGGGGGTAACATATTTCAGAGATTGATAGACGATGATGGAAAAATATATGATTATACTGATTTTGTGAAAAGATATAATATAAAAACAGACTTCTTGACCTATGAAGGAGTCAAAAAGTCAGTGTCTTCTTTTCTTCGCAACCTTAAAACCTGAGTTAAAACCATTTTTAGACCCATCCTCCCTTTTAACATATCAATAATAACCAACAAACAAAGCTCTCAAATTTACATGACTTTATTAAATCCAAAATTTGTAAAAATCAAAACTCTTTCGAAATGGGAAGATCACTTACAAAATGAATACTCTGACACAGAGTGGACAAATATTATATCAAATTCAATCTTATGGCGAAAAGATGTACACAGAGTAGTGAACTAAGATGGTTTCAGTTTAAGATCATACACAATATTCTCAGTACTAATCAATTATTATTTAAGATGGGATATGTAGAATCCTCTACGTGCTCATTATGTAATGATTCATCTGAAACCATCTCGCATGTTCTTTATGCTTGTCAATATACAAAAATCATATGGAGACAATTAACAGAATGGCTTGCCAATTACACTGAAGGAAATATTGATTTTAATGAAGAAAATATACTATTTGGATTTAAGGGAATTAATAATAACCCTTTAAACGCAATAATGCTTTTAACAAAATTGATGCTTTATAGATGCAGTATTAAGAAAAAGAAACCAAATTTCAAACCTATACAACATGAAATATTAAGATATTATCAAACAACCAAATTCATTGCATTCTTCAACTGTAAATATGCAAGCTTTCACACCTTCTGGTCATCTCTCCATATGCTTTTAAAAAATCCTGTATAATAACTAAAATGTGACATCTGAATGACACATGTATGTGTATCTATATGCGCATGTGTTTTATGTCAATACTGTTCTAAGTGAATGGAAATGTACTGAAGAAATGGGGGGGGAAAGAAAAAAAGGTCATGAGTTCTGAAATCACTACAACAATCCTTGTAAACATGATAACTTCAAGCTTTTTTGTGCTATCAGGCTCTTATTTGGTATATATGAACTATGGAGAAAGACCAAGATTTGAAATGGTTTTCGCTCAAATCTGTCAAAGGTCAAGGTCACAACTTAAACATGCTTTTGTGAATATGCTGTATTTTAACTATGAACACTTGAGTCATTGCATAATTGTTATACATGATGAAAAGTGATCTTTGATGGTGTGACCTTGAAGGTCAAAGGTCAAGGTCACGAGATATTTGTTAAGGCCATGTTAATCCTTTGATCAAATTTCGAAATAAGAAATAGGTTTTAAGAACAAACTTGTGAAAAATGACCCCAGTGATGATTGATTGGTAATAACTCAAATAATTAGTTGCATTAGTACATCCACCAGGTGGGTCGTACAGTATGTTTGAGTGACAGTATGTTGTTGTTGCAGGAGTACATCCATCGGGTGGGTCGTACAGTATGTTTGAGTGACAGTATGTTGTTGTTGCAGGAGTACATCCACCGGGTGGGTTGTACAGCATGTTTGACTGACAATGTGTTGTTTTTGCAGGAGTACATCCACCGGGTGGGTCGTACAGCATGTTTGACTGACAATATGTTGTTGTTGCAGGAGTACATCCACCGAGTGGGTCGTACAGCATGTTTGACTGACAATGTGTTGTTGTTGCATGAGTACATCCACCGGGTGGGTCGTACAGCATGTATGACTGACAATGTGTTGTTGTGGGTCGTACAGCATGTATGACTGACAATGTGTTGTTGTTGCATGAGTACATCCACCGGGTGGGTCGTACAGCATGTATGACTGACAATGTGTTGTTGTGGGTTGTACAGCATGTATGACTGACCATGTGTTGTTGTTGCAGGAGTACATCCACCGGGTGGGTTGTACAGCATGTTTGACTGACAATGTGTTGTTGTTGCAGGAGTACATCCACCGGGTGGGTCATACAGCATGTTTGACTGACAATGTGTTGTGGGTCGTACAGCATGTTTGAGTGACAGTGTGTTGTTGTTGCAGGAGTACATCCACCAGGTGGGTCGTACAGCATGTTTGAGTGACAATGTGTTGTTGTTGCAGGAGTACATCCACCGGGTGGGTCGTACAGCATGTTTGACTGACAATGTGTTGTTGTTGCAGGAGTACATCCACCGGGTGGGTCGTACAGCCAGGGGGGACAAAGGACAGGGACATGCTCTCCTCATACTGCGTCCTGAGGAGCTGGGATTCCTACGATACCTGCGCCATGCTAAGGTGCCACTCAATGAGTTTGAGTTCACCTGGAGCAAGATTTCAAACATCCAACCTCAGGTACTCTCTTATCTTATCTCTGTCCGTCATCTTGACATTTCTTAACAGCATTTTTAGCACAACAGGTAGTTGTCTGGTGTCAGCTGTAAACTTTTCACATTATCTACTTCTCACCAAAAACCTCTGCAACCTTAAAACTGTCATTTTGTGTGGAAATTTTTCATGATTGTGCATTAAGGAAAACAGACTGAAGCTCGAACAGTGATCCAATTCAAATATTATGAAAGACTGTATAAAATGTCAATTTCAGCAAATCAAAATATTGAATATAAAGTATTTTACTCGATTTTACATAGATATTTCAGAATTGCTTTAGGTTAACCAAAAAATAACGATTTCAGTTGCGTATATCTATTTGCCCGAGTTTCGGACATTTTGTACTTAACTTTGGACAGTGCAACCTAATATTCCGGCATGCGTCAGTGGTTTGAACTATTCATTAAACAGACTCTTTATATCCCAAAACACGTGATGAATAGTCCATGAAAAATAAATTATCCATAGTTAAACTGCTTGAAGTAATTTTTCATTTGCCCCCAACTTAGTTGGGGCTGCTATCAGTTTCCGTCGGTGCATTTTGTATTGGCTATAACTTTTTTCCTAGAAGGTTTTGAAAACTCATTTACATAACCTCTTACTTATACCCCTGGGGAATTCTTTTGACATGTTCACATTCAAGGTCAAAGGTCAAGGTCATGAGTTCTGAAATTGCTACAAAAAAATCCTTGTAAACATAACTAGAAAAATATTTGTGCTATCAGGCTCTTATTTGGTGTATATCAACTATGAAGAAAGGCCAAGATTTGAAAACATCCGTCAAAGGTCAAGGTCATAGCGAGGTCACAACTTAAGCATGCTTTTGCGAAAATGTCTTATTTCAACTATTAACACTTTGAATCATTACATGATTGTGATACACAATGAAAAGTTATCACTGATTGTGTGACCTTGAATTTTAAATGTCAAGGTCACGAGATATGGTCAAGGTCACCAGTTCTGATATCACTAAGTAACTTTTTTCGAAGAAGGTATCAACACCTCATATACATAGCTTCTTTCTTATACACCTGGGGAATTATTTTGACATGTTCACATTCAAGGTCAAAGGTCAAGGTCATGAGTTCTGAAATTGCTAAAAAAAATCCTTGTAAACATGATAACTAGAATTTTTTTTTTGCTATCAGGCTCTTATTTGATTTATATTAACTATGAAGAAAGGCCAAGATTTGAAAAGGTTTTTTCTAACATCCGTCAAAGGTTAAGGTCACATCAAGGTAACAACTTAAGCTTGCATTCGCGAACATGCCTTATTTCAACTATTAACACTTTGAATCATTATATAAGGTCAAGGTCACGAGATACCGTCATGCTGACCAGTTCTGAAATCACTTAGTAACTTTTTTCCATGAAGATATTAAGTCCTCATATAGATAGCTTCTTTCTTATAAACCTGGTGAATTATTTTGACATGTTCACATTCAAGGTCAAAGGTCAAGGTCATGAGTTCTGAAATTGCTAAAAAAAATCCTTGTAAACATGATAACTAGAATTTTTTTTGTGCTATCAGGCTCTTATTTGATTTATATTAACTATGAAGAAAGGCCAAGATTTGAAAAGGTTTTTTCTAACATCCGTCAAAGGTCAAGGTCACATCGAGGTAACAACTTAAGCTTGCATTCGCGAACATGCCTTATTTCAACTATTAACACTTTGAATCATTATATAAGGTCAAGGTCACGAGATACCGTCATGCTGACCAGTTCTGAAATCACTTAGTAACTTTTTTCCATGAAGATATTAAGTCCTCATATAGATAGCTTCTTTCTTATAAACCTGGTGAATGATTTTGACATGTTCACATTTAAGGTCAAAGGTCAATGTCATGAGTTCTTAAATCACTACAACAATCCTTGTAAACACGATAACTTCAAACATTTTTGTGCTGTCAGGCTCTTATTTGGTATATATGAACTATGGAGAATGACCAAGATTTGAAATGGTTTTCGCTCAAATCTGTCAAAGGTCAAGGTCACAACTTAAACATGCTTTTGTGAATATGCTGTATTTTAACTATGAACTCTTGAGTCATTGCATAATTGTTATACATGATGAAAAGTGATCTTTGATGGTGTGACCTTGGGGGTCAAAGGTCAAGGTCACGAGATATTGGTTAAGGCCACGTTAATCCTTTGATCAAATTTCGAAATAAGAAATAGGTTTTAAGAACAAACTTGTGAAAAATGACCCCAGTGATGATTGATTGGTAATAACTCAAATAATTAGTTGCATTAGTACATCCACCAGGTGGGTCGTACAGTATGTTTGAGTGACAGTATGTTGTTGTTGCAGGAGTACATCCATCGGGTGGGTCGTACAGTATGTTTGAGTGACAGTATGTTATTGTTGCAGGAGTACATCCACCGGTCAAGTTCACAGCTAGGTCACAACTTAAACATGCTTTTGTGAATATGCCGTATTTTAACTATGAACATTGCATGATTGTTATACTAGAGGAAAAGTGATTCATTGATGGTGTGACCTTGAAGGATATTGGTTAAGGCCACGTTAATCCTTTGATCAAATTTTGAAAAAAGAAACAGGTTTTAAGAACAAACTTGTGAAAAGTGACCCCAGTGATGATTAGTAATAACTTGAATAATGAAAACTTTTTTGTTAAAAAGAATTCACATTTTATTGATGCTGACGAGAAGGCGGAACAGGGAAAGGCGAGACCCTAAGTTTTGGAGCTGCTCTGCTTTTGCGGTGTCCCACAAACGCTCATCTAGTTATTCTGTCTTTAAGTCCCGTAAATTTTCTCAAAAACCGTCAAAGGTACATCAACCAAACTTTGTACAGTTGTTAACCATGTTCTTCCCATCCCACACAGACAATTTTCAGTTTTATGAGATTTAAATTTTTGTCGTTTCCAGGGAAATGTCACTTTTTCGACATTGAAATTTTGGTTGTGAGTACTCATAACCATACTCTTTATCGAGTTTGAAAACCAGTTCTGAAATATTAACTTTTACGGAGTAATGGCCCTTGAATCCAAAATTGAACTTCGTACCAAAATCGCTGTGATGCTCCAATGGGGACAAGTTTTCTTGGAAACTATTACATCTAGCTGAATGAAATTTTACATGAAGGTAGTCTAGATGATACTCTGCATCAAGTTCAAATTCCAGTTCCGAAATATTATTTTATTACGGAATTATTGCCCTTGAATCTGTAATTGAAATTTGTACCAATTACCGCTGTGATGAAAAATATTACATCTGGGTGAATGAAGTTTTGTAATAAGGAAGCCAATTCCCACAAATATTTTAGACAATTTCATGATGCTTGAATCTGTTTTTATCCCACCGGTATGTAATACCGTGGGATATAGTCATCGCCCTGTCCGCCTGACCGTCCGTCCGTCCGTCCGTAATCATTTCGTTTCCGGAGCAGAACTCGAAAACCGTTCATGATATCTTTCTGAAACTTTCCATGTGTATTACCCACTAACTGAAGTGGTGCCTTTTGATATTTTCAGATTTCTGAAAATTTTATTTTTGGTCGTTTCCATAGAAACTTGTTGAATTTGGACTTTGTTCAGAGACAGGTTCATTTCCGGAGCACAGCTCCAAAACCGTTCATGATATCTTCCTGAAACTTTGCATGTGTATTACCCACTAACTGATGTGGTGCCTTTTGATATTTTCAGATTTCTGAATTTTTTTTTTTTTTTCGTTTCCATAGAAACTTGTTTAATTTGGACTTTGTTCAGAGACAGGTTCGTTTCCGGAGCACAGCTCCAAAACCGTTCATCATATCTTCCTGAAAATTTTGCATGTGTATTACCAACTAACTGAAGTGGTGCCTATTGATATTTTCAGGTTTTTGAAAATTTTATTTTTTTTACGTTTCAATAGAAACTTGTTGAATTTGGACTTTGTTTAGAGACAGGTTCGTTTCCGGAGCACAGCTCCAAAACCGTTCATCATATCTTCCTGAAAATTTTGCATGTGTATTACCAACTAACTGAAGTGGTGCCTATTGATATTTTCAGGTTTTTGAAAATTTATTTTTTTTACGTTTCAATAGAAACTTGTTGAATTTGGACTTTGTTTAGAGACAGGTTCGTTTCCGGAGCACAGCTCCAAAACCGTTCATCATATCTTCCTGAAACTTTGCATGTGTATTACCCACTAACTGAAGTGGTGCCTTTTGATATTTTCAGATTTTTTCTGAAACATTTATTTTTTTCTGTTTCCATAGAAACATGAGAGGGATGTTGGTTGTTGTTGATTTTGACTGCTTCTGCAGCAGAAGTCTAAAACCATTAACATACCTGAAACCCAGCATCTGTAATACCCACTAACTGAAGTACGGTAGTAGATACACAAGTATCTGTCAAAGATGTGTTTTACAAATTTTGTGGAACCGGTGGGATATGTCATCTTCTGATGACTCTTGTTTAAACATTGTACCCAAGACATCTATTATGCTCAATGGACGGATAGCGGATGGCGGGGTATGTGAGCCATTCTCACTTTTTTCTTGTTGTTAAAATAAATTCCCATTTTATTGATGCCGACAAGAAGGCGGAACAGGGAAAGGCGAGACCCTAAGTTTCGGAGCTGCTCTGCTTTTGCGGTGTCCCACAAACGCTCATCTAGTTTAATCAGAGCATGCTTTCCTATATTTTTTTTGTGCTAAATTCTTAGTAACTGCCGCATGCATTGTTAGAATAAATGACGTCACGATCACATTCGTAGGTATACTGACGCATAAACAATGTGAGGGCTCAACTTCAAATTTTCTTACTTAATTTTGTTGTCATATGGGAAACTATTATATTTCTACATATTTCCATGGTTTTCTGTGGTCATTTAAAACTTTACACGTGGTTACAAAGAAAATGTAATAGTGTCAGAACCTTAGTCAAAACTGTCCAAACCAAGGTCATTTTGACATAATATCGAAATATCAATACTTAACCATGCATAGAATCGCATTTAAAGTACCAATATTAAATGTCATTGTAATAAATGGATAAATGTTTCTACAGGTATATTCATATAATTTGATACATTCTGGAGCTTCCTATATGTTCTAAACTGTGCGCCAGATTTTACATAAAAACAAATATTTTGCAAATTTCTGTAAAACCATTAATTAAAGGCTGTATAGTTTTATTAGAAAATCAAACTATCAACTATTTATCAAAAGATAATACAAATAGAATATATCAAAAAAGAAGATTATAAAACAAACCGATTACATTTATTGCATATATTATTGTGTCAGCTCTCAGTGAAAAGTGTCCAAAGGCAACTTCGGGTGGTGTCCGAACTTTGGTCAGTTTACCCTTTATTGAGAACAATTTATTTTGACTTTCTACATCAAACAATTCAAATTTTTATGAGCTACGGAGCCCATGACTTTTTATCCAACTGGTATGTAATACCTTGGGATATAGTCGTCTGTCCATCCATAATCATTTTGTTTCTGTAGCAGAACTGGAAAACCGGTCATAATGTATTATCTCGGCCAGGCAAACAATCATCTTGAAAACATGTTTGTTGTTTTTGTCCCCCCCCCCCCCCCCCCCCCCCGCCCCCGCCGCAACGAGGAACGGGGGACTATGTCTTCAGCGGCGTCCTTACGTACGTCACATTTCTTGTTAACGTGATATCTCATGAAATGTTTTATCCAAAGTCTTCAAATTTGGTGTCGGCCTACATTGTGGGAAGACGCAGACACCAGTCGATTTTGGTGACCTTATTTTCAAGGTCACCATGACACTTTGACCACTGTTCGAACTCTTGTTGACGCGATATATCATGACTGGATGAACCAAAAGTCTTCAAATTTGGTGCAAGGCTACATTGGGGGATGACGCAGACACCAGTCCATTTTGGTGACCTTAACCATTCAAGGTCACTACAACACTTCGACCACTTTATTGTCTCTTGTTAACCTGATATCTCATGACCGGTTAGACATAATGTCTTAATATTTGCTGACAGCCTATATTGGCGGTTTACGCAGACACCAGTTGATTTTGATGACCTTTACCTTAATTTCAAGGTCACCACAATGCTTTGACCACTTTTCGAACTCTTAACGCAATATCTCATGAACCCAAGCACCCAAAGTTGTCAAAGTTGGTGTCAGTCTGCATTGTAATTTGGGATATGACGCAGACACCGGTCTATTTTGGTGACCTTGACCTTATTTTCAAGGTGACTGTGACACTTGACCAAATGATGTGTCTTACCAAACTCAATGTTAACGGCAGGGGACATTGCCATGTTAGGAGCAAACACTTGTTTTAGATGGGAGAGATCCCAACTCAAATGAAAATTCATACAGGAGACCGTTGGACAGTCAGAATAGGTATTATGTAGGTTTTTTGACACTTAACTTAGAATAATATTATAGATTTATGTAATGTATGCATGAACATCTGATGCTGAGTTAAAATTGAACAAGGTTCAATCTTCACTTAAAGGTAAAATTTCTAGGCGGACTGGCATGACCTTGTCATAGTAGAATACATTTGATTGATTGTTTAAGGCAGGTGTGTCTGTGTGTGTGTTAATTGTTTAAGGACATTTTGTGGTATCCTTGCTTACAGCTGGAGAAACTGGTCTCACAGAACTACTTCCTGCATAAGTCTGCTGAGCTGGCCTACAAGTCGTACGTCAGATCCTACTCCACACACAGCATGAAGAAGATATATGATGTCAACACCCTCGACTTAAGAAAAGTGGCCTCATCGTTTGGTCTCACGGTTCCACCACAGACAAACATTGGTATCCTTTAAATGATGCAATACAATTTGATATGTGACACAGTATTTATCGTTACAGCCATTATTCATCTATGTCACACTATTTGACAATAGTTTGGTCAGTTCAGGACTTATTATGCCATGTGTCCCCCTTTTAACTTTCTTTTGATGGCAACAAAAGAGCTATTAATCATTATTATTTACATTAAAACTTTGAGATGGACAGACTAACCCAATCTGACATACATGTCGCTAGAAAGTCACCTCCAATACAAATGTTACTAGGTACCCATTTCTGCTGGGTGAACATTGGCACATTTTGAATAAGGTCACTTACCACGGGTTACACCGTAAGTCTCTTAAAGGATAGATGCAATGAGATATGGTCCAAATCGGATTCATTAAAATGGGATGTCAATTTGACAATTGCTCGATTTTAAATTTCTTAAATCGGTCCATAAATTACTTATATACAGCTTTTTATAAAAAACGCCTAATTTAGCCCCGGCAACCAGAATGAAAGTCTGCGGGGGTGTTGCCCCTGCACTTCTGACTTCTGTGACGTCACTGGAGTAATCTTCATTATCGGCGATAGTCATAATTCAATGTAATTTCACAACATTTTGATTGTTAATTAATTTCACGAAGAAATCTTTAACCCTTACGTTGCGTATATATATTTTACCAATTTTAGCTCCTGTGGCGGAATTTACAGGCTCGCAGCTCGCAGCAGTAGTTTGGGCTTTGGCACTAACTAGCTCTGCTGGCGGAATTCACAGGCGGCGATTCCGGAACCGTTTTTACGAAATATACCGCATCTACATGGCGAATAAGGACTATATACGGGCGTTCAATACAAATTCAAGTAGCGACACCCGTACACAAATGGCTAATTCACACCCGAAACTTTGAATGAATTTTCTATGTTTTTTTGTTTTTATTCTATTACTTTCGAAAGATTGTCTTTAATTCGGGCCTCGTAACATCATAAATACGAAACGAAAAAATTCCATTTATATACGGAATTGAAGACAAGATGTCTAGCTTCACAATGATATAAAAATTATTAGAATGCGACCTTTGGTTATAATTCTATAGCTATGTAAAGTTTGTCTTTATTTCCACCTATATCGTAGGGTCGCGGAGCGTAAATACAGCCATTCTCATGGGTCGGGTCGCGGACACAATCGACTCGGGACCCGTTGACAGGGCTAGTAAAGTAGTGAGACAGCCGTGAATTATTCTAAGTATCGTATCCGGGATCCTTATACAGACACCTCGGAATCGCTATAGCCCGCCCGGATAATTCCGGGATTCGCAAGTTAAAGGTTAATAAACCAACTTAAATTTCCCATATATCGAATGTATAGATATCGAACTAGGTAATTCCGCAGATGACAATTACACAATTATTACATAAACATGTCTTTTTGGCGATGTGATTCACCTCATAAATTCATTTAGCGGCAGTGATTATCATCATTTATTAATTAATGAGGCTCGGCGGAGTAGCTGTCTAGCCAGCCCCGTCTATCGCTTATCAGTCACGGCTCAGTGAGCATTTTCAAAATGAATCGCCCAACTAATTGCGGTAGTGTTAAAATGGGTGAATGAAAATCTTCTTAATTATCAATTGCAAGTGTGTATTGTCTCGATTTTATGCTCAATTGATTCCGATATACATGTACGTAGAGGTAATCATCTATCATTCTTGAGAAAAATGCATTTCATCAGATCTAATCATCTTTAACTCGTGTGTCAATATGGGGCAGGGACTTCTGTTCTTCCAAGCTATTCAGCCCTAAGATTAATTAATCCTGTCTATTAAGGGATAAGAATTAGCCTGCCCAGTCTTGATGATGGGGGAGAAAGTTAGCTGTGAAATTACATCCAGGAAATCCAATTTTTAGCTCATCAGGCCTGAAAGGCCCGATGGGCTTATGGCATGGCATGGTGTCCGGCGTCCGGCCCTCCATCCGTCCATCCGTAAAGTATTCGCTTTTTCGACTTCTTCTCCAGAACCAATGACTCCACAGAGCTGAAATTTTATGTGCAGACTCCTTGGCCAATGGGGATTCTAAATTGACGATTTCGTGACCCCGTGACCCCAAATTGGGTCACAGGGGTCACATCCTCAGTGTTGCATCTAGAGTGCGTATTTGCGTAATTACGCAGATAAATGATAAAGTGGCGCATTTCTAAATCACATATGGGCCACTAGGTACGCAAGGGTTTTAATTTCCACGCATTAAATGCCTGTCAGTGCGTAGCTGCTAGCAAAATAAACCAAAACAAATTGTCGTAACATATTCATTGAGCAGCTATCCCAACTGGAATTTCCCGTACTATAAATAGCACACTTCTCAGAATCGAAAGCCTGGATGTAAAGCCCCGGATGTAGTTCTTGGAATTTAGCCACGGAAAAAAACGAGAGGTACCGAATGGGTTCAAAACGAGGCTGTGCGATGATATTTTGCGAATGTCATTCCACGTGCCATGTTGACAGTTTCGGCGTGAAAATTTGAAAATGTCTGCCCCGAAGAAAATAAAAAGAATTACCGAAAGTAAGAAGTGAACCAGACCATACAAACGTTGCAAGTAAGCGTACTATTGAAATTTAATCCATGGTCATGACGTCACTCTATTGTGTTTTCAGTTGATTATTATTTAGGAATCAACTGTTCATTGACTGTCCCAGTCAGGAGGGGTGTTAGGTTTAGACATTTTCAATAATGGCTAATCGAGTACATTTTTCGAGACTGATGTATTTTGTCTTAGTGTACATGAATAGGATCTTAAAATAGCTCTCAACTAGACAAGTTAATTTTTGTAATGCATCAACCTGGATTCGAACATGCAACCCTTCGCTTGGTAGTCAGCGGTTCTAACCATTAGGCCACAAGACGCTGTTAGAAACCTTAGGATTGTTTGTCAGTAAGAATCCAACGTTCTATTCAAGGCACGGAAGGCATGCAAAGGCAGTTTCAGCTGCCAATCACTTCGCTTCGAGTGGAAGTTTTGCGCTGCACGTGCGTGGAAGAATCCATTTCATGAGGGCCGCAGCTACTTGTACCATATTCGATGAATGAGCACCGAAATTTGCCAAATAATTTATTTTGGTATTCCATAATTGAAATTTATTGTTTCAAATCTAAAATAATTACATATGAATGTTTCGTGAAGTCATACATGGATTAAGATGGAGAATGCATTCGGAGCAGTGGATTCATTAAAAATAATCAACTCGCCCCTTCGGGGCTCGTTGATTATTTTTAACGAATCCACAGCTCCTCATGCATTCTCCATTACTGAACATGAAACATTGAATGAAAGTGAAAATGAAAACGAACAGAACAAAGATACTGAAAAACAAAAAAAAATTCATAAATTTTGAAAAGAATGGCTTGCAAAATACGATGTTTATTGTCCTGCATTTCATTTGGCTGAAAAAATAGTGGCCCACTGAGGGCAAATCCTAGATGCAACACTGCATCCTTTAAAACCTATTTTCATCTTCTTCTCCAGTTCCAAAAGGTCTAGAGAGCTGAAAAGTTGTGTACAGGTTCCTTGGCTAATGGGGAGTTTAAATTGTAGATTTCGTGACCCCCATGACCCCAAATGGGGTCACAGGGGTCACATCCTTAAAAACCTATTTTCATCTTCTTCTCCAGTTCCAAAAGGTCTAGAGAGCTGAAAAGTTGTGTGCATACTCCTTGGCCAATGGGGATTCTAAATTGTAGATTTTGTGACCCTGTGACCCCAAATATGGATCACACGGGTAACCACTTAAAACATCTGTTTTAATGAGCTGTGAAGATAATGAGATTTTATGTGCACTTCATATGTCAGCTTAAGAGTAATACTACATTATGGACATGTTTAATGTAATCAATGTGAAATTAGAACTATTGAATAGCCGGGGTGGGATAGCGCAGTGGTTAGCGCGTACGGCTTTTGGATCAAGAGGTCCGGGGTTCGAATCCCGCCAGGGGCACGGCAACTTTGTCTGCAGTAGAGAACTGTTCTACACGCAGTCAGGTTTGGGTGCAATGCATAGCCATATGGCGTTGCGGGCTTTCTCCCTGCCATAATACTAGCAGCCGCGATATAAGTGAAATACTCTTGAAAGCGGTGTTAAACCCCAACTCACCTCACCTCACCTTATTGAATAGCCTGTGAACTGAATATTGTGACAGGATGCATAGGAAAAGAAAATTTAAAAAGGGTTAAGAAATGTTTTATTTTACATTAGATATGTGAACTAAATATGACTGGTGATGCAGTAAGATAAGACTATTAAAACTAGCTACATGAGTTTGTGATACCACATCTTCTTTTACAATAAAGAAAAAATAAATAAAGATAGGGAAAACAAAATTTAAAATATGTAATTTACTGGCTGTGAGTCCAGGGTCTGCATGTTATGTAATTGCAGGTGTTGACCTGGGGAGTGACCACTCCCTGGCAGAGATGCAAACAGCAGCTAATACACTGAGGTTTCAGGTTACTTCTCTGCTGTGTTACTGATTTAGTCTTACACTCAGATGCTCAATAGAATTTATTAATTAAATATTGAAAATGATCCTATGAAACTATGAGCCTATGAGAAACAGGATTTTTAGAAACAAATAGGCTCTCTTTTTCATTATGTAATAAATGTTGATAATTCCAGAATAAAAATTAGAAGTAAAACAATAAACTGCAAAGGTCTACATTATTTATAATGAATATGGATTAATGTGTAACCAATTTTGATAATAACTTTTAAATTTGATGACTAGGCAATGACTTATTATGTGATATCTTAATCTTTTCCTTAGAGATAATTAATAACATGATTCCTGATGAGCTTCAGAGCCAGTGAAATTACTTTTTTTCTGTTTCCATAGAAATATGAGAGGGATGTTGGTTGTTGTTGATTTTGACTACTTCTGGAGCAGAAGTCTAAAACCCTTAATATACCTGAAACTCAGCATCTGTAATACCCACTAACTGAAGTACGGTAGTAGATACACAAGTATCTGTCAAAGATGTGTTTTACAAATTTTGTGGAACCGGTGGGATATGTCATCTTCTGATGACTCTTGTTATTTATGGTCATCATCCCTTAAATTTTCACACCTCATATCAATTATTTCATTAACTACATACTTAATATATATGACATGTGACACGACACCACAACTATATAAATTTCTGCGATAGCTTTGAACTTGTATATGCATGCATAGACCTTAAAACAAAACATGAATACTCCAACAGTGATCTGTTGCCGCCATCTTGGGATGACCGTAAAATATCTTAGTCATCAACCTGTTTACAGTGAGTGTCAGCTAACCTTAATAATTCTTGTTTTGAAAAGTATGTTACAAGAAGTGTCCTTTACTGTGTAAATCAGATTCAAGAAGAAAGATGCTGAAAAGGAAAGAAGATTCTTATGGCTACAGAAAGGACAAATTTGCCAAAAAAGCAAAAATGTTCAAGCAAGTTAAGAGCAGAAAGAAACATGAAAATTAAGAATGTGTATTTTTAGCTCATCAGGCCTGAAAGGCCTGATAGGCTTATGTCATGGCATGGTGTCCGGTGTCCGGCGTCCGTCCATCCATCAATCCTGTCCGTAAACTCTTCGATTTTTCGAATTCTTCTCCAGAACCAATGACTCCACAGAGCTGAAATGTTATGTGCAGACTCCTTGGCCAATGGGGATTCTAAATTGTAGATTTCATGATCCCATGACCCCATGACCCAAAATGGGGTCACATTAATTTTTGCTTGTTAACAATGTATTACTTGAGATATTCAACCTTAGATAATAAATCAATGAAATCCTGATGAGCTACAGAGCCCATGGCTCTATTTTTGTGGCTTGTTGGTGACTACAAGGATTTAGAGAAGTTCTGTACCACTTGCTGTGGACCGGCTTTATCACTTGAAAGTAGAGGAATAAAACAATTTTATGTGATCATGATTTCTTTTCTTGTTATTGACTTGTATGCAAAAAAGGGCTAAACAACTGAAATTTGCCTAAGTTCAGATCTAGATGTCCGTCCGTCCGTCCGTCCACCCATCCGTTAACTTTTCGACTTCTCTAGAGAGCTGACGTTTTTTGTGCAAACTCCTTGGCCAATGTGGATTCTAAAATTGTAGATTTGGTGACCCTCCCTAACAAAAATTACTCCTGTTAGCAATACCATTGCAGCAGTGGTTTTACTCGACCGTTCCACAACGACACAACTGATATTTTGAATTTACCATGCAAATAAGCGGACAACACCGTTGCAGCTAATAATTGACAACAATGGTTGCACTCTCATGATTCACAACGGTTGCATTCCCATGATCCACAACAGTTAGCACTCTCATTAACGGCAGTGGTTGCACTCATTACCGGCAATGGTTGCACTCTTACGAATGCCAATTGTTGCATTCATATGATCCACAATGGTTCCATTTCTATTAGCTACAATGCATTTACTCCTATTAGCAACACTGGATTTACTCCTATTAATGGCATTATTTTGTTTTGTATACTACCAAAGACTCTTTGAATGTAAGACGAATATCCCATCTGGGATAATAAAGTTTATCTTATCTTATCTATTAGCTACAATGAATTTACTCATATTGTTAATAGTAGATACAATAGTTTCATTACAGAGCCTAGGATAGTATGTTCTCAGCAGAAAGATAATTATAAGACAAAACTTATAAATATTGACTCTTTATTGGAAATTCCTTGTGTTCCTTCATCTCTATAAAAAGAACGCACATTTCTTTAAAAAGTTTTTTTTACAGTTCTAAAAAGTCTATAAGTATAAGTATAATATGGAACCATGTATATAAATATACCGTATACCGGGAAATTTTCGTGGTTGGTAATTTTCGTGGGTAGAGCTTGAACCACGAAATTTTCCATACCACGAAAATTTCCCGATGAATTTCATTAAATATCTTATCTATAGATATCTATATCTTCACCACTTACTGTACGAACCCTCGAGCTGTTTTTAGCTCATCAGGCCTGAAAGGCCCGATGGGCTTATGGCATGGCATGGCGTTCGGCGTCCGTCCAAACTTTTCGCTTTTTCGACTTCTTCTCCAGAACCAATAACTCCACAGAGCTGAAATTTTATGTGCAGACTCCTTGGCCAATGGGGATTCTAAATTGTAGATTTCGTGACCCCACAACCCCAAATGGGGTCACAGGGGTCACATCCTTAAAAACCTATTTTCATCTTCTTCTCCAGTTCCAAAAGGTCTAGAGAGCTGAAAAGTTGTCAGCAGACTCCTTGACCAATGGGGATTCTAAATTGTAGATTTTGTGACCCCACGACCCCAAATGGGGTCACAGGTGTCACATGTTTAAAAACCTATTTTCATCTTCTTCTCCAGTTCCAAAAGGTCTAGAGAGCTGAAAAGTTGTCAGCAGACTCCTTGACCAATGGGGATTCTAAATTGTAGATTTTGTGACCCCACAACCCCAAATGGGGTCACATCCTTAAAAACCTATTTTCATCTTCTTCTCCAGTTCCAAAAGGTCTAGAGAGCTGAAAAAGTGTGTGCAGACTCCTTGGCTAATGGGGATTCTAAATTGTAGATTTCGTGACCCCACGACCCCAAATGGGGTCACAGGGGTCACATCCTTAAAAACCTATTTTCATCTTCTTCTCCAGTTCCAAAAGGTCTAGAGAGCTGAATATTGTGTGCAGACTCCTTGGCGAATGGGGATTCTAAATTGTAGATTTCGTGACCCGTGACCCCAAATGGGGTCACAGGGGTCACATCCTTAAAAACCTATTTTCATCTTCTTCTCCAGTTCCAAAAGGTCTAGAGAGCTGAATATTGTGTGCAGACTCCTTGGCGAATGGGGATTCTAAATTGTAGATTTCGTGACCCCGTAACCCCAAATGGGGTCACAGGGGTCACATCCTTAAAAACCTATTTTCATCTTCTTCTCCAGTTCCAAAAGGTCTAGAGAGCTGAAAAGTTGTGTGCAGACTCCTTGGCGAATAGGGATTCTAAATTGTAGATTTCGTGACCCCAAATGGGATCACAGGGGTCACATCCTTAAAAACCTATTTTCATCTTCTTCTCTAGTTCCAAAAGGTCTAGAGAGCTGAAAAATTGTGTGCAGACTCCTTGGCCAATGGGGATTCCAAATTGTAGATTCCGTGACCCCATGACCCCAAATGGGGTTACAGGGGTCACATCCTAAAAAACCTTCTTTCATCTTCTTCTCCAGTTCCAAAAGGTCTAGAGAGCTGAAAAGTTGCGTGCAGACTCCTTGGCTAATTGGGATTCTAAATTGTAGATTTTGTGACCCTGTACCAGGTACCAAGGAATATTTGCACCACCATCTAAGGGTACTCAAATGAATGATAATTAAATTTCCTATCCAATGAGGTATTTAACATGATGTTTGATAGGGTACCTTATACCGGAACATGCCAAATAACGTCACTATGTAGTATACATATTAGCTCTGTAATGAGTTTTTCACAATCAAACTAGTCTGAGGGTACCAAGGAATATTTGCACCACCCTCTAAGGGTTCCCAAATGAGGGTACCAAGGCTATTGGCAAAAACATGTTCTTTAGTTCTCTAAAAAAATATTGTTTTTGACAGTATGTACAGAAATATCTGTGATGTGTAGGGACAAACTAAATCTGCAAGCAGCGTTTGACGGGTTTCAAGCAACTCCTCAACAAATACAAATTCATGTGGTAATACAAATATAAACAAAATAAAACAAAAGTTAGTTAATGCCAAGTGTCAAATACCTATCGCAGTCCAATCAGAAGTTATGGCCTTTTTTGTCAAAAGTCTCCCTGCAGCATAGTCAATGCCATGAGATCAAAATGTAATACCTCATTTGTAAAATCTCATTACAAGGGAAACACAATTTAAATATCACTTACCATCAAAAGTTATGCTTATGATTTCTGATATGATAAATGCAACGAGGTGAACAATTATGACCTCATATAAACGGTCTTATGACAAGAGATGCCAATGTTAAGTATCACTGACCAATCAAAATATAGTTACGTTTTTTAAGGTTTCCCTTCCACAAGGTCTAGTTAGTGTGGCCATATGGTGCAAGTTATAGCCAAGGTAACTTCGTTTTGTTCGGACAAACAGACAAACATAAAGACAGACAGACAGTCGGACAGGTGTAACAAAATACCCCTGCATCTACATTTCGGGGGAATGTCCATCGAAGTTATCTTCTTATCAATTAAAATAAATTACATTGAATACTTTTTTAAAAATAAACATTTCGATCACATTGATTTTATGGTGTTTTTGTATATTCGCCAACATTACACTCGTTGTTCAATGGCCTAACGTAGTGTTAGTTTGATCACCTTGAACAAAACATGTTCTCAGTCTCAGTCGCAAATAGGCATTTGTATTTGTTTTCTCGTCTATTCATGTATTCCATTTTTAAGCTGTCCTGATAGAGTATTAAAATGTCTTTGATCCGAAATGAAATTTGAATATTACAATTTTGTAAACAATGCTTGCCGGGTCAGTTATATGGGGTTAAAAAGTCTATGACATACTCGTAGTAACAAAATATGTTAAACATCAAATAGATTACTAAAGGGTCGGACATGATATGCACATCTATGTAAAGTTGTAAATTAGAGGCAATATAGCAAAGGTGCTACCATTCAGGAAATACATGTCGCAATTAGACATTTAAATTTTATATTTGGTGATCATCTCGTTGGATATTTTAGTACTTCCCATTGCAGTTGAAACTGTCTATGTCTATATTACTTTTTACATAACTCGGTCTTGAATTAGCTATAACATTCTAAAATAGAATAATTATCACACCAACTGTAAATCAAACAATACATATCACAAATATGTAGCTATGTGTGATGACTTCGCCTAGTGAACTGTGATTAAATGTCTGCATCTCCATATACCTATGTTATATTATTATTCACTGTATACATACGATATCACATCCCATCTGTAGAAGCAAACACACAAACAAACAAACACCAAAACTCACATCGACAATGATTTATTACATTTATTCATTTGTTCAAACGCTATACATTATTGGTTGGAATCACTGACACTTGGGCATCAATTGACAAGACCCAATTCATCAATGATGTTTGAGAATTAAGGGACAAAACCTAAACATTGAAACAAATACTACCTTCAGTTTATCACAAAAATCTGCAAAAGATTTTAGACATTCAGTTGGATTTGAACCTTACGTTTAAGTCTGTAGTCCAACATCTAATCAACAACGGGGCACTACACCAAAGTGAGGTAAATTACGGTCACTTGAACCTGATGTATACTAGGGAAATGTGTTTGGCATTAACACTTTCAATATATGCTTTGATTGTCAATGTTTGATAAATGTAAATTTTCTTCTACAACTTGTCAATTACATGGGGGCGGGATAGCGCAGTGGTTAGCGCGTTCGGCTTCGGATCCAGAGGTCCGAGGTTCGAATCCCGCCAGGGGCACGGCAACTTTGTCTGCAGTAGAGAACTGTTCTACACGCAGTCAGGTTTGGGTGCAATGCTACACTGAATTTCAGTGCAGTACCACCCATGGTTCGCTAGTTCCAGCCGATGCTCGCAGGTTTCACCGCAATGCATAGCCACATGGCGTTGCGGGCTTTCTCCCTGCCATAATACTAGCAGCCGCGATATAAGTGAAATACTCTTGAAAGCGGCGTTAAACCCCAACTCACCTCACCTCAATTACATGCATATTTAATATCAGAGATACGGATTCCATAGCCCAACAGTGCTTGGGAAACGCATGTATTGACATGATTAATGAATGAAAGCTGGGGAGGGAGCGTTTTGTTTCAAGTAGGTCTTGCACTTATTTGTGAGTAAAATAAATAGATGTCACAGAGGCAATATTTAAAGCTGCAAATATACATTAACAAAATGAAAAGACGACACTTGGGCTATGGTGTTTATTGAGCTGAATATGTGGAAGCAAATTGAAAAATAAAAATGATGAACACTCGGCCCAGGGTCACAGATAAGTTGACCTGGAAGCGGTTAAGGGAGATGAGGAAGTGAAATTGGTTACAAATGGTCTCGGAAATCATTGGGAGGGTGGCGGTGTTTGCTTTTTTTATAAGCAGTGCCCGATATAAAGTATGTTGCATTTGGCGTTTACACTGAGATATTTTGCGTATTCTGTTGGTTATGAATATGAGGGTTTAAAAACACCCTAATAACCCTGTGCAAATATTCCTTGGTACCCTCAGACTAGTTTGATTGTGAAAAACTCATTACAGAGCTAATATGTATACTACCTAGTGACGTTATTTGGCATTTTACGGTATCAGGTCCCCTATCAAACATCATGTAAGATACCTCATTGGATAGGAAATTGAATTATCTTTCATTTGGGTACCCTTAGATGGTGGTGCAAATATTCCTTGGTACCCTCAGACTAGTTTGATTGTGAAAAACTCATTACAGAGCTAATATGTATACTACCTAGTGACGTTATTTGGGATTTTACGGTATCAAGTCCCCTATCAAACATCATGTAAGATACCTCATTGGATAGGAAATTGAATTATCTTTCATTTGGGTACCCTTAGATGGTAGTGCAAATATTCCTTGGTACCCATTTAAATATTTACTCTCCCTTTTGTCTTGATTTTACTAACCCCATCGCCATTATTTCGTAATTTACGGTACACTCTGTTTTTTTGCGAATCAAACAGCATAACTCATTGGATAGGAAATTGAATTTTCTTTAAAATGAGTATACTTATGTTGTATGATTGTTCCATAGTGCTTTGTCAGACCATTGTTTTGAATAAGTAACTGGAAAAATCGAATGTCCAATGTCCAATAACGAATAAGTAACCAACTTCACACTGCCCACAATTCCCCCGTTTCTAAAAACAGCAATATTAGATTTGTCCATGTTCAAGTCTAAACCCCATTTGTCACAAAATGCTTCTAAAATATTCAGTTGTCGCTGCAGACCATTTACCATAAATGAAAACTAACAATATCATCTGCAAACAACAGTTAGAGCAAATATTTGATTTGCGGAATGACAAAAACTCCATTATTACATGATTCGTACAAGTTTATCCCTAATTCGTTTATAAAAATGATGAACAACAGAGGGCTAAGCCTTGCCTCACCCCTGTTGCAGTATCAAACGTGTCGGTAATGCCTGCGTTAGTTTTAACACAAGCTGTAACAGATTCATACATACTTTTTAAAATAATATACATTTTCCCATGACATCCCTTTGTATGTTACATAAATAATAATTTTTCACGATCGACAACGTTGAAAGCTTTCCTAAAATCGATGAAAGCGCAATAAAATCTCCTTTTTGGTTTAGATAGGTATTTCGTACATAGTAATTGTAGTACAAATTAATTATCAGCAGTACTGTAATCCGGTCTGAATTCAGCTTGAGATTCATCAAACAATTCATTTATATCAACACAGGCGTAAACGCCTTTCTAGAATATTAGCAAATAGCTTTCCGGAAATGTTTACGAGAGATATCCCTCGGTAATTAGATGGGTCTGATATATTGCCACACTTGAAGAGAGGAACAATCATGCCTATATTCCAAATAGAAGGGAATGTACCACTATCAAGTACGATATTGAATAAATCTTTCAGATACATGTAAGGTACCAAGGGAAAGAGTGCTGATTTATAAAACGAGGGAGGGATACCGTCACGCCCTGCTGCCTTACTCCATTTCAACTCGTTTACAGATTTTACTACCTCTTCATCAGTAATCGAGGTTGACAATATATCATCAGAAAATGAAAAATCCTCACAGTCAAGACATTTATGACTTAAGACAAAATCGCAGGCAATCTATTCTCTTTACAAGAGAGGAGATCTTTGAAATAATGAAACCATTGATATGGTGAGATACTCTCATCAACAAGTGATTTCTTCAGGTGATGTTTACATAGACGATTTTCAAGAAGAGTTTGGGGTTTTGTGAAACAACCAGTCTCAATTTCTAAGGGGAGGGTGCCACTTCTAAATTTAGCTAAATAACTGCGTAGTACTCATTAGTTGGTGTTACATAATACGAAGTTCAAAATGTATTTTTAAAAAGCCGATATGTCCTTTACTTATTTCCATTAACTTGCCCCCTATCATCCCAGAGTTGTAAAAACCAATTATCAATATCTATTTCTACAACTTTACCCTTTAAAGCGTCAAAATTCGCAGTCAAGGATAGATTAAGGCTTTCAAATAACTTCACCACTGAACAATCCCAAGATTTGGACACTGACAATGACCATCTATGAATAAGATGAGGTTATCTATTTTCATTTATGGAACATATTCTATTATAAAAGCGAGCAATTTCGATGCGATGTTTTGCTGAATTGGAAATCCACCCCATATCACCTCTCACCGCTAAATTTGGAGTCGTATTACCTACACCCAGGAAAAAATCTACATGCTCGGTGTTGAATAGCACAACTAAATTCCCTTGTACCCCAGATAGCTGCTCCATAAGATAATATAGGTTGAACAAGATTATCATATAAATTTGTAAACACCTCATAATTCATACCCCCAACTGATTTAAATTTACTAATTATAACTCCCAACGCCCTACTGGCTGACTCAGCAATAGCTTTAGCGGTGTAATTCAGGTCTAAATGTTCTTCTAACCAAATACCCAAATTTTTATAAGAATTAGTTACTTAAATGCGTTCAAGCCCACATGTAAAATTAAAACATGATCGTGCCACAGACTTATTACGATAATGTACAATTTTGGTCTTATTACTGTTAATCTGGATGCGCCATTTTGTACACCATTCACTCACACAATCCAGCATACGTTGAAGTGAAGATTCATCAGGTGCTAACAATGAAATGTCATCAGCATACAACAGAAGGCTGATCATCTCAGTATCTATCTTTATACCACAACTTAATTCGTTTATTTCCTAAACTAAGACATTCACAAACACAGAGAATAGTGTTGGCGACAAAACGAGAACAGGGTGTTTTACTATTAGCAAAATTATTTTTCAATTATATTTCATCGACTTATTTGAGCAAAAAAACGTGCTACTGCCCCTTTAACGCATCGACATAGCAAACGTATGTAGGCAGATATACAGATTTTCGGTTTTTTATAATGCAGAAATTGGTATAAATATGGTCGGTCGTACTACGTTTACTACGGAAACCGTTTTGCTCCTCTGTTAATAAATTATTAGATTCTAACCACGTTGAAAATCACGCATTTAAAATATCAGCATAGATTTTACAGGGAATAGACAAAAGCGAGATTCCGCGGTATCCCATCGGATCGCGTGCGTCCATATCACGTTTTTTAATCGGATATATTAAACTTTGTCGCCAAACACTAGGACATGTGTTGTTATCGAAACAGTGTGAAAAAATACACATTAAAATATCAATACAATGAGGGGTTTTCAAAGCCTCAGCTGGAATTAAATCTAAACCTGCTGATTTGCCACATTTGGCTTTATTAATAGCGGATATAACCTCACTACGTGTTATGGGAATATTTGATACTCTAGAGTCTAAGCCATTGTCACTAAACACTAAGTTGTTGGAGACACTGTCTGTCACGAGCTTTAAGTGATTATCGTCAAACTGATTGCTTACGTTTTTCAGCCATGTCCCTTCTGCAGCTTCGTAGCTTCGTACTTAAGTCACCATTATATAATTTACAGAAATCGTTCTTCCATTTTTCCAAAATGGTAACCTCATCATAGACAACGGCCCGTCCTCAACAAGCTCCCAGGGAATAGAAATCTTAGGAAATCTTAAATCAAAGAAAACGTTAAATAGAATTTAGCTTAGATAGTATGGATTGATTGTTCGACAGACAGATATACAGATTTGTTTCGTAGAGTGGCCATGAGGGCAATAGTACAATGACAATCACATACAAACAGTTCCTAAGAGCGCTGGTAAAATACATTCAGTATAAACATTTATACAATTTGGTGTAGTATGTGTACAAATATGGTCAGACGTAAGATAATTTTTGCATTTTGGTTTTTAAGTAGATGTACACACTTCAGCATGCTTGGGTTTGAATAATAGTGTTGTGGGATATATCTGCTACGGATATCAGAGTACAACGGGCATTGCACCAATACGTGATACTCATCGTCATCAACGTTTAAACAATGTGAGCACATGGCTAAATTTATATCATCATCTTTAGATCTTCTATAGGCTTGTACAATGAGTTTACTAATGCCACATCTAAATTTTGTGAGAGATCTTCGGAGTTGTATGGCTGTTAATACATTTAAATAACTTTCATGGACAATGTCATTTTTAAACAATGAATAAGTCTTCAGATATTTCGAGCTTGCAATCTCGGATGACCATTCTTGGTAATATATATCCCTACAACGTTGTTTGAATAGATTAAGGAACATTGCAGGATCTCCAACTGTTTGATGAATCCATACGTGTGCAAAACCATATTGGAATAACAACATCCTAGCTGATGAGGTCCAGTTAGTATCTCCATTACCATCAAGGATTTTCAGCATATTATAACAACGAATAGAATGCCTTGTAATTGGTTGTCTCAGTAACCTTAACCAGTAAATATAACTTTTGTTTTATAATTTACATGCAGTGGGTTTCTTCGACATTCTGCTAACACCGCCTTAGTAGGGGAGCGGTAACCGACACCCATGACAAATTTGCAAAACTTGGAATGGACTTTTACAATGTTATAACGATACATTGTTCCCCATATTTCTGCTCCATAAAGCATAATTGGTTTGATTTTGCTATCAAAAATCTTAAACAATGTATCGGGGGAAAGAGATTTGAAAGGGCAACTATTTTTTTTGATAGGATATAATGCCTTCTCGGCTTGTTTGCATAGAACTTCACAGGCCTTCGAAAACAGATTTCGGGATGAACACGTTATTCGAAGATATCTATAGTAGGAAACAGATTCTCTTTCAGAGCCAATAAAGCATTTTTCACTTTTGAAAGTCCACCACCTTTTTTGAACACAACCTTAGTCTTGTCAGTATTAATCGCTAGTCCCCACTTTTTACAGTATCTTTCAAGAACATCTGTTTTCTTTTGTACGTTTTTGACACCAAATATGGCGACGTCCTCAGCGAATAATGATATAGATAATGCATCAAGAGTTTCATCAATGAAGGCCCCACTATATTCACCATTAACAATATCATTTACAAGTTCCTCAATATAAAAGATAAATAAGACTGGTGACAGTATACAACCCTGTCTGACGCGTTGAGTTAAATACATCAGTCAAAGTCTGCTTGCTGAATCTTACAGCTGCTCTCACATTCGTATACATATTGCGAAGATGAACACTTATTTTACCATGCAAGCCATTATTCAGAAGAACATACAGTAACTTATTTCTATCAACAGTGTCAAACGCTTTTTTGAAATCTACAAATACACAATAGAATTTGCCACGCCTTTTTCTTACATATTTATGAACTATTGCGTTAAGTGTGAATATATGGTCAATGTTTTATAGGTTTCTCGAAAGCGAGCTTGTGATTCAGAAAATAATTCTTGAGTAGTTATTTTCTTCTCATGTCAAGTATTGATGTAAAATCTTTGCTGATAATGTCAAGAAGGGCTATTCCCCTATAGTTGTTAGGATCATCTTTATTTCCTGTCTTGTGTAGTGGGACAATAAGGCATAGGTGCCAAGCGTCTGGCATTTTTCCAGAATTAAGGATTTCATTGAAAAGACGTTTTTAGAATAGTAACAATACATGGCATATAGCTTTTATGGTCTCTGTTGGGATACCATCTGCCCCTGGGGATTTACCATTTTTCAAATTTTGAATTAATTTTCTAATTTCTTCATCTGTGATTTCATCGCATAGCATATAGTCACAATCTTTACATTGTTCGCAGTTTGTAACATCATGGTTATCAAAAATGGATTTTACATCATCATCGATTTGGGATTTGGTGTCATTAGGTGGGTTAAGTAGTGAACTGAAATAATCATACCAGTGAACAGCTGATATATTTGCATAACTGCTTTTAGATTCACAGTGTTTCTTGATAGCCTTCCAAAAGTCTTTACATTTGCTCTTTGTTGCATTTAAAATTTCGTTTTCAATAACTCTCTCAGACATGTTTTTTGTGGTTACACAGCTTTTCAAATTCCCGTTTGGCATTAAGATATTCAGTGCAATGTACAGGATCATTTGTTACTCTGAATCTATCGAGAAGCGAATACTTTTTACATTTGAATACCTCACATTCTTTGTCAAACCACTGCGGTTGTGTTTGTTTGTGCACAGCCCGTGGTCTGTGGATGTTGTGCGTGTTCGTGTGTCGGGTGTCAGTTACAGAAAAACAATGTCTGAACATGTCAATAAAGCAGGTTAAAGTTTTGTTAATATCGTCATGGATGCTATCATCAAACTTCTGGGTAAACATGTCAATGTAATTGCACATAGCATCAATAAACTCACTAGCCTGCTCCTGTCTCCACCCGTACCTGTCGAATGCACGTGACTGTGTGTGCGTGTGTGATTCACGTGGAGGACCGGCTGGTGGGTCACATGACAATAACAAGTTTACTGCAATCGAGAGGTCGTCAGATTCAGTTCTTGTAATAATTTCAAAATCTTGGTAATATTCATATAAATCTGTAGGTACAATACAATAGTCTACCACGCTATTTCCCTGTCTCCCTATAAATGTGAAGTCACCTTGCTTATCAGACCCCGATCTCCCGTTTAAAATGTGAACTTTCATATTTCTACACACTTCTAGTAACTGTTTACCCTGAGTATTTACGATATTGCCTTTCGACCTTCTCGGGATGTTAAAATAATCTGAATCATAATCCCGTTCATCAATAGGCAGATACGGGAAAACCCGGGCCAATACCAGACAAACTGGGTCAATATGAGTCTGAGCATGCGCAGTTTCACGTCTGTCGAAGTTATTGCTTCACAACTTTGACCCGTGCTATTTGTTCACCAATCTTGTTTATAAGTATTATTTCAATATAAATGATATGACTAGTGTTGTGCAAATAGAATGAAAAGAAGTTTATTAATAAAATTGTCATTAATTAAGTATTTCCGTATTGGCCGAGTTACAGGTCCTTGGTCCGTTGTATTGGCCCTCGACTTCGTCTCGGCCCAATACAACGGACCTCGGACCTGTAACTGGGCCAATACGAAACTACTTAATTAATAACATTATAGTACATACACAAAGCCAAATATATGAGTCCGGGCATGGATGCTGGTCAGGAAGAATATGCAGTCCGTCAAGTCACTGTGTATACGAGTGAACAGTGTAGATACAGACTTCCTGATGTACACAGCAATCCCGCCGCTTTATCTCCCCACAGAGTGAGTCCTCTCCCGTACACACTGGTGGCAGGTTTGTTCTGGAAAGGTATTTTCAAAATCGGTAGTATTTTTGGCCCATGTTTCGATAAGTGCAAAAACATCAAAGCTATTTAAAAATGTTAGAGTTTGTATTTTAGAATAAAGACCGTTTATGTTCCAGGTTAAAATTGAAATGAACTTGTTATGGAGAGTATTATGATATGCATCATGTTTATCATGGCCATGTATTCCATTAGTGTCAGTATCAGAAATATTATAGTTTTAGGTTACTTGTGGATGTGTCAGGCCTCGACCACCCTCCTATCTGTCATTCTGCTGATGGCCGCCAGGTGGAGACGGACTTGTCTCACTGTGTCGTCTGCTACGACTGCTATCTCAGTAAGGGGATTGGTCTCGACGATCTCGACCGGGGTACGTATCTCGCTGTGTAGACGGGTATCTCTTACCAGCCTCCACAAGACACTTACGTGTATCGTCATACTTGAACACAGTGCCCTTAAGGACCAGTTTGTCATGTGAAATATAACAATCGTCACCTTTTTGTCTGTGTTCTTTAACTTATTCCCCCAGTATTCTCCGAGTCTGTCTAGCACCTGTTCTCTACGCTTGTATGAGGAAACTTCACTATTATTGGACGCGGAGTGCGTCTTGTGGGCAGTCTGTGGGCTCACTCTTCACTCACACGTGCAGCATCATTCTCACTGAAATTGAGTCTCTCTTCAAAAAACTCTCGGACCATTTTCCATGATCGCTTTCTTCTATACCAAAAAACTACAAATTGTCCCTTCGGGATTGTGATTCAAGATTCTCTCATTTTCTAAACGAGAGAGAGAGAGATCACATACTTTTACAAAAAAATACAATACAGATATACATAAAATATTAAAAAGCACCCGACCTATGAGATACTAAAATCATTTCATATCACATTAATGGTATAAAATGAAGGCAGCGGCATTTGAGTGTGCGTATGTATGTATGTATGTATGTATGTATGTATGTATGTATGTATGTATGTATGTATGTATGTATGTATGTATGTATGTATGTATGTATGTATGTATGTGTGTGTGTGTGTGTGTGTATTTTATTTACAATTTCCATATAACATGCTTATAAAGGGTAGACCTCATAACGTTGGTGTGGTAACATATACCTCACTTGTAAATGAAAACGAGTATGTGTGTGTATGTATGTATGTATGTATGTCAAGGACTCTACCAAATGAGTTATACACATAATAAAGTCACGTGGCTGAATGAATAAAAAAAATGCAAGTACATGTAATGTAAATAGATGGAAAAAATGCTTCTAAATATTCAGTTGTCGCTGCAGACCATTTACCATAAATGAAAACATAACAATATCATCTGCAAACAACAGTAAGAGCAAATATTAGATTTGCAGAATGACAAAAACTCCATTATTACATGATTCGTACAAGATTATCACAAGTTCTTTTATGCCTCACCCCTGTTGCAGTATCAAACGTGTCGGTAATGCCTGCGTTAGTTTTAACACAAGCTGTAACAGATTCATACATACTTTTTAAAATAATATACATTTTCCCATGACATCCCTTTGTATGTTACATAAATAATAATTTTTCACGATCGACAACGTTGAAAGCTTTCCTAAAATCGATGAAAGCGCAATAAAATCTCCTTTTTGGTTTAGATAGGTATTTCGTACATAGTAATTGTAGTACAAATTAATTATCAGCAGTACTGTAATCCGGTCTGAATTCAGCTTGAGATTCATCAAACAATTCATTTATATCAACACAGGCGTAAACGCCTTTCTAGAATATTAGCAAATAGCTTTCCGGAAATGTTTACGAGAGATATCCCTCGGTAATTAGATGGGTCTGATATATTGCCACACTTGAAGAGAGGAACAATCATGCCTATATTCCAAATAGAAGGGAATGTACCACTATCAAGTACGATATTGAATAAATCTTTCAGATACATGTAAGGTACCAAGGGAAAGAGTGCTGATTTATAAAACGAGGGAGGGATACCGTCACGCCCTGCTGCCTTACTCCATTTCAACTCGTTTACAGATTTTACTACCTCTTCATCAGTAATCGAGGTTGACAATATATCATCAGAAAATGAAAAATCCTCACAGTCAAGACATTTATGACTTAAGACAAAATCGCAGGCAATCTATTCTCTTTACAAGAGAGGAGATCTTTGAAATAATGAAACCATTGATATGGTGAGATACTCTCATTAACAACTGATTTCTTCAGGTGATGTTTACATAGACGATTTTCAAGAAGAGTTTGGGGTTTTGTGAAACAACCAGTCTCTATTTCTAAGGGGAGGGTGCCACTTCTAAATTTAGCTAAATAACTGCGTAGTACTCATTAATTGGTGTTACATAATCCGAAATTCAAAATGTATTTTTAAAAAGCCGATATGTCCTTTACTTATTTCCATTAACTTGCCCCCTATCATCCCAGAGTTGTAAAAACCAATTATCAATATCTATTTCTACAAGTTTACCCTTTAAAGCGTCAAAATTCGCAGTCAAGGATAGATTAAGGCTTTCAAATAACTTCACCACTGAACAATCCCAAGATTTGGGCACTGACAATGACCATCTATGAATAAGGTGAGGTAATCTATTTTCATTTATGGAACATATTCTATTATAAAAGCGAGCAATTTCGATGCGATGTTTTGCTGAATTGGAAATCCACCCCATATCACCCCTCACCGCTAAATTTGGAGTCTTATTACCTACACCCAGGAAAAAATCTACATGCTCGGTGTTGAATAGTACAACTAAATTCCCTTGTACCCCAGATAGCTGCTCCATAAGATAATATAGGTTGAACAAGATTATCATATAAATTTGTAAATACCTCATAATTCATACCCCCAACTGATTTAAATTTACTAATTATAACTCCCAACGCCCTGCTGGCTGACTCAGCAATAGCTTTAGCGGTGTAATTCAGGTCTAAATGTTTTTCTAACCAAATACCCAAATTTTTATAAGAATTAGTTACTTAAATGCGTTCAAGCCCACATGTAAAATTAAAACATGATCGTGCCACAGACTTATTACGATAATGTACAATTTTGGTCTTATGACTGTTAATCTGGATGCACCATTTTGTACACCATTCACTCACACAATCCAGCATACGTTGAAGTGAAGATTCATCAGGTGCTAACAATGCAATGTCATCAGCATACAACAGAAGGCTGATCATCTCATTATCTATCTCTATACCACAACTTAATTCGTTTATTTCCTAAACTAAGTCATTCACAAACACAGAGAATAGTGTTGGCGACAAAACGCTACGTACCTCATCGGTCATTTTACCGTTAATGAAAACACCAGATCGGTTGTTTTCATACAAACATTTTACAGCCTAGAAAAAATTACCATTAATTCCCAAATTAAGCAGTTTATACCAAAGGCAGTCTCGATTTACGCTGTCAAAGGCCTTTAAAGTGGCACTAGCACGTTTTTAGCAAATTTTATTTTTTAAAATTTTCCATTTATAATGATAGTTTATGTCATTTATATTTACTTCAGAAGGTAAATCATCTTACTACACGAACCAATTATCCTTGTAGTAATAACGGTGTTGCGTAAAAAGCAAAAATTGCATGGCAGCCATTTTATTGTGAACACATTTTATTATTTCTTATGACAAAAACTATTCCCATGGCTTAACTGAGCCATGTACACTAATTTTTAACTATATTTTCCGAAGAGAACAGGGTGTTTTACTATTAGCAAAATTATTTTTCAATTATATTTCATCGACTTATTTGAGCAAAAAAACGTGCTACTGCCCCTTTAACGCATCGACATAGCAAACGTATGTAGGCATATTTACAGATTTTCGGTTTTTTATAATGCAGAAATTGGTATAAATATGGTCGGTCGTACTACGTTTACTACGGAAACCGTTTTGCTCCTCTGTTAATAAATTATAAGATTCTAACCACGTTGAAAATCACGCATTTAATGTATCAGCATAGATTTTACAGGGAATACACAAAAGCGAGATTCCGCGGTATCCCATCGGATCGCGCGCGTCCATATCACGTTTTTTAAACGGATATATTAAACTTTGTCGCCAAACACTAGGACATGTGTTGTTATCGAAACAGTGTGAAAAAATACACATTAAAATATCAATACAATGAGGGGTTTTCAAAGCCTCAGCTGGAATTAAATCTAAACCTGCTGATTTGCCACATTTGGCTTTATTAATAGCGGATATAACCTCACTACGTGTTATGGGATTTTTTGATACTCTAGAGTCTAAGCCATTGTCACTAAACACTAAGTTGTTGGAGACACTGTCTGTCACGTGCTGCAAGTGATTATCGTCAAACTGATTGCTTAGGTTTTTCAGCCAGCCATGTCCCTTCTGCAGCTTCGTAG
The DNA here is from genome assembly GCA_936450465.1 of Gibbula magus. Lineage (NCBI taxonomy): Eukaryota > Metazoa > Mollusca > Gastropoda > Trochida > Trochidae > Gibbula > Gibbula magus. The sequence goes on along the minus strand of OW388293.1, from coordinate 61,331,749 downwards.
CTTTGTACTTACGTCACCATTATATAATTTACAGAAATCGTTCTTCCATTTTTCCAAAATGGTAACCTCATCATAGACAACGGCCCGTCCTCAACAAGCTCCCAGGGAATAGAAATCTTAGGAAATCTTAAATCAAAGAAAACGTTTAATAGAATTTAGCTTAGATAGTATGGATTGATTGTTCGACAGACAGATATACAGATTTGTTTCGTAGAGTGGCCATGAGGGCAATAGTACAATGACAATCACATACAAACAGTTCCTAAGAGCGCTGGTAAAATACATTATATAAACATTTATACAATTTGGTGTAGTATGTGTACAAATATGGTCAGACATAAGATAATTTTTGCATTTTGGTTTTTAAGTAGATGTACACACTTCAGCATGCTTGGGTTTGAATAATAGTGTTGTGGGATGTATCTGCTACGGATATCAGAGTACAACGGGCATTGCACCAATACGTGATACTCATCGTCATCAACGTTTAAACAATGTGAGCACATGGCTAAATTTATATCATCAAACAATGAGTTTACTAATGCCACATCTAAATTTTGTGAGAGATCTTCGGAGTTGTATACATTTAAATAACTTTCATGGACAATGTCATTTTTAAACAATGAATAAGTCTTCAGATATTTCGAGCTTGCAATCTCGGATGACCATTCTTGGTAATATATATCCCTACAACGTTGTTTGAATAGATTAAGGAACATTGCAGGATCTCCAACTGTTTGGTGAATCCATACATGTGCAAAACCATATTGGAATAACAACATCCTAGCTGATGAGGTCCAGTTAGTATCTCCAATACCATCAAGGATTTTCAGCATATTATAACAACGAATAGAATGCCATGTAATTGGTTGTCTCAGTAACCTTAACCAGTAAATATAATTTTTGTTTTATAATTTACATGCTGTGGGTTTCTTCGACATTCTGCTAACACCGCCTTAGTAGGGGAGCGGTAACCGACACCCATGACAAATTTGCAAAACTTGGAATGGACTTTTTCAATGTTATGACGATACATTGTTCCCCATATTACTGCTCCATAAAGCATCAAAAATCTTAAACAATGTATCGGGGGAAAGAGATTTGAAACGGCAACTACTTTTTTTGATAGGATATAATGCCTTCTCGGCTTGTTTGCATAGAACTTCACAGGCCTTCGAAAACAGATTTCGGTATGAACACGTTATTCGAAGATATCTATAGTAGGAAACAGATACTCTTTCAGAGCCAATAAAGCATTTTTCACTTTTGAAAGTCCACCACCTTTTTTGAACACAACAACCTTAGTCTTGTCAGTATTAATCGCTAGTCCCCACTTTTTACAGTATCTTTCAAGAACATCTGTTTTGTTTTGTACGTTTTTGACACCAAATATGGCGACGTCCTCAGCGAATAATGATATAGATATTGCATCAAGAGTTTCATCAATGAAGGCCCCACTATAGTCACCATTTACAATATCATTTACAAGTTCCTCAATATAAAAGATAAATAAGACTGGTGACAGTATACAACCCTGTCTGACGCGTTGAGTTAAATACATCAGTCATAGCCTGCTTGCTGAATCTTACAGCTGCTCTCACATTCGTATACATATTGCGAAGATGAACACTTATTTTACCATGCAAGCCATTATTCAGAAGAACATACAGTAACTTTTTTCTATCAACAGTGTCAAACGCTTTTTTGAAATCTACAAATACACAATAGAATTTGCCACGACTTTTTCTTACATATTTATGAACTATTGCGTTAAGTGTGAATATATGGTCAATGTTTTATAGGTTTCTCGAAAGCGAGCTTGTGATTCAGAAAATAATTCTTGAGTAGTTATTTTCTTCTCATGTCAAGTATTGATGTAAAATCTTTGCTGATAATGTCAAGAAGGGCTATTCCCCTATAGTTGTTAGGATCATCTTTATTTCCTGTCTTGTGTAGTGGGACAATAAGGCATAGGTGCCAAGCGTCTGGCATTTTTCCAGAATTAAGGATTTCATTGAAAAGACGTTTTTAGAATAGTAACAATACATGAATATAGCTTTTATGGCCTCTGTTGGGATACCATCTGCCCCTGGGGATTTACCATTTTTCAAATTTTGAATTAATTTTCTAATTTCTTCATCTGTGATTTCATCGCATAGCATATAGTCACAATCTTTACATTGTTCGCAGTTTGTAACATCATGGTTATCAAAAATGGATTTTACATCATCATCGAAGTGGGATTTGGTGTCATTAGGTGGGTTAAGTAGTGAACTGAAATAATCATACCAGTGAACAGCTGATATATTTGCATAACTGCTTTTAGATTCACAGTGTTTCTTGATAGCCTTCCAAAAGTCTTTACATTTGCTCTTTGTTGCATTTAAAATTTCGTTTTCAATAACTCTCTCAGACATGTTTTTTGTGGTTACACAGCTTTTCAAATTCCCGTTTGGCATTAAGATATTCAGTGCAATGTACAGGATCATTTGTTACTCTGAATCTATTGAGAAGCAAATACTTTTTACGTTTGAATACCTCACATTCTTTGTCAAACCACTGCGGTCTGTGGATGTTGTGCGTGTTCGTGTGTCGGGTGTCAGTTACAGAAAAACAATGTCTGAACATGTCAATAAAGCAGGTTAAAGTTTTGTTAATATCGTCATGGATGCTATCATCAAACTTCTGGGTAAACGTGTCAATGTAATTGCACATAGAATCAATAAACTCACTAGCCTGCTCCTGTCTCCACCCGTACCTGTCGAATGCACGTGACTGTGTGTGCGTGTGTGATTCACGTGGAGGACCGGCTGGTGGGTCACATGACAATAACAAGTTTACTGCAATCGAGAGGTGGTCAGATTCAGTTCTTGTAATAATTTCAAAATCTTGGTAATATTCATATAAATCTGTAGGTACAATACAATAGTCTACCACGCTATTTCCCTGTCTCCCTATAAATGTGAAGTCACCTTGCTTATCAGACCCCGATCTCCCGTTTAAAATGTGAACTTTCATATTTCTACACACTTCTAGTAACTGAGTATTTACGATATTGTCTTTCGACCTTCTCGGAATGTTAAAATAATCTGAATCATAATCCCGTTCATCAATAGGCAGATACGGGAAAACCCGGGCCAATACCAGACAAACTGGGTCAATAGATAGATAGATATTCTTTATTTCCTCCAGCATTTGAAGATTGCATTACAAAATACAGGAATATTATATACAGGACATTTCACATGTTACACACAGGTTTCTCCATTTACTCACTGTAGAGCTAACAATCAACATTATATTCTTCCATGTATCATATGTTATCACGTCTTCACAGAAGACAGGTATACTTCCCAATAAAAAAGATAGAAGAATATCTTCTTCATCATTCCATAACATGACAGACATTTCAACATCTAAAATATCAATTATATTGTTAAAAAGCACCTCCCTTTCATTACAGTTGATTTTACAATAAAGTATGACATGTTTGATGATATCGTGGGCAACAGTGCCGCACACACATTCTCTGGAATGCACTGATTGTGCGCCTACACGTACAAGTGTGGCAATGTCAAAAAACTTATGTTTATGGTCTTGAGCTAGTTTCCACAGGCGATGTTCTCTACCTGATCTGATGGACATATAACGTGATAAGGAGAGGTTACATTGGAGCTCATTAATTATCTCTTTATTATCTGCAGCTTTGATCTTACGTTTTACAATATCAGACCATTGATGTTTTGGCATAAGCTGAGATGTACATATATATTTATCTATCTCACCATACAGATCATATTTGTGAGTAAGATTAAGCATATGGAATATGGGGGACTTGGTGTCCCATTTGCATGTTTGAATCAGCGATAAACTGCTTTTGTATTGCCCAATCCTTGTAAAGAAAAGTTGCTTGAAGATAAACCTGGGGCTTGCGTTACATAATTTGCCTAAAAAGACAAGGGCTTGTTGTTCTACATGTTTTTCAATGGAGAAAAGGCCAAGTGTGTCTTTAACAATAACATTGGGGGTGGTTTTTGAAAAACCCTGTATTTTCTTGCAGAAGTATCGCTGACTCATTTCTAGCATATCATACTCTTCGAGGAACAGTTTCCCCCATCCATGACATCCATACAGACCACAAGGTAGAATTACTCTGTTCCATATTCTTACAGCAGCTAAAGGGTTAAGGCCGCCAAAGTGTAGTCCGAAATCATGATTAACATTGTACAAACGTCTAACCTTATCACATGCTCTTTGAGTACGCACAAGACTGGACTTAGCTGTTGATAATAATACACCAGCATAAACAATAGATGATTTGACTGGAAGTTGTGCATTACCCAGATACAATTCAGGGTTTACATGATGTTTCGATGTACATACAAATGATAAAACTGCACTTTTACCTGCATTGTATCTAAGCTGCCATTTGTTAGCATAACCCTCGGTAGTATGGAGCAAATTCTGTAGGTCAGATGGGCTACTACTAAGTAAACTTGTATCATCTGCTAGAAGAATACCGGGACAGTTACTCCAGGTAAGACACAAACCACTGTTTGTTGCATTAAGGTCATACAGTAAATCATTAATATATAATGAGAACAACCATGCAGATATAACTCTCCCCTGGCCGACGCCCTGTCTAACATGGAAAACATCTGACTGAAGTCCAGCAAATATAACACAAGAATACATAGACATGTACGACTTACGCAGTATTCTCCATAGTTTACCTCTTATACCGATATTGTGGAGCTTATAGAAAAGTCCATCAAGCCATACACGATCAAATGCTTTCTCATTATCAAGGAATGCACAATAAACATTTGATCTTCTTTCATTGTAATAAGCTACACTTTCACACAATGTTAAGACAGCTGTATCTGCACCTGCACCCTTTCTAAACCCAAGCTGGAATGGATGTGGGAAATTAGCATATAAATCTGCCCAATCTTCAATTCTGTCCAGCAATAATCTTTCAAACAATTTACTCAAAACCGATGTTAAAGTAATTCCTCTGTAGCTGGACGGGTCACTTTTACACTTTCCATGACCTTTAAAGACAGGTAGAATGTGGCCAATATTGTAGCTGCTTGGTATATATTCATACTCTAGAATGGCATTAAACAATGAAACGAGATGTTTTATAAGAGATCTCCCAGCATATTTACAATGTTCATTACTCAAAGTATCAGGCCCAGGGGCTTTACCGGTCTTAAGCCGTTTAACTTTAAATAGAACTTCATCAAATGTAAATGGTCTAATAAGAGGCAACATAGTAGAATCTACATTATATACATCATTCATTTCAAGTTGCTCAATGGAGCAGATACGTTTTGTAACTTCAGTAGCAAACTTATGATCAAAGTTAGCATCCATGGTAGGAATTGACAAATCCTTATAGAAGTTACCAAAGCTGTGGCAAATATCTTCAACATTTGCACTGGTGTTACCCTTGTAGACAAGCTTATTAACCTGGCCCTTGTTACGCTTGTAGCGTTTGGTACTTTTAAAGTATTCATTTATGTCTATTTCTGCTGAATCATAGACTTCCATAAGTTTACTGTCAATCAGGTTTTTTTTACATTCTCTATGCCGTTTTCTAAACAATCGGTTGGCATGTATATATTTAAGAAAGTAGACATTATCTGCATCGTGAGATTTCCCATTCTCTACCCATGTTTGCTATTTTCTTCTCATGTCAAGTATTGATGTAAAATCTTTGCTGATAATGTCAAGAAGGGCTATTCTCCTATAGTTGTTAGGATCATCTTTATTTCCTGTCTTGTGTAGTGGGACAATAAGGCATAGGTGCCAAGCGTCTGGCATTTTTCCAGAATTAAGGATTTCATTGAAAAGACGTTTTTAGAATAGTAACAATACATGAATATAGCTTTTATGGCCTCTGTTGGGATACCATCTGCCCCTGGGGATTTACCATTTTTCAAATTTTGAATTAATTTTCTAATTTCTTCATCTGTGATTTCATCGCATAGCATATAGTCACAATCTTTACATTGTTCGCAGTTTGTAACATCATGGTTATCAAAAATGGATTTTACATCATCATCGAAGTGGGATTTGGTGTCATTAGGTGGGTTAAGTAGTGAACTGAAATAATCATACCAGTGAACAGCTGATATATTTGCATAACTGCTTTTAGATTCACAGTGTTTCTTGATAGCCTTCCAAAAGTCTTTACATTTGCTCTTTGTTGCATTAAAAATTTCGTTTTCAATAACTCTCTCAGACATGTTTTTGTGGTTACACAGCTTTTTAAATTCCCGTTTGGCATTAAGATATTCAGTGCAATGTACAGGATCATTTGTTACTCTGGATCTATCGAGAAGCGAATACTTTTTACGTTTGATATTGTCTTTCGACCTTCTCGGGATGTTAAAATAATCTGAATCATAATCCCGTTCATCAATAGGCAGATACGGAAAAACCCGGGCCAATACCAGACAAACTGGGTCAATATGAGTCTGAGCATGCGCAGTTGCACGTCTGTCGGAGTTATTGCTTCACAACTTTGACCCGTGCTATTTGTTCACCAATCTTGTTTATAAGTATTATTTCAATATAAATGATATGACTAGTGTTGTGCAAATAGAATGAAAAGAAGTTTATTAATAAAATTGTCATTAATTAAGTATTTCCGTATTGGCCGAGTTACAGGTCCTTTGTCCGTTGTATTGGCCCTCGACTTCGTCTCGGCCCAATACAACGGACCTCGGACCTGTAACTGGGCCAATACGAAACTACTTAATTAATAACATTATAGTACATACACAAAGCCAAATATATGAGTCCGGGCATGGATGCTGGTCAGGAAGAATATGCAGTCCGTCAAGTCACTGTGTATACAAGTGAACAGTGTAGATACAGACTTCCTGATGTACACAGCAATCCCGCCGCTGTATCTCCCCACAGAGTGAGTCCTCTCCCGTACACACTGGTGGCAGGTTTGTTCTGGAAAGGTATTTTCAAAATCGGTAGTATTTTTGGCCTATGTTTCGATAAGTGCAAAAACATCAAAGCTATTTAAAAATGTTAGAGTTTGTATTTTAGAATAAAGACCGTTTATGTTCCAGGTTAAAATTGAAATGAACTTGTTATGGAGAGTATTATGATATGCATCATGTTTATCATGGCCATGTATTCCATTAGTGTCAGTATCAGAAATATTATAGTTTTACGTAACTTGTGGATGTGTCAGGCCTCGACCACCCTCCTATCTGTCATTCTGCTGATGGCCGCCATCTCACTGTGTCGTCTGCTACGACTGCTATCTCAGTAAGGGGATTGGTCTCGACGATCTCGACCGGGGTACGTATCTCGCTGTGTAGACGGGTATCTCTTACCAGCCTCCACAAGACACTTACGTGTATCGTCATACTTGAACACAGTGCCCTTAAGGACCAGATTGTCATGTGAAATATAACAATCGTCACCTTTTTGTCTGTGTTCTTTAACTTATTCCCCCAGTATTCTCCGAGTCTGTCTAGCACCTGTTCTCTACACTTGTATGAGGAAACTTCACTATTATTGGATGCGGAGTGCGTTTTTTGGGCAGTCTGTGGGATCTCTCTTCACTCACACGTGCAGCATCATTCTCACTGAAATTGAGTCTCTCTTCAAAAAACTCCTTGACTTTTATACTCACTCTCGGACCATTTTCCATGATCGCTTTCTTCTATACCAAAAAACTACAAATTGTCCCTTCGGGATTGTGATTCAAGATTCTCTCATTTTCTAAACGAGAGAGAGAGATCACATACTTTTACAAAAAAATACAATACAGATATACATAAAATATTAAAAAGCACCCGACCTATGAGATACTAAAATCATTTCATATCACATTAATGGTATAAAATGAAGGCAGCGACATTTGAGTGTGCGTATGTATGTATGTATGTATGTATGTTTGTGTGTGTGTGTGTGTGTGTGTGTGTGTGTGTGTGTGTGCGTTTGTAAACCTCTACTTTTGAGGTACATTATATGTTTACACACCAACATAATGAGGTACACCAAACTACTGAGGTACATTTTATCATTACCTCAGAAGTTTTACCTCATTTTCTACGTGCATTTATCGAGTGTTTCACACACTCAAAATATCTCATGTACCTCGGTATAGCGGCCAAATACGTGTCTGTGTGTTTGGAGTGTGTAGTGCAAAAGTAGCACACATGGGGCCATCGTACCGCGCATCTAACTGCGCATACATGTATGGATGGTACCTAATTTGCATATGACGTTCCGTTTGCCTGGGCATGCGCATAGTATCTATACCGGAAGTGCAGTCTTGGCGCCTCATATCGTTACGAGAACTGCCGGGACTGCCGAACAAAACCACATCAAAGCATGATCTTGACCGCTGCCATGATTTGGATCAACGATAATGAAAGGTAAGGTACAATTTAATTCAACCATGGCGTTTTACACTCTCACAATAAACTTTAAGTCAGAAGTAAAGTGTGAAAGGTCGCAGAGTTTTCAGTGTGTATATATAAGTTCTTTATCGCTATTTTGAGGTATATACCATCGTTTTCTGGTATGATTAGTATTGGGATATCAATAACTGTCAAATTTAGCCTTATTAGCCTTATTAGCCTTATATCATTAGTACAATAACGTGATAGATTACACATGTTCCCAATATGTGATGCGACACAATCATTTATTTTATTATTTTGTCTATTTTAGTTACATTTTTCAAAGTTGCTAATTTGTACAATATGGAGGTGTCACTTGTTTTCGTGGTATTTGATTTTGTTTAAGGTGAAATAAGGACAGTACATCACATGCTACGATGATTTATTTCACTCCGTTCCAATCACAGATGGTCATAAAATAGAAATGCATAAACTAAAGTTGTTATATGTTTTGTTTTTACATTCTCGCTGAATAATTTATCTTGGTACAGCCATGTAGGCTGAAGATATGCGACGGGAAATCATACTCACTCACACAAAATTCATTATAATTAATAAAGTATCACGTAAACAATATATTCATTTGCAAAGTTTGGACAATGTAGCCTTGTTTGTAAAAAGTTAAAAAAAATAAAATTGCTTAAATTAGCCATAAATGATAACACAGAAAGAAATAACCCGGCCCTTTATAATAGAGCACATACATTTCTAACATATACTTTGCCTTATTTCTAGAGCAGAGAATGTGATGCATCGCTTGTAGAGTTCAATAATAAAAAAAACTTATATCAACTTCAATTTGAATGCAATTCTACACCAGTCCTTTTATAAAAAGTGATTGTTTCTTGTTTCTGTCCGGCTCAAATGTTGTTTTTTCCGGATTTTAATAAGGGTAATGGGGAGGTAACTCTATTCCCATAACCTAGGAAAATATTGGAGGTTGGTCAGGTATGGCTCTGGTTTCTGTAAAAATCAAGTATGGGGTATACATATTAGAACATTTGATCTTATATATTGTAGTTTAGATTTGTGATTGCTTAAATTATAGGTATCAGCCGTTGACATGTTTGTATTACCTCCTGAACTGCTGAATACGACGATATCTGAACCATTATCATCGTTGGTCTATGTAGAACTGTTGGCTGCTTGTTGGGAGAGGAGGGGGAAAGAAGCAGGCCCAGGTGACGCAGTCAAACTTTGTTTGGAAAATATTTGTTCCTATTTGTTAAACAGATTGCAGTTTGTATGTAATCAAAGACATAAACACAAGTACCGGTATTAAAGACACTTGTTTAGCCTTTTAGGGTGAGATATTCAGAAAAAAATAGAATTTATAAATATCTATACAGTCAAAATGATTGCAAAATACACAAACCTTAATAAGTGTTTAAAAATAGAATTGATTGATTGATTGTCATATGAAAATTGAATAAATACAGCAATTCAATTGTGATATTTCAATTATTTTCAACAGATTAAAAAGTATAGTTTATTTATGAAACATTTCCCAAGAATATTAAAGCATATGGTCAAAATTAAAACTGTAGCATTGCAATATAAATGTATTCAATGAAATAGGCACGAGTGTGTAATATATAGAGTATATAACATCTGGATATGTTAATTTTTGGTGTTTGACAATGCCATTTTTTTGAGCACACATACATATTAATGGTGAGGTATCAGAAAAGCAAAGCCTTGCTTATTAACCAAGCCATATTAATTTTTAATAAGAATTTTTTTTTATAATTTGAATTAATACAGCAAATTTACTTGATATTTAAATTATTTTGAACAGTTTATAAAATCAAAAGTATGTTTATCATGAAGTATTTCCCCAAAATGTTTAGGAGTTAAGTGTAGAATTGCAATGACCTCGAGTGATTTTTTTCTGCCATTTAAGACACACATCAATATTGCGAATAAACTTGTTTTAAAATTAATAAATACACTTCACTATAAGATACAATTTGTAGGGAAAAATGTTTTGATGACTTATATATTGTCCCATTTGGTGAGTGCTTCTGGTATTTTTACAGTGAGTCAGCGAGCCAATGTCGGAATGGGATATCCCAAGCTATTGATGGAAGTTCCGTTGACCCCGAATATGTCCATAACACCAAGGCGTAGAAATTTTGTTGGCAGCCGGTAAGACTTGTTTGAATTATTAAATTATTGACTTTTTCATAACATGCAAAATGTAGTTCAGAATTGAAATCATATTAAGCATGAAAGAGAAGTTTGTGTGACATTATAAATCTAAAGGAAGTTTAACACAAAGCATGTTATTCTGACGGCTAGCGACATCACATCGTTACAAATATCACGAAAAACTAACCACATGTGAGCTGTTCGAAAACCATTTCTTGGTAATATATATATATGTATTCAATTAAATCTTTTGAAATCTATTACAAATACACCAGTGCCGCTTCATTATCCATTTTCTAGCATTGTTTACAAGGTACATCTATTAAAAATATTTCTCTAGTTCACTAGAAAATCTCTAGTGTATTGTGAAAAATTATATGTACCGGGTATGTCATTGCCAGTAAATCTGTACCGTATAATAGAAAATTAAAAAAAAAATTAACATTTGTAAACAATGTTGCAATATATTCAAATTTTTAGAGGATATTTGGGTTTTCTTGACTAATACCACGTTTATCTCATCGAGTGAGGAAGAAAGCTTATATTTTCACGAGTGGCACAGCCACTCGTGAAAATATATAACTTTTCTACATCACGAGATGAGATAAATATGGCATTGTCAAGAAAAGACAATTTTTTTACTTATTATATGACCAAATCTTTGCATATTCACTGAAATAGACTTGCATTTACGTTAGTCGTCTCCGGACTGAGCTTGTCGCCTCAGCAACAATGTGACGTCATGAACGTGTCATGACTTCGGAGCATTGTTTTATGACGTCAGGTCATTGTTATATCAGTCACTAGTGACTGATAACACGTTCCATTGTTATTTTCACTAGTAACTGATAACACGGTTTATTTTCATTGATAGATCCGGGTATTTCACCTGCAATCATATAATAAATATAGGATATCTGTCTTTTCTTCACTAATACTATGTTTATCTCATCGAGTGAGGTAGAAAGGTTATATTTTCACGAGTGGCGCACCCACGAGTGAAAATATATAACTTTTCTACCTCACGAGATGAGATAAACATGGTATTTGTCAAGAATTGACGGATATTCTATTATTTACATGATATTATCCATGTAATTACGTCCGAAAAGGGTCCTTTTTCACCAAGCGGTCGCAAGGAACAGCCCGTCACCACAGTAACACTGTGACGTCATAAGCCAAATTGCCGCGCGAGACCATTGTTTTATTAAAGTCCTATCAAATTATATCAGTCACTGTTCGCAGTGAAAATATAAGATATTTTCACTGTAGCTTGATAGACAGTTTATTTCACTGATAAATCCCGGTATTTCACTGCTCGTCATATTATAAAAAATATAATGCTAATGCTAAATTGATCGCCTCATAAATTTTCAGCTCAACAGGCCTCAACCTTCCCATTCATAATACTGCCAGTCTAGTCACTGAGCACTATGCTTCTGACTGAGCCCTTGGCTAATAAGACGAGCCATCACAGCTGTGTGACACTGTGACACTGGTGCATGTTAGTCCGCTGTTAGAGAGTTAGTCTCTAGTTACCTGGGTTAGACGGGCTACATGTGGTTGGTTGTTTATCGGAGGAAAGGGGGAGGGATGTTTGGGATAGATCACAGGAAATGGGTTAGCGGGGGGAGTGAGAAGATAATTTATTCTGAATCGCTTCAATGTATGTAATTTTGACTCATTTATATGTGATGAATTCCTTCAAATTTTGTACCATTTTGTATTATGATTTTGGGAGCATTTGTTCAAAATATTTGCATTAATAGTGATTTCAAACAACAATGTGACCGATTTATTTTATATTTAGTGTCAAGTCATGTTGGTCAGCAAATCAAAATATTGAGCATAAAGACTTAAGTATTTTACTCGATTTTGATATAGGCATATGTAATTACTTTCGGTTACCCTCAAAATAACGGTTTAAAGGAGGACACTTCGGCGAATTTAGCTATGGAAGGAGAAAATTCAGTAAGGTAATACGCGAGTAGGAAATCTCAATTAGCATTAGTCCTACTCAGCGATGCTTACTTGCGCAAAGGCTAACGCTCGCCACTACTTGCAGTACACGCGCGGTATATGAATGTCTTTTTATCGAAACAAATACCGTTACAGTCTGTTTTGTTTTAAATGGTAATGGTTTCTTATCATGATAAAAAAAAGAGAAATGGATCGGTATACCAGTCATAGACTTATGTATGTAAGAAAACATACACGCGACGTACAGGCCAATTAATATATCATTTTTGTAAATATAACCAAAGTACAATTGTGATGATTTTGCAAATATTTCGCATGTGAATAGCAATCTACAATGTGTGATTAGAATAACGAACCTGTGAGCTTGATAATCCATGCACATCGTCGTATAACACCCTATGTTGCCTAATCGTTGTTGGACTGAGGTTCAGGTGCGTGTACAGTGCAACAATCTCCATGTAAATTTCAGTGAGCTTGTTCAGTTGTTGACCAATCCAGTTCATGCAGTATAGCACTGATTAATTTGTGTGTGTACCTGTAACCCTGTTTGTCAATCACCATTTCCATGTATCATCTTGAAATACATGCCGTTTAAGTAATATATACATGTTCTTACATTTACATTTAATCCCGTATGTGAAGTTTTAATGTAGAAGTAGACTCCGAAAGATTGTATCAACAACCTGTCAAATAATTTCGAGTTGAAAATATTTCTATTAATTTTGTTTCAAGATGTTTTATTGTCAGTGAAATAAATCTATTAATAGAATGTATAAGAACTTACTCTTCAAATACGACATCAGAAGCGTGAACAACTCGGGACAGGGTGTAAATGTCGGTGTGCAGTGAGATGAAACAGCCAATCAGCGGTCGCGTGTCAAAAGGGGAAATCCTCCGCCTAGACATTGACGAGCTCGCTCGGCAGAAGCCCAGTTTGATTCACGTGACCGTGTTACCCATAAAATCAATTACGTAACGGGCTCGTTAGCGGCAGGCAATTTGGGATGACACTCATGAGACTTGTCCCCCTTTAAGTTGCATATGTCAATTTGTGACCCTGTGACACATATATGGATCGTGACCTAAAAAGTTATTCATCTTTTTCTCATGGGTCACAAGGGTCAGCGGCCTTCAACAATAAATGATGACGGTATATAAATGAAACCTAATTAATGTTCATGCATTTTGAGATTGTACACACATACATATAATTAAAATACTGATGTTACTATGTGTATAGATTTGCCCATTTATGAAAGCACATATTTTTCAGACTCTGGACATGTTGGGTTCACAACTGAATCTGCAGTGATGGTCCCATCTTCCAGGTCTATGAAGGGCCTCGGAGAAAGTGGAAGCATCTTACTTGTTTAGTATTCCAGACAGGAGTGAAACATTTCACTCAGCAAAGGCAACCAGAGGTAAGTGAATAAAAACATTAGGTTGCAATGCCTACATTTTGAGGTACCACACATACATAGATTATTTACAAACTTCAGAGATTGAAGCATCTTAATATCTACAGATAAATGTCTTCAACCATTGTACATAGTGAGATAGATGTGTTAAAAAGTACTGGTGTATACATTGTGAGGTAGTACACATGTTGCTATTTTATACCACATACTGTGGTAGTTATCTTAGGGTAATGTGGAAACATTTTGTAGTGGTGTGTACATTGTGAGGTAGTACACACATGTATATTATTAACATACTGAGGTGAATATGTGTACAGTTTTTTATCCCACCGGTATGTAATACTGTGGAATAAATTCGCCCTGTCCGTCCATCCGTAATCATTTCGTTTCCGGAGCAGAAGAGAACTGAAGTGGTGCCTTTTGATATTTTCAGATATCTGAAATTTTTTATTTTTCCATTTCCTTAGAAACATGTTTCATTTGGACTTAGTTCAGAGATGGGTCTGCTTCCGGAGCAGAACTCCAAAACCCTTCATCATATCTGAAACTCTGAATGTTTATTATTACCCTGAAGTAGTAGATATACAATTATCTGTTAAAGATGTGTTTTACAAATTATGTGGGACCGGTGGGATATGTCATCTTCAGATGACTATTGTTCAACTATGTAAGTACTTTTTTTTCAGATGGTGGTCGAGTTCATTCCACAAATGATGCTGCAGTGAATTGAACCATTCCTCAGAACAACCAACCAATCCTCAGCAACCAAAGGTAAATTGGAAAGTTTAAATTGTGATGCATACATTATAAACAATGAGGTATTATACACACATATATGATTACCATTCCAAGGTTACACATGACAAAGCCTCAGAGATCGATGTGTGTGTTTTGGCATATAGCACAGATAAATGTGGTCAAAGAGAGGACAGACGAAAAAATAATTTATTTTAGTATTCAAGTTTATTGTGTCTTTTATCCAAAAATTTGAGAAAATGCAGCTCATCAAACCATTTTAAAGGGGTTACTGCATTCATAATAATTCTGCTATTTTAACCAAATCTTACGATTAAACCATTATCAGTGTGTAAACTACACATTTCAATCACTTACAGAGATCTTTAGTTTATCTTTATTTGAAAATTGTTTGTTTGAACAGTGTAAGTCGAAACAAATTACTTTTATAAGAAAAATGTCAATTTTCTTATCAAATTTTTTGATATTCAACAATATATTTTACTTGCACAAACAGTTTAGATATTGCTAAAAATGTTACATGATATTGTAATATTGTGTGTAGACTCTTTAGCCTAAATTGTAGGGCTCACAGGCCATGAACTAAAAACCTAAGTTTGTCTTTCGTAAAGAAAAGACTTGGAAGACTGTAATATTGTGTACAGACTCTTTAGCCAATGGAAATTCTAAATTGTAGATTTGGTGACCTATCACCCAATATAAGGGCCTCACGGGCCATGACCTAAAAACCTATTTTCATCTTTTTCTCCAAAATGAAAAGAACAATAGTCAATGGATATTCTTAATTGAACTATCAGAGACCCATCAGATTGCTTCTTCTCTCTCAGCCTTTGTTTGATCAGTGCTGCCAGTGTTTAGAGCCTGGCAGGGGCTATACATAATTACGTGCAAGAGAGGGTGATAGTTTTCATGGGTTAGAAGGCATGGGGTGGGGTTTGTGAGAGGGGGTAGGGTTGGAGAGAGTAAGAGAGGGTATGGCAAGGCGTAACTTAAAAGTGGTGCACCCCTTTAAAAACTGTGATAAAACATATCAAGGGATTGTACTTGGGAGGATCACCTTTTCTTCAATGTCCTTGCAGGAATTGTGATGCTTGGACAACTAATTTTATCAAAATTTAGTGTCAACTGTCAAGTCATGTTGTTTTTTTGCACTGACAATTTCAAGACAGATTTGTCAGGGCTAGGGATTGTTCATTATATTGTGAGCAATCTATCTCAGTCTTCAAACATCAAACATCAAACAATATAAACCCTCATAAACTACAGAGCCCATTGCTCTATTTCTTTGTCTTGTAATGACCAAAGTAGTCCATTTCAATGTCTTACTTAGTTTTCAGTTAAATTACTCCTTAAAAGATGTTATTTTTTTGTTTATTGTGAGGAAGTACAATGTCCCTTAATGTAAACATGATGTTTTTCAGATTCTGAGCAAGTTAAGTCATCACTGACACTACGGGGATGGAACCATCTCACAGGTCTACAAGAACCTCCAAGGAAGAATCCAAAGCCTTTGGCAGCCAAAGGTAAATGATTGAACAGATTAAATTGTGATTCGTACATTTTGAGGCCTTGTTTTTGTTTTGTTGAGCCAGGAAATTGGTACCCACAAAATTTTTTAGAAAATGCAGCTCATCAAACCATTTTAAAGGGGTTACTGCATTCATAATAATTCTGCTATTTTAACCAAATCTTACGATTAAACCATTATCAGTGTGTAAACTACACATTTCAATCACTTACAGAGATCTTTAGTTTATCTTTATTTGAAAATTGTTTGTGTGAACAGTGTAAGTCGAAACAAATTACTTTTATAAGAAAAATGGCAATTTTCTTATCAAATTTTTTGATATTCAACAATATATTTTACTTGCACAAACAGTTTAGATATTGCTAAAAATGTTACATGATATTGTAATATTGTGTGGAGACTCTTTAGCCTAAATTGTAGGGCTCACAGGCCATGAACTAAAAACCTAAGTTTGTCTTTCGTAAAGAAAAGACTTGGAAGACTGTGAGACTAAATTGTGATTCGTACATTTTGAGGCCTTGTTTTTGTTTTGTTGAGCCAGGAAATTGGTACCCACAAATTATTTGCTAAATTGTTTAGACAGAGATGATATGCTATATGATCCCAATCCTGGCAATCATCTCTGGATAACAATAATAAATGTCACTATTACAAACATTTCAAGTCCTTTTTAAATACTTTTTTGGAACTATTTTAATATGTAACGACAACCCTCAATATCTGTTTTTGAAAATTAATGGCATGTACTTTTTTATATTTGTTATACATATTCTGATATTATAATTAATGACATATCAAAATATTCCAGGAAATCTTGAACTATGATCACTTTCATATCCAATTTCCAAAGTAACAATGTTAATATCATGAAGGATATTATGTCTTTTTTATACTATGATGATAAGAAACACAAATCTAAATGAAAATATATTGAAGTGAACTCTTATTTATATACTTATTTTATTATACAAAAAATGATGTACATTTATTTTGAGCTGGAGGCCTGGTTCTGTCTGTTTTTCATATAATATTAACAAACCTAGGTTACCAATGTAGAGCCTCTAAATTGATGCAGAATGCAGAGATACACTTGCTAAACAAGAGTGAGGATTTTAAGGTAGCATATGACAATCTGTGAGCACATTAAATCGTGATGTTAGCATTGTGAAGTAGTACACAGGTTGCTATGTGTGGGACTCGGCGAATAAATGTAAACATCATTTCATATTTTTCAGAGTCTGTTACTGATGCTGCAGTGAACTCGCTCACTTGTATTGAAGAGTCTGGGAGAGCAGAGCATCGACTCGCCCACATCAACAACATTAAATGCAGCTAAGGTACTTTATAACCTTACACAGTGATATAATTTGCCAATGGGTTCATTGAAATATGTATATATAAATATATTTTTTATCCCGTCAACAACGTTGTTGCTTGGGTTTTAAATTTGACTGTCCATCCATAACATGTATACGTCTGGCTTTGAACTTTGTAACTTTTAAATATGGGAATACCCATATGTGAACAGTAGAATCCCTCTACAGCCCTTCAATTCACAGTAACTAGTTTCTAAACATAAAGGGGTTGGTATAGCGCAGTGGTTAGGCTTCGGATCAAGAGGCCTTGGGTTCAAATTCTGCCTGGTCCTCGGCAACTTTGTCTGATGTGGAGAACTGTTCAACATACAGTAAGGTTTGGGTGCAATGCTTTCAGCGCAGTACCACCCATGGCATGTTCCAGCTGATGGTCACTATATCACAGTTATAAATCTTGCTGCTTTTTGTAAATCAGGATAGGTTACTAGTATAAGTGAAAGAAACAATTTTCAACTAAATTGCATCAGAATAAAGAAAGACAAGAATTTGAGAGTTAATGTAAGTTAGTAATAGCAAAATAGAAATAAAAAGTATAGGTCATTGTAAGTTGCGATATGATCAAAGGGGAGACAATAGGCACAGATTATCTCCCCCTTGACAATCATTTTCAATGATATTTTAACAAAGTCCACAGCCATCAGTTTTGGAGACATTATTTATCCGTCATCCTTTTTTGCCAATTTTTGTTTGTTTCAGACTCTTGAATTTGTACCTGTCAAGCCCTTTTTGTCTACTAATCATCAATTTTTCTGACCTTTGGTTTATCAGCAGCTCCGACTAAGTCGGGGCTGCTGTCAGTTTTTGTGCAGTTTCCACC
Organism: Gibbula magus; assembly: GCA_936450465.1. Taxonomy (NCBI): domain Eukaryota; kingdom Metazoa; phylum Mollusca; class Gastropoda; order Trochida; family Trochidae; genus Gibbula; species Gibbula magus. The sequence goes on along the minus strand of OW388293.1, from coordinate 61,313,282 downwards.
GCCACCGTGTTTTGTTTTGGCTATAACTTTTTTCCAATAGGGTTTAAAGAACTCATATACATAAGTTCCTCTATATACCCTGGGGATTGTTTTTGACATGTCAATGTCAAAGGTCAAGGTCACGAGTTCTGAAAGTGCTAAAACATCCTTGTAAAAACAGTAACTTGAAGAATATTTGTGCTATCAGGCTGTTTTGTGGTGTATATCAAGTATGGAAAATGGCCGAGATTTGAAAAGCTTTTCAATAAAATCCATCAAAGGTCAAGGTCACAATGAGGTCACGACTTAATCTTGTTTTTGTAAAAATGCCTTATTTAAACTATTAACACTTTGAATCATTACATAATTGTAATACTCAATGAAAAGTGATCATTGATTGTGTGACCTTGGTGGTCAAAGGTCAAAGTCACGAGATATCGTCAAGCTCGCCAGTTTTTAAATCACCAAATAACGTTTTTTCCATGAAGATATTAACACCTCATATATATTGTTTCTTTATACCCGGGGAATAATTATACCCCCGTTATGACGTAGTCGGGGTATATAGCGCTCCACATTTCCATCCGTGTGTCCGTCCATCCGTAATTGTTTCCGGAGCAAATCTCAAAAACTATTTCACTTGGAAACTTCAAATTTAGTCTGGAAGTAACCTATATACTGCTGTTGTGTCTTTTAGGGGTCTTGACTCCAAGGTTCAAATAATTTTGAAATTTTGACCAAAAACGGTCCGATTTTTTAACTTTGTCTCGTTGCCGGAGCATATCTCAAAAACAATTTGAGGTGGATCTTCAGATTTGGTATTGAAATAACCTATATTGGGCTGTTGTGCCTGTTAGGAGTCCTAAGGTCCAAATAATTTTTGAAATTTTGTCATTTGTGTCATTTCTTGAGCATAACTAAAAAACTATATAACTTAGGACGTTGCCTACCTATATGTTATTGTTGTGCATTTTATTGGTTTAAATTTACATAATTGTGGGTGGGGGGGATGTGAGCTTTGCTCACTTTTGCCTTGTTTTGACATGTTCACATTCCAAGTCAAAGGTCAAGGTCATGAGTTCTGATATCACTACAAAAATCCTTGTAAAGGTGATAACTTAAAATGTTAAAAGAGGAGGAGAAAGCCGCCAAAACAAATGTAATTTTGGCGGCCTTCTCCTCCTCTTTTTACTTTACCCAACTTCTGTTGGTTCCGTCATTGCATCCTTAAGTGGATCCTCATGTTGTTATCCAAACCACACATTTTTTTAGACAGGACGTAATGCGCCTCACGAAACTCAGTTAAACTTAAAATGTTGTGCTATCAGGCTCTTATTTGGTATCTATCAACTATGGAGAAAGACCAAGATTTGAAAAGGTTTCTGGTAAAATCTTTCAAAGGTTAAGGTGTCACAGCAAGGTCACAACTATGTAACCATTTTAACCCTTTGATCAAATTGATCTAATCAGTAATAGGTTTTAAGAACAAGACCTCAGTGATGATTCAACTTGTAAGTATTGATGAACAACTTTTTATTAGACATTTCCCCATTTTTTTGTGGCTGTGGATAAGTTTTGTGGCTGCTCTGCTTTTGCAGTGTCCTGCAAACGCTAATCTAGTATGATAAACTAACTTTGACTATAAACCATGCGAAAGGGTTATCTACAGAGATAATAGCTCTATTTGTTTAGATCTTCAATATAGACACTCAATCATGCAATTCCTGATGAGCTACAGAGCCAAGGGCTGTATTTTCAGCTCATCAGGGCCTGAAATGCTAGATGGGCTTATGGCATGCGGCGTTGTCTGGCGTCCATCGGCCGTCGTCCGTTTACCGTTTCTCCTCCAGAACTGCTACATCCCCAAAGGTGTAATTTGGTGTGTACCTGGCACCTAGGGGGTCAAAGTTTGTTCATCACGAATTCCAACGCCCACAAATATGGCCAACAGAGACGTTTAAAGTGACTTCTTCTCCAGAACCAATGACTCTAGAGAGCTGATATTTTATGTGCATACTCCTTGTCTAATGGGGATTCTAAATTGCAGATTTCGTGACCCCAACTTGGGTCACAGGGGTCACAACCTGGAAAACCTATTTCCATCTGCTTCTCCAGTTCCAATAGGTCTAGAGAGCTGAAAAGTTGTTTGTAGACTCCTTGGCTAATGGGGATTCTAAATTGTAGATTCTGTGACCCCATGACCCCAAATGAGGTCACAGGGGTCATGAACCCATCTTTTGCTTGTAAACAATGTATTACTTAAATATTTAACCTTAGGTGGTAAATCAATGAAATCCTGATGAGCTAACTAGACCATTTAAATGTCTTAGTATGTCTTAAATGTACTTAGCTTTCAGTTAATTAATCCTTGAAAGATCGTAACTATTAGATATATGTGTTTTATCTTTTAACATTATGTGTCTTTTGGATACGAGTACAGTTTTTTATGTGACTAATTTTCATAATTTACATTTCAGGCAGGGACGCGGCTGGTAGCTGCTGAAGATCAAGTTCTGTTCAGATATTTATGTCAAGAATAAAAATAAATTTTGAATAAAAAGTTTGGTTTTGTTTTAACTGCAGTCTCTTGCTGCTAAGCGGATTGGATGACCAAGTTCATAGCTCTGATTATAAAGTCGGTCATTGAATGTCATTCAGAGTATGACTATTTTCCACTAATTTATTACAATAATATTACAATAAGCAATGGTGTTATTATGGTCTATAGAGGCGGGCTGCTGTAACTTTGGGAGTTGGAGAATGTGGAAGAGGTATTGATGCTCCTGTAATTTTACTCTGGAACTTGCTTTGGAGTTTGCACGCTGAGATATATGTATACATATAGGGGTATGACACACACTTGCATCATTAACTTTGAGAGGTATGTGGTTGCTTTGCCCTGATTCCATGCATATGTAGGTGGTAGCAAGAAAGGTAACAACACTTCATGCAGGTCAATAATGTTATGACATGTGATGCTGTTTAACCAGTGATGTTAATACGATGCAGAACTTTTGAATATAAAAGGCATTCTAAACTGATGAGTAAATATACAGGAGTACATGTATGAATACTTCTGTCCTTATACATTCTGAGGAATAAATGTAATCATACACATTTTACTCTGTATGTTTGACTTCTTTTTTAAAGTGTATGTACTTTATTTCATTTTAGCCATAATAATATAAGTGACGTACCTCTCCGAGTGTATGTAATATTGACCACACAAACATCTACTGCTGAATGCTTGCGACACATTTTATATGCAAGTGTTAAATACCTCAGAGTGTATCTGGTAGTATATGCATATATCTGTGTTCTACCCCAAAAAGTTGATGGGATATCACATATGTGATATACCTCATTATGCGCGGAATGGGCAACACAGAGTCACTTGATTATACCTCTATATGTGTGTGACAGACGTGTGTGTACTACCTCTAAATGTATCTTGTATTATATGCATATATATGTGTGTTCTACCTCAGAAAGTTAGTGAGACACCATATGTGTGATGTACCTCATTTTGCGTGGAACGGGTAATACAGAGCCACTTGATTATACCTTTCTAAGTGTTTGATAGACGTATGTGTACTACTTCTTAACGTATCTGGTATTATATGCATATATCTTTATAACATGGTTATATTTGGGATAACACTACCTTCAATAGTACAAATTCTTGTACTTTTGCGGGCCGAGTCCCATGCGAGATTCAAACCCGCACCCTCAGAGTAAGGCAACTATCACCAGCATAGACTGTACCAACAGCTTACCACAGGACCATTTCGCCTCGACATATATCTGTGTTCTACCCCAGGAAGTTAATGGGATATCATATGTGTAATATACCTCATTATGCTTGGAATGAGCAACACATAGTGTGATGTACCTCATTTTGCGTGGAACGGGCAATACAGAGTCACTTGATTATACCTATCTAAGTGTTTGATAGACGTATGTGTACTGCTTCTAAATGTATCTGGTATTATATGCATATATGTCTGTGTGTTCTACCTCAGAAAGATAGTGATACATCTTTATAATAGGTTATATTTGGGATAACACTTGTTCTTTTGAGGGCCGAGTTCCATGCGAGATTAGAACCCGCGCCCTGAGAGTAAGGCAACTATCGCCAGCATTGACTGTACCAACAGCTTACCACACGACCATTTCACCTCGACATATATCTGTGTTCTACCCCAGGAAGTCGATGGGATATCACATCTGTGATATACCTCATTATGCGTGGAGTGGGCAACACATATTCACTTGATTATACCTCTGTATGTGTTTGATAGACGTATGTGTACTACTTCTAAATGTATCTGGTATTATATGCATATGTGTCTGTGTGTTCTACCTCAGAAAGATAGTGATACACCATATTGTGATGTACCTCATTTTGCGTGGAACGGGCAATACATTGGGATATCAATTACTGTCGAATTTAGCCTTATTGACAAACATCATTAGTACGATAACGTGATAGATTACACATATTCCCAATATGTGATGCGACACGGTCATTTATTTTATTATTTTGTCTATTTTAGTTACATTTTTCAAAGTTGCTAATTTGTACAATATGGAGGTGTCACTTGTTTTCGTGGTATTTGATTTTTTTAAAGGTGAAATAAGGACAGTACATCACATGCTCAATGATTTATTTTACTCTGTTCCAATCACAGATGGTCATAAAATAGAAATGCATAAACTAAAGTTGTTATATGTTGGTTTTTTTACATTCTCGCTGAATAATTTATCTTAGTACAGCCATGTAGGCTGAAGATATGCGACGGGAAATCATACTCACTAACACAAAAATCATTATAATTAATAAAGTATCACGTAAACAATATTTTCATTTGCAAAGTTTGGACAATGTAGCCTTGTTTGTAAAAAGTTTAAAAAAATAAAATTGCTTAAATTAGCCATAAATGATAACACAGAAAGAAATAACCCGACCCTTTATAATAGACCACGTACATTTCTAACATATACTTTGCCTTATTTCTAGAGCAGAGAATGTGATGCATCGCTTGGAGAGTTCAATAAAAAAAAAACTTATATCAACTTCAATTTGAATGTAATTCTACACCAGTCCTTTTATAAAAAGTGATTGTTTCTTGTTTCTGTCCGGCTCAAATGTTGTTTTTTTCTGGATTTTAATAAGGGTAATGGGGAGGTAACTCTATTCCCATAACCTAGGAAATATTGGAGGTTGGTCAGGTATGGCTCTGGTTTCTGTAAAAATCAAGTATGGGGTATAAATATTAGAACATTTTATCTTATATATTGTAGTTTAGATTTGTGATTGCTTAAACTATAGGTATCAGCTGTTGACATGTTTGTTTTACCTCCTGAACTGCTGAATACGACGATATCTGAACCATTATCATCGTTGGTCTATGTAGAACTGTTGGCTGCTTGTTGGGAGAGGAGGGGGAAAGTAGCAGGCCCAGGTAACGCAGTCAAACTTTGTTTTGAAAATATTTGTTCTTATTTGTTAAACAGATTGCAGTTTGTATGTAATCAAAGACATAAACACAAGTACCGGTATTAAAGACACTTGTTTAGCCTTTTAGGGTGAGATATTCAGGAAAAAAATAGAATTTATAAATTTCTATACAGTCAAAAGGATTGCAAAATACACAAACCTTAATAAGTGTTTAAAAATAGAATTGATTGATTGGTTGTCATATAAAAATTAAATAAATACAGCAATTCAATTGTGATATTTCAATTATTTTCAACAGATTAAAAAGTATAGTTTATTTATGAAACATTTCCCCAGAATATTAAAGCATAAGGTCAAAATTAAAACTGTAGCATTGCAATATAAATGTATTCAATGAAATAGGCATGAGTGTGTAATATATAGAGTATATGACATCTGGATATGTTAATTTTTGGTGTTTGACAATGCCATTTTTTTAGCACACATACATATTAATGGTGAGGTATCAGAAAAGCAAAGCCTTGCTTATTTACCAAGCCATATTCATTTTGAATAAGAATTTTTTTTATAATTTGAATAAATACAGCAAATTTACTTGATATTTAAATTATTTTGAACAGTTTATAAAAAAAAGTATGTTTATCATAAAGTATTTCCCCAAAATGTTTAGGAGTTAAGTGTAGAATTGCAATGACCTCGAGTGATTTTTTTCTGCCATTTAAGACACACATCAATATTGCAATTAAACTTGTTTTAAAATTAATAAATACACTTCACTATTAGAGACAATTTGTAGGGGAAAATGTTTTGATGACTTATATATTGTCCCATTTGGTGAGTGCTTCTGGTATTTTTACAGTGAGTCAGCGAGCCAATGTCGGAATGGGATATCCCAAGCTATTGATGGAAGTTCCGTTGACCCCCGAATATGTCCATAAAACCAAGGCGTAGAAATTTTGTTGGCAGGTGGTAAGACTTGTTTGAATTATTAAATTATTGACTTTTTCATAACATGCAAAATGTAGTTCAGAATAGAAATCATATTAAGCATAAAAGAGAAGTTTGTGTGACATTATAAATCTAAAGGAAGTTTAACACAAAGCATGTTATTCTGACGGCTAGCGACATCACATCGTTACAAATATCACGAAAAACTAACCACATGTGAGCTGTTCAAAAACCATTTTCTTGGTAATATATATATATATATATGTATTCAATTAAATCTTTTGAAATCTATTACAAATACAACAGTGCCGCTTCATTATCCATTTTCTAGCATTGTTTACAAGGTACATCTATTAAAAATATTTCTCTAGTTCACTAGAAAATCTCTAGTGTATTGTGAAAAATTATATGTACCGGGTATGTCATTGCCAGTAAATCTGTACCGTATAATAGAAAATTAAAAAAAAAAATTTAACATTTGTAAACAATGTTGCAATATATTCAAATTTTTAGAGGATATTTGGGTTTTCTTGACTAATACCACGTTTATCTCATCGAGTGAGGTAGAAAGGTTATATTTTCACGAGTGGCACAGCCACTCGTGAAAATATATAACTTTTCTACATCACGAGATGACATAAATATGGCATTGTCAAGAAACGACAAATTTTCGATTTATTATATGACCAAATCTTTGCATATTCACTGAAATAGACTTGCATTTACGTTAGTCGTCTCCGGACTGAGCTTGTCGCCTCAGCAACAATGTGACGTCATGAACGTGTCATGACGTCGGAGCATTGTTTTATGACGTCAGGTCATTGTTATATCAGTCACTAGTCACTGATAACATGTTCCATTGTTATTTTCACTAGTAACTGATAACACGGTTTATTTTCATTGATAGATCCGGGTATTTCACATGCAATCATATAATAAATATTGGATATCTGTCTTTTCTTCACTAATACCATGTTTATCTCATCGAGTGAGGTAGAAAGGTTATATTTTCACGAGTGGCGCAGCCACGAGTGAAAATATATAACTTTTCTACCTCACGAGATGAGATAAACATGGTATTTGTCAAAAATTGACGGATATTCTATTTATTATATGATATTATCCATGTAATTACGTCCGAAAAGGGTCCTTTTTCACCAAGCGGTCGCAAGGAACAGCCCGTCACAACAGTAACACTGTGACGTCATAAGCCAAATCGCCGCGCGAGACCATTGTTTTATTAAAGTCCTATCAAATTATATCAGTCACCTTTCGCAGTGAAAATATAAGTTATTTTCACTGTAGCTTGATCACATGAGAAACATAAGGGATTTCATGAAGTATCCTGACCAGGATACTCCGAATTTCAGGACCAGTATACAATAGGATACTCGGAGTATCCAAAAATATCCTGCTCAGGATACTCCAGGTTTCATGATTCAGGATACTTCAGGATACTTCAGGAAACTATATTAAACTATCGGAAATTGTTAGAAATTTTAAAATATTGCATATAACAATACAAATTATAACACAGACATACGCGGTTTACCCCTGTCATACAGTTTTGGCATTAGTTGTTTCTGTCAGACGACATTAAATTCATGTAGACGCTTTTTTTGGGAGAAAATCATACAATGCATGTGTAAAATCAATTTTGAAGCTTGGTCATTGTTGCTTCCCTATGATATGTATCAATATCAAATGCATTAGTTACCTGCATTAAAGTTCTTTACACAGGTTCTTTTATAATTGTTGTCTAGATCGTGATAGATTTATGAAAAACCTAAAACTCACCTTTTGAAAAAGCGTATCCGAAAGAAAAATATGAATATCCATATCAAATGCAGGTATTACACGACACGACATGTGTATCCACCATGGATGCAACTCTTAGGTGTTTACACGTGTAGTAACTCGGGGTAAGTGGTAAATATCTTGCCCAATTGATTATCCCGGATTTCAGCTCAAATCTCATTGGTGTTTCACTTAACTGATCTCATTGGATAACTCAAAACAGTATTTCATCCATTAGCTGTGACGCGATTCTATTGACAGGCAATTAGTCACCTGCCCGTAAGCCACCCGTATTTGTTTTTACAGGTGACAAGTTCACACCTGCTTAGCTAGTATTGTCTGAGTAGCTTAATTGACACTAACAAAGAAGTCTGCATTTCATAGACGGTCTTCACAGGAGATGAACACAATGTTATATAACAAACAAGATTCACCCAGACGAGGGATTAACGAGGGATTAATTAGTGTGGTCAATATGGGTACCAACTTGAGGCAAAGCTCATGTCTCTTGATAGATGTTGAAATAAAATGATTCAAACCAACCTTAACCCTCCCTCTCCACCCACTAACCAAACCCCAGCCCCTAACCAAAACCCCATCCCCTCAGCACAATTTACACGCCCTAACCCCTCTAAACGCATGGCCAAACCTAAAAAACTCTTCACTCCCAACAAACCCTCCAGCCCCACCACTGTTAACAAAATCCTATCCAATAATCTCAGCATGGCTTTCATCCAACCCCCTCTCACCCAAACTCACAATCAACTCCCCCCTACTGACCAATCCGAATCCACGGATACGGAAAACGCCCCACCTAACCCCCCTACCCTTACCCAGCATGAAACCCAATCCTCAATCCCACAACCCATCCTTCAACTCCATAACCAGCATGTTACCCAAACCCACCCCCACCTAACCCCTCCACCCAAACCCTACCCCAACCACTTAACACTTCCACACCCAAACCTAAACACCCAAACCCCGTTCCTCATATTTCCATTCATGCAAATTATACAATGGAATGCTAATGGCCTTTCGGCACACGGCCATGAGCTTAAAGCCAAAATTAAACTTAAACAACTTAATCCCCACATTATCACCATTCAGGAAACCCATTCTGGCCCTAGGTCTAACTTTAAAATTCCTGGTTACAATTTAGTAAGGCTGGACCGGCCCAAAACCAATCCCGGTCCCCCCAGGGGAGGCATAGCTATTTTTATCCAGGAACAATTAAACTACCAAAAACTAAATATTACCCTAAATTCCTTAGAGGCCCATGCCATAACTATTATTCACCAAAAGGATAGGGTTAATATTTATAATATATACAAAAAACCAGATTTGGCTTTTCAAACAGAGGACCTTCAGGCCCTTCTAAATTCTTCTAAAGGTCGGTCCATGTACTTGGGCGATTTCAATAGCCACCACCGAATTGGGGAGTAAAAGATAAGTTAGATGCCAACGGCAAACTAATTGCTGATTGGATCATAAATAACAACCTAGTAATCCATAATAATAATTCACCAACTAGGTACGATAGCTTTAGGGACCTTATGTCCGCTATCGATTTAACGATCACTACCCCGGACATCGCTATAAATACCGAGTTGCAGGTATCTGATGATCCGTGGGGAAGTGATCACTTTCCTATATTTATTACACTAAATAATTTCCTTCCTATAAATAACTCAAATATTCCAAATTCACCCCCAAATCCTAAATTTCATTACAACAAGGCTGACTGGGACAAATTTAATGCACTTTGCATCCAACTTAACCCAGCAGACCTTGAAAATAATGACCCCCAAACCTTTTCTGATAATTTCACTAATGCTATTATCAATGCTGCAAAACAAGCTATTCCATTTCCCCCCCCAAATATTTCCAAACCCTCAGTTCCCTGGTGGACTGAGGAAATTAAAGTTGCGCGCGAACAGCGTAAAGCGGCCTTTAAAAAGGCAAAGCGCAACCTCTCAAAATTACCTTATGCTAGGCAATTAAAAAATAAAGTAAATCAACTCATAAAACAAACAAAAACACAACACTGGGAAAACTTCTGCGAGGAGTTGAATGGCAAAGCCAATTCCAGACAAGTCTGGAATAAACTTCGAGTCATTCGTGACGGAAAATGCAGAAGTAAAATCCCACCTATAAATAATCTTAAAAACCCTAAAGATAAAGCTAACGCAATTGCATCACACTTTGCTAAGGCAAGCAGTAACACCAACTACTCTCCGGAGTTTTTGAAAAACAAAAACAAATCCGCACCCACCGCAAAGCACCCAACAGATAACAAACCAATCAACAAAGCATTCACAATGGAGGAGCTTCAATTTGTATTAAATAATAGGAAAAAAGGAACAGCCCCCGGGCTCGACCTAACCTCCTATCAAATAATTAAGAAGCTACCCACCTCCACCCTTACTATTCTATTAAACCTATATAATACCATTTGGCAAGCAGGAAATCTCCCCTCCAAGTGGAAGGAAGCTTTAGTAATACCAATACCTAAACCCAATAAACCCCCCGGGGATCCAAACTCCTATAGGCCCATCTCCCAAACTTCAAACCTATGTAAAGTAATGGAAGCAATGGTAAAACAACGCCTCCAATCTCACCTAAAAACCAACCCATTAAATAACGACCAGAGTGGCTTCACTCCTGGTCGTTCAACCCTAAACAATCTTGCTCGCCTCGAGCAAGATATTAAACTTGCTCAATCCAACAAGCAATATACACTCGCAATCTTCCTGGATTTTTCCAAAGCATTTGATATGGTGTGGCATAACGGCCTCACCCAAAAATTAATTAAAAAAGGCCTTTCAGGCAACATAATTAATTATATCCAGGATTTCCTTCACAATAGGCAAATAACTGTCGGGGTCGAAAACCAAAAATCTGAAAACCACCTTTTAGAAAACGGCACCCCACAAGGCAGCATCATTAGCCCCACTCTATTCAACATAATGGTTGATGACCTTTTCGAGGGTATCAACAAAAAAATAAACACCTCCAAATTTGCAGACGACGGCGCCCTCTGGGCACGTTGTAAAAACCCAAATAACGCTATCTCCTTACTCCAAACCGCATTAAATAAAATCAGCCGCTGGGCTGATAAATGGGGCTTTAAACTAAATGCGGAAAAAACTGTAGGGGTAGTATTTAAACATAAAAATTCGCGCCCTATCTCCCCTAACTTATATTTAAAAAATAACCTAATTAAATTCCAAAAACAAAGTAAATTTTTAGGGCTAATCTTTGACAAGCATCTCACATGGGAAGCTCATGTCAAAGAACTTAAACTTAGATGCTCGAAAGACCTTAATGTCATGAGAGCAATCTCCGGCACAGGCTGGGGTGCAAAAAGGCAAACCCTTCTCCATCTCTACTCCTCCCTCATAAGGTCCAAACTGGACTATGGCGCACCTATATATAACTCCCTCCAACCAACCCAAATTAAAACCCTAAATTCTATTCAATATCAGGCACTAAGGGTAGCTACACGCACCCAAATGGGTACCTCACTCGAAGCTCTCCAAGCCCTAACTGGTGAAATTCCCCTCGAACTGAGAAGGGACCAACTCACCTTAAACTTCTGGGCTGGATCTTCGGAGGACCCCCTTATCAGGGAACTACTTACTAGTTGTCCCTCTAAACGTAAAACCGCAATTTTTAATAAACACCCCTTACGGGCTCCAATCTCCCACCGCATAAAAACACTTCTATCCCAAGCTAAGATGGAGCATATCAACCTCCCCCCCCCCCATAAATACGGTGCATCACCCTATTGCCCCCTTACCCACCCCCAAAATAAATCTCCATCTTAGCAAAATAACTTCTTAACTAAACCCAAAACACGCTCAAACCACCACACTCAACTACATACAAGAACACTGGTCCGACTGGTGTCACATATACACAGACGGGTCACGTGACCCCGATGCTCGCACAACAGGCGTAGGCCTACACATTCAACACCCCACTCAACATTCCTACTCCAATAGGCTCCCTAACGACCAATCGGTCTTCACTGCTGAGCTTATGGCCATAGCACTCGCTCTATCCCACCCTAAAACTAAAGATCAGGGCAAAATTCTCATCCTTTCGGATTCTCTCAGTGCCCTTCAGGCACTTCAAAACAAATCTACAAAAAACCGCCCTGATCTAATTTCCAAAATTCTAAATTCTATTCAAAATCTAAATTTCCAAGGCAAGGCAGTAAAACTCTTAAGGGTACCAGCGCACGTCGGTATATTTGGCAACGAAAAAGCCGACAAAGCTGCCAAGGAGGGCCTTAAACTACCTAAAATTCTACCCCTTTTTCATTCGAAACAAGAGGCAAAAAGCCTATCAAAATCCCATGCAAAGCGAGCATGGCACCTGCAATATGCAAATTCCAAAACAGCACACCACACCAAACAAATTATCTCCAAACCCTTAACTAAACAAAAAATATATTCCAAAAACAAAAATATTGATAGGGCAATAATTAAGCTCCAATCGGGGCATACCAAATTAAACTATCATATCCACAAAACCAAAATCGCAAACATCCACCCAACATGCCCACACTGACCACAGGCAGAAACAATTCACCACATCCTTATTGAATGACCACAGTATGCGGCCTTCCGCCAAATACTTAAACTAAAATTAAGGGCCAACAATATCCAAACAAATAACATATATCAAATTCTAAACCCACACAATAATCACAATACCTTCCAAGCGGTGGGCATTTATATAAAGGATTCGGGCCTTTTGGACCGAATCTAAAACACACTTAAAAATCAAATACCATCCAAAATTAACAATTAAACCTACCCCCCCCCCCCCCCCCCCCCCCCCCCCCCCCCCCCCACCTTAACCTAACCTAGGTATTTTACATATTCCAAATTTCAAAACTTCAAAATTGCCTCCACCTTTCGGCCTGGCTTCAAAATTATCCTCTTTATGGAACTTTCGCAACTTTATTAATGGTCCCTGCGACCCGAGTGGGAGAACAGCTCCGCTGAAAACCGCTCGTAAAATCCCCGTACTCATCATCATATGGTTTATATGGTTATATAACGTATGAACAGCTTGGATTACGGATTATTTATGTATTAATATGATTTGACAAGGTCTTGTTACCAAATAGTTCAGTATTCAGGTCGTAACCATTTACATAAAAGAAGCTTAAATGGCGGATATTTGTATAATTTGGACACATTTATAGATAATGAGGTGCATTAATATCTATACAATGTACCATATCCAGACTATAACTCCAGACTATCTGAGCGATCTTGGCAAAGAAGGGTATTTGAAAAAAGTAATTATAATCTAAGAAACCGTTCTTCCATTTAAGCAATTAACTGTATTTCTTGCCAAATACCATTATGCTGTGGAATTCTTTACCAGACGAAGTCATCAACGCTCCCACCCTTTATCAATTCAAAACTGTTTAATGTTAAACCAAACAGAAACTCAGAATTCTTGTTAATTTAGGGATTAGATTATGTCAAATCATCCATTGTCGCCTTAAGGTCGGTTGTAGTTATTGAAACGCCTACTTTTATAATAGACATATATCGGAAACGTCCAGATGTTCATGTGGTCACAACAACGAAGACTTAGTTCGGCATCTATTTACTTGCTGAAGCTACTACCATTTGAGATCAAATATGTATTTTTACAATCAAGGCTATGACATAACAACAGTATTATATGGTAACAGCTCCTTGAAGGACACCGCTAACAATAATATTTTGAACTCATTACATCAGTTTATCAGTTAAAGCAACCGGTTTCTTTGAAAGTATCTTGTAGTTAATGATTAAATTCTGCGCTGCGGCCCATTTCATTATAAGGCACACCTAACATCATAACAATATTCATGTGTGATGTTATAGAAATGTTAATTTTCATTTTTCTGTCTCATTGATCTTGTAACCAGCTTTTTAAAAATACATATATGAGCCGGAGCGGAGCGACTTGTTAGCCAATAGTTTTGTCATGTTATGAAATAATATACGTTTAAATATGGTTTAAACATATTTATTTCATTCATGAAATGTATTGGTAAACACGCTTTTAAAGTTTATCTGAGAATACAGGAAATTATGTGTCATGGTGATTTTACAATATATCATAAATTTACAAAAGTCAACAACAATACTTTTAACACATGTTGTGAGCGACAGCCTTTATATTAACTTGTATTGTTAAGAAACACTCAAACCAGTCTTCGAGGTCAAAGGTTACAAATGTTGTTTGTTGTTATAGTAAATTGGTGTACTCGGTTAAGCTAAAAGTAAAGCTAGCTGATCAGGTGAGGAGCAAGAAGATAATCCTGTTTTAACTATGTTATTACAAATAACGAGTTTACTTTAGTTTTACTTTACTTAATTTATCCTTAAAAGTACTATCAATGTTGTTTTCATAACTTTTTCAATGACAAGATTTTCAAAATAATTCAAGTCAATACCATATCCTTATTGTTTCTTATTATAAAAACTGTTACTTTTTTCCTGTACTTTATTTTCATACATTCATTGAAATAACCATTTTGACATGTTCGCCGATCCTATTTTCATGTTTATGAAATGAAATATGTTTAAACCATAATGATATGCATCTTCATCCGCAGATTTGATTACTTTTAGCCTTACAGAAAATCAACCAAGAGCAAAGAAATAAATATATGTTTTGTTTAAACATATTTTTATTTCCATGAAATGAAATCTGGATTGGCAAACAAGCAAACACTTATGTGAATACCGCTCCCGTACATAAAAGCAGTTACATATAAAACGTGACGTACTAATGGACACAATACAAAAACACATAACAAAACTAGGTGTTATGATGTCAGCAGAATAGATATCAGGATAAAGGTAACGCCAGCAAGGCACGGCACGAACACAAAAAAAGAGAATCAATACTCATGTAAATTACAAACAATCCAAATTAACATGTTCTGATGAGCTAGAATTGCCAAATATAATGGAAGAGAATTTAACCCTTTGGAAAAGAAATGTGCATTTAACCTTATATCACTGAAGATAGGACAGAAAAGGAAAAAGTGAAACATATCTTCGTTGTCATTTCTGCAATTAGATGCAGAGTTATTTGAGTGAGTTAGGGTTTAACGCTGCTTTCAAGAGTATTTCACTTCACAGCTGCTAGCACAAAGTTGCCGTGCCCCGGGCGGGATTCGAACCCCGGACCTCTTGATTCTATTTGAAATAAATCTTGTGAATCTAAGATAAGATAAGATAAGATAAGATAAGATAAGATAAGATAAGATAAGATAAGATAAGATAAGATAAGATAAGATAAGATAAGATAAGATAAGATAAGATAAGACTTTATTATCCCGGGGGGAAATTTGGAGTACATTCATAAGAGCATAGGACTATTAACAAGTATGATGGTAAAAATAGAGTAGTTTTAAAAAGCAACAAAATGATATTCTTAAGATAAGTAACAACAGTAATGATTATAAACACACATTTTAAAAGCCTTAAAAACCTTAAAGCCTTATAATATAGTCATAAGATGGACAATGTATAATGTTAAGTCCAGGAGCTCAAACAAATGCGTGTCGCCACAGCGCAGCGCCAGCGCCAACATCTATCTCCATTTACTTCATTCTCCATTCCACTACACCCAAGCCAAAGACGAGAGAATGAATTATCTGGCAGAATCTGGATCCATGTGAGATATTGAAGTAGTTTTGTAGCTTTTGTCTTAGTTTATTGTTAAATTCTCCTAGTCTGCTATATGTTTAAACATAGCTTCCGGTGACGTCACAATGGCTGGACGTGTGTTTTCACTGCTCCGAAACCTGATGTGAATTTTCTTCAAAATACAAAGAAAACTGGGGGTATTTTGAAATAATATTACCACTGATGAAATTCTTACTGATTCCTTTTTCACAACATGCCAATTAATTTCATTGAAGTTCAAGCATAAAGTTGATGATGACTGATTGAATCTGGATTGCTTACCCCACGTTTTTGTCAGAGACATACAGGTTGGATATCGTGACAAACTTTTTATGAAATTACAAAAGCTGTATCCTGTTCATTCTCTGTATTAACATGCCTCATGGAAAATACACCTATCCAAACTAAACGAACCCGTGAAGAAGTTTTTACACCACCGTCAGACTCAGAAACCGAAAACAAGCGCTACTGTTTATCAAACATGGCGACTCAGGATAGTGATAGTGTTCAAGGTGAGTCTGACGCAAATGGATTTATGCAAAAGCAAAAATTGGAGTTAAACTGCCCCCAGGGGACATTGATATCAGCCATAGGGTACCACGTTATCCACCCTCTCCACAGACCCAGGCTAGACCGATAATAGTGATGTTCGTCAGCAATGCCTCCAAGCGAGCTCTGCTATCTCAAAGATCCAAACTCAAGGACTCGCAGACAAGATCATCCAGGATCTTCATCAATGAGGACCTCACAAGAATCAGAGCACAACTCGCTAAACAAGCAAGATCTCTTGTAAAGGAGAAAAGGGTGGAGTCGTCCTGGGTGACTGGGGGTGTCATCCTCATCAAAATGAAGGATGGGGTACTCAGAAAAGTATCCAACAGCAGACAACTGCAGGAAGTGTGTGAGGAAACCAGGCTGAAGATGAGAATCAACTTGAGCCAGGAAAACAATGCATGAAATGTCTTTCTATGGATGAAGTAAAGTAGAACACTGATTATTCATGCGGGTGGGGATGTGATGAGTGCATTGTGCGCTATAAGTTCCATGTTTCAATGTGAATTCAAGTATTCGATTTCTATATTGGATATGTTGATCTTGGAATATAAATTAAACTGTCATCAAATTAATTGCATTCTCACGTGAGTACCCTTATGAATGATTTCCATATGTACAAACCCTATGTAGTGAATTTGTCTATTCATTAACATGTATACCCCATGGTATACAGACAATATCCTGCAATCAGTTGTTCTTTTGTAATGAACAACAAACTATGAACAGTATGATGTGAATATTTGAACATATAATGACATAATGACAATGCTAAACTCATGCATAACATCCTCAAGTGAGCATAAATAACGAACCATGTGGAGTGACTGTGATTTTCATGGATACCGTACGTTCTGTAATAGTGTGTTTTGAACTAAGCTATTGCCAATATCAATCTCGTGACATTATAGTTACAAACTATATAGATTGACTATCATTATTGTAACAATCATGCATGACATGTTTGAACATTGCCTGGGATCAACATGCAGTACTACTTGAACACTTGAACTTCTAGAAGCAAGCACGTTACTATAGTTAATATGTACTAAACTTGCATTATATGTATAGTTTGAATGTTTGACATGTAAAACATGTATCATACTATCATGATTCTAAGTTTTTAGGATTCAATAGAAGTCTTTACTCCAATCATGTTATGTTTACACTTTACAGTGGTGTCATGTATTATGATTTGACAAATTGAATTATGCTCCGAGCTGGTGTTTTAATTTATTCATTTAAGTATTTCATAGTAAGAATGATTCATCATTATTGGTAGATCTATATATCGATTTTCATTTCAAACGTGTTATGCTCTCAACAAATAACTTATAGCTTATAATTCTGCAGTTAAGTGTAAAATATGTTTTCCATATTGGAATTTATTTAAAGATGATTTAATATTTGTTTAGGTTTATCAAATTTGCCGACATTATCTAAATATACAATTCAAGTTTTCCTGTTTTCAAGAAATATTCCAAAAGATTAACTGTATTACTCAGTTATCCTCCGATCAAAAATAAGCATACTAAAACAAAACAACAAGTACTAATACACATTATCACAAAAAGCTTATATATAAACAAATTTTACTTACGTTACTCCTGTGTCTGTCTTGGTCAGGTATCCTAATCCTACACAGGTAGCGTGGAGACCTACACGCTTAGTCAGTGATGCACGTGCACGCACAAGCTGAGCGCTTTAACTGAGCGCTTTACATTGTAAATTAGTAGCGTTATAATGGAGGTGTTATAATTCTGTTTCGAAATACGGAGGGGTGTTTTTGTTGTTTTTGTAATTCAGTTACCCCTTCCACTTACTTCTATTGATATCAGTAGGCATGTAAAAATAAATTTGTGGTTACATTTGTCTGATCAGTGATTCGGATCCCGATGTTTTCTTTGTATTTATTTTCATTTGGAACTTATGAGTTCTGTTTTTGTTTTCATTTTTTGGTTTTCCATTGTCTTTGACAATGAAACATATGTTTGTGAACGACTTTGTAAGAAATATGAAATTGATGTTGTTGGTTTATGCCTATACCTATATGTGCCATCAATACCCACTATCTGTCTATTTGATTTTGTATTTATGGTGATTGATGTCGGTTGAGCTATCTCAATATAGACAGGCAGTGGGTCTTTTCGCTGCAGCGCTTCATTCCAAACACTCATGTAGTTTCGCTATTTATCTTCATGTTTCCAAATTCAGATGTTTATACAGTACTTCTGTTTCATTATTATTCTCCTTATTGATACTATGTTGTGGAGATATTCATCCTAATCCTGGACCTAAATGTCTAAAAGATTTAAAGATTGTTCATTTGAATGTCCGCAGCTTGAAAGAAAAAATAGATATCTTAACAATTGAACTTGGAATATTTGATGTGATATGCTTAACAGAGACCTGGTTAACTTCCGATACATACAACGTCGATATTAGAATTCCTGGTTTCCGTCAGCCTTTCCGTAAAGATAGACAAACTCGCGGCGGTGGTGTTGCGGTATATGTGAGAGATACCATTTGTGCGTCTTTAATGAATGATTTGGATATAGTTGGGCTTGAGGCGATATGGATACAAATCAAATGTAAAGCAAAGAACTATCTGATCGGAACATTTTATCGCGCTGACATGAGCTCCGATTACTGGAAATTAATCGATGAGTCGATTGGTAATGCAGTCGATCTTAATATGCCGACAATTATTACTGGTGATTTTAACATTGACATTCTAAAAGGAAACAAGCAAAAGATAGACAATATACAAACCGTTTATGGACTTAAACAAATCATCACAGAGGCTACTAGAATAACTCCTAACAGTGAAACTTTGATCGATTTGATATTTGTATCGTGCGCTGATGATGTTAGAGATGTTGGTGTCTTAGATCCTATATGTAGTGATCACTGCCCTGTGTTTGTTTATATTTCAGAAACTATACATAACAATCATACATTCAAAAGGAAAATTTTTGATTATTCTTCAGCAGATGTAAATGGTTTTAATGAGAGTATTAAAAAGATAGATTTTAATATGCTTTTTTCTTCAATGAATGTAAATCATATCACAGAAAAGTTAACATTAATTATAGTTAATATTATGAATGAATATATCCCTAATAAAACTGTAACAATAAGAACCAGAGATCCAGCGTGGATGAATAATGAAATAAGATTCTTGATACGGAAACGAAATCGTGCGCACAAGAAAGCCAAAACCCGAAATAGTCCTAACGATTGGACTAAGTTTAGGCAGCTCCGCAATAAAGTAATTTCATCAGTAAGAAAAGCAAAACGTGACTTCTATGCCAAAGTAGATGAAACAATAAACAATACTCATGGTACAAAGATGTGGTGGCGATTAGTAAAAAATTATATGAAAACAAATTCCATCAAATCATGCTTTCCTTCGATTGTTTCCGATGACATAGTATATGATAACGCACAAGATATTGCTGATGTTCTAAACTCGTTTTTTACAGAACAATCTAAAGTTGCAGATCAAAACGGCGATTTGCCGTATATCGAACCGCGTGATATCGAACATCCCATGTCAAGAATAACAGTTAGTAATGATGATGTACGGGATATTATTATGAGTCTAGATACATCCAAAGCGACGGGACCGGATGGCATTGGTAACAATGTTCTGAAACTATCTTCAACCTCCCTAACTCCACTGTTAGCAGAGTTATTTAACATTTCACTTCATAATAAAACTTTCCCATCATCTTGGAAACTAGCATCTGTAATTCCATTATATAAGAAAGGAGATGAACATGACTGCTCAAATTATAGACCAGTTGCACTAACTAGCTGTGTTGCTAAAGTTTTTGAAAAATGCGTCTTTAAATATGTATTTAATTTCTTTAGAGATAACAATATTCTATCCAATTTACAATCTGGATTTATGCCTGGCGATTCAACGGTAAATCAATTAACATATCTTTATAATTTTATCGCAAGTGCAGTAGACAAAGGAAAAGAAATCAGAGCAGTTTTCTGTGACATAAGTAAAGCGTTTGATAAAGTTTGGCACAAGGGTATAATACATAAACTTCATGCATGCGGTATACAGGGTGAACTTTTGGAATGGTTTCAAAGCTACTTGGACAGCAGACAGCAAAAAGTTGTAATAAATGGGTATAGTTCAGAATATAAATATGTAGAAGCTGGTGTACCACAGGGCTCCGTCTTAGGACCTCTTCTTTTTCTTATATATATAAATGATATCGTAGATGGGATAGATAGCAACATTCGCCTTTTTGCCGATGATACATCGATCTATGTTATAATAGATGATCATGTTACTGCAGCTGCAATGTTAAATAATGATTTAGCTAAAATTTCAGATTGGGCAAAAAAGTGGCAAGTTAATTTTAACCCTAGCAAGAATGAAAGTATAACATTCACACGCAAAAAGCAAAATGTTGTTAAACCCAATTTAACCATGAACAGCGAAACTATTAAAGAAGTTGACAGTCACAAACATCTAGGTATAACACTTCAAAGCGATTGTTCATGGAAAGCACATATTGACGAAATGTTAAAGAAAATTAGTCCAATGATCAATTGTCTGAGAAGTTTGAAATACCGTTTATCTCGAAAAACGTTAGACACATTGTATAAGTCATTTATTTTACCTCTATTTGATTACTGCTGTCATATATGGGATAATTGCACAATTGAACAGACCATCTTATTAGAAAATTTACAGTTAGACGCATTACGTACGATTTGCGGCGCGGTACGCGGCACTAGCCATGATAAAATATATAAAGAAACAAAGTACAGTAGTCTTAAGGATAGAAGACAACGGTTTAAACTCATTACCTTTTACAAAATGTATCATAATCTGGCTCCAGACTACTTGAGCAATCTCATACCAGGAAGAGTATCAGAACAAAGTAATTACAACCTTAGAAATAGGTCTTCCATTCAAACTATTAATTGTAGAACACAGCGATATTTGCAATCATTCCTACCAAGTACCATTACCCTCTGGAATTCTTTACCAGACGAAATTATCAACGCCCCATCCATAAGTCATTTCAAAACAATGATAATTTCAAAAGAAACCCCGAATTACTTAAACTTAAATGCAGGTACCAGATTCTGTCAAATCATACATTGCCGCCTCAAGCTTGATTGTAGTGATCTAAATGCACACAAATATAATCGACATATATCCGAAACATCCAGGTGTTCATGTGGTCACCCTTATGAAGATGTAATTCATTATCTGTTTATCTGCCGGAACTATCAAAATCTAAGAACAAATATGTATTTTTACAATCAAGGATTCGACCTAACGACAATTTTATACGGTAACCGTAACTTTAGTAATTTGACAAACATTAACATTCTCAAATCCTTACATCAGTTTATCAACCAAAGTAACCGATTTTCGTGATATCTCAATAATCTGAACTACATGTATTTTGAAACTAATCTGTTTTATCTATAGCTGCAGGCAACCGTATCACTAGGCATGACCAACATCAATTGATTTGTATTACGTACTCGTTAGTTTATGACTTACAAAGATTTTGTTTTTGTATCATATTCATATATCATATTTGTATCATATTTTCTACCTTGTTTTGTGTGTGACCAGTTTTATAATCTATGTACTGGAGCGGCGTTCAAATAAGCCTAAAGGCTTGTTCGCCAATCCAGATTTCTTCTTCGGAAATAAAAATATGTTTAAACCATATGTTTAAACCAAAGTGATCATAAAACAGATAGGTTGAGGATAATGCAGAGAATATAATTTTATTTCTAACAATTATTTCACTTCTTAAACAACTAATTAACTAATAACTAGGTTGAATATAAGCTTTCCTGAAATCATTATAACAAGGACCTGGTAATATGAAAAGTAATTCAATTACCGGTTTCAACTTTCAATTTCAAAGTTATGTGAGTAGACTCGAAAGTTTTCTAACTACTTTCTGTCTGAATAAGGAACTAATTTACAATTATAAAATTGCCGGGTACAGTTGAATGTAGGGACACATGTTACAAGAAAAAAGTCACAAATTATATAATATATTAGTATATATTATGTTGGTGCAGAGTATGATATATTTTAGTTAGTTGTAATGTATTATTAACTATTTGGTTCGTTTTAATCTTTAAACACAAACAGATTAACGTTGATCTTGTGTCATGGTGACACCTCACCCTGTCACACATCTGTATGTTTTAGGGATTAAGAGGGGATTAGATGGTTACTTGACTGTGATTGTGGGGCTGTATCCTGTTTTAATTAGTGCCACTTTTGACCAGCTCTCACTATTAGAAGAACTCGGTTCACTGCGATAATTGATTTCAAAAACAAGAAATACTGATATTTAATTAAAGAACTCATAATTTATAAAGACTTTTGTTCATAGTTAAAGTCTTTTTGACAATTTTAATCTCTGTGAAACAAAAATGGTCACTCTACAAAGACGAACAGACAAAATCCCCAAGGACATAATCACCTCAGACAATTGATTACTGGACTAATTTTTAATTAATATGCACTTTCCCAGAACAATCACTTTGAAGTGGTATACCTAAATGTTTCTGATTTTAACCTTCTTTGATAATGTCACCATCAAATAATAAGTTCAGAGCTTTGTTAGAAATAAAATGATATTCTCTGCATATCTATTATGATCACTATCACTTTTTGGCTCATGCTGCAATTTTGGCCAGATCGTTATTTATAGTCACGACTGCAGTGAATTGATCATCTATTTATAGCATATATTGATTTTTCATCAGCAAACTAATGTTTTCTATTACATGTTACCCATTAAATTTGGCCGCTATATTTGATATCTTCAATGACATTCAGTGCATCTGATGTGATTGATATTTTATTATTTGAGTATGCCAGAGATTTCCCCATTACATATATCCTTTCCCTTTGTCGAGGTTGTTTTATGGTTTATTTGGATTTAGATTTTTTGAGTAAATGCCTTTGGCAGTTACGTTTTGTTTATTAGCTGCAGCATCCGAGAAGATGATAATGTCGTGTTTATGAGTTTTAAGGTATTCATCAATTTCTTCTTTTGAAATTTCAGTAACGTCGTAGTTCATTATTGGTTGGAATGATAATTTCAAAAATATGTTTAAAAGATGAGCTTAATGTTTGAAATGGTTGTTTTCTATTTGAAAATTCAATCATGCGATATTTGCATGAAGTTCTTTGGGGCATATCTTGCTTTTTTATGCTAAATTTGTTTTCTGGGTTCTGGCATTTATATAATCCTGTGCAATGTTATTTATTTTGTTTTCATTCCAACCAAAAGTTCTCTTTGTCTTATTAAGTGGTTCGAGTGAGAAACAGAATATAGCTAAATCCCCTCCAAACAAAAGATGTAAGACAAGCGAGGTGTAATTTATTACAAGGGTCGATTAGGCCAGGTAAGTGGATAGACAAGTTAACTCATCGCAGTGGATACACACTGTGACACTAATTAGCCCTCCTGCTGTGATCCCCTTTGATAAAAAGGTTCTAAGCCGGGAATGCAAACTGCGAGACCAGTAGCCTCGTTATGGATGAATGAACCCTGAGAGATGTAGTGTTTATTAATGTGTCATACATACAGAGTAATTTATACATGTTGATACATAAAACGTATGAGCGGGTAGTGATTCGAAGCAGAATGAATGCATACATTACACATGAAGAGAATGTTCATAAACAACAATCATGTCCACAGATTCTTTATTGAATAATATTGCGTTTAACCATATGATTAGATGGTTGTTTTTATATCCAGTTCTCGTGTGTTTGTTAATGTATGTATGTACTTGTGAGGTATTAATATGAGCAACATCAGCTTTTTACTTAAACCATATTCTTCATGAATTAAAATATGTTTAAACCACATACATTACACCTTTATAAATACCTCTCCAGTATATAAAACATGTAATACAAATTCATTCATCAAAACTGAGAAAGCACAACATTAAATAGTAAATAGTATATATATATATATATATTTAACTGATCTTATCAAGTCATAATAAGGGCAAGTAAGGAAGTGAGATGTATGATAACAGCGAAACCATTCAAGCAAGTTAACCCGTATTTCACAGGCATATTATTCCAAACCCTTATACATACTTTGTACCATTTTGTACGGAAACAATCAACTTTCGCATAATCAAAATCAACAATTAGTTGATTCAGTTCACAGTTTCATCACCAAAACACAGTGATTTAAATTTCAACATTCACGTGTTTGATTTCTAGTTCTACATATGGGACGTTTGACACACTGAACCGTAGCTATGAATTTCTACTATATAATACCATAAAAAATACAAATCCTTGTATTTCTTCAGATGGGTTGATAAACCATTCCAAACACAATTTTCTATGATTGATTACTAGATAATATTACTGTTAACCTAATTGGAGCATGTATACATTCTGTTATTCATAACAATCGTTATCATTGACGTCACTTTGTATTTCATTCTGTATCAGATGTTGTATGGGAGCGGTGTTAATATAAGCTACACAGCTTGTTTACAAATTCCAATTCATTTCATGAATAAAAAATATGTTTAAACCATACCATACTTTGTGAAAGCGTTACTAATGTTACAAAAACGGCTTTTACTTCTTTTCCATTGTCTCAAGCGATTTAAACGGTATTTATTTTCGATTTAAACATATTTATTCCATAAATGAATCCGGATTGGCAAAGAAGCTGACGCTTATGTCCATGTCGCTTCGGGATACAAAATACATTTTTATTTATTTTTCAGATGGAACATGAGAAGGGGGATTGATAAACAGGGTTACCCCTATATAAATATCTCTCCCGTGACATTGACAGGATTTATACATTATAACATGAAACGTACATTACAACAAGAAATAATTTCATATACCAAAAAATGAATATGTAAATTCAACAATTTCCACAACCTATATACATGGCCATTCAACAATTGAAAATAAGAAATGTATGCTATTGCATGCTAACAAATATGACATTTGGTTGATGCACAATATTGTAAATAATAATACCCCGGCCTACTTGCGAAACTTAATCCCATTCAATTCACCAAATGTCAATTATACTCTGAGAAACTCGGGACACATTCGAAATATTTATTGCAAATCGACACTGTATGCTAGATCGTTTATACCTGACGTAATTAGAAAATGGAACGATTTACCTCAATCTACAAGCTCTGTTACTAACCATTCTGAATTTAAACGTTTAGTTTCTACCCGAAAAGGCGCATCATTTTTCTTTGACATAAACTTTGGTAATAGACACTGCCAAATAATGCATTCTCGCCTGAGGCTCGGGTGCAGCGACCTAAATTCCCATAAGTTTGATAGACACATATCATCAAACCGGACCTGCCCTTGCGGCCATTGGAAAGAAGACAATGTTCACTACTTTTTCACTTGTCCTTTATATGATGACTTACGTTTTTCACAGTACTTTTATCACCATGGATATGACTTGCATTCAATATTATATGGTAATCCTAATGTTGACTCTGAAACTAACAACAAAGTAATTTCCTCAGTTCATTATTTCATTCAATTTTCAAAACGATTCGACACGACTTAAAGAGTCCTTTATAAAGTTCAACAATCAAATACCATATAATACTCAATGAGCAAACGTGTGGTACCAACATTATTATTAGTATTTGTAATTGATCTGCGTAAAATATTATGTAACTATGTGTTCGGGAGCGGCATTGATATAAGCCTATTGAGCTTGTTTGCCAATCCCTTTTCTTTCTGAAATAAAATATGTTTAAACCATTTGGTTAAACTTCACGTGCTTTCTACATTTTGAAACGTTCACTTAAGTCAATAAATGTGCAAACAGAATCCACACTTTTTAAGTTAGTCTCATCAGATAAGTCATTGTTACCATAAAGAACGGTTTTCAAATTAAATCCATTAACATAATAACTGTCTAAAGCGTTTTGCTATGATGTTATAGAGGTATGTAAGTTGATATGCAGTACTATTACCTGGCATAAACCCTGACATTGTTGTCTCGCAAAAAGTTGAACACTGTTTGAAAACGCATTTTTCAAATATCTTCTCGATACAGGAAGAAAG
Source organism: Gibbula magus (assembly GCA_936450465.1). NCBI lineage: Eukaryota > Metazoa > Mollusca > Gastropoda > Trochida > Trochidae > Gibbula > Gibbula magus. The sequence goes on along the minus strand of OW388293.1, from coordinate 61,286,722 downwards.
TACTACAGGTCTATAATTGTGATATTCATTTACATTGCCTTGTGCAAAGGAAATACAGAAACTTCATTCCATATGGAAGGAAATATATACCCACACAATGAATTATGTAAACGTCTATTTAACTTCATTTCGGGTCAAAACAAATTCACTTAATGAATTTGGTTTCTATAATCAACATCTGGTAACGGTTTATCTGGGAAGTCAACTTTAGGTTTGTCATATACATATATGTATATAATGTATTCTATGAAAAGTTAGACGTAGTTACACAAGTGGATATCTGTTATGCTATATAATACCGATCTAATAATTCATTATTGTTCTGACATTGTAATCACTGTATGAAATGTGCGTGTGTGTATTCGATGATGATGCCCTCCGTATTTATATTGTATGGTTTGAACATATTTTTATTCAATAAGAATGTGGTTTGGCAAACAAGCAAAACTCTGCTTATGTGAATGCCTCACCACTACATAAAACATAAACAAATTCACAAGAGCTGGTAACATGTTAACAACAAATGAAAAATCAAGACAATCAAACTATAGATATACGTACATAAGTGTTAATTGATAATTTGTTGCAGTTTCGTTCCATTATATTTATTTAGATAATTTAGAATGATTTTCAAAGCGTTTGGATTTATTGATATATTGATGTAGGGACTTAATTATGTTAATATTGACATTATTAGATTCTTGAGGTGTTCCGTATAACACAGTTTGGAGGTTATGGCCATTCACATAGAAAAATGTATTATTTCTAAGAGTTGTATATAACTTACATGTAAAAAGATAATGAGAAGCATTTATATAGGCTTTATTAGCCTGTTTGCTAATCCTTTTTCCATGTATATTGTACTTTTTGTTTTGTATATCATTAACATGACTTATGGAAATAAAATATTGTTTAAATCAAAGATAATGAACAACATCTTCGTTGTGGTATCCACAAGCGCATTCCGGATTGTTTGAGATATGTCTATATTGTATATTGTATGTACTTGTATCTTGACGAGGACAGGAATTTCAGATAAGCCATGTCCTCATTCATGGAGAATTAACATGAATGAATATGTTTAAAACATAATACCGATTCATGGATAATCAAATCCATGTCAATGATTATGGGATAGAGTTTAACATATCTTATTCAGTAAACAGAAAAGGATTTGCAAACAAGCCCGTTTGACTTATATGTAGATATAATACAGTGATATCTTCCTTAATATATTGTACACAAGATATTTCACTCATGTCCATGTAATATAAACCTATACCTTATTTTATCAAAAGGGGTTGAGTATGCTTTATTGATTACATCTGGATATGTTGTATTGCTATAAAAATGTAATTTTCATTCTATGACATGTTTTTACTTGTCTGTGTGTTGCTCTGTCTTTAAGACAATGCAATTAAGCCACTGTAGTGACCGGCAGATTTCGTTAAGTAGTTCAGCATTAGTATAACCAAGAAAGTTAATCCGTTATAACAACACAAGCCGTCATCTCTCAAGCATCAAAGGATTTTTACTGAATGAATGAATGGTTTATTCTCAAGAAGATCACAAAATGTGACATAGAGAAAATACAAATGTACAGTTTGAGTTACGGGAGCATACGTAGACAGTTTTTTACATAATTACATAATTTCAGTTGTAATGCTTTATGCTTACAAGACATTAGAGATATAAATTTGTCTAATGATGGGTTGTTACAATAGTAGTGTGGAAGAAATGAATATCTAATGTTATTTAATGATGGACAGTACAACACGAGATGAGCCTCATCACCAACCGAGTTCTTGCAAAATGTACATAATCTTTCTTCTCTACCAACATTATACCATCTACCCGTTTCTATTGGAAGTCTGTGGTTACAAGTTCTGATTTTAGTTAGCCATATTCGAACATTTAATGGGAAGTGTAATAAATAACTTTCAAGGTATGGAGATAACTTAAATACTTTATAATATTGGCCTTTTGAAGATTTTGTTTTACATTCGACCCAGTGTTGCAAAAATTGGTCACATAAAATAGATTTAACGTTACCTTTAAGCCAATTTCTATTTACAAAATTTTGAGATAGCCACACATAATTTAAGCCAGTACATTCCAAAATTGTTTTAACAACATTGATAAGTGGTAAATATACATTTGGGTCATTATATTTCATTATATACATGATTCTATATAAAATACTCGACAATGTACCAGTTGATGTAATTAACTTGCACCAATATGAAATAATTCTGACCTTAATAAGCACATCAAGTGGGTACCTTCCCAGTTCCCCATATACCATGTAATCTGGGGTTGACTGTTTAACTTTTAAAATATATTTACAAAATTTTAAATGTACCCTTTCTAAAGTAATACTTTTCTCGAAGCCCCAAACTTCGGCTCCATATAACAATATTGGTTGTACAAGGTTATCAAACAATTTAAGTTGACAATCAACTGGAATATCTAACAGGCGCAGTTTTCTAAAAACAGCGTACATTGCCCGTGATGCCTGCTCCACAATTCTCTTCTGGGCTTTAAAAAATCGACCAGTGCGAGTAAATAAAATACCGAGATATACATATTCAGAAACCTGTTCAATATTTTGCTGTTGTAGCGTGAAAATATGATTATTTTTAACCGACCTCTTGCCAAAAATTAAAATCTTTGTTTTTGAAACATTTACAGTTAATTTCCATCTCTTACAGTATTCATCAAACAAAGTTAATGTTTACTCAGCTCAGAGTGAGTCTCTGCGAACAGGACTATATCGTCTGCATAAAGAAACAGTAAAAGTTTAAGATAAATGCCAAGTTGGTGTGTAATATTACTATTGAGATTTTCGAGGCCATTAATCTTGTTAATTAAAAAATACTCTTCTAAATCATTTAGATACAGTGCAAAGAGAAACGGAGAAAGATTTTCCCCTTGTCTAACACCTGCATAACAATGAAAATAGTCACTGGTGTTACCGTTGAATGAAACACAAGATTTAATACATTTATACATGTTACGTATAATGTGGAAACATTTTCCGGAAATATTATATTTAATCATCTTGCTCCAAAGACCAGAACGCCACACGTTATCAAAGGCTTTACTGAAGTCTACAAAACAACAATATAATTTCTTGTTTTGGCTAAGGTAAATATCTATAATTGATTTTAACACGTACATATTGTCTATAGTTGAGTAACCCTTCCTAAAGCCCGCTTGGGCTTCACTTAATAAGTTAACCTTATCAGAGTAGGCTTGTAACCTCTTACTTAACACAGAAGTGAACAGCTTGCCAAGACAGCTTAAAATAGAGATACCCCTGTAATTACTTGGGTCAGCTTTGTCCCCTTTATTCTTATAAATAGGTCTTATCATACCAGCAAGCCAAGATTCGGGCATTACGCCATACTCAAGAATGATATTGAATAGCTTTACATAAACTGGAAGCAATAAATTTATCGAGCCCTTGATATATTCATTAAAAACATTGTCTAAACCACAAGCCTTATTATTCTTTAAATGCTGGACAGATTCAAGTATTTCTTTATCAGTGAAAGGAGCATCCAATATATAACTATTTACAATACAAGCATAATGGAAACTATCATCAACATCTTGAATATTTACATTATCATTTACATTATTAGCATTTGCAAAATTATCACCACCAATATCATTGTCCCCCACAACGTTATCCGCACCTTCAGCAGCATTTAAATTTTTAAAGAAATTATAAAATGAGTTAATGCCAATTTCCGACTGTGACTCTTTTTTTGCATCAAAAGATTTCAAGATTTTCCAAAAAGATTTAGAATCTGTATCTTTAGTAAAGCGTAATTTATCTGCACAGTCTCTTTTGAAATTTGAGAAAGTTGTTTTTAAGGTTTTACTGTAATTTTTACTAGCGTTTAAGAACGCTGATTTACCTTGGATTGATTTATTACGTCTATAAAGACGTTTACACTTATGATATTGTTTTCGCATAGTTTTACACTTTGCGTTAAACCAAGGTTTGTTGTATTTACGTTTACTTCGAGGCTTTTTGGAATTTCGTTTTACACCGAAAGTAGTTGCTGCTGCATTTTGTAAAACGTCTGTGAGTTTATCACAAATAATATTAACAGAACAATCTATGTTTTCTGGGGATACATTATCAATGTCATTACAAATATCTTCAATATGAGTCACATCAATACTTTGTGCAAAAGTCTCTGACAATGTATGGTCGTACTTGTTGACTGTGATGTTCGACCTGCATTGTCCGTCATTTACATCTTCACTCGTTGGCTAGTTCATTAGTGTGAGACAAGAGAAAACGATATGCCGCAATGAACATCCGATAGAATAGGGTCAAAGTCTTTTATATCGAAAGAATTAAACAACTGAAATGTGTCCGCCGACGCTAAACAGTAATCGGCCACGCTTGCATCTCTACAAGTCATTTTGCCGATATTTTGATCACAGTCCAATCTTCCGTTGGCAATGTACAGACCGGTATTCTTACATAAGCTAATCAGTTTATTACCATAGTTGTTCACAGATTTGTCCATGGAAGAGCGGTGAACTTGTATACCGAGCCTATCTAACACCGTCACATTTGAGTACACACAATCAGTGTCAATGTGATCATTTTCCGCTAAAAAGTCGTCTATTATAACATAGTCTGGGAGGGATTTTGTCCTAGCGTTAAAATCCCCCGTGACACATATATGCTGTGAATGGTTAGAGTAGTTGATGATGTCATCTTCAAGTTGGCTAAAGTGCTCTGTAGACGAGTATCTGCTGCTCTCGGGCGGTATATACACACAACCAAGAAACACTTCATTTTTCAGATTAAAAAGGTCTCGTGACAGCTCACACCACAACACCATATCTTGGGTTCTTTTTAGAACATTTACGTAGGGGCTAAGTATTTCTTTATAAGCTATAATGATGCCTCCAGATAATCTCACGTGAAGTTTGTTATTTCTATTATTCATATGTACAACATAACCAGGGATATGTACAACATCTAAATCACACGTTTTAGTCTCTGTGAAGCAAAGCACATCATATTTTGATATTTCATCCAGAAAATCGGGGTTTTGAAGCCGGGACTGCAATCCACACACATTAAGTGACAGGAGACTCAACTGGCGATCTTCCTGACTTACATGTAGGGGAGTAGACGTACGCTCCGTGTGTCCCTATGTGTTCATTGGTGTCGCTGACGTCGGGGTTGTCCTCAGCTCCTCAGTGGTGTGCTCTCTCCTCAGTATACTGCTGTTGGAGGCAGGTACTGGCTTGCCGTTCTGGTAGAGTGTGTCACAGATATACAGTCTGTCTACCACTAATCTCGCCTTATCTCCCGCCTTTGCTGCTTCGCGTCTCACAGGATATAACAGTTTTCGACGATCTTCTATTTCTTTAGGGAAATGTTCATTGATATAAAACTTCGTTTTTCTGAGGTTGGTAAATGCAGCTTTTCTAGCGTTCTCTCTGTCCTTGTACTCCGAGAATTTAGCTACAATCGGTCTCGGGTGGCGTCTATCGGTGAACTTCTTTCCTATACGATGTACTCTCTCGAACTTGATATCTTTCTCTATTTTAAGGTGTGATTTTACGAACCCTTTAATAAGGTCTTCGGTATCTTCTCCGTCCGCTTCCTCCAGGCCAATGAAGACGAGGTTGTCCCTCATAGATCGTGACTGTACATCTAGGAGCCTTTCTTTAAGATACTGTAATACCAAATATCTGCTTCCCGGTAAAAACCTGACCAGATAGTGTCAGTGTCACTTGAATAAACAAGTGCAGGTGGTACTGAGACAATTGTCTGTCTCTCTGTCTCGGTGTCATGAGTTGGTTGTAACAACATGAACACTATTTTTTCTCAATCCAATGACAATTAATGGGTAAACCAAGGAACCAATGAAATTATATTAAGTATGAAATCGTCAGAACAATTTGTTTGCAAACTTTGCCAGTTGCGAAAAGACTTTTGTTGAAGTAGGACAAGTTTCGTAATCTTCCGGTTCAAAGTTCTAACATTGATGGATTTACAAATTTACAAGTTGTGTTCTTGTGTATCTGGATATTCATATTGTTGGATTCGGTGATAAGGTAAGTTTCTTTCATTAATTCCTAATAGTTGATACTTGTTTTGATTACCAAATATTATTCAATGAAAACATTAATTATCCTGAAAGGACGACAGTTAAACAACAACCAAACTCTTAGGTAACAGCAAACCATATTGAAATCAATGAAATTGCCGACTGTAATTTGAGCGTCATTTATATTTATTATAAACTTGTTTGTCCATATATTTTGTTTTCTGAACCGAATATTGTTAAACCTTATAATAAATACTGACAAAGTTAATAAGTGACATGCTTTTGTTTGTCGTGAACTCGCTACCCTCTGAAATGTGATTTGATGTTATCATTGAGAAAATAAATAAACTATTAATTGTAACATTATCGTTCAATATTCATAACGAATAAGTTTATGCAGAAAGAAGGTAAAATCAGTGAAGGTAATCATTATTTGTTAAGTTGCCAAGACATGTGGCAAAATCTTCCTCTTTATTCGTATATCAAATCTTTTAAGATGTCTCTTACAAGCATCTTACTTCTAATATATAAAACAGTTACAAAATAATGTTAAAAACAAAGTTTTCATTTTGTTTCTTAGAAATGCGATTTAAACATTTTGAAAACTGCTATTTTATGTATAAATAATTCCCTTTTCATTTGAATAATCGTTTAAACCCCCCCCCCCCCCCCCCCCCCCCCCGTCAAGCATTTAACTTACAGATCAAAATGCACATTTTGAACACACTATCTTAATTTTTAACAATGAAATGTAACATGACTATGTATATTTGGTGAATAAATACGAAGTTCTCGTTATGTTATAGCGCTGATAATTTCCGTTCGTATACCGGAGTTTCCTTGAGTTTCCTGAAGTATCCTGTGCTCAGGAAATTCCCTGTAAACTGATCATGATACCTCATTAAACCCTTAGGGTATCCTGAGCAGGATACCTCATTAAACCCTTAGGGTTTCATGAGGTATACTGTATCAGGATACCCCCAATTTTCTAGCAGTGGATAGACAGTTTATTTCACTGATAAATCCTGGTATTTCACTGCTCGTCATATAATAAAAAATATAATGCTAATGCTAAATTGATCACCTCATAAATTTTCAGCTCAACAGGCCTCAACGTTCCCATTCATAATACTGCCAGTCTAGTCACTGAGCACTATGCTTCTGACTGAGCCCTTGGCTAATAAGATAAGCCATCACAGCTGTGTGACACTGGTGCATGTTAGTCCTCTGTTAGAGAGTTAGTCTCTAGTTACCTAGGTTAGACGGGCTACATGTGGTTGGTTGTTTATCGGAGGAAAGGGGGAGGGATGTTTGGGATAGATCACAGGAAATGGGTTAGAGGGTGGAGTGAGAAGATAATTTATTCTGAATCGCTTCAATGCATGTAATTTTGACTCATTTATATGTAATGAATTCCTTCAAATTTTGTACCGTTTTGTATTATGATTTTGGGAGCATTTGTTCAAGATATTTGCATTAATAGTGATTTCAAACAACAATGTGACCGATTTATTTTATATTTAGTGTCAAGTTATGTTGGTCTCATGCAATCACATTAGACTGTTTTCATGGTCTTTGTTTTCAACTTAATGCAAGGGTTTCACTCTATTTAAGCCCATCAGGGCTGATGGGCTTATGGCATGGGCGTATGTATGGGGCCTGACTTCTTCTCCAGAACTGCTAGACCTCTAGACCTGAAATTTTGTGAGGGGGGTAATTTCAATCTTGTACCTAGTCTAGAGGATCAATGTTTGTTCATCTTGGCCTCATTTTCAATTATTATGTGTAAACAAATAAATTTCAGCAAATCAAAATATTGAGCATAAAGACTTAAGTATTTTACTCGATTTTGATATAGGTATATGGAATTGCTTTCGGTTACCCTCAAAATAACGGTTTAAAGGAGGACACTTCGGCGAATTTAGCTATGGAAGGAGAAAATTCAGTAAGGTAATACGCGAGTAGGAAATCTCAATTAGCGTTAGTCCTACTCAGCGATGCTTACTTGCGCAAAGGCTAACGCTAGCCACTACTTGCCGTACACGCGCGGTATATAAATGTCTTTTGATCGAAACAAATACCGTTACAGTCTGTTTTGTTTTAAATGGTAATGGTTTCTTATCATGATAAAAAAAAGAGAAATGGATCGGTATACCAGCCATAGACTTATGTATGTAAGAAAACATACACGCGACGTACAGGCCAATTAATATATCATTTTTGTAAATATAACCAAAGTACAAAGTACAATCGTGATGATTTTGCAAATATTTCGCGATTAGCAATCTACAATGTGTGATTAGAATAACGAACCTGTGAGCTTGATAATCCATGCACATCGTCGTATAACACCCTAAGTTGCCTAATTGTTGTTGGACTGAGGTTCAGGTGCGTGTACAGTGCAACAATCTCCATGTAAATTTCAGTGAGCTTGTTCAGTTGTTGACCAATCCAGTTCATGCAGTATAGCAATGATAAATTTGTGTGTGTACCTGTAGCCCTGTTTGTCAATCACCGTTTCCATGTATCATCTTGAAATACATGCCGTTTAAGTATTAAATATATACATGTTCTTACATTTACATTTAATCCCGTATGTGAAGTTTTAATGTAGAAGTAGTCTCCGAAAGATTTTATCAACAACCTGTCAAATAATTTCGAGTTGAAAATATTTCTATTAATTTTGTTTCAAGATGTTTTATTGTCAGTGAAATAATACTATTAATAGAATGTATAAGAACTTACTCTTCAAATACGACATCAGAAGCGTGAACAACTCGGGACAGGGTGTAAATGTCGGTGTGCAGTGAGATGAAACAGCCAATCAGCGATCGCGTGTCAAAAGGGGAAATCCTCCGCCTAGACATTGACGAGCTCGCTCGGCAGAAGCCCAGTTTGATTCACGTGACCGTGTTACCCATAAAATCAATTACGTAACGGGCTCGTTAGCGGCGGTCAATTGGAGATGACACTCATGAGACTTGTCCCCCTTTAAGTTACGTATGTCAATTTGTGACCCTGTGACACATACATGTATATGGATCATGACCTAAAAAGTTATTCATCTTTTTCTCATGGGTCACAAGGGTCAGCGGCCTTCAACAATAAATGATGACGGTGTATAAATGAAACCTAATTAATGTTCATGCATTTTGAGATTGTACACACATACATATAATTAAAATACTGATGTTACTATGTGTATAGTTTTGCCCATTTATGAAAGCACCTATTTTTCAGACGCTGGACATGCTGGGTTCACAACTGAATCTGCAGTGATGGTCCCATCTTCCAGGTCTATGAAGGGCCTCGGAGAAAGTGGAAGCATCTTACTTGTTTAGTATTCCAGACAGGAGTGAAACATTTCACTCAGCAAAGGCAACCAGAGGTAAGTGAATAAAACCATTAGGTTGCAATGCCTACATTTTGAGGTACCACACATACATAGATTATTTACAAACTTACAAGCATCTTTAACACCTACAGATAAATGTCTTCAACCATTGTACATAGTGAGATAGATGTGTTAAAAAGTACTGGTGTATACATTGTGAGGTAGTACACATGTTGCTATTTTATACCACATACTGTGGTAGTTATCTTAGGGTAATGTGGAAACATTTTGTAGTGGTGTGACAGGGATGCAGAAATCGGTCTATTTGCAGGACATGTCCGATTGTAAATCCAGTTTGACCGAATGGAAAATTGACCTATCGCACATCAGTTGACCGATTGCAGAAAATAAAAGGAAATCTAAACTTACAAGCATTAAATAAAGGCAAACGGCCCTGCTTGTGTCGGTCATAATTGTTTATGAAATTGAAATATGTTGACCCAGTCAAGAAGTCTCATTTATTCTTCACAGCACGAGGCACGACGTCAATCATCATTATCTCCAGTAAATTATAATTGTCGGCAGAAAAAAACACTTACCGTTTGAAATTTAATTGAAATTTCCAGTGTCATTTAGTGACTGAAAGATGTGACCCATTTCACAACATTATTTACGAAAAAGATTTCATTGAAATCGCATTGTAAAAATGTTGTCAAAGATAAACATTGCATGAACGTTTGGCTTCACCGTACCGGTGATTCATTAATTTGTTACAGATAAAGATTTTGCTACTTTGAATCTCGATAAATTTAATAATATCTCGGTCATAAAACATAGGTAACATATTGTAACAAAATATGATAGATCAATATCGATGTATGGTAAAGCTATTATACAAATTCAAAATAAATAAACCTATCAAAAACGAATAATTAGCAATATTATTTCACGAGACGTTATGTAGTCAATCACCGTTTGTATGACGCTACGAACACGCGATCGCATTTACATGATGACACACGTTATAAAGAGGTATGCTTATTTAAAAAATCCAATTTCTCTTGCGTTTACATTAGTTCTTTTTATTTTATAATTATTCATTTACAATTGCGAAATATGTCTCCAAATAAAATATAAAAGTAATCTTATTAATAATAAGTTCAAATTCGTAACTACATCTTGAATAGGAAATAGTCGTATGGAAAATAGTTGGACCACGTGCTCTGCCGAGTTGTGAGTTTACATAAATTATATCGCTATTGAAAACGAGTTCCTTTGAATTTAAAATGATTATTTACACACCAGGTGTGTACATTGTGAGGTAGTACACACATGTATATTATTAACATACTGAGGTGAATATGTGTACAATTTTTATCCCACCGGTATGTAATACTGTGGAATATATTCGCCCTGTCCGTCCATCCGTAATCATTTCGTTTCCGGAGCAGAAGAGAACTGAAGTGGTGCCTTTTGATATTTTCAGATATCTGAAATTTTTATTTTTCCATTTCCTTAGAAACATGTTTCATTTGGACTTAATTCAGAGATGGGTCTGCTTCCGGAGCAGAACTCCTAAACCCTTCATCATATCTGAAACTCAGCATGTTTATTATTACCCTGAAGTAGTAGATATACAATTATCTGTTAAAAGATGTGTTTTACAAATTATGTGGGACCGGTGGGATATGTCATCTTCAGATGACTATTGTTCAACTATGTAAGTACTTTTTTTTCAGATGGTGGTCGAGTTCATTCCACAAATGATGCTGCAGTGAATTGAACCATTCCTCAGAACTACCAACCCATCCTCAGCAACCAAAGGTAAATTGGAAAGTTTAAATTTTAATGCATACATTATAAACAATGAGGTATTATACACACATATATGATTACCATACCAAGGTTACTCATGACAAAGCCTCAGAGATGTGTGTGTTTTGGCATACATGCACAGATAAATGTGGTCAAAGAGAGGACAGACGAAAACATAATGTATTTTAGTATTCAAGTTTATTGTGTCTTTTATCCAAAAATTTGAGAAAATGCAGCTCATCAAACCATTTTAAAGGGATTACTGCATTCAAAATAATTCTGCTATTTTAACCAATTCTTACGATTAAAACATTATCAGTGTGTAAACTACACATTTCAATCACTTACAGAGATCTTTAGTTTATCTTAAGTCGAAAAATGGCAATTTTCTTATCAAATTTTTGATATTCAACAATATATTTTACTTGCACAAACAGTTTAGATATTGCTAAAAATGTTACATGATATTGTAATATTGTGTGTAGACTCTTTAGCCTAAATTGTAGGGCTCACAGGCCATGAACTAAAAACCTAAGTTTGTCTTTCGTAAAGAAAAGACTTGGAAGGCTGTAATATTGTGTACAGACTCTTTAGCCAATGGAAATTCTAAATTGTAGATTTGGTCACCCAATATAAGGGCCTCACGGGCCATGACCTAAAAACCTATTTTCATCTTTTTCTCCAAAATGAAAAGAACAATAGTCAATGGATATTCTTAATTGAACTATCAGAGACCCATCAGATTGCTTCTTCTCTCTCAGCCTTAGTTTGATCAGTGCTGCCAGTGTTTAGAGCCTGGCAGGGGCTATACATAATTACGTGCAAGAGAGGGTGATAGTTTTCATGGGTTAGAAGGCATGGGGTGGGGTTTGTGAGAGGGGGTAGGTTGGAGAGAGTAAGAGAGGGTATGGCAAGGCGTAACTTAAAAGTGGTGCACCCCTTTAAAAACTGTGATAAAACATATCAAGGGATTGTACTTGGGAGGATCACCTTTTCTTCAATGTCCTTGCAGGAATTGTGATACTTGGACAACTAATTTTATCAAAATTTAGTGTCAACTGTCAAGTCATGTTGTTTTTTTGCACTGACAATTTCAAGACAGATTTGTCAGGGCTAGGGATTGTTCATTATATTGTGAGCAATCTATCTCAGTCTTCAAACATCAAACATCAAACAATATAAACCCTCATAAACTACAGAGCCCATTGCTCTATTTCTTTGTCTTGTAATGACCAAAGTAGTCCATTTCAATGTCTTACTTAGTTTTCAGTTAAATTACTCCTTAAAAGATGTTATTTTTTTGTTTATTGTGAGGAAGTACAATGTCCCTTAATGTAAACATGATGTTTTTCAGATTCTGAGCAAGTTAAGTCATCACTGACACTACGGGGATGGAACCATCTCACAGGTCTACAATAACCTCCAAGGAAGAATCCAAGGTTTGGGTGCAATGCTTTCAGCGCAGTACCACCCATAGCATACAGTAAGGTTTGGGTGCAATGCTTTCAGCGCAGTACCACCCATAGCAGCAAGTTCCAGCTGATGGTCACTATATCACAGTTATAAATCTTGCTGCTTTTTGTAAATCAGGATAGGTTACTAGTATAAGTGAAAGAGACAATTTTCAACTAAATTGCATCAGAATAAAGAAAGACAAGAATTTGAGAGTTAATGTAAGTTAGAAATAGCAAAATAGAAATAAAAAGTATAGGTCATTGTCAGTTGAGATATGATCAAAGGGGAGACAATAGGCACAGATTATCTCCCCCTTGACTATCATTTGCAATGATATTTTACCAAAGTCCACAGCCATCAGTTTTGGAGACATTATTTATCCGTCATCTTTTGTTGCCAATTTTTGTTTGTTTCACACTCTTGAATTTGTGCCTGTCAAGCCCTTTTTTTCTACTAATCATCAATTTTTCTGACCTTTGGTTTATCAGCAGCTCCGACTAAGTCGGGGCTGCTGTCAGTTTTTGTGCAGTTTCCACCGCCACCGTGTTTTGTTTTGGCTATAACTTTTTATGCCCCCGAATCGGAGATTCCGGGGGTATATTGTTTTTCACCTGTCCGTCTGTCTGTCTGTCTGTCTGTCTGTCCGTCCGTCAGTCCGTCTGTCTGTCCGTCTGTGTGTTTGTCCACAAAAACTTTAACTTTGGCCATAACTTTGGATTGCTAAGAGCTAGGGCTTTCATACCTGGCATGTGCATACCTTGTGATGAGACCTTTCAGATGAGGTCATCATATTTGACCTTGTGACCTTGACCTTGCCACAATGGACTTTTTCATAAAACTTTAACCTTGGCCATAACTTAAGATTGCTCAGAGCTAGGGCTTTCATACTTGGCATGTGCATACCTTATGATGAGACCTTTCAGATGAGGTCATCATATTTGACCTTGTGACCTTGACCTTTACCTTGCCGCAGTGGACATCTTCAGTAAACTTTAACCTTGGCCATAACTTTAGATTGCTCAGAGCTACGGCTTTCATTCTTGGCATTAGCATACCTAATGATGAGTCCTTCGGATGAGGTCATCATATTTGACCTTGTCCACTACGGCAATGTCAAGGTCACATCTTCAGAAAACTTTAACCTTGGCCATAACTTTGGATTGCTCAGAGCTACGGCTTTCATAGTTGGCATGTGCATGTCATCATATTTGACCTTGTGACCTTGACCTAAAATATTCAGAACACTTAAACCTTGGCCATAACTTTGCTACATCCGGGGGCATCCGTGTTTAACAAACACATCTTGTTTCCAATAGGGTTTCAAGAACTCATATACATAAGTTCCTCTATATACCCTGGGGAATGTTTTTGACATGTTACATTCAATGTCAAAGGTCAAGGTCACGAGTTCTGAAAGCGCTAAAACATCCTTGTAAACACAGTAACTTGAACAATATTTGTGCTATCAGGCTGTTTTGTGGTGTATATCAAGTATGGAAAATGGCCGAGATTTGAAAAGCTTTTCATTAAAATCAATCAAAAGTCAAGGTCACAATGACGTCATGACTTAAGCTTGCTTTTGTAAAAATGCCTTATTTAAACTATTAACACTTTGAATCATTACATAATTGTAATACACAATGAAAAGTGATCATTGATTGTGTGACCTTGGTGGTCAAAGGTCAAGGTCACGAGATATCGTCAAGCTCGCCAGTTTTTAAATCACCAAATAACGTTTTTTCCATGAAGATATTAACACCTCATATATATTGTTTCTTTATACCCGGGGAATAATTATACCCCCGTTATGACGTAGTCGGGGTATATAGCGCTCCACATTTTCCATGTTGTGTCTTTTAGGGGTCTTGACTCCAAGGTTCAAATAATTTTGAAATTTTGACCAAAAACGGTCCGATTTTTAACTTTGTCTCGTTGCCGGAGCATATCTCAAAAACAATTTGAGGTGGATCTTCAGATTTGGTATTGAAATAACCTATAAGGGGCTGTTATGCCTGTTAGGAGTCCTACGGTCCAAATAATTGTCATTTGTGTCATTTCTTGAGCATAACTAAAAAACTATATAACTTAGGACGTTGCCTACCTATATGTTATTGTTGTGCATTTTATTGGTTTAAACTTACATAATTGTGGGGGGTGGGGGGGGGGGGGGGGGGGGGGGAATGTGAGCTTTGCTCACTTTTGCCTTGTTTTGACATGTTCACATTCCAAGTCAAAGGTCAAGGTCATGAGTTCTGATATCACTACAAAAATCCTTGTAAAGGTGATAACTTAAAATGTTTAAAGAGGAGGAGAAAGCCGCCAAAACAAATGTAGTTTTGGCGGCCTTCTCCTCTCTTTTTACTTTACCCACCTTCTGTTGGTTCCATCATTGCATCCTTAAGTGGATCCTCATGTTGTTATCCAAACCACACATTTTTTTAGACAGGAGGTAATGCGCCTCACGAAACTCAGTTAAACTTAAAATGTTGTGCTATCAGGCTCTTATTTGGTATCTATTAACTATGGAGAAAGACCAAGATTTGAAAAGGTTTCTGGTAAAATCTTTCAAAGGTTAAGGTCACAGCAAGGTCACAACTATGTAACCATTTTAACCCTTTGATCAAATTGATCTAATCAGTAATAGGTTTTAAGAACAAGACCTCAGAGATGATTCAACTTGTAAGTATTGATGAACAACTTTTTATTAGACATTTCCCCATTTTTTTGTGGCTGTGGATAAGTTTTGTGGCTGCTCTGCTTTTGCAGTGTCCTGCAAACGCTAATCTAGGATGATAAACTAACTTTGACTATAAACCATGCGAAAGGGTTATCTACAGAGATAATAGCTCTATTTGTTTAGATCTTTAATATAGACACTCAATCATGAAATTCCTGATGAGCTACAGAGCCAAGGGCTGTATTTTCAGCTCATCAGGCCTGAAATGCTAGATGGACTTATGGCATGCGCCATTGTCTGGCGTCCGTCGGCCGTCGTCCATTTACTTTTCACATTTTCGACTTCTCCTCCAGAACTGCTACATCCCCAAAGGTGTAATTTGGTGTGTACCTGGCACCTAGGGGGTCAAAGTTTGTTCATCACGAATATGGCCACCAGAGACGTTTAAAGTGACTTCTTCTCCAGAACAAATGACTCTAGAGAGCTGATATTTTATGTGCGTACTCCTTGTCTAATGGGGATTCTAAATTGCAGATTTCGTGGCCCCAACTTGGGTCACAGGGGTCACAACCTGAAAAACCTATTTCCATCTTCTTCTCCAGTTTCAATAGGTCTAGAGAGCTGAAAAGTTGTGTGTAGACTCCTTGGCTAATGGGGATTCTAAATTGTAGGTTCTGTGACCCCATGACCCCAAATGAGGTCACAGGGGTCATGATCTAAGAACCCATCTTTTGCTTGTTCAATGTATTACTTAAATATTTAACCTTAGGTGGTAAATCAATGAAATCCTGATGAGCTAAGAAGGCCATTTAAATGTCTTAGTATGTCTTTAATGTACTTAGCTTTCAGTTAATTAATCCTTGAAAGATCGTAACTATTAGATACATGTGTTTTATCTTTTAACATTATGTGACTTTTGGATACGCGTACAGTTTTTTGTGTGACTAATTTTCATAATTTACATTTCAGGCAGGGACGCAGCTGGTAGCTGCTGAAGATCAAGTTCTGTTCAGATATTTATGTCAAGAATAAAAATAAATTTTGAATAAAAAGTATTGGTTTTTTTTAACTGCAGTCTCTTGCTGCTAAGCGGATTGGATGACTAAGTTCAAAGCTCTGATTATAAAGTCGGTCATTGAATGTCATTCAGAGTATGACTTTTTTCCACTAATTTATTTCAATAATATTACAATAAGCAATGGTGTTATTATGGTCTATAACTTTGGGAGTTGGAGAATGCGGAAGAGGTATTGATGCTCCTGTAATTTTATTCGGGTACTTGCTTTGGAGTTTGCATGCTGAGATATATGTATACATATAGGGGTATGACACACACTTGCATCATTAACTTTGAGAGGTATGTGGTTGCTTTGCCCTGATTCCATGCATATGTAGGTGGTAGCAAGAAAGGTAACAACACTTCACGCAGGTCAATAATGTTATGACATGTGATGCTGTTTAACCAGTGATGTTAATACGATGCAGAACTTTTGAATATAAAAGGCATTCTAAACTGATGAGTAAATATACAGGAGTACATGTATGAATACTTCTGTCCTTATACATTCTGAGGAATAAATGTAATCATACACACATTTTACTCTGTATGTTTGACTTCTTTTTTAAAGTGTATGTACTTTATTTCATTTTAGCCATAATAACATAAGTCATGTACCTCTCCGAGTGTATGTAATATTGACCACACACACATCTACTGCTGAATGCTTGCGACACATTTTATATGTAAGTGTTAAATACCTCAGAGTGTATCTGGTAGTATATGCATATATCTGTGTTCTACCCCAAAAAGTTGATGGGATATCACATATGTGATATACCTCATTATGCATGGAATGGGCAACACAGAGTCACTTGATTATACATCTATATGTGTGTGACAGACGTGTGTGTACTACCTCTAAATGTATCTGGTATTATATGCATATATATGTGTGTTCTACCTCAGAAAGTTAGTGAGACACCATATGTGTGATGTACCTCATTTTGCGTGGAAAGGGTAATACAGAGTCACTTGATTATACCTATCTAAGTGTTTGATAGACGTATGTGTACTACTTCTAAACGTATCTGGTATTATATGCATATATCTTTATAACATGGTTATATTTGGGATAACACTACCTTCAATAGTACAAATTCTTGTACTTTTGCGGGCCGAGTCCCATGCAAGATTCGAACCAGCGCCCCCAGAGTAAGGCAACTATCACCAGCATAGACTGTACCAATAGCTTACCACACGACCATTTCGCCTCGACATATATCTGTGTTCTACCCCAGGAAGTTAATGGGATATCATATGTGTGATATACCTCATTATGCTTGGAATGAGCAACACATAGTGTGATGTACCTCATTTTGCGTGGAACGGGCAATACAGAGTCACTTGATTATACCTATCTAAGTGTTTGATAGACGTATGTGTACTGCTTCTAAACGTATCTGGTATTATATGCATATGTCTGTGTGTTCTACCCCAGACAGTAAGTGAGACACCATACATTTGTATGTGTGATGTACCTATTTTGCGTGGAACGGGTAATACAGTCACTTGATAATACCTACCTAAGTGTTTGATAGACGTATGTGTACTGCTTCTAAATGTATCTGGTATTATATGCATATATGTCTGTGTGTTCTACCTCAGAAAGATAGTGATACACCATATATCTTTATAACATGGTTATATTTGGGATAACACTTGTACTTTTGAGGGCCGAGTTCCATACGAGATTAGAACCCGCGCCCTCAGAGTAAGGCAACAATCGCCAGCATTGACTGTACCAACAGCTTACCACACGACCATTTCGCCTCGACATATATCTGTGTTCTACCCAGGGAGGTGGGCAACACATATTCACTTGATTATACCTCTCTATGTGTTTGATAGACGTATGTGTACTACTTCTAAATGTATCTGGTATTATATGCATATGTGTCTGTGTGTTCTACCTCAGAAAGATAGTGATAGACCATATTGTGATGTACCTCATTTTGCGTGGAACGGGCAATACATAGTCACTTGATTATACCTATCTAAGTGTTTGATATACATGTGTGTACTACCTCAAAATTTATCAGGTATTGTATGCATATATGTCTGTGTGTTCTGCATTATATAGGTTTACTGGTACATATTCAACCTCAGAAACTTGGTCAGATACTATCTGTGTGATATACCTCTGTCTGCGTATGACATTGGCAATACGTTATTCCTCTGTTGTATGATAGACGTGTATGTACATGTACTACCTCTTAATGAACCTCAGAAAGTTGTTAAGACACCATATATAGCTCTTTGTAAAGATGGCAATACAAAGTTAATTTTGTATAATTATCTTTGCATTTATCTGTGTGCTCCGCATTATATATTTTATTGATACAGGTTCAACCTCAACAACTTAATTATCTGTTAATTTAAGAACTATCAGGAAATAAGTGCTCGTGAATGAAAGAATTTCATTTAATCAGCAAGAAATTTCATTTCCCAAAATGAGTTGCATACAAATATTCCATACTAAGAATGTACCTCACAATGGTGAATGTGTACTATGCCCTTTTTTGGAAAATACCTCAAAAGGTAGCACCCGAATATGCACCTCCTTATATGGAAGTACCTCATTAATATGCAAAACCTCAGAATGTTGCTGATGTGTTTACGTCTTTATTTTCATTATTTGTCGAAAGTCAACATATGACATGATTTTGGTCATTGTGCAAATGTGTATTTTATTTACAATTTCCATATAACATGCTTATAAAGGGTAGACCTCATTACGTTGGTGTGGTAACATATACCTCACATGTATATGAAAACGAATATGTGTGTGTATGTATGTATGTCAAGGACTCTACCAAATGAGTTATACACATAATAAAGTCACGTGGCTGAATGAATAAAATGCAAGTACATGTAATGTAAATAGATGGATGATAGATTTCAAGAAGTGAGAACATGTTATCGGAGATCTGAATATTAAGGACAATTTACTAGAAAGTAAACACCGCCTTCGACAACCTGGCGACTGTAGTGACTGCAAATTCAAACTAATCCTAAAACATTTTTGGCCTTTGAGAACGGATTGTATTGTATCATTAATCAACAAGTGAAGTATGTATAATAACGTCTAACAACATTTACAATACGTTTGCATTTCCGAACAGTTGAGTTTTACTTATATATAGGAATTAAAGTTATTTCTTTTACAGAAATACGAAGCAGTTCTAATAATTACTTGTTGTTACATGGTGGCATTTGGTCCTGTGCATAGCTCAACTGACAGCTATCGTTGAAGTGCTGCAAGAATTGGTGGTTTACCCGCTGCATTGTTGGATAAACCAAGATTTTGTAGGGTTGATTCCTTGCCCCACACAAAGACATGAGTTCTAAAAAACGTGTCTCTGTTCCCCCTGGCAGTACCATGTGGTACCTGGTATGGAAGTGAAGGCAATATGAGTGATAACCTTTAGAATCGCCTCAAATTGCAGCTAGGTTGCATACTCCCAGTGAGATGAGAATGAAAAAGAAACGATGTTAGTCTTTACATTAGGGCAATAATGTGTTTGCCGTGACTGATTTATTTGTTTCCAGTGAGTTAATATGTTTAAGAACATTTTGCACCTGCTTTAAATGAACTGGTAAATGGATGTTCATGTAGAAACATGAATATACATAATTTCGCAAAAATTTCGCGACACACACGCGAAACTCACGCGAAAATTGCGCGAAACTCACGTGAAAATTTCGCGTGTGTTTCGCGTGAGTTTCGCGTGAGTTTCACGAAACGGAGTAAATTAATTGATTGGATAACTGTACGAATTCGCCATGATTTACTTTTTTATTCGCATTGTCATTTGAAAAAAAGGTTGCAAGTCTCTAAGTGCATTTTGAATTTTTTACCATGTTAAAAATGGACATTTAGATTCGTACTGCAGCTCTAATAGCTCGGCCGATTGAGCCCAAAAGCTTCGCAGTTCTATTCCACATTGAGGGCTATCAGCATGTAAAATGTGGTTGCATTTGCTTCAGCCGTTTTGGCTGAATCTTGCTCACAAACCTCGTGAAATAATAATAACAAGAAGACATGTAGCAGTATGTTGTCCTGAGGGTGCGTTGTATGACCCGTAGACACCCCCGGGTTGTGAGTGACGACAACCAAATGAATACAAGAGTATTCATCCTTTATTTCTAAATGTGACGTCTACGATGTATAAACCCTGAAACAAAATAAAAAGCATAATAACTAACAGTGGTAATGACATGGATTTGCACATACATAACATGCAAACTTATGCTTATAAATCATCCTCATACATGTACTATCGTCTTTATTTAAAACAACATACACAGTGCATTACACGGCATAACGTCAGATAACGTAACATACATTACATTACCATAAACATATAAATATGACACCGCATGACATGACATGGCCGTACCTTACATCATAATGAATAAACACTATTCATTAGCAATACATTTATTTTCAGTATGATAAATACACATTGCATTCATAATTATAGCCTGTCAATGTTATACATGTTACATAATCATACAATATACAAAATACAATCATATAATACACATACCAGGTGTATTGGCCTAGGTTTCAAGGTGATGTAGATCACTACATCTCGTGCCCTCAACTTCATACAGCCATCATGTTATCTGCATGGCAGAAGTAACATCACAATATACTAAATGTAAGCATCACTCTCATGCACATAATTAAAACAATATACTAAAAGAATATCAACATATATTACTCATCAACAACATTCATATCACGCATTCATACATGGCAAGCTTCCTTAAGAAAGTAAATAGATTATGATAACCTTTTATATTTATTTAGAGAGATCCCTACCACTATAATTACTAAGAAAGGATTACAAACACAATCTACTGTACTGTAGATCAACACTTACATTACCAGATCTACTGTACTGTAAATCAATATCTATAATACACACACTCATAAATACAACAAACAAGAATCTTGAACATAAGGTACTTATTTCCAACATCATAGAAATAACCACCATACATTATGTTAAGGAGAAAACATGACTCCGAGGTCTTCTGCTCTGAGAATAACCTGAAGGGAGGGATAAAGCCCCGAGGGCGTTAGCCCGAGGGGCTATCCCGACCTTGAGGTTATTCTCAGAGCAGAAGACCGAGGAGGAGTGTTTTCTCTAGCTTATAAACCGTCAACTATCAAAATTTACGAGGTATAGTTTCGGACGCTCAAAGGGCCTAATTCCTCCGCTTAGACCATTTTAAAAGCAGAAGACGAAGGAGGAATGTTTTCTTCCTATTTATAAACGTCAAATGTAAAAATTTACATTTTATAATTTGTGATTCCCAAATCGTGTTTTTATAAAGGGTATGTCGCCCTCGGTTGCGTTATATCGAGGCAAAGACGGTATGACTATAAGTGGAGTGATTCAACTCCACTTATCATCTCGGTCTGCATAGCCGAGCGGTCTAAGGCGCCAGTTTAGAGAGCGAAGGGTGCCAGGTTCGAATCCAGCTATTTCAACTTGGAAATTTTTAACTGTGTATAATTTTCGATAATAATTGCTGCTTGTTGGCTATTGCGTTGCAAGTCTGAAAAATTATTCTAAGTGCATTTCCAAAAGAGTAAAGTAAGAGGGAAATCGATCTCCTATTCCTCATTCCTAAAGAAAAACAAGAAAGAAAAATCTAAAGTACTTGAAGAAAAGATACGAACCTCTGAGGATAGAGTAAGAAATGACTTTCAAAATATTGATGAAATACTTCTAAGAGAATTATCCGAAAGTAAACAGGAACTTGAAAAAATAAGAGAAGAAGAAATGAAAGGAATACAAATTCGCAATAGAATACAATGGTACGAAGAAGGTGAGAAACCAACAAATTATTTTTGTCATTTAGAAAATAGAAATTATACAAGTAAGCTCATCAATTCAGTTATTGTTGATAATGGTAAAGAATTAACAGATGGCAATGCAATATTAAATGAACAAAAAATATTTTACGAAAATCTCTATGGAGTTCAAAATGATATTGATGATGTAAGTAAATCATTATTTACAGCGATCGATACACCGACTTTGACTAAAGCACAGTCAGATGAACTTGAACATGATATTACCCTCGATGAACTTGCATTCAACGTTAAATCAATGAAAAATAACAAAAGTCCTGGCTTAGACGGCTTTCCTATTGAATTCTTCAAATTTTTCTGGAAGGATCTCAAAATATGGATTTTAAGATACGTAAAGGACACATTTAACCGTAATTCTATGACTTTGACTATGAATAGAGGAGTTATCACGTGTATTCCAAAAACGGGTAAAGACAGGAGATTTCTAAAAAACTGGCGTCCTATCTCGCTTCTAAATGCCTTATACAAGATCATTAGCACATGTGTAACTAACAGAATGAAAAAGACTCTAAATCTACTAATAAATGAAGGCCAAACAGGATTTATTCCTGGCAGATGTATCTCGGAGAACATCCGACTATTATATGATATTCTTTTTGAAACTAAAAGACAAAACAAAAAAGGTTTATTAATCTTGATAGACTTTGAAAAAGCATTTGATACTGTCTCTAAGAAATTTATTATGATGGCCTTAGATAAATTTGGATTTGGTTGTAATATTAAAAAATGGGTTAACATATTGATCTCAAATGCATCCTCCTGTATTGTACAGAATGGACATTTATCATCGTTCTTTAACAACGAAAGGGGCTGCAGACAAGGTGATCCAATCTCTCCATATCTCTTCCTTTTTGTAGCCGAAATTTTAGGAATTATGATTAGAAATAACGATAAAATAAAAGGAATTATCCTTAACGAAATTGAACATATTATTGGCCAATATGCAGATGACACTGAATTATTCTTAGACGGCTCGGAAACCTCTCTCAACGAAGCTATAAAAACAATGAACACTTTTTACAAAATGTCTGGTTTGAAGATCAATATTGACAAAACAAAAGCGGTTTGGATCGGCTCAATGGCCGGCAGTGATATTACATTTTCTAATGATATTAAACTTGATTGGCATAAAGGCAACTTCGAAGTGCTGGGACTTCAACTAAACGCCCATCTTGAAAACCTATGGGTCATCAATACAAAAAAGAGACTTGAAAATATCAAAAGAATCCTTTCGAACTGGAAAAAAAGAAACTTAACTCTAATTGGCAAAATAACCGTCATTAAAAGCTTAGCATTATCTACTATTGTTCATATCTTAACGTCTCTTCCCAATCCTTCAAATGATTTTATAGCAAAACTAAATAACTTATTTTTCAAATTCATCTGGAACGATAAACCAGACAAGATAAAAAGAATAAATATCATGCGAAAATATGAGGAGGGGGGCTTAAGAATGATGGATATAAAAACTTTCATTGATTCTTTAAAACTTTCATGTTTAAAGAGATATGTTAATAACCAAAACGGTTACAGTTTAGCCGGGTTCCCAATAAAAGAAATTCTTTGTTTAGGCTCAAATATTACTGGGAAATACAAACTTGAAAATCCATTCTGGAAAGACACTCTAAATGCGTGGTCGAGATATAGTAGGTGTTTTAACTGCAATAATGATATTAACGAAATCCTAATGCAACCTCTTTGGTTAAATCACTTAAGTAATCAACCAGACTTAATCATTTACGATTGGTTTAAAAAAGGAATAGTCCATATCAAAGACATTTGTAACAACCATGGCTTCCGAACATTTTCAGAACTTAAATCAATTTTCCAAATAAAAGGTACAGTGTTGGATCTCAACCGTGTTCTAATTAGTATCCCTAAATTATGGAGAAACGAAATTCAAATTACAAATCATCCGAATTTAACAAATGTCTTGATATGCTCACCGTGTAACGATTTATTGAAGCCAACTAAAGGCTCTAGAATATTTTATGACAAACTGAAATCAGAAAATAACTTTCCAAAAGTTTGTGACAAATGGGAGAGCGAACTCAATGTCAGCATCGACTGGGAGTCTACATTTTTACAATATAGACAATGTTGCAAAGATACAAAACTTCTAGAGTTTCAATATAAATTTATACACAGAACCATATACACTAAAAAAGAGTTGCTTAAAATGAAACTGATTGATAACGACCTATGTACATCATGTGGTTCAGTTAGTGAGAACATCTTCCATGTTTACATTGAATGTCCAACTGTAAAACTGTTTTGGAAAGACTTTAATGATTTCATCAATATTTCATTCAACATTCCCTATCAATCTTCCACGTTAGGTATCTTATTCTGTAACAGTAATAACCATATACTTAACCACATGATATTATTAGCGAAACGCCACATTTTTGTTATGAACCTAAAAGGTATTAAGCCAAATTTTACTAATTATAAATCCGTTTTAAAGGATGTCTACCAAATCGAAAGATTTATCGCCACAAAGAACATCTGTTTAAATTCTTTCACGAGAAAATGGAAAGCCATTTCATGGGCGTTGTGATGTTTTATGCATGTTTTAATATAGTACCTGCTCCCACTCAGGTAACACTTATACATATGCCTCTTATGCATTTATCCTTGATTATATTAATGTTTGAATGTACGTGTATCCCAATGAAGTCAATAAAAAATCTTTGAAAAAAAAAAAGTGCATTTCCAGGTCTTACTTTAAAAAAAACCTTAGGTTCAGGTCTTACTTTAAAAAAAACCTTAGGTTCAGGTCTTACTTTCAAAAGTAAAACCTCATACCGGGTTATTCTCGGAAGTAAGACCTCATTAGAGGTTATTCCAAGAAAAGAAGATACCTACAAAACAACAGACAGAATCCGACCTAGGTTTATAATGCTACATCAATATATACAAACATGACACTACCACACAATAATATAAATTAACCTGAAGAAATGTGAATTCCCCGGAAGCGCAATCGGAATGCAAAGATCAAATGCAGCGTAAGAGGATAATCATCTGCACATGAAGTATGTGACGGACACTGTCCAGTCACAAAGATACCCTTAAATAGACCAGAGAGAAAGTAAGACAGAACAAAAGAGAGGACAGATTGATAGTTTGTTTCTATTGTCTGTGTGCGCTTGGCTAATGCTGTGAGTGCAGACTTAATTAGTAAAAACAACAGGTTAGCTTGCTATACTAAAACATAAGAGTTAAAATGTAGATTGTTGAATGAAATTAATATACTATTTTATACTAAACTGAACTAACTAATATATTATGCCATATTAATGTATTATCCCAGCTAAACTAGACTAAATAAAATAACTAACTATATACATTAAAAATATAGACTGCCACATACTCCCTCCTCCACGAAAATGTTGTCCTCGTCATTACTGTTGTCCATCGATGATAGATAGAATGGTTTGAGACAATGTGCTGCCAATGCGCTCAAACACACCCTTTTCTGCCAGTTGCTGGATGATGGTAGACCTCTTGAGCATGTCCTGCTCAATGCACTGTTGTCTTAGCACATATTCTCCTGTCTTCATCCAGGCTGGCTTATTCCTATCACGCACTGATGTCTCCTGTTCTGTGGATTTTGATCTTGAGAAGCTGTGGCTTCTTCGGATTCCTGCAAGTCCAACCCATCCTCTTCATGTGGCTGCACCTCTGTGTCAGACCGTTCACCTGACTGAACTGACGTCTGATCGTCACCAGCAGAAGTGGCAACCTCTACCTCAGATCTCGAACAATCGTCACCATCCTCGACCTGGGCAGAGATATCCTCATCTTCCTCTTGAGCAGTGTCTCTGATGACACATGTAGGGTCGTCATCTACTGCTGTGCTTCGGACTGGCTGGCTGATAATCAACAAATCTGATTCATTATCCGTTTCTTCCTCCTTCTCCTTAGATGGTTGGATAACTGTATCTTTCGTCCTCTGTACTCTCTTTCTCGGGATAGGTATAGGTCTTTGAGGGGGTTTGTCCTTCAAATCCTGTGACTCCTTTTAATTTGCAAAAGCACCAATAGGCAGAAGATGATTCCTATGGAGAGTCCGTTTGCTGCCTTCGCCACTTTCCTTGCGTACCACAAATACTGGAATGTCCTGATTGGGCTGTAACAACACCATGTAGACATCCTCTTCATACCGATCGGCAAGCTTGTGACTGCCATCAAATGCTCGCGTCTTCACTAACTAGTCAGGTCAAAATACAGTTGAACCCCCCAAAAATTGCTACAAAAGGTTTCTCAACTGATTCTGGTAAGGTTTAGTGTACTTTATGACATACTAAAAGTTTCGATAGTTGAACCCCCGGAAAAGTGTTTTTTTCAAGATGGCGTCCAAGATTGCCACCGAAATCACTTTATGATCATAACTCTGCAACTCTAAACTCAAATGTGATGATCTTGGAGCCTATCCGTAGTTTTTTGGGGGCAACGAACACATTAAGATCATAAAAAATGGTGTGTGTTTATTATGGAACACAAAACTCCAATATGGCATAAAAAATTGCCTTCGACACCTCCAAATAACCGCAAATGTATAACCCTTCACTCAAAATTGATGATCTACATGTCCAGTTCAACGTTTTTTGGGGCAAGGAACACATTAGGACCTTTAAAAATGAAATTGGACCATTGTATTACAAGTAAATCTAACTTTATCAATTATGGCACTACCATTTGTCCTACGTTTCAGTCTAATTTGATTAAATTTAGGTCTAGATCTATCCCTGGTTTCGGCGTCAAAATGGCCGCTAACACCTCCAAATGACTCCATAACTATTCACACGAATTTGATGATCTTGGTGTCCATCCCCAGTTTTGGGGGGCAAAGAACACATTATAACAAATTTTAATATCACTTAGCTGTTTAATCATTATGAATCCATGACCGTCAACTGTTCATTATTACCTAATGCACAACCATCTTAGTTCATAGAATAAGTTTCAGTTGTGAGTGTCATGCATCCTCCTGCTCCAAAGGACTTTACATACTTGATTTGTTCGGAAAATGAAATGTATATTAAAATAAGCGATTATTTTCAACAATGACGTTATCGTCATATAGGTTTTACTGCCCAGGATATTTACCATTCTTCAGCATAATAAAGTCTTACAAAAATGGCATAAACCTCTTTCACTGCTCGGAATAATTGTACTTTATACTAATACGTAAACAGTCTTTATGTAAATCATGTTCATTTGTTTTAACAATGGTATAATTTGCGGTCACACATTACAATAAAAAAACACTGCCATAGGACAAAATAAAAAAAAGCCTAAATGCCAGATGTAATCGATGATGTCGGTAATGATGTATGGTATATATACAGTATAAAGTGAAATTGTGGGGAATCTATACATGTAGGTCATTAAAATTTTATACAGTCCATTTGAAACGTATTACTTCTGTTTGTAAGACTTCTTGGTTCAAATGATGTACCTCGTCTAGTTTCCACAAAAATATCATTGTCTTACAACACCAAAGCAGGTCCCAGAGCATGCATTACTTTTCAAGAGACTACACGGTGAGGTAAAGACCAAGGAAAAGGGGGGCGGGATAGCGCAGTGGCAGCAGCTTCGGATCAAGAGGTCTGGGGTTCGACTCCCGCCAGGAGCAAGGCAACTTTGTCTGCAGGAGAGAACTGTTCTACACGCAGTCAGGTTTCGGTGCAATGCTACACTGAATTTCAGTGCAGTACCACCCATGGTTTGCTAGTTCCAGCCGATGCTCGCAGGTTTCACCGCAATGCATAGCCACATGGCGGAATTTCTCCCTGCCATAATACTAGCAGCCGCGATATAAGTGAAATACTCTTGAAAGCGCCGTTAATCCCCAACTCACCTCAACTCACCTCAAAACTGTAATATGCATGTGAGCGTGACTGAAGTGTTAATTGGAATTTCTATAGGGGGATTAGCTATAGTCTGTTTCAAGGCTGATCGTTACATGTGGTTGAACTGTACATTCATTGATGATCATTGATATTCAACATTTTATTCAACATTTAATATAATAAACCACGTATTTTGAATTCACAGAATACTGTTTTCCTAAAATATGTACAAATATAGGTTTAACATTTGCATATTGCAATGGACAAAATTGAATACAGAAATTAGATAGATAAATAGCACTATCGCATGGACATTGCACTTGTTGTATTTTAACACAATCATGATCATCATAATTTGAATCAACATTGCATCTCATATGATCATGTAAAATTTCGTTCAACATCCAATGATTATAATTAACATTATTTAATCTAAATGGACAAGGTGACATACTGCATCCACATACACATTATACCTCTTTGACCTTTACGGAACTGCTCTTTGCGATTTTAACATATTTTATTCATGAAAAAGTTTACATAAATATGGATTGCAACAACAAGCCATTGGCTTATGTAAGTGCTGCTCCACAAAATATAACAAAATACAATCAATAATCAAGATCAATGTACAAAATCAGTAATCAAATAGTTCCACAAAGACAAAAGAGCGAAATAGTAATTGGGAAAATATCTACAAAGACGCATGCTGTAAGAGAGCTTAGGGTGATTTAAATCTTAGTGAGTCTTGAATAAATTTATGGACAGATTCGAGGATATGCTGATTTGTTCTTTTGCTTAAAGATTTATTTCCTTTTAGAATAGTATATACAAATTATATATATCAAAACCATTTGTGTAAAATTATTTATCTGATCTAATCAAGTCATAACAAGGGCAAGTAGTGGAGAGAGTTTGTGTATTTCCTCATTGTCAATATCTTCAGCTTGTTCTATTGTGTCTCCTGTATTGTTGTCCTGATTGGTAGCTTGGGTAGTAAGCAGATAGCTCAATTCACATGGTAGGAATGCAACTACCTTCACTTTTTTGTTCAAATTCTTTAATACCTGTTTCAACAATGGCATTATACCTGATATCTGGAAGCGGGGCATTATAGTCGCTTTACCTAAAGGAAACGGTGCAGATACTGTAATATACTGAACAGCAGATTAACAGCATGGGTGGAGAGAAATGACATATTAGCGGAGGAACAAAACGGATTCAGGAAGGGGAGGAGTACAGTGGATCATCTCTCAACGTTAACGTCAATTATTGATACGAGGAAGAAACGGAAGTTATCCACGTTTACAGCGTATATAGACTTCAAGAAAGCTTACGACTCGGTTAAGTTAAGGGTAACATGCGACGCGCGCTGCAAGAGATATACACAGGTGTCTCGAGCTGTTTGAGAGTTAACGGTTTTAACACAGACTGGTTTACAATTAACTGTGGAGTGAAGCAAGGCTGACTGTTATCCCCTCTGTTATATAATCTATATATTAATGAAATGGCTATCACGCTGAAGGGTTTAGGAAAAGGAGTGAGAGTTGGAAACGATATTGTGTGTATTCTTTTGTATGGAAATGACCTGGTGCTTTTGGCCGAGAATGAAAGTGATTTACAAGCAATGCTGGATTGTCTGAACAATTGGTGTTCGAGAAACAGTATGACAATAAATAGTGAGAAATCAAAAGTGGTACACTACAGGAACCCCTCCGTGACAAGAACAAATACAAGCTTTATGTGTGGAGATATTGAACTCAATGTTGTTGACAAATATACTTACCTGGGCCTTGTGTTACTGGAGCATCTGGACTTCAATGTTACAGCTAAGGCTGTTGCTAACTCTGCCAGTCGGGCACTAGGTCTTCTTATGGCAAAGTGCAAATCTATGGAAGGTTTACCACATAATGCTTTTAAAAAATTGTATGAGTCTATTGTTTTACCTATCATTACGTATGGACCTGCTGTCTGCGGTACTTAAGATTTTAATGTTATGAATATGGTACAGAATTGCGCCTGCAGATATTTCCTCGGAGTTGGGAAGTATACGCCAAACCATTCAGTGAATGGAGATATAGGATGGACGCCAATGCCTGTTTCCAAGTGGAAAGCTGTGCTAAGACAATGGAGAAGACTGGTCAACATGGATGGAGATAGATTGACCAGAAAGGTATTTGTTTGGAGTGAGCAATGTCAATCACGGCACTGTAAAAACTTGAATTTTAATGTACGCTCCTTTTTTTTTATACCAAGTATGATATGGAAGTGTATTGTAATGATAATGTATTTTTACCCAGTTCAGTTGTTGATTATGTTTAAGATATGTTTAATGCAAATATTGTTGACTCATGCGCGGAAGACGTGAACAGCACCACAGGCAAACTTCGGACATATAAACTCTTCAAAAACAGCTATTTTACTGAAACGTTCGTTGATATTCTCATGCCAAGAGGTCGCACAAGTGATTTTGCCTAAATTAGAGTTGGCGTAGCTCTAATCCGGAAAGAAACAGGACGCTATGAACACCTACAATTGGAAGAACGCACCTGTCCATTGTGTAATAGTAACTGCATTGAAGATGAAATCCATGTATTAATCAAGTGTCCGGTGTACGATGACCTCGGTTCTGAATTGTTTACTTATACTTGTTCCTTTTATGGTGATTTTTATTCTCTAAGCGAAGAACAGAAGTTTTGTTTTTTAAAGTGATAATGTTGTTAGTAGCGTTGCCAAAACCTTATTCCTTACTTTATCTAGAAGGAGGTTGTTATTGTATAATTAAATTATTTCTTTTAGTAACATGTATATATTTTAGATGTATTTTCTCATAATTCCTTAAGGAATGGTGCATGTGCTTTTACTGATTGTTTGCTTTATGTTATGTTGTACATGCAGTGAGACGTTAATAAAATATATGTTTGTCTGTCTGTCTGGTAGAGAACACTCCGTGGGAGAAACTATGTTTTCAAGTTACAAAGTTTCCTGGAATGAGGCACTGAATGGAGGTGATAACAGAAAACTACGAACATATAAGACTTTTAAACATGCATATGGATGCGAATAAATGTCAATGTCAACATGCCAAGGACACATCGAAGTGGGAGAGGTATTAAGATCGGCTGTTAGCCTGTTTACCAATCCCTTTCTTTTTTAAATAATTTTTTTAAACCACACATCGAAGTGAGCTTGCTAAATTTAGATGCGTTGTGGCACCCCTGAAGATAGAGACTGGCCGATATGAGAGCATCCCTGTAGAAAAAAGACTATGGTTCAATTGTTTTAATTGCTTTGAAGACGATAAAAACGGGTATACATCATGACATCACTTTCATGTATTTATATTTGTGCGAATGAGATGTAAATAAACAATTCTGCCCGTCTGTTTGTCTGTCTGCAGAAGAGCAGTACCTGATCTGAATTTGGAAAATTTCTATACGTTCTTAATTTATTACGTCCCGTTCTACCACTTGGCTCATGTACAAGATTTATAAGATTACAAGATATTTATTGTATTTAAAACACCCATTATTGGCAGTGTACAAAGAAGTGAACAAATGTTAATACATATTATAAGTAAAATATATACAAGAGCATTAATATATCTCAGTGTGAAACAATTATATCAAACAATGCATATGATAGATTGTACAATAATTAACCAATGTGGCTTAATCTCATTGAATACATGTCATAAAGTACTTTACAAGTGATAAAAGCATGATGACTCTTGGGGTTTATAATTGATGAGAGGAGCTCTTTCCTTGAGACCCCAACGAGACCAGTTGATGAAATTAGTTTCGAGCGATAATGAACATATTTTGGGGCATTCAAATATAAAATGTTCTTCCGTTTCTGTAACACCCTGACTGCACTGTTGACAGAGGCGTTTGTCTACGGGGGTGTTGTTATATCTTCTTCTCTCAATCTCAAGCTGGTGAGCGCTAAGTCTTAATTTAGTTAATACTTTTCTGTGGTCATTATTCTTAATGTTTAAATAGTCTTTGTAGCCAAACGAGTCTTCAATATGTCCAAGCAGGCGTAATTTCTTTCCTTTATCAGATGGTAGTTGATCAGTTTCATGGAGGTATATTTGAATAAATTAAGTTTTTAAACATTCCATGAATTGTTGTCTTGAGATACTGTAAATGTTTGATGAAGGGAATGATATTTTAAGACGTTGTTCAATTGTTGAGACCCAGGATGATTTTGAAAGATCCATATCTTCTTGAAGGGCAGCATATATAAGTCTGTCTTGATCCATTCGCAATAATCGTTTGTAGTAGTTGAATACGTTAGAAAGTATCTCTATAGATAGAGGGTAGAGTCCAAGCTCGCTGAAGCATCCGATATTACTGGTTCTCTTTGGTACTCCAAGAATTGATTTAGCTGTTTTAATGGTTATTGTATTACAAGCTAGCTTACTCCAGTTTTGAAACGGATCTGATATCGATTTAAATATATCGCTGCCCCAAACTTCTGATCCACAAGTGGCGATTGGTGATATGAGACACCGATAGAGACGAAGGATGACATCGGGGCGGAAGTGAGTTGTTGGAGTCAGGCTGTGGCGGATTTTGAACCAGGCGCGCATTGCTTTTCCTTTCAGGCTTCTTATGAAGAGTCACACCAAGGTAGGTGTATGAGTCACAAAAGTCAATAGCCGTGTTATCAAGGTGAAACACATGTCTGGAATCTGCCTTGGTACCGCCGAAAATTAATACTTGAGTTTTAGAGAGATTGAATGTTTTTAAATTGTCTATATTCTGTTGACGTCCTTTGGGTGACTTTGAAAAAAGAAGTAGGTCGTCTGCGAAGAGCAAATGTGTGAGGTGTTGACCATCCAAAAGAGGAGCGTGGTCACTACGGATTTCAAAGTAGTCCTGTATATCGTTCACATAGATGTTAAAAAGGACTGCACACACATCGTTGCTTAACCCTAACTGATGATGAAATTGGTTCTGTCACTCTATCTTGCGTTTTGATAGAATACATCACATTAGAGTACATGTCATGCAAGAGATTAAATATTCTACCCGTTATACCATAATTATACATTTTATACAATAGTCTGTCTCTCCATACAGAGTCAAACGTCTTTCGAAAGTCAACAAAACAGGTATATAGTTTTCTCTTCGTCTGTTTGAACTTTTTAATCAAAGTTCTAAATATGAATATGTAGAAATCACACTTCTCATTCATATGTTCTTCTGCATACACAGATGCATAACTTGTACTTGTTCACATACACGCTTAAAACTGATATTACCGTCAACATTAACCACCCATTCTTCACTTTGCTTTCACTTGAAAACTCTAATTTTTCACACCTCCACCCGCACATCTCTCCTACCACATACAACTATTTGTTATTTATTTAATCTAATTAATCTATGTTCCCTCATTTATATCTTAAGCCTTTAGAGCAATTACAAATAATAACGCGTGTGGTTTTGATGTTGTATAAATGATAGTATTAAAGGATTTTTGTGATCTTCATGAGAATTAACAATTCCTGTTAATTGTGGCATTGATGTGTATATCACATGTTATCATCAATTCTGTCCTGTATATTGCATTCCAAATACACAGACAATAAAGAATCTCTCTCTCCCTAACGAGAGACAACGGTACAATGTTATGTGACAGGTATGTGTATCACTGTATATCATCGTACACCAGAAGTAGAGAGGTGCACATCGATGATATGTTTGTAGAGAGGAGTAGAAAACAAAACACACAGCCGATTTATCCTATTGCTTATTAAGTTTTGTACACAGTAATGAATACATTAGCAACATGAACCATTTTGTGAATGCGGGAGGCTGTTTTAGTGAACTGCGGCATATATAAATAAGCCCAAACTTGCTTTGCTCATCGACCCTATTGAACATTTTTATGTGATAGAGATGTTTTACATGAAAATTTGACAAAAAATATATGCAATTTTTGAATAAAATTCACTGATATGCATAACTTGACTTATGCAGAAAAGAACCCATGCCTAGGAAATGGTTTCAGGTTTTTTCTAGAGCGGTATATGTTTTTTCCTTTCGTAGCTTGTGTGCCGTTTGTATCATATATTGCTGCTTCTCTGTACCGTTTGTAGTTTCGGTTGATGTACCGCTTGTAGATTTACATAAGTAAACAGCAAAACATTTCTGACACACAAAAGCAGCTCTTCATGTAAAATATATTGTTTCTGCATCACTTACAGGTTATGTTCGATATAAATGTACGTGTATGTTATCATGAGCTTCCCTCGGAATAGGCTTATTAGTTTCTGGCACTTTTGAAAAAAACAACAACACACTGATGAGTCATTGATGGCAAGGTTTGCACGACGAAATAATATGATTGGTATCGTTGCAAAATATGTCCATGAAATAATAGTGAGTGAATGAGTTATTGCTTAACGCTGCGCCACGAAATAATAAGACCAGGTAACATCAGTTAAAACAGCAAAAGTGCGGTATTCCAGATCAGAAACTGGTCAGCTGACAACAATGAACGACAGAAATTTGTTGTAATTGTCAATATTCTTTTAACTGTTCTGTCACACAAGGGAAATTTCTGTAATCCATATGACATCATCCTTTTTTTCAACATCTGTATCCACTTGTTCGCAGTCATCAGAGGAGTCAGGAGCAGTATTTTCATTGTTTAATAATCGCCACTACCTTATGAACTTAATTGGATCTAATAAGATTTTTGTAAACGTTCAGTCCGTGCGTTCCCTGTCTTGGGAAACTCGCATTGACATCAATGACCAATGAGTTACCTGTCCTTACTTGCATGTTAAAACCTTTACTGTAATATGGAACCTAATGGACTTGTCCAAGACAGACATAATAACAAGTAATACCTTATTCTCACATGTAATCAACGCTTCATTTCTATGTAACAGTAATTTCCATTCTATATATATATGCTCTCTCTCGCACTCTTTCTCTCTAATTTGATGTGACAATTGAGAGAAGACCAATTGCTAGATCTATCCTTTGTTACCGAATTATATTTTATTATTATCTTATTATCTATACGCTTCTGACCATTTCTGTTTGAGCTCTGAGTAGTTGCTCCGCCGAATTGTATCGATTAGTATTTGACTAATGGAATCATTCCAGCCTAGCGCGAGTAACGTATCTGTGTTATGACAGGACTTTAAGTACTCTCGACAAGAAACAAGCAAGCTTCAGTTAGTGAAGTCTTTGCTACGATGTCCATAGAATATCTAACTATAACAGTATTTGAGTCAGGAATATTTACAAGTGAGCAGTGGTCACCGTGTATAAAAAATGTTTTCAATCATACCCTGGAGGAGTGTAATCTGCAAAACCGGACAAGTTCTTTATCTTCATTGTTTGAATATGTTTCTCCTCCTGTATAGAACATATTTCTGATATTATTGAAAGTTTTTTTTTGCCTTCACTCAATCTTTTCAGAATCACGATTTCTCTTTCATGGTGTGTTAAAGGCATGGTTGATAATGGCATAAATTATATCCTCCTTTTCACAGTTCTTAAAATATACATAATGAACATATAATTTGTCACCCCTTTGAGACCTGGAAATTAAGGATACGGATGATACAGATGATTTACATTATTCCGTAAAAATGCTACCAACGGTACACAAAATATCTACAAACTGTACACAAAAGAAAATCCACATCGATGTTTTACAGACTGAAAAAACAAACTTAAATAGCATATTGGTAGAATTCACACTGCGTTAGGTAAATATGATGCTTAGTAAAGACATTTCGTGTAGTGAATCAGAATGTAACATAATTTTTTTAAAGAAATGATCAAAATGTGTGAACATATGCCACTCAAAATACAACCTCCAGACTGAGCAATGCGAAACTATAATGATATACGTATATATAATAACCCACTAACACTGTTTTTCTTTATCGTATACGCGAAAGGAAAACATTCAAGGCAAAGTTTATTGTGATAAGTATCTGTCCTTGATCTATGTCCAAATAAAGCTGAAAATGTAGCTATTTACAA
This sequence comes from Gibbula magus, assembly GCA_936450465.1. Lineage (NCBI taxonomy): Eukaryota > Metazoa > Mollusca > Gastropoda > Trochida > Trochidae > Gibbula > Gibbula magus. The sequence continues at coordinate 61,250,520 of OW388293.1, read as the reverse complement.
ACAGCTCATCGATGTACACCTCTCTACACCCGGTGTACGATGATACCTACAGTGATACACATACCTGTCACATAACATTTTACCGTTGTCCCTCGTTAGGGAGAGAGAGAGATTCTTTATTTTCTCGAGTAAAAACCGAAGATTACAAAATCAAAATTACAAACACAATAAATTGCTATGTACAGTATTTACATGATAATACAAAACATTCAAAAACATGGGTAGGAAACATTCATTCAGTTAACAGTCCAGGATATATTGTTTTAGCTCATATGCGTACAGTGAAAAGCGTAGAAGAATAGTTTCATACAATGATGAATCTTTTAAAGGATGATAAAATTGTTTTTTGGCTCCGAAGAGAAATGAAAGCATGTCTACTTCTTCTTGCATTTCAAAAATGACAAAAGTTTCAACGTCAAAGTTATCTATTAAAAATGTAAAGAAATCGTTTCTTTGTTGTATTAATTTTTCACAGTAGAGAAGTATATGAAAATCATAGTCAAGAGTGTTATTATTGCAAAGAGTGCATTCTTTTGATATTTTACCTCTTGAGGCAATTTTGACACAGAATTGCAAGTTAAACTTATAATCAGGGTATTTATGTGCTAGTTGCCTTAAAACATGATAAGATAGTGTAGTATGAATTAACGTATAGAACGACATGTTCAATCGATATACAGATTGCGATCGCCAAAGTTGCTCTTCATAATTATGAACAGTATTATTTACAATTCTTCTCCAAACGTGTTTAGGAGGAAATGTACCTTGAGCAATGTATTTGTCAACATAGTTATAAAGATTATATTTTTCAGATATTGATATGAGATCACCACAAATGTTGTCCATTTTTGCTGGAAGATAGAAGCACAAAAAACGTGTTTTGAAAAGTTATTACATTCGATGTTACATAAGCGTCCAAGAAATAAAAGTTTACATTTATCTATATATCCAATAAATGACCATAAGCCTAAGTTTGCAATAGTAGATATTGAGGATGATCTTTTATCAAAACCTTGTACCATTCTAGCAAAATACCTTTGAGTTTGTTCAAATAAATCTGCCTGCTGGCTTTTGATATTTGGTAGCAGTTCACATCCATAGAGACTGGTTTTGAGAATCATTCTTTGTAAGATGGGATTTTTTTTTACTAAAAACCATGATGTTACTTTTTGAGGGTTTATATGTTAAGCGCCATTTAGAGGCGTATTTAGATACAATATCAAGTGATGCCTGCATGCCTCTAGGAAATGTACTTACGAGTGTAGTATCGTCAGCAAGCAAGACAGACAGAACGTCTATTTCAAAGACATGAATACCACAGTTTGCTAGCCTTAACGTCATAATCAAATCATTTATAAAAACGAGAAAAAACCAAGAGGAGATTACGCTTCCCTGACCAACACCTTGTTCGATCAGGTAGTTTTCTGACCTTTCGCCTTGATAAAAGACAAATGAATCACTATTTGTATAGCATTGATGAAGTAATTTCCAGGTATTACCCCTAATACCCAGTTCATATCATATTTGTTAAATAAGCCGTCATGCCATATTCTATCAAAAGCTTTTGCGTTGTCATGAAAAGCTGCAAAGACAGGGGAATCTCGGAGATTATTATACTGAATACTTTCCATTAGGGTAAAGATAGACATTATGGCTCCATGTTCTTTTCGAAATCCAAATTGTAATTTATCAGGAAATTCAGGTTTAGATTTAGATAATTTATATTTGATTCGCCTTAGCAAAAGTTTTTCAAATAACTTGCCAAAGTGACGTAAGTGTAATACCCCTGTTGTTTCTTGGGTCAGATTTATTATTTTTACCCTTATATATTGATATAACCATTCCTAGTCTATACAATATACATAAGTGACTAATGAGGGCATCGCCTGGATATATAATATGCTCATTGGTTATTCTATCAGGGCCAGGAGATTTGTTTTTTGTTGAGGGCACCAATTGCGTCGTTCACTTCCTGAAATACGAATTTACTATCTAGTTCTTCATCAGATTCCTCAGGGCTATTATCAATATCCCGAACCAGACTGGATATATGATTTTTGAAGTCGTCATCAAAATGTTCTGATTCATGAGGTTGAGCTAAGTCAGAATAGTATCTGGCCCATATTTTACATACTTCAGAGGGCGTTGAGCCACTTTCGCCCTGATACGCACTTGTAGATACATTTGCTACTACTGCTTTTTGTTTGCGGACAGTTTTATAAAATGTGTTTACATCTAGCTCAGAGGATATTTCTATTTCTTTTAACAGTTCATTTTTATTGGATCTTTAAGATTTACGGAACTTAAGTCGAAATTCCCTTTTCGGTTCTTTAAAGGTCAAACGCTGTTCAGAATCAAATTCTCGGGTTTACCTTTACTTATCCACTCACGTCTAGCAAGTCGCATATTGTAATGAGCATCATTAAGACCGTTAGCCTTCAAAATGGTTTAAGGTATGATTTGTATCTACTGTGAGGTATAGAATCTGTTGATGCATATAAAATAGCAGAAGATATCAAATCATTGTAGCAATCTATACTGGCATTATGCTTAAAATCTAAGTTGGATGTATCCCAAAAACTTGCAATGTCTTCAAAAGTTCTTTGGTAAGAGTTCATGTTATTTTCATCAGCTAACTTCCATTTTGGGAAACCACATTGAGTATTACCATAGCAATCTTTCGCTGGAATATTAATGGTGACATAGCAGGGTAGGTGGTCTGAGACGCGGGACACGTTTCATCTATTATAGCAGAAGTTACGTTTCTACTTAGACAGGATGGTATAAGAATGCAGTCAATCATACTTTGTTTTTATATCTACAAGTGTATCCCAAACTATGTACAGGTGGTAATGTTAAATCATTAGAAAGATCTCTATCAGATAGACAGTTTTTCACAAACTTATCTCTAGGTGCCAGTTGAGCCTTACATATGTCAGAGTTTAAATCACCTAGAATAATGGTTGATCATCTCTCTGTTAAATAGTCATACACATCCAACAACTCAGTGAGGGCATTACAGTAAGTTATATACAATACGTTAGTTGATGGCAAGCGACAGACAATAACGTATATATCACAGTAGTTATACCGGCTGAGCTTAATTGCTATGACATCATCAGAATTTACTATTACTCTTTCTGCTTTCCAAGCGGACTTGGTATTAACCAAGAGTACTGGACCATGAGACCCACGTGGACATGATTGGTCAGCTTTCACACAATTATAGGTTACAGTTTTCAAATCACAAAACATATTCAAATTATACAAGTTACCTGAGGTAAGCCAATGTTCTTGAATAGCAACCACATCAACGGGTTGTGACATTGTCTGGTTAATATATTCACCGCCGTGAAGTAATCCTCTTATATTCCATGTTAACATACACAACATCATGATTAACACAATACAGGAAAAAGATAGCTTTGTAGATCGACTATGGTTGGTAGTTACTGTTATACGTGTCACTTTCATCTTTATATGATCTGCTTTTAGGGACATAGTCTCTCACTCTAATTCCCGCTGGCCAGAAATCTCTGTTACCAGAGACATCGTCCTCATACTCGTATGTGTCTGGATAATTAGATAATAATAATAATAATAATAATAACACTTTATTGTCCTCAATACAAAGTAAATTGGAAATTCATTTTGTGCTCTGGGCACCCGGCAGCCACAGTGCAGCGCCAGTTCCAGCGTTGTTCTATCCTTATAATGCTGAGCGCCAAGCAAGGAAGCAACAACTCCCATCTTTTAACGTCTTTTGGTATGACGCGGCCGGGAATCGAACCCCGACCTTCCGGGTGATGAGCGGACGCTCTACCAAGTGAGCTACATCCCCGGTACATTTCTCTTCATTAATCTTACAAAGGTGACACGCACATTCTCATCATGAGTGTAGTCATGAATAAGGTCTTTTACTGAATCAAATGATTTCTCCCATTTACATTGTAGAAAACAAGTCTTTGGTTTTGACTCGAGGAACGCCCTGGAGAACATGATACCTCTTCGAGAGTGATCTTATCTGATGTACCATATCATGTTTTACCTTGTCAGTAGTGTTGGTATTGGTCTTCGTCGTTTGATGGTCAGCTTGCTTTCTGGAATCAGTATTGTCTGTGCGACGTAGATCTAACGACGGGAAGTCCTTATCGTAATCATCATATTAAGGTCGAGGTGATGTTCCTGTTCTCTTGTATTTGAGACGTAGTATATTCCTGTGTCTGGCCTGATATGACCGGAATGTGACGTGGTTCCTGATTCTCTGTCACTGTAGTTTATTTGTCCTGTAATGATGTTTGGTTCTGTGATGTAGTAGCAGTAGCAGTAGCAGCTGATGTCTGCGTCGACGTCTCACTGCGAGGAGAACTTCCCTCTGGTTTTTCATGACAGTAATTTATATATTTTTATGACACTAGTTAGTTGGACTCAATTGACTTTAATTTTGCTTCCACAGAATAGTTTGATTTTAATAGTTCGTTTTCTAAATGCAAGATCGGACCTCGATGTGACTTATTCTCCTGAGAAGACAATTTTAGTTCTGCTCTAAGCTCCGATCGTCTCTCTTCTGAAAAGGTAAAAACATCTTGAGCACACTTGTATACATCTTCCCACGGCAAGGTGAAAACATATCGAAATAAATTCTATCCATTTTTTACCTTGCCCTCAAAAGCACAGAAAACTGTGCAACGAAGCAGCGACATCTATTGTGATCTCGAGTTACGCCCCTTACCAGCTGCTTACAGACAGCCAATGAAATCACCGTTTACATTGGATACTGTAGAAGCAATAATTCTAAAACAAATATTTTTAGAAACATACGTTGGGTAAACGTTTCTTCTTTGACACTGGAATACTCTTCGTTTAGCGTTTAAATCCATGAAATATATTATCATAAACATGCTAATTAAGAAAGAAGTCCAATGCTAGCCAGGAAGCGTTATTAGTTGAATGTTAAACTAATAACAGAGACATATGTAGTTCATATGCAAATGAGAAATACCCACGTTCAAACAAAGTTAAAAGATTTGAATACAAATCGTCGCATTGAATAAGAATATTTCAATTAGTATAACTTGCTTATTTAAAAATTGGAACATTTATAAATAAGAGTTAGTAAGAGTTAGGCACAGTTTATCAAACAAGAAATCAAATCACAGTTTTTTTTATAAAGTTTTTCGGTATGTAGATCAGTATTAAATAATTGAGATTGTTTAATAGAAATACCATGATGCCACACGCGTTATTTGGTATTTTGTAAAAAGGAATAGTGTGAAATCAATTATGATAGTTTCATTCAAACTCAACACTTGAGAGTGAATAACATGTGCTAGTTATTTTTCAGCTTATATGATTTTTTAAAGACAATGACAACCAACTAAATTGAATCACTCAACGTACTTCCAGCTGCAATATTATGAAATTAACAAACGATACCTGACAACATGCGCAAAATCATACTCGAAATATATGAATGTATCCAGTTTGGCAGTCATCATAACAGTGCCTCAATTCAATGTGCCAACTTTATGGCTTTTGAAGCTGTCCGCTTTCGACGTTTTGATTATCGATTACAGGTTTATGAAAGCGAATTGTTATTATTTTATTGCATCAATTGAAAGCTTGCAGAAGTCCTGGACTGACCAAAATACTGTCAAAACGTTTGCTACATTTTGCGACCCTACATTAGCGGAGAAAGTGCACGAATTAGAAAAGGTGTTTTCCAGTCTAAATATAGATCAAGTTTATTACATTCAAGCGTAAAGCATTGACTTTGTGTTCTACTCTGACAATTTCATTATGATTGGGATTTTAGCACATGATTTGAGACTGTAAACTAAATGCTTGAAACTATTTAAAATATGTCTTCATTTAGTAGGCTTAGCGGCAATGTATTACTGCAAACACCTATGCTGTTGACATCAGAAGTTCATATTGCAAGCTTTCTTCTGATTATCCTATCCGATTAGGATGCAGAACGCTAAAATCTTAGCGCAGAAAAAGCGGGCCGTGAAGTCAAGGGCGGAGAGAGATGATTTGAAAATCTTTTCGTTACGCCCGTGACGTTGTGAAGATGACTTGTATAATTTCGAGGCTTTTGTAGATTGAGTGTGTTTCCTCCTCACGAGTAAACCAGGTGGGAAGTTATCACATGTCTGCTTGGCGTAGTCATATAGGCTTTCTCTTACATCATTTATTTCTCTGATGTTATTGTTGTAAATGTTTTGAACACTGTCTATAAAGTTGTCCTTGTCCTTATTACCAAGCTTGGCTTTTACTTCCAAGTAGATTGATTTGTCTACTTCATTAGTGGGTTGTGTGCTGTGTATTTCCTCATTGTCAATATCTTCAGCTTGTTCTATTGTGTCTCCTGTATTGTTGTCCTGATTGGTAGCTTGGGTAGTAAGCAGATAGCTCAATTCACATGGTAGGAATGCAACTACCTTCACTTTTTTTGTTAAAATTCTTTAATACCTGTTTCAACAATGGCATTATACCTGATATCTGGAAGCGGGGCATTATAGTCCCAGTACCTAAAGGAAACGGTGCAGATCGTAGAGACCCCCTTTCACACAGGGGAAGTACACCATCATCAGTTGTTTATAAGCTATACTGTAATATACTGAACAGCAGATTAACAGCATGGGTGGAGAGAAATGACATATTAGCGGAGGAACAAAATGGATTCAGGAAGGGGAGGAGTACAGTGGATCATCTCTCAACGTTAACGTCAATTATTGATACGAGGAAGAAACGGATGTTATCCACGTTTACAGCATATATAGACTTCAAGAAAGCTAAAGACTTGGTTAAGTTCAGTGTAACATGCGACCCGCGCTGCAAGAGATATACACAGGTGTCTCGAGCTATTCGAGTTAACGGTTTTAACACAGACTGGTTTACAGTTAACTGTGGAGTGAAGCAAGGCTGCCTGTTATCCCCTCTGTTATTTAATCTATATATTAATGACATGGCTATCACGCTGAAGGGATTAGGAAAAGGAGTGAGAGTTGGAAACGATATTGTTTTTATTCTTTTGTATGCAGATGACCTGGTGCTTTTGGCCGAGAATGAAAGTGATTTACAAGCAATGCTGGATTGTCTGAACAATTGGTGCTCGAGAAACAGTATGACAATAAATAGTGAGAAATCAAAAGTGGTCCACTACAGGAACCCCTCCGTGACAAGAACAAATACAAGCTTTATGTGTGGAGATATTGAACTCAATGTTGTTGACAAATATACTTACCTGGGCCTTGTGTTACTGGAGCATCTGGACTTCAATGTTACAGCTAAGGCTGTTGCTAACTCTGCCAGTCGGGCACTAGGTCTTCTTATGGCAAAGTGCAAATCCATGGGAGGTTTACCACATAATGCTTTTAAAAAATTGTATGAGTCTATTGTTTTACCTATCATTACGTATGAAGCTGCTGTCTGGGGTACTAAATATTTCAGTGTTATTAATATGGTACAGAATTGCGCCCGCAGATATTTCCTCGGAGTTGGGAAGTATACGCCAAACCATTCAGTGAATGGAGATATAGGATGGACGCCAATGCCTGTTTCCAAGTGGAAAGCTGTGCTAAGACAATGGAGAAGACTAGTCAACATGGATGGAGTTAGATTCAACAGAAAAGTATTTGTTTGGAGTGAGCAACGTCAATCACGGCACTGTAAAAACTTGAATTTTAATGTACGCTCCTTTTTTAACCAAGTATGATATGGAAGTGTATTGTAATGATAATGTATTTTTACCAAGTTCGGTTGTTGATTATGTTTTAGATATGTTTAATGCAAATATTGTTGACCTATGAGCGGAAGACGTGAACAGCACCACAGGCAAACTTCGGACATATAAACTCTTCAAAAACAGCTATTTTACTGAAACGTTCGTTGATATTCTCATGCCAAGAGGTCACAGAAGTGCTTTTGTCAAAATTAGATTTGACGTAGCTCCAATCCGGAAAGAAACAGTACGCTATGAACACCTACCATTGGAAGAACGCACCTTTCTGTTGTGTACTAGTAACTGCATTGAAGATGAAATCCATGTATTAATCAAGTGTCCGGTGTACGATGACCTCGGCTCTGAATTGTTTACTTATACTTGTTCCTTTCATGGTGATTTTTATTCTCTTAGCGAAGAACAGAAGTTTTGTTTTTTTAAAGTCTAAACATAATGTAGCGTTGCCAAAACCTTATTCCTTACTTTATCTAGAAGGAGGATGTTATTGTATAATTAAATTATTTATTTTAGTAACATGTATTGATTTTAGATGTATTCTCTCATAGTTCCTTAAGGAATGGTGCATGTGCTTTTACTTTTTGTTGCTTTATTTTATGGTGTACATGCAGTGAGACGTTAATAAAATATCTGTCTGTCTGTCTGTCTGGTAGAGAACACTCCGTTGGAGAAACTGAATTGAGGTGATAACAGAAAACTACGAACATATAAGACTTTTAAACATGCATATGGATGCGAATAAATGTCAATGTCAACATGCCAAGGACACATCGAAGTGGGAGAGGTATTAAGATCGGCTGTTAGCCTGTTTACCAATCCCTTTCTTTTTTAAATAAATATTTTTTAAACCACACATCGAAGTGCGCTTAAGATGCGTTGTGGCACCCCTGAAGATCAAAGACAATGGTTCAATTGTTTTAATTGCGTTGAAGACCAAAAAAAGGGTATATATCATGACATCACTTTCATGTATTTATATTTGTGCGAATGAGATGTAAATAAACAATTCTGCCCGTCCTTGTGGCTGTCTGCAGAGGAGCAGTACCTGATCTGAATTTGGAAAAGGCAGAGCGGTATGAACGGGGCATATTCGTTCTCACGTAACTGTCACACACATACACATTCTTAAAATGTCTTTAGGTTCTTAATTTATTACGTCCCGTTCTACCACTTGGCTCATGTAAGAAATCACACAACTCATTCAAATGTAATTCTGCATACACACATGCATAACTTGTACTCGTTCACATACACGCTAACAAATGTTATCCCAAATATAACCTGTTATCCATAATATAATCATGCTATATTTCTAAATGTATATATGTATCTAAATGGCAAGTATTTTTAAAATCATGTCAATGATGTTTCTCGTCGTTTAAACTCACGTGAAATTGAATAAGCTAAAATATTTATAAATGATAAATAAAAAAATTTGAATATCATTTAAGTTACAAAATAGACAATAACACTTTAAGACATTGCTATTCTTGATGCATGAACGTATTCTCAAAACTAAACTGTAATTCCGGAAAATTCTGTAATTAAATTAATACACAGCGTTAACAGGTGCAGATGCCATCTCCTGGAGACTTTTTATTGCATAAGGCCGGTTCATTCCCGTGGATTAGAATATCTAACGAGTGTAATAACAAAATAGGTTGATTGTCAGTGTGCGTGTGCATGGTCCAGTGGTCTTAAACTACAGATGAGAAGTGTTTTTACAACCACGTGGCTATTACTTCTTATCGGTTATTCCTAGCTACCCAGCCCTGGATTAATTAATCCTGTCTATTTCGGATTAAAATTAGCCTGGTCAGTCTCGGTGATGGGGAGAGATTATATAGAAGAAGAAGAAGAAAAATAATCTATTAAAGTGTCAAGCGATACAAGTATAAGATACAATATAAAATGCAGAATAAAACATCGCTCGGCCAACTTGGGCCTATTTGACTAAAATATACATATAAAAGCACCATAAGGGACTAAAAGGTAATTCTCCTTTTTCATCAGGTCACGTGAGTCCCCGTGAGATTGCGCGTGAGGAATCAGGTCAGTGCGCTTATGGCTTTTGGATCAGTCACTACACTTATTACAGCTCGTCATTGTTTTAACAATTCTTGGATAATTTGTGCAAATTGTGACTTTACGTATATTCGTGTGGATTAAAGGGAACACTTGGATCATTTTGAATTCCATTCAAGGTTTGTTTGCCTTTGTTTTTTTAGTTTATAGAACTTTTAAGAAAAAACTTTCACCACTTGTTCCTTTGACCAAACAAGATGGCGACCTCGGGCAACGAAGGCGCCACGTGTAATATTCTTGAAGCTGAAAAAAAGAATTTCTGGGCCGACCAAGTAATTCTCAGGAAATAATTAACAAGGAAACAGTTGGTGATCTAAGTAATGAAATTGAAGTGAGCAATGGTTCAAGCCCTGCACGGGAGAACTGAGAACGACAACATGACCGAGTGACTCTCGAAGAGGGCACATCCAGTTCTGTTCAGAGTGATAGAGAACTTATAATGTCACTGCATACCATGCAGAAACAATACATGGAAAAGGTGGAAGGTTGTGTTTCCTCCGTTCAAACCATGCAAAATGAGTGGGTATCGTACCAAGGGCCATGGAATGGAAGAATATTCTATTTATAGGAACAAAGAGGACACTGTTGCGAAGGCGCTGACCGCCGGCCAGTCAGAGGGGCTATCCTCAGGGGAGAGAACACCTCCTTTGCCGTGACGTCACCTGTCATGGCGGCACCCATGGCAGGATCAGAAAGTTCTTCAAGGACTTTAATGGAAAATTTGGCCGACAAATTTAAAACCGCAGAAACGTCCGGACCTCCTGTTGAAAAAAAAATCAGTGTATAATCAGGTAGACACATTGTTGTCTAAACGTTTAGAAGAGATCCAGAGGGCTGATTTGTTTCAGTCCTACCCCTGTCCTTCTAACTTTCATAAAATTAAACCCCCAAGGGTTTATGCCAGCATTTGGCAGACAATGATACTAAATCCCAAAACTTACAGGATATATTCTTGAGGGGAGGTATACCGGTGACCTCAGCTATGGACAAACTGAATATAATGGCAAATCAAGGTTTAGCTGGAGATGATTTGACTAGCAAAATAGCCTCTATAATTCGGGAGATTGTGGATGGTGTAGCTCTTATTGCATCAGGGAGCTACGAGTTGAGCATAAAAAGAAGAGATGCCATTCGACAAGACTTATCAGGGGAGTACAAACAGCTGTGTGCCAACAGCAATCCCATCACAGAATATCTTTTTAGGGATGACCTATTTGTCAGAAACTTACAAGCTTGTTTCTAAACTTGTTCTCTCGAGTCGTGTGATGTTTATGAGGGGGAGAGGTAGTTCCAGAGGAAGAGGCTTCCGAGGCAGAGGCAGAGGCAGAGGCAGAGGCAGAGGCAGAGGTATGAATTTTTTAGAAGACGGTCGCAACCATTATCGGAACCCCGGCAGATACAACCCCTATCCTTTCGAGGTCACGTGCAGCAGAGCAACATGCAGCAGGGTCACCGCGGGTCAACTACGAGAGGGGGGAGAGGGGGGATATGTAAGTACAGTGTTTCTTGTATCAAAACCAAATGGGACCTACCGTGTTATCCTAAATCTGAAACAGTTGAATTATTCAATAGAAAAGATGCATTTCAAGATGGAACATCATGTATCTGCTCTTCGCCTTATGACACCTGGCTGTTATATGGGCTCAATTGATTTAAGGGAAGCTTATTATTCTGTAAGTGTTGCTTCTGAAGACAGAAAATATCTAAAATTTATATGGAGGGGTATTATGTATCAATTCAAATGCCTGCCATTCGGTTTAACATCAGCCCCAAGAATATTTACAAAACTTTTGAAACCTGTGTTCATGATCAGTGATTTACGACAGTGTGGATACCTTTCAGTGGCATATATAGATGATTCCTACCTTCACTAGACAATCATGTTCAGACAATATTGAAATCACAAGATGTATACTGGAGTAACTAGGTTTCTTAGTTAACTATGAAAAATCGGTTTTGATACCATGTCAAAAGATTGTGTTCTTGGGTTTCAATCAGGATTCTAGAAATATGACTATTTCCCTTCCGAAGCAAATTCTTGGATATGTATGAGAACATTTGTAAGAAAGATTGTATATGTATCCAGGAGCTGGCAGAAATAGTGGGAGTTATGGTCTCTTATTCAATAACCATGCCATATGGACCACTATTTATCAAGCAGTTGGAAAAAGAGAAATCTGATGCTCTACTGGCATCTAAGGGCAACTATCGTGGTTTATTGACCCTCTCCCCTGCTGGGAGCTGAGACCTGAAGTGGTGGGCATATAATATCAAGGCTAATGGAGCTCCGATATCTAGACCACTGCCTTCCCTTACACTCACCACAGATGCCTCAGGGTAAGGTTGGGGCCGTGTTTGACTCTGGAGATAAGCGAAGTGATGGCAATTGGTCAGATGTGGAATTTCAGAGCAATAGAGAGAGTATTGCAGAAGATTCGGGAGGACAAAGCAGAGGGTGTGTTGGTAGTACCCATGTGGACCACACAAATCTGGTACCTAATGTTATAACGAATGATGTCGTCGCCACCACGACTCATTCCCCGAGGACGCTGTACACTAGTGCTGCCTTACAAGCCACAGGACATGCATCCTCTTCACAAGAAGCTGCATCTGATGGCGTGCCACTTGTCAGGTCGTGTTTGGAGAGACAGGGCTTGTCTTATGAAACCGTCAATATTATAATGAAATCTTGGCGAGGAAGCACACAAAAACAGTGTAAGTCCTATGTGTTAAAGTATATGAAATATTGGTCACGTGCCTCACCCACCCTCCCAGGTTGTCAGCTAAGGTTGTTAGGTTGTTTTTGAAGAATTTCTATTTAAAATGCTTCATATTTCCTTGAGCAAACGCTTTAAAGACTGACCTGATTCCTCACGCGCAATCTCACGTGACCTCACTTGTTCCCTGATGCCTCGGAGAATCTCAATCAAACTTCAACTTACAGGTAGGTCTCGTTTAATTATTCAATTATACATTTAAACAGTAAACTGATGTTTACACGTTTGATATAAACAATGGTTAAAATACAAAATCATAAAATATTGTGTGCGAGTCTAAGTCTTAACATATTTTTATTTTTATTAAAGCGGCAACTGAGTGATTCAGATTGTAATTCATTAGAAATATAAGATGATCTTTTTCTGACAGATGGGGGAAATTTGGATCAAGAGACGCGGGGCGGTTCCAAAAAGGTTTTCTAATGTCTGAATATAAATTACATGTTGCAAGAAAATGCACCTCGTCTTCAATTACGTTAGTATTACAAAATTTACATAGACAGACAGACAAACATGTTTATTCAGCATGTCAGGCTCAGTGGCCCATAGTACAGTTGAAATTATATTAGAACAATTTGGTCACGTGACTTTGAAGACGATTTTACATGAGATTCCATAAGGTACATCAAACGTTTTATAAATATGGCAACATTTTGAATGACATCAGCATTTTTTGCATTTAGAAGATTGTACATCGTTTGTTGGTTAACATTAACGCATTTAAAAAGCTTATTCCTGTATTCGGAAAAGGCTTCACAGATTAAGAGAATATGATATTCATCTTCAGTTTGGCCTGAAGAACAGTATGAACATGTTAAATCTTTCCTAAAACACTGGATTTTTAAGGCATGTAGAGATATTCTATATTTACAAAAAATTCTTAAAAGTGATTTATCATGAAGGACACTGATGTATTTTTCAGGCCCAAAAACTGATTTACAATAAGAATAATGGCTGAAGAAAGTGGATGAATAAATTGATTCAGACCACTTCTGGATAAAAATGTCTTTTATACGTTGCTTAAACATTGACAAAAATACATGTTTGTCACCAACATCTTGATTTATCCAAACATAAGAAAAGCCATTTAAAACCAATATAATTCTTACATCGGCAGCCCATGAGTGATTCCCACGTTTATCTAAAGATAATAACATTTGATAACATTGATACGGCAATCTGTACTCCGGCCTTCTTATAAGTTTAATCCAAAATGTTATGACTCGCATCTGACTTTCAATATTTATATGATAACGGCCTGTTTCACCAAGTATGGCCTTATTAGAAGCAAATTTGCCTACTGTAAGAATTCGTTTAAAATATGACGTGTGAACAGCTTCAATAACTTCAAAATAATTTGCTCCCCAAATTTCTGATCCATATACCAAAAAAGTGATATTTTGGAGTCAAAACGTAAACAGGCAATATCAAAAGTAATAAACTTATTTACTTTGAAAAGTCTTAAAATCGGAAATAGTGCCTTTTTAGCTTGTGTGGCGAGGGATTTACATACCATGGACCAGCATAGTTGACTTGAAATTAAATTGCCAAAATATTTGTAATAAGTGACTACGATCATTGGTTTGCCGCGGAATATCCATTTCTCCCTTTTAGCCACAATTCCCCCATTTCTAAAAACAACAATACTAGATTTGTCCATGTTCAAGTCTAAACCCCATTTGTCACAAAATGCTTCTAAAATATTCAGTTGTTACTGCAGACCATTTACCATAATTGAAAACATAACAATATCGTCTGCAAACAACAGTAAGAGCAAATCTTTGATTTGCGGAATGACAAAAACTCCATTATTACATGATTCATAAAAGTTTATCACCAGTTCGTTTATAAAAAAGATGAACAACAGAGGGCTAAGGACACAGCCTTGCCTCACCCCTGTTGCAGTATCAAACGTGTCGGTAATGCCTGCGTTAGTTTTAACACACGCTGAAACAGATTCATACATACTTTTTAAAATAATACACATTTTCCCATGACATCCCTTTGTATGTAACATAAATAAAAAAAATTGACGATCGACGAACGTCAAAAGCTTTCCTAAAATCGATGAAAGCACAATAAAATCTCCCCTTTGGTTTAGATAGGTATTTCGTACATAGTAATTGTAGTACAAATACATTATCAGCAGTACTGTAATCCGGTCTGAAACCAGCTTGAGATTCATCAAACAATTCATTTATATCAACACACGCGCGAAAACGCCTTTCTAGAATATTAATAATAAATGTTTACGAGAGATATCCCTCGGTAATTAGATGGGTCTGATATATTGCCACACTTGAAGAGAGGAACAATCATGCCTATATTCAAAATAGAAGGGAATGTACCACTATCAAGTACGGTATTGAATAAATCTTTCAGATAAGGTACCAAGGAAAAGAGTGCTGATTTATAAAACGAGGGAGGGATACCGTCACGTCCCGCTGCCTTACTCCATTTCAACTTGTTTACAGATTTTACTACCTCTTCATCAGTAATCGAGGTTGAAAATATATCTTCAGAAGATGAAAAATTCTCACAGTCAAGACATTCATGACTTAAAACAAAATCGTAGACAGATTCATCGAATTCAGAGAGCAATCTATTCTCTTTACAAGAGAGGAGATCTTTGAATTAATGAAACCATTGATATGGTGAGATACTCTCATTAAAGAGCAACTCCCGGATGATTTTGCTGCAACTTCTTTCAAGTAACTGCTTATGGTTTACATGCACATTGCAAAGACATGGAAGTTATGTGAATCGTTTTATAAACAACAAATTCTCGCATCCCATTACCATTGAATTATGTGTGACTTTAGCAAATCGTAAAAAAAAGTCAGAAAACTGTCTGTTTACGTCGCTTATTGACGTGTCGGCCATCTTGTTTTACAGAAAACACCGGAAAAATCTTGATTTTCCCCGAAGGAATGTGTGACGTCAAGTGTTGAAAACAAAGCCTTGCAAATGGCGGCCGCCGTAGCAATAACACTATCAGACGAGTAAACTGCGCGGGCAATAGGAATCATACCAGTCGACCATTTAATGTCAAAACTTGCAAGATATTTGCATATGACAACTTGAAGAGAAACAGAAAAGGAATATAATCAATATCAGCAATAAAGTTTTAAAAATGGTTCTTACTCAACCCGGAAGTAAATTCCCAAAAAATTAACCGAACAGCTGATATCATACGTGTTTCAGTGCTGACATATCTGGCAAACCTACGTTTTTTAGATAAATCATTTATAGTGTCTGCATGTGTCTATAATATATAGGTTTTTTAATTTTTGGCGAAATAACTTTACCGTACCTGCATGGTCACGTGATATCTTCTCAGGATGCAGTAAACTCATATGCATATCCACACGTTTCGCTGAACTCGGACCAAATTTTGTTTTTAGGATGAATAGTGTATTGCAATAGAAATAATTCAAATAAATCCACCCCATATCACCCCTCACCGCTAAATTTGGAGTCTTATTACCTACACCCAGGAAAAATCTACATGCTCGGTGTTGAATAGTACAACTAAATTCCCTTGTTCCCCAGATAGCTGCTCCATAAGATAATATAGGTTGGACAAGATTATCATATACATTTGTAAATACCTCATAATTCATACCCGCAACTGATTTAATTTTACTAATTATAACTCCCAACGCCCTGCTGGCTGACTCAGCCATAGCTTTAGCGGTGTAATTCCGGTCTAAATGTTCTTCTAACCAAATACCCAAATATTTATAAGAATTAGTTACTTCAATGCGTTCAAGCCCACATGTAAAATTAAAACATGATCGTGCCACAGACTTATAATGTACAATTTTGGTCTTATTACTGTTAATCTGGATGCCCCATTTTCTACACCATTCACTCACACAATCCAGCATACGCTGAAGTGAAGATTCATCAGGTGCTAACAATGCAATGTCATCAGCATACAACAGAAGGCTGATCATCTCAGTATCTATCTTTATACCACACCTTAATTCGTTTATTTCCTAAACTAAGTCATTCACAAACACAGAGAATAGTGTTGGCGACAAAAGGCAACCTTGTTTTACACCGCTACGTACCTCAAATTCATCGGTCATTTTACCGTTAATGAAAACGTGAGATCGGTTGTTTTCATACAAAAATTTTACAGCCTAGAAAAAATTACCATTAATTCCTAAATTAAGCAGTTTATACCAAAGGCAGTCTTGATTTACGCTGTCAAAGGCCTTTAACGTATCGACATAGCAAACATATGTAGGCAGATTTACAGACTTTCAGTTTTTTATAATGCAGAAATTGATATAAATATGGTCGGTCGTACTACGTTTACTACGGAAACCGTTTTGCTCCTCTGTTAATAACTTATTAGATTCTAACCACGTTGAAAATCGCGCATTTAATATATCAGCAAAGATTTTACAGGGAATAGACAAAAGCGAGATTCTGCGGTATCCCATCGGATCTCGCGCGTCCGTATCAGGTTTTTCAATCGGATATATTAAACTTTGTCGCCAAACACTAGGACATGTGTTGTTATCGAAACAGTGTGAAAGAATACACATTAAAATATCAATACAATGAGGGGTTTTCAAAGCCTCAGCTGGAATTAAATCTAAACCTGCTGATTTGCCACATTTGGCTTTATTAATAGCGGATATAACCTCACTACGTGTTATGGGAATATTTGATACTCTAGAGTCTAAGCCATTGTCACTAAACACTAAGTTGTTGGAGACACTGTCTGTCACGTGCTGCAAGTGATTATCGTCAAACTGATTGCTTACGTTTTTCAGCCATGTCCCTTCTGCAGCTTCGTAGCTTCGTACTAACGTCACCATTATATAATTTACAGAAATCGTTCTTCCATTTTTCCAAAATGGTAACCTCATCATAGACAACGACCCGTCCTCAACAAGCTCCCAGGGGATAGAAATCTTAGGAAATCTTAAATGAAAGAAAACGTTTAATAGAATTTAGCTTAGATAGTATGGGTTGATCGTTTGACAGACATATATACAGATTTGTTTCGTAGCGTGGCCATGAGGCCAATAGTACAATGACAATCACATACAAACAGTTCCTCAGAGCGCTGGTAAAATACATTCAGTATAAACATTTATACAATTTGGTGTAGTTTGTGTATAAATATGGCCAGACGTAAGATAATTTTTGCATTTTGGTTTTTAAGTTGATGTACACATTTCGACATGCTTGGGTTTGAATAATAGTGTTGTGGGATATATCTGCTACGGATATCAGAGTACAACGGGCATTGCAGCAATACGTGATACTCATCGTCATCAACGTTTAAACAATGTGAGCACATGGCTAAATTTATATCATCATCTTTAGATCTTCTATAGGCTTGTACAATGAGTTTGCTAATGTCACATCTAAATTTTGTGAGAGATCTTCGGAGTTGTATACATTTAAATAACTTTCATGGACAATGCCGTTTTTAAACAATGAATAAGTCTTCAGATATTTCGAGCTTGCAATCTCGGATGACCATTCTTGGTAATAAATATCCCTACAACGTTGTTTGAATAGATTAAGGAACATTGCAGGATCTCCAACTGTTTGGTGAATCCATACGTGTGCAAAACCATATTGGAATAACAACATCCTAGCTGATGAGGTCCAGTTAGTATCTCCTTTACCATCAAGGATTTTCAGCATATTATAACAACGACTAGAATGCCTTGTAATTGGTTGTCACAGTAACCTTAACCAGTAAATATAACTTTTGTTTTATAATTTACATGCAGTGGGTATCTTCGACATTCCGCTAACACCGCCTTAGTAGGGGAACAGTAACCGACACACATGACAAACTTACAAAACTTGGAATGGACTTTTTCAATGTTATGACGATACATTGTTCCCCATATTTCTGCTCCATAAAGCATAATTGGTTTGATTTTGCTATCAAAAATCTTAAACAATGTATCGGGGGAAAGAGATTTGAAACGGCAACTATTTTTTTTGATAGGATATAATGCCTTCTCGGCTTGTTTGTATAGAACTTCACAGGCCTTCGAAAACAGATTTCGGCATGAAAACGTTATTCCAAGATATTTATAGTTGGAAACAAATTCCAATCTTTCAGAGCCAATAAAGCATTTTTCACTTTTTGAAAGTCCACCACCTTTTTTGAACACAACAACCTTAGTCTTGTCAGTATTAATCGCTAATCCATACTTTTTACAGTATCTTTCAAGAACATCTATTTTCTTTTGTAAGTTTATGACACCAAATATGGCGACGTCGTCAGCGAATAATGATATAGATAATGCATCAAGAGTTTCATCAATGAAGGCCCCACTATAGTCACTATTTACAATATCATTTACACGTTCCTCAATATAAAAGATAAATAAGACTGGTGACAGTATACAACCCTGTCTGACGCCAGCAGTTGAGTTAAATACATCAGTCATAGTCTGCTTACTGAATCTTACAGCTGCTCTCACATTCGTATACATATTGCGAAGAAGAACGCTTATTTTACCATGCAAGCCATTATTCAGAAGAGCATACAGTAACTTATTTCTATCAACAGTGTCGAAAGCTTTTTTGAAATCTACAAATACACAATAGAATTTTCCACGCCTTTTTCTTACATATTTATGAACTATTGTGTTAAGTGTGAATATATGGTCAATGGTAGTATCGGTTTCTCGAAAGCCAGCTTGTGATTCAGAAAATAATTCTCGAGTAGTTATCCAGAATTTTCTTCTCATGTCAAGTATTGATGTAAAATCTTTGCTGATAATGTCAAGAAGGGCTATTCCCCTATAGTTGTTAGGATCATCTTTATTTCCCGTCTTGTGTAGTGGGACAATAAGGCATAGGTGCCAAGCGTCTGGCATTTTTCCAGAATTAAGGATTTCATTGAAAAGACCTTTGTAGAATGGTAACAATACATGACATGTAGCTTTTATGGCCTCTGTTGGGATACCATCTGCCTCTGGGGATTTAGCCTTTTTCAAATTTTGAATTGTTTTTTAAAAAATTTCTTTATCTGTGATTTCATCGCATAGCATATAGTCACAATCTTTACTACACTGTTCGCAGTTTGTAACATCATGGTTATCAAAAAAGGATTTTGCATCATCATCAAATTGGAATTTGCTGTCATTAGGTGGGTTAAGTAGTGAACTGAAATAATCATACCAGTGATCAGCTGATATATTTGCATAACTGCTTTTAGATTCACAGTGTTTCTTGATAGCCTTCCAAAAGTCTTTACATTTGCTCTTTGTTGCATTTAAAATTTCGTTTTCAATAACTCTCTCAGACATGTTTTTTTTATGGTTACACAGCTTTTTAAATTCCCGTTTGGCATTAAGATATTCAGTGCAATGTACAGGATCATTTGTAACTCTGAATCTATCGAGAAGCAAATACTTTTTACATTTGAATACCTCACATTTTTTGTCAAACCACTGCGGTTGTGTTTGTTTGTGCACAGCCCGTGGTCTGTGGATGTTGTGCGTGTTCGTGTGTCGGGTGTCAGTTACAGAAAAACAATGTCTGAACATGTTAATAAAGCAGGTTAAAGTTTTGTTAATATCGTCATGGATGCTATCATCAAACTTCTGGGTAAACGTGTTAATGTAATTGCACACAGCATCAATAAACTCACTGGCCTGATCATGTCTCCACCCGTACCTGTCGAATGCACGTGACTGGGTGTGCGTGTGTGATTCACGTGGAGGACCGGCTGGTGGGTCACATGACAATAACAAGTTTACTGCAATCGAGAGGTGGTAAGATTCAGTTCTTGTAATAATTTCAAAATCTTGGTAATATTCATATAAATCTGGAGGTACAATACAATAGTCTACCATGCTATTTCCCTGTCTCCCTATAAACGTGAAGTCACCTTGCTTATCAGACCCCGATCTCCCGTTTAAAATGTGAACTTTCATATTTCTACACACTTCTAGTAACTGTTTACCCTGAGTATTTACGATATTGTCTTTCGACCTTCTCAGGATGTTAAAATAATCTGAATCATAATCCTGTTCATCAATAGGCAGATATCCGACACTATCGTCCTCTGTAAAACACTGCTCTTGACCAACACGAAATAAAGGAAATTAATTTCTCTTCTAAAAGTTCTATTCCTAAAAATTCCTGTGACAACTGTGCTGTGGTTGTAGCATCTTTAATTAATTAACTATCAATGTTATGGTACTAATATGGCATTTACGGCCTAGACCATATTAGTCGACACCTGGGCCAATACGATGAAACTGGGCCAATACGGGAAACCCGGGCGAATACGAGACAAACTGGGCCAATGTGAGTCTGAGCATGCGCAGTTGCACGTTTGGTGTTTGGTGTTTGACCCGTGCTATTTGTTCACCAATCTTGTTTATGAGTATTATTTCAATATAAATGATATGTCTAGTTTTTTTGCAAATAGAATGAAAAGAAGTTAATGAATAAAATTGTCATTAATTAAGTATTTCCGTATTGTCCGAGTTACAGGTCCTTGGTCCGATGTAACGGTCCTCGACTTCGTCTCGGCCCAATACAACGGACCTCGGACCTGTAACTGGGCCAATGCGAAACTACTTAATTAATAACATTATAGTACATACACAAAGCCTAATATATGAGTCCGGGCATGGATGCTGGTCAGGAAGAATATGCAGTCCGTCAAGTCACTGTGTATACGAGTGAACAGTGTAGATACAGACTTCCTGATGTACACAGCAATCCCGCCGCTTTATCTCCCCACAGAGTGAGTCCTCTCCCGTACACACTGGTGGTGGGTGTGTTCTGGAAAGGTATTTTCAAAATCGGTAGTATTTTTGGCCCATGTTTCGATAAGTGCAAAAACATCAAAGCTATTTAAAAATGTTAGGATAATGTTCCAGGATAAAATTGAAATGAACTTGGTATGGAGAGAATGATGATATGCATCATGTTTATCATGGCCATGTATTACATAAGTGTCAGTATCAGAAATATTATAGTTATACGTAACTTGTGGATGTGTCAGGCCTCGACCACGCCCCTATCTGTCATTCTACTGCTGGCCGCGAAGTGGAGACGGACTTGTCTCACTGTGTCGTCTGCTACGACTGCTATCTCAGTAAGGCGCCTGAAGTTAGCAGCGGATTAGTTATTCGCAGATTCGTTATTCGAATAACTAATAACTGATCCAGCAGCGTATTGGCGGATTCGAATAACTAATAACTGATACAGCAGCGGATTGGCGGATTCGAATAACTAATAACTGATCCAGCAGCGGATTGGCGGATTCGTTTTTCAAATATCTAGATACCCTTCATTCATTATTTGAATAACTAATAACTGATACAGAAGCGGTTTGGCGGATTCGAATAACTAATAACTGATCCAGCAGCGGATTGGCGGATTCGTTTTTCAAATATCTAGATACCCTTCATTCATTATTTGAATAAGTAATAACTGATACAGCAGCGGATTGGCGGATTCGAATAACTAATAACTGATCCAGCAGCGGATTGGCGGATTCGTTTTTCAAATATCTAGATACCCTTCATTCATTATTTGAATAACTAATAACTGATCCAGCAGCGGATTGGCGGATTCGAAAAACTAATAACTGATCCAGCAGCGGATTGGCGGATTCGTTTTTCGAATATCTAGATACCCTTCATTCATTATTTGAATAAGTAATAACTGATACAGCAGCGGATTGGCGGATTCGAATAACTAATAACTGATCCAGCAGCGGATTGGCGGATTCGTTTTTCAAATATCTAGATACCCTTCATTCATTATTTGAATAAGTAATAACTGATCCAGCAGCGGATTGGCGGATTCGAAAAACTAATAACTGATCCAGCAGCGGATTGGCGGATTCGTTTTTCAAATCTCTAGATACCCTTCATTCATTATTTGAATAACTAATAACTGATCTAGCAGCGGATTGGCGGATTCGAATAACTAATAACTGATCCAGCAGCGGATTGGCGGATTCGTTTTTCGAATATCTAGATACCCTTCATTCATTATTTGAATAAGTAATAACTGATACAGCAGCGGATTGGCGGATTCGAATAACTAATAACTGATCCAGCAGCGGATTGGCGGATTCGAATAACTAATAACTGATCATGATCCAGCAGCGGATTGGCGGATTCGTTTTTCGAATATCTAGATACCCTTCATTCATTATTTGAATAAGTAATAACTGATCTAGCAGCGGATTGGCGGATTCGAATAACTAATAACTGATCCAGCAGCGGATTGGCGGATTCGTTTTTCAAATATCTAGATACCCTTCATTCATTATTTGAATAACTAATAACTGATCCAGCAGCGGATTGGCGGATTCGAAAAACTAATAACTGATCCAGAAGCGGATTGGCGGATTCGTTTTTCGAATATCTAGATACCCTTCATTCATTATTTGAATAAGTAATAACTGATACAGCAGCGGATTGGCGGATTCGAATAACTAATAACTGATCCAGCAGCGGATTGGCGGATTCGTTTTTCAAATATCTAGATACCCTTCATTCATTATTTGAATAACTAATAACTGATCCAGCAGCGGATTGGCGGATTCGAAAAACTAATAACTGATCCAGCAGCGGATTGGCGGATTCGTTTTTCAAATATCTAGATACCCTTCATTCATTATTTGAATAACTAATAACTGATCTAGCAGCGGATTGGCGGATTCGAATAACTAATAACTGATCCAGCAGCGGATTGGCGGATTCGTTTTTCAAATATCTAGATACCCTTCATTCATTATTTGAATAAGTAATAACTGATACAGCAGCGGATTGGCGGATTCGAATAACTAATAACTGATCCAGCAGCGGATTGGCGGATTCGTTTTTCAAATATCTAGATACCCTTCATTCATTATTTGAATAACTAATAACTGATCCAGCAGCGGATTGGCGGATTCGAATAACTAATAACTGATCCATCAGCGGATTGGCGGATTCGTTTTTCAAATCTCTAGATACCCTCCATTCATTATTTGAATAACTAATAACTGATACAGCAGCGGATTGGCGGATTCGAATAACTAATAACTGATCCAGCAGCGGATTGGCGGATTCGTTTTTCAAATCTCTAGATACCCTCCATTCA
This sequence comes from Gibbula magus, assembly GCA_936450465.1. Classification (NCBI taxonomy): domain Eukaryota; kingdom Metazoa; phylum Mollusca; class Gastropoda; order Trochida; family Trochidae; genus Gibbula; species Gibbula magus. The sequence goes on along the minus strand of OW388293.1, from coordinate 61,226,805 downwards.
TTATTTGAATAACTAATAACTTATCCAGCAGCGGATTGGCGGATTCGAATAACTAATAACTGATACAGCAGCGGATTGGCGGATTCGAACAACTGATCCAGCAGCGGATTGGCGGATTCGTTTTTCAAATCTCTAGATACCCTTCATTCATTATTTGAATAACTAATAACTTATCCAGCAGCGGATTGGCGGATTCGAATAACTAATAACTGATACAGCAGCGGATTGGCGGATTCGAATAACTAATAACTGATCCAGCAGCGGATTGGCGGATTCGTTTTTCAAATATCTAGATACCCTTCATTCATTATTTGAATAACTAATAACTGATACAGAAGCGGTTTGGCGGATTCGAATAACTAATAACTGATCCAGCAGCGGATTGGCGGATTCGTTTTTCAAATCTCTAGATACCCTTCATTCATTATTTGAATAAGTAATAACTGATACAGCAGCGGATTGGCGGATTCGAATAACTAATAACTGATCCAGCAGCGGATTGGCGGATTCGTTTTTCAAATCTCTAGATACCCTTCATTCATTATTTGAATAAGTAATAACTGATACAGCAGCGGATTGGCGGATTCGAATAACTAATAACTGATCCAGCAGCGGATTGGCGGATTCGTTTTTCAAATCTCTAGATACCCTTCATTCATTATTTGAATAACTAATAACTGATCTAGCAGCGGATTGGCGGATTCGAATAACTAATAACTGATCCAGCAGCGGATTGGCGGATTCGTTTTTCGAATATCTAGATACCCTTCATTCATTATTTGAATAAGTAATAACTGATACAGCAGCGGATTGGCGGATTCGAATAACTAATAACTGATCCAGCAGCGGATTGGCGGATTCGAATAACTAATAACTGATCATGATCCAGCAGCGGATTGGCGGATTCGTTTTTCGAATATCTAGATACCCTTCATTCATTATTTGAATAAGTAATAACTGATACAGCAGCGGATTGGCGGATTCGAATAACTAATAACTGATCCAGCAGCGGATTGGCGGATTCGTTTTTCAAATATCTAGATACCCTTCATTCATTATTTGAATAACTAATAACTGATCCAGCAGCGGATTGGCGGATTCGAAAAACTAATAACTGATCCAGCAGCGGATTGGCGGATTCGTTTTTCGAATATCTAGATACCCTTCATTCATTATTTGAATAAGTAATAACTGATACAGCAGCGGATTGGCGGATTCGAATAACTAATAACTGATCCAGCAGCGGATTGGCGGATTCGTTTTTCAAATATCTAGATACCCTTCATTCATTATTTGAATAACTAATAACTGATCCAGCAGCGGATTGGCGGATTCGAAAAACTAATAACTGATCCAGCAGCGGATTGGCGGATTCGTTTTTCAAATATCTAGATACCCTTCATTCATTATTTGAATAACTAATAACTGATCTAGCAGCGGATTGGCGGATTCGAATAACTAATAACTGATCCAGCAGCGGATTGGCGGATTCGTTTTTCAAATATCTAGATACCCTTCATTCATTATTTGAATAAGCAATAACTGATACAGCAGCGGATTGGCGGATTCGAATAACTAATAACTGATCCAGCAGCGGATTGGCGGATTCGTTTTTCAAATATCTAGATACCCTTCATTCATTATTTGAATAACTAATAACTGATCCAGCAGCGGATTGGCGGATTCGAATAACTAATAACTGATCCATCAGCGGATTGGCGGATTCGTTTTTCAAATCTCTAGATACCCTCCATTCATTATTTGAATAACTAATAACTGATACAGCAGCGGATTGGCGGATTCGAATAACTAATAACTGATCCAGCAGCGGATTGGCGGATTCGTTTTTCAAATCTCTAGATACCCTCCATTCATTATTTGAATAACTAATAACTTATCCAGCAGCGGATTGGCGGATTCGAATAACTAATAACTGATACAGCAGCGGATTGGCGGATTCGAACAACTAATAACTGATCCAGCAGCGGATTGGCGGATTCGTTTTTCAAATCTCTAGATACCCTTCATTCATTATTTGAATAACTAATAACTTATCCAGCAGCGGATTGGCGGATTCGAATAACTAATAACTGATACAGCAGCGGATTGGCGGATTCGAATAACTAATAACTGATCCAGCAGCGGATTGGCGGATTCGTTTTTCAAATATCTAGATACCCTTCATTCATTATTTGAATAACTAATAACTGATACAGAAGCGGTTTGGCGGATTCGAATAACTAATAACTGATCCAGCAGCGGATTGGCGGATTCGTTTTTCAAATCTCTAGATACCCTTCATTCATTATTTGAATAAGTAATAACTGATACAGCAGCGGATTGGCGGATTCGAATAACTAATAACTGATCCAGCAGCGGATTGGCGGATTCGTTTTTCAAATATCTAGATACCCTTCATTCATTATTTGAATAACTAATAACTGATCCAGCAGCGGATTGGCGGATTCGAATAACTAATAACTGATCCAGCAGCGGATTGGCGGATTCGTTTTTCAAATCTCTAGATACCCTTCATTCATTGTTTGAATAACTAATAACTTATCCAGCAGCGGATTGGCGGATTCGAATAACTAATAACTGATACAGCAGCGGATTGGCGGATTCGAATAACTAATAACTGATCCAGCAGCGGATTGGCGGATTCGTTTTTCAAATATCTAGATACCCTTCATTCATTATTTGAATAACTAATAACTGATACAGAAGCGGTTTGGCGGATTCGAATAACTAATAACTGATCCAGCAGCGGATTGGCGGATTCGTTTTTCAAATCTCTAGATACCCTTCATTCATTATTTGAATAAGTAATAACTGATACAGCAGCGGATTGGCGGATTCGAATAACTAATAACTGATCCAGCAGCGGATTGGCGGATTCGTTTTTCAAATATCTAGATACCCTTCATTCATTATTTGAATAACTAATAACTGATCCAGCAGCGGATTGGCGGATTCGAATAACTAATAACTGATCCAGCAGCGGATTGGCGGATTCGTTTTTCAAATATCTAGATACCCTTCATTCATTATTTGAATAACTAATAACTGATCCAGCAGCGGATTGGCGGATTCGAAAAACTAATAACTGATCCAGCAGCGGATTGGCGGATTCGTTTTTCAAATATCTAGATACCCTTCATTCATTATTTGAATAACTAATAACTGATCTAGCAGCGGATTGGCGGATTCGAATAACTAATAACTGATCCAGCAGCGGATTGGCGGATTCGTTTTTCAAATATCTAGATACCCTTCATTCATTATTTGAATAAGTAATAACTGATACAGCAGCGGATTGGCGGATTCGAATAACTAATAACTGATCCAGCAGCGGATTGGCGGATTCGTTTTTCAAATATCTAGATACCCTTCATTCATTATTTGAATAACTAATAACTGATCCAGCAGCGGATTGGCGGATTCGAATAACTAATAACTGATCCAGCAGCGGATTGGCGGATTCGTTTTTCAAATCTCTAGATACCCTCCATTCATTATTTGAATAACTAATAACTGATACAGCAGCGGATTGGCGGATTCGAATTACTAATAACTGATCCAGCAGCGGATTGGCGGATTCGTTTTTCAAATCTCTAGATACCCTCCATTCATTATTTGAATAACTAATAACTTATCCAGCAGCGGATTGGCGGATTCGAATAACTAATAACTGATACAGCAGCGGATTGGCGGATTCGAATAACTAATAACTGATCCAGCAGCGGATTGGCGGATTCGTTTTTTCAAATATCTAGATACCCTTCATTCATTATTTGAATAACTAATAACTGATCCAGCAGCGGATTGGCGGATTCGAATAACTAATAACTGATCCAGCAGCGGATTGGCGGATTCGTTTTTCAAATCTCTAGATACCCTTCATTCATTATTTGAATAACTAATAACTTATCCAGCAGCGGATTGGCGGATTCGAATAACTAATAACTGATACAGCAGCGGATTGGCGGATTCGAATAACTAATAACTGATCCAGCAGCGGATTGGCGGATTCGTTTTTCAAATATCTAGATACCCTTCATTCATTATTTGAATAACTAATAACTGATACAGAAGCGGTTTGGCGGATTCGAATAACTAATAACTGATCCAGCAGCGGATTGGCGGATTCGTTTTTCAAATCTCTAGATACCCTTCATTCATTATTTGAATAAGTAATAACTGATACAGCAGCGGATTGGCGGATTCGAATAACTAATAACTGATCCAGCAGCGGATTGGCGGATTCGTTTTTCAAATATCTAGATACCCTTCATTCATTATTTGAATAACTAATAACTGATCCAGCAGCGGATTGGCGGATTCGAATAACTAATAACTGATCCAGCAGCGGATTGGCGGATTCGTTTTTCAAATATCTAGATACCCTTCATTCATTATTTGAATAACTAATAACTGATCCAGCAGCGGATTGGCGGATTCGAATAACTAATAACTGATCCAGCAGCGGATTGGCGGATTCGTTTTTCAAATATCTAGATACCCTTCATTCATTATTTGAATAACAAATAACTGATACAGGAACCAACTGCAGATTTGCAGATTCAAACAATTAAATAATTTTTAGAAATTCAAGTGTTTATTTATTAACATTTGACAGCAAGCCATATTTTATCATGATTAATTACTGAAGTTATCAGTTTCACCTTTGTTGCATACACTGTAGCAGCCGTCTTCACCATCGGCCAAAAGAAACGCCTACCAGATTCCTTATCTAATGTCGTAAAAAAACTATAATGAACCGTTTAGCAATATTATAGAATTATGAAGTTGCGCCATTTCTGCATAATACTTTTAAATTTCAGATGTTGTCATGTCCTAAAGAATGGCGAAAGTTGAAATGAGACAACAGAAATTTTAAAGTTTTCGATCAGTACTCTATCAGAAGAAAAAAACATTTGAAAAAGATTTTCTTTCAACCACGAGCAACAATACAGGCACCATTTGCAATAAATACAGATGTTCGTGGTTCGGATCGCACATAAATGAAGCTGAAATAGCGGTCTTCATTGGGCGTGGTTTTCATGAGTGTTTTTGCCTTGAATCACGGTTTTAAATGGACTTTCATATTAATGATTATTTCAGCATAACGTGGAGACCACAATTAATTATATTTCAGAAATCATTTCATCTTTCATTTTAAATAAAATCGAGTAAGCGTTTCTTTTGGCCGACAGTGTAATTCAATGGTACGAAACTGACCAGTTACTTAAAACTGCAGTATCATAAACACAGATCATTTAAAATATACTGCAGCAGCAAACAATTAGATAATTACGAAGTCATCATCAACACAGTCATTTAAAATATACTGCAGCAGCAGTCAAATTGAAAGTCACGAAGTGATCATCAACACAATCATTTAAAATATACTACAGCAGCAGTCAAATTGAAAGTTACGAAGTGATCATTAACACAATGATATAAAATATACTGCAGAAGCAGTAAAATTGAAAGTTACGAAGTCATCATCAACACAGATCATTTAAAATATACTGCAGCAGCAGTCAAATTGAAAGTTACGAAGTTATCATCAACACAATCATTTAAAATATACTACAGTAGCAGTCAAATTGAAAGTTACGAAGTCATCATGAACACAATGATATAAAATATACTGCAGCAGCAGTCAAGTTGAAAGTAAAGAAGTGATCATCAACACAATCATTTAAAATAAACTGCAGCAGCAGTCACATTGAAAGTTACGAAGTGATCTTAAACACAATGATTTAAAATATACTGCAGCACCAGTCAAATTGAAAGTTACGAAGTGATCTTAAACACAATGATTTAAGATATACTGCAGCAGCAGTCAAATTGAAAGTCACGAAGTGATCATCAACACTATCATTTAAAATATACTGCAGCAGCAGTCAAATTGAAAGTCACGAAATAATCATCAACACAGTCATTTTAAATATACTGCAGCAGTAGTCAAATTGAAAGTTACGAAGTCATCATCAACACAATCATTTAAAATAAACTGCAGCAGCAGTCACATTGAAAGTTACGAAGTGATCTTAAACACAATGATTTAAAATATACTGCAGCAGCAGTCACATTGAAAGTCACGAAGTGATCATCAACACTATCATTTAAAATATACTGCAGCAGCAGTCAAATTGAAAGTCACGAAGTGATCATCAACACTATCATTTAAAATATACTGCAGCAGCAGTCACATTGAAAGTCACGAAGTGATCATCAACACTATCATTTAAAATATACTGCAGCAGCAGTCAAATTGAAAGTTACGAAGTCATCATCAACACAATCATTTAAAATATACTGCAGCAGCAGTAAAATTGAAAGTTACGAAGTCATCATCAACACAGATCATTTAAAATATACTGCAGCAGCAGTCAAATTGAAAGTTACGAAGTTATCATCAACACAATCATTTAAAATATACTGCAGCAGCAGTCAAGTTGAAAGTAAAGAAGTCATCATCAACACAGTCATTTAAAATATACTGCAGCAGCAGTCAAGTTGAAAGTAAAGAAGTCATCGTGAACACTAATCATTTAAAATATACTGCAACAGCAGTAAAGTTGGGAGTTACGAAAGTAACTCTACTAACGGTTGACCTCTTTCAAGAAGAACTTTTACATGTTGGTGTCAATGCCAAGATCCGTTAATATGGAAGATGAAAGCTAATAGGTGTTGATGCAATGTGATTTGTGTCATACCTTTAAGTGTAGTAAGGACACTTTACTGACTGACTATGTAACAAACCTCACTAAAGCAGTAAGAACTAACAAAATCCTGAACCTGTCATATCAAATAAAACAATCTCTAAATGAACAAATACGATCAGTTTTTACGGTATTGACTTATCTAAGGCGAGAAGAAGAGTGTCATATATTGAATAAAAATAATCTCACAGTTATTTAAAGATTAACCTCTTTCAGAAAATAACAGAAGTTTAATGTCTTATTATCATGAATGACAAAATGTGTTCTGATATAAAACATGTTTTCTACAAAAGATTAATTATGTTTGTGTTGTAGTTTTCCTTCTAAAACAGTAGTTATTTTGGGTAAAATTCCAGCAATATCACATTTTCCTCATGCCAGAGCATCGCATTTCAGTTTACAAACTAAAGTTTTGCTTAATTAATTTAGTGCATAACATTGAATAAAGAAAGCAGTCACGCTGAAGGTTTTACAATCTTCATCAACAGTTTGAGTATTAGCAGGAAACATATGTATGCAAGTATTCACCTATTTTACTTCATTTTATTATCTTCCAGAATGTACACCACGTGTTCAAGCTGACCGTCCGATCCGCGTTCCCCAACATAAGTAACTTCAGGGCGGTCAAGTCCGTTATATTTGTGCCATCTCTTGTTTATCAGGAAATATGCTTTGAAATGACTTGAAAGGCAGACTGTGTATCCGTACAAATCGTACCTGTAAAATGAAAAAGTTCTTGTATTATTAAAAGACTTCAATTAATCTTTAAAAAAGAATTTAGTCACTGGCTAAAACAGTACATGAAATTAATCGAAATACAAAATATGGAAAATATGCTTGGCTCAACCATTTAACACAAGATGGCTATTTGTGGCTGCATTAAAAGAATATCAATGCCTGTTTGTAGGCTATTTATATAGCGCTTTATCCTGGCTCATTGCATGCTTAGAGCTTACAGTTTGTATTATTACCATGAAGCAATTATACTTCCGGTGCCTTCATTGAGCTCCTTGATACACCTTGGGTAACCATTTAAACAGCACTGACTACAATGTTGATACATTGCCTTGCAAAGAGACATTATTCAGTATGAGACTCAGGTCACAAATTTGTGGTGTCTCCGACCCGGGCCTTTGATATGAGAGGCCATCTCGCTAACCAAAATACCACTGTACTACCATAAAGATAGTTGATAATATCAGTCTGCAGAAGTAGACTGCACACAATATGTCGATTACCATCGGTATTTTTTGTAATATGTTGTTACTACATTACTAATAATATGTGAAACACATCTTCAGTTTCACTTCGAAAACAATAAGAACGTGATTAATCTTTGGAATTTGGTCGTATTTTATATTGTTTAAATTTTAAGCCCATATTAAACATGTGAATGTTGATGAAGGTGTATGTAAAGGATCATGAATAAATATATTTTAGCTCTTGAATAAATTCAATAACAAGGGCTTGCGTATTAACAGACAAACCTACAGACTATGCGATTATTAGTATCACCTTCGTAGTATATTCCTTGAATGATAAAACAAAGGAACAATGTCCTTGGTAACTACAACTATATATAACTTCACGTACATTTTGCCCTGTATGCATAGGCTATCTGGCAAGGTTGTTGCTGTGAGTTCATGTTTCTGGCTTAGGTACGAAACACTCATGACAAGCACTGGAGGATCTTCATTGATGAATCGTCGCGTTGTGCTTGTGCGTACGCCTTTGCATGGACCATGCGGAGTTGCTGAATGAAAATAACCCAATAATTCAAAAGCTTAAGAAAAGATAACAGTGAATGCTATATTGATATTGATAATTATACATAAATCATAATTAATAATTAACTAAATCAAATTTAATAATTAACTTAATCATAATTCATAATTAAATAAATCATAATTAATAATTAAATAAATCATAATTAATAATTAACTGAATCATAATAAATAATTAACTAAATCATAATTAATAATTAACTAAATCAAAATTAATAATTAACTAAATCATAATTAATAATTAACTAAATCATAATTTATAAGTAACTGAATCATAATTAATAAGTAACAATAACTTTTAATAACATTAATAATACTTAGAAGTGAGGTTTGTTTTGCTGAACAGCATAATTATAATGTTGACGACGTTCTACTTCACCATTATATACAATTGTAATAATAGTACGTATGGTATGTAAAGTAAGTAGGTATTTTCTCACTCTTTGTTTCAAGATATGTCACATACTTGCTAAACAGCTTGATGGAGGTACAAGCTCCCAGTGTCGCACGCTCTCTTGCAGGTTGCATGGTCCAAAACTTCCTTTGACGTCACTGAAACATGGATTTCCGAAAGAGATAATGTGAAAATGTAAAAGTTATTTATAAAGCAAACGCTGCCATTAAACATTGAAAGGTGTTATAACAATTGCTAAATTAACCATATTTATGATGTATCTTATTTTTATAGTAAAAACAGAGATGAGAACCGAACGACTTCTCATACCCAAGGAGAATTTCTCTGCTACGCAGCATTCTCTCATTTCTTGGGCACAAGCGTTTGGAGCAGGAGGAAGAGACTTCAGTTTCCTGGATTTCAGAGAAGTGCTGTACAAATTTATCTGCCTCTCCTCCAAAAACGTTCCAGTTGGCACCCTCAGGTATAGGCATGTACTTCTGAAGCCAGATAGCTCGCCCTTCTGCCCAATGCCCAGAATCAAAGAGGCTGCCTATTTCTAAGAGCGTCTGACAAACACTCATTTTGCGTTCCTCAAACCAGTTCCTGATATTCGGCTTTTTCATAAGATAAAAGGTTATCATCAGTAGGTTGTCTACTGTGCATGTGTTGGATAAATGGAGCACTCTGTCTCCAAACTGGACCTTTCCTCCCCAGTGCAGTCCTTCAAAACATGTTCCCTTGGATGTTGTCGATGTTTTCAATGGTTTTACTTTAGCTGGTGGGGCAAAGTACAACCCTTTTTTCGGTTTCTTTCGTCCCCATTTTTCTTCTGAGTTTGTGAAAGTGTTTTTCTCCTTTCGTTTCATTGAACTATGAGGTTTTCCAGGTTTGATATGACTGTGTTCACTGAACTCGCGTAATCTTCCTTTCAAACTGGCTCTCATTTCGATGATGAAGTTGCTTGGGGTTAACCTTTTCTGCCCACCAAGAACATCCTTCTTCACAATTTTCATCCAATTCTCTGCTGGACTGTTGGTGTCGTGTTTTCCATCTTCAATCAGCAGTCCGGTCCACAACGGCAAAACGTGAAAATAGTTGTTAAGAAGATAGGTAACTATTGTTGGACTGTAGTGGGGATTACGCTCCACATTTGATTCCAGAGGTTGTGCTTGTATAGTTGTCGCAACTTCATCCCGTATTCGCGCAAAGTGGCTGGCAAATGCAGATTCTCTTGCTTTATTCCCTGTCACTTCGTCTTCAGGTTCTTCATCTTCAAGTTGGCTTTCTTCCTATTCTATATCAACCTCACTTCCTGAAACTGCTCTGTCAAGGTGTGCAATGCTCTGGGCAAGCTCTGGGTGTGTGCCTAGATGTTCAGACAGGAGAACAAATGTCAGACTCCGAAAAAGCTTATCAATGTCCTCAAGTGTCTGTGCATCTATTATGCGTGCAATCACAAACAGGATGTATTTTCTTGAATCCTTGTTGTTGACAACCTTAGCCAGCTTTCCTGATATGGCATGGAGAAGATGTGCCGAACAAATATGGAGTTTTGTGAAATTATTCCACGGCTGACCATTCACGAAGTTCCATGCTCTAAGAAGATAGCCACATATGTCCTCGTGATTGAAGGCCAGTACAATTGCATGGATAAATGTCCAAGAATAGTCTATTTCAACCCGCTGTGGCCCACAAACACTTGGATGGTTGAGGTAGAGGTCTCGTTTCAGTTTCATGAGGAAGGCAGTGATATCAACAGTGTTATGGCTGTTTGAGATGAGTTCAGCTACTGGAACTGGAGGATCACCTTTTTGTTGTCCCTTCAGAAGAAGTGAGTAATACAAGACTCGTTTGGGTTGTGATGGGATGTTCGCAATAACCTGGCCGGTGGCGTCAAAGTATAGTACCCCTGTGCCATTCCTGATATTGTCTGCAAGAATTGATAGTTGGTCATTGCTGTACACGGTAACAGCAAACGGAGAAAAGGATATTGCTTGTATGACTCCTTTTAAATGACCGTTTGATTCGTCTTCCCTTTCATACACTTTTTGCAATAACCCTACCTCTGCTATGACATCCTTGTGTAATCTTGTGCACAGAGATGCCTCTGACGATATTTTCTGGAGCACTTCTTTTGATCCATATCCTGATGTGTTTCCAGACCGATAGGCAATATCATTTGCGTTACCAATCTTTTCATAGTACACGCCTGATGGTCCCTTAACTTTTAATTCCTTTGCAATTTCTTTCCGCTCCTCACCCTTGATCTGTCGGCCCTTCTTCTCACCTGTGTGATTAATATTGGCCAATTGATTTGTGGTTTTCACCCGAATTTTAACTTGTTTGCATTCTTTTGGTTCCCTCTTTATTTTCATGACATACTCCACACAACCTGCAAATTTGCACTGTGCCTTTGCTGAGAAGAAAGGGCAGTTTTTTTTCCTCGAGTTTTCTTTTCGGATGTGATTCCAGCGGTACATGAGTGGACAAGCAGGGTTGACTTTCGAAATTTCTTCTGAAAATAGATCTGTCCAAGTCCCAGTCAAATATCGATCACCTCTTATACTAGTTTTAATTTTGAATTTCGACCACGTATCGAAACTCATCACGAACATAAACTTGCGTTTGATGGCAAACTCTTGGTCATAATCATTTGCACATTCTTCCTGTCGAGAGATGTTACAGTCTTCGTTTGAAGGGATACCAATAGGATCAGGCATGCTATTCTCTGTTTCCTGATTCGCCTGATCTTCCATTTCTTCTTTCTGTTTATCGGAAGAATAGGTATCGTTCATGTCTTCTTCCTCTCTGGATTGGGTATCTGCATCTTTCGAATGAGTATTTTCACGATCAGGGTTGCTATTCCCCGTTTTCTGGCCCGTCTCCTCTGTGTCCATATCTTCCATTTCTTCCTTCTATTCACCTAAAGGATATATTTGATATTGTTTAATGCCATACCATATATCATTTTCTGCAGTTTACAGTTAAAATCCAAAATCAATGAATGATCATAGTTAATATACCAATTTGACATATAACAATGTCATTCTTCTACGCATCAAAACATTTCTTCTGAATAACGGCAATAGCTATAGCATCATGCAGTAGTTCATTTGAAAGCTTGAACAATGTATTTTAAAGGAACCATTGGTTTATTTTCAGCGGTTAACGAGCTACAACCATTTGAAAAATGAACTTTTTGAAAATCGATTTCTTAGGGCTCGCATTCAGAATGACATCACTCTGTTACGAACGAACTTATGTCAAAGTTACTTATTGCTATCTCTTTCTTATAACTAGTTTAAGAATTGCATAACATATAATATCATATAAAAATTAATAGTTTGGGCACAATTTTGACAATTTCCCAAAAAAGTAAAAAATTGTGATTTTGAGACTTTTCGAGGGGTATATTCTTTAGAGAATTTTCGATCGTAAACCATTGATGATAGCAACACGGTTTATAGCTCATTATGAAGTAGAAACATCATTTACTAAGAACAATAATTTTCACGCATGTATCTGTCATAGTTTATGTGCGACCTATCATAGAAGATTGTCATTTTTCAAAAATCGCTATTTTCATCCAACTTCAATGGTCCATAACTGCTTAATCAATTATGCAATTGCAACTCCATTGACCCCTACTTATGTATTATTTCAAGTTCAATAACTTTAATGTTAAACCCTTTCATCTAAAAGTTTATAGTTAAGCTTCATTGATTATGTGTGCAGTCTAAATGATGATTACATCTACTTTAATGGAAATTAAAGCACAACATTTTCTATGTTCCACATTAGTATGAAAATATTAACTGTTTTTTCCTGATAATGAGATAAATAATGCAGGGTCCCTTAATACTTTTCCCTTTTCTTCGGATATTGTTTGTTTAAAAAAAATACTGAAGAAAGAGACATGCATATGTTTGACAGCTGTTTTTAAAGCAAAGAAGCTGATGAATTAATTGCTGAAGTCAAACATGGAGTTCAAGGTCAAGCAGAAGTCTTGAAGACCTAAGTACTGCCGCGGCAGTCCTAGTTATAATTACTATTCATGGACCGTTTATCCTTATTGATATATTTTACCTCATCGAACCTTAAAGATACGTGGTACCAATACATGGAATTCACTAACGGTCACACTTCGCCACAGCATTTTATTGCTGTGAACAAGTCTAAACATATGCATTATATTTTTGGAGTGTAGACTTATAATTAATACAATAACGGAAAATGGTTAAATTCACCATAAACCTCCATTGACGACATTTACAACGACGCACGACAACACCCGACGTAACCACCATATTAGATTCGCGGTAAATGTGTTATTATGTATCTTATTCCAATTACATACATATGTTTTGTTAGTGAAAACATTTAATAACCTTGTATACTAGTAATCATCAATCGACAATAACAGTTAACAGCCTTACCTTGAGCTCATAATCAATTTGATTCGTGGATAAAATAAGTGAATCACAGGCAGGTTTTAGACAGTGATATATTACAATTGATAGCATGGTTATACTGCAGAGTTATGTCTAGCGATATCTTAATTCGCCAGGAGGTAAATTTTACGCATTATCTGTTGATTTCTCCAAAGCTTTAGATTTGGTTGAAAGACAAAATCTAAGGGATGTTTTTGAATAAGGTGAGTTGAACATTAAAGTGACAGTATTAGTTACCAGCACTTATGAGAATGTGAAAGTTTCGGTTAGGAATAAAATGAGACATCAGAATATTTAATGTACAAATTGGTGTTAGACAAGAGTGTGTACTTTTATTCAAATAATTTATCAACAAATAAGAAAAACTATGGCATCAATAGAATCCAGTTACACCAAGATATGTTGTAAATCTTCCTTTCATTATTTGCATATGAAATTGTTGTTATTACCGTCTATTTAATACCATTTTTATTAAACGAGTTAAAGATTTTATACAGCCGTTTTGGTGAATCTCTTCACAGAATCAGTGGAATAATAACATAATAAAAACACAACAATAACAATACGTATTCCGCCAAATGACTAAATAAACAATTTTGTTCAGAAGATACAAAGAGTCGGAAAGAAAGGTACCCTCGGTACCGCATTTTTGCGACAATTGACACATCTTTATTTTGGGTGTTTTTGAGACAATTTAACATACAACTGAAGACAATTCTTTCCTCTTTACGATGATGGAAAATAATAAAAAGGTACCATCTGTACTTTGAGGCAGTTTTATGAAAACCGCTCTTTTTGCTTTACCTGCCGCATCGTTAGTTTATTGTGCGCATTGGTAAAATGGCGTAACTTCACCATATCGTTCAGAAGATATAAAGTGCGCGAGAACGTATCTCATTAACATTGCCATTGGAGACAATCTGTTTCTCTTTACAATGGTATAAACAAAAACATAGAGCCATGGGCTCTGTAGCTCATCATGACTTCAGTGATTTATTATCCAAGGATGAAGATCTAAGCAATCCAGCAAAACAATGTAAACAAAAAAAGAAAGGTTTTTACTTCATGTCACATGTGACCCACATCTTGGGGTCACGGGGTAACCAAATGTACAATTTATAATCCCGATTGGCCAAGGAGTCTGTACAAAACAAGAGCCTTACGTACTTGAGAAGATGATGAATCTAACTTTTAAGCTTGTGACCCTCTCACCCTATTTGGGGTCACGGGTTCACGAAATCGGATGGACGGACGGACGGACGGACTGTCGCCATGCCGCCATGCCATGCCAACAGCCCATCGGTCCTTTCAGGCCTGATGAGCTAAACAGTTGAAAACCGTACGATGGTTCATAGGTTAAGAAGTACGAAATGAATGCGTGGTACCGTTATACAAATGTCGACTTGGCGGATGCAGAATCCGCAGTGTCATTAAAATCAGACCGTAATTAGTTGCACTACGTTACACAATATCTTGTTTGACCGAGTTCAATGACACAGCCAGAATAACTCCAGACTCCAGACTGAAAAGCATGTTGTAGTTTTTAAAAGTGAAGTGATTTAACGAGATCTCCATCCATGTCCGTTCGAAATAAAACATATGTTTGTCAACTATCAATAGTCCTAGATAAAAGAATACCATTGATACGGTTTTTAATTCTAATACTTACCCTTCCATGTTGAAACATGAATGAATTAATGAACGATTGAACTCGATTGGTATAACATTGCTGAATGAGCCAGAAGTTAGCAATTGGCAAAGGACATTTCTTGGTGAACCACATCCCGACAAAACGATAGCATGACAAAAATTGAGATTGACGTACCTGGGGTTTACTTATAAACGATGAGATGCAAGACCGAGGCCGATACAAGATGCCTGTCGCTCCGACGAAAAGAAACTAGAAATTTCTCATCACCTTATGACATCATTTTGTTACCAAATATAGAACAATGTCAAGGTCACTGTATATGGAATACCACTGTCAAATATTTCTTATAAGTCACACACGCTTTGATATGCTTGCACAATGTGATAAAAAAAAATTATATTGGCTCCGTTTATTGCTCACTTGTAGCCAAATATTATATCTCATATTGATTCACTATTGCAATTGATAACTTCTTATATCTTAACTATCCAATAAATTACTGGTATTTCATTTCGCCATAGCCTTATAAACTGTAATCGGCGAATGTTGAGAGAATTCTAAATTACTAAATTCTTATGTAGATGCATTTACATATGCATTTATATGTGATGATTTCCCAGCATGCTTCACTATGAGAGTAATTGAACGATGAACAAAATATCAAATCAAATATTTACCTGAAATGTGGCTTTTGCTGATTGGTTCTTGCTACGTTGTTACATCAATGGCTCATTTTAAATTGAGAATTCGTCTTTGAAATTACCGAGATTGTTAAAACGGTAAATACGTCTTTCAATGTTAGCGTGTTCACGTAAACATTTGTGAAAATGATGGACACGACAAGCTTTAAACATATTTAAACCAACTATTTTGTATAGACATTGCGATTAATCGCCTTCATAATAGAATGATAATAATCAAAATAATCACGCATTACTGATGTCAATGAAATATTTTTTTACCAGTTGCATATGTCTTATTAGTCAGGAACGGAAACCACTCAAGACTGATGAGCAGGTCTAACACGGTCTATTATTTGCTTTGACGTGTTTATGTGTGATGAACATGTGAAGGACACTTCATACTAATAAGTTCCTCAAACATTTTATATTTTGTTCAGAGCAGAAAATGTATCAAATTAATGTGAGTGCCACTTAACTTATTTGTGTAGTGGCGATTGCACAAAAGGAAAACGTTTGTGCCCTATTTCAACATTGCACTACCTTAGTGACTTAATGTTACTTTACAATTTCCTGCAACTGTGCATATATAGTTAGGCTAGGCTTACTGTAAAACAGATTACTTAATTTACTTGAACTGATTATTTACAAAACGATCCCTAGACAGAGTTTGAATGATCAGGTATTCATTTTGGCTATTGGTGCTGGTGTATGTATTTTACATCCATGTTGATGACGCAATTATACTGTGAAATCCGCTGCTCATTGACTGTTTGTCTATCTGACTAGGATCTTAAATCCTCGATATGACACATTTCCTTTTTTGTGAGATGCAAACCTTGAATGCGCCTTTATAATCATGCTTTGAAGCGTTTGTAGATACATTGGATAGTGTACAGAACACATACAAGACAAGGGTTCCGTTCTATAACAGCGAGCGCTTATAATCGCTCATTGATTGCTCAATGCAGCGTTGAAGTAGCGCTCATTCTCTCCTGAACGACACGGTGCAAAACCTCAAAGTTCGCTCGCTTTGCTACGTAGCGCTACATTGAGCAATCGCGATCAAGAGAGGTTTAAAAGTAATCACTAATTGAGCGATTACTTTGAAACCTCTCTTGAACACGGCCCAGGGTATTGGCCGTCTATCATATCACTTTATCATATCAATATTTGCATGACACGTAGGAGCAACGAACCTAGCACTATAAGTACATTTTGTGGCGACCCCGGCAGCATTCTGACTTAGTTATGGAAATTATGGTTGATAATTATTATCAATTATAGTTTAAAGATTAAAACACAATCTTTAACAGAAAATGGGTGCAATTGCTTTATTTTAGAAATGATTTGCATGACACCACTATTTAAGAAAATAATACCGTCAATCAGTGAAAAAAAACTAACAGTAAATGGTACTTTTGGTCTGTTGATGTTACTAATGAAAAGAAACTTCATCAGTCCAAGGCAAAATTGCATCAAGTACTAAGTTATCAGTCATTCAAGCAACTAATGGTTCGAATGTTTAAAGATTTATTATTAGAAAATGAATCAGTTATTAGTTATTCGAATAATGAATGAAGGGTATATGAAGATATGAATAACAATTCAACGAATTAGCTGCTGGATCAGTAATTAGTTATTCGAATCCGCCAATCCGCTGCTGTATCAGTTATTAGTTATTCAAATAATGAATGAAGGGTATCTAGAGATTTGAAAAACGAATCCGCCAATCCGATCAGTTATTAGTTATTCGAATCCGCCAATCCGCTGCTGGATCAGTTATTAGTTATTCAAATAATGAATGAAGGGTATCTAGAGATTTTAAAAACGAATCCGCCAATCCGCTGCTGGATCAGTTATTAGTTATTCGAATCCGCCAATCCGCTGCTGTATCAGTTATTAGTTATTCAAATAATGAATGAAGGGTATCTAGATATTTGAAAAACGAATCCGCCAATCCGCTGCTGGATCAGTTATTAGTTATTCGAATCCGCCAATCCGCTGCTGGATCAGTTATTAGTTATTCAAATAATGAATGAAGGGTATCTAAGGATTTGAAAAACGAATCCGCCAATCCGCTGCTGGATCAGTTATTAGTTATTCGAATCCGCCAATCCGCTGCTGTATCAGTTATTACTTATTCAAATAATGAATGAAGGGTATCTAGAGATTTGAAAAACGAATCCGCCAATCCGCTGCTGGGTCAGTTATTAGTTATTCGAATCCGCCAATCCGCTGCTGTATCAGTTATTAGTTTTTCGAATCCGCCAATCCGCTGCTGGATCAGTTATTACTTATTCAAATAATGAATGAAGGGTATCTAGAGATTTGAAAAACGAATCCGCCAATCCGCTGCTGGATCAGTTATTAGTTATTCGAATCCGCCAATCCGCTGCTGGATCAGTTATTAGTTATTCAAATAATGAATGAAGGGTATCTAGAGATTTGAAAAACGAATCCGCCAATCCGCTGCTGGATCAGTTATTAGTTATTCGAATCCGCCAATCCGCTGCTGGATCAGTTATTAGTTATTCAAATAATGAATGAAGGGTATCTAGAGATTTGAAAAACGAATCCGCCAATCCGCTGCTGGATCAGTTATTAGTTATTCGAATCCGCCAATCCGCTGCTGGATCAGTTATTAGTTATTCAAATAATGAATGAAGGGTATCTAGAGATTTGAAAAACGAATCCGCCAATCCGCTGCTGGATCAGTTATTAGTTATTCAAATAATGAATGCAGGGTATCTAGATATTTGAAAAACGAATCCGCCAATCCGCTGCTGGATCAGTTATTAGTTATTCAAATAATGAATGAAGGGTATCTAGAGATTTGAAAAACGAATCCGTTAATCCGCTGCTGGATCAGTTATTAGTTATTCGAATCCGCCAATCCGCTGCTGGATCAGTTATTAGTTATTCAAATAATGAATGAAGGGTATCTAGAGATTTGAAAAACGAATCCGCCAATCCGCTGCTGGATCAGTTATTAGTTATTCGAATCCGCCAATCCGCTGCTGTATCAGTTATTAGTTATTCAAATAATGAATGAAGGGTATCTAGATATTTGAAAAACGAATCCGCCAATCCGCTGCTGGATCAGTTATTAGTTATTCGAATCCGCCAATCCGCTGCTGGATCAGTTATTAGTTTTTCGAATCCGCCAATCCGCTGCTGGATCAGTTATTACTTATTCAAATAATGAATGAAGGGTATCTAGATATTTGAAAAACGAATCCGCCAATCCGCTGCTGGATCAGTTATTCGTTATTCGAATCCGCCAAACCGCTTCTGTATCAGTTATTAGTTATTCAAATAATGAATGAAGGGTATCTAGATATTTGAAAAACGAATCCGCCAATCCGCTGCTTGATCCGTTATTAGTTATTCGAATCCGCCAATCCGCTGCTGTATCAGTTATTAGTTATTCGAATCCGCCAATCCGCTGCCAGATCAGTTATTAGTTATTCGAATAACGAATCTGCGAATAACTAATCCGCTGCTAACTTCAGTCTCGGCCGGGGAACGTATCTCGCTGTGCAGACGGGTATCTCTTACCAGCCTCCACAAGACACTTACTTGTATCGTCATACTTGAACACAGTGCCCTTAAGGACCAGTTTGTCATGTGAAATATAACAATCGTCACCTTTTTGTCTGTGTTCTTTAACTTATTCCCCCAGTATTCTCCGAGTCTCTCTAGCACCTGTTCTCTACACTTGTATGAGGAAACTTCACTATTATTGGACGCGGAGTGCGTCTTGTGGGCAGTCTGTCGGCTCTCTCTTCACTCACACGTGCAGCATCATTCTCACTGAAATTGAGTCTCTCTTCAAAAAACTCCTTGACTTTTATACTCACTCTCGGACCATTTTCCATGATCCCTTTCTTCTTTACCAAAACCAATAAATTGTCCCTTCGGGATTGTGATTCAAGATTATCTCATTTTCTATCCCCATGATGTTACACACGTCTACCCGTCGCCATTGCAGGTGGCACTCTATCGATTGATGGTTTGATATTTGTTTCAAATCAATTATTTTAAGTAGGCGGATACTTTTATTTATTATACAGAGAGAGAGAGAGAGAGAGAGAGAGAGAGAGAGAGAGAGAGAGAGAGAGAGAGAGAGAGAGAGAGAGAGAGAGAGAGAGAGAGAGAGAGAGAGAGAGAGAGAGAGAGAGAGAGAGAGAGAGAGAGAGAGAGAGAGAGAGAGAGAGAGAGAGAGAGAGAGAGAGAACGTACTTTTACAAAAAAATACAATACAGATATACATAAAATATTAAAAAGCACCCGACCTATTAACACATTATATCATATCGAATTAATGGCATAAAATGAAGGCAGCGGCATTTGAGTGTGCGTGGCTTAAATATGTGTAGAGCACGTACACTCACACGACAGCTTGAATATAGATTGATTATTGGCTTTATCATCGACTGATCGGTTCATTTCTTAATTAATTGTCCTTAATATACAGATCTCGGATATGACCTATTTAAAAAAGTTAGTATATTTAACCCAAATTTCACCCAGTTATCAGATATTGAAAAAGCTGTATTCCTTCTACAAATGGAAAACATTGTTCATCCACTGGCCGCTTTAGTTAGTTGTTTGTTAAACGTAAGCTTTCATCTCAATGATCAAATATATCTTTCTTGTCCTCCAAAATGTGTGATATATTTGTATTTTAATCTTATAACTAGTATATTCATTGTTGTGTGTGTCTCATTGGTCATATGGCCTGGTGTTTGTATATTATTCTATGTTTTAAACTGTCACTGTACCCGTTTTATATCACTACTCGTGACACAATAATACAATTCTCTCTCTCTCTCTCTCTCTCTCTCTCTCTCTCTCTCTCTCTCTCTCTCTCTCTCTCTCTCTCTCTCTCTCTCTCTCTCTCTCTCTCTCTCTCGCAGTGCAGCGGCGGTTAAACTGCTGTTCTGTCTTTATAATGCTGAGTATCAAGCAAGGATGCAACGACTCCAATCTTGTAAAGTCTTTTGGTAGGACGCGGCCGGGAATCGGGTGATGATCTAAAACTCTACCATCTGAGTTAGACACCATCAACCAGATTTGAGTTATGGTCATCAACTTCAAGTCTACGTGGAAAGCATTGTCTGTCTTTCTGTTTGTCTGTATGTATGTATGTATGTCTGTATGTATGTCTGTCTTTCTGTATGTATGTATGTATGTATGTATGTATGCATGTATGTATGCATGCAAGCATGTATGCATGTATGTATGTATGTATGTATGTATGTATGTCAAGGACTCTACCAAATGAGCTATACACATAATAAAGTCACGTAGCTGAATGAATAAAATAAACAACAATAATAGAATACTATAAGTACATGGATGATAGATTTCAAGAAGTGAGAACATGTTTCTTGACACGTGTATTGTATAAATATACTAACACCAGGATATATTGTCATTAAGATACACAAAGCAATGTGTATACCAAATATATATTATATGATAAACTAAAGAAGAGATATCGGCAGTTTATAAGAGCCGTTTCAGTTACATGCTGTGAATGCCGGCGCTTACTGTCGGCAGTGTTAATTTCTATCTTTGAGACGATCCCTTACGCTGATACATAATGTATGTCTAACTAGAGTGGCCAGTGGATTAGCAATATTTTCAGTATTTAAAAGAAATGCAACTTGTTCAATGTCTGATATCTGGGTGAACCTTGGGTATTAAATACTCACGTTTTGAAATAGGTTTTGAATATCAAGGACAATTTACTAGAAAGTAAACACCGCCTTCGACAACCTGGCGACTGCAGTGACTGCAAATTCAAACTACAATAGGTAATCCAAAAACATTTTTGGCCCTTGAGAACGGATTGTATATTAATCAACAAGTGAAGTATGTATTATAACGCCTTACAACACTTACAATACGTTTGCATTTCCGAACAGTTGAGTTTTACTTATATATAGGAATTAAAGGTATTTCTTTTACAGAAATACGATCAGTTCCAATAATTACTTGTTTGTTACATGGTGGCACTTGGTCCTGTGCATAGCTCAACTGACAGCTATCGTTGAAGTGCTGCAAGAATTGGTGGGTTACCCGCTGCATTGCTGGATAAACCGAGATTTTGTAGGGTTGATACCTTGCCCCACACAAAGACATTCTAAAAAGAGTTCTAAAAAACGTGTCTCTGTTCCCCCTGGCAGTACCATATGGTACCTGGTATGGAAGTGAAGGCAATATGAGTGATAACCTTTAGAATCGCCTCAAATTGCAGCCATGTTGCATACTCCCAGTGAGATGAGAATGAAAAAGAAACGATGTAAGTCTTTACATTAGGGCAATAATGTGTTTGCGCTTCGAGCATTCCCTTCGTGGCATTGAGTTCAGCCTGTCTGCAAATACATTTTTACATTGTACCGGAGTTTGTTATATTGCTATATGTAAATTGTCTGATTGGATATCTATTCGCATTTATAACAATGCCGTGACTGATTTATTTGTTTCCAGTGAGTTAATATGTTTAAGAACATTATGCACCTGCCTTAAATAAACAGGTAAATGGATGTTCATGTAGAAACATGAATATACATAATTTGGCAAACATTTTGCGAAACACACGCGAAACTCACCCGAAACTCACGCGAAAATTGCGCGAAACTCACGCGAAAATTTCGCGTGTGTTTCGCGTGAGTTTCGCGCAAAACGGGGTAACTTAATTGATTGGATAACTGTACGAATTCGCCATGATTTTCTTTTTTTACTCGCATTGTCATTTGAAAATAAGGTTGCATGTCTCTAAGTGCATTTTGAAATTTTGACCATGTTAAAAATGGACATTTAGATTCGTACTGCAGCTCTAGTGGCTCGGCCGATTGAGCCCAAAAGCTTCGCAGTTCTATTCCACATTGAGGGCTATCAGCATGTAAAATGCGGTTGCATTTGCTTCAGCCGTTTTGGCTGAATCTTGCTAACAAACCTCGTGAAATAATAATAACAAGAAGACATGTAGCAGTATGTTGTCCTGGGGGTGCGTAGTGTGGACCGTGGACACCCCCGGGGTGTGAGTGACGACACGGCCTATGAGACACAAATGGACATGTTTATACCATAAAAGTTTAAAATAGATGTTAAAATATAAGACAAACTAGATAAAATGATAAAACGATTTAGAGTGGGATACATTCACTACGACGCCTAAACATTGAAAAAATAGTTCAGAGAGGGGAATAACAAATTCGTTTTTTATTAAGAAGATCAACTGTTCTACCGGTGAAAGATGACAAAAGGAGGGATATGCATCACCTATTAATTTCCATAAATATTATATCAAGGCGTCCTAAAATCTCAGAGCCGTATAGAAGAATTTGGCTAATCTTAGTATAACAAATTTTTTAAAGAAAGATTTATTTTACTTGTCGCCTTACATATAAAGATATAAATGTAAATGTAGATTATATGTGTACATATCTCTCTGTGAAATTATTTTGCAACAATGGGACTGGTTGTAATAAAAACGGACAGACAGACAGACAGATATTTTATTACAAGTCTCACCAATAAAAACGGACTTTCATCTTTAAAAATCACAAAGGTAAACGCTCTCATCAATCCAATGGCCGCCTTCAATTGCGCGTACTTACTAAATCGCCACATAGGATACCTTCGAGTTTGTATTTATGTGCACTGAACCATGAATAAACCTCCGTTATTTACCAAGCCCATCACTACTCAACATTCAGACAACATCCGCCCGTTCAAAACCGCTTAACGAGTGAAATCAAAGCCCTGATTATGCAATTTATAACCCTGTGACTATGAAGCAATGACAGAGCTCTTTTATACTCCAGAGAACCTGAATATTTTGTAAATGTAATTTATGTTGATGCTTTTTTACCGGCAGAAGATTTCCATTAGTATTCTAATGTAAATTGTATTAATATTAATATATAGTGTGATCTCTCATATTTCCAGTGGAAGGACGTGTGTGTAATGTAATTATATATGGTCCGTCAACCTAAATTTTGAGACTGCGTTTTTCTGCAAAAATCTTATTCATTTTTCAGTCACGTCAAATTCTTTTTATTAGCATATTGATTACTTTGTCTGACGTATCAGGAACTAAATTTTGACATTGATTTCATAGCTTCATTAAAGTTTTGCGTTTGTTTTGATACTGCACAGGCGGGTTTAGATTCAATTAACTTAATGTCTAGCATGCCGTGAAAACTTGCAATGCACGTGCCTGTGGGTCTGGGTGTGCGTGTGTATGTGTGTACATGTCTTCGCATGTATATGCATGTATGTACATAGGGGTGCATAAGTGTACATAAGTGTACATAAGTGTACATAAGTGTACATAAGTGTACATAAGTGTACATAAGTGTACATAAGTGTACTTAAGTGTACATAAGTGTACATGTTTAGGTATGTATATGTATGTATGCATGTATGTATCACGTATGTATGCATGTATGTATCACGTATGTATGCATGTATGTATCACCAGGGACACTATATATATATATATATATATATATATATATAAGGTCCCTGGTATCACGTAGGTATGTTACGTAAGTACATTTGTATGTGTATCAGTGTAGGTACGAATGTAAGTATGTGTGTGAGTCCCCGTACTTGTGTATGTGTCTGTAAGTGTATGTTATGAACTTGATATGTGCGCTCGAGTGCTAGTGGATAAAAAAAGTCCTTTTATATGAAAATATGTATAAATATGTATTAAAACAGAGTAAAAATATATTTTCATCAAAATTAAAGTATGGCTTATATTAGATTAGTAAATAGTAATGTTGCCAAGTACTGTTTGCCAATTTAAATGTGATTTTAGCAATATGTCCCAGGATCTAGCATGCAGTGTTAACACATTGACATGTGATCTCAGCAGAGGGGTATACCCCAGGCTTTATAGTGTTGGCCAATTGAAATGTGTTTAAGTGGAGTAGGCATTCAGGTATTTACCAATTGGAATATGATTTAAGCAGAGTGGGTATATCCTAGGAATTAAAGTGTTTGCCAATTATTGAAATGTGATTTTAACAGAGTGCAGACATCCCAGTAGTTTACTGGAATATGATTCTAACAGATTGACTTATACATTTACAATGAGATATTGAGACGATCAAATCAAATAAAAAATGTGTATAAATGTGTCTCCAAAAATGAAGTACAGTATTTAACAATTCATAATGGAAGTCATATCAACCAACAAAGGTGGTTTCAAGCTTGTTTTAGACGGCCATATGTACACTAAACATGCAACCCGCAAATCAAAGATTGTTTTGAAGTGAAGCCGGATGGAAACTTATTGGTGTTGCTAAAAACATCAGACTAAATAAAGTATGCTAGTTAGTATGTCCAGTTGTATCAAGTCATATGTTCAAATGATCAACTTCTTTATTAACCATAGCGACGGTATAGATCCTTATGATAGATGGGTGACCAATCAGTGGGGGATAAGGATGGAAGAATAGGGATCAAGGCTATTTCATCCGAACAGCTTATAACCGCTTAATTCTTAAATAATTAATCCACTCTACTCACTCTGGCTTCCATCGTTATCCCCACTGATTGGCCCCCCTCACTGCTGCTTTGTACCCCCATTCCAAGTTAATTAACTTGCCTTCCACTGGTATCCATGTTATCACAACTTGCTTGTTACACCTTTCATCTCAACCTCCTTGTTACACCTTTGTTGTTTTTTGTTATCTCATGATCATACCAGTACAGAAATTTTACCAACATATGTCATGTATGTAACCTCTGTTTTTATCATCTCTCCCATATGCTAGATAACGGTATAAAGGATCTATACCGAAACGTCGCTATTGTTAATAAAGAAGTTGATCATCCATAACATATTTGTGGTTTAACATATTTATTTCATGAAATCAAAAATACATGAATTGGATTGGTCAACAAGCTGAATTGAACTTATGTGAAGACCGCTCCCGTGTACATATGCTAAATATGAAACGTTATTATGACAAGAAAGACAAACAGTGAATAAAATATTTGTCTTCATCGACTATATTAATCTTATATTACCACTATCTATATGTGTAATGTATGCACAAAGTGAGAACTTATTAAAAAATATGCTTGTTTGTGAATGCTAGAGAAGATTGTCCATTACAGTTACTGCAATATAGATTTTGTAATACACAAGGATGCACGATTTGTTCACGAATAAGGAAGTATATTCTTGCAGACGGTGAGAAGATGGAAGCACTAGACAGCTAAAGAAAAACTGCCATTTGGACTGATGAATGTATGTCACGTATAGTAAGAACTGGAACTACAAGATATCAAAAACTAGTTTTTAAAACATAATTTTAGAAATTAAGTGGAAACAAAACTACACGGGATAGACTTCAAAGTGAAATAATATGTAAAGTTACCGATACAGACCTTTAATACTATATGTGACGGGGCAAAATGGGTGGCAGTCTACGAAGAAGGAAATCTGCCAATGAACGAGTTGTGATAGTAGACAAACATGTATTTTGTTTCACTAGTACGCAATATCATTTTAACATATATATCTTTATGTCAGAGGTATCTACATACGCATACAACAGTTTTACTGGTTCATTCCATTATTCAAATAATTAGTGTTTAATCACGTACACTTATATGTCAGTTTAGTACCTGATAACTTCAAAATGTTTCTTTTAAATAGTTTAAAACATTGAACTGTATATATCCATTACAGATCAACACAAATTGAAACCTCAATAACATTAAAGTTTGTTTATCTGGATTTTATTCCTCTTTCTATTAGCGCGGCGGAGACCGCGTGAATAAACATCCGGTCATACTTTGCCCAATAATATGATTCTAACGAATTCCACCTCACTGTGTCGTTCCAAGTGTGACATCAAAGCGCTAATGATAGGCTTATGTAATGTATTGCCCTGTGACCATGAATCACTAACAGAAGACAATATGGGTGGTTTGGTGTGTGGGTAGTGTGCTTGTGTGTGTATTGCGGGTTGAGACTATGCAAGTGGTTGAATGAGTATGTATGGCTGAGTGAGGGTGATTGCAAATTATTCTAATACATTTTAATATATTTTATTGCGACATAATATCATTTTAGTGTATTTGTCTCGTGTAGCACTTTGGCGGTTCATGCATGTTTATTCTCTTACCACGTGCCATTTTTTTATGTATGAGATGAGACAGTAATAAACAATTTTTTCTCTCCCTTGTCGTAAATACCTCTTGCATTTTGAAATATGTAATATGCTGGTTGATAATTTCATCATCAATTTATGTAAAATCATTTGATATCAACAAATAGCCCTTTTACAATAAATATATTTGTACTATCTGTGTACAATTATGTTTCATTCTTACACCATTATCGGTGAAATACAGTTTACTTTAAAACTATTTTCTTTAAAGGAAATGAAATGGCTTATATTGATGCCGCTCAATTCTACAGAATACATATATTCACATTTAAAGAGAATGTTGCACACAATAACCATAACAACAACTAAGATAAAACCTGCAAAGTACTAGGACTTAAATTTCTGGAGTAGATCTTGTCAGACATTTCATTATCGCCTCAATCATCACTTCCTAATTTGTTCTCTGGATAGATATAGGTGTCATACACGTCTTCAAATAGCGCGGCACTGATCAAAGGCTAATTAGTTGATAACTGTAAAAACTCATTAGGATGAAGGTGTCATGGCTCTGAGCGGTACTCACTTTGAAATCGGATTTTCTCCTCGAATCAAAACACCACCGTAAGGGTTTGAGAAAGACGGGTTTAGAGTCAAATTGCTTTAACATATACTGTTATAACATCACATCAAATGGTTTACTTGTCACTTGGGTCACTTTAAACTTTTACATTTTCCTGGGGATCGATATCGTAAGCAGTGCTATATTATGTTACACAATTTTGACAAAGTTGATAGGAAAACTTAGGTATTTTTTGTTCGAAATATTCTCTACAAGCATGTTTTTGTTTTGTTTTGAGCAGCTGTTTTTGAAAGAATTTCATATAAGAATTAGTGACTTTCACAAGCAATTCATATTTTCTGAAATGCACAAATGTACATCGCTGGATCTATATTCAAGTATCAAAACTGTATTTTGTTTTGAACCTTATTTGTCTTTTGTGAAACTAAAGATGCAAGGCGCAGAATCGGTGCACTTCCAATATACAAAAATACCGGTAGATTTGATGGACTTTCAAGGCACCAAAGACTTTGTTATATTTGCAATGCTAACTTTGTAGAAAATGAACCTCACTTTCTATTTGAATGTCAAGTTTATCATGATTTGCGCTGTTAATATTTCAAAACATTACCGTATCATATTGACCAGCAATACCTTTTATATACTTTAAAATTTATTAATTCTCCCCCCCCCCCCCCACCACAACAACAACCTGTTCTAATTACATAGAGGAAGCATTGTTACTATTAAGTTTGTATTGTACGTGGGCCTAAGACATTTTACGAAATAAACTTGACAGATTGATTGATTGATTGGGTTATAATTGTGTCTCAACAATCTAGCAATTACCCTACATTATCGGAGGGAATACCTGTTGGTTGAATTTCGGTTCGGTTATATGATAAATCCTTGTTTCCTTTCTTCAAAATGAGCGTTAATCGAATGTGTCGATGTTCCCGTGAATATCATACAATGGATCTTGAATGCCAATCAATGAGTCTGATCGACTGTACAATATGTTTAAATCATAAACATCACTAATTCGTTTGTTTCGTTGTCATCTGATTTAAGGAAGCTAAACATGAAGCACACTCTTATGATTCAAGTTAATTTGATGAAATAATAAATTGATGAAGTTAAAACACCTCGTAACAAATGGCCATATTGGAGAGAAGCGATTACTACACCAAAATAATGATTTTTAACAATGTCATTTAAATGGTATTTATTTCCAGATGTTTAACTACTACGAGTTTACTAAACAAACTGATTTGTTTTAAGTTTATTTAGGAGAATCATTTATATAGGCTATTGAAGCCTGTTTGCTAATCCTTTTTCATCGATTTTTTTCATAATTTCTGGTGTGTTATTATTTTAAACATATTTATTTCATAATAGTATATATATATTGTGAAGGGGATTGGCCAAAAAGCTTACAGCGCTTATGCTAAGGCTGCTCTCTTGAACATAATATCCATACACGTTTAATACATAATTGAGACACTTGAAAAAGTACAGGATGTATTATTGTAAATGAAACGGTTATAATTATTTATCACTACAATCATGTTTTCCTCTTTAGATACTGATATGAGGATATATTATAATAATTCATATAAGATTTCATTTACAAAACCATATTTTTGTTATTGCTGTACTTTATTAGATGTTTTTGTTGATTTTTTTATTTTATTTTTCCGGTTACATTTGGAAAAAAGTTAAATTTTATTTCCTTTCAGTCATAAACTGCTGTATATCCCTCACTGTGCTTACATGGGTGTGCCTCCATGTACCTGTTGTTTCAAGTCACTCGAATGAATCATTATGATGAATTTATTTCCAAAATAAAGTTGAAATCAGTGGTAATGGCAGTAGTGTAAATGTTATCCCTACCTTTTCAAGTTATTCTTACTCCTACTTTTCCAAAACCACCTATTTTACACGAAGAAATTTGTCATACCCTTTTCACAAACACTTTAATCTTAGCAATTACATTTCATAGTTTATGCCGACACCTCTCTCTGTAAGTAAAATACAAATGTCAGTCGGGGATATTATTGAGCCACGCACACATTTTTGCTTGTTTTTACTATATTGTTCATTATATATTACATTTACATAATCGAATATATACCTTTAAAAGTTCCTCCGAAATCGAAATGTGCATTACACTTTAGTTCCAAGAAACGTTGGCTGTATTAACTCTAAGATGTCTGTACCATCCTCGTATTAAAAGTTGAATAACACTCTCACCTCAAAAGTGTTTATTTATAACAGAACATGATGAAATGAACACGTATCAAAACTTGACATAATCGGGGATTAAAACTAGACAGTTCACTGAACGACAGTTCAATATAATATTTTATCACATTTTACACATTTCACTAAAATACACAATACTATACAAGAGTATAGTACACGATTATAAGAATAACAAAATATATTACAAGCGTACAGGCACAACATGTTACAGATATAACATCAGTAATAATATACATATATAACATACAAACATTCATTATTTCGGCATAGAATGTAGACGTTAAGTATAAAACATTTTCCATCCATTTATATATCGTGTCTTCTGGAGTGAATTCACAACACACTCGTAGTTTTATTAATTAATTCTTAATTTCGATGACTAAATCTATGTTCTACATAGTTCACATGTCAGTACGCCATGACAATGTACACTTGATTAAGCCAATGAGGATAGTTGATTATAATCCGATATTCGTTAACAGGAGGACAGGATTTATAGGTACCGTTTCGGAAATATGAGTTAACTAGATGCGATTGTGTAATAGTTGTGTGTACATAGGCATAGACCATCCTTTATATCACTACTTGCTCTAAATCGAATAGTGTTTAATTGAATAAACATCATAGCCAAGAGACATCCTAAATGCCATGTACCAATTAAAACAGTAAAATGATTAACGAAAGCTTGGTAATGAAAACCAGGGCAATGTCATTGTCGTTGGTATCAAGAGCAGATGAATTGTGACCTATATTATCCAATAGTTAAAATGATTTAATAATAAGGATTATAATCTTATACCACATGATGCTTGTAGACAGACAGACAGAAATAGTTTATTTGAGTGTCACAAGTTAAACATGTACATGAGTATAAACGTGGTATGAACTAAAACATGTTTAACAACCAGCCATTGTTTGGCTTATGAGACACTGTTAAAAACAATATTACATATATACAACATATAAATTGATATGTTATGGTAAAACGGGGTAAAGGAAATAAAGCAATAAAGGGTAAAAAGTAAAAGAGGGCAAATTAGGTAAAAGACTGACGCCTTAGAAACATACTTTTTACGGTTAAAGCTATATTTTTCCATTTGGTAAAATCAACAGAGGTAAATAAATTATTAAGAGTATTAATAAAATTGCATGTGTGGGAATCTAAAAATTTAAAACGGAGGTCTGAATAAAAGCTACACTCTAAGAGGAAATGAATCTCGGATCTCTTGTAGCTTCCTAACAATCAGCGAAATTTTCGCGAAATGTGCGCGAAATGTTCGCGAAATGTTCGCGAAATGTTCGCGAACACGGGGTACTTAATTCTGCACAGTAGTGTAGGTGCTAAAATGTTTGATGGAGCATCAATTGTTCAACTGCCAAGAGTCATCCTTTGGAGAGTACAGTGTACACACTTCTAACCTTGGTAACACTGACTGTTCGAAGATAGACATTGTATGGGACCACTACGAGAAAGAATTCTCAAGTCTGCAACCAGAGACAAAAGAGACAAAGGATCAAGACGCAATATGTCCAAACAAAACAAACTACCACAGAATATCCCCACTCAAACAACAAACAAGAAGTTTTTGAAATACTAACAGATAGTGTCAAAACAGGCACATTTGAGGCAGGAAAAGAAGTGCACGTGGCATTAGGGAGAACAGTTTTTGCAATAGGCTGTGAATCAATAGTTAAGTCAGATTAAAAGGATGCTAACACGACACTGGTTCTCATTGTACAAGATGCTTTTATCAAGGCGCATTCTTGTCAGCAAAGTGGATACAGATATGTTCATGGTTCTTCTTGGTGTATTATCTGCGCTGAAACAAATCAACCTAAGATAAAAACGTTTGGTTGTCCATTTGTAAAGGCAAGAACTATAGATTATATAATGTGAATGCCATTCATCAAGAGTATGGAGAAAATTGTGCATTAGCTCTTCTTTTTCTCCATGCATTTACAGGACGTGACACAACTTCCTGGAAACAAAACGTAAAGCCTACACAGGTATGATTATACATTTGCGGTCATTTGCAATTTTTGACGCCATATTGGAGTTTATGTTCCATAATAGACACACACCATATATGATACAATATTATTATGATCTTAATGTGTTCGTTGCCCCCAGAAACCTACGGATAGACACCAAGATCATAAAATTTGAGTTTAGGGTTACAGAGTTATGATCAATAAGAGGTTTCGGTGGCTATCTTGGGCGCCATCTTGAAGAAAACACTTTTCCGGTGGTCCAACTTTTGTAAACTTTTAGTATGTCATAAAGTACAATAAACCCTACCAGAATCAGTTGAGAAACCTTTTATAGCAATTTGTTGGGGGTTGAGGGTGTTTTTTCCATATATTGACCCGACTAAACGCTCTGTCCCCAACTTGAAGTGTTGCGCCTGGGATCTTCAATCTTCTGACGTCCTTGGGCTTCCTTTGATGCAGCTGTAGCCAGTTGATATGCATCCTTCAATCTCTCACGTAGAGCCTTTGTGTACTGCTGGACAGATTGGTGATCCTGGTTCAACTCTATGCCAAACGCAAAGTCGGTGGGCAATCTTGGTTCCCATCCAAACAGCAGAAATAATGGAGATTGTCCTGTCGAATCATGCTTTGTACGGTTGTATGCATGAACAAGCGAACCAATGTATCTCTTCCAGTCCTTCTTCTGTTCAGGCTTCAAAGTTCCCAACATATCGCACAGTGTCTGGTTAAACCTCTCTATCATACCGTTGCCCATTGGATGGTATGGAGTCATCCTGGACTTCTTGATGTTGAGCAGCTGGCAAAGTTCTTGGATGAGTTTACTTTCAAAGTTTGCTCCTTGATCAGAATGGATTCATTGAGGCATCCCATGGTGGTTGACGTAGTTGTTGTAAAACGCATCAGCGGTTGTTTTTGCCATCATATTCTTTGTTGGTATTGCTTGAGCGTATCTTGTGAAGTGATCTGTTATTACAAGAACGTGTTCATAGCCACCTTTGCACTTTTCAAGTTTCAAGAAGACTAGTTCCAAGGGTTGAGATGTCTTGATGCTCACCAAGGGTGCTCTGGAATTGGTAGCAGATTTCCTCCTTAAACATCTGTCACAGTGGGTTAGCTAGTATTCTACGTCCTTTGACATACCAGGCCAGAAGAATCTATCTCTGAGTAATGAGAATGTCCGATCTCGACCAGGATGTCCAATTTCGTTGTGGTAGCCTTGGAGAGCCTTCTCTATATATGCATCAGGTAGTACCAGTTGTTTTCTCTTCTGTCCTTCTATCGATACATGACGATGGAGAAGTCCTCGTTCCATGAAGATACGGTTGAAATAATGACCGCAGACCGAGTGAATATCTGTGATAACAATCGAGCGGTACGCGAGATGGTTATCACAGATATTCACGAGGTCGAGGTCATTATTTCACATACACCACATGGTTATGATTGATAAAGTGGCAAGTTGTTTAATTTTCATTAATTTAAATACGAAATAGGTACTTTACTTGCATTGAACGTTTTGAAATAGTCGTAATGTTGTAATGCTTGAGTGAATTCTACTCCGAACATTGCTTCACGTTCACGTGTACACTCCGCGAATTCACGTGCAAATCAATTGGTGTACATTCATTGTTGTTAAACAGAAATTCCTAGCAAGTAACCAACTGTTTCTTTTCGTTTTTACTTCAGAAACTACATCACCTTTCCATTGAATATATATGCAATAGAGATGATTTTTAAAACATTATTAAATTTATAAGATTGTTTTTGACAACATATTCGAAAACCGTGGCTGCACGGACGTTGTTCATTGCATCTTGTGATGCACGGACATCATGAATGTCATGTTGCCAAGCTATGTTTCTAACTTCACGTGCTGCACACAATCACAAGCGCGTAGTTGGGAGGAAGTGGCCAAAATGGAGTGGTCTGATGTTTCAAAAAAAAGTACACATAATAAGTGTTTCAAGGTCTGTTCGGAGCGAAACTAAGGTGAGTTACATTGTATTTTCATTTTCTGTTTAACCGTATTTGATAGTTTAGCTCATGTAATACGGCGTTTTCAAGTGACCAAACGAAATATAAACATGATGTTCTGATTGTTCACGATAGTGTTTCACCTTTCATTGACAGTATCATACAACTTTGCTTGACAAATCGTAATAATGATTTTCACCAGGGCGTGGGATGATTGTCTTGACCATTTTGACATTACCGTCTCGTATACTTTTGCATGTCATTTTGATTGACTTCAACAATGAATAGCTCGTTTTCGATAATCAATATCGAGTGTTAAATTGACATCGTTGATTTTCTTGCTATCAAAATTTATAATTTTATCATTTAGATATTTCGTAAATATTCTGCTATTAAGGATGCATCTAGTATTGTTCCATAATATTTTATTTGGCTTTAATACGTTCCAACATACCATAAGTGCGGATTTAAGTTCAAATCGTTTCACTCAACTTGCATACCAATCCCCAATCGTCAACTATATCATAACTATACTAGTTTCCAATTTAAATCGAGCAACGTCATTATACATACGTAGAAACCGAAACTACTAGTCCAATTTTGATGTACAGTACGAGTAGTCATGACCTATTCAACACAATTTGTCGTGATGTTGTGAGTCGATTATCACAAAAATGGCAATTTTCGTCAACAGTCAGTACTTCTTGATAAAATAACACCATTTATAACATTTGGCCTATGTGACCCCAAACGACGCAATGGATACACCTTTAGTAAAGTAAAAGTAAGTAGCCTATATCACACATAAACAAATCTACAAAATTAATACAAGATGAGACCCCTGTATGTTACTTATGTGTCACTTTTGTTTGTTTCAGGGACAACCAAACGAATTTAGGTGGAGTCGTCATTAAGAAAAGACAGCATCAAAGTTGACGATCAAATGAATTGCTTGAAAAGGGATCTTTCCGTGTTACTGACCATTGTTTTGTGCCATTTCCTGCAGTTGCAGAGAGGACCACCATCGATATTATGTGTTGAATTACGGGATATTAACACACTATAAGTGACTCATTTCATTGTACTTATAAAATGGATAACAAGAATGTGTGTGTGAACATGTAATATGAAATTAAAATGATGGTAAATTAATTATGTGGATTATGTCTCATGTTTTCTTTCATATACACGTATTTGCGATCTTTGATATTCTTTAAATCAGCTTATTTGTCATATTTTGTGTAAACTAAATGAAAATATTGGCCTGACAAAACTGACTGAAAAAAAATGATTTAAAGAATGTCGAAAATCACAAATAGAGGCAAAGGGTCATTTAGACCCGCAAGCCGAGGGTAAGTTTTTTTCGAGGTGCGATATGGTGAATATGGCGAGGTGAAGCCGAGACATGTTCACCATATCGAACCGAGAGGTCGGTTATCACGAGGTTGGTTATCTGATAACCAACCTTGATAACCGACCTCTCGGTTGCTTGGAGGTCGGTTATCTAAAAATAACTACCTCTGATATTGACCTGATAACCACACCACGTGGTGTATTGTCAAATATCCTGTGCATTGTGGAGTTTACATTGGTGGTTGGAATGATATCCCTTCGTGGTTTCCGTTTCTGTCTTACACAGTTGATCAATGGGCGCAGAGTATCATCCTGTGTCTGTGCCATCCTCAATCTGTATCTGTCATATTCCTTACATTGTAGGTCTTGTCCTTGATCTGGTTCTATGTCTACCACATCTGCAGACATGCACAACGACTCTATGTAGGAATCTATGTCTGAGCATATTCCCTCGTTGGTTGCTAGCTCTGCTTTGATTCAGGGAGGTCTTGAAAGTGCATCAGCATCACCATTACTGGTTCCTGGTCGGTAAACGATGTTGGCAGTTGTAGGCAGATAGAGCACCGAACCAACAATGTCCTGTAGCATCAAGCTTGGCAGACGTTAACACGTAAGTCAGAGGATTATTGTCGGTAAAAACGGTAAAGCTTCCACCATACAAATAATCATGAAACTTCTTAGTCACCTACCACATCTAGACGATGAGCTGAGTAGTTCCTTTCTGACTTACTGAGTCCCCGACTACCAAAGCTGATGACGTGCTTGTTTCCATCACTCTCATGGTAAAGTACAGCTCCAAGTCCGTGAGTACTTGCGTCAGTATGGAGCTCAAACTTATTGGTATAGTCTGGATAGCCGAGCACAGGTGGAGAAGATAGAGCATTCTTGAGCTGCTGAATGCAGCTTCCTGATCTGGACCCCAAATCCAAGGGCTAGCATCCACTATCTTCTTCATCCTTCCTTTGGTGCGTGTGGTTAGCATTAGACAGGAGGGTGGGCTTGCAATCCTTGCGAAGTTCTTCACGAATCTCCTGTAATACCCGGCAAATCCCAAGAATTGTCAAACTTGTTCTGGTGTCTTTGGTGTGGGCCATTCCTTTATTTTCTTAATCTTGTCCAAGTCAGTTTCAATTCCCTCAGAGGATACTACACGTCCCAAGAATTTGATGTTTTCTTTAAAGAATGAACACTTTTCAGGACTGAGCTTGAGGCCACATTCCCTTATCCTTTCAAAAACCATCTCCATTCTCTCGAGATGTTCCTCGAAGCTGTTAGCAAAGATGATGATGTCGTCGAGGTAAATTAGGCAAATATATTGAGATGTAGTCCTTCAAAACACTCGGCCATTAGACGTTGATAAGTGGTGGGACTGTTGCAGAGTCCAAATGGCATCCTATTGAACTCAAAGAATCCTAATGGACCAACTGAAAACGCTGTACGTTCCTTGTGTTCCTCGGAGATGCCAATCTGGTGGTAACCACTCTTCATGTCAAGAGTACTGAAATACTTGGCGCCTCTAAGTGCATCAAATAGTTCCTCTATCCTTGGTAAGGCATAACTGTCTTTAACAGCTGTCTGAAATCCACGGACATCCTCAACTTGCCATTCTTCTTCCGGAGTAACACCCCATTAGAGGACCAGGGTGAGTGAGAAGGTCTGATGATACCACAAGTAAGAAGCTGTTGCAAGTGATCTCTAACTTCCTGGTTCATTGAAGGAGGTATCCGACGGTGGCTCTGTTTGAAGGGGTGATCATCAGTTAACTCAATGCGATTTTCAACTCGATCCGTGAATCCAACATCGGTGTCCCCGGTGGAAAATATGTCCTTGAATTTCCTGATAGCCTCTTGTCCTTGAGCAAGTTGAGATGAACTCACAACTGCATCCTTGAAATCCAGTGATCAAAGTAGAGTGTCCTGAACTGGTTTTTATGAAGATGGCAAATCCTCAACTGACACAGGTTGAACTTCACACAGGATAGCTTTAGGATAGATGGTAACTGTTCTCGTGGTGACATTCGAGATCCGTACATCGAAATTCCTTCTTGGATGCTTGTTATCATAAGCAATGAGACTTGGTGCAATGTCTAAATCCTGTGGTATGGCTGATCCTTGAGTGGCGAGGAAAGTAGCACATGTAGGTTTATAAGGTAAAGTCCTGTCCAGATATCCGCTCACAACAACTTTTGTAGAATGGTCAAGGGCTTCCTCTCTGCTTTTTACAAGTGCAAGTTGTTGGTTCCTTCCGGCAAGTTCACATTCTCTGAGAGACATACATCTGAATGCAAGGTACCAAGGAGTGGTTATATCAGCCTTCTGAAGAAATCTGTATCCACGAGTTTTCTTGGAAATGGATAAGAGTGTCTCTAATATGGTTCCAAGCAGAATGGGGACTTTGGAATTATAGTCACTGTCAGGAACGACGAGAAATAATCCACTCCGTTCACAGTTTGTGATTCCTGGTACATGAAGTTGGACAACGACACTTCCTATGTACGGTAGAGGCTCTCCATCGGCGCAATCTACTTGTAGAATCTTATCCATGGCTTCTAGTGGGAACTGAGACAAATTGTTCCTGTGATATGATTCACTAATAGTGGATACAGTGACTCCAGTGTCGAGTAATACTGTGACTTGTCCTCCGTTAATCTGTATTTCCGTCTTGGTAGGCTAACCAACAAGTGTCTGTTGACTGTTCCTGGCTTGCATATTCCTATTCATCCCGTAGTTTCTGCAGTATCCAGCGTCGCGTATATGATCCACACAAATCAAGCATGAGTAGAATAAGTGTCCTTGCTGGCCACACCGAAAACAAATGGGTATCTCATAGCATCTAGTACCCATCCTGGCCTGAGAGTTCGCTGATGCTGAGGTGGCTTCAAATAACTTGCTTCCTGAGAGTAAGTATAAGGATCCTGTGGGTAAGAATGAGACATCCATTCCTGTTGCTGTCGTAGAGCTTTTTCCTGTTCTTGTTTTTGAGTTTTCAACGTAGTGAGTTGGTGTTGAAGTTCCATACAAGATGCTTTTAATGACTTCATTTCACTTGCGAAAGATAGTTCCTCTGTGTGTTTCCGTGGCGTCTGGATGTGGGAGGTGTAATCCTTCATCCATGATATGAGATCCTCGGTAGTGTTAGCACTTTGGTGAACTTGAAATTGATTGAAAGCCGATACAAGGCGCACAATTTCTTCCGTTGAAATTGAAGATGCCATTGCGAAGTAACACAAACAAAACAAGAACAAGAGTGTATGCAACAAAGTGAACATCAATGAAAAGAACAGGATTTTACTTCAAAAACATATCTTTTTAGGCAAAATTAACCTGTATCTTTGTGAAGTCTTAAGCACTAATGAAAACACAGTATCTTGCTTCAAAACCTTTGTTTTTAGGCACAATTAATCTGTATTTTTTAAAATGCTTAAGAACTAAAGTAACTAATTGTTGATTAAGTAACTAATTTACAAATTATTTACCTACTTAACACTATGGGTAGCTAACACTTAAATAATAATAATTATATCAATGCTGAAAACAAAATTGGATTATTACTGTTTAAATACGGTAGTGCTAATACAATTTAACTAAACTTAAAGTTAACGCTGGTTTAGAGTAATGTGCAGTGCATTATTGAATGTATATGAAGGAAAGTAGAGAACGCGTGGTAGAGAGAATGAAATGAAACAGTAGACACTGAATGAATAACTCAATAAGACAATAAAGAATTGACACAACTCCGAGGAAAATAAATGAACACTGACATTATTGATACCAACTTCAAAACACAAAACACAAAAACTGAAATAGTTTCAAACACCAGACACGAAATCTTAAGGAAATAACAAACTATTGCATGGGATATTATGAAAATAAAGTCTATTTAGAAACTTAATATTTCAATTTCCAAACACTCACTGACTTCTCACATCTTTATTCACACACAACGCTGCATATCATTCAAACATTATACGTATACAAGCAGGAGAATGCATAATTACATGATTAAATGAGCAGGCGCGCACAAAACAGGGTTACATCATTTCAGTCAACAGGTTTCCAACCTTATAATGTCTCAGAGACTATCAGCAGAGTACAATGTAGTACATGATTACAACAACAGGATTACACAACTTCAATCACAGGTAACACATCATCAGAGTCTCTCATTTAAGTGAACATCACAATGCTAGCTAGTATAGTCAATGTGAAAAGTTACCACAAGTCCAGAGTGCATCTTGGTAAATGTATATTTCTCCAGGAGGGGAGTTTCATTACGTCGTGTCCATGTCGTCCATCCTCACTGGGGGCTCCAGATGTAGCAGTATGTTGTCCTGGGGGTGTGTAGTGTGACCCGTAGACACTGCCAGGGTGTGGGTGACGACAAACAAATGAATACAAGAGTATTCAACCTTTA
The DNA here is from genome assembly GCA_936450465.1 of Gibbula magus. Taxonomy (NCBI): domain Eukaryota; kingdom Metazoa; phylum Mollusca; class Gastropoda; order Trochida; family Trochidae; genus Gibbula; species Gibbula magus. The sequence goes on along the minus strand of OW388293.1, from coordinate 61,187,402 downwards.
TTTCTAAAGGTGACGTATACAATGTATAAACCCTGAAACAATATAAAAAGCATATTGTAACATGATTTCGGTGTATCCTAAATTCTGATTGGTTGATTTGCCTATGTTGAATGACAATGAATACCAGCAAATTACTTGGGGCGAATCACCGCGAACAAATACATCATGTTCACAAGATCCGGCCCGACTCAAAATTTTATTTTTCTATTTCTCTTAAAATGTGCCCCTTACTCAAATTTCACAGGTGGCATTGTCATTTTCTAGCTTGTGTATAGCAGTATAGGTAACAAATAACTGTCAGAATTTATTAATTTCAAGTAACTAAAATGTTTTCGACTAGAAAGATTTGTCCAAGTTTGACGCCTTCTTCCATGCGGTTGCGTTTACGGAATGCCGTTGCCATGGCATGACGTCATAGTGATCAACCGTTTTGACGTCACAATGCTAGCGTCATTGTCACAATGGGTTAGGGCAAGTTTAAGATTTATATTCCTAGGTTTTACTGTGTTGATGTCGTAGATAAATGTTTATCGTCATCTAAAAGGATACGTGAATATGCCAATCCCTTGTCTACGTCTTTGTATGTATATTGTTCTATGCTCTGTTACATGTAAAACAAATTCCCATATGGGTAATAAAGTATTATTATTATTATTATTATTATTATTAGCGTCAGATGACGTAACTTACATTACATTACCATAAACATATAAATATGACACCGCATGACATGGCCGTACCTTACATCATAATGAATAAACACTATTCATTAGCAATACATTTATCATCAGTATCATAAATACATACATAATCTTACATATGTTACACATTGCATTCATAATTATAGCCTGTCAATGTTATACATGTTACATAATCATACAATATACAAAATGCAATCATATAATACACATACCAGGTGTATGGGTAGTAGTAGTAGTAGTTTATTCAGTATTAAAGGCCTCATGGCCAAGAGTACAATTACAAATACATTTTGCGGATGGACAGATGTATGTACAATTATAATATTACATTTCATAAGTATAGTATTATTACATTTCATACAGGCAGGTTGCGTTTCAGAAAGATTGCAACAGATTTCAATATTTGTACATTTGTTGTTGCTAAAAGTTGTTTGTATTTCAATTCTGATGGAAAAGTATGGTAATAACGAGGTATATACAATTCTCTTTGTACAGAATAGTATGGACATACGAGTAAAAAATGAAATTCATTCTGTATAACATTCAAATTACATTTACTACAAATGAGTACATTTCTAGGTATATCAACATTATATCGTTGTTGTTGAATGTTCAACTTGTGGCTTAAACAGCGAAATTTACATAAAATGCGTATAAGATCTTTATTGTTATTTAGTCTCAAGATGTATTTTTCTGGTTCAAGGGCAGACTTGATTGCTCCATAATCTTTTAGAAAAGATGATGTTGTGATTCTGGAATGCCAATTTTGAATTTCAATATCTTGGCATCTTTGTCTAAATTCTCCCATAAACATATCAATACTCCCACATTCTTGTACAATCCAAACATATGTAAATCCTGTACGGAATAAAAGTAGACGTACGTGCGTGACCCAGCTGCAGCTTCCATTATCATCTTGTAACTTTAACATATCATAACATGATTTGGGGTGACGATGATCGTCCATATGTAATAATCTGCACCAATATTTTATACATCTGCTGTAATAGTTAACACACAATTCTGTTCTTCCAATTTCACCAAGGACTGCTTTGGAGGAAATATTTTTATTTACACATAGATAACGTTTAAAAAAGAAGCATTGTATTTTCTCAATATGGGCACGATAAGAATGGCCCCAAATTTCACTACCGTATAATAATATCGGAGCGATTTTTCGGTCAAATATCGCTGAGGCGACTTTCAAAGACATATTTGGAAAATCATTAAACATTTTGAAAATAGGTAACGAGGCTTTCTTGGCTTGAAGACTTAGCGTTTCACATGCCTTGGACCATATCAATTTAGTGGAAAAGACAACACCGAGATATTTATAGTGTGACACCACTTCCATTTGGTTTCCATTATAAAACCATTTTTCAGATTTCTTTAGATAACCACCGTTTCTAAATACAACTATACATGATTTGTCTAGATTGACTTGGAAACCCCATTTCGAACAGAATCGATACAATGTATCAAGTTTTCTTTGCAAGCCAATTACAGTGTCATCAAGCAAGGTAACATCGTCTGCAAAAAGCAGTAATAAAATATCATTCAAACCATCTTTGACAAATATTCCTCTTAATCCACAATTATGCATTTCATCAACAAGCTCATTTATAAAAAAATGAACAGGGCTGGACTTAGCATGCAACCTTGCTTTACCCCTGATGCTGTTTCAAATATTTCAGACCTCTTATGTCCAACTTTAACGCAAGCTGATACCTTATCATACATATCTTTCAACAATTTGAACATTTTACCATGAACACCTTAAGTGAGAAGTACATATAAAAGCTTATTTCTATTTACAAAATCAAATGCTTTTTTAAAATCGATAAAAGCTGCATAAAATCTATGTTTGGGTTTTCGTAAATATTTTTGGCATAGAGATTGAAGTACAAATATGTTATCGACTGTTGAATAGTCAGCTCTAAATCCAGCTTGACATTCATGTAAAATATCATGTAATTCCATCCAGTTCCGAATTCTGAAGTCAAGGATCGAGGTAAATATTTTACCAATCATATTCAACAATGAAATACCACGATAGTTGTTAGGATCATCCTTATTACCTTTCTTATACAATGGTATAATCATTCCGATATTCCAGTTGTCTGGAAAAACGCCAGTATCTAACACAGTGTTAAACAGCAATTCCAAGTATGGCATAATGAAATTAGCATTTTTTAAAAACTCTGGTGGTATTCCATCAGTACCGGGGGATTTTCCTGTCTTAAGGGACTTTATGGCCTGTTCTATTTCATTTCTAGTTATTGAATCTGATAAGAAATCTTCATTATTACAATCAGAACAATCATGGCTTGTTACATAATCACGGGCGGTTTCATCAAAACCGTCATCGTGAAAATTAGATTCGGGATTGAGTAATTCCTTGAAATATGTAAGCCATTTACCCATCGGGATACAGTTACACCTTCCCGGACTAGTAGTAAGAGATTTTACCTTAGACCAGAACTTCTTACAGTCATCATCTGTGGCTGCAGCACATACCTCCTCTGCAACCAAATACTTATAATGTCTAGATTTTTCCCCGGGAGATTCTTTTGAAATTACGCTTTGCATCAATATAACTATTGAGATTTTCGCTAGAGCGACAATTCCGGAACATGTTTAAGTGGAAGAATTTTTTACTCTTAGCATGCTCGCAATCTTCATCAAACCACTCGGGTTGCATGAGCTTTTGCTCAGTTACTTTCGACTTGCTATAAACACGTAAATGACTTCCTGCATGTTGCATTAGTTCTACCAACTTGTCAGCTGCAGCACTGACGTTTAGGTGCAACAATTGTTGAAAGTCGTCAATGATTTTGGATGCAACGTCAGACGTTATATTGGTATCAAACCAAGAGTCGCTACTATTTCATGCCTTGAATTTGATAATGTTGTAACCTTCTATGGTTCCTCCGTTATCATCACTATCATCGTATGATCCTGCATCTACATGTACATCGAGACTTAAAGTGCACGATAGTGGTAAATGATCAGAGTCGGATCGAGAATGCACAGTCATGTCTAAGATGGCACTAAAACAGTTTGTTGAAGCCAGTATGTAGTCTACAAGACTCGACCCATTGTGGGTAATACAAGTAACGGACCCTGTCTCATCCCCTTGCTTTCTACCATTTACAATGTGTATGCCCCACAGTTTGCACGCTTCCAAGAGGGCGAGACCAAACTTATTAGTTACACTGTCTTCGCTTGCTCTAGGTTCCGCGAAGTAGTCAGGTAAATAGAAATCTGAGAGAGGGAGATAATCAATGTCATTGTCATTCTCAAGCAAATAATCATCATTAAAACCAACTCGAGCGTTAAAATCTCCGAAGAGTATTATTGGTATTTCTTCATTATATTTTGCTCTAATAGCAGCAAGTTTAGATTCTAGTTCATCAATGTCATTAGAACTAGGGTCATTATAAAGCGGGGAACCATCTGGTAGAATATAGAGGAAACCAATAATGAAACTATCATTGATATTAAAGAATACACAATTTTGCCATGTGGAAAATATTCTCACTTATAAATGACTAAAGGCGTTTCTGATGTAAACGGCAACTCCGCCAGAATATCGCCCATAATTGCTCAATCTTCTGGCAGGCGATGTATGACAAATATATTCAGTAAAGAGTGATTCTAGCTCGCTCTTATAATGTTTCATGGTTTCTACTAGACCAAAAATGTCAAATTGTTCACAGAACCGCATGAATGATGCGTCATGCAGGTGGGAGTGAATGCCCTGTACATTCCAAACAGCAATATTCTGAATCAGGTTGGATGTTGTAGTCGCATCTTCTGGCGTTATTGTTAGATCCGTGTGGACAGTTTGGCCACGGCCGTCTTCCTATACTGAAACTGACGCCCCCTGGGTACCCCCGGTGCCGTTCCCCCCGGGCCCAAGAGGCGTCCCTCCATGGGCCCCGCGGGAACCGCCCCTCGGTGTACCCCGGCGGGCGGTAGGGGGTCGATTACTGATCTTTCTTATGGCATCATTGTCAAGGACATAGACATCTCCCTCGATCACGAGCTTATCATACGAGAGAAATGCAGTTTTATCATTTTTACGAGCCTCTACCATATATGGTATAAGAGAAGCTCTTATCTTTCTAACTTTCTCAGTGTAATCATTTGCTACATGAAACAGTTCATTTCCTCTAAGTTTAGTTTTTGCGAGGTCAAAGATGCTTACCTTGTCTTTGTATGACAGGAACTTTGCAACTCCTTTTGTCTGGAGACGATTGGCCCGCTCGATGGGGACAGTATCTGCGTTGTCCATTCCAAGATGGTCACGGAGGAATTCCCTTACCAGTGTCTCTGTCTGAGACCACTTTTCCCCAATCACACTCTCTATCCCATGAATGATTAAGTTGTTCCTCCTGCTTTGCGCCTCTTCTTTGTCAACATGGTTTTCAAGTCTATCGAGTCTATCTTTGAGTTCAATATTTTCTGCTTTTAGCTTAGAAAACTCATCCGATATTTCTTTCCTTACCGTGTCGAATTTCTCATTGAGTTTGCTCATATCTGATTTTATCGATCTCAAAATATGTGTCATGTCGTCATCGTAGCTGTCGGATTCGCCGTTGTCAGAAGGTCCCTCGCTAGTAAAAGCGAGAGTAGACTGCCTGGTACCCATGTTGCGAGCACCCCTATTAGCAGTACCCCGTCCTTTAGGCCCTGGATTCAGCTCCACGTCGCAACAAACTTCTAGCAGGCGTCGGACAAATCGTCGTATGGGCCTAGGTTTCAAGGTGATGTAGATCACTACATCTCGTGCCCTCTACTTCATACAGCCATCATGTTATCTGCATGGCAGAAGTAACATCACAATATACTAAATGTTAGCATCACTCTCATGCACATATATCGCATTCATACATGGCAAGCTTCCTTAAGAAAGTAAAGAGATTATGATAACCTTTTATATTTATTTAGAGAGATCCCTACCACTATAATTACTAAGAAAGAATTACAAACACAATCTACTGTACTGTAGATCAACACTTACCTTACCAGATCTACTGTACTGTAAATCCATATCTATAATACACACACTCATAAATACAACAATTAAGAATCTTGAACATAAGGTACTTATTTCCAACATCATAGAAATAACCACCATACATTATTGCTACATCAATATATACAAACATGACACTACCACACAATAATATAAACTAACCTGAAGAAATGTGAATTCCCCGGAAGCGCAATCGGAATGCAAAGATCAAATGCAGCGTAAGAGGATAATCATCTGCACATGAAGTATGTGACGGACACTGTCCAGTCACATAGATACCCTTATATAGACCAGAGAGAAAGTAAGACAGAACAAAAGAGAGGACAGATTGATAGTTTGTTTCTATTGTCTGTGTGCGCTTGGCTTGTGCTGTGAGTGCAGACTTAATTAGTAAAAACAACAGGTTAGCTTGCTATACTAAAGGTTCAAGGTTTCAAGGTTTTTATTAACTCAATTGCACCTTTGGTGGTACATGAGCATAATACATTCAAATTTATATACAGAATAAATTGATCAAGATGGCGTATGCATATACACATATCATGCAGATACAAAATACAAGTAGGGCAATAAATATGTACAATGTGCAAATACTAACTAAGAGTTTTAGTAATCTTAAGGACATGATTAACTAACTAATATATTATGCTATACTAATGTATTATCCCAGCTAAACTAGACTAAATATAATAACTAACTATATACATTAAAAATATAGACTGCCACAGACATAGTCATCAACATCCCCCGCCAGACCCAAGAAATTGGAAAAAGGGCAAAAATTCGAGAAGAGATAATTGTGCACTTCACATTTTCATTCCATCAAGGTATCGATACCCTCAAGCCACACAACTGATTTGATCTTACCAGTTTCAATGAAAAGTTATCTGCTTTGAAGATACCTGAATCACATGGTTCTAATTGTCAAACTCTCAAGCCACACAACAAATTTGGTTCTCCAATTTGAAACAGTTTCTGAGAAAAGCTGTCCTCTTTTACCTGGATCAGAGTGAAAAAAAACGATCAAGGGCTTCTCGTTATCGAACTCCATCAAGGTATTTATGTCCTCAAGCAACACACCAAATTAAGTAATCCTATCTAAGACAGTTTCTGAGAAAAGCTGTCTCCTTTGGAGATACCGTTAACAAAGTCCAAAAATACGGAACAAGGACAACAACTCCGGAAAAAATAAGTGCACGCTTCCCATTTTCGAACTTCATCAAGGTATTTATGTCCTCAAGCAACAAACCATAAATTGAATGCATATCTGAAATCATGTGTCCCTACAAAGAAAGTAACTATAAGACCAAATGACAAACCATGGTTTGATTCAAGTTTAAGAAGAGAATGTAGGAAAAGAGATAGGTTACGCAGAAAAGCAAGAAGAACTAAAGTATTGGGTGATATTACGAAGTTCAAAAAGCAACGTCAAAAGTTTAACAATATGAAGTATTATGCAAAGGAAAACTTTTATGCCAATGTTGATAATTTCCTACTTGACTCTTATGTCGAAAATAAAACTTCATATTGGAAACTTCTAAGGTATTTAGTAAAACAATCCGGCTCGAGTACATGCATACCTCCTCTTAAATCTGATAATGATACAGAAAGCCCATCTTGTTTTTCTGATTATGAAAAAGCTGAAAGATTAAATGAATATTTCCAATCAATTTCAACATTACATGACAATAACGCTTGTTTACCATATTTCAACAAATGAACGGGTCCCATTTTTGACACACTTACTATTTCTAAATTTGAGATTGAAGATATCATTAAATGTTTACACGCGAAGACAGCGTCTGGCCCTGACAAAATAAGTCACCAACTCTTGAAAAATGTTGTATTCTCAATTAGCGATGTGTTACGTCTATTGTTCAATATGTCATTACAAACATGTGTGTATCTATCTGAGTGGAAGATTGCCAATGTCATGCCTCTTTTTAAGAAAGGTGATCCATCTCTTGCTTCAAACTATAGACCTATATCTCTTATAAGTTGTTCTGGTAAAGTATTTGAAAGAGTTGCATTTAAGCATTTGTTTAACTATTTTCATGCCAATAACCTCTTGTATAAATATCAATCTGGTTTTCAACCAGGACATTCCACTGTTCATCAGTTAATTGAAATGTATCACAAGATTTGTGAATCATTGGACAAAAAAGAAAACTTATGTATGGTATTTTGTGATGTGTCTAAGGCATTTGATCGTGTTTGGCACAGGGGATTGCTTTCAAAACTTGAAAGTTATGGAATAAGTGGACATTTGTTGGGATGGCTTGTTAGTTACATAACTGGTCGAAATCAAAGTGTATTTGTTAATGAATCATTCTCCAAGCTGAGAGCTCTAAACGCTGGTGTCCCTCAGGGGTCAGTGCTTGGTCCCTTTCTATTCAGTGTATATATTAATGACATAGCAGACGAATTAGATGGGTTTAACACGCTTGTTTGCTGATGATTCCTCTCTTGGTTACGCTTCACCAGAAACTAGACTAATTGAAATAAAGCTTAATGCCAATTTATGCAAGCTAAATCCATGGGGCAAAAAGTGGTTAATAAAGTACAACCCTGATAAAACTGAAGCTATCTTATTCATGATGAAAAACGAAACCGAAATGCCAAAACTATATTTTGATGGTGTTGAAGTTAAAATTGTTGACAAACATTAACATCTTGGAGTAATCCTTGCCAGTAATGGAAAATGGGCTGAACATATTGAAACAATAATAATAAAAGTTTCAAAAATGGTTGCATCCATGAGACTTTAGAAATATGTATTGTGCAAGGATACTCTCAATAAGATATATATCATGTTCATTCGGCCACATCTTGAATATGCAAGTGAAGTTTGGGACGGGTGTACTCAAGAACAGATTGGTAAATTAGAACAAGTTCAGTTACAAGCAGCAAGAGTAGTTACTGGTTTACCAAAATATACATCACATAAATTTCTATATTATGAAACTGGTTGGGAAACGTTACAAGAACGTAGAAGAAGACGAAAATTATGTTTGATGTTTAAGATTCAAAATGAAATTACCCCTTTATATCTTAATGATTTGCTTCCAAATAGTGTTGGTTCTGAATCAAATTACAATTTACGGACCTCACAAAATATATCAATTCCTATCACAAGACTTACACATTCCACTAAGTCCTTTTTTCCATTTACTATAAGTTCTTGGAACAATTTACCAATCACTGCTCGTAATGCAATAAGTATTTCAGAATTCAAACCACATATCAATGTCAATAACTTACAGGCGCCACAGTACTACTCGTTCGGTAAAAGAAATTTAAACATAATTCATACCAAGTTGTGCTATTCAGTCAGTAGTTTAAACTTTGACTTATAAAAAGTTGGAATTAAAAGTCATCCCAGCTGTGCATGTGGTTATCCTGTTGAGAATTCTTATCACTACTTGTTTGAATGTCCTTTGTACAAACAACAAAGAGTGAATCTTATGTTGGCTTTAGAGTGCATTTGTACATCAGCGCGTATTCCAGTTAACCTTACACTTATGCTAGAAGGAAGTGCAGACCTATCACCATGTCAAAATACAAATGTGTTTAAATCAGTGCAATTATTTATCAGTGAAACTAAACGATTTGTATAGCATATTATATTAGTAATAATCTATGTCAGCCTTTTTGGCTTTCTCTCCTTTCTTGTCCATTTTCTGTCATCTTTATTTGTAATAATGTAAATTATCTATGTACATACCAAGGAGAAGGTGTTCTAAGTTGGAGAACTTGTTCCTGATCCTTTTCTTATTGTAACATGATTTCGGTGTATCCTTGATTCTGATTGGTTGATTTGCCTATGTTGAATGACAATGAATACCCGCAAATTACTTGGGGCGAATCACCGCGAACATATGTACATCGTGTTCACAAGATTCGGCCCGACTCAAAATTTATTTTTTCTATTTCTCTTAATATGTACTCCTTACTCAAATTTGATAGGTGGCATTGTCATTTTCTAACTTGTGTATAGCAGTATAGGTTACAAATAACTCTCAAAATTAATTAGTTTCAAGTAACTAAAATGTTTTTAACTAGTAAGATTTATCCAAGTTTGACGCCTTCTTCCATGCGGCTCTGATTACCGAATGCCGTTGCCATGGCATGACGTCATAGTGATCAACCGTTTTGACGTCACAATGCTAGCGTCATTGTCACAATGGGTTAGGGCAAGTTTAAGATTTTTATTCGAAGGTCTTTTACTGTGTTGATGTCGGAGATAAATGTTTATCGTCATCTAAAGGATACGTGAATGTTGTGAAGTGAACATAGTTGTGTGACACTGTTTGAGCTTATGTGTAAATTGTTGCTAATGTACATATTACGCCGAGTATTTCCATTTGTTTTGACCTGATCACACCTCTTACAAAAATGGAACAGTCGCAAAGTACTTTCCACTCAGAGATAGGTACGCAAAAAAAGAGTTCGTTTCAAAACGCCTGATAACTAATGGTCATGTTACAATATCGATAAATAGTTGCGTTTGTAAAATTTCCGGGATTCATTGCAAATTTCATCGTTTAAAACCTCCGGCTAACGCCGTCGGTTATAAACTAAATTTGCGGGTGTTGAATAGCAATGAATCCCCGGAAATTTTACAAACGCAACTATTTATCTTATAATTGAATAAAATATGTTTAAACTAAACCAAATTTGGTAATCCTATCATAAATGGTTTCTGAGACGGACGGACGGACGCACGGACGGAGCCCAAACCCATATCCCCCTTCAACTTCGTGGCGGGGGATAATAATAAACACGCCAATAACAATAAAGATTCTGCCCAAAGGACTGAATCCTTAATTAGTTTGTGAAATATTGGATTTTTTTTTGGTGTTGGATTCTTCCAAACTTAGTGAATGAAGACTTAAGAAATACATTTGGACTCCTTTGATACCTTTTCAGATGATTTAGGGCACTTTTCTGCATTCCAATAGGTGAAAAAGCCTTTTTTTATTGTCGAAAGCAACGATAAAATGATTCAGCCTAAAGCATCACTAGGTGAACATAAGCTATTTATTACCTTTACAAATATTTATTATTTTGTAAATATCATCTTTAATAGATATTTAATCTTTATAAATTTCATCTTTAATCTGTATTAAATATTTGTAAATATTTGTAAATGTTTGTAAATATTATTAAATATTTGTTTATATCATCTTTAATCTGTATTAAATATTTGTAAATATCATCTTTAATCTGTTTTAAATATTTGTAAATATCATCTTTAATAATGTTGTAAAGGTTTGTAAATATCATCTCTAATCATGCTGTAAAGGTTTGTTTATAGAATCTTAATGTCTGTAGTAATTAGTGAAGGTGACTGATACCACGGGGGACGGGTGAGTTGGGAAAGTCAGCGTGCGGGTAGAAAGAAGGATGATGGTGTGGGTTGGGATTTTGGCTTTTGGGGTCGGGTTTTTTTGGGGTCGGCGGACTGCAGGGATTGGAGGGGAGGGGGGGGGGGGGGGGGGTCGGTTGGTTAGGGGTTGGAGGTTTGGGGTGATTTGTGTGGACTGAATAGAGATTGAGGGTAAGAAGAGGGAGTGTATGTTGGAAGTGGGGGTGGTTAAGTTGTGAAGTAGGGTGATTGGGGTTTCGTTGTGGTTGGCGTTCGTGTGTGGGGTGGTGCAGGGGATACCATTTTTCTGTGTTGAGCTGGAGGGTGAGAGGCATGAGTGCGCGTGTGTCTGTAGGGATGGAGTTTGGCGGCAGGCGTTGCCTGTGTTGAGTTGGGGGTGAGAGGCGAGTGCATTTGTATGTATGTTTGAGGGGGTAATACTGGCGAGGCGGGTGGCTGCCGAGTTGGGGTTGCGGGTGTTGACTGTGTAGAACTGGAGGGTGATGGGAGGTAGATTTGGGTTAGAGTCAGTTGTGGCGGGCGTTGCCTGTGTTGAGTTGGATGGTTGGAGGGGAGTGCATGTGTATGTATGTTTGCGAATGTTGACTGTATAACTGGATGATGAGAGTGGTGTAAGTGCGTGTACATTAGCCAGGATAATAGTCGTTGATTGTGGGTCAATTGGGATTGTGGTATATGGTACTTGACAGGTTTAGGAGTGCGTATTTGAACAGTGGTTGAATTTCATTGTATGTGTTCATATAGAGGCACAGTTTGTAATCTGCCCTAATGTTAGGAGTTGTGAAGGGTGGGTGATAAAATGATAGGTGAAGATGGGAGCTTGGGATAGTCAGTAATGAATATAGTGAGTGACTGGGGGTTGGGAGAATGGATCGAGCCGGCCTATGGTGCAGATGAGGATGTAAGATGACTAAGGCAGGGTGGATATGGGGAGGTAGAATGCCAGTCAGGGGATATACTGGGAGCTGGGGATACATGTGCCTAGCGGTAGAGGCAGGTGTGAGAGCTTAAATGTCTATGCTGAGAACATAGACAATGACTAAGACATAAAATGTAACACATGAATGGTTTGTTTAGTGTATAGTTGTATTCAGTGAAACTTATAGTTGATTATGGGTGTAACACGTGATTCAACAGTTATATCAGGGTCAAAAGACACTAAAACATAGTCATAGTCAAGATGTATCATAGATTTAGCGATCAATGTTTGGGTTTCCAACATCATTTTAATTTCGAAAGTGCTACATTGCATTCTTGTATAATTCCAAAGATTACAGACGCATGCTAGATTTACAATACAAATATGTATAAAAGCTTCAAATATAGTAAATGTGATAAGTCTAAACATAGAAAGATTAATAATTATTATTATTAACCATATAAATGGTCTTTTCATACTATTTTCCTCGTTTTATGCGTGAGTGGTTGTATAGTATATGTCATTCCAATGTCATTCTGTTCTCAAATACAAAGCTGTACTACCATACTGTAAATGTACCAAGTATCGTTAAGGATAACAGTATATAACGAACCGTATTGAAATTGTGAACTGCACAGATTATGTAGATCCTTTTGAAGAGCGAGTTTATTGGTGCAATAAATTAATTAGGGAATAGGTGTTTGTACCGATAACAGTGATTAACGATCCGTAACGGAAATGTGAACTGCCTAAATTCTAAACATCCTTTTGGATAGCTTGTTTATTGTGGCAATAACTTAATTACAGAATTAGTGCTAGCTTCATTGACAAATTAATTGTGGGTTATTCATATTAGTAAATTTTGTGCAGAAATTAAAAATGTCAGTGTTTCAGTGTTGAAAATCTATATTAGCTTTATCATATAAGAACCACTTGTAAAATGCATGTGTTCAAATATTTGAACTCGATATACTGTCTCTACTGAAATGTGCTTATGTGTAAATAATAGTATTTCAATCAAAATGTGTACTTCCTATTAGATTTAGTTTATTTCATTTTGGGAGCATATTCCTCATATAAACATTAGAAGAACGACTTAGCTTTTACCACTGTGTTACTTTTCAAACATGAACTCTTTTTATATTAAGTCATGTGTAGCTTAATCTTAATTTTATGTTTGCATATAACATTTATAACTGTACATAAACGAATTTAAATATGTGATCGAATACAGACAGAGTCAACAAACAGGCAAAATGATAATCAAGGGAGAGTTAAATGCGTTTAATATTCCCTTTAATAACAAAATAAGATAAGCATATAAGCATATAACGATGTGATTCATATAGAGCTTAGTCCAACCCGAAAACTATATTTCACGTTTAACAATGTATACTGCGGTTAAATTCACTTTCATTATATATTCCTGTAAATGGTCAGGTAAATTTAGTTTCTAATTAGCATAATGTATGAACAAGTAATTGTGGAAACACCCTTGTATTTTTTCTAATTAAATACGAGAAGCACTTGCGCAATGAACATATGTCAATTAATAATAATTAATTAATGTATTTGTAAAATGTTATTGTTTTCTCAACAAAATTGTAATGTTTAGATGCATTGTACATGGGTCGAGGGCCTATTAACGGAAATAAAAGAATTGAACTATAATATACCATACAACAGAAACAGAACACTATTTATAGATAGGTAAGTAAATAAACATTTGTTCGGTGTCATTATAATTGTGTCATTTTGCAATGATATTCTCTCTCTGCGACCAGACTGTAGTCGACTGCAATCAGTACCGGTAAATATATATGCGACCCACGGTAATGTTATCACTGCTCTATTACTATGCACATAATATAGAAGGCGAAGAACAAACTCATTAACTATAAAAGGGTTGTGTCACTGAACATAATTATAACATACAAACGGATATGAATAAACATGCAACATGTGCTTACCCATCAGGTTTGACCTATGAGACACTCAATTACTAATAACGTGATCAACATTTATATTATTTTAATAAATTTCCATCCACATATCATTACAATACAGCAAGAATGATTGAATAAGTTTGTATCTATAATTATTGAGTCATGCACAGATAATAGGTAGAAAACGTTAAATGTGTGATGACTATTTTGTAAAACAGTAAAATATAAAAAAGAAATTACATAAAGTTAAGATAAAGTGCCGTAAAATAATGGATAGACTTCTCAAATATGTATCCAAATTACACATACGCGCCCAAAACACTCATAAAAGTACACATAACATAAAACTATATTTTTTACAAACATGAGATAGCGTTACTACAGTTAGTAAGAACAGATTAAATTGTTCAATTACTTACCATTCTCGTGTATTGCACAGGATGTTTTATGACCCGCAATTGCTATCTTTAGATGGACTCAACAGCGTGTATTCGCGACTTCGCATACATGTATATTCGGTTGTGTATTTGTGAAGTCTGATGAGAGTAGTCTCTGATCAATACACATTCACGTGTACACTGTATATAGGACAAGCATTCATTCTTCAACAAATTAAATTGTATTACCGGTATCAAGATAGCTAACATAGGTTTTCTGTTTTATTGTTGTCCCATATGTATATACTGTCTGTTTTGCAATTGTGTAAGGGTATGATTTGTAAGTATGTTAATATTTTCAATAAAAATAATAAAATATGTCATGTTCTGTCCATCGTTCTTCGTTTTAGGATCACAAATTAAAACTGGTGTTTACGTGTATATGACGCAAGAGCGTGTCTACTGATTTAAGATATTAAGAATTATTATTTAAAAAATGGAAAATATCGATGATAGGTATCGTTTGTGGAAATAAATTGAAACCGACTTAAGATGTGACAAAAAGTTTTGAATTTGTATTTGTAAATATAAAATGTATAAATGTATGCTTTGCTTATGACGCATATTATATTAAAACTGAATGCGTGTGCTATGTAGTACGTTCGCAGCAAACGGCCTACTAATAGCTTTAATATATATATCATACTGATGCAAATGAACACAGCTGGCAAGTTCGTATGAAATGTCACATGCAGAACATTAAAGTATATCATGCTTGTTTTCATATTGTTGCAGACAAAATCCAAAAAAGCTCACAGTTGTCATGTATACAGCTTTGATTTCTTAAAATTAGTTAAAGATACATTTTCAATAACGAGTACGCATCCTTAAATATGTCCCGTTAACACGCATTAGTTAGCTGATATGAGAAATATGTATTGTCAAGTGGATTGTCTTATATTTGGTTGAATCAAAATGTTGGTGACAGGTAAATATATTTGTTTATGTTTAAAGGATATGTTTATACAAATTGGTCCGAAACAATTAATTCATCAATTTATTTAAATCATTACATCATTTCAAATCGGGGTTTTGGCCAGACTAGTATTTAAGTTTTCTTAGTGATAACTCTTACGAAATCTATGAACATTTAGAATCGCATTACACTCCATAAACGATGTATAATCTACTTATTTATAATGTATCTGAAAATACTTTGCCATGTTTATAAAAAATATGATGAAAACTCCGGGGGAAATAATTATCGATGTCACGTCATCTCAAGCCATCATGCTGAAACATGAATTGTACTTTGGGGCTGATTGTTTGGGCCTTATACATTGAATAAACCTGTCTGTAAGTGCTCCTTTCACAAATAACTATTGCATACATGTTTTAACGATACATCAATAAAACATGCATTAATTTAACCGTCCGTCTGTCCTACCAGACATTTTATAAATGACATAAAAAACATTTCAACTGTATCGATTCAGGGTAATGAACCGAGAAAACGTTTTACAAGGTTTAAAACAATCCAGTATGAATGGGTAAATTGTTTACGTGTCACGCATACCACTGCAGGGTATACACGTTTAAGTTCCAAAGATATAATTGATAAGCCAAAGCTTCAAAAGAAGAAGAATCTGTAGTAAAATGTAAATAATATAAGTGATTATAAAATATAGAGATAGCATTACAGTATTAACGGACATCATATGGTTTAATATTAAATCAAATAATAACCAGTTTTAACTGGTTACATATACTTACCACTTTTACTCCGACAAAGAATCTTGTACAAATAAACAACGGTATCCCAGAGAGCTAATATACGCAAAATTTAAGATAATTGTCATTATTCATTTAAGGTAACATAAGAACAGGAAGATTTTCTGGATAACAATTTCTTAAGTGTGAAAATACACGACGTTTCGGAGTACATACTCACTCCTTCATCAGGTGGAATGTAAGGAAATAACACAATACTAAAAAGTTCTTATCCAGAAAATCTTCCTGTTCTTATGAATACCACTTCTAAATGCCCTTCAAATACCTAAGGTAACATACATAGCGATTTTCTAAATACGAAATATTCAAAGTTTTATGACCCGCAATTAAGCTAACACTGTCTGGGTGACTGGGCAACTAGCTGTGGTTGTGTATTCGGATGTATATTCCTCAACTCTGATGAGAGGGTTATATTTAAATACCAATACACATACACAAAGAAATGTCATTGACATAAGCAGAGGAAAATGAAATATCTAGATATATCTAGCGTAGGTATTTCCAGTCTGCAATTATGAACATGTATATATAACACTGGGAAAACACAAGCTATTTATTACCTTTACAAATATTTATTATTTTGTAAATATCATCTTTAATAGATATTTAATCTTTGTAAATATCATCTTTAATCTGTATTAAATATTTGTAAATGTTTGTAAATGTTTGTAAATATTATTAAACATTTGTAAATATCATCTTTAATCTGTATTAAATATTTGTAAATATCATCTTTAATCTGTTTTAAATATTTGTATATATCATCTTTAATAATGTTGTAAAGGTTTGTAAATATCATCTCTAATCATGCTGTAAGTTTGTTGATAGCATCTTAATGTATGTAGTAATTAGTGAAGGTGACAGATACCATGGGGGATGGGTGAGTGGGGAGAGTCTGCGCGGGGGTAGGGGGAAGGATGGAGGTGCGGGTTTGGATTTTGTCTTTTTGGGTCAGGTTCTTTTTGGGTCGGGGTCGAGGTTGGTGGACTGCAGGGATTGGAGGGGAGAGGGGTGTCTGTTGGTTAGGGGTTGGAGGTTTGGGGTGACTGATGTGGACTGAATAGAGATTGAGGGTTAGAAGAGGTAGTGTATGTTGGAAGTGAGGGTGGTTAAGTTGTGAAGTAGGATGACTGGGGTTTCGTTTTGGTTGGCGTTTGTTTGTGGGGTGGTGTAGGGTATACCATTTTTCTGTGTTGAGCTGGAAGGCGAGAGGCATGAGTGCGCGTGTGTCTGTAGGGATGGGGTTGGGCGGCAGGCGTTGCCTGTGTTGAGTTGGGGGTTATAGGCGAGTGCATTTGTATGTATGTTTGAGGGGGTAAAACTGGCGAGGTGGGTGTCTGCCGAGTTGGGGATTGCGGGTGTTGACTGTGTATAACTGGAGGGTGATGGGAGGTAGCTTTGGGTTAGAGTTAGTTGTGGCGGGCGTTGCCTGTGTTGAGTTGGAAGGTTGGAGGGGAGTGCATGTGTATGTAAGTTTGCGAATGTTGACTGTATAACTGGAGGATTAGCCAGGATAGTAGTCGTTGATTGTGGGTCAATTGGGGTTGTGGTATATGGTACTTGACAGGTTTAGGAGTGCGTATTTGAACAGTGGTTGAATTTCATTGTAGATGTACATGTAGAGGCACAGTTTGTAATCTGCCCTAATTTTAGGAGTTGTGAAGAGGTTGATCTAGGGTGGGTGATAAAATGATAGGTAAAGATGGAAGCTGGGGATAGTCAGTAATGAATATAGTGAGTGACTGGGGGTTGGGAGAATGGATCGACTCGGCCTATGGTGCAGATGAGGATGTAAGATGACTAAGGCAGGTTGGATATGGGGAATTTGATGTAGGGAGAATGCCAGTCACGGGATATACTGGGAGCTGGGGATACATGTGCCTAGCGGTAGACAAAGGGGTGAGAGCTTAAATGTCTATGCTGAGAACATAGACAATGACTAAGACATAAAATGTAACACATAAATGGTTTGTTTAGCGTATAGTTGTATTCAGTGAAATTTATAGTTGATTATCGGTGTGACATGTGATTCAACAGTTATATAAGGGTCAAAATACAGTAAAACATAGTCATAGTCAAGATGTATCATAGATTTAGCGATCAATGTTTGGGTTTCAAACATCATTTTAATTTCGAAGTGCTACATTGCATTCTTGTATAATTTCAAAGATTACAGACGCATGCTAGATTTATTATACAAATACGTATAAAAGCTTGATGTATAGTAAATGTGATTAGTCTTAACATAGGAAGATTAATAATTATCATTATTGACCATATAAATGGTCTTTTCATACTATTTCCCTCGTTTTATGCGTGAGTAGTTGTATAGTATATGTCATTCCAATGTCATTCTGTTCTCAAATACAAAGCTGTACTACCATATTGTAAATGTACCAAGTATCGTTAAGGATAACAGTATTTAACGAACCCTATTGGAATTGTGAACTTCATAGATTATGTAGATCCTTTTGAAGAGCGAGTTTATTGGGGCAATAAATTAATTAGGGAATAGTTGTTTGTACCGATAACAGTGATTAACGATCTGTAACGGAAATGTGAACTGCCTAGATTCTAAACATCCTTTTGGATAGCTTGTTTATTGTGGCAATAAATTAATTACAGAATTAGTGCTAGCTTCATTGCCAAATTAATTGTTGCTTATTCATATTAGTAAAGTTTGTGCAGAAATTAAAAATGTCAGTGTTTCAGTGTTGAAAATCTATATTAGCTATATAACATAAGAACCATTTTAAAATGCATGTGTTCAAATACTTGAACTCGATATACTGTCTCAATCAAAATGTGTACTTCCTTAAGATTTAGTTTATTTCATTTTGGGAGCATATTCCTCATATAAACATTAGAATAACGACTTTGCTTTTACCAATGTGTTACTTTTCAAACATGAACTCTTTTGATGTTAAGTCATGTGTAGCCTTGTTTAGAGATATCTTAATTTTATGTTTGCATATAACATTTATAACTGTACATAAACGGATTTAAATATGTGAGCGAATACAGACAGAGTCAACAAACAGGCAAAATGATAATCAAGGGAGAGTTAAATGCGTTTAATATTCCCTCTAATTATAAAATAAGATAAGCATATAACGATGTGATTCATATGGAGCTGAGTCCAACCCAAAAACTATATTTCACATTAACAATATTTGTCTACTGCGGTTTAATTCACTTTCATTATATGTTCCTGTAAATGGTCAGGTAAATCTAGTTTCTAATTAGCATAATGTATTAACTAGTAATTGTAGGAACACCCTTGTATTTTTTCTTATTACATACGAGAAGCGTTTGCGCAAAGAAAATATGTCAATTAATAGTAATTAATTAATGTATTTGTAAAATGTTATTGTTTACTCAACAAAATTGTAATGTTTAGATGCATTGTACATGGGCCGAGGACCTATAAAATAATTGAACTTTAATATACCATATAACAGAAACAGAACACTATTTATAGACAGGCAAGTAAATAAACATTTGTTTGGTGTCATTATAATTGTGTCATTTTTTAATGATATTCTTTATCTTAGAGATTTCTTTTAATCTCTCATTTTAAACAAATGTCGGGCTGACAGAAAGATAATGTAAAAACCTAAAACTTGTTACACAATGCCATTATGTTGTTCTCTCTCTCTCTCTCTCTCTCTCTCTCTCTCTCTCTCTCTCTCTCTCTCTCTCTCTCTCTCTCTCTCTCTCTCTCTCTCTCTCTCTCTCTCTCTCCAATATAAAGACATCAGTTCAGTTTAAAAGAGTACGTCTTTTTTTAGTAAATTTTGGCAATGGTTGAATACCAGAGCGACCACACTGCAATCAGTACCGGTAAATATATATGCAACCCACGCTAACGTTATCACTACCCTATTACTATGCACATAATGTAGAAGGCGAAGAACAAACTCATTTACTATAAAAGGGTAGGGTCACTGAACATAATTATAACATACAAACGGATATGAATAAACATACAACATGTGCTAACCCGTCAGGTTTGACCTATGAGACACTTAATTACTAACTACGTGATTAACATTAATATTATTTTAATAAATGTCCATCCGCATATCATTACAGTACAACAAGAATGATTGAATAATTTTTTATCTATAGGTATTGAGTCATGCACAGATAATAGGTAGACAACGTTAAATGTGTGATGACTATTTTGTAAAACAGTAAGATATGAAAAAGGAAATTTCATAATGTTAGATAAAGTGCCGTATGACACATACGAGCCCAAAACACTCATAAAATTACAAATAACATAAAACCATATTTTTTACAAATATGAGATAGTGTTACTACAGTTAGTAAGAACAGATTACATTTTTCAATTACTAACCATTCTCGTGTATTGCACAGGATGTTTTATGACCCTCAATTGCTATCTTTAGATGGGCTCAACAGCGTGCATGTATTCGCGACTTCGCATACATGTATATTCGGTTGTGTATTTGTGAACTCTGATGAGAGTAGTCTCTTCTTTGACCAATACGCATTCACGTATACACTGTATATGGGACAAGCATTCATTCTTCAACAAATTAAATTGTATTATCAAGATAGCTAACATAGGTTTTCTGTTTTATTGTTGTCCCGTATGTATATACTGTCTGTTTTGCAATTGTGTCGGGGTGTGATTTGTAAGTATTTTAATATTTTCAATAAAAATAATAAAATATGTCATCTTCTG
The DNA here is from genome assembly GCA_936450465.1 of Gibbula magus. Lineage (NCBI taxonomy): Eukaryota > Metazoa > Mollusca > Gastropoda > Trochida > Trochidae > Gibbula > Gibbula magus. Next base: position 61,166,524 of record OW388293.1, on the reverse strand, counting down.
TCCATCGTTCCACGTTTTCGGATCACAAATTAAAACTGGTGGAATCAATCAAATATTTACGTGTACATGACGCAAGAGTATGTCTACTGATTTTAGATATTTAGAATTATTATAAAAAAACGGAAAATAACGATGATATGTATCGTTTGTGGAAATAAATTGAAACCGACTGAAGATGTGACAGAAATTATGAATTTGTATTTGTAAATGATAAAATGTATAAATGTATGCTTTGTTTATGAAGCATATTACATTAAAACTGAATGCGTGTGCTATGTAGTACGTTCGCAGCAAACGGCCTACTAATAGCTTTAATATATATATCATACTGATGCAAATAAACACAGCTGGCAAGTTCGTATGAAATGTCACATGCAGAACATTAAAGTTTATCATGTTTGTTTTCATATTGTTGCAGACAAATCCAAAAAGCTCACAGTTGTCATGTATACAGCTTTGATTTCTTAAAATTAGTTTAAAGATACATTTTCAATAACGAGTACGCATCCTTAAATATGTCCCGTTAACGCGCATTAGTTAGCTGATATGAGAAATATGTATTGTCAAGTGGATTGTCTTATATTTGGTTGAATCAAAATGTTGGTGACAGGTAAATATATTTGTTTATGTTTAAAGGATATGTTTATACAAATTGGTCCGAAACAATTAATTCATCAAGTTATTTAAGTCATTACATCATTTCAAATCAGGGCTTTGGCCAGACTAGTATTTAAGTTTTCTTAGCGATAAGTCACTCTTACGAAATCTATGAAAATTTAGAATCGCATTACACTCCTTAAAAATACAACATTTTAGGAAGGACTATTACATACTGGATGATCTATGATGTTCTAATGATTCTTCTGATCGTGCAATCCATAAAGGATGTATAATCTACTAATTTATAATGTATCTGAAAATACGTTGCCATGATTTGATGAAAACTCCGGGGGAAATAATTATCGAAGTAACGTCATCTCAAGCCGTCATGCTGAAACGTGAATTGTACTTTGGGCCAGATTGTTTGGGCCTTATATATTGAATAAACCTGTCTGTAGGTGCTCCTTTCACAAATAGCTAGTGCATAAATGTACACCAATAAAACATGCATTAATTTAACCGTCCGTCTGTCCTACCAGACATTTTATAAATGACATTACAAACATATCAACAGTATCGATTCAGGGTAATGAACCGAGAAGACCTTTTTACAAGTTTTAAAACAACTAGTATGAATGGATACATTGTTTACATATCACGCATACCACTACAGGGTATACACGTTTAAGTTCCAAAGATTAAATTGATAAACCAAAGCTTCGAAGGAAGAAGAATCTGTAGTAAAATGTAAATAATATAAGTGATTATAAGATACAGATATAGCATTACAGTATTAACGGACAGCTAATACACGCAAAATTTAAGATAATTGTCATTGTTCATTTAAGGTAACATAAGAACAGGATTATTTTCGGGATAACAACTTCTATAGTGTGAAAATACAGGACGTTTCGGAGTACCTACTCACTCCTTCATCAGGTGGAATGTAAGGAAATAACAAAATACTAAAGAAGTTGTTATCCAGAAAATCTACCTGTTCTTATGAATACAACATCTAAATGCTCTCAAAGACCTAAGGTAACATACATAGCGATTTTTTAATTACGAAATATTCAATGTATTACGCGTAATTTCTCGCCTGGTTTATGACCGGCAATTAAGCTAACATTGTCTGGGTGACTGGGCGACTAGCTGTGGTTGTGTATTCGGATGTATATTCGTCAACTCTGACATACACAAAGAATTGTCATTGACATAAGCAGAGGAAAATGAAATATCTAGATATATCTAGCGTAGGTATTCGAGTCTGCAATTATGACCATGTATATATAAATCGCCATCCATGAATTTATTTGAGCAGGATAATATGAAACATCACCCCATCCAAACTGTTTTAAACCGGAACACGAGACTTTGGCACATGTGTGCTTATTTTATGTTTTCATTTGATTTTATGATTTGTAGTAATACATGTTCAACTTCTATACATACCTTATAGTATCGTTGTTTACACAACTGTGGACAGTTATCTAGGTCTATATTGTTTATATATTTTATTTAATAATTTTATTTGTAGTTTAGAAAATAGTCATACCTTTCACATCTATAACATGTAATTGTCATTGCAATTTTACAATTCGACATTCAAATTTTGTTTTAACAGATAATGAAACATTCATGGGCTAGTGTACAGCAATAAATTACCTAATCAAGTCAAATTGCAAAGCTATTTGATGTTCAAGCAATGAACGTTGATACAAAGGCGCATACTGGTACCTCTTTTTCATCATAACAATTAGTTTAGATACCCATATGAAAGTGTCTATAGCGATTGATGATAGATGAATAGCTGAATATGGCTGCAGTACAAGATAACCGAATCAAGTGTAACAGTCCACCAGGAGACCCGTTAGAATACAGCGAATACACATGTTACATAACACCGACCGGAACGCATCGTTTAACAAGTTGTTCTGATAGGCATTTACACGTGACGCTTGCTCCTGCATATAGCCAGGTACTCCCCTCTGATTACAGAGTCCCTGGTTGACCGCCGTCAGTGAAGCTCAGCAAAAAGGAGATTGACAAAAAGAGTCATTGCAAAATGAAATACAGATGTATATAATGTTACAACTTGACAGCATTATCATCATGATAACCGCTGCATTAGCTTGCGACATAACAATACAAAATTTAATTTGTATTATGGCAGTATGAAACTTCCTCCAATAACAGAAACTCTTCCGCATACAATCTTAAAAATAAAGAACAGCCGGAACAACAAGTATTAGTATTTTAATTTAATACACTTAAACAACATGTGTTGAATTTCTATCATTAATCATTAACATTCAAACGTATACACTTTAATAAGAGTTAGTAGTGTGATAGTTGTAATGAGCCTATCGGCCTATGATAAATTACAATCGTGATACCATTTCATCTATTCATTAAATATAAGACTGTGAAGTGATTATGTCAAAATAATCGGATGAAACATCATGGAAATAGCTAATTTCGTAAGTGAAGGTTTTAAATAAAACTTTTGTTATAAAGAACAAGTGTAAAGGTATTAACATTTAAAGCTTTAACTTAACGTAAACCACAATCTTTGTTGGCCATTCTTGTAGATGCTATCTGTGTTTGAATTTGTCATAAAAAATAGTGCCGAGATACTTATACTCTGGGACAACTTCTATGATGGAATTGTCAATGAGAACAGGCTTATAGTTGTCTTTCTTTACTGTTTAATCTATATTTAATCTCATTGCCTTTATTTTCCGGGTATTAGAACTATAAGGTTGTCTCAGCACCATATACAAAGACGTTATTTGGCCTTATGGCAAGTGAAGTATACATTTATTTAAAATCGTAACCAAAAAATATTTAAGAATGAGAAAGTCAGCAATTAAAATGTTTTAATTATAGATTTTAATATAACATACTTCAAATTGGTAGTTAGTTTCTTTTCTCTCTGTGTTAATGAGCGTAAGCACGAACAATGACCTTGAAAGGCTTTGCAGCGTGATATCTGGGGGCGCGGCCGCGCCCGCCTTTGATGAAACTATTACGTAATTCATTGGGACACATCGTGTGTGCAGACGGCATAATGCCGACATATGATCGCTAATTGGTTTATAACCCTCGTACTGTTTATATCAAAGACGACGATCGTTTTCAAGTGTCACAGGTATGAAACCATCCATCTAAAATTGATCTAGTCAGATACTAAACGTCACTATGGAACATTCTATACATAAAAATACAGTATGACTGCAAGTTACCCATTGCTGTGAATGTCGATGTGAACAGTTGAGAACAGCTTTGACATAACAGACATATGTTAATGTACATGATCGTATATCTCTTCTTCATCACCTTAACTTAAAGAATGCCAGTCAAAGAAATGTACATGCTCTTTGAATATTTCTTCTTTAAAATGTACACCTGGTCAATACGATCGTTTTTGCAAAGCTTTTAGTGAAAAAGAAATTGTTAGTAGTAAAGAAACCGATATTACCCCACATAACAATAACATGAATAATTAAGAGGTTAAGTGAACAATCTATTGTGATTGATAATATGTAAATTGATGTAGGATAATTGAAAGGCAGTCCTATGATAAACACTTAGACATATTTCTAAAATCTACCAGTCATTGAACTTAATTGATTATCAAATGTGGAAGTTAAGAAGCAGTAGTGGAGCAGTAAACATACTGTAAGATAGGTTATCATCAAGTTGACACAACTTACTTTGTCAATAAAAGTTGTTTTAAGCTTGCTCTAGTTCTTAATGTAACTCATCATTTCACAGGTGTTATGCTATGTATTTTTGTGATTCAGGCCGAATGAATATAAGATTATCTTTCGGGATATGTCTGTTATACTTATGATAATTTAGATCACTACTGCTTGGGTGAACATGCCAATCTTTCATTCATTCTCTCTGTCGTTCCATCATTCAGTCAAACACTATGTATGAAGGACCTACTTTTTAAGTTAATAACTTATTAACTTATGGTTAGCTAATGAAATTAAGGAATGAAATAAACATTGTATCACCTTACCCTGTTCTATCAGTGATTAGTTACATTTCAAAGATAACCACATTACGCCCGGAGTATTGGTAATCCCCTGTAGGATCATGTAGTGTTTAGACATGGTTATAGTGATAATATTATACATGGTTATCTTTTCTTATGATAGCATCAGGCTGGTCGGTTATTTATTTTATCTTTGAACACATCTGTGCTCTTTTTGTACATGCAAATAGTTCCAAAATATAATATGTAAAGGTATTGAGATGTTGGATACTTAGAAATGAAACGTTACCTGTCAATGTGGTCATAAGCAAACGTATTCTTTTAAAGATGCATAATCAATTTTGCATGATACTTTATATGGTTCTAAAATGTACATATTATAGTAGGTGCTGGGTTACGTTATATCATCTTACTCGACTTTCTATCAACTATATATATATATATTTCAATGGAAACTAAGGAACAGTCACATGCACATGTAGTATCCGACATATACAGTATCTACTCGTTATCAGACCTATTAAAAGCTATAAGAGCAAATCTGTCTTCCTATCCATTTCATGAAAGTTTCCAAATATATATTTGACTTAATGGCTGCAGCATGCCAGGGTTCTATGTCCTGTTTTCGATCATGACCACGACTTTGAATAATTGTATTTTCTTTATAATTAACTGACTGACCTTAAACTGGTTATTTTCGGTTAAAGTTGATCAATCTCAATTAAATAACACAAATTTTAACATTTGACATACATGTGACCTCAACAACATGATTTAGTCGCTTTACATGATATGTAATCAAATTGGAGACCCAGTTTGAGTATATTAGCGTTAGTGACTTTGAAATACATAAAATATTCTTGCTCGAACTACATAAAAAATAAGTGAGCAAAATTGATTAATGACAAATAAATTAATACTTCAATTTATCAAGGTCTTTTTCATTAAATACATTTTTGTCATCAAAGACATTTTTGTCATCAAAGGCCATTTTTTAAAATTCAAAGTCATGCTATCATCAAAGTTTTTACCATCACAGTCGGTTTTTCAATCAAAATCATTAATTAATGAAAATAATTTTGTTTCATTAAATTCATTTTTCTCATTTAAGTCATGTTTTCATCAAAGTCATTTTGGATTATCAAAGTCATTTTGAAAATCAAAGTAATTTAAAAAAAATTAAAGTCGGGTTTTTAATCAAATTCAAATCAAAATGAAATTCATTTTCTCATTAAAATTATTGTTTTTCATCAAATTATTGTTTCATCATATTCATTTTTTAATCAAATTTATTTTTCCATCAAAGTTTTCTTTTCATCAAAAGCCTTTTTTTATTATTCAAAGTCATTTTCTTCATCAAAGTCATTTTTTTACATCAAATATTTTTTTTTATTAAAGTCATTTTTCTTATCAAAGTAATTTTTCTTATCAAAGTCTTTTTTAATCAAATTAACTTTTTCATCAAAAGTAATTTTTCTTAATTCAAAGTCATGTTTTCATCAAAGTCAATCTTTTCATCAAAGATATTTTTTCTTCATCAAAGTCATTGTTTTTTTCCATCAAAGTCGTTTTTCTCATTAAAGTCTTCTCTTTTTTTATTCAAAGTCATGTTGTTATCAAAGTCATTTTTTTCATAAAAGATATTTTTTCTTCATCAAAGTCATTTTTTTCCATCAAAGTCGTTTTTTCTCACCAACGTCATTTTTTCATTAAAATTAGTATTTCATTATAGTCATTTTATTAATTAAATTCATTTTTTTTCATCGAACTTATTTTTTAATCGAAATTAAGTTTTTTTCGGTCATTGAAGTCATGTTTTCATCAATATAAATTTTTTTCATCAAAGATATTTGTTATTCATCAAAGTCAGTTTCTTCCATCAAAGTCGGTTTTTAATCAAAATCAGTTTTTTTCATTAAAATAATTGTTCTCATTAAAGTCTGATTTTCAATCAAAATCATTTTTCCATCAAATTCATTTTTTCTCATTCAAAGTCATTTTCTTTATCAAAGTCAGTTTTCTCACCAAAGTCATTTTTTAATCAAATACATTTTTTCAACAATTTCTTTTTTTCATCAAAAGTCATTGTTCCTTATTCAAAGTCATGTTTTCATCAAAGTAAATTTTTTTCATAAAAGATATTTTTTCTTCATCAAAGTCATATTTTTCCATCTCACCAAAGTAAGTTTTCCATTAAAATCATTTTTTTCATTAAAGTTAATTTTCTCATCAAGTCATTTTTTAAATCAAATTCATGTTTTTTTTATTCAGAGTCAAGTCTTTATCAATATCAATTTTTTTCATCAAATATATTCTTTATTCATCAAAGTCTCTTCCATCAAAGTCGGTTTTTAATCAAAATCATTTTTTTCATTAAATTAATTTTTCTCATTCAAGTCTGATTTTTATTCAAAATAATTTTTCCATCAAATTTATTTTTCCCATTAAAGAAGTCATGTTTTCATCAAAGTCAATTTTTTCATCAAACATATTTTTCCTTCATCAAAGTCATTTTTTCATTAAAGTTATTTTTTTCATTCAAGTCATTTTTCTCATCAAAGTTATTATTTTTCATTAAATTCTCTTTTTTTAATCAAAGTTAGCTGTTTTCATCAAAAGTCATATTTTTTTTATTCAAAGTCAAAGATGATATTTACAAAACTTTTCAACGATATTAAAGATGATATTTACAAAGCTTTACAAAGCTTTACAAAGCTTTACAAATGTTTACAAAATAATAAATATCTTGTAAATACCATCTTTAATAGATATTTATTACCTTTATTATTTTTGTAAAGAAGTATTTTAATATTTGTAAATAGCTTGTAAATACCATCTTTAATAGATATTTAATCCTTTGTAAATATCATTATTTCATGTAGTGTAAATCGCCATCCATGAATTTATTTGAGCAGGATAATATGAAACATCACCTCATCCAAACTTTTTAAACCGGAACATGAGTCTTTGGCACATGTGTGCTTATTTTATGTTTTTATTTGATTTTATGATTTGTAGTAATACATGTTCAACTTCTATAAATACCTTAAAGTATCGTTGTTTACACAACTGTGACCTGTTATATAGGTCTATATTGTCTATTATTTAATTACTAACCTCCGACAAGTGACCTTAGCCTTATAGCCATATAACATGTAATCGACTCATTCCCACAGAAGTAATGAAACATCATTACACAGATCAATCGGAGTTACCCGCCCCTCACTAGTCCACTGGGTGGCGTGACCTGTCATTCACATTACAGAGTCGGTAGTGTGCAGACGTGTTTTCTGTATCTCTCCCGATTGTTTGAGCTATATAATTAACGTGTTTTGATTGTTTTCTAGACTCTTTTACTTACCTTAGTTAAGTTCCCCGCTGTCCCGTATCGTATTCATTCCTCGCGAGTGAATTTGGTGTTTCAGTCAGGGGTGTTGGTTAACACAGTGTGTTGACCTGGATTAGTGGTGCGCGGGTTGTCGATTGCTCGTGCAGCTCGTGCAGCCCGGGGGCCGGACTGTTGCTCTACCCCCTTGCGTAACAGCTTTGATTGTGTTGGGCGCTTGCCGCCTGCTAGCGCTACTGCCTTCACTTGATCGCTTTGCCGTCTCGTGTCGCCTGCCGTCTGCTAGACGATAGGTTTCCGTAGGCCGCTTGGTCGGGTGGTCTACCCCCTCGCGTGACAGCTTGACTGTCTTGTGCGTTAGGTTTTCTGGACGGTCGCTTGCCGCCTGCTGTCTGCCGCCTACCGTCTGCTAGGCGATAGCTTTCCGTAGGCCGCTTGGACTACCCCCTCGCGTGACAGCTTTGACTGCCTTGTGCGTTAGGCCGTGCCGCCTGCCGCGTGGATCATTGGACAGGCGCTTGCTGTCTACCGCCTGCTGCCTGCCGTCTGCCGCCTGCCGCCTGCCGCCTGCCGTCTGCTTGGCGCTAGGTTCTCGTGGGCTGGTTGGACAGACGCTTGCCGTCTGCCGTCTGCCGTCTGCCGTCTGCCGTCTGCCGTCGGCCGTCTGCCGCCTGCCGCCTGCCGCCTGCCGTCTTCCGGCGCTTGCGCTTGGACTGTAGGCCGCGCTTGCCGCCTCTCAGGTGATGGACTTAGTTCGCTGCGACTCAGCGGCCCCGTACCGGGCGTACTGCGGACGGTGCGGGTCACGCAAGTCGGCGAGCTACGACCCTCATGTCGTCTGTCGCCTGTGCAGGAACACTTGCCCGGAGGATAACCGGTGTGTGGAGTGCGAGGATCTCTCCCGGAGCAGCAAAGGCGTTACCGCTCTTCTATCCGGAAGAGCGAGTCGCAAAGCCGCTGCAAGGGCAACAGACGTCCGACCCCGGGGTCGTCTGCCGCCGCAGGCAGGCGAGAGTCGCCGGACAGGTCCGATTTGATCATATCCGAGGACGCAGGGGAGTTTGACGTTCCGTCCTCCCTGGCGTCGGACGTGGTTCGCGAGCCGCTGGGTCGGGGTTTGCCTCCGGTCGTGTCACCGCCTCGTGACTTGTCCGAGGAGCCTTCTGACTCCGGACCCCCCTCCCCCTCCCGGGAGGAGCGTCGGAAGAAGGTCAAGAAGGCGAAGAAGCGCTCCAGGTCGCCTCACCACCCGCCCTTCGACGCTAAGGCGTTTAAGGAAGACGTCCTTACGTCCGTCAGGACGATGTTGGAACAATTCTCCCAGAAGGATTCTGGGGATCAAGGCGGGAAGGATCCGCCTTCGCCACCCCTGCGGTGCTGACCACCAGGCGCGTCCGCCGTGTGACGCTGGTGTCGCCGCCTCTCTCTCCTTCGGACATGTCGGTGCCTCCCTCGCCAGGCTCGCAGTCTGGGGACATAACCGAGGGGGATTCCCCCCTCGCGTTCCTCCGTGGTCCGCTGCAGGCGGCCTTTCGAGAGGTGGAGGCACCTGATCAGGGTGAGAGGATGGCGGCCATCGCTGACTGGTGTCAGCTGACCCTACAGGAGGTGGATGAGGAGTGTAGCTTCTCGAAGCAGGCACGCTTTGAGTCCTTCTGTCAGGAGGAGGAGGTGGTGAACCCGCGTAGCGTCCGCTTCCCACCCCACCGCCTCCTCCTAACGGCGGCGAAGGATTTTGACACTCACGTGTTGTCCGCGGCGCCGGGCCGCCTTGTTCCGCCTCTGGTGATCTCGGATCGTCAGAGGGCGGGGCTCCCGGTCGCCTCTTCTCCCATACCTCTTTCTCCCCCCGTCTTGGACGACGACATCAGGCGTGTGGCAGCGCCAGGAGTCGGCCATTCAGTGTCCGACGGGCACCTGTCCCACCTGGACAAGGAGGCCAGGAGCATTCTGGGCATGGCGAAATCCGTCGCCCATGCTTGTCAGGCCATGGCCGCCTTCTCCAAGGAGGCTGGGATGGAGAAAGGAGCAAATGCACTGTATCGGGGGTTTGGTTCCGTGGCAGGGAACCTAGCCCAGATTATGCTAAGTGCCTCCCGCATCTCAGCGGGGGTCACTAACCTGAGGCGGGACGGATTTCTCGCACGTACCAATCTTCCGGCGGAGATGCGCACCCGTCTCAGGAGCGCTCCAGCAGCGTCGTCGACGCTGTTCGACGGGCAGGTCGCAGAAGCTCTGCGACACCGCCAGGAGACCCAACAGCAGGAGCTGACCAACCGTTTGGCAGCGGGAGGCGGCAGGGTCTCCTCGGTGGTGACAACACCCAAGAAGCGGAAGGGTGGCGCTCCGCAATCCCCCGCCGGCTCTAGGACCGGCGGGGTTTCCTTTCGGGACGGGGGCCTGCCAGGCAAGGGCCGTGGCGGCTACAACGCCGGCCCCTCTCCAAAGAGGACATCCAACAAGTCACAGGGGGGCAAGGGACGCGCCTACGGAGGAACAAGGTGCTGTGTGTTCACACAGACAGCTCGACGGCAGCCTGGTCGATCAACAAGCAAGGATCGACCAAGGCGGGATCATTATTACAGCTGGTGATGGAGCTGTTTCGACTGGTAGACCAACTCAACATCTCGATAAGAGCGGTGCACATCCCGGGGGCAAAGAACGACCTTGCGGACGCTCTCTCTCGCCCGGACAAACCTCCTTCCACGGAGTGGATGTTGCACCCTCGAGTGTTCGAGGCGATCTGTCTCCAGTTCGGCAGGCCGCATGTCGACCTCTTCGCGACACGGCTCAATCACTAGCTGCCGGTATACGTATCTCCAGTACCAGACCCCCTGGCATGGGGATTAGACGCGCTCGCGTTAGGATGGGACGGGATGGACGCTTACGCTTTTCCCCCCCCTGCCATTCTGACCCAAGTGGTGGCAAAAGCCCAGGAGACGAGACGCTTGCGTCTGCTCCTGGTCGCACCGAAGTGGCCGGCAAGGCCGTGGTATGTCCCCCTCCGGAGACTCTGCGCTCAGGAACCAGTCCCCCTGCCAATCAGGTGGGATCTTCTCAGGAGCAACCCAAGCAGACGGGTGCACGAGAACCCTCATGTTCTCCATCTGTACGTCTGGGTTGTCTCCAAGACGGAATGAGGAGCGCATGATTTTCGGAGGCGGTAGCCAGCGCAGTGGCAACCTCACAGCGGTCTTCCACGCGCCTACGGAGGAACCAACAAGAAGAGGTGAATCCTGGGCGCCCACTCTCGAGGTGCGAGACGGGCCCGTAGGAGGCCGTCTCTCAACTTTTGTGGCCAATTGGAGGCAGTTGGGCCTGGACGAGTACGTCTGTCAGACGCTGGAGCGTGGGTTTCGTATACCCGTGCTCACCCGCCCCCCCCTTGACTTGTTCGCCAGTGGAACGTCCGCTAGAGCCGGAACGGCTCGCGCGCACACTGGAACAAGTGGAGATCCTAATCACCAAGGAGGCGGTGAGCGAGCTTCCGCTCCAGGGTCTGACACCGGGGTTCTACTCTCCAGTATTCGTGAGACTGAAAATGGACCCGAAAAAATGGCGGCTGATTCACGACTTGAAACAGTTCAACCGCTCCTACCTCGAGCGGCCGCCATATTTTCGGCTCTTGACCGTGCTGTCCATCATGCGGTTGCTACAACCATACAGCCACATGGTGTCGTTGGACCTCCAGGACGCGTACTTGCATGTCCCAATCCACCCAGCGGATTGCAAGTACCTCCGATTCGTCCTGGCGGGCCGTCACTTCCAGTGGAATGTGTTACCCTTCGGGATTTAGACAGCCCCTTGGCTATTCACTCGGGTGACCCAACCCATCGTCGAGTTCCTTCACAGGCACGATATCCAGTTCGCGATGTACCTGGACGATGGATTCGGGAGCCACTGCTCCCCGTCAGTTCTGGCCGGACAAAGGGACTTTGTGATCGCTCTGTTCAGACGCCTGGGTTGGCTTGTCAATCTGGACAAGTCGGACCTAGTGCCGACGACGTCGCTCGTCTTCCTGGGCGTCCGTCTGGACACGACGCAGGACAAGGCCTTTGTCACGGAGGAAAGGATGGGACGTTACAGGGAACTCCTAGCAGACGCGTGTCGCGGGCCTCTCTCGCTCCGACCATGGCAACGTCTGCTAGAGTTCTTGACTTCAGCTCAGGACTTCACGAGGAGGGGGAGGCTTCACCTCCGGCACCTCCAGATAGCACTGAACGGACACATTCGGGAGGTATCTTGCGGCCATCACATCAGGATGCCGCAGGATCTCATTCACCACCTTCGATGGTGGCAGGACGAAAGCAACGTCTTGGCGGGGGTTCCCCTCCGGCAACCCCCCGGCAGGTGCCAGTTGTACGTGGACGCCTCTACTCAGGGGTGGGGCGCCCACCTGGGGACCGATCAGGCGTCGGGTGTGTGGTCGCCGGCGCAAGCCGGCCTTTCTCATCAACTTCTTGGAGTTGAACGCCATACGTCTGACAATCAAGCACTGGTCAGGTCACCTGCAGAACAAGGTGCTGTGTGTTCACACAGACAGCTCGACGGCAGCCTGGTCGATCAACAAGCAAGGATCGACCAAGGCGGGATCATTATTACAGCTGGTGATGGAGCTGTTTCGACTGGTAGACCAACTCAACATCTCGATAAGAGCGGTGCACATCCCGGGAGCAAAGAACGACCTTGCGGACGCTCTCTCTCGCCCGGACAAACCTCCTTCCACGGAGTGGATGTTGCACCCTCGAGTGTTCGAGGCGATCTGTCTCCAGTTCGGCAGGCCGCATGTCGACCTCTTCGCGACACGGCTCAATCACCAGCTGCCGGTATACGTATCTCCAGTACCAGACCCCCTGGCATGGGGATTAGACGCGCTCGCGTTAGGATGGGAGGGGATGGACGCTTACGCTTTTCCCCCCCCTGCCATTCTGACCCAAGTGGACGAGACGCTTGCGTCTGCTCCTGGTCGCACCGAAGTGGCCGGCAAGGCCGTGGTATGTCCCCCTCCGGAGACTCTGCGCTCAGGAACCAGTCCCCCTGCCAATCAGGTGGGATCTTCTCAGGAGCAACCCAAGCAGACGGGTGCACGAGAACCCTCATGTTCTCCATCTGTACGTCTGGGTTGTCTCCAAGACGGAATGAGGAGCGCATGATTTTCGGAGGCGGTAGCCAGCGCAGTGGCAACCTCACAGCGGTCTTCCACGCGCAAGCTGTACGATTTCCAATGGGCTTCCTTCATGACCTTTTGCGAAGGGAAGGGGTTCGATGTGCGGTCGGTAACAGTGCCCCAGGTCGCGGATTACCTGGTACACCTACGCACAGTGAGGAAGCTTAAGGCTTCCTCCATCAACACGAACCTCGCGGCCATTATGTCCGTCCTTCGCAAAAAGGATCATGGGATGGATATCTCGGTCCTTAAGGAGCTCATCAGGACGTACAGGAACGTGGATGGCCGCCACAAACTGAGGCCGCCAGAGTGGGATCTGGCGATAGTTTTGAATCACCTCAAGTCTGAGCACTATGAGCCGCTGACGGACACGACGCTGCTGCGTCTCACCATTAAAACTTCTTTCTTAGTGGCGATGGGGTCAGCGGCCAGAATATCAGAGTTGCACGCGCTGCAAGCTGATTTGCTCAGGTTTGAGGTGAGAGATGGAGGGTCAGCGACCTTGGGTCTGGCACCGGAGTTCCTGTGTAAGAACCAGGGCGCTGACGAGCGTGGACGGACCTTCACACTGCCATCAATCTCCTCGGCTATCGAGCCAACGGACGAACAAGAATCTCCTTTGTCCGGTACGCGCTCTGCGCATCTACGTTGAGAAGACGCGCTCGCTGAGACAAGGGAGACGCAGGCTCTTCTTGCCCCACTCCCAGACGAGCTCGAAGGAGTTGGACAAGAGGCAGCTGGGAGTTTATCTCAGGTCGGCAGTGGTGGACGCCTACAAGGCGGCCGGACTGCCGGCACCGGCGCGGACCAATCCGCATGAGATCAGGGCCATATCGGCAACTATGGCCCTACACAGCAACCTGTCAGTGGCGGACATCATGGCCGGCTGCTTTTGGAAGTCGGGCTTGGTGTTCGTCAACCATTACCTGCGCGATGTCTCCACGGAGGACCTGGAGGGCGTAGCCCGTCTAGGGGCGCAGGTCTTTGCCAAGCAGCGAACCACGGGTGCCCCCCCTGGCAGGGGACGCAACCATCCACGCTAACGAGCACTCACGAGTTGAGAGCGGCTCATATTTAACCATTGAATAAATTGTTTTGAATGGTTATAAGGGGTTTTGTGGTGTTTTAATTAGGGATCGTCGACTGCGAGAGGTCAGACAATTATCCTCATTAAAACGATCGCTCGCTAGGTCGCCGATCACCAGATCAATCTTGAGAGTTACCGCTATGCGACGAACTCTACCCACCACCTACAGTGGTATCAGGCTAAGGTCACTTGTCGGAGGTTAGTAATTAAATAATAGTACGTTTTTGATTAAACGTCATTATTTTTACTTACCGTAGACAAGTGACCGTCGTCATACCCGTCCCGCCTCCCCTCTTACGCATTCGTCGTTAATTGCGACTCCTAGGTAATGTGAATGACAGGTCACGCCACCCAGTGGACTAGTGAGGGGCGGGTAACTCCGATTGATCTTTGTAATGATGTTTCATTACTTCTGTGGGAATGAGTCGATTACATGTTATATGGCTATAAGGCTAAGGTCACTTGTCTACGGTAAGTAAAAATAGTGACGTTTAATCAAAAACGTACTATATCTTTTATTTAATAATTTTATTTGTAATTTAGAAAATAGTCATACCTTTCACATCTATAACATGTTAATGTCATTGCAATTTTACAATTCGACATTCAAATTTTATTTCAACAGATAATGAAACATTCATGGGCTAGTGTACAGCAATAAATTACCTAATCAAGTCAAAGTGCAAAGCTATTTGATGTTCAAACAATGAACGTTGAAACAAAGACGCATACTGGTACCTCTTTGTCATCATAACAGTTAGTTTAGATACCCATTTGAAAGTGTCTATAGCGATTGTTGATAGATGAATAGCTGAATATGGCTGCAGTACAAGATAACCGAATCAAGTGTTACAGTCCACCAGGAGACCTGTTTAAGAGCGAATACACATGTTACATAACACCGACCGGAACGCATCGTTTAACAGGTTGTTCTGATAGGCATTTACACGTGACGCTTGCTCCTGTATATAGCCAGGGACTCCCATCTGATTACGGAGTCCCTGGTTGTCAGTGAAGCTCAGCAAAAATGAGATTGACAAAAAGAGCCTTTGCAAAATGAAATACAGATGTATATAATGTAACAACTTGATAGCATTATTATCATGATAACCCCTGCATTAGCTTGCGACATAACAAAACTAAATTTAATTTGTATTATGGCAGTATGAAACTTCCTCCAATAACAGAAACTCTTCCGTATACAATCTTAAAAAAAAAGAACAGGCGGACCAACAAGTATTAGTATTTTAATTTAATACTCTTAAACAACATGTGTTGAATTTCTATCATTAATCATAAATATTCAAACGTATACACTTTAATAAGAGTTAGCAGTGTGATAGTTGTAATAAGCCTATCGGCCTATGATAAATTGTTTAACTCAAAATGATAAATTACAATCGTGATACCATTTCATCTATTCATTAAATATAAGACTGTAAAGTGATCATGTCAAAATAACCGGATGAAACATCATGGAAATAGCTAATTTCACAACTGAAGGTTTTGAAGAAAACTTTTGTTATAAAGAACAAGTGTAAAGGTATTGACATTTAAAGCTTTAACTTTATGTAAAACGCAGTCTTTGTTGGCCATTCTTGTAGATGCTATCTGTGTTTGAATTTGTCATAAAAAAATGCCGAGATACTTATACTCTGGGACAACTTCTATGATGGAATTGTCAATGAGAACAGGTTTATAGCTTTCTTCACTGTGTAATCTATATTTAATCTCATTGCTTTTATTTTCCGGGTATTATAACTATAAGGTTGTCTCAGCACCATATACAAAGACGTTCTATGGCCTTATGGAAAGTGAAGTATACCTTTTATTAAAATCATAACAACAAAATATTTAAGAATGAAAAAGTCAGCAATTAAAATGTTTTAATTACAGATTTTAATATAACATACTTCAAATTGGTAGTTTCTTTTCTCTCTGTGTTAATGAGCATAAGCACGTACAATGACCTTGAAAGGCTTTGCAGCGTGATATCTGGGAAACGCGGTCTCCTTTGATGAAACTATTACGTAATTCATTGGGACACATCGTGTGTGCAGACGGCATAATGCCGACATATGACCGCTAATTGGTTTATAACCCTCGTACTGTTTATATCAAAGACGACCATCGTTTTCAAGTGTCACAGGTATGAAACCATCCATCTAAAATTGATCTAGGAGATACTAAACTTCACTATGGAACATGCTATACATGAAAATACAGTATGACTGCAAGGTTCCCATTGCTGTGAATGTCGATGTGAACAGTTGAGAACAGCTTTGACATAACAAACATATATTAATGTACATGATCGTATATCTCTTCTTCATCACCTTAACTTCAAGAATGCCAATCAAAGAAATGTACATTCTCTTTGAATATTTCTTCTTTAAAATGTACACCTGATCGTTTATACATAGCTTTTAGTGAAAACGAAATGGTTAGTGGTAAATAAACCGATGTTACCCCACCTAACAATAACATGGCTAATCAAGAGGTTAAGTGAAAAATCTAATGTGCTTGATAATATGTAAATTGATGTAGGATAATTGAAAGGCAGTTTTATGATAAACACTTAGAGATATTTCTCAAATCAACCAGTAATTGAACTTAATTGATTATCAAATATGCAAGTTAAGAAGCAGTAGTGGAGCAGTAAATAGACTGTAAAATAGGTTATCATCAATATCACACAAAATACTTTGTCAATAAAAGTTGTTTTAAGCTTGCTTTAGTTCTTAATATAAATCATCATTTCACAGGTGTTATGTTATGTATTTTTGTGATTCAGGCCGAATGAATATAAGATTATCTTTCGGGATATGTATGTTAAACTTATGATAATTTAGATCACTACTGCTTGGGTGAACATGCCAATCTTTCATTCATTCTCTCTGTCGTTCAATCATTCAGTCAAACACTATGTATGTAGGACCTACTTTTGAACTTATTAACTTATGGTTAGCTAATGAAATTAAGAAATGAAATAAACATCGTATCACCTTCCCCTGTTCTATCAGTGATTAGTTACATTCCAAAGATAACCACATTAAGCCCGGAGTATTTTCCATCCCCTGTAGGATCATGTAGTGTTTAGACATGGTTATAGTGATAATATTATACATTGTTATCTTTTCTTATGATAGCATCAGGGGGGTTGGTTATTTGTTTTATCTTTGAACACACCTACGCTCCTTTTGTACATGGAAATAGTTCCAAAATATAATATGTAAAAGTAGTGAGATGTTGGATACTTAGAAATGAAACATTACCTGTAAATGTGGTCATATGCAAACGTATTCTTTTAAAGACGCATAATCAGTTTTGCATGATACTTTATATGGTTCTAAAATGTACATATTACAGTAGGTGCTGGTTTACGTTATATCATCTAACTCGACTTTCTATCAACTATACATTTTATTTATATATATATATATATTTCAATGAAAACTAAGGAACAGTCTCATGCACGTGTAGTAGCCGACATATATGGCTCTATTTCCGTATTAACTCGTTATAAGACCTATTAAAAGCTATAGAAGCAAATCTGTCTTCCTATCTATTTTATGAAAGTTTCCAAATATACATTTGACTTAATGGCTGCAGCATGCCAAGGTTCTATGTCCTGTTTTCGATCATGACCACGACTTTGAATGGTTGTATTTTCTTTATAATGAACTGACTGACCTTAAACTGGTTATTTTCGGTTAAAGTTGATAAATCTCAATTAAATAACACAAATTTTAACATTGGACATACATGTGACCTCACCAACATGATTTAGTCGCTTTACATGATATGTAATCAAATTGGAGACCCAGTTTGAGTATATTAGTGTTAGTGACTTTGAAATACATAATATATTCTTGCTACATCGAACTACATAAGTGAGCAAAATTGATTAATGACAGGAAGAAATAAATACTTCAATTCATCAATGTTTTTTTCATTAAAGACATTTTTGTCATCAAAGACATTTTTGTCATCAAAGAACATTTAAAAAATTCAAAGTCATGTTATCATCAAAGTCAGTTTTTACCATCAAAGTCGGTTTTTCAATCAAAATCATTTATTAATCAAAATCATTTACACATTAAATTCATTTTTCTCATTTAAGTCATTTTTTTCATTAAAGTCATTATTTCATCAAATTAATTTTGTCATCAAATTTAATATTTCATTAAAAGTCATGTTTTAATTCAAAGTCATGTTTTCATCAAATTCATTTTTTCATCAAATTCATTTTTTCATCAAATTTCTTTTTTTCATCAAAAGTCATTGTTCTTAATTCAAAGTCATGTTTTCATCAAAGATACTTTTTCTTCATCAAAGTCATATTTTTCCATCAAATTCATTTTTCACATTAAAGTCTTCTCTTTTTTTTATTCAAAGTCATGTTTTCATCAAAGTAAATTTTTTCATAAAAGATATTTTTTCTTCATCAAAATAATTTGTTTCCTTCAAAGTCGGTTTTTCTCACCAAAGTTAGTTTTCCATTAAAATTATTTTTTCATTATAGTCATTTTTTTCATTAAAGTAAATTTTCTCATCAAAGTCTTTTTTTAAATCAAATTCATTTTTTTTTATTCAAAGACAAGTTTTCATCAATATCAACTTTTTTCATCAAAGATATTTTTTATTCATCAAAGTCTCTTCCATCAAAGTCGGTTTTTAATCAAAATCATTTTTTTCATTAAATTCATTTTTCTCATTAAAGACTGATTTTTAATCAAAATCATTTTTCCATCAAATGTTTTTTCTCATTTAAGTCTTTTTTAAAAATTCTAAATCATATTTTTCCTTCATCTAAGTCATTTTTTCATTAAAGTTATTTTTGTTTCATTCAAGTAATTTTTCTCATCAAATTCTCTTTTTTTAATTAAAGTGAGTTGTTTTCATCAAAAGTCATATTTTTTATTCAAAGTCAAAGATGATATTTACAAAACTTGTCAACGATATTAAAGATGATATTTACAAAGCTTTACAAAGCTTTACAAAGCTTTCCAAAATAATAAATATCTTGTAAATACCATCTTTAATAGATATTTATTACCTTTATTATTTTTGTAAAGAAGTATTTTAATATTTGTAAATAGCTTGTAAATACCATCTTTAATAGATATTTAATCCTTTGTAAATATCATTATTTCATGAAGTGCATTGCCAGCACCGTCAGGAGCTTTGAAATGTGTCTTAAAGCTACATTGGGTGGGGAAATTTGCTGAAATTTTTAGAACATTTTACAAGGTGCAAAAAAGTGAATATTGCTCCGTAAACGCTGAAGCTAAGATTTCGACGTAGTTGCAGTTTTTGTGTGCCCTGAGACTGCAAATCTTTTGAACTAGGTTTCGAGTCTCTACGAGCCCCCCAAAAAAATGGCGGCTAAACCACGAAACCTTCGAACTCGCTGTGATTGACTTTATGCCTCGCATGGTTATTGCGCATCTTCAAAAAACTTCAACTCTTTATCTGCATTTTGAATTTTTGTCCCATGTTAAAAATGGACATTAAGATTCGAACTGGACCTTGAATGACTGGGCTATTTGGGTCCAAAAGTAACGCACCATGACTTCATACTAAGGGCTCAGTACCTTTATTTTCAGAATATTAACTCTCGTAGTTTTTGGCTGAAACCGAGTGAAAATAATAACAGAAGAACAAAGGAATTGTGACTTTTACACAGTCTATAGCACGTGCTTTCTCTGTTATTCAAAGTATGTGAATAGTGTGAATAGTGTGAATAGTGTGAATAGTAGATATAGTAGATATAGACGAAACCATAAGCCTAACGAAAAGGTCATGATTAACTTTTTTATTAGGTCTTCAGACGACTAGTCTGAAAGACCTATTGTTATTGTCGAGATTCTTTTTATTAAGGATTCAGCCCTTTGGGGCAGAATCCTTATTGTTATTGGCGTGTTTATTATTATTATTATTTCAAGAATTTTGTGTACAAGATTCAGCCAAAACGGCTGAAGCAAATTCAACCAAATTTTACATGCTGATAGCCCTTACTGTGGAATAGAACTGCGAAGCTTTTGGGCCCAATCAACTCAACCATTAAAGCTCCAGTTCGAATCTAAATGTCGATTTTTAACATGGGGAAATTTTCAAAATGCACTTAGAGACTTGCAATCTTTTTCAAAAGATGCGCAATGACAATGCGAACAAAAAAGTAAATCATGGCGAAGTCGTAGGTCACGTGGTTTAGCGGCCACATTGACTTTTAGCTGTTTTTCACCCTTTTCTGACCCCATGCACCTTTAAAGAACATCTCCTCTGAAGATACTTGCACCACGTAGCTGAAACTTATATCTGTGTGCAGCTGAGGCATTGGTGAATACATGGTGTTGTTTTTCAAGAGCCTATTCTTAATACTTTTTTCACAGTGACCTTTCAATGGAAAAAGTCTGGTTTCTTAGTAAGTATGACATATTTCAAGGGGGCAGAACTCTAAAACCCGAATCGATAAGAACGCCAATTTTTCAGGACTTCAAGACATGTAAAGACTGTACAGAGAAAGCAAGGTTAGAGAGAAGGCAGAGAAATCATCTTGAAGAAAAATTCAAAAAAAAAAAAAAAAAAAAAAAAAAAAAACAACTCCAAAAATTTATTTTTTTTGCTCGTAGAGACTCCAAACCTAGTTCAAAAGATTCGCGGTCTCAGGGCACACAAGAACTACAACCAAGTCGAAATCGTAGCTTCAGCGGTTACGGAGCAATATTCACTTTTTTGCACCTTGTAAATTAAAAATAAAAATTCAGCAAATTTCCCCACCCAATGCAGCTTTAAGACCCATTTCAAAGCTCCTGACGGTGCTGCCAATGCTATGGGCTGAATCATTTTGTCGTCGCTTGCGACTATATTAACCAAGGCTTTTTCACCTATTGGAATTCAGAGAAGTGCCCTAAAACATCTGAAAAGGTACCAAAGGAGTCCAAATGTCTTTCTTAAGTCTTCACTCACTAAGTTTGGACGAATCCAACACGAAAAACCCAATATTTCGCAGCCTAATTAAGGATTCAGCCCTTTGGGGCAGAATCCTTATTGTTATTGGCGTGTTTATTATTATTATTATTTCAAGAATTTTGTGTACAAGATTCAGCCAAAACGGCTGAAGCAAATTCAACCAAATTTTACATGCTGATAGCCCTTACTGTGGAATAGAACTGCGAAGCTTTTGGGCCCAATCAACTCAACCATTAAAGCTCCAGTTCGAATCTAAATGTCGATTTTTAACATGGGGAAATTTTCAAAATGCACTTAGAGACTTGCAATCTTTTTCAAAAGATGCGCAATGACAATGCGAACAAAAAAGTAAATCATGGCGAAGTCGTAGGTCACGTGGTTTAGCGGCCACATTGACTTTTAGCTGTTTTTCACCCTTTTCTGACCCCATGCACCTTTAAAGAACATCTCCTCTGAAGATACTTGCACCACGTAGCTGAAACTTATATCTGTGTGCAGCTGAGGCATTGGTGAATACATGGTGTTGTTTTTCAAGAGCCTATTCTTAATACTTTTTTCACAGTGACCTTTCAATGGAAAAAGTCTGGTTTCTTAGTAAGTATGACATATTTCAAGGGGGCAGAACTCTAAAACCCGAATCGATAAGAACGCCAATTTTTCAGGACTTCAAGACATGTAAAGACTGTACAGAGAAAGCAAGGTTAGAGAGAAGGCAGAGAAATCATCTTGAAGAAAAATTCAAAAAAAAAAAAAAAAAAAAAAAAAAAAAAAAAACACCAAAAATTTATTTTTTTTGCTCGTAGAGACTCCAAACCTAGTTCAAAAGATTCGCGGTCTCAGGGCACACAAGAACTACAACCAAGTCGAAATCGTAGCTTCAGCGGTTACGGAGCAATATTCACTTTTTTGCACCTTGTAAATTAAAAATAAAAATTCAGCAAATTTCCCCACCCAATGCAGCTTTAAGACCCATTTCAAAGCTCCTGACGGTGCTGCCAATGCTATGGGCTGAATCATTTTGTCGTCGCTTGCGACTATATTAACCAAGGCTTTTTCACCTATTGGAATTCAGAGAAGTGCCCTAAAACATCTGAAAAGGTACCAAAGGAGTCCAAATGTCTTTCTTAAGTCTTCACTCACTAAGTTTGGACGAATCCAACACGAAAAACCCAATATTTCGCAGCCTAATTAAGGATTCAGCCCTTTGGGGCAGAATCCTTATTGTTATTGGCGTGTTTATTATTATTATTATTTCAAGAATTTTGTGTACAAGATTCAGCCAAAACGGCTGAAGCAAATTCAACCAAATTTTACATGCTGATAGCCCTTACTGTGGAATAGAACTGCGAAGCTTTTGGGCCCAATCAACTCAACCATTAAAGCTCCAGTTCGAATCTAAATGTCGATTTTTAACATGGGGAAATTTTCAAAATGCACTTAGAGACTTGCAATCTTTTTCAAAAGATGCGCAATGACAATGCGAACAAAAAAGTAAATCATGGCGAAGTCGTAGGTCACGTGGTTTAGCGGCCACATTGACTTTTAGCTGTTTTTCACCCTTTTCTGACCCCATGCACCTTTAAAGAACATCTCCTCTGAAGATACTTGCACCACGTAGCTGAAACTTATATCTGTGTGCAGCTGAGGCATTGGTGAATACATGGTGTTGTTTTTCAAGAGCCTATTCTTAATACTTTTTTCACAGTGACCTTTCAATGGAAAAAGTCTGGTTTCTTAGTAAGTATGACATATTTCAAGGGGGCAGAACTCTAAAACCCGAATCGATAAGAACGCCAATTTTTCAGGACTTCAAGACATGTAAAGACTGTACAGAGAAAGCAAGGTTAGAGAGAAGGCAGAGAAATCATCTTGAAGAAAAATTCAAAAAAAAAAAAAAAAAAAAAAAAAAAAAACAACTCCAAAAATTTATTTTTTTTGCTCGTAGAGACTCCAAACCTAGTTCAAAAGATTCGCGGTCTCAGGGCACACAAGAACTACAACCAAGTCGAAATCGTAGCTTCAGCGGTTACGGAGCAATATTCACTTTTTTGCACCTTGTAAATTAAAAATAAAAATTCAGCAAATTTCCCCACCCAATGCAGCTTTAAGACCCATTTCAAAGCTCCTGACGGTGCTGCCAATGCTATGGGCTGAATCATTTTGTCGTCGCTTGCGACTATATTAACCAAGGCTTTTTCACCTATTGGAATTCAGAGAAGTGCCCTAAAACATCTGAAAAGGTACCAAAGGAGTCCAAATGTCTTTCTTAAGTCTTCACTCACTAAGTTTGGACGAATCCAACACGAAAAACCCAATATTTCGCAGCCTAATTAAGGATTCAGCCCTTTGGGGCAGAATCCTTATTGTTATTGGCGTGTTTATTATTATTATTATTTCAAGAATTTTGTGTACAAGATTCAGCCAAAACGGCTGAAGCAAATTCAACCAAATTTTACATGCTGATAGCCCTTACTGTGGAATAGAACTGCGAAGCTTTTGGGCCCAATCAACTCAACCATTAAAGCTCCAGTTCGAATCTAAATGTCGATTTTTAACATGGGGAAATTTTCAAAATGCACTTAGAGACTTGCAATCTTTTTCAAAAGATGCGCAATGACAATGCGAACAAAAAAGTAAATCATGGCGAAGTCGTAGGTCACGTGGTTTAGCGGCCACATTGACTTTTAGCTGTTTTTCACCCTTTTCTGACCCCATGCACCTTTAAAGAACATCTCCTCTGAAGATACTTGCACCACGTAGCTGAAACTTATATCTGTGTGCAGCTGAGGCATTGGTGAATACATGGTGTTGTTTTTCAAGAGCCTATTCTTAATACTTTTTTCACAGTGACCTTTCAATGGAAAAAGTCTGGTTTCTTAGTAAGTATGACATATTTCAAGGGGGCAGAACTCTAAAACCCGAATCGATAAGAACGCCAATTTTTCAGGACTTCAAGACATGTAAAGACTGTACAGAGAAAGCAAGGTTAGAGAGAAGGCAGAGAAATCATCTTGAAGAAAAATTCAAAAAAAAAAAAAAAAAAAAAAAAAAAAAACAACTCCAAAAATTTATTTTTTTTGCTCGTAGAGACTCCAAACCTAGTTCAAAAGATTCGCGGTCTCAGGGCACACAAGAACTACAACCAAGTCGAAATCGTAGCTTCAGCGGTTACGGAGCAATATTCACTTTTTTGCACCTTGTAAATTAAAAATAAAAATTCAGCAAATTTCCCCACCCAATGCAGCTTTAAGACCCATTTCAAAGCTCCTGACGGTGCTGCCAATGCTATGGGCTGAATCATTTTGTCGTCGCTTGCGACTATATTTATTATTATTATTTGTACTTTTTTTGTGTAACAGATTCTGAAGTAACGGCTGAAATGATTTTCATGAAAGTTACAGGGATGGTAGAATTCATCAAGATCTTGACTTGTGTCGTGGCGGAATTTTGATTTTTTGCCTCATTAAAGGTCCAGTTCGATTCTAATCTTCAAAATTTAACATTGGAAATTTTTGAAAAATGCACTTAGAGACTTGCAAATTTTTTTAAAAGATGCGCAATGACAATGCGAGCAAAAAAGTGAATCAGCCCGACTTCGTACGTCACATTGTTTAGACGCCATTTTCATTTTTTACACTTTTTTCAATGTTCCGACCCCATGTACCTTTGACAATCTTCTCCTCTGAAGATACTTGCACCACGAAGCTGAAACTTATACATATGTGTAGCTGAGGCATTGGTGAATACATGGTGTTGTTTTTCAAGAGTGTACTGTTAATACTTTTTCCACAATGAACTTTCAAAGTCTGCCGAAATTGGCCGATTTGTCACACGGGACCTATTTCAAAGGGACATAACTCAAAAAGTTGCAATCTCAATTGCGTGAAATTTCAAGGGAGACTACATAAGTATTGTGTCTATAGGAATCTATAACAACATCGCTCGAGTACAGTCATTTATGGTTTCAATTAAAGCTGAAAAATGACAGAAAATCAAAATCAACGATAATGGGACCTACTTCAAGGGGACATAACTCATTCAGTTAAACTCACAACTACATTAAATGTTCAGGTATACTAGATAAATATAGTGTCTTTAGGAATGAATAATAATTTCACTCGAGTACAGTCACTTCCGGTCACAATTAAGGCTGAAAAAATGACAGAAAAATCAAGATTTTGATTTCGTGTTGCGCGGGACCTACTTTAAGGGGGCATTACTCAAAAAGTTATATTCTAAATTGCATGAATTTTTCAGAGATGCTAGATATATATACTGTCTAGAGGAATCAATAATAACATCGCTCAGATTCAGTCATTTCCGGTCACAATAAAGGCTCAAACATGGCAAAAAATCAAGATTTTGATTTTTAAAATGGGAAAACAATTTTTAAAAATCATTTTGCCATCCAATGCAAATTTAAGACATATTACAATGTTCATGGCATTGCTGCCAATGATTTAAGCTGAATCATCTATTATTTTTAGGTCTTCAGACGACTAGTCTGAAAGACCTATTGTTATTGTCGAGATTCTTTTTATTATTATTATTATTTGTACTTTTTTTGTGTAACAGATTCTGAAGTAACGGCTGAAATGATTTTCATGAAAGTTACAGGGATGGTAGAATTCATCAAGATCTTGACTTGTGTCGTGGCGGAATTTTGATTTTTTGCCTCATTAAAGGTCCAGTTCGATTCTAATCTTCAAAATTTAACATTGGAAATTTTTGAAAAATGCACTTAGAGACTTGCAAATTTTTTTAAAAGATGCGCAATGACAATGCGAGCAAAAAAGTGAATCAGCCCGACTTCGTACGTCACATTGTTTAGACGCCATTTTCATTTTTTACACTTTTTTCAATGTTCCGACCCCATGTACCTTTGACAATCTTCTCCTCTGAAGATACTTGCACCACGAAGCTGAAACTTATACATATGTGTAGCTGAGGCATTGGTGAATACATGGTGTTGTTTTTCAAGAGTGTACTGTTAATACTTTTTCCACAATGAACTTTCAAAGTCTGCCGAAATTGGCCGATTTGTCACACGGGACCTATTTCAAAGGGACATAACTCAAAAAGTTGCAATCTCAATTGCGTGAAATTTCAAGGGAGACTACATAAGTATTGTGTCTATAGGAATCTATAACAACATCGCTCGAGTACAGTCATTTATGGTTTCAATTAAAGTTGAAAAATGACAGAAAATCAAAATCAACGATAATGGGACCTACTTCAAGGGGACATAACTCATTCAGTTAAACTCACAACTACATTAAATGTTCAGGTATACTAGATAAATATAGTGTCTTTAGGAATGAATAATAATTTCACTCGAGTACAGTCACTTCCGGTCACAATTAAGGCTGAAAAAATGACAGAAAAATCAAGATTTTGATTTCGTGTTGCGCGGGACCTACTTTAAGGGGGCATTACTCAAAAAGTTATATTCTAAATTGCATGAATTTTTCAGAGATGCTAGATATATATACTGTCTAGAGGAATCAATAATAACATCGCTCAGATTCAGTCATTTCCGGTCACAATAAAGGCTCAAACATGGCAAAAAATCAAGATTTTGATTTTTAAAATGGGAAAACAATTTTTAAAAATCATTTTGCCATCCAATGCAAATTTAAGACATATTACAATGTTCATGGCATTGCTGCCAATGATTTAAGCTGAATCATCTATTATTTTTAGGTCTTCAGACGACTAGTCTGAAAGACCTATTGTTATTGTCGAGATTCTTTTTATTATTATTATTATTTGTACTTTTTTTGTGTAACAGATTCTGAAGTAACGGCTGAAATGATTTTCATGAAAGTTACAGGGATGGTAGAATTCATCAAGATCTTGACTTGTGTCGTGGCGGAATTTTGATTTTTTGCCTCATTAAAGGTCCAGTTCGATTCTAATCTTCAAAATTTAACATTGGAAATTTTTGAAAAATGCACTTAGAGACTTGCAAATTTTTTTAAAAGATGCGCAATGACAATGCGAGCAAAAAAGTGAATCAGCCCGACTTCGTACGTCACATTGTTTAGACGCCATTTTCATTTTTTACACTTTTTTCAATGTTCCGACCCCATGTACCTTTGACAATCTTCTCCTCTGAAGATACTTGCACCACGAAGCTGAAACTTATACATATGTGTAGCTGAGGCATTGGTGAATACATGGTGTTGTTTTTCAAGAGTGTACTGTTAATACTTTTTCCACAATGAACTTTCAAAGTCTGCCGAAATTGGCCGATTTGTCACACGGGACCTATTTCAAAGGGACATAACTCAAAAAGTTGCAATCTCAATTGCGTGAAATTTCAAGGGAGACTACATAAGTATTGTGTCTATAGGAATCTATAACAACATCGCTCGAGTACAGTCATTTATGGTTTCAATTAAAGCTGAAAAATGACAGAAAATCAAAATCAACGATAATGGGACCTACTTCAAGGGGACATAACTCATTCAGTTAAACTCACAACTACATTAAATGTTCAGGTATACTAGATAAATATAGTGTCTTTAGGAATGAATAATAATTTCACTCGAGTACAGTCACTTCCGGTCACAATTAAGGCTGAAAAAATGACAGAAAAATCAAGATTTTGATTTCGTGTTGCGCGGGACCTACTTTAAGGGGGCATTACTCAAAAAGTTATATTCTAAATTGCATGAATTTTTCAGAGATGCTAGATATATATACTGTCTAGAGGAATCAATAATAACATCGCTCAGATTCAGTCATTTCCGGTCACAATAAAGGCTCAAACATGGCAAAAAATCAAGATTTTGATTTTTAAAATGGGAAAACAATTTTTAAAAATCATTTTGCCATCCAATGCAAATTTAAGACATATTACAATGTTCATGGCATTGCTGCCAATGATTTAAGCTGAATCATCTATTATTTTTAGGTCTTCAGACGACTAGTCTGAAAGACCTATTGTTATTGTCGAGATTCTTTTTATTATTATTATTATTTGTACTTTTTTTGTGTAACAGATTCTGAAGTAACGGCTGAAATGATTTTCATGAAAGTTACAGGGATGGTAGAATTCATCAAGATCTTGACTTGTGTCGTGGCGGAATTTTGATTTTTTGCCTCATTAAAGGTCCAGTTCGATTCTAATCTTCAAAATTTAACATTGGAAATTTTTGAAAAATGCACTTAGAGACTTGCAAATTTTTTTAAAAGATGCGCAATGACAATGCGAGCAAAAAAGTGAATCAGCCCGACTTCGTACGTCACATTGTTTAGACGCCATTTTCATTTTTTACACTTTTTTCAATGTTCCGACCCCATGTACCTTTGACAATCTTCTCCTCTGAAGATACTTGCACCACGAAGCTGAAACTTATACATATGTGTAGCTGAGGCATTGGTGAATACATGGTGTTGTTTTTCAAGAGTGTACTGTTAATACTTTTTCCACAATGAACTTTCAAAGTCTGCCGAAATTGGCCGATTTGTCACACGGGACCTATTTCAAAGGGACATAACTCAAAAAGTTGCAATCTCAATTGCGTGAAATTTCAAGGGAGACTACATAAGTATTGTGTCTATAGGAATCTATAACAACATCGCTCGAGTACAGTCATTTATGGTTTCAATTAAAGCTGAAAAATGACAGAAAATCAAAATCAACGATAATGGGACCTACTTCAAGGGGACATAACTCATTCAGTTAAACTCACAACTACATTAAATGTTCAGGTATACTAGATAAATATAGTGTCTTTAGGAATGAATAATAATTTCACTCGAGTACAGTCACTTCCGGTCACAATTAAGGCTGAAAAAATGACAGAAAAATCAAGATTTTGATTTCGTGTTGCGCGGGACCTACTTTAAGGGGGCATTACTCAAAAAGTTATATTCTAAATTGCATGAATTTTTCAGAGATGCTAGATATATATACTGTCTAGAGGAATCAATAATAACATCGCTCAGATTCAGTCATTTCCGGTCACAATAAAGGCTCAAACATGGCAAAAAATCAAGATTTTGATTTTTAAAATGGGAAAACAATTTTTAAAAATCATTTTGCCATCCAATGCAAATTTAAGACATATTACAATGTTCATGGCATTGCTGCCAATGATTTAAGCTGAATCATCTATTATTTTTAGGTCTTCAGACGACTAGTCTGAAAGACCTATTGTTATTGTCGAGATTCTTTTTATTAAGGATTCAGCCATTAGGCTGAATCCTTATTGTTATTGGCGTGTTTATTATTATTATTATTATTATTATTATTTTTATTATTATTATTATTTCAAGATTTTTGTGTACCAGACTTCTACAAGAAGGATTGCAGCTATTACAACCAAACTTTACAGGCTGATAGCCCTAACTATGTAGTTATACCGCGAAGCTTTTGGGCCCAATTGGTTCAGCCATTTAGGGTCAGGTTCGAATCTAAAAGTCAATTTTTAACATGGGAAAAATTTTCAAAATGCACCTAGAGACTTGCAACCTTTTCTAAAAGATGCGCAATGACATTGCGAGCAATAAAGTAAATCATGACGAAATCGTCAGTCACGTGGTTTAGCCGTCATCTAGGACATTTTAATTTTTTCAAATTGTCCTACCCCATGTACTTTTGCGGAAACACCACTCCGAAGATATAAGCACCTAAGAGCTGAAACTCTATTTATATATAGCTGACACATTGGGGAATAACAAGTTTGTTTTCGATTGTGCGAATTCCTAATACTTTTTTCACAGTGACCTTTCAAAGTCCGACAATTTTTGAAAATCGCAAACTTCAAAGGGAGATAACTCATAAGATTTAATCCAAAATTTCAAGATTTTTTCAAGAAATGTTAGACAGTACTATTGTCTATACGAATCAACAATGAAATCGACGCTGAACAGTCATTTCCGGTTTTTGAGAACAGGTACATAATTATAGATAAATAACACTGACAATTTTAACATGGGGGGAATTTTCAAAATGCATTTAGAGAGTTAATTTTTTTTTAATATGATAGACAGGAACACTACAGACAAAAAAGTCAATCATAACAATTTTGTAAGATGTACGGTTTCGTCGCTATTTATGCGAAACTATTCACACAATTTGAACAGCACAGACAAAGGATGCAGGTCACGCCCATAGACTGTGTAAAAGTCGCAATTCCTTTGTTCTTCTACCACGGATCTTGTAAACACGACTTTTGCCAGAAGGAATGCGACTATTGCAACCAAACTTTGTAGGCTGATAGCCCTTGCCATGTAGTTTTGCAGCGCAGCTTTTGGGCCCAATCAATCTGGCCATTAAAGGTCCAGTTCGATTCTAAAGTTCGATTTTTAACATGGGCAATTTTTTTCAAAATGCACCTAGAGACTTGCAATTTTGTTTAAAAGATGCGCAATGACAATGTACGCAGAAAGGTTAATCAAAACGAATTCGAAAGTCACGTGGTTTAGCCGCCATTTTGATTGTTGTTGATAAATCCTACTTTCGTTTTACATGATGGACAGGTAGAGGCTGCTGTAGCTTAATGCTTATAGAGATCTTCGTGTAACTTTAAGGAATGACTGCTGATATGATATACTTATTAGGAAATTAATCAAGTATGCGCTGAATCCTTTTATCGTCACTTGTGACTATATTTATTATTATTATTTGTACTTTTTTTGTGTAACAGATTCTGAAGTAACGGCTGAAATGATTTTCATGAAAGTTACAGGGATGGTAGAATTCATCAAGATCTTGACTTGTGTCGTGGCGGAATTTTGATTTTTTGCCTCATTAAAGGTCCAGTTCGATTCTAATCTTCAAAATTTAACATTGGAAATTTTTGAAAAATGCACTTAGAGACTTGCAAATTTTTTTAAAAGATGCGCAATGACAATGCGAGCAAAAAAGTGAATCAGCCCGACTTCGTACGTCACATTGTTTAGACGCCATTTTCATTTTTTACACTTTTTTCAATGTTCCGACCCCATGTACCTTTGACAATCTTCTCCTCTGAAGATACTTGCACCACGAAGCTGAAACTTATACATATGTGTAGCTGAGGCATTGGTGAATACATGGTGTTGTTTTTCAAGAGTGTACTGTTAATACTTTTTCCACAATGAACTTTCAAAGTCTGCCGAAATTGGCCGATTTGTCACACGGGACCTATTTCAAAGGGACATAACTCAAAAAGTTGCAATCTCAATTGCGTGAAATTTCAAGGGAGACTACATAAGTATTGTGTCTATAGGAATCTATAACAACATCGCTCGAGTACAGTCATTTATGGTTTCAATTAAAGCTGAAAAATGACAGAAAATCAAAATCAACGATAATGGGACCTACTTCAAGGGGACATAACTCATTCAGTTAAACTCACAACTACATTAAATGTTCAGGTATACTAGATAAATATAGTGTCTTTAGGAATGAATAATAATTTCACTCGAGTACAGTCACTTCCGGTCACAATTAAGGCTGAAAAAATGACAGAAAAATCAAGATTTTGATTTCGTGTTGCGCGGGACCTACTTTAAGGGGGCATTACTCAAAAAGTTATATTCTAAATTGCATGAATTTTTCAGAGATGCTAGATATATATACTGTCTAGAGGAATCAATAATAACATCGCTCAGATTCAGTCATTTCCGGTCACAATAAAGGCTCAAACATGGCAAAAAATCAAGATTTTGATTTTTAAAATGGGAAAACAATTTTTAAAAATCATTTTGCCATCCAATGCAAATTTAAGACATATTACAATGTTCATGGCATTGCTGCCAATGATTTAAGCTGAATCATCTATTATTTTTAGGTCTTCAGACGACTAGTCTGAAAGACCTATTGTTATTGTCGAGATTCTTTTTATTATTATTATTATTTGTACTTTTTTTGTGTAACAGATTCTGAAGTAACGGCTGAAATGATTTTCATGAAAGTTACAGGGATGGTAGAATTCATCAAGATCTTGACTTGTGTCGTGGCGGAATTTTGATTTTTTGCCTCATTAAAGGTCCAGTTCGATTCTAATCTTCAAAATTTAACATTGGAAATTTTTGAAAAATGCACTTAGAGACTTGCAAATTTTTTTAAAAGATGCGCAATGACAATGCGAGCAAAAAAGTGAATCAGCCCGACTTCGTACGTCACATTGTTTAGACGCCATTTTCATTTTTTACACTTTTTTCAATGTTCCGACCCCATGTACCTTTGACAATCTTCTCCTCTGAAGATACTTGCACCACGAAGCTGAAACTTATACATATGTGTAGCTGAGGCATTGGTGAATACATGGTGTTGTTTTTCAAGAGTGTACTGTTAATACTTTTTCCACAATGAACTTTCAAAGTCTGCCGAAATTGGCCGATTTGTCACACGGGACCTATTTCAAAGGGACATAACTCAAAAAGTTGCAATCTCAATTGCGTGAAATTTCAAGGGAGACTACATAAGTATTGTGTCTATAGGAATCTATAACAACATCGCTCGAGTACAGTCATTTATGGTTTCAATTAAAGCTGAAAAATGACAGAAAATCAAAATCAACGATAATGGGACCTACTTCAAGGGGACATAACTCATTCAGTTAAACTCACAACTACATTAAATGTTCAGGTATACTAGATAAATATAGTGTCTTTAGGAATGAATAATAATTTCACTCGAGTACAGTCACTTCCGGTCACAATTAAGGCTGAAAAAATGACAGAAAAATCAAGATTTTGATTTCGTGTTGCGCGGGACCTACTTTAAGGGGGCATTACTCAAAAAGTTATATTCTAAATTGCATGAATTTTTCAGAGATGCTAGATATATATACTGTCTAGAGGAATCAATAATAACATCGCTCAGATTCAGTCATTTCCGGTCACAATAAAGGCTCAAACATGGCAAAAAATCAAGATTTTGATTTTTAAAATGGGAAAACAATTTTTAAAAATCATTTTGCCATCCAATGCAAATTTAAGACATATTACAATGTTCATGGCATTGCTGCCAATGATTTAAGCTGAATCATCTATTATTTTTAGGTCTTCAGACGACTAGTCTGAAAGACCTATTGTTATTGTCGAGATTCTTTTTATTATTATTATTATTTGTACTTTTTTTGTGTAACAGATTCTGAAGTAACGGCTGAAATGATTTTCATGAAAGTTACAGGGATGGTAGAATTCATCAAGATCTTGACTTGTGTCGTGGCGGAATTTTGATTTTTTGCCTCATTAAAGGTCCAGTTCGATTCTAATCTTCAAAATTTAACATTGGAAATTTTTGAAAAATGCACTTAGAGACTTGCAAATTTTTTTAAAAGATGCGCAATGACAATGCGAGCAAAAAAGTGAATCAGCCCGACTTCGTACGTCACATTGTTTAGACGCCATTTTCATTTTTTACACTTTTTTCAATGTTCCGACCCCATGTACCTTTGACAATCTTCTCCTCTGAAGATACTTGCACCACGAAGCTGAAACTTATACATATGTGTAGCTGAGGCATTGGTGAATACATGGTGTTGTTTTTCAAGAGTGTACTGTTAATACTTTTTCCACAATGAACTTTCAAAGTCTGCCGAAATTGGCCGATTTGTCACACGGGACCTATTTCAAAGGGACATAACTCAAAAAGTTGCAATCTCAATTGCGTGAAATTTCAAGGGAGACTACATAAGTATTGTGTCTATAGGAATCTATAACAACATCGCTCGAGTACAGTCATTTATGGTTTCAATTAAAGCTGAAAAATGACAGAAAATCAAAATCAACGATAATGGGACCTACTTCAAGGGGACATAACTCATTCAGTTAAACTCACAACTACATTAAATGTTCAGGTATACTAGATAAATATAGTGTCTTTAGGAATGAATAATAATTTCACTCGAGTACAGTCACTTCCGGTCACAATTAAGGCTGAAAAAATGACAGAAAAATCAAGATTTTGATTTCGTGTTGCGCGGGACCTACTTTAAGGGGGCATTACTCAAAAAGTTATATTCTAAATTGCATGAATTTTTCAGAGATGCTAGATATATATACTGTCTAGAGGAATCAATAATAACATCGCTCAGATTCAGTCATTTCCGGTCACAATAAAGGCTCAAACATGGCAAAAAATCAAGATTTTGATTTTTAAAATGGGAAAACAATTTTTAAAAATCATTTTGCCATCCAATGCAAATTTAAGACATATTACAATGTTCATGGCATTGCTGCCAATGATTTAAGCTGAATCATCTATTATTTTTAGGTCTTCAGACGACTAGTCTGAAAGACCTATTGTTATTGTCGAGATTCTTTTTATTATTATTATTATTTGTACTTTTTTTGTGTAACAGATTCTGAAGTAACGGCTGAAATGATTTTCATGAAAGTTACAGGGATGGTAGAATTCATCAAGATCTTGACTTGTGTCGTGGCGGAATTTTGATTTTTTGCCTCATTAAAGGTCCAGTTCGATTCTAATCTTCAAAATTTAACATTGGAAATTTTTGAAAAATGCACTTAGAGACTTGCAAATTTTTTTAAAAGATGCGCAATGACAATGCGAGCAAAAAAGTGAATCAGCCCGACTTCGTACGTCACATTGTTTAGACGCCATTTTCATTTTTTACACTTTTTTCAATGTTCCGACCCCATGTACCTTTGACAATCTTCTCCTCTGAAGATACTTGCACCACGAAGCTGAAACTTATACATATGTGTAGCTGAGGCATTGGTGAATACATGGTGTTGTTTTTCAAGAGTGTACTGTTAATACTTTTTCCACAATGAACTTTCAAAGTCTGCCGAAATTGGCCGATTTGTCACACGGGACCTATTTCAAAGGGACATAACTCAAAAAGTTGCAATCTCAATTGCGTGAAATTTCAAGGGAGACTACATAAGTATTGTGTCTATAGGAATCTATAACAACATCGCTCGAGTACAGTCATTTATGGTTTCAATTAAAGCTGAAAAATGACAGAAAATCAAAATCAACGATAATGGGACCTACTTCAAGGGGACATAACTCATTCAGTTAAACTCACAACTACATTAAATGTTCAGGTATACTAGATAAATATAGTGTCTTTAGGAATGAATAATAATTTCACTCGAGTACAGTCACTTCCGGTCACAATTAAGGCTGAAAAAATGACAGAAAAATCAAGATTTTGATTTCGTGTTGCGCGGGACCTACTTTAAGGGGGCATTACTCAAAAAGTTATATTCTAAATTGCATGAATTTTTCAGAGATGCTAGATATATATACTGTCTAGAGGAATCAATAATAACATCGCTCAGATTCAGTCATTTCCGGTCACAATAAAGGCTCAAACATGGCAAAAAATCAAGATTTTGATTTTTAAAATGGGAAAACAATTTTTAAAAATCATTTTGCCATCCAATGCAAATTTAAGACATATTACAATGTTCATGGCATTGCTGCCAATGATTTAAGCTGAATCATCTATTATTTTTAGGTCTTCAGACGACTAGTCTGAAAGACCTATTGTTATTGTCGAGATTCTTTTTATTATTATTATTATTTGTACTTTTTTTGTGTAACAGATTCTGAAGTAACGGCTGAAATGATTTTCATGAAAGTTACAGGGATGGTAGAATTCATCAAGATCTTGACTTGTGTCGTGGCGGAATTTTGATTTTTTGCCTCATTAAAGGTCCAGTTCGATTCTAATCTTCAAAATTTAACATTGGAAATTTTTGAAAAATGCACTTAGAGACTTGCAAATTTTTTTAAAAGATGCGCAATGACAATGCGAGCAAAAAAGTGAATCAGCCCGACTTCGTACGTCACATTGTTTAGACGCCATTTTCATTTTTTACACTTTTTTCAATGTTCCGACCCCATGTACCTTTGACAATCTTCTCCTCTGAAGATACTTGCACCACGAAGCTGAAACTTATACATATGTGTAGCTGAGGCATTGGTGAATACATGGTGTTGTTTTTCAAGAGTGTACTGTTAATACTTTTTCCACAATGAACTTTCAAAGTCTGCCGAAATTGGCCGATTTGTCACACGGGACCTATTTCAAAGGGACATAACTCAAAAAGTTGCAATCTCAATTGCGTGAAATTTCAAGGGAGACTACATAAGTATTGTGTCTATAGGAATCTATAACAACATCGCTCGAGTACAGTCATTTATGGTTTCAATTAAAGCTGAAAAATGACAGAAAATCAAAATCAACGATAATGGGACCTACTTCAAGGGGACATAACTCATTCAGTTAAACTCACAACTACATTAAATGTTCAGGTATACTAGATAAATATAGTGTCTTTAGGAATGAATAATAATTTCACTCGAGTACAGTCACTTCCGGTCACAATTAAGGCTGAAAAAATGACAGAAAAATCAAGATTTTGATTTCGTGTTGCGCGGGACCTACTTTAAGGGGGCATTACTCAAAAAGTTATATTCTAAATTGCATGAATTTTTCAGAGATGCTAGATATATATACTGTCTAGAGGAATCAATAATAACATCGCTCAGATTCAGTCATTTCCGGTCACAATAAAGGCTCAAACATGGCAAAAAATCAAGATTTTGATTTTTAAAATGGGAAAACAATTTTTAAAAATCATTTTGCCATCCAATGCAAATTTAAGACATATTACAATGTTCATGGCATTGCTGCCAATGATTTAAGCTGAATCATCTATTATTTTTAGGTCTTCAGACGACTAGTCTGAAAGACCTATTGTTATTGTCGAGATTCTTTTTATTATTATTATTATTTGTACTTTTTTTGTGTAACAGATTCTGAAGTAACGGCTGAAATGATTTTCATGAAAGTTACAGGGATGGTAGAATTCATCAAGATCTTGACTTGTGTCGTGGCGGAATTTTGATTTTTTGCCTCATTAAAGGTCCAGTTCGATTCTAATCTTCAAAATTTAACATTGGAAATTTTTGAAAAATGCACTTAGAGACTTGCAAATTTTTTTAAAAGATGCGCAATGACAATGCGAGCAAAAAAGTGAATCAGCCCGACTTCGTACGTCACATTGTTTAGACGCCATTTTCATTTTTTACACTTTTTTCAATGTTCCGACCCCATGTACCTTTGACAATCTTCTCCTCTGAAGATACTTGCACCACGAAGCTGAAACTTATACATATGTGTAGCTGAGGCATTGGTGAATACATGGTGTTGTTTTTCAAGAGTGTACTGTTAATACTTTTTCCACAATGAACTTTCAAAGTCTGCCGAAATTGGCCGATTTGTCACACGGGACCTATTTCAAAGGGACATAACTCAAAAAGTTGCAATCTCAATTGCGTGAAATTTCAAGGGAGACTACATAAGTATTGTGTCTATAGGAATCTATAACAACATCGCTCGAGTACAGTCATTTATGGTTTCAATTAAAGCTGAAAAATGACAGAAAATCAAAATCAACGATAATGGGACCTACTTCAAGGGGACATAACTCATTCAGTTAAACTCACAACTACATTAAATGTTCAGGTATACTAGATAAATATAGTGTCTTTAGGAATGAATAATAATTTCACTCGAGTACAGTCACTTCCGGTCACAATTAAGGCTGAAAAAATGACAGAAAAATCAAGATTTTGATTTCGTGTTGCGCGGGACCTACTTTAAGGGGGCATTACTCAAAAAGTTATATTCTAAATTGCATGAATTTTTCAGAGATGCTAGATATATATACTGTCTAGAGGAATCAATAATAACATCGCTCAGATTCAGTCATTTCCGGTCACAATAAAGGCTCAAACATGGCAAAAAATCAAGATTTTGATTTTTAAAATGGGAAAACAATTTTTAAAAATCATTTTGCCATCCAATGCAAATTTAAGACATATTACAATGTTCATGGCATTGCTGCCAATGATTTAAGCTGAATCATCTATTATTTTTAGGTCTTCAGACGACTAGTCTGAAAGACCTATTGTTATTGTCGAGATTCTTTTTATTATTATTATTATTTGTACTTTTTTTGTGTAACAGATTCTGAAGTAACGGCTGAAATGATTTTCATGAAAGTTACAGGGATGGTAGAATTCATCAAGATCTTGACTTGTGTCGTGGCGGAATTTTGATTTTTTGCCTCATTAAAGGTCCAGTTCGATTCTAATCTTCAAAATTTAACATTGGAAATTTTTGAAAAATGCACTTAGAGACTTGCAAATTTTTTTAAAAGATGCGCAATGACAATGCGAGCAAAAAAGTGAATCAGCCCGACTTCGTACGTCACATTGTTTAGACGCCATTTTCATTTTTTACACTTTTTTCAATGTTCCGACCCCATGTACCTTTGACAATCTTCTCCTCTGAAGATACTTGCACCACGAAGCTGAAACTTATACATATGTGTAGCTGAGGCATTGGTGAATACATGGTGTTGTTTTTCAAGAGTGTACTGTTAATACTTTTTCCACAATGAACTTTCAAAGTCTGCCGAAATTGGCCGATTTGTCACACGGGACCTATTTCAAAGGGACATAACTCAAAAAGTTGCAATCTCAATTGCGTGAAATTTCAAGGGAGACTACATAAGTATTGTGTCTATAGGAATCTATAACAACATCGCTCGAGTACAGTCATTTATGGTTTCAATTAAAGCTGAAAAATGACAGAAAATCAAAATCAACGATAATGGGACCTACTTCAAGGGGACATAACTCATTCAGTTAAACTCACAACTACATTAAATGTTCAGGTATACTAGATAAATATAGTGTCTTTAGGAATGAATAATAATTTCACTCGAGTACAGTCACTTCCGGTCACAATTAAGGCTGAAAAAATGACAGAAAAATCAAGATTTTGATTTCGTGTTGCGCGGGACCTACTTTAAGGGGGCATTACTCAAAAAGTTATATTCTAAATTGCATGAATTTTTCAGAGATGCTAGATATATATACTGT
Organism: Gibbula magus; assembly: GCA_936450465.1. Classification (NCBI taxonomy): domain Eukaryota; kingdom Metazoa; phylum Mollusca; class Gastropoda; order Trochida; family Trochidae; genus Gibbula; species Gibbula magus. The sequence continues at coordinate 61,127,468 of OW388293.1, read as the reverse complement.
CTAGAGGAATCAATAATAACATCGCTCAGATTCAGTCATTTCCGGTCACAATAAAGGCTCAAACATGGCAAAAAATCAAGATTTTGATTTTTAAAATGGGAAAACAATTTTTAAAAATCATTTTGCCATCCAATGCAAATTTAAGACATATTACAATGTTCATGGCATTGCTGCCAATGATTTAAGCTGAATCATCTATTATTTTTAGGTCTTCAGACGACTAGTCTGAAAGACCTATTGTTATTGTCGAGATTCTTTTTATTATTATTATTATTTGTACTTTTTTTGTGTAACAGATTCTGAAGTAACGGCTGAAATGATTTTCATGAAAGTTACAGGGATGGTAGAATTCATCAAGATCTTGACTTGTGTCGTGGCGGAATTTTGATTTTTTGCCTCATTAAAGGTCCAGTTCGATTCTAATCTTCAAAATTTAACATTGGAAATTTTTGAAAAATGCACTTAGAGACTTGCAAATTTTTTTAAAAGATGCGCAATGACAATGCGAGCAAAAAAGTGAATCAGCCCGACTTCGTACGTCACATTGTTTAGACGCCATTTTCATTTTTTACACTTTTTTCAATGTTCCGACCCCATGTACCTTTGACAATCTTCTCCTCTGAAGATACTTGCACCACGAAGCTGAAACTTATACATATGTGTAGCTGAGGCATTGGTGAATACATGGTGTTGTTTTTCAAGAGTGTACTGTTAATACTTTTTCCACAATGAACTTTCAAAGTCTGCCGAAATTGGCCGATTTGTCACACGGGACCTATTTCAAAGGGACATAACTCAAAAAGTTGCAATCTCAATTGCGTGAAATTTCAAGGGAGACTACATAAGTATTGTGTCTATAGGAATCTATAACAACATCGCTCGAGTACAGTCATTTATGGTTTCAATTAAAGCTGAAAAATGACAGAAAATCAAAATCAACGATAATGGGACCTACTTCAAGGGGACATAACTCATTCAGTTAAACTCACAACTACATTAAATGTTCAGGTATACTAGATAAATATAGTGTCTTTAGGAATGAATAATAATTTCACTCGAGTACAGTCACTTCCGGTCACAATTAAGGCTGAAAAAATGACAGAAAAATCAAGATTTTGATTTCGTGTTGCGCGGGACCTACTTTAAGGGGGCATTACTCAAAAAGTTATATTCTAAATTGCATGAATTTTTCAGAGATGCTAGATATATATACTGTCTAGAGGAATCAATAATAACATCGCTCAGATTCAGTCATTTCCGGTCACAATAAAGGCTCAAACATGGCAAAAAATCAAGATTTTGATTTTTAAAATGGGAAAACAATTTTTAAAAATCATTTTGCCATCCAATGCAAATTTAAGACATATTACAATGTTCATGGCATTGCTGCCAATGATTTAAGCTGAATCATCTATTATTTTTAGGTCTTCAGACGACTAGTCTGAAAGACCTATTGTTATTGTCGAGATTCTTTTTATTATTATTATTATTTGTACTTTTTTTGTGTAACAGATTCTGAAGTAACGGCTGAAATGATTTTCATGAAAGTTACAGGGATGGTAGAATTCATCAAGATCTTGACTTGTGTCGTGGCGGAATTTTGATTTTTTGCCTCATTAAAGGTCCAGTTCGATTCTAATCTTCAAAATTTAACATTGGAAATTTTTGAAAAATGCACTTAGAGACTTGCAAATTTTTTTAAAAGATGCGCAATGACAATGCGAGCAAAAAAGTGAATCAGCCCGACTTCGTACGTCACATTGTTTAGACGCCATTTTCATTTTTTACACTTTTTTCAATGTTCCGACCCCATGTACCTTTGACAATCTTCTCCTCTGAACACGGACAGCTCGAGCTTCTCTTTACCGCCATGCAAACGACGTCTCTCTAGGTTAAGTATTAAGCGCGCTATCGCCGATCAGAAAAAGGGACTCTTTGGCCCCCATTGATAACCTTGTTTCTGTTGGCCTCTTAACATCAGTAAAATTATGACTCCGCCCTAGCTTTGTTTCCTACGCCGAAAAGCTCACTCTGAAGCATTAACCTACACATTTGCTGTACAGTGTATGTTCACGTAATTACATCAGTTGCAAAGAAGTGCTCTCGAACAAAATATCAGCAAGTCTCACATTAATTCACTTCATTTCCATAAATATTATCGAAACAAAATAGTGTCTTCACGTCTAAAAGATATATAAAATATAGTCACTAAATTTACCACATATCATCAGAGGTACCGGTGGTGTAGTCGTTACCGTCTCTGATTATAAATCCACCAGTGTTTAAATCAAAGTTCAAATCCATATGAGTAAAACTTTTTTACTTAAATATTGTTTTCAATGTTCAAAATATGTTTTGTTTTGCATGTTAAACTTTATTTAACTTGTTTATCCCCGTTTTTTTTCTTAAAAAGAGATTTTGGCAACACTTTTCAGTTTAGTGTGCTTGTTGCTTTTTTCAGTTAAATTTCCTTGAATATGTCTTCACATATATACCAATGAGCTGATGTCATGAAACTATCAGGAGTGTTAGCCTGTATCCAAACTTACTCTATGACCTCGGCCGATTTGGGATTTTCAACTTCTTTCATGAAATTTCATCCAAATAAGTACAGAAAGAACAGGTTGCAATGGCGACTTTACAGCAAATAAGGTTTTCGATCTTTAACATAAGGACAAATTTTCCAATTCAACATGGAGACTGCAAATTTAAAAAATGTCAAATTTTTATACAAATAAATTAGTTAATCATGGCAAAACTTCAGATCACTTGGTTCTTTTGCTATTTTTATATATTTACGTTTAAGTCATTTCAACATGACAGATTATACTAAAATTATCTGTAAAATAAGCAGTATTTAACATTTTACGAATGCTTCTATTGTAAAAGTAACCTCTTTTCAATGTTCTTTCCATATTATGGAATAATGTTTCACTTTGCTACATTTACATGTGCCTCTTTTGGATAGTAAATCTTTGCGTTTTTCTCGTTGTCGTTGTGTGTACTTATCTATACTTATTTCTGCTTAAAGTACTTTAACTATATTTCTTTCTGCTAAAAGTCAATGTTCAATGTGGGTGAATTTTATCGGCCATGTTGTTTTATTGCTACTTAATTACTTTTTTACTGTTTTTTTTAACATGAGAAGTACACCAAATATATGTAAAATAAATACACTTTTAATATGTTACGAATGCTTCTTTTGTAAATTTAACTCTATTTAATGTTGGTTATATTCCTGAATAGAACAAAGATTAGAAAACAAAAGTGAGCATAACAAGCACCTTGCCCTTTAAAAACTAGATGGCGCTGATCCTGAATGCACAAAAGTTTGAGAAAGATGTCATCTTGATGTTTCTAGACAGAAGTCTCTTTGAATTGAATGTTTACTTCAGAGAAGTAAAGTTATTTCCATTTATTGAATAAAGTATGTTGTTCGCTGTGTGTGTAACTATATTTAATTCTACTAAAATTAAATGATCAAAACTTCTCGGTACTTTACGTTGTTGCTTAAGCTCATGTTATTTTCACTTGAGAAGTTAAAACACTAATAATCTGTAAAGAAATCGTTTCTTACGACTTAAAAAAGGCTTCATTTCTAAATTTAACCCCCGTTAATGTTATTTCCCAAGTATGGAATATAGTCTCACTTAGTTACATTTACATGTGCCTCATTTGGACAGTATATGTTTGCTATTGTATGTGTCTGTACTTTATGTTATGTTATGTAACCTATATATTTAACACTTACAATCCACTTTCAGTATTCTAAACAATAGTGTTTACATTATACTAAGAGTAGTCGTTAGTGTCGCTGCTTTTTCAAAGAAAGGGACACATAATGATCGAAAACCGGACAATGCACCGCGTGTGACGCGCGCCAATGAGTCAAACGTAATTTTGGAATCTTATTTAAACTAGACAAAATAACAAATTAACAAATTAGAGTTGATTATGTTCAATAGGTCATATAGTTACTGTGCATGTAAATAGGACGTCGTGCACTTTCGGTTTCTCCACATGCATAATGACGTTACTCGATTTTAATTGGAAGCTAGTAATTATGATATATTTGGCGATTTGGGGTGAATATGCAAGCTAAGTGAATTTCTTTGTATTGTAAACAGCACATATAGTGTGTTGAAACATATCAAAGCCAAATAACATTTTATGAAACACAATGGATGCACCTTTAATATAACTATTAAATATAATGTTGTCTTTTTAATTCAAAACTTTAAAAGTTTTCGTCCACTTACATAAAATTGTAAATATTAATGTGTGATATTAGTACTATTCTTTAAGTGTGTTCCTTCATGCAAAGGCATATGTTTTGTATGTTATCTCATGATTGAAGAACATGAAGAACCATTTTCTTGACAAGTTTTTCCTTTTACAAAGATCAAGGGTGAATACAACAGCTAAATGCATACAGTTCATTTTCAAACGCCAATGTCAAATCACATTGAAGTATTCAGTCCATTTTCTTTGAAAACGTTGACTTTGATTCCTTCATGGTAACTGTAATATGTAGGAATAATTGTAACGGAGACCTTGTTTATGTTTAAAGTATAAACATGATCAATAACAGTATCATCTTCAGTAGTGGCTTCTGATACGTGTTGTATAAAACCAAACGATCCAAGAAGATCCTTGACAGACGAAGACGTGCGAATGTTATCATTGAAGTCACCCAGTACCATTAATCCACACTTGAAAGTAACAATGAGATGTTCAATCAATAATGACAACATTTCTTTGAATATGGTTATCTTGTATGACTGTGGTCTATATATCACCACAACAAGTATGTCAAATGCCGGTAAATACCCACAGATATGTTCCAAATTGTACATCCTTTTTATCACTTCAACCCTAAAATTTTTCACAAACATGCCGACACCGCCATGTGACTGAGCTTTCAAGGTTGAAAACACACTGCCTGAATTATCATATGATTGTCGCCTACTCTGGTGATACAATGTATATGGTGGCAAGGACATTCTAGCAGTATCGTCTTCACATATCCATGTTTCTGTCAGACAAATAATATCTGCTTCTGTAAAACGATCATCGTTTTTCAAACAGTGAAAATTGGCGTCTAAACCTTGTATGTTATGTAAAACAAGTTTCAAGTCTGGATTTTGTGGACATATTAGGGGTTCTGAAATAAAATTTCTCATCCTAGACAAGCCATTTGTAACTTCCTCGTTGCAATAGATTCTTTCTGTTTGCAAATCTTTGATCACCAGACCTTCTAAAGCAGTTACACGACTTAAAGCAACATAGGCTTGTCCTGGTGTCCGGATTCCATCAAATGATACCACTGTGTTAGTGAATGTCAATCCTTGGGTCTTATGAACAGTACATGCCCATGCCAATTTTAAGGGAAACTGGCGTCTTGTTCCTGAACCATTTCTGGACGACTCTTCCTGCATGACTATGGGAGTACTTAAAACGGACACAGTATTTGGAAAGAGAGTTTTTTTCCGCAATTCAGCACCAACTTTACAATCATCAAATAGAATGAAAATTGTTTGTGGCTTCTGTTCATTTTCTCTGAATGCGATATGCAAAACTGAACCGAATATTCCATTGACCAGACCATCGGCAGTGTCTATATTTCTCGTCAACATGACTCTTGCACCTTCAGCAATATTGATAGTCTTCGGCAATGCAAATGTTCCACAGTTGGATTTCCTTATCAAAACACCCGTCTGCCTTTGCTTTAAACAATCGACGGCATCAATAACTATTGGTTCTTTACATTTTGAATTCAACATCCGTACATTGAACTCATCCACTTGACAATTCTTTGGAAATATATGGATGCAATCCAAATCAGTATCAGTTTCACGAGTCTTGAGCAGTGCCACATCGCCAGGATCTAAAGGTTCACTGCGTTTTCTAACTCTCAAACGATTGAGCATTTCAGCAAATAGTCTGTTGTTTTGTCTCATTATTCGAGTTAATTCAACCTTCAAGAAATTATCATTCCAATAATCTATTCCCAACTTCTCAGTGAACAGTGGCTTTCCTTTCACAGGAGGAAGTTGATAAAAATCTCCCACTGCTAAAACAGATACATTGCCAAATGGCTTATCTTCAGATGTTTGTTTTATTTGTCTCAACCTTCCATTAATATATGTTAATAGTTTGTGATCCACCATTGAAACTTCATCAATGATAACTAATTGAAGGCTTTGATATTTGCATCGGAGTGAATTGATTTTTTCCTCACCCAAAGGGACATATGGCAAATGTGCATCAATACCTATGGAGAAGGCACTATGAATTGTTTGGGCATTTATGTTGAAAGCAGCAACACCGGTTGGCGCTGCAAGCAATACCGAAATGTCGTCAGGATTTTCTCTGACTTTAGCAAGAAGACGATCACATTCATAATTGATTGCCTTAATTAGCATCGATTTTCCAGTGCCACCTGGACCATGAAGGCAGAGGTGAAATGTGGGTGTTTCAAGCCCATTCCTTTTTGCAAGGGCCCAATGTCGAATTTTATAAAAAATCTGCTTCTGCTCACTGTTTAAAGACTGTAAAAGTTTCACAGCGTTTGTTTTAGAAATTGAAGTTCTTACAGATTCGGTTGTGTGACTTCTTTGATCGTTAGTTATCAAATCAGGAATATTTTCGACATTATCCTCTAAATGATCAGCAGTTTCAACCATGGCTTCACACTCTTGTCTCTCCAGTTCAGTTTCTGGACAAATCTGTGCCCAAGCATCCTCCAAAAAAACAGCACTTTCTAAACTTTCCTCCGCCATGTCGATGTCTTCAGAATCTTTCTCGAAATTACTTCTATTTGCATCTACAATTGTCTTCACAGCAGTGATAGTGCCACATATTTTCACAGATCCATCGAAATAAAATATTTCAAAGGTTTCAAAATTATTTGGTTTCAGATGTTCCTTGACTCTGTGTGGTAAAAACAATTGTAAGATGCTGTGGTAGAACCGTTCAGAATCTTTCGTTTTCGAGAATCGAGGGTAACGTATTACAGCGGATTTGCTATTTGTTCTCTTTTGCATATAACCAAGGTTCCTTTTTAGAGTCAATAGCGGGGTTCGACGTTTAGCGTCATCAACACGAGATACCTCTGCTGAAGGAACTACACGGTATTCAGAACAAAATGTTGCCAAACAGAGATTTTCAATTTCCATGTCATTGGGTCTATTTACGTAGCGGTCAATCATACTGGTTGCCCACATGTCATCTTCATTGGCGTCACCCCTGGATAATTTCTGCTTTATAGTTTGAATGGGCAAACTCAATCTCACAGTTTCCATACCAACGGGTATGAATTGAACCTTACGGGAGCCTTGTTTGAGATGCAAATTACAAACACGAAACACAGATTCTTGAGCACTCACTTCTCTGTGAGTCAGATATTTATGACCAATTTTTTTCAGAGCTTCTTTTGCATCAATATTTTCATCATTACGTGCTTCCTTTTCAGTTTGATTCAACAGAATGCCCATTTCCCGTTCTGCTTTACTAATATAAGATATTATGTAAACTACGCATGAATAGGCATCAAGAACATACTGAATGTCCATATTCGCATCCCAACATTTTAGCAAATCAGGGTTGTATTGATTGACCCAAATGTCAGAGGGACGTCTTTGAAGAGTAACACTAGTTCTCTTTCCAAGTGAAGTACTTGCCTTTTTGAACATTGATTGCGTAATCCCTATCGTATCAAATAGATCCTCTGTTGACTCGTAACTCCGCTCATCGTTATTAATTTCATCCCAAATTCTTTTCAGTATCATCTCTGCTATTTTTGGATTCATTTTGTCAGATTTTGCGAAGTCATTCACATGCCTAAAATCAGGATTGCCATCTGCATCTTTGGGTAAGTCATCGACTGTTTTGTCATCCTTTTTTGTTTCAGGTTGAATAATAAAAGTTTCACAAGATGGCGGTCTTGGAAAATTGAATCGACAGTTTTTGCCAGTTTTTCTACAGGATTTTGAATGGTTTTTGCTATGTTTTTGAACGCTGTTAACAACACTATGAAGATCATCGTTTTCATCTGGCATTTCACACGAGACATACTTGTCAATAAAATCTACTACAACCTCATCAGGCTCTTTGGCAATTTTGGGAGCATTTTCTATCCAAAATAAGCAGTGAGTGTGTGGAGATCCTCTCTGCTGAAACTCGACCCGGTAAAAATAATCAACAACTTTACCTATGGGGGCAGCGGGAGACATAATTACATCATTCAAAAACATGTGAAATCTTTTATCGAACATTCTGGCAGAGGTCACTGGATTTTTTCTAAGAATAGAACACTTTGTACTCCAATCTAGATCTTCAGCTTTGCGGCTGTGGTCACCGAGTTCACGTAGGATACAATTGATCATTTCTGGCCACCGGAGTTCAGCTGAAGAAAAGGAACAGAACCATGTTGGAATTCCCAACTGCCGGATCATGGCGAAAAGGTCTTTTTGAGCGGCCTGCCAAAATGGTGGAGTACCTCGGATCGGTTTGAGGAATTTGTAACCCACATCGTGCTTTAGAATATTAGACAAGGATTCCTTATTGGTCAAAGACTGCGATGTTATTTTTCTAGAGCCTCCAGACGTTTTTTCCTTCCGCAATGACACAGATACATTTGATTTTACCATTTCTAACTCTGATAAATACTGTGCATAGAAAATGTAATCAGTATTTTGAGCAAATCTACTGTCTGCGTTAAAAAGTCTCGTGTTGAAATACCTTCCCAATGTCAGTCTTTCATCTCGTTGATCATGAAAGGTAGGAGTACCTTTAGGAAATAATGAAGGAAAGCATTTAGCTTCATTTGATTCATCTGAAGATATGGAAGTGGGAATGTTATTCTCGCAAGGGGAAATATTCACAATATTGTCTAAATTATTGTCAAGAATATCCTGCCCAATATCTAAAGGTTGGAGGCACGTGTCTAACAGTAATCCGTTTTCATCTGTCGGAAGATTGTTTAGATCATCTGGTTGAGAAGCAGACATTTCAATGTCATTTGAATCGTTATTTATTTCACTTTCCTCCGACAGTACTCCATCAGGATTAAAGTCGTGTGGATTTATCCAGTCCTTGTTGATATCAACATATTCATAGTATTTATTGTTCGCCTTCAAATAGGATAATGCTTCTTGAATGTTATTGACATTAACAAACTGGTATTCATAATGACCCTTGTAGGATAATTTTCTCTTCAATTTAACTCGAATCATTTGATCATCAGATTCAGACCTTGGTAAAACTGAAGTTACTTTATGAATATTGGACGGTACACATATAGTTGGACCCTGCACACCATTTTGACCACCTTTCGGTAAGGCAACCATTTTCCTGAAAGGGATGTTCATGGAAACTAGGTGTTGCTCCAAGTCATTAACCGTTTCAGTTCGAATGGAATTTCTTCCAATTCTAGATTATTGACAACAGCTTCTGCAGGTTTTTTACCATCTTTTAATTTCCGATGGCATGTATGACATATCCAACATTTGCCAGCAGGACAGGAGCCTTTACATATTTGAGAACATTCATGAACATACTTATCTGTAATACATTGATTTGCAATATTTGATGCTTTATAACAACTCTTGTTACACTGGACAACTTGATTTTTGAAATGTCTACGGTTACAGACTGCACAGACATATTCCGGTCCCTCAACAATAAGCTTTTTGAATTTTTTAATCACATTAGTTATTGCCCTAGCGTTGACAGTCCTTTCCTGCTTTCTACACTTGTTCCTTTTCTGTACTTTATTTCTGACATTTTCATTGTTTTTATAAGATGCATTACTTCTTGATTTGACCAATTGACGAAATTCACTATTTTCCCTATAGCGAGAATTTAAGTTAGATTTCAATTTTGTCTTGAACTCCTCGTTTTCATGATATTTCGACTGACTAGCAGATTTAACTGCATTTCTGAAATCTTCGTCATTTTGATATTTCGAGTGGCTTGCGGTTTTGACTGCATTTCTAAATTCTTCATTATGCTGGTATTTAAACGTGCTTGACAACTTAAGCTGTTCTTGAAATTCAGGATTTTTTCTGTACTTATTTAAACTTGCTGCTTTAACTCTTTCTCGGTATGCATCATCTTCTGCATACAGTTGCTTGCTTGACCTTTTTACACCTAAACGATACCTTTCATTTGTGGCATATTTCTGTGCTACCTTTTGACTTCTCTCTGTCTGTGCAGCCTTCATGTCGGAACAAGCTTCAGCGGTTTTTGCAGCTCGCTTTTCTTGCATTTTTTGACGATTTGTATTTCTAGCAGTAGCCTTAGAAACTGTTCTCCTCTTGATGCAAATCAAACGGTTCATCTTAATTGAATCATTTACTGAAACTTCGATAGAATTGTCTATCTGTAATTCTACCAGCTCCGCAGAGGAAACATTCTCGTGTGGCAATGAATCAGTTACATTTGGAGTTTTTGCAGCATTACTGTTTAGCGATTTTACTTTCTTGGCAGAAAGTGAAGATTTTGAAACTGACGTTTGTTGACTTTTTCTTTTCATGAAAGGCATTTTCCCGGCATGCAACTTTCTTCCAGAGTTTGGCAGTTCATTTTCACTGCTGACACTCACTGCTGTCACTTCAAACAATGTATTTTGATTGGCATGCATGGAGTTGGCAAGTCGAATGCAGTGTTGGTACACAGCATGAATGCTGTTGTATTGAATTACAATACAACTGCCGTCAGCACTCAATGTACCCTCCCTACTCCTTGAATGGGAATCGAATACAAAGTATGAACCTTGATGGAGAAATACTGAAAACACTGATTGGCAAAAGTTAACAAAACATGCTGCTCGATTTGTCAGTGCCTCATCGAGAGCAGTTTCCAGTGTGACTAGATCACCAAACTGAATCTGATCTTCAGCAGGCCATATATATCCAGCTTTGGCTTCATCGCGAACGAGTGTAAAGGTTTGATTGAACGCCTCCAGATACTCTGGCAGTTCTGTTACCAGGAGATATCCACTGGACATTGTGGACGATCTCTGGATGTGACCATACAATTGATCACCATTAATCAGAACTGTGTTCAGATCTTCCCTCGTCCACTCATTCGGAGACTTTACCTTGCTGAACATCAAAGCCATGAAACAGTTACTGACGCACTGTTTCCCAGCGTTCGAATCGAACATTGGGTGGGCCTGTGTAAAATCTCCTTGCAAAATGATTTGGTTGCAAGGTTCAACATATTCATCATTCAATAGACATTCATCAAAACTAGCATCAGAAAATTCATTATCAATCACAGAGTTTTTTGACAATCTCTGAGATGCCTCCTTATCAACAATATGTTGAAAAGCTTGTGCTTTCTTATTTCCTGCACCTTTCTTCCAATTCGTTTTGCGAGGCATCTTCAAAATTTAATCAATCACTTGTAGAGCAAATTAATATTTGAAATCTGTTTTCAAGACACCACAGTATTAAAAAAAACATCTAAAAAACATTCTAGTCTAAAAGATCAAACACTCGGAAATACAATCATCAAATTTCCTGTCCTCATATCTTCACAACTCAACACATTAAATTAAATAACAGTTAAAATGAACTTTTCAATGGGACTCTCAAAACAAGAGATAACATTCAACAACTAAAAATGGTATAGCAGAGTCTTCCTGCCCTAATGTCTACAACTCTCAAAACATTTATTCAAATCAAATTGCTAAGTGAAATAAAGACTTGTCTGTATCTTGCACGAAAAATCAATGAATTAATTCGAGTGATTGAAATAACTGACACAGTTTAGTACGAATAGCGCAGACACTGAACTGAACAGAGACCTAATGTTCAGTCAACATACTCATAATGACTAAGTAATTTACACAAAAAAAATTTTAACATGGGGGGTGGGTTAGCATAGTGCGATCTATCGAATATACGCATAAATTCAGAAGCTTTCCCTAATGCATACAAATCATTGATGCATTAGGATTTATGCGTAGCTTCAATGGATCACACGAGGACGATTGCAGGCAGTACCTGAACCGTAACCCTAATATGCAATACGTACCTTGAGGGAGTTAATAAAACAAAAAAACAATAGTAAATAAACCTGGAAACAATTCAAATTAATCTCAATTACGAAACCCGGAAAACAAAGACAATGATGAAAATAAAGTGTGAGTGACTAATACACCTATTAAAATACAAATTTTAAATCTGCAAAACTTGTGACAACCTTGAATATGACAACTATCCGCGTACGCGATCTTAGCTCAAGTGACGAGCTGGTCAGAGTGCACTGCTTATATACCCTCAACGCAAATAGCCTAGCATGTTACATTTCAGCCAATGGCAGTTGATGAAACCCTCACGCCCAGTAATGGTACACATGCGTTTCCGGGGCCTGCTTCTACCTTCCATGGCCTCTAAAACAAATTGTGTGTTCATTCTTTCTTTAAAATTTTCTGTTATCCTCTGTTTTAAAAACTCATGTTCAATGTTTGTATGTCAATAGTGATTTGTTTTTAAAATGTACATTTTTAACATGGGCAAAAAATTTTAAAATGACCTAGAGACTTGCAATTTAAACGATAGTTGTGACCAAAATTGTAAATCATGGCGACTTCGTAGCTCACATCGCTTAGCCGTCATTTACTGTATCATTATGCTTTTCAAGGAAACCCTACCTTTGGCGGCATGCTCCTTGGCAAGAGGTTGCGGGAACCTGCCATCTCATCTCTTTAGTGTAATGGTCATCGTATTATTTTTAAATATCTACTTTCAGACTTGCAACTTGTTTTAAATGAATCAAAATAACGTTCATTGCAAATAAATAAAGCTGATATATCCGTTGTAGTTTACAAATAATTAAAATCCAATATTTCCTTCATTTTGACGCCTGGTCTGTTTATGGCAGCATGCACCTTGGCAGGAGTATGTGGAGAAGTGATCTCTTCAACGGAATTTCAATTTTCAAAATAGAACAAGAGAATTGTAACTTAATTTAAAGATAGCTTATACCGCTGTATTGTAAATCAGGGCGAATTCGTTGCTCACATGGTTTAGCCACTATTTATATTTTCTTTATTTTAATATATTATCATCATTTCACTTCGATGCCCTGTCTTTGGTGGCATGCTCATTGGCAAGAGGTTGCGGAAACCTTTCATCTCATCTCTTTAGTGTAATTGTCATCCTATTCTTTCTAAATATCTACTTAAAGACTTGCAAGTTGTTTTAAAATAATCACGATAGTATTTCTTGCAAATAATTAAAGCTGATATATTCGTAGTAGTTTACAAATATTTAAAATTCAACATTTCCTTCCTTTTGACGCATGGTTTGTAAAATGACATTTTCATTGTATGCAAGCCTGGTCTGCTTTTGGTGGCATGCACCTTCGCAGGAGCTTGCGGAAGTAGTTATCTCTTCATGGGACATTGCAAGCATCAGTGAAAGATTTTAAATCAAAATTTGTATTTTAAACAAGGGCAAAATTTCCAAATAGAACTAGAGACTGTCTTATTGTATAGTATTATTTTCTTTAAATCCACTTACTTGTTGACAGATTGACAGTACATCGGTTCTGTAAAAACACAAAGCTGATAAATTCGTAGGAAAGGCCTAATTTTAAATATCAACCTAAAGACTTATTTGTTATCCCCCGCCGCGCGTTTAGCGCGAAGCGGGGGATATAGTATTCGGCTGCGTCCGTCCGTCCGTCCGTACGAAATGGAATAACTCAAATACTATTCACTGGATTCTTTTCATATTTTGCATATGGGTTCATCATGGGAAGAGTAATGTTCTTACATAGGTTTGTGACCTTGACGTTCATCTCAAGGTCACAACAAGACTTTGTTATTTTACCCTTGTCAGCGGGATATCTCATTAACAATTCTCTGGATTCTCTTCATATTTTACACATAGGAAAGACGACGGGCTGATTAGATTTTGGCATTATTTTCAAGGTCATCGCGGAACTTTGAATTGTTCGACATGTTAATGTACATGTAAAGCTTGTCAACAGGATATCTCAAGAACCATTCACCGGAATTCCATCATTTCTTACACAAAGCACCTTCTAGGGAAGACGACGGGCTGATTAAATTTTGGTGACCTTGACATTATTTTCACAGCGGAACTTTGAATTTTTCGACATGTTAATGTGCATGTAAAGGTTGTCAGCAGAATATCTCAAGAACCATTCACCGGAATTTCATCATATCTTACACAAAGCAAAAGCACTGATTAGATTATGGTGACCTTGACATTATTCTCAAGGTCACAGTGGAATTTTATTTTTTTCGGCATGTAAATGTACATGTAAAGGTTGTCAGCGGGATATCTCAAGAACCATTCACCGGAATTCCATCATATCTTACATAATGCACCTCCTAGGAAAGACAAAGGGCTGATTAGATTTGATGACCTTGACATTTTTGTCAAGGTCACAGTGGAGCTTTGACTTTTTTGACATGTTTGACAGTCGATTTTGCTGATCTTGACATTATTTTTAAATTTTGAAGTATTAATTTTCGGCGGGGGATCATGTCACCTTAGTGACAACTACTTGTTTTTAAAAAGATGCACAGTACAAATAACCAAAAAAAGTAAATCATGGCAAATATGAAGGTCACTTGGTTTTCTTGATGTTTTGATTAATAATATAATTTCGGAACTTGAACAGTTTTGTTCATATGAGAGATACATGTTACATTGGTAGTTTTGACAGAACAGTATCAGTGACATTCTTCGATAAAACATGGAGGTGAAGGTCAAGCGGAAGTCTGAAGACCTAAGTACTGCCGCGGCAGTCCTAGTTTTTATGGTTCTTGTTTATCATTTTTTAAAAACAGCAAGTATCTAAGTGCATTTTGAAAATTTCCCCCATGTTAAAATTCTCAGTGTTATTTATCTGTATATTTCTTCAATTTCTCACGACCGGAAATGATTGTTCACGATCGATTTTATTATTGATTCCAAAGAGCATTGTCCTGTCTTACTCTCCTGAAACAATCTGAGAATTCGATAATTCGGTTATTTCCCCATGAAGTTTGATTTTTTAAAACTTCGAAAGCTCACTGTACAAAAGTATTATGAGTTCAGCAATGAAAAACAACACCATGTATTCTCCAATGCTTTAGCTGTATGAATGTGTAAGTTACAGCTTCGAGGTGCAAGTATCTTCAGAGGCGAAGATTGTCAAAGGTGCATGGGGTCGGGAAATTTTCTAAGTGCATTTTGAAAATTTTTCCTATGTTAAAAATTGAACTTTAGAATCGAAGTGGACTTTTAATGGCTGGTTTGATTGGGCCCAAAAGCCTCGCTGCAAAACTACATTTGAAAAATTAGTGTCTGAGTTATGAGTGGAACAAACAGTGTGAATTGCGAAGAAAAAAGAGAGATATTTGCATAAATTATGCAAATGAGGGTATGAAACATACAAAAGGCAGATGTGTACACATGTACATCATGGTGATTGTACATATCAGGTTTCGTAAAATTTTAACAACTGGTGTCAGGGTTATGATTGGAACAAAAAGTGTGAATGGTGAAGTCGAAAACGGAGAAAATTTGCATAAACTATGCAAATGAGGGTATGAAACATACAAAGGCAGATGTACAGATCATGTTTATTGTACATATCAAGTTTCGTAAAATTTGAACAACTGGTTACAGAATTATGAGCGAGGACGAGCGTTGCCATATTGACTGTGCAATTGACACTCTCGAAGCCTAGATAATACTTGTTATTGCTTTCTACGTTACGTTGTTCACTAGACTACATCACATTCACATGAATGACATCACATTCAATGGCCCACGCTACCCGAGAGTGTAGGTGTTTTAAACAGCATTACATCGGCCTAACGTGAAATATAAAATATTTTTGCATATCTAATGTAACAGATAACTATAGTTTTAGCAATTTATACAATTCATTTGTGTAGACAAAAACATTTTGTTTTAAAATATTAATATACAGCAATTCAACAATATGCTTATGACGACCAACATGTACATTCATTTATATTTTGTATCGCATTGGCTTATATCGGTGATCTGCAAGACGTTAAGGGATTTCAAAGAGATTGAAGACACTTATACATGTATAAAGAATTGTCACTACAGACTGCTTTTAAAAAATGACCACATGGAACGCGCCTGAAAACATTTTCAGAATCAATGCTAACAAATTGAGTTCTGTGCATCGTGTGTCTCTACCTGTGCCGATCCCTTTCTACAAACAACACTTCAAAGAATTCCCCCTTCTCATGTACCAGGCAAAGATTGTTTGTCTCCTCGGGTCGCTTGTCGCTTATTTCTGATTGTGGGACACACGGGATGAAGATTACCGTGAATATTATTTTCAGAACGAGTGTCGGCTTGAAGGAGCTACAGATTGCCTCCCTCCTCTCTCCTGTCACTCTTACTTTCTCCTATCCCATAAGTCCATAAGGCGATCACATGATTTGCAATTTACTGCACATTTGCGCCCACTCGAAGTCTAGATCTCATGGAGATCGAATATTCGATTTGCCCTCAATGTTTTGAAATAATGTACAAGCTCAGTCTATATATAGCCTGTGTGAGTTCATCAGGCCTAAATTGAGTGTTTATTTGAATCCCTTGACAACAAGGCGCTGTGACGGACCATCTACTTCTTGCCAGTAATTGTAGACTAAGAATTAACATAGGGTAAATACGACCATAGTATGCCCTCGTCTGTGGTTGTCAAAATACTTCAAAGGTCATTAAGGTATTCAACTACCACCTTTTCAATGACGATATATCATTATACGACACCCGCTTGAATGTTACAATTACATTGTTAGACTCTTAGATACGCCATAAGACAGCGTCGTATCATACATTGTATGTTGGAGAACTGTCGCATTTACACTGCCAACGAAATCATGTTGCCTAGCTTATAAACATTAGAGGGTGACTGCACGGGTACTGAGTTGTATGCACGGCTTCAATCAACCTTAATAACATAAATGATTACTTAAAATGATTTGTTTAAAATCCACACATTCATAGTCACAGCGTCAAAGGAAGACATCAACAAACTTTCGATTTGCTTGCAAGAATGACGCATACCTTTCCATTACCTTTTGAGAATATTGGCACTTCTGTACAAACATCATATCCATGAATCACCTTTTCATGTATTTGATATGCTAAGTCTTTCTGACATTGTACCCCGGCTAGCACTTGTCAATTAGTCAAACATAATTTTGGAAATATATCAATAACAGATAAAAACAAAACGTTTGATTGGTTATGATTAATATATCATATAACTACTGTAAATGGGATGTGTATTTTCGGTTTCTTCATACATGTATGTTAGGCTGTCACTCGCTTTTTCATTTGAAATAAGAAATTATCATATATTGGCGATAGGGGAAGTATATGGAAATCGAGTGAAATTATTTTAACTTAGACGTTAGGCACGTAGCAAAAATGAGCTGGTTTCCGGAACACTGAAACTAACAGGAAACCAAAGGTTTATTGTAGGTTTTAGTCTGGTTTCCATGTTACAAAGGTTTACTGTAGGTTTCAGTCTGGTTTCAATGTTGAGGTTTACTGTAGGTTTCAGTTTTGTTTCCATGTGTTGGTTTATGGTGGCATGTCTTCTTATACAGTTATCAAACACGTCGCCATAGAGAAGTCGATCGTCCATTAAGTCCTTGTCTTCTTCATCACTTTAAAAATAACGATGCTACGGAGATAATAATTCTAGTAATGACAAAAACAATCGGTTGTGCCATGAAGTTTATTACATAAAGTGCCAATTGCAGGGCAAATACTTTACTGCTTAATTATTAATGCTGCAAAAAGGAGATAACATCTGACAATCAAATCTGAGAAATGTATTCAAATGATGTCAAGCAGACACTACCTTAAAGTGATCATATTGATTAAGATCATAGGTACATATTTACAAATTGCATTATTTATAAAAGAAATACTTCATAAATCATCCAGCAAAATGCCATCAATTGATGACGGTGTAAACTAACTTGGCATTGCTGCTGATTAAGAAATATGATCACTGATATAGACCCCTTTTCGCGCGCTCATTTAAATACGACCTTGACCTCATTAGCATAACAGCTGATCGAGGTGGAGGCAAAACATGGCGGCGAGCGAAGCGGCAACTCGTAAGCATTTTGTTACAAATGAGCGGTAATATCAACGGCTGATATGTTTCTAATGCAAGTGAATGATATCCTTTGTGATTATAGAATAATAAAAACTTGAGGTCGAAGGCTGTCAATCAGTAGAATCCTTTGCAATCAGATTTTCAGTCTGCAAAACAACGTAAACATTGAAATTGTCATGGTTGACTTTGAGTGGTCCAACTGGAGAGAGATTAAGCGCCACACATTTTCACAGAGATCGTTCTGGAGATGATAGTGCAGATGCGTGTAAATGATAAATCAGAGTATCAGTTTACTTTACAACGTTATGTTCTGCAGACTTTAGATCGTTCTAGGTCGATTATTTGGCCAGGGGTGTGATGTCACTATTTCACATTGCTGTTTTTTTAAACCTTTAATAACACTAGTTTCCTAATTTTACTGAACATAAATGTATAATTCCTTCATTTCATTTAAATATATATACTATATTTACTGCAATAACATATTTCATTGCCTTGTTGAATTACAGTTGTTTAATTTGTCACATCACGTTTACAAACATGAGCATTTTGTATATAAAATACAATTAATCCAGGGAAAATAGTGTTTAGGGTACTAAAAACAACTGCAGCAATTTATGAGGGCTGAAAGCATCCAAGAGACAAAATAAAAATACACACCAGCAGAATAAAATCCCATTTTGCCAGCAATCCATGAAATCATAACACCCAAAAAGGTTAGATTTAATCTGAATTACTCACTGTCAAACAATTCATGAATTTAAAAACAAAATTACCTACTAAACAAAACTTCACAATTATATGTGTTATATTTAGTAAGTTTACTCTTGTATTCTACCTATCTGTGAAGAAATGGGATATATCAAATAAGAGAGATTTTGTGTTTGATTTGTACATGTTAGCTATGGTAGGAGATTTAATGGAGCATGTCAAGATATATCATTTGAATACATATTTCCAAATCCATGTCAATCAATCAAGGCATAAGGGCCGGCAAGGCTACATTTCAGTTTTACAGAGTGATACATGTGTGTATAAGCCCAGAATGAAGTAATATACAATCAGTTATTTAATAATGAATAGGAAAGTAATATTGTATTATTGCTGTAGGAATGAATCTCTTAGATTTATTGCATTTTTTTAATGTACAATGTATATTCATGTTGTTTTGCAGAACTTATTGATTGTCTTTTGGCATATCAAATTTATGAACAGTGGGAAGTTTGAGTAACATTTGTATTGAAGTACAAGCAGCCTAAAGTTTGATAACATTTACCTTCCAGTATAAAATGAAATTCATTTTCAAACATTTTTTGGGGCATACAATACATAATCTATTTGCCCTGGGTTGGCATATATAAAAAGTTTTAAAAATATGTCCAAAGTGATTATTTTGTTTTGTTTTCTTAACATAAATTTTAAATGCTTCACTACATACAAAACTGGTAAAAAAAAATCAACATTTTTGGGACAAAGCCAGAATAGGAAATTAACAAATTATGGTAGATGCATTCATCAAAATACAGATGCAAAGGTACACACTCAAAAAAGGGAACACTTTGGGCATGATTTTGGGATATTTACCCATTTATTATATCCACATATTGAATAAAAAATAATTAAAAAATAAATAATTATCTTTATTATTTTAAAATTTCATTTTCTCCAGGGTGATCCCTGTAATACCTGGGACTCTCTAATCATGGATATCTTTAATTCATTGCATTGTGTATGTGTATACATGGTTATGGTTTGGACAACATCTGGATTGTCAATTGACATGAGCATATTTATAAATAGAGGGGTTTGAATTTGTGAATTACATTTATATTGTAAATACAATCATTTTAAATTTAAAAGTTTAACCTAAAAACATGGAATAGAATTTATTTTCAATCTGGGTTGGTTCATATATAAAGTGTGAAAACATGACCAAAGTGAGTGTTTGTTTTGGTTTCAACTTACACTTCAGAGGGCTCCCTACATACAAAACTGGTAATAAATTCAACATTTATTCAGAACAGGCAATTTGTTAATACAGATAATGAAAATATATTCATTCATCAAATATGTGGATCAATATATGGATCACCTTTGGCATGAATTTAATTAATATTTACCCATTGTTATATCTTAATATTCAATTCAAATACATGTACTTGCATGGGAAGAGATTAAAAATGTGTCAATTAGACAGTTATTAAAACATTGCTTTTATTATTTTAAAATGTCCCTCATCGTTTTCAATGAAAATCTCACTTGTAAGGCAAACTTGGGATTTCTCTCACAGCCTTCTCCATAGTCTAACACTAACAAATTATGTATAAATATCACCATTTCATTAAAAATTTAAAAGGGACATTGGAAATTGGATTTTGTTGAGGCTCCTTTTTCTTTCCAGTGTGTAAGTGTTATTTTCTCAAGGGTGATGCCTTTAATTTTTAACACTCATTGGTTATTATAACCTCAATATCCCACGCTTTCTTAATGCCATTGAGAAAATGTTTACCATTGAAATAATTATTATTAATTAAATTTTGTAAAATAAATAGGAGATGGTATAACTTAAATGTGTATTACCTTTCATTTATGATTATTTTATCTCCTAGCATGTATTTTCTTTTCACCTTTCCCCCTAAATATTCAAAGTTTAAAAAAATTATGAGTTGGCTTTAAAACTGCATTTAATTTAGTAAAATTAGATTGGTATTAACCTTCTTATGCACTGCCTTTCATTAATTATATGCTTCTTAATTGTGTGTATTTTCCTTTCACATTTTCCCCCTAATATTCATAGCTTTTTAATTATGATTTGGCTATTTCTCAGTGTAATCAAATTATGTCATGTGACAATATTTAAAATCAATGTTGTTGATGAAATACAATTGATGAAATACAATTTTGGTAAGGTGAGAACTACAGTAGTAACTATCAGTCGTTGATTTTGAGTGTTTATTGTAAAAACACAGTGATTCTTTGATAAATGACAATATTGCTAGTCCACCAATCTATTTCTAAAATCTAAAATTAACATATTGAACTCAGTCTAGTAGAAATCTACCCTGATCATAGGGCCGATACCAGTTGGATTTTATGTTCAAAAGATAAATCTTCATGCTAGAAGATTGTGTATTAACATGGATAATTTATATTTCATTAAAAAGGACTGAATTATACAAGCTGCACGTTTATTCATCATGTCAAACGATGTTTCAACGAGGGTCATGTCACATGTCAATCCACAACTCGCATAAATATTCGTTTACACACCAGTCAGCCGAATATTCCTTCAAACATGGTTTATTTACGACCAATAATGATATTTATATGACTGAATTACTTTAAAATATTTTAAAACTACGCGCTGTAAATGTTGAAGCGCTGTAAATGTTGAAGCGAGTGGAGGCACGCTATGGAGCTTCCGGTCTTTCTGCCTCCACTGAGCTGGACGTCGCGTGACGTTTCCCGCGAAAAGGGGTCTATAGCAAGAGATATGTAGTTATATTTATCCGGCCAATCACTATTCAATGTATGCTAGGAACAGGTGGTTTTATTTTCCTCGGGTAAACGGCCCAGGTTAAGTACGTCACTAGTCCACCGGGGTGATTTCAAACTCTTCAGCTTCAGATAAGTACTTTCTGTGTCCTCAATGGGAATGATCTTTCGACCACATGGTATGCTCATCTTCAAGCGTAGAAGTCTTTGACCGTTCACACTATGCTTCCTTTGAGATCTTCTTGGCTGTAAAAGTAAAACGAACATAAAAATGATGTTAATGACAAACATAAATCAAAATTGATGCAACCTCAGTTTTACTTATTTGGAGTGTTTTAGTAAAAAACACAATTGAATTGAGTAGAATTTGTTTTTATCAAATGCAACTTTCACTTATTTATTATAACCGAAATGAGGACACTCAAACACTGTAACAATGTACCAATGCCAAGATCTCAAGACACAAGGAATGAACTCTTTTGACTAAATTTAATTTTTCTGATATTTCCCTTTCTTTGGTATTTTAAAGTACAAGTAGAGAAACAGCAAATGCTCAAGGACACTATTCACCCAAAGACATCATGTAGTTATATGTTTTACCAAAAAATAATCGAAACTGATACGTTACTTGTTTACATTACATTTCATTGCTATAACTATTAGGGGGTTTCAACCATTTTTACGGTTAATGATTAAAAAAACTTTAGATCACACATGTACATGTTTTATTTTCCTTGTGTGTTGATTTATTTTATTATGTATGGATGAAAACGTTTCATACAGGGTGTGCCCTGCATCATTGCGTTCATAAACACAATTAATTGCTTTATTTTCCATGTGACAATATTTCGAAAGTACTTCAACTTTATAATCAACTTTTTTAATAAGTTAATCCAATCGTTAGAATATTGGAAAAACAATAAGAAAAACATTAACTGTCAATATTACATTAAATGTGCACTGTACCTGCAAGTTGTTTCGCTCTCTGTGAATGACAACAGTTGTTTTCAGTGAAGTTCATGTACACCCGGCAGACAAGATTTTTGCCATTTTTTTCATTGAGTCACAGGTTATACTGGCAACTTATTATAATCCCGCCAAAAAATGGATGGAGAACAAAGGTCTTTGTCCGGGAGCTAGACCACAAGGTTTGGCAATTATATGACCCCATAGCGAGGTCAGAGAGCGTCAGGCTGAGCATGCATGCATTTGACCTATATCTATTCAATAAAATATCTTAGGGTTTGTAATCGATATTATTGTTTATTTGTTAAATAGTTAGTCCAACATCAAACACGCAATACAAAAATACTATAATAAAATAATAAAAACTTATCAAGGTTTATACAAGTTATGGCATTGTCGAAATAAAAAGGAACACCGTACATATATCAATCACAGGTTTCAGTTATTTACTTGTTTTTATGATTATGACATTTGGAAGATTTACTTTTTCTAAACCGTATAATTAACCATTCTTTGTTTATAACTTCAACTGAAGAACTGATGTCAACATATCATGTTTTCATAATAACCAATAATGAATTACTTTGTTTGAATACACTTTGAAATAATGGATAAATAATTTGGTTTCTATAGGTCTTTTAACAAATGGAAAACACAAATGGATACACATGCATGTTCTTATTTTATCATTTGTTTCCTTTTACGGATATACTAAAAATCTCAGAATTCAGAATTAATTCAAGTTTGAAACCAGATTACCCAGTTTCAGTGAATGGATACCAATTGGAAAACAGTTACTAACATATATGATTACAAGTTATTCAACTTATAGAAGCCCTCTCAAATAATCGACAAATATTTACAAGGCTAATATACATAACACAATGTCATGCAGAAGAGAATTTGAAAATCTATAAGTGAAGCAGACACAGTTTGAGTGGGTAAACGTGTAATATACATTATAAAGTCGACACACAATTAGAAATGTTATTCTTATGATAAAAACATTATGAATATGGTTAAAACATGCATTTGTATTTATGTATTAATTGAACCGCTGACTTTTTCCAAGGATTTTGTGAACATGGTGAAACATGTTTTCATTGACTGGTTGTGGAGGATTTGGATTGCCATACAGGATTGTATTTAGATTTAATTCTGCCTTAAAATTTTGAAACCTTTGCTTTAATTCTAAACGGAAATTAACATATCTTGGATATCTCAAGAAGAAATGATAGATATCTTCAACCAAAGCACCAAACATGGAAGATTTACATTCAGATAAAATGACACAATACAGATCAGCGTTTAGGGAACCACCGTTCTAATACGATGGATTAACGCCGCGGTGAACAATTGTAGCACGAACTAACGTTCTTATTGTATTACATTGTGCGGGAAGGTGGATAAACTCAACTTAAATGTCAGACGTTATTTAATAATAGCAAAATTCAACTCAGGTGTGTTATTTTGCTATTTTGGCTTAATTAGGTTTTCAAAGTGACATGAGATATAGGATACCTTAAAAACATTTTCATCATTGATTATAAGTACATGTAGTCTAAACTTAACATTTCGAGAGTCTGACCTTTTAATCTGACCTTGGCTGTCATAGTCCCAAGTCGACTCTGCGTATCATTTATAGTAATCCTCGTGTCAAGTCTGATTGAAATAGTAGTTATTCTTCTTGTCGAAACGTGGTAATAAGTGTAATGACTGTGGCTTGACCTAGACATGACAAGACAATCACGTCATTTGAACAGTCTAGTCATATATCAAGTTATTTAAGATCCTATAAAACAACGGATATAAACAACTTAGAACCATGTAATATGCTAACAGTTTTAATCATGTTAAGTTATTCAAAACCTAAATCCTCGTGTCAATTTCATTGAATAGTTATTCTTTTTGTCGAAACGTGGTAATAAGTGACATGATTGTGGCTTGACCTAGAAATGACAAGACGATCACGTCATTCGAACAATCTGGCCATATATCAAGTCATTTAAGATCATATTAGCGAGACAATGGATACAAACAACTTGGAACCATGGAAGATGCTAACAGTTTTGGTCATGTTAAGTTATTCGAAACCTAAATTTGGTTATAAGTGACATTCCATTAGTTTCTTTTGATATGGTTAGCGAGCAATTTACTCAAGTCTTCATGTCAATCCTGATATATTTTTGCAAGGACACTGACTGACGTTACGGTATTTGATATTATCTGTGTCTTGTGACTGTCCTTGAGACACCGGAAAATGTAAGGACCAATCGTCTAGTGTGTGCGTGTAAGGGTGTGCACGTGCGCGTGTGTGCGTGTGTGTGTGTGTACGTGTGTGCGTGCGTGCGAGTCATAACATGCAGTTTATGTAACAATCTAGAAACTAATGTCGCTACATCATCTGAGGCATTGCATGTACTGCTAGTAGCATTGTGGATATTTATTTATCATAGCATGCAATATAGCCACTTATTTATCAATATATCATCTGAATCACTGCATGCAGTGTAATCCCCCAGTTAATCTGAGGCATTGCATGAAGTGTATATAACAACGTAGCCACTTATTTATCTATTTATACTGATGGAAACGAATAAGGGAACGCTTAATTACTGTTAACTTATGTCTAGCATGTTCCGTTTGTTCGAGGCTGCGTGGGGCCATTATAAACTGAAAATGTTGAAAGGCTGTCTGCGGAAAACAGACGTCTCAGAAGAGCTTGGGCTACACAACATCGAGTTAGACAACTTCGACATTGGTGCAATACCATGTTCAGTGATGAGTCACGATTCAATTTGGTCTTCGCAGATGGTCGGATCTGCGTTTGGCGACGCCTTCGTGAACGTCACCATCAGTGCACCATCAAACAACACGATTCCTACGGGGGCGGATCTGTGATGATATGGGCCGGCAAAACCTATGACCATAGGACCAACCTTGTTCGATTTGATGGAAGGGTGACTGGTGTCCGTTACCGAGACGAAGTGTTGCAACCTGTTGTTCTTCCTTTCCGCCTTAGAGTGGGTGTAAACTTTGAGTTTCAACATGACAATGCTCGACCCCACACGGCTCACGTCAGCAGGGATTTTCTCAAGCAAAACAACATCAGAGTGTTGCCATGGCCGTCCAAGAGCCCAGACATTAATCCCATTGAACACCTCTGGGACGTTCTTGGACGTCGGGTGAGGGATCATGATGTTCTACCCCAGACACCTGATGCCATGTTCCAGGCTCTCCAAGAAGAGTTGCACGCAGTTCCTCGGGCTGTCATCCGGAAGTTGATCCAAAGTGTTCCGCGACGGTGTGAAGAAGTGATTAGGAAACAGGGAGGACACACCAGATACTGAAATTTCACCTGTGATGTACATACTTAATGAAATATACTTGATAAAAAACCCATGACAATAAAACAAATTTCACCATCAATACATGCGTTCCTTTATTCATTTCCATCAGTATATCATCTGAGTGATTGCATGCAGTGTATATAACAAAGTCATCGCTGATTTCCTTACGTCATCTGAATCATTACATGCAGTTTATCAAACTATGTAACACTAAACTAAACTACATTAGCATGCAGTGTTTATATCAATGTAGCCTCGTATTTCTCTACCGGTATATCATTTGATTCATTGCATGCAGTGCATGTCACAATATAGCAAGGTATGCATGCACGCATGTCTTTAGCATGTCTCTAGGATTATTGAGACCCAAATTTCAATGTTCAAAACTGCAAATATTTGGACCCCTGGATAAAAGCCCAAAGTGTGCGGTAACTACCAACTTTTATATGATAATGATCTGTAATGGAATTGTTGAGCAAGTAGGGGAAAACAAATTTCATTGTATAACTTTGACATAAGTTTAATTTTGACAGAGTTATGTCCTTTTTAACAAGAAGCCGAAAAAAACGAACTTTTAAAAAGGACAATATTAAAGACCAGATAATTTTAGTTCTAGGAAGAAATTAAAAAATATATCTCCATTGTTTGTTAACTATTTATTCAGCTTTAAAATGAGCTATCACACATATCGGTACGTATTGCCGTTATGAGAAGTAACTTGAGAAGGACCATATTCAAGGGCAGATAATGTTAGTTCAAGGACGAAATTTAAAAAAAAATAGCTCCATCGTTTGTTAACCATTTATTCAGATTGAAAATGAGCTATCACACATGAATATATGTATTGCCGTTAGTGGGCAGAAGATTTTAAAAGACGAACATCCTCAAAACTATCAAATGTCAGTACATTTTTTAAGTGATTGGATAAACATGAATATTATCATGTGAAACATCATTGTCATTTCCATCTACACAATTACCAACTGTTTTACAATCATGTACACTCAAGATTATCATATAAAGCATCTTTGTCATTTCCATCTACACAATTACCAACTGTTTTACAATCATTTACACTCACATCCATGATTGGATAAACATGAATATTATCACGTGAAACATCATTGTCATTTCCATCTTCACAATTACCAACTGTTTTACAATCATTTACACTCACATCAATGATTGGATAAACGTGGGTATTATCATGTAAAGCATCAATGTCATTTCCATCTACACAATTACCAACTGTTTTATTATCATTTACACTCACGTCCATTATTGAATAAACGTGAATATTATCATGTGAAACATCATTGTTCTTTCCATCTTCATAATTACTAACCATGAATATTAGCATGAAAAGCAACATTGTCATTTCCATCTACAAACTTATCAAGTGTTTAACAATCATATACACTCACATCCATGATTGGATAAACTTGAATATTATCATGTGAAACATCATTGTCATGTCCATCTACACAATTACCAACTGTTTTACAATCATTTACACTCACATCCATGATTAGATAAACATGAATATTGTCATGTGAAACATCATTGTCATTTCCATCTACACAATTACCAACTGTTTTACAATCATTTACACTCACATCCATGATTGGATAAACATGGGTATTATCATGTAAAGCATCATTGTCATTTCCATCTACACAATTACCAACTGTTTTACAATCATGTACACTCAAGATTATCATGTGAAACTTAATTGTTATTTCCATCTACACAATTACCAACTGTTTTACAATCAGTTACACTCACATCAATGATTGGATAAACATGGGTATTATCATATAAAGCATCTTTGTCATTTCCATCTACACAATTACCAACTGTTTTACAATCATTTACACTCACATCCATGATTGGATAAACATGAATATTATCATGTGAAACATCATTGTCATTTCCATCTACACACTTATCAAGTGTTTTACAATCATTTACACTCACATCTATGATTGGATAAACATGAATATTATCATGTGAAACATCATTGTCATTTCCATCTACACGATTACCAACTGTTTTACAATCATTTACACTCACATCCATGATTGGATAGTCATGAATATTATCATGTGAAACATCATTGTCATTTCCATCTGCACAATTACCAACTGTTTTACAATCATGTACACTCACATCCATGATTGGATAAACATGAATATTATCAAGTTAAACATCATTGTCATTTCCATCTGCACAATTACCAACTGTTTTACAATAATTTACACTCATATCCATGATTGGATAAACATGAATATAATCATGTGAAACATCATTGTCATTTCCATCTACACATTTACCAACTGTTTTACAATCATTTACACTCACATCCATGATTGGATAAACATGAATATTATCATGTGAAACATCATTGTCCTTTTCCATCTACACAATTACCAACTGTTTTACAATCATGTACACTCAAGATTGTCATGTGAAACTTAATTGTCATTTCCATCTACACAATTACCAACTGTTTTACAATCAGTTACACTCACATCCATGATTGGATAAACATGGGTATTATCATATAAAGCATCTTTGTCATTTCCATCTACACAATAACCAACTGTTTTACAATCATTTACACTCACATCCATGATTGGATAAACATGAATATTATCATGTGAAACATCATTGTCATTTCCATTTACATAATTACCAACTGTTTTACAATCATTTACACTCACATTCATGACTGGATAAACATGACTATTATCATATAAAGCATCATTGTCATTTCCATCTACACAATTACCAACTGTTTTACAATCATTAACACTCACATCTATGATTGGATAAACATGAATATTATCATGTGAAACATCATTGTCATTTCCATCTACACGATTACCAAATGTTTTACAATCATTCACATCCATGATTGGATAGTCATGAATATTATCATGTGAAACATCATTGTCATTTCCATCTGCACAATTACCAACTGTTTTACAATCATATACATTCACATCCATGATTGGAGAAACACGAATATTAACATGTGAAACATCATTGTCATTTCCATCTACACAATTACCAACTGTCTTACAATCAGTTACACTCACATACATGATTGGATAAACATGAATATTGTCATGTGAAACATCATTGTCATTTCCATCTACACAATTACCAACTGTTTTACAATCATTTACACTCACATCCATGATTGGATAAACATGGGTATTATCATGTAAAGCATCATTGTCATTTCCATCTACACAATTACCAACTGTTTTACAATCATGTACACTCAAGATTATCATCTGAAACTTAATTGTTATTTCCATCTACACAATTACCAACTGTTTTACAATCAGTTACACTCACATCAATGATTGGATAAACATGGGTATTATCATATAAAGCATCTTTGTCATTTCCATCTACACAATTACCAACTGTTTTACAATCATTTACACTCACATCCATGATTGGATAAACATGAATATTATCATGTGAAACATCATTGTCATTTCAATCTACACACTTATCAAGTGTTTTACAATCATTTACACTCACATCTATGATTGGATAAACATGAATATTATCATGTGAAACATCATTGTCATTTCCATCTACACGATTACCAACTGTTTTACAATCATTTACACTCACATCCATGATTGGATAGTCATGAATATTATCATGTGAAACATCATTGTCATTTCCATCTGCACAATTACCAACTGTTTTACAATCATGTACACTCACATCCATGATTGGATAAACATGAATATTATCAAGTTAAACATCATTGTCATTTCCATCTACACAATTACCAACTGTTTTACAATAATTTACACTCATATCCATGATTGGATAAACATGAATATAATCATGTGAAACATCATTGTCATTTCCATCTACACATTTACCAACTGTTTTACAATCATTTACACTCACATCCATGATTGGATAAACATGAATATTATCATGTGAAACATCATTGTCATTTCCATCTACACAATTACCAACTGTTTTACAATCATGTACACTCAAGATTATCATGTGAAACTTAATTGTCATTTCCATCTACACAATTACCAACTGTTTTACAATCAGTTACACTCACATCCATGATTGGATAAATATGGGTATTATCATAAAAAGCATCTTTGTCATTTCCATCTACACAATTACCAACTGTTTTACAATCATTTACACTCACATCCATGATTGGATAAACATGAATATTATCATGTGAAACATCATTGTCATTTCCATCTACACGATTACCAAATGTTTTACAATCATTCACATCCATGATTGGATAGTCATGAATATTATCATGTGAAACATCATTGTCATTTCCATCTGCACAATTACCAACTGTTTTACAATCATATACACTCACATCCATGATTGGAGAAACACGAATATTAACATGTGAAACATCATTGTCATTTCCATCTACACAATTACCAACTGTCTTACAATCAGTTACACTCACATACATGATTGGATAAACATGGGTATTATAATTTAAAGCATTATAGTCATTTCCATCAACACAATTACCAACTCTTTTACAATCAGTTACACTCACATCCATGATTGGATAAACATGATTATTATCATGTGAAACATCATTGTCATTTCCATCTACACAATAACCAACTGTTTTACAATCAGTTACACTCACATCCATGATTGGATAAACATGGGTATTATCATGTAAAGCATCATTGTCCTTTCCATCTACACAATTACCAACTGTTTTACAATCATTTACACTCACATCCATGATTGGATAAACATGAATATTATCATGTGAAACATCATTGTCATTGCCATCTACACAATTACCAACTGTTTTACAATCATTTACACTCACATCCATGATTGGATAAACATGATTATTATCATGTGAAACATCATTGTATTTTCCATCTACACAATTACCAACTGTTTTACAATCATTTACACTCACATCCATGATTGGATAAACATGAATATTATCAAGTTAAACATCATTGTCATTTGCATCTACACATTTACCAACTGTTTTACAATCATTTACACTCAGATCCATGATTGGATAAACATGAATATTATCATGTGAAACATCATTGTCATTTCCATCTACACAATTACCAACTGTTTTACAATCATGTACACTCAAGATTATCATGTGAAACATCATTGTCATTTCCATCTACACAATTACCAACTGTTTTACAATCAGTTACACTCACATCCATGATTGGATAAACATGGGTATTATCATATAAAGCATCTTTGTCATTTCCATCTACACAATTACCAACTGTTTTACAATCATTTACACTCACATCCATGATTGGATAAACATGAATATTATCAAGTTAAACATCATTGTCATTTCCATCTACACATTTACCAACTGTTTTACAATCATTTACACTCACATCCATGATTGGATAAACATGAATATTATCATGTGAAACATCATTGTCATTTCCATCTACACAATTACCAACTGTTTTACAATCATGTACACTCACATTCATGACTGGATAAACATGAGTGTTATCATATAAAGCATCATTGTCATTTCCATCTACACAATTACGAACTGTTTTACAATCATTTACACTCACATCTATGATTGGATAAACATGAATATTATCATGTGAAACATCATTGTCATTTCCATCTACACGATTACCAAATGTTTTACAATCATTCACATCCATGATTGGATAGTCATGAATATTATCATGTGAAACATCATTGTCATTTCCATCTGCACAATTACCAACTGTTTTACAATCATGTACACTCACATCCATGATTGGAGAAACACGAATATTAACATGTGAATCATCATTGTCATTTCCATCTACACAATTACCAACTGTCTTACAATCAGTTACACTCACATACATGATTGGATATACATGGGTATTATAATTTAAAGCATCATAGTCATTTCCATCTACACAATTACCAACTCTTTTACAATCAGTTACACTCAAGATTATCATGTGAAACATCATTGTCATTGCCATCTACACAATTACCAACTGTTTTACAATCATTGACACTCACATCCATGACTGGATAAACATGAGTATTATCATATAAAGCATCATTGTCATTTCCATCTACACAATTACCAACTGTTTTACAATCATTTACACTCAAATCCATGATTGGATAAACATGATTATTATCATGTGAAACATCATTGTATTTTCCATCTACACAATTACCAACTGCTTTACAATCATTTACACTCACATCCATGATTGGATAAACATGAATATTATCAGGTGAAACATCATTGTCATTTCCATCTACACGATTACCAACTGTTTTACAATCATTTACACTCACATCCATGATTGGATAGTCATGAATATTATCATGTGAAACATCATTGTCATTTCCATCTGCACAATTACCAACTGTTTTACAATCATGTACACTCACATCCATGATTGGATAAACATGAATATTATCAAGTTAAACATCATTGTCATTTGCATCTACACATTTACCAACTGTTTTACAATCATTTACACTCAGATCCATGATTGGATAAACATGAATATTATCATGTGAAACATCATTGTCATTTCCATCTACACAATTACCAACTGTTTTACAATCATGTACACTCAAGATTATCATGTGAAACATCATTGTCATTTCCATCTACACAATTACCAACTGTTTTACAATCAGTTACACTCACATCCATGATTGGATAAACATGGGTATTATCATATAAAGCATCTTTGTCATTTCCATCTACACAATTACCAACTGTTTTACAATCATTTACACTCACATCCATGATTGATAAACATGAATATTATCATGTGAAACGTCATTGTCATTTCCATCTACAAAATTACCAACTGTTTTACAATCATGTACACTCACATCCATGATTGGATAAACATGAATATTATCAAGTTAAACATCATTGTCATTTCCATCTACACATTTACCAACTGTTTTACAATCATTTACACTCACATCCATGATTGGATAAACATGAATATTATCATGTGAAACATCATTGTCATTTCCATCTACACAATTACCAACTGTTTTACAATCATGTACACTCAAGATTATCATGTGAAACATCATTGTCATTTCCATCTACACAATTACCAACTGTTTTACAATCTGTTACACTCACATCCATGATTGGATAAACATGGGTATTATCATATAAAGCATCTTTGTCATTTCCATCTACACAATTACCAACTGTTTTACAATCATTTACACTCACATCCATGATTGGTTAAACATGAATATTATCATGTGAAACATCATTGTCATTTCCATCTACACAATTACCAACTGTTTTACAATCATGTACACTCAAGATTATCATGTGAAACATCATTGTCATTTCCATCTACACAATTACCAACTGTTTTACAATCAGTTACACTCACATCCATGATTGGATAAACATGGGTATTATCATATAAAGCATCTTTGTCATTTCCATCTACACAATTACCAACTGTTTTACAATCATTTACACTCACATCCATGATTGGATAAACATGAATATTATCAAGTTAAACATCATTGTCATTTCCATCTACACATTTACCAACTGTTTTACAATCATTTACACTCACATCCATGATTGGATAAACATGAATATTATCATGTGAAACATCATTGTCATTTCCATCTACACAATTACCAACTGTTTTACAATCATGTACACTCACATTCATGACTGGATAAACATGAGTGTTATCATATAAAGCATCATTGTCATTTCCATCTACACAATTACGAACTGTTTTACAATCATTTACACTCACATCCATGATTGGATAAACATGAATATTATCATGTGAAACATCATTGTCATTTCCATCTACACAATTACCAACTGTTTTACAATCATGTACACTCAAGATTATCATGTGAAACATCATTGTCATTTCCATCTACACAATTACCAACTGTTTTACAATCTGTTACACTCACATCCATGATTGGATAAACATGGGTATTATCATATAAAGCATCTTTGTCATTTCCATCTACACAATTACCAACTGTTTTACAATCATTTACACTCACATCCATGATTGGATAAACATGAATATTATCATGTGAAACATCATTGTCATTTCCATCTACACAATTACCAACTGTTTTACAATCATGTACACTCAAGATTATCATGTGAAACATCATTGTCATTTCCATCTACACAATTACCAACTGTTTTACAATCAGTTACACTCACATCCATGATTGGATAAACATGGGTATTATCATATAAAGCATCTTTGTCATTTCCATCTACACAATTACCAACTGTTTTACAATCATTTACACTCACATCCATGATTGGATAAACATGAATATTATCAAGTTAAACATCATTGTCATTTCCATCTACACATTTACCAACTGTTTTACAATCATTTACACTCACATCCATGATTGGATAAACATGAATATTATCATGTGAAACATCATTGTCATTTCCATCTACACAATTACCAACTGTTTTACAATCATGTACACTCAAGATTATCATGTGAAACATCATTGTCATTTCCATCTACACAATTACCAACTGTTTTACAATCTGTTACACTCACATCCATGATTGGATAAACATGGGTATTATCATATAAAGCATCTTTGTCATTTCCATCTACACAATTACCAACTGTTTTACAATCATTTACACTCACATCCATGATTGGATAAACATGAATATTATCATGTGAAACATCATTGTCATTTCCATCTACACAATTACCAACTGTTTTACAATCATGTACACTCAAGATTATCATGTGAAACATCATTGTCATTTCCATCTACACAATTACCAACTGTTTTACAATCAGTTACACTCACATCCATGATTGGATAAACATGGGTATTATCATATAAAGCATCTTTGTCATTTCCATCTACACAATTACCAACTGTTTTACAATCATTTACACTCACATCCATGATTGGATAAACATGAATATTATCAAGTTAAACATCATTGTCATTTCCATCTACACATTTACCAACTGTTTTACAATCATTTACACTCACATCCATGATTGGATAAACATGAATATTATCATGTGAAACATCATTGTCATTTCCATCTACACAATTACCAACTGTTTTACAATCATGTACACTCACATTCATGACTGGATAAACATGAGTGTTATCATTTAAAGCATCATTGTCATTTCCATCTACACAATAACGAACTGTTTTACAATCATTTACACTCACATCTATGATTGGATAAACATGAATATTATCATGTGAAACATCATTGTCATTTCCATCTACACGATTACCAAATGTTTTACAATCATTCACATCCATGATTGGATAGTCATGAATATTATCATGTGAAACATCATTGTCATTTCCATCTGCACAATTACCAACTGTTTTACAATCATGTACACTCACATCCATGATTGGAGAAACACGAATATTAACATGTGAATCATCATTGTCATTTCCATCTACACAATTACCAACTGTCTTACAATCAGTTACACTCACATACATGATTGGATATACATGGGTATTATAATTTAAAGCATCATAGTCATTTCCATCTACACAATTACCAACTCTTTTACAATCAGTTACACTCAAGATTATCATGTGAAACATCATTGTCATTGCCATCTACACAATTACCAACTGTTTTACAATCATTGACACTCACATCCATGACTGGATAAACATGAGTATTATCATATAAAGCATCATTGTCATTTCCATCTACACAATTACCAACTGTTTTACAATCATTTACACTCAAATCCATGATTGGATAAACATGATTATTATCATGTGAAACATCATTGTATTTTCCATCTACACAATTACCAACTGCTTTACAATCATTTACACTCACATCCATGATTGGATAAACATGAATATTATCAGGTGAAACATCATTGTCATTTCCATCTACACGATTACCAACTGTTTTACAATCATTTACACTCACATCCATGATTGGATAGTCATGAATATTATCATGTGAAACATCATTGTCATTTCCATCTGCACAATTACCAACTGTTTTACAATCATGTACACTCACATCCATGATTGGATAAACATGAATATTATCAAGTTAAACATCATTGTCATTTGCATCTACACATTTACCAACTGTTTTACAATCATTTACACTCAGATCCATGATTGGATAAACATGAATATTATCATGTGAAACATCATTGTCATTTCCATCTACACAATTACCAACTGTTTTACAATCATGTACACTCAATTCAATTCAATTCTTTATTAACCTTTAGCATTACAGCTAATCGGCGGTTACAAAGATACATTATGAGTTGATGCAGGTGAACATTTTCAGAAAACATACTCACTTACAATTGATTAGCAACTGATTTCTTAATGTACATGCTTTGTAAAGATATTTCCCAAGATTACATAACTGTTTTACATTATTAATACTTAATAACTGGACAAGTTTAAAAACAGATGGGTTATTACAATAATATGGCTTTATAAATTTTCCCCGAAGATCAGTATACATTGGACATTTCAAAATAAAATGAAATTCATCTTCAATTTCACTTTTACATAAAACACATTTCCTATCATATACATTAACATTTTGATATCTACCCGTTTCAATTGACAACGAATGAGAGCACAGTCTAAACTTCGATAAATATCTTTTATACAGTGCTGGGATAGGTTTCTGTAAATAATATTGTAATACATGGCTTGTAATAACGATTTTATAGATTACACATTTCGAAGAGCTTTGTAATTGGCCATTAATGAACTGAATAGCGTTATCTATAAGTCTTTGTTTAATTACAGGCAAGAAATGGGATGGTAACTCCTGTTTATACCAAATGTCATTGAAACCTAAAGAAAAAAGTATATGTTTAACATTATAAGCCCAATTATGTACATTCCGGTTTTCAGCTTCATCAAATAAATAATCATAACAACCACGCAAAATACAATTTTCTGTCCTAAGTAATTTACACCAATATTTGACAATACCAAACTGTCTTTTACAACTTAATGGATAACGGCCTAATTCAGAATAAATCATTGCATTATTTGTACATTTTTTAACTCCTAGTAACCGTTTACAAAAATCTAAATGCACCCGTTCAACATTAACACCCTTATTATTACCCCATATTTCAGCTCCATAAGAAAGGATACTGCCAATATAACAATCAAACAGAGACAATATTGTTTCAGCATTAAAAGAACAACACTTGATATTATTATTAAGAGCAAACATTGCCTTCCTGGCTTGATCAGACAACTGTTTTTCAGCACAGGAAAACTTATTATTATTATTAAATAGTATACCCAAGTAACAAAACTGATTTACTACTTCAATCATTTTACCATTATAAAACCAATGTTCTGTATTTCTAATTTTACCACCTTTTCTAAATACAACAATCTTAGTTTTATCAATATTAACATTTAGACTCCACTTCTCTGAGTAAACAGACAATGTATTAAGTTGTTGTTGAAGTCCATCAATACTTTCCGAAAATAAGACCAAATCATCTGCATACATTAGCAGGAAAAGATTAAGTGACATACATTCATAGGATATGCAGTTGTCTTTCAGAAAAGTCATTTCAAAATCATTAATATACAAAGAAAATAAAATGGGGGACAAAACCTCCCCTTGCATTAAACCGACAGAATTCTTAAAATATTGACTATTGAAACCGTTAATTGAAACACATGATCTAACATTTGAATACATGGAGCGGATAACTCCCAAGAGTTTTCCTCTAATACCTAATGCTGATAATTTATACCAGAGCTTATACCTATTGACAGAGTCGAAAGCCTTTTGGAAATCTATGAAAGCGCAATACAGACGTTTGCCATTACGTAAACTTTTATCAATCAAAGTATGTAATGAAAACATAGCATCAACCGTACTAACATTAGGTTGGAAGCCAAACTGAGCATCTGTAATGACACTGTTATCCTCAGACCATGTTAACAGCCTTTGGTTTATTATAGTAGTGAAAAGTTTGCTAAAGCAACTGACTAAACTAATTCCCCGATAATTGTTGGGGTCCATGTTATCTCCTTTTTTAAACACAGGAACAATTACTGCTGAAGACCACGATTTGGGAAAAAAGCCAGTTGACATTATGCAATTAAATATCTTATGCAATAAAGGTGAAATGTAAGTATCATATTCAATGAAATATTCATTTAGCATATAATCAGGTCCATGTGCTTTATCTCGTTTCAATAACTTAATTGCTTTCTGTATTTCGGCTAGAGTTATTTCACTGTCAAGTTCTTCAAAAATCGCATCATCAATGTCTGGAAATGAACATTCACCGGAAGAATTATCATCTTGTGTAGCAACAGACCGGAAATGGTCAAAAAAATCTGAGAGATTTACATTATTTATTGTCTTTCGTCGTTTAGAAAACTTCGTGAAGAACTGTTTCGGGTTGTTTTTCTTTAATTTAGTTAATCTGTTACCCTCTGATTGCAAGTACTGTCTTTTACACTTTCTTTCTTTCTTCTTATATAGTTGCTTCTTGATATGAAGTATTTTATGATTTTCCAAATTTTTATTCCTATTAAAGTCTCGGAGTGTTCTAACATAGTCCAGATAACATGATTTTAGGCTATCATCAAACCAGGGTTTATCTTCAACACGAGCACGTACTTGGGGAATCCCCTTGTTGACATGACTTGAAATTGATTTGTCACGTGATCCAATGTTATTGACAACTCTAAAAAAGGGCGACATGACCTCAGACATTAGCGTGGTAAAACTGTCAACACCATCATCTACATTATGCTGCGACGTGATTTCGCTAACGTCAAAACAGGCATTAAGTCTATCAAGATTGACGATAAGTGCTTCTTTGCTCACAGAAAGGTATTCAGCATTCCATCGAAAGTGTGCACGTGGGTCAGCGTGACCCTGACCCTGACTCTGACCTTTGGCCTTGACATTGTCAATATCACAACAAAGATGACAGTTCATTTCCACGTGGATTGGAGCATGATCCGAATACTGATTGAAGTTGCATATGATGAATTTTTCAAACAGGTTAAACATATCGGCAGTACAGAGTAGGTAGTCAATAACACTGAGGCCTTGTACGCCGTTAAACGTAAAGTCACTGTCCATACCCTGTTTATGTCGCCCATTCAAAATTCTGAGTCCAGTAGATTTACACAATCGAAGCAACCTATTTCCATATTCATTCTGACCACAGTCAGGATTAACACGCGATGAAATCTGATGGTCACTGTTGTAGACACAAATTGAATCTAGATAATCTGCAACTTTAGTTGGTAACACATCGTTAGATATAAAGTCATTTTTAGTCTGAGTTCTGCTATTCAAATCTCCAAGAATAAACACTTTCCCTTTTGACATGTAAGAGGCAATCTGAAGCTCAAGTTCATAGAATAAATCACAATCGTAATATCTAAAGAAAGATGAATTTTGGGGTGGCAGGTAGGTGAAAGCACAGAATATATCAATGTTGTACACACTTATAGACTTATCAAATTTCACCCAAACAATAGAATCAAAACACACATCGGTGACTGAAATAACGGATTTGAATCTGTCTTTAATTAACACAATTGACCCGCCTCCCTGTGTTGATTTAGACTTTGCTCTTGGAATTACAAAACTTTTATATCCGGGTACGTCTAATTCAAACGATTTATCGATCCAACACTCACACAGATGTATGACATCATATGAACAAACAAAGGTTTGAAAAGCAGCATCATCCCACTTGGTCTTAAATCCACCATTCACATTCCATGAGAGTGTTGAGACTGGCTCCGTGAGTACATCCTCCCCAAGCCCCTAGCTCTGTGAGTGAGATCCAGGACCTGTGTATAACGTCCCCTCTATATACAGCTTGTCACGGATAAAGCGGACCCTCTTCCCTTCACTCTTCGCCTTCTTAAACACTGGCTGCAAGCTTTTCCTTCTATCTTGAACTGCCCTTGGATATTGCTCTGAGATTGCAAAATTGGTATTTTTCAATTTGTTGCTACTTTTTCTCACTTGGTCCCGCTGCGTGGAGGCACTAAATTTGGCTACGATGGGTCGATCATGTCCAGTCTTAGGTTTTCCAAGTCTGTGTGCACGGTCAATCTCGATTCTCTCTGCGATTTCAAGCTTTTCACCACAGAAATTCTGGATAACATCGATACAGTTCTCATCTTCACCACCTTCCTTGATGTTGAAAAAAAGGAGATTGTCCCGCATTGATCTACTCTGTAAATCTATAACCTCTTCAGTCAGTTTGATATTCAGCGTCTTAGCTTCTTCAAGTGTTCGTTTTAGTTCACTAATGTCTTTGTTAACCTTAGAAAGGCCTTTCTCTGTTTTCGATTGACTTTCCTCCCACAGGTTACTCAAAAACTGCTGGCTATTTTCAACCTTGTCAATCCTACCACCAATGCTTTTCATTTCCTGCTTTACTTGATCCACACTAAGTTCAATGATATCCAGCCTTTGTAATCTTTTGGAAATTTCATCCATTCTAGACATCATGTTCATTGCCCACGGTGGGGTCTCTGACTGACTGCACTGACCTGGCTGCTGTGAGTACTGCATATGTTGAGGGCTCACGTAACCATAAGGTATACCTGTTCCAAAATTACCTTGTGGCATATACTGCATGCTGTTGTTTTGTAGCATTGAGCGTTGTTGTATGTTCTGTGTTGACATATCTGGGTCCGTTAGAGACACTTGCGAGTGCGACGCCATGTTGAATAGCTGTTGTCGTTGGGGCTCCGGTGTTGTGTCTTTTTTAGTTTTCGTTTTCTTCTTTTTCCTCG
This sequence comes from Gibbula magus, assembly GCA_936450465.1. Lineage (NCBI taxonomy): Eukaryota > Metazoa > Mollusca > Gastropoda > Trochida > Trochidae > Gibbula > Gibbula magus. The sequence continues at coordinate 61,086,639 of OW388293.1, read as the reverse complement.
GTGGGTTATCGCCAGCTTCATTGCCTTGTTGCATCAGTGGCATCTACCCAACATTCTTATTGTCTCTAGACACAATAATAATGCATATAAGTGTCCAAAAAGCAAAATAATGTCGAGAGCAGCTCGGCACCCGTTCACCTGCATCAGGGGCGGTAACTCCAACTATGATTATCATGTGAAACATCATTGTCATTTCCATCTACACAATTACCAACTGTTTTACAATCAGTTACACTCACATCCATGATTGGATAAACATGGGTATTATCATATAAAGCATCTTTGTCATTTCCATCTACACAATTACCAACTGTTTTACAATCATTTACACTCACATCCATGATTGGATAAACATGAATATTATCATGTGAAACGTCATTGTCATTTCCATCTACAAAATTACCAACTGTTTTACAATCATGTACACTCACATCCATGATTGGATAAACATGAATATTATCAAGTTAAACATCATTGTCATTTCCATCTACACATTTACCAACTGTTTTACAATCATTTACACTCACATCCATGATTGGATAAACATGAATATTATCATGTGAAACATCATTGTCATTTCCATCTACACAATTACCAACTGTTTTACAATCATGTACACTCAAGATTATCATGTGAAACATCATTGTCATTTCCATCTACACAATTACCAACTGTTTTACAATCTGTTACACTCACATCCATGATTGGATAAACATGGGTATTATCATATAAAGCATCTTTGTCATTTCCATCTACACAATTACCAACTGTTTTACAATCATTTACACTCACATCCATGATTGGATAAACATGAATATTATCATGTGAAACATCATTGTCATTTCCATCTACACAATTACCAACTGTTTTACAATCATTTACACTCACATTCATGACTGGATAAACATGAGTGTTATCATATAAAGCATCATTGTCATTTCCATCTACACAATTACGAACTGTTTTACAATCATTTACACTCACATCTATGATTGGATAAACATGAATATTATCATGTGAAACATCATTGTCATTTCCATCTACACGATTACCAAATGTTTTACAATCATTCACATCCATGATTGGATAGTCATGAATATTATCATGTGAAACATCATTGTCATTTCCATCTGCACAATTACCAACTGTTTTACAATCATGTACACTCACATCCATGATTGGAGAAACACGAATATTAACATGTGAATCATCATTGTCATTTCCATCTACACAATTACCAACTGTCTTACAATCAGTTACACTCACATACATGATTGGATATACATGGGTATTATAATTTAAAGCATCATAGTCATTTCCATCTACACAATTACCAACTCTTTTACAATCAGTTACACTCAAGATTATCATGTGAAACATCATTGTCATTGCTATCTACACAATTACCAACTGTTTTACAATCATTTACACTCACATCCATGATTGGATAAACATGAATATTATCATGTGAAACATCATTGTCATTTCCATCTACACAATTACCAACTGTTTTACAATCATTTACACTCACATTCATGACTGGATAAAAATGAGTGTTATCATATAAAGCATCATTGTCATTTCCATCTACACAATTACGAACTGTTTTACAATCATTTACACTCACATCTATGATTGGATAAACATGAATATTATCATGTGAAACATCATTGTCATTTCCATCTACACGATTACCAAATGTTTTACAATCATTCACATCCATGATTGGATAGTCATGAATATTATCATGTGAAACATCATTGTCATTTCCATCTGCACAATTACCAACTGTTTTACAATCATATACACTCACATCCATGATTGGAGAAACACGAATATTAACATGTGAAACATCATTGTCATTTCCATCTACACAATTACCAACTGTCTTACAATCAGTTACACTCACATACATGATTGGATAAACGTGGGTATTATAATTTAAAGCATCATAGTCATTTCCATCAACACAATTACCAACTCTTTTACAATCAGTTACACTCACATCCATGATTGGATAAACATGATTATTATCATGTGAAACATCATTGTCATTTCCATCTACACAATAACCAACTGTTTTACAATCAGTTACACTCACATCCATGATTGGATAAACATGGGTATTATCATGTAAAGCATCATTGTCCTTTCCATCTACATAATTACCAACTGTTTTACAATCATTTACACTCACATCCATGATTGGATAAACATGAATATTATCATAGAAAGCATCATTGTCATTTCCATCTACACAATTACCAACTGTTTTACAATCATTGACACTCACATCCATGATTGGATAAACATGAGTATTATCATAGAAAGCATCATTGTCATTTCCATCTACACAATTACCAACTGTTTTACAATCATTTACACTCACATCCATGATTGGATAAACATGATTATTATCATGTGAAACATCATTGTATTTTCCATCTACACAATTACCAACTGTTTTACAATCATTTACACTCACATCCATGATTGGATAAACATGAATATTATCAGGTGAAACATCATTGTCATTTCCATCTACACGATTACCAACTGTTTTACAATCATTTACACTCAGATCCATGATTGGATAAACATGAATATTATCATGTGAAACATCATTGTCATTTCCATCTACACAATTACCAACTGTTTTACAATCATGTACACTCAAGATTATCATGTGAAACATCATTGTCATTTCCATCTACACAATTACCAACTGTTTTACAATCAGTTACACTCACATCCATGATTGGATAAACATGGGTATTATCATATAAAGCATCTTTGTCATTTCCATCTACACAAGTACCAACTGTTTTACAATCATTTACACTCACATCCATGATTTGATAAACATGAATATTATCATGTGAAACGTCATTGTCATTTCCATCTACAAAATTACCAACTGTTTTACAATCATGTACACTCACATCCATGATTGGATAAACATGAATATTATCAAGTTAAGCATCATTGTCATTTCCATCTACACATTTACCAACTGTTTTACAATCATTTACACTCACATCCATGATTGGATAAACATGAATATTATCATGTGAAACATCATTGTCATTTCCATCTACACAATTACCAACTGTTTTACAATCAGTTACACTCATGGGTATTATCATATAAAGCATCTTTGTCATTTCCATCTACACAATTACCAACTGTTTTACAATCATTTACACTCACATCCATGATTGGATAAACATGAATATTATCATGTGAAACATCATTGTCATTTCCATCTACACAATTACCAACTGTTTTACAATCATGTACACTCAAGATTATCATGTGAAACATCATTGTCATTTCCATCTACACAATTACCAACTGTTTTACAATCTGTTACACTCACATCCATGATTGGATAAACATGGGTATTATCATATAAAGCATCTTTGTCATTTCCATCTACACAATTACCAACTGTTTTACAATCATTTACACTCACATCCATGATTGGATAAACATGGGTATTATCATATAAAGCATCTTTGTCATTTCCATCTACACAATTACCAACTGTTTTACAATCATTTACACTCACATCCATGATTGGATAAACATGAATATTATCATGTGAAACATCATTGTCATTTCCATCTACACAATTACCAACTGTTTTACAATCATTTACACTCACATTCATGACTGGATAAACATGAGTGTTATCATATAAAGCATCATTGTCATTTCCATCTACACAATTACCAACTGTTTTACAATCATGTACACTCACATCCATGATTGGAGAAACACGAATATTAACATGTGAATCATCATTGTCATTTCCATCTACACAATTACCAACTGTCTTACAATCAGTTACACTCACATACATGATTGGATATACATGGGTATTATAATTTAAAGCATCATAGTCATTTCCATCTACACAATTACCAACTCTTTTACAATCAGTTACACTCAAGATTATCATGTGAAACATCATTGTCATTGCTATCTACACAATTACCAACTGTTTTACAATCATTTACACTCACATCCATGATTGGATAAACATGAATATTATCATGTGAAACATCATTGTCATTTCCATCTACACAATTACCAACTGTTTTACAATCATTTACACTCACATACATGACTGGATAAACATGAGTGTTATCATATAAAGCATCATTGTCATTTCCATCTACACAATTACGAACTGTTTTACAATCATTTACACTCACATCTATGATTGGATAAACATGAATATTATCATGTGAAACATCATTGTCATTTCCATCTACACGATTACCAAATGTTTTACAATCATTCACATCCATGATTGGATAGTCATGAATATTATCATGTGAAACATCATTGTCATTTCCATCTGCACAATTACCAACTGTTTTACAATCATATACACTAACATCCATGATTGGAGAAACACGAATATTAACATGTGAAACATCATTGTCATTTCCATCTACACAATTACCAACTGTCTTACAATCAGTTACACTCACATACATGATTGGATAAACATGGGTATTATAATTTAAAGCATCATAGTCATTTCCATCAACACAATTACCAACTCTTTTACAATCAGTTACACTCACATCCATGATTGGATAAACATGATTATTATCATGTGAAACATCATTGTCATTTCCATCTACACAATAACCAACTGTTTTACAATCAGTTACACTCACATCCATGATTGGATAAACATGGGTATTATCATGTAAAGCATCATTGTCCTTTCCATCTACATAATTACCAACTGTTTTACAATCATTTACACTCACATCCATGATTGGATAAACATGAATATTATCATAGAAAGCATCATTGTCATTTCCATCTACACAATTACCAACTGTTTTACAATCATTGACACTCACATCCCTGATTGGATAAACATGAGTATTATCATAGAAAGCATCATTGTCATTTCCATCTACACAATTACCAACTGTTTTACAATCATTTACACTCACATCCATGATTGGATAAACATGATTATTATCATGTGAAACATCATTGTATTTTCCATCTACACAATTACCAACTGTTTTACAATCATTTACACTCACATCCATGATTGGATAAACATGAATATTATCAGGTGAAACATCATTGTCATTTCCATCTACACGATTACCAACTGTTTTACAATCATTTACACTCACATCCATGATTGGATAGTCATGAATATTATCATGTGAAACATCATTGTCATTTCCATCTGCACAATTACCAACTGTTTTACAATCATGTACACTCACATCCATGATTGGATAAACATGAATATTATCAAGTTAAACATCATTGTCATTTGCATCTACACATTTACCAACTGTTTTACAATCATTTACACTCAGATCCATGATTGGATAAACATGAATATTATCATGTGAAACATCATTGTCATTTCCATCTACACAATTACCAACTGTTTTACAATCATGTACACTCAAGATTATCATGTGAAACATCATTGTCATTTCCATCTACACAATTACCAACTGTTTTACAATCAGTTACACTCACATCCATGATTGGATAAACATGGGTATTATCGTATAAAGCATCTTTGTCATTTCCATCTACACAATTACCAACTGTTTTACAATCATTTACACTCACATCCATGATTGGATAAACATGAATATTATCATGTGAAACGTCATTGTCATTTCCAACTACAAAATTACCAACTGTTTTACAATCATGTACACTCACATCCATGATTGGATAAACATGAATATTATCAAGTTAAGCATCATTGTCATTTCCATCTACACATTTACCAACTGTTTTACAATCATTTACACTCACATCCATGATTGGATAAACATGAATATTATCATGTGAAACATCATTTCCATCTACACAATTACCAACTGTTTTACAATCATGTACACTCAAGATTATCATGTGAAACATCATTGTCATTTCCATCTACACAATTACCAACTGTTTTACAATCAGTTACACTCACATCCATGATTGGATAAACATGGGTATTATCATATAAAGCATCTTTGTCATTTCCATCTACACAATTACCAACTGTTTTACAATCATTTACACTCACATCCATGATTGGATAAACATGAATATTATCATGTGAAACATCATTGTCATTTCCATCTACACAATTACCAACTGTTTTACAATCATTTACACTCACATTCATGACTGGATAAACATGAGTGTTATCATATAAAGCATCATTGTCATTTCCATCTACACAATTACGAACTGTTTTACAATCATTTACACTCACATCTATGATTGGATAAACATGAATATTATCATGTGAAACATCATTGTCATTTCCATCTACACGATTACCAAATGTTTTACAATCATTCACATCCATGATTGGATAGTCATGAATATTATCATGTGAAACATCATTGTCATTTCCATCTGCACAATTACCAACTGTTTTACAATCATGTACACTCACATCCATGATTGGAGAAACACGAATATTAACATGTGAATCATCATTGTCATTTCCATCTACACAATTACCAACTGTCTTACAATCAGTTACACTCACATACATGATTGGATATACATGGGTTTTATAATTTAAAGCATCATAGTCATTTCCATCTACACAATTACCAACTCTTTTACAATCAGTTACACTCAAGATTATCATGTGAAACATCATTGTCATTGCTATCTACACAATTACCAACTGTTTTACAATCATTTACACTCACATCCATGATTGGATAAACATGAATATTATCATGTGAAACATCATTGTCATTTCCATCTACACAATTACCAACTGTTTTACAATCATTTACACTCACATTCATGACTGGATAAACATGAGTGTTATCATATAAAGCATCATTGTCATTTCCATCTACACAATTACGAACTGTTTTACAATCATTTACACTCACATCTATGATTGGATAAACATGAATATTATCATGTGAAACATCATTGTCATTTCCATCTACACGATTACCAAATGTTTTACAATCATTCACATCCATGATTGGATAGTCATGAATATTATCATGTGAAACATCATTGTCATTTCCATCTGCACAATTACCAACTGTTTTACAATCATGTACAGTCACATCCATAATTGGAGAAACACGAATATTAACATGTGAATCATCATTGTCATTTCCATCTACACAATTACCAACTGTCTTACAATCAGTTACACTCACATACATGATTGGATATACATGGGTATTATAATTTAAAGCATCATAGTCATTTCCATCTACACAATTACCAACTCTTTTACAATCAGTTACACTCAAGATTATCATGTGAAACATCATTGTCATTGCTATCTACACAATTACCAACTGTTTTACAATCATTTACACTCACATCCATGATTGGATAAACATGAATATTATCATGTGAAACATCATTGTCATTTCCATCTACACAATTACCAACTGTTTTACAATCATTTACAATCACATTCATGACTGGATAAACATGAGTATTATCATATAAAGCATCATTGTCATTTCCATCTACACAATTACGAACTGTTTTACAATCATTTACACTCACATTCATGACTGGATAAACATGAGTGTTATCATATAAAGCATCATTGTCATTTCCATCTACACAATTACGAACTGTTTTACAATCATTTACACTCACATCCATGACTGGATAAACATGAGTATTATCATATAAAGCATCATTGTCATTTCCATCTACACAATTACCAACTGTTTTACAATCATTTACACTCACATCCATGATTGGATAAACATGATTATTATCAGGTGAAACATCATTGTCATTTCCATCTACACAATTACCAACTGTTTTACAATCATTTACACTCACATCCATGATTGGATAAACATGTATATTATCATGTGAAACATCATTGTCATTTCCATCTACACATTTACCAACTGTTTTACAATCATTTACACTTACATCCATGATTGGATAAACATGAATATTATCATGTGAAACATCATTGTCATTTCCATCTACACAATTACCAACTGTTTTACAATCATGTACACTCAAGATGATCATGTGAAACATCATTGTCATTTCCATCTACACAATTACCAACTGTTTTACAATCAGTTACACTCACATTGATGATTGGATAAACATGGGTATTATCATATAAAGCATCTTTGTCATTTCCATCTACACAATTACCAACTGTTTTACAATCATTTACACTCACATCCATGATTGGATAAACATGAATATTATCATGTGAAACATCATTGTCATTTCCATCTACACAATTACCAACTGTTTTACAATCATTTACACTCACATTCATGACTGGATAAACATGAGTATTATCATATAAAGCATCATTGTCATTTCCATCTACACAATTACCAACTGTTTTACAATCATTAACACTCACATCTATGATTGGATAAACATGAATATTATCATGTGAAACATCATTGTCATTTCCATCTACACGATTACCAAATGTTTTACAATCATTCACATCAATGATTGGATAGTCATGAATACTATCATGTGAAACATCATTGTCATTTCCATCTGCACAATTACCAACTGTTTTACAATCATGTACACTCACATCCATGATTGGAGAAACACGAATATTAACATGTGAATCATCATTGTCATTTCCATCTACAAAATTACCAACTGTCTTACAATCAGTTACACTCACATACATGATTGGATAAACATGGGTATTATTATTTAAAGCATCATAGTCATTTCCATCTACACAATTACCAACTCTTTTACAATCAGTTACACTCAAGATTATCATGTGAAACATCATTGTCATTGCCATCTACACAATTACCAACTGTTTTACAATCATTTACACTCACATCCATGACTGGATAAACATGAGTATTATCATATAAAGCATCATTGTCATTTCCATCTACACAATTACCAACTGTTTTACAATCATTTACACTCACATCCATGATTGGATAAACATGATTATTATCAGGTGAAACATCATTGTCTTTTTCATCTACACAATTACCAACTGTTTTACAATCATTTACACTCACATCCATGATTGGATAAACATGAATATTATCAAGTGAAACATCATTGTCATTTCCATCTACACAATTACCAACTGTTTTACAATCATTTACACTCACATCCATGATTGAAAAAACATGAATATTATCACGTGAAACATCATTGTCATTTCCATCTACACACTTAGCAACTGTTTTATTATCATTTACACTCACGTCCATTATTGAATAAACGTGAATATTATCATTTAAAGCATCATTGTCATATCCATCTACCCACTTCTCATGTGTTTGACAAGCATTTACACTCACATCCATGATTGGATAAACATGAATATTATCATGTGAAACATCATTGTCTTTTCAATCTACCAAATTACCAACTGTTTTATTATCATTTACACTCACATCCATGATTGGATAAACATGAATTTTATCAAGTGAAACATGAGTGTCATTTCCATCTACACAATTACCAACTGTTTTACAATCATTTACACTCACATCCATGATTGGATAAACATGAATACTAACATGTAAAGCATCATTGTCATTTCCATCTACACAATTACCAACTGTTTTACAATCATTTACACTCACATCCATGATTGGATAAATATGAATATTATCATGTGAAACAGCATTGTCATTTCCATCTCCACAATTACCAACTGTTTTACAGACATTTACACTCACATCCACGATTGGATAAACATGGGTAATATCATGTAAAGCATCATTGTCATTTCCATCTACACAATTACCAACTGTTTTACAATCATTTACACACACATCCATGATTGGATAAACATGAATATTATCATGTGAAACATCATTGTCATTTGTATCTACACGATTACCAACTGCTTTGCCATCATTTACACTCACATCCATGATTGGATAATCATGAATATTAACATGTGAATCATCATTGTCATATCCATCTACACAATTACCAACTGTCTTACAATCAGTTACACTCACATACATGATTGGATATACATGGGTATTATAATTTAAAGCATCATAGTCATTTCCATCTACAAAATTACCAACTCTTTTACATTCAGTTACACTCAAGATTATCATGTGAAACATCATTGTCATTGCTATCTACACAATTACCAACTGTTTTACAATCATTTACACTCACATCCATGATTGGATAAACATGAATATTATCATGTGAAACATCATTGTCATTCCATCTACACGATTACCAACTGCTTTGCCATCATTTACACTCACATCCATGATTGGATAATCATGAATATTAACATGGGAAACATCACTGTCATTTCCATCTACACAATTACCAACTGTTTTAGAATCATTTACACTCACATCCATGATTGGATAAACATGAATATTATCATGTGAAACATCATTGTCATTTGTATCTACACGATTACAAACTGCTTTACAATCATTTACACTCACAAATGACTGGATAATCATGAATATTATCATGTGAAACATCATTGTCATTTCCATCTACACAATTACCAACTGTTTTACAATCATTTACACTCACATCCATGATTGGATAAACATGAATATTATCAAGTTAAACATCATTGTCATTTCCATCTACACAATTACAAACTGTTTTACAATCATTTACACTCACATCCATGATTGGATAAACATGATTATTATCAGGTGAAACATCATTGTCTTTTCCATCTACACAATTACCAACTGTTTTACAATTATTTACACTCACATCCATGATTGGATAAACATGAATATTATCAGGTGAATCATCATTGTCATTTCCATCTACACAATTACCAACTGTCTTACAATCAGTTACACTCACATACATGATTGGATATACATGGGTATTATAATTTAAAGCATCATAGTCATTTCCATCTACACAATTACCAACTCTTTTACAATCAGTTACACTCAAGATTATCATGTGAAACATCATTGTCATTGCTATCTACACAATTACCAACTGTTTTACAATCATTTACACTCACATCCATGATTGGATAAACATGAATATTATCATGTGAAACATCATTGTCATTCCATCTACACGATTACCAACTGCTTTGCCATCATTTACACTCACATCCATGATTGGATAATCATGAATATTAACATGGGAAACATCACTGTCATTTCCATCTACACAATTACCAACTGTTTTAGAATCATTTACACTCACATCCATGATTGGATAAACATGAATATTATCATGTGAAACATCATTGTCATTTGTATCTACACGATTACAAACTGCTTTACAATCATTTACACTCACAAATGACTGGATAATCATGAATATTATCATGTGAAACATCATTGTCATTTCCATCTACACAATTACCAACTGTTTTACAATCATTTACACTCACATTCATGATTGGATAAACATGAGTATTATCATGTAAAGCATCATTGTCATTTCCATCTACACAATTACCAACTGTTTTACAATCATTTACACTCACATCCATGATTGGATAAACATGATTATTATCAGGTGAAACATCATTGTCTTTTCCATCTACACAATTACCAACTGTTTTACAATTATTTACACTCACATCCATGATTGGATAAACATGAATATTATCAGGTGAAACATCATTGTCATTTCCACCTACACAATTACCAACTGTTTTACAATCATTTACACTCACATCCATGATTGGATAAACATGAATATTATCCTGTGAAACATCATTGTCATTTCCATCTACACAATTACCAACTGTTTTACAATCATTTACACTCACATCCATGATTGGATAAACATGAATATTATCTTGTGAAACATCATTGTCATTTGCATCTACACAATTACCAACTGTTTTACAATCATTTACACTCACATCCATGATTGGATAAACATGAATATTATCCTGTGAAACATCATTGTCATTTCCATCTACACAATTACCAACTGTTTTACAATCATTTACACTCACATCCATGATTGGATAAACATGAATATTATCATGTGAAACATCATTGTCATTTCCACCTACACAATTACCAACTGTTTTACAATCATTTACACTCACATCCATGATTGGATAAACATGAATATTATCATGTGAAAAATCATTGTCATTTCCATCTACACACTTAGCAACTGTTTTATTATCATTTACACTCACGTCCATTATTGAATAAACGTGAATATTATCATTTAAAGCATCATTGTCATTTCCATCTACCCACTACTCAAGTGTTTGACAAGCATTTACACTCACATCCATGATTGGATAAACATGAATATTATCATGTGAAACATCATTGTCTTTTCAATCTACAAAATTACCAACTGTTTTATTATCATTTACACTCACATCCATTATTGAATAAACGTGAATATTATCATGTGAAACATCATTGTCTTTTCCATCTACACAATTACCAACTGTTTAACAATCATTTACACTCACATCCATGACTGGATAAACATGAGTATTATCATATAAAGCATCATTGTCATTTCCATCTACACGATTACCAACTGCTTTACAATCATTTACACTCACATCCATGATTGGTTAATCATGAATATTATCATGTGAAACGTCATTGTCATTTCCATCTACAAAATTACCAACTGTTTTATTATCATTTAAACTCACATCAAAGATTGGATAAAACATGAATATTATCATGTGAAAAATCATTGTCATTTCCATCTACACACTTAGCAACTGTTTTATTATCATTTACACTCACGTCCATTATTGAATAAAGGTGAATATTATCATTTAAAGCATCATTGTCATTTCCATCTACCCACTTCTCATGTGTTTGTCAAGCATTAACACTCACATCCATGATTGGATAAACATGATTATTATCAGGTGAAACATCATTGTCTTTTCCATCTACACAATTACCAACTGTTTTACAATCATTTACACTCACATCCATGATTGGATAAACATGAATATTATCAAGTGAAACATCATTGTCATTTCCACCTACACAATTACCAACTGTTTTACAATCATTTACACTCACATCGATGATTGGATAAACATGAATATTATCATGTGAAAAATCATTGTCATTTCCATCTACACACTTAGCAACTGTTTTATTATCATTTAAACTCACATCAAAGATTGGATAAACATGAATATTATCATGTGAAACATCATGGTCATTTTCCTCTACACAATATCCAACTGTTTTACAATCATTTACACTCACATCCATGATTGGATAAACATGAATATTATCCTGTGAAACATCATTGTCATTTCCATCTACACAATTACCAACTGTTTTACAATCATTTACACTCACATCCATGATTGGATAAACATGAATATTATCTTGTGAAACATCATTGTCATTTGCATCTACACAATTACCAACTGTTTTATCATTTACAATCATTTACACTCACATCCATGATTGGATAAACATGAATATTATCCTGTGAAACATCATTGTCATTTCCATCTACACAATTACCAACTGTTTTACAATCATTTACACTCACATCCATGATTGGATAAACATGAATATTATGATGTGAAAAATGATTGCCATTTCCATCTACACACTTAGCAACTGTTTTATTATCATTTACACTCACATCCATTATTGAATAAACGTGAATATTATCATTTAAAGCATCATTGTCATTTCCATCTACCCACTACTCAAGTGTTTGACAAGCATTTACACTCACATCCATGATTGGATAAACATGAATATTATCATGTGAAACATTATTGTCTTTTCAATCTACAAAATTACCAACTGTTTTATTATCATTTACACTCACATCCATTATTGAATAAACGTGAATATTATCATGTGAAACATCATTGTCATTTCCATCTCCACAATTACCAACTGTTTAACAATCATTTACACTCACATCCATGACTGGATAAACATGAGTATTATCATATAAAGCATCATTGTCATTTCCATCTACACGATTACCAACTGCTTTACAATCATTTACACTCACATCCATGATTGGATAATCATGAATATTATCATGTGAAACGTCATTGTCATTTCCATCTACAAAATTACCAACTGTTTTATTATCATTTACACTCACATCCAGTATTGAATAAACGTGAATATTATCATGTGAAACATCATTGTAATTTCCATCTACACAATTACCAAATGTTTTACAATCATTTACACTCACATCAATGATTAGATAAACATGAATATTGTCATGTGAAACATCATTGTCATTTCCATCTACACAATTACCAACTGTTTTACAATCATTTACACTCACATCAAAGATTGGATAAACATGAATATTATCATGTGAAACATCAGTGTCATTTCCTTCTACACAATTACCAACTGTTTTACAATCATTAGACTCACATCCATGATTGGATAAACATGAATATTATCATGTGAAAAATCATTGTCATTTCCATCTACACACTTAGCAACTGTTTTATTATCATTTACACTCACGTCCATTATTGAATAAACGTGAATATTATCATTTAAAGCATCATTGTCATTTCCATCTACCCACTTCTCATGTATTTGACAAGCATTTACACTCACAGCCATGATTGGATAAACATTATTATTATCAGGTGAAACATCATTGTCTTTTCCATCTACACAATTACCAACTGTTTTACAATCATTTACACTCACATCCATGATTGGATAAACATGAATATTATCAAGTGAAACATCATTGTCATTTCCACCTACACAATTACCAACTGTTTTACAATCATTTACACTCACATCGATGATTGGATAAACATGAATACTATCATGTGAAAAATCATTGTCATTTCCATCTACACACTTAGCAACTGTTTTATTATCATTTAAACTCACATCAAAGATTGGATAAACATGAATATTATCATGTGAAAAATCATTGTCATTTCCATCTACACGATTACCAACTGTTTGACAATCATTAACACTCACGTCTATGATTGGATAAACATGAATATTATCATGTGAAACATCATTGTCATTTCCATCTACACGATTACCAACTGTTTGACAATAATTTACACTCACATCCATGATCGGATAAACATGATTATTATCAGGTGAAACATCATTGTCTTTTCCATCTACACAATTACCAACTGTTTTACAATTATTTACACTCACATCCATGATTGGATAAACATGAATATTATCATGTGAAACATCATTGTCATTTCCACCTACACAATTACCAACTGTTTTACAATCATTTACACTCACATCCATGATTGGATAAACATGAATATTATCATGTGAAAAATCATTGTCATTTCCATCTACACACTTAGCAACTGTTTTATTATCATTTACACTCACGTCCATTATTGAATAAACGTGAATATTATCATTTAAAGCATCATTGTCATTTCCATCTACCCACTTCTCATGTGTTTGACAAGCATTTACACTCACATCCATGATTGGATAAACATGATTATTATCAGGTGAAACGTCATTGTCTTTTCCATCTACACAATTACCAACTGTTTTACAATCATTTACACTAACATCCATGATTGGATAAACATGAATATTATCAAGGGAAACATCATTGTCATTTCCACCTACACAATTACCAACTGTTTTACAATCCTTTACACTCACATCCATGATTGGATAAACATGAATATTATCATGTGAAAAATCATTGTCATTTCAATCTACACACTTAGCAACTGTTTTATTATCATTTACACTCACGTCCATTATTGAATAAACGTGAATATTATCATTTAAAGCATCATTGTCATTTCCATCTACCCACTTCTCATGTGTTTGACAAGCATTTACACTCACATCAATGATTGGATAAACATGAATATTATCATGTGAAACATCATTGTCTTTTCCATCTACAAAATTACCAACTGTTTTATTATCATTTACACTCACATCCATTATTGAATAAACGTGAATATTATCATGTGAAACATCATTGTCATTTCCATCTCCACAATTACCAACTGTTTTACAATCATTTACACTCACATCCATGACTGGATAAACATGAGTATTATCATATAAAGCATCATTGTCATTTCCATCTACACGATTACCAACTGCTTTACAATCATTTAGACTCACATCCATGATTGGATAATCATGAATATTATCATGTGAAACATCATTGTCATTTCCATCTACAAAATTACCAACTGTTTTATTATCATTTACACTCACATCCATTACTGAATAAACGTGAATATTATCATGTGAAACATCATTGTCATTTCCATCTCCACAATTACCAACTGTTTTACAATCATTTACACTCACATCCATGACTGGATAAACATGAGTATTATCATATAAAACATCATTGTCATTTCCATCTACACGATTACCAACTGCTTTACAATCATTTACACTCACATCCGTGATTGGAAAATCATGAATATTATCATGTGAAACGTCATTGTCATTTCCATCTACAAAATTACCAACTGTTTTATTATCATTTACACTTACATCCATGATTGGATAAACATGAATATTGTCATGTGAAACATCATTGTCATTTCCATCTACACAATTACCAACTGTTTTACAATCATTTACATTTACATCCATGATTAGATAAACATGAATATTGTCATGTGAAACATCATTGTCATTTCCATCTACACAATTACCAACTGTTTTACAATCATTAACACTCACATCCATGATTGGATAAACATGAATATTATCCTGTGAAACATCATTGTCATTTCCATCTACACAATTACCAACTGTTTTACAATCATTTTCACTCACATCCATGATTGGATAAACATGAATATTATCTTGTGAAACATCATTGTCATTTGCATCTACACAATTACCAACTGTTTTACAAGCATTTACACTCACATCCATGATTGGATAAACATGATTATTGTCATGTGAAACATCATTGTATTTTCCATCTACACAATTACCAACTGTTTTACAATCATTTACACTCACATCCATGATTGGATAAACATGAATATTATCCTGTGAAACAACATTGTCATTTCCATCTACACGATTACCAACTGTTTTACAATCATTTACACTCAAGTCCATGATTGGATAATCATGAATATTATCATGTGAAACATCATTGTCATTTCCATCTGCACAATTACCAACTGTTTTACAATCATGTACACTCACATCCATGATTGGATAAACATGAATATTATCAAGTTAAACATCATTGTCATTTCCATCTACACATTTACAAACTGTTTTACAATCATTTACACTCACATCCATGATTGGATAAACATGAATATTATCATGTGAAACATCATTGTCATTTCCATCTACACAATAACCAACTGTTTTACAATCATGTACACTCAAGATTATCATGTGAAACATCATTGTCATTTCCATCTACACAATTACCAACTGTTTTACAATCAGTTACACTCACATCCATGATTGGATAAACATGGGTATTATCATATAAAGCATCTTTGTCATTTCCATCTACACAATTACCAACTGTTTTACAATCTTTTACACTCACATCCATGATTGGATAAACATGAATATTATCATGTGAAACGTCATTGTCATTTCCATCTACAAAATTACCAACTGTTTTACAACCATGTACACTCACATCCATGATTGGATAAACATGAATATTATCAAGTTAAACATCATTGTCATTTCCATCTACACGATTACCAAATGTTTTACAATCATTCACATCCATGATTGGATAGTCATGAATATTATCATGTGAAACATCATTGTCATTTCCATCTGCACAATTACCAACTGTTTTACAATCATGTACACTCACATCAATGATTGGAGAAACACGAATATTAACAAGTGAAACATCATTGTCATTTCCATCTACACAATTACCAACTGTCTTACAATCAGTTACACTCACATACATGATTGGATAAACATGGATATTATAATTTAAAGCATCATAGTCATTTCCATTTACACAATTACCAACTCTTTTACAATCAGTTACACTCAAGATTATCATGTGAAACATCATTGTCATTTCCATCAACACAATAACCAACTGTTTTACAATCAGTTACACTCACATCCATGATTGGATAAACATGATTATTATCAGGTGAAACATCATTGTCTTTTCCATCTACACAATTACCAACTGTTTTACAAACATTTACACTCACATCCATGACTGGATAAACATGAGTATTATCATATAAAGCATCATTGTCATTTCCATCTACACAATTACCAACTGTTTTACAATCATTTACACTCACATCCATGATTGGATAAACATGATTATTATCAGGTGAAACATCATTGTCTTTTCCATCTACACAATTACCAACTGTTTTACAATCACTTACACTCACATCCATGATTGGATAAACATGAATATTATCATGTGAAACATCATTGTCATTTCCACCTACACAATTACCAACTGTTTTACAATCATTTACACTCACATCCATGATTGGATAAACATGAATATTATCATGTGAAAAATCATTGTCATTTCCATCTACACACTTAGCAACTGTTTTGTTATCATTTACACTCACGTCAATTATTGAATAAACGTGAATATTATCATGTAAAGCATCATTGTCATTTCCATCTACCCACTTCTCATGTGTTTGACAAGCATTTACACTCACATCCATGATTGGATAAACATGAATATTATCATGTGAAACATCATTGTCTTTTCCATCTACAAAATTACCAACTGTTTTATTATCATTTACACTCACATCCATTATTGAATAAACGTGAATATTATCATGTGAAACATCATTGTCATTTCCATCTCCACAATTACCAACTGTTTAACAATCATTTACACTCACATCCATGACTGGATAAACATGACTATTATCATATAAAGCATCATTGTCATTTCCATCTACACAATTACCAAATGTTTTACAATCATTTACACTCACATCAATGATTAGATAAACATGAATATTGTCATGTGAAACATCATTGTCATTTCCATCTACACAATTACCAACTGTTTTACAATCATTTACACTCACATCAAAGATTGGATAAACATGAATATTATCATGTGAAACATCAGTGTCATTTCCATCTACACAATTACCAACTGTTTTACAATCATTACACTCACATCCATGATTGGATAAACATGAATATTATCATGTGAAAAATCATTGTCATTTCCATCTACACACTTAGCAACTGTTTTATTATCATTTACACTCACGTCCATTATTGAATAAACGTGAATATTATCATTTAAAGCATCATTGTCATTTCCATCTACCCACTTCTCATGTGTTTGACAAGCATTTACACTCACAGCCATGATTGGATAAACATGATTATTATCAGGTGAAACATCATTGTCTTTTCCATCTACACAATTACCAACTGTTTTACAATCATTTACACTCACATCCATGATTGGATAAACATGAATATTATCAAGTGAAACATCATTGTCATTTCCACCTACACAATTACCAACTGTTTTACAATCATTTACACTCACATCGATGATTGGATAAACATGAATACTATCATGTGAAAAATCATTGTCATTTCCATCTACACACTTAGCAACTGTTTTATTATCATTTAAACTCACATCAAAGATTGGATAAACATGAATATTATCATGTGAAAAATCATTGTCATTTCCATCTACACGATTACCAACTGTTTGACAATCATTAACACTCACGTCTATGATTGGATAAACATGAATATTATCATGTGAAACATCATTGTCATTTCCATCTACACGATTACCAACTGTTTGACAATCATTTACACTCACATCCATGATCGGATAAACATGATTATTATCAGGTGAAACATCATTGTCTTTTCCATCTACACAATTACCAACTGTTTTACAATTATTTACACTCACATCCATGATTGGATAAACATGAATATTATCATGTGAAACATCATTGTCATTTCCACCTACACAATTACCAACTGTTTTACAAGCATTTACACTCACATCCATGATTGGATAAACATGAATATTATCATGTGAAAAATCATTGTCATTTCCATCTACACACTTAGCAACTGTTTTATTATCATTTACACTCACGTCCATTATTGAATAAACGTGAATATTATCATTTAAAGCATCATTGTCATTTCCATCTACCCACTTCTCATGTGTTTGACAAGCATTTACACTCACATCCATGATTGGATAAACATGAATATTATCATGTGAAACATCATTGTCTTTTCCATCTACAAAATTACCAACTGTTTTATTATCATTTACACTCACATCCATTATTGAATAAACGTGAATATTATCATGTGAAACATCATTGTCATTTCCATCTCCACAATTACCAACTGTTTTACAATCATTTACACTCACATCCATGACTGGATAAACATGAGTATTATCATATAAAGCATCATTGTCATTTCCATCTACACGATTACCAACTGCTTTACAATCATTTACACTCACATCCATGATTGGATAATCATGAATATTATCATGTGAAACATCATTGTCATTTCCATCTACAAAATTACCAACTGTTTTATTATCATTTACACTCACATCCATTACTGAATAAACATGAATATTATCATGTGAAACATCATTGTCATTTCCATCTCCACAATTACCAACTGTTTTACAATCATTTACACTCACATCCATGACTGGATAAACATGAGTATTATCATATAAAGCATCATTGTCATTTCCATCTACACGATTACCAACTGCTTTACAATCATTTACACTCACATCCGTGATTGGAAAATCATGAATATTATCATGTGAAACGTCATTGTCATTTCCATCTACAAAATTACCAACTGTTTTATTATCATTTACACTTACATCCATGATTAGATAAACATGAATATTGTCATGTGAAACATCATTGTCATTTCCATCTACACAATTACCAACTGTTTTACAATCATTTACATTTACATCCATGATTAGATAAACATGAATATTGTCATGTGAAAAATCATTGTCATTTCCATCTACACAATTACCAACTGTTTTACAATCATTAACACTCACATCCATGATTGGATAAACATGAATATTATCCTGTGAAACATCATTGTCATTTCCATCGACACAATTACCAACTGTTTTACAATCATTTACACTCACATCCATGATTGGATAAACATGAATATTATCTTGTGAAACATCATTGTCATTTGCATCTACACAATTACCAACTGTTTTACAATCATTTACACTCACATCCATGATTGGATAAACATGATTATTATCATGTGAAACATCATTGTCATTTCCATCTGCACAATTACCAACTGTTTTACAATCATGTACACTCACATCCATGATTGGATAAACATGAATATTATCAAGTTAAACATCATGGTCATTTCCATCTACACATTTACCAACTGTTTTACAATCATTTACACTCACATCCATGATTGGATAAACATGAATATTATCATGTGAAACATCATTGTCATTTCCATCTACATGATTACCAACTGTTTTACAATCATTTACACTCAAGTCCATGATTGGATAATCATGAATATTATCATGTGAAACATCATTGTCATTTCCATCTGCACAATTACCAACTGTTTTACAATCATGTACACTCACATCCATGATTGGATAAACATGAATATTATCAAGTTAAACATCATGGTCATTTCCATCTACACATTTACCAACTGTTTTACAATCATTTACACTCACATCCATGATTGGATAAACATGAATATTATCATGTGAAACATCATTGTCATTTCCATCTACACAATAACCAACTGTTTTACAATCATGTACACTCAAGATTATCATGTGAAACATCATTGTCATTTCCATCTACACAATTACCAACTGTTTTACAATCAGTTACACTCACATCCATGATTGGATAAACATTGGTATTATCATATAAAGCATCTTTGTCATTTCCATCTACACAATTACCAACTGTTTTACAATCTTTTACACTCACATCCATGATTGGATAAACATGAATATTATCATGTGAAACGTCATTGTCATTTCCATCTACAAAACTACCAACTGTTTTACAACCATGTACACTCACATCCATGATTGGATAAACATGAATATTATCAAGTTAAACATCATTGTCATTTCCATCTACACATTTAACAACTGTTTTACAATCATTTACACTCACATCCATGATTGGATAAACATGAATATTATCATGTGAAACATCATTGTCATTTCCATCTACACGATTACCAAATGTTTTACAATCATTCACATCCATGATTGGATAGTCATGAATATTATCATGTGAAATATCATTGTCATTTCCATCTGCACAATTACCAACTGTTTTACAATCATGTACACTCACATCAATGATTGGAGAAACACGAATATTAACATGTGAAACATCATTGTCATTTCCATCTACACAATTACCAACTGTCTTACAATCAGTTACACTCACATACATGATTGGATAAACATGGATATTATAATTTAAAGCATCATAGTCATTTCCATTTACACAATTACCAACTCTTTTACAATCAGTTACACTCAAGATTATCATGTGAAACATCATTGTCATTTCCATCTACACAATTACCAACTGTTTTACAATCAGTTACACTCACATCCATGATTGGATAAACATGATTATTATCAGGTGAAACATCATTGTCTTTTCCATCTACACAATTACCAACTGTTTTACAATCATTTACACTCACATCCATGACTGGATAAACATGAGTATTATCATATAAAGCATCATTGTCATTTCCATCTACACAATTACCAACTGTTTTACAATCATTTACACTCACATCCATGATTGGATAAACATGATTATTAACAGGTGAAACATCATTGTCTTTTCCATCTACACAATTACCAACTGTTTTACAATCATTTACACTCACATCCATGATTGGATAAACATGAATATTATCATGTGAAACATCATTGTCATTTCCATCTACACGATTACCAACTGTTTTACAATCATTTACATTTACATCCATGACTGGATAAACATGAGTATTATCATGTGAAACATCATTGTCATTTCCATTTACACAATTACCAACTCTTTTACAATCAGTTACACTCAAGATTATCATGTGAAACATCATTGTCATTTCCATCTACACAATTACCAACTGTTTTACAATCATTTACACTCACATCCATGATTGGATAAACATGAGTATTATCATATAAAGCATCATTGTCATTTCCATCTACACAATTACCAACTGTTTTACAATCATTTACATTTACATCCATGACTGGATAAACATGAGTATTATCATATAAAGCATCATTGTCATTTCCATCTACACAATTACCAACTGTTTTACAATCATTTACATTTACATCCATGACTGGATAAACATGAGTATTATCATGTGAAACATCATTGTCATTTCCATTTACACAATTACCAACTCTTTTACAATCAGTTACACTCAAGATTATCATGTGAAACATCATTGTCATTTCCATCTACACAATTACCAACTGTTTTATTATCATTTACACTTACATCCATGATTAGATAAACATGAATATTGTCATGTGAAACATCATTGTCATTTCCATCTACACGATTACCAACTGCTTTA
Organism: Gibbula magus; assembly: GCA_936450465.1. Lineage (NCBI taxonomy): Eukaryota > Metazoa > Mollusca > Gastropoda > Trochida > Trochidae > Gibbula > Gibbula magus. Next base: position 61,063,024 of record OW388293.1, on the reverse strand, counting down.
CAATCATTTACACTCACATCCATGATTGGATAATCATGAATATTATCATGTGAAACATCATTGTCATTTCCATCTACAAAATTACCAACTGTTTTATTATCATTTACACTCACATCCATTACTGAATAAACGTGAATATTATCATGTGAAACATCATTGTCATTTCCATCTCCACAATTACCAACTGTTTTACAATCATTTACACTCACATCCATGACTGGATAAACATGAGTATTATCATATAAAGCATCATTGTCATTTCCATCTACACGATTACCAACTGCTTTACAATCATTTACACTCACATCCGTGATTGGAAAATCATGAATATTATCATGTGAAACGTCATTGTCATTTCCATCTACAAAATTACCAACTGTTTTATTATCATTTACACTCACATCCAGTATTGAATAAACGTGAATATTATCATGTGAAACATCGATGTCATTTCCATCTACACAATTACCAACTGTTTTACAATCATTTACACTTACATCCATGATTAGATAAACATGAATATTGTCATGTGAAACATCATTGTCATTTCCATCTACACAATTACCAACTGTTTTACAATCATTAACACTCACATCCATGATTGGATAAACATGAATATTATCCTGTGAAACATCATTGTCATTTCCATCTACACAATTACCAACTGTTTTACAATCATTTACACTCACATCAATGATTGGATAAACATGAATATTATCTTGTGAAACATCATTGTCATTTGCATCTACACAATTACCAACTGTTTTACAATCATTTACACTCACATCCATGATTGGATAAACATGATTATTATCATGTGAAACATCATTGTATTTTCCATCTACACAATTACCAACTGTTTTACAATCATTTACACTCACATCCATGATTGGATAAACATGAATATTATCCTGTGAAACATCATTGTCATTTCCATTACACGATTACCAACTGTTTTACAATCATTTACACTCAAGTCCATGATTATATAATCATGAATATTATCATGTGAAACATCATTGTCATTTCCATCTGCACAATTACCAACTGTTTTACAATCATGTACACTCACATCCATGATTGGATAAACATGAATATTATCAAGTTAAACATCATTGTCATTTCCATCTACACATTTACCAACTGTTTTACAATCATTTACACTCACATCCATGATTGGATAAACATGAATATTATCATGCGAAACATCATTGTCATTTCCATCTACACAATAACCAACTGTTTTACAATCATGTACACTCAAGATTATCATGTGAAACATCATTGTCATTTCCATCTACACAATTACCAACTGTTTTACAATCAGTTACACTCACATCCATGATTGGATAAACATGGGTATTATCATATAAAGCATCTTTGTCATTTCCATCTACACAATTACCAACTGTTTTACAATCTTTTACACTCACATCCATGATTGGATAAACATGAATATTATCATGTGAAACGTCATTGTCATTTCCATCTACAAAATTACCAACTGTTTTACAACCATGTACACTCACATCCATGATTGGATAAACATGAATATTATCAAGTTAAACATCATTGTCATTTCCATCTACACATTTAACAACTGTTTTACAATCATTTACACTCACATCCATGATTGGATAAACATGAATATTATCATGTGAAACATCATTGTCATTTCCATCTACACGATTACCAAATGTTTTACAATCATTCACATCCATGATTGGATAGTCATGAATATCATCATGTGAAACATCATTGTCATTTCCATCTGCACAATTACCAACTGTTTTACAATCATGTACACTCACATCAATGATTGGAGAAACACGAATATTAACATGTGAAACATCATTGTCATTTCCATCTACACAATTACCAACTGTCTTACAATCAGTTACACTCACATACATGATTGGATAAACATGGATATTATAATTTAAAGCATCATAGTCATTTCCATTTACACAATTACCAACTCTTTTACAATCAGTTACACTCAAGATTATCATGTGAAACATCATTGTCATTTCCATCTACACAATAACCAACTGTTTTACAATCAGTTACACTCACATCCATGATTGGATAAACATGATTATTATCAGGTGAAACATCATTGTCATTTCCATCACAATTACCAACTGTTTTACAATCATTTACACTCACATCCATGATTGGATAAACATGATTATTATCAGGTGAAACATCATTGTCTTTTCCATCTACACAATTACCAACTGTTTTACAATCATTTACACTCACATCCATGATTGGATAAACATGAATATTATCATGTGAAACATCATTGTCATTTCCACCTACACAATTACCAACTGTTTTACAATCATTTACACACACATCCATGATTGGATAAACATGAATATTATCATGTGAAAAATCATTGTCATTTCCATCTACACACTTAGCAACTGTTTTGTTATCATTTACACTCACGTCCATTATTGAATAAACGTGAATATTATCATTTAAAGCATCATAGTCATTTCCATCTACCCACTTCTCATGTGTTTGACAAGCATTTACACTCACATCCATGATTTTATAAACATGAATATTATCATGTGAAACATCATTGTCTTTTCAATCTACAAAATTACCAACTGTTTTATTATCATTTACACTCACATCCAGTATTGAATAAACGTGAATATTATCATGTGAAACATCGATGTCATTTCCATCTACACAATTACCAACTGTTTTACAATCATTTACACTTACATCCATGATTAGATAAACATGAATATTGTCATGTGAAACATCATTGTCATTTCCATCTACACAATTACCAACTGTTTTACAATCATTTACACTCACATCCATGATTGGATAAACATGAATATTATCCTGTGAAACATCATTGTCATTTCCATCTACACAATTACCAACTGTTTTACAATCATTTACACTCACATCCATGATTGGATAAACATGAATATTATCATGTGAAACATCATTGTCATTTGCATCTACACAATTACCAACTGTTTTACAATCATTTACACTCACATCCATGATTGGATAAACATGATTATCATCATGTGAAACATCATTGTATTTTCCATCTACACAATTACCAACTGTTTTACAATCATTTACACTCACATCCATGATTGGATAAACATGAATATTATCCTGTGAAACATCATTGTCATTTCCATCTACACGATTACCAACTGTTTTACAATCATTTACACTCAAGTCCATGATTGGATAATCATGAATATTATCATGTGAAACATCATTGTCATTTCCATCTGCACAATTACCAACTGTTTTACAATCATGTACACTCACATCCATGATTGGATAAACATGAATATTATCAAGTTAAACATCATTGTCATTTCCATCTACACATTTACCAACTGTTTTACAATCATTTACACTCACATCCATGATTGGATAAACATGAATATTATCATGTGAAACATCATTGTCATTTCCATCTACACAATAACCAACTGTTTTACAATCATGTACACTCAAGATTATCATGTGAAACATCATTGTCATTTCCATCTACACAATTACCAACTGTTTTACAATCAGTTACACTCACATCAATGATTGGATAAACATGAATATTATCCTGTGAAACATCATTGTCATTTCCATCTACACAATTACCAACTGTTTTACAATCATTTACACTCACATCCATGATTGGATAAACATGATAATTATCATGTACAGCATCATTGTCATTTCCATCTACACAATTACCAACTGTTTTACAATCATTTACACTCACATCCATGATTGGATAAACATGGATATTATCATGTACAGCATCATTGCCATTTCCATCTACACGATTACCAACTGTTTTACAATCATTTACACTCAAGTCCATGATTGGATAATCATGAATATTATCATGTGAAACATCATTGTCATTTCCATCTGCACAATTACCAACTGTTTTACAATCATGTACACTCACATCCATGATTGGATAAACATGAATATTATCAAGTTAAACATCATTGTCATTTCCATCTACACATTTACCAACTGTTTTACAATCATTTACACTCACATCCATGATTGGATAAACATGAATATTATCATGTGAAACATCATTGTCATTTCCATCTACACAATAACCAACTGTTTTACAATCATGTACACTCAAGATTATCATGTGAAACATCATTGTCATTTCCATCTACACAATTACCAACTGTTTTACAATCAGTTACACTCACATCAATGATTGGATAAACATGGGTATTATCATATAAAGCATCTTTGTCATTTCCATCTACACAATTACCAACTGTTTTACAATCTTTTACACTCACATCCATGATTGGATAAACATGAATATTATCATGTGAAACGTCATTGTCATTTCCATCTACAAAATTACCAACTGTTTTACAACCATGTACACTCACATCCATTATTGGATAAACATGAATATTATCAAGTTAAACATCATTGTCATTTCCATCTACACAATTACCAACTGTTTTACAATCATTTACACTCACATCCATGATTGGATAAACATGAATATTATCATGTGAAACATCATTGTCATTTCCATCTACACAATTACCAACTGTTATACAATCATGTACACTCAAGATTATCATGTGAAACATCATTGTCATTTCCATCTACACAGTTACCAACTGTTTTACAATCAGTTACACTCACATCCATGATTGGATAAACATGAGTACTAACATGTAAAGCATCATTGTCATTTCCATCTACACAATTACCAACTGTTTTACAATCATTTACACTCACATTCATGACTGGATAAACATGAGTATTATCATATAAAGCATCATTGTCATTTCCATCTACACAATTACCAACTGTTTTACAATCATTAACACTCACATCTATGATTGGATAAACATGAATATTATCATGTGAAACATCATTGTCATTTCCATCTGCACAATTACCAACTGTTTTACAATCATGTACACTCACATCCATGATTGGAGAAACACGAATATTAACATGTGAATCATCATTGTCATTTCCATCTACACAATTACCAACTGTCTTACAATCAGTTACACTCTCATACATGATTGGATAAACATTTGTATTATAATTTAAAGCATCATAGTCACTTCCAACTACACAATTACCAACTCTTTTACAATCAGTTACACTCAAGATTATCATGTGAAACATCATTGTCATTGCCATCTACACAATTACCAACTGTTTTACAATCATTTACACTCACATCCATGACTGGATAAACATGAGTATTATCATATAAAGCATCATTGTCATTTCCATCTACACAATTACCAACTGTTTTACAATCATTTACACTCACATCCATGATTGGATAAACATGATTATTATCAGGTGAAACATCATTGTCTTTTCCATCTACACAATTACCAACTGTTTTACAATCATTTACACTCACATCCATGATCGGATAAACATGAATATTATCATGTGAAACATCATTGTCATTTCCACCTACACAAATACAAACTGTTTTACAATCATTTACACTCACATCAATGATTGGATAAACATGAATATTATCATGTGAAAAATCATTGTCATTTCCATCTACACACTTAGCAACTGTTTTATTATCATGTACACTCACGTCCATTATTGAATAAACGTGAATATTATCATTTAACGCATCATTGTCATATCCATCTACCCCCTTCTCATGTGTTTGACAAGCATTTACACTCACATCCATGATTGGATAAACATGAATATTATCATGTGAAACATCATTGTCTTTTCAATCTACAAAATTACCAACTGTTTTATTATCATTTAAACTCACATCCATAATTGGATAAACATGATTATTATCAAGTGAAACATCATTGTCATTTCCATCTACACAATTACCAACTGTTTTACAATCATTTACACTCACATCCATGATTGGAAAAAAATGAATATTATCACTTGAAACATCATTGTCATTTCCATCTACACACTTACCAACTGTTTTATTATCATTTACAATCGCATCCATTATTGAATAAACGTGAATATTATTATGTGAAACATCATTGTCATTTCCATCTCCACAATTACCAACTGTTTTACAATCATTTACACTCACATCCATGACTGGATAAACATGAGTATTATCATATAAAGCATCATTGTCATTTCCATCTACACGACTACCAACTGCTTTACAATCATTTACACTCACATCCGTGATTGGATAATCATGAATATTATCATGTGAAACGTCATTGTCATTTCCATCTAAAAAATTACCAACTGTTTTATTATCATTTACACTCACATCCAGTATTGAATAAACGTGAATATTATCATGTAAAACATCGATGTCATTTCCATCTACACAATTACCAACTGTTTTACAATCATTTACACTTACATCCATGATTAGATAAACATGAATATTGTCATGTGAAACATCATTGTCTTTTCCATCTACACAATTAACAAACTGTTTTACAATCATTTACACTCACATCAAAGATTGGATAAATATGAATATTATCATGTGAAACATCATGGTCATTTCCCTCTACACAATTACCAACTGTTTTACAATCATTTACACTCACATCCATGATTGGATAAACATGAATATTATCCTGTGAAACATCATTGTCATTTCCATCTACACAATTACCAACTGTTTTACAATCATTTACACTCACATCCATGATTGGATAAACTTGAATATTATCCTGTGAAACATCATTGTCATTTCCATCTACACAACTACCAACTGTTTTACAATCATTTACACTCACATCCATGATTGGATAAACATGAATATTATCTTGTGAAACATCATTGTCATTTCCATCTACACAATTACCAACTGTTTTACAATCATTTACACTCACATCCATGATTGGATAAACATGAATATTATCTTGTGAAACATCATTGTCATTTCCATCTACACAATTACCAACTGTTTTACAATCATTTACACTCACATCCATGATTGGATAAACATGAATATTATCCTGTGAAACATCATTGTCATTTCCATCTACACAATTACCAACTGTTTTACAATCATTTACACTCACATCCATGATTGGATAAACATGATAATTATCATGTGAAACATCATTGTCATTTCCACCTACACAATTACCAACTGTTTTACAATCATTTACACTCACATCCATGATTGGATAAACATGGATATTATCATGTACAGCATCATTGTCATTTCCATCTACACAATTACCAACTGTTTTACAATCATTTACACTCACATCCATGATTGGATAAACATGAATATTATCATATGAAACATCATTGTCATTTCCATCTACACACTTAGCAACTGTTTTAATATCATTTACACTCACGTCCATTATTGAATAAACGTGAATATTATCATTTAAAGCATCATTGTCATTTCCATCTACACACTACTCAAGTGTTTGACAAGCATTTACACTCACATCCATGATTGGATAAACATGAATATCATCATGTGAAACATCATTGTCTTTTCAATCTACAAAATTACCAACTGTTTTATTATCATTTACACTCACATCCATTATTGAATAAACGTGAATATTATCATGTGAAACATCATTGTCATTTCCATCTCCACAATTACCAACTGTTTAACAATCATTTACACTCACATCAAAGATTGGATAAATATGAATATTATCATGTGAAACATCATGGTCATTTCCCTCTACACAATTACCAACTGTTTTACAATCATTTACACTCACATCCATGATTGGATAAACATGAATATTATCCTGTGAAACATCATTGTCATTTCCATCTACACAATTACCAACTGTTTTACAATCATTTACACTCACATCCATGATTGGATAAACATGAATATTATCTTGTGAAACATCATTGTCATTTCCATCTACACAATTACCAACTGTTTTACAATCATTAACACTCACATCTATGATTGGATAAACATGAATATTATCATGTGAAACATCATTGTCATTTCCATCTACACAATTACCAACTGTCTTACAATCAGTTACACTCTCATACATGATTGGATAAACATTTGTATTATAATTTAAAGCATCATAGTCACTTCCAACTACACAATTACCAACTCTTTTACAATCAGTTACACTCAAGATTATCATGTGAAACATCATTGTCATTGCCATCTACACAATTACCAACTGTTTTACAATCATTTACACTCACATCCATGACTGGATAAACATGAGTATTATCATATAAAGCATCATTGTCATTTCCATCTACACAATTACCAACTGTTTTACAATCATTTACACTCACATCCATGATTGGATAAACATGATTATTATCAGGTGAAACATCATTGTCTTTTCCATCTACACAATTACCAACTGTTTTACAATCATTTACACTCACATCCATGATTGGATAAACATGAATATTATCCTGTGAAACATCATTGTCATTTCCATCTACACAATTACCAACTGTTTTACAATCATTTACACTCACATCCATGATTGGATAAACATGAATATTATCATGTGAAACATCATTGTCATTTCCCTCTACACAATTACCAACTGTTTTACAATCATTAACACTCACATCTATGATTGGATAAACATGAATATTATCATGTGAAACATCATTGTCATTTCCATCTGCACAATTACCAACTGTTTTACAATCATGTACACTCACATCCATGATTGGAGAAACACGAATATTAACATGTGAATCATCATTGTCATTTCCATCTACACAATTACCAACTGTCTTACAATCAGTTACACTCTCATACATGATTGGATAAACATTTGTATTATAATTTAAAGCATCATAGTCACTTCCAACTACACAATTACCAACTCTTTTACAATCAGTTACACTCAAGATTATCATGTGAAACATCATTGTCATTGCCATCTACACAATTACCAACTGTTTTACAATCATTTACACTCACATCCATGACTGGATAAACATGAGTATTATCATATAAAGCATCATTGTCATTTCCATCTACACAATTACCAACTGTTTTACAATCATTTACACTCACATCCATGATTGGATAAACATGATTATTATCAGGTGAAACATCATTGTCTTTTCCATCTACACAATTACCAACTGTTTTACAATCATTTACACTCACATCCATGATCGGATAAACATGAATATTATCATGTGAAACATCATTGTCATTTCCACCTACACAAATACAAACTGTTTTACAATCATTTACACTCACATCAATGATTGGATAAACATGAATATTATCATGTGAAAAATCATTGTCATTTCCATCTACACACTTAGCAACTGTTTTATTATCATGTACACTCACGTCCATTATTGAATAAACGTGAATATTATCATTTAACGCATCATTGTCATATCCATCTACCCCCTTCTCATGTGTTTGACAAGCATTTACACTCACATCCATGATTGGATAAACATGAATATTATCATGTGAAACATCATTGTCTTTTCAATCTACAAAATTACCAACTGTTTTATTATCATTTAAACTCACATCCATAATTGGATAAACATGATTATTATCAAGTGAAACATCATTGTCATTTCCATCTACACAATTACCAACTGTTTTACAATCATTTACACTCACATCCATGATTGGAAAAAAATGAATATTATCACTTGAAACATCATTGTCATTTCCATCTACACACTTACCAACTGTTTTATTATCATTTACAATCGCATCCATTATTGAATAAACGTGAATATTATTATGTGAAACATCATTGTCATTTCCATCTCCACAATTACCAACTGTTTTACAATCATTTACACTCACATCCATGACTGGATAAACATGAGTATTATCATATAAAGCATCATTGTCATTTCCATCTACACGACTACCAACTGCTTTACAATCATTTACACTCACATCCGTGATTGGATAATCATGAATATTATCATGTGAAACGTCATTGTCATTTCCATCTAAAAAATTACCAACTGTTTTATTATCATTTACACTCACATCCAGTATTGAATAAACGTGAATATTATCATGTAAAACATCGATGTCATTTCCATCTACACAATTACCAACTGTTTTACAATCATTTACACTTACATCCATGATTAGATAAACATGAATATTGTCATGTGAAACATCATTGTCTTTTCCATCTACACAATTAACAAACTGTTTTACAATCATTTACACTCACATCAAAGATTGGATAAATATGAATATTATCATCTGAAACATCATGGTCATTTCCCTCTACACAATTACCAACTGTTTTACAATCATTTACACTCACATCCATGATTGGATAAACATGAATATTATCCTGTGAAACATCATGGTCATTTCCCTCTACACAATTACCAACTGTTTTACAATCATTTACACTCACATCCATGATTGGATAAACTTGAATATTATCCTGTGAAACATCATTGTCATTTCCATCTACACAACTACCAACTGTTTTACAATCATTTACACTCACATCCATGATTGGATAAACATGAATATTATCTTGTGAAACATCATTGTCATTTCCATCTACACAATTACCAACTGTTTTACAATCATTTACACTCACATCCATGATTGGATAAACATGAATATTATCTTGTGAAACATCATTGTCATTTCCATCTACACAATTACCAACTGTTTTACAATCATTTACACTCACATCCATGATTGGATAAACATGAATATTATCCTGTGAAACATCATTGTCATTTCCATCTACACAATTACCAACTGTTTTACAATCATTTACACTCACATCCATGATTGGATAAACATGATAATTATCATGTGAAACATCATTGTCATTTCCACCTACACAATTACCAACTGTTTTACAATCATTTACACTCACATCCATGATTGGATAAACATGGATATTATCATGTACAGCATCATTGTCATTTCCATCTACACAATTACCAACTGTTTTACAATCATTTACAGTCACATCCATGATTGGATAAACATGAATATTATCATGTGAAAAATCGTTGTCATTTCCATCTACACACTTAGCAACTGTTTTAATATCATTTACACTCACGTCCATTATTGAATAAACGTGAATATTATCATTTAAAGCATCATTGTCATTTCCATCTACACACTACTCAAGTGTTTGACAAGCATTTACACTCACATCCATGATTGGATAAACATGAATATCATCATGTGAAACATCATTGTCTTTTCAATCTACAAAATTACCAACTGTTTTATTATCATTTACACTCACATCCATTATTGAATAAACGTGAATATTATCATGTGAAACATCATTGTCATTTCCATCTCCACAATTACCAACTGTTTAACAATCATTTACACTCACATCAAAGATTGGATAAATATGAATATTATCATGTGAAACATCATGGTCATTTCCCTCTACACAATTACCAACTGTTTTACAATCATTTACACTCACATCCATGATTGGATAAACATGAATATTATCCTGTGAAACATCATTGTCATTTCCATCTACACAATTACCAACTGTTTTACAATCATTTACACTCACATCCATGATTGGATAAACATGAATATTATCTTGTGAAACATCATTGTCATTTGCATCTACACAATTACCAACTGTTTTACAATCATTTACACTCACATCCATGATTGGATAAACATGATTATTATCATGTGAAACATCATTGTATTTTCCATCTACACGATTACCAACTGTTTTACAATCATTTACACTCACATCCATGTTTGGATAAACATGAATATTATCATGTGAAACATCATTGTCATTTCCATCTACACAATTTCCAACTGTTTTACAATCATTTACACTCACATTCATGACTGGATAAACATGAGTATTATCATATAAAGCATCATTGTCATTTCCATCTACACAATTACCAACTGTTTTACAATCATTAACACTCACATCTATGATTGGATAAACATGAATATTATCATGTGAAACATCATTGTCATTTCCATCTACACGATTACCAAATGTTTTACAATCATTCACATCCATGATTGGATAGTCATGAATATTATCATGTGAAACATCATTGTCATTTCCATCTGCACAATTACCAACTGTTTTACAATCATGTACACTCACATCCATGATTGGAGAAACACGAATATTAACATGTGAATCATGATTGTCATTTCCATCTACACAATTACCAACTGTCTTAGAATCAGTTACACTCACATACATGATTGGATAAACATGGGTATTATAATTTAAAGCATCATAGTCACTTCCAACTACACAATTACCAACTCTTTTACAATCAGTTACACTCAAGATTATCATGTGAAACATCATTGTCATTGCCATCTACACAATTACCAACTGTTTTACAATCATTTACACTCACATCCATGACTGGATAAACATGAGTATTATCATATAAAGCATCATTGTCATTCCCATCTACACAATTACCAACTGTTTTACAATCATTTACACTCACATCCATGATTGGATAAACATGATTATTATCAGGTGAAACATCATTGTCTTTTCCATCTACACAATTACCAACTGTTTTACAATCATTTACACTCACATCCATGATTGGATAAACATGAATATTATCATGTGAAACATCATTGTCATTTCCACCTACACAATTACCAACTGTTTTACAATCATTTACACTCACATCAATGATTGGATAAACATGAATATTATCATGTGAAAAATCATTGTCATTTCCATCTACACACTTAGCAACTGTTTTATTATCATGTACACTCACGTCCATTATTGAATAAACGTGAATATTATCATTTAACGCATCATTGTCATATCCATCTACCCCCTTCTCATGTGTTTGACAAGCATTTACACTCACATCCATGATTGGATAAACATGAATATTATCATGTGAAACATCATTGTCTTTTCAATCTACAAAATTACCAACTGTTTTATTATCATTTAAACTCACATCCATAATTGGATAAACATGATTATTATCAAGTGAAACATCATTGTCATTTCCATCTACACAATTACCAACTGTTTTACAATCATTTACACTCACATCCATGATTGGAAAAAAATGAATATTATCACTTGAAACATCATTGTCATTTCCATCTACACACTTACCAACTGTTTTATTATCATTTACAATCGCATCCATTATTGAATAAACGTGAATATTATTATGTGAAACATCATTGTCATTTCCATCTCCACAATTACCAACTGTTTTACAATCATTTACACTCACATCCATGACTGGATAAACATGAGTATTATCATATAAAGCATCATTGTCATTTCCATCTACACGACTACCAACTGCTTTACAATCATTTACACTCACATCCGTGATTGGATAATCATGAATATTATCATGTGAAACGTCATTGTCATTTCCATCTAAAAAATTACCAACTGTTTTATTATCATTTACACTCACATCCAGTATTGAATAAACGTGAATATTATCATGTAAAACATCGATGTCATTTCCATCTACACAATTACCAACTGTTTTACAATCATTTACACTTACATCCATGATTAGATAAACATGAATATTGTCATGTGAAACATCATTGTCTTTTCCATCTACACAATTAACAAACTGTTTTACAATCATTTACACTCACATCAAAGATTGGATAAATATGAATATTATCATGTGAAACATCATGGTCATTTCCCTCTACACAATTACCAACTGTTTTACAATCATTTACACTCACATCCATGATTGGATAAACATGAATATTATCCTGTGAAACATCATGGTCATTTCCCTCTACACAATTACCAACTGTTTTACAATCATTTACACTCACATCCATGATTGGATAAACTTGAATATTATCCTGTGAAACATCATTGTCATTTCCATCTACACAACTACCAACTGTTTTACAATCATTTACACTCACATCCATGATTGGATAAACATGAATATTGTCTTGTGAAACATCATTGTCATTTCCATCTACACAATTACCAACTGTTTTACAATCATTTACACTCACATCCATGATTGGATAAACATGAATATTATCTTGTGAAACATCATTGTCATTTCCATCTACACAATTACCAACTGTTTTACAATCATTTACACTCACATCCATGATTGGATAAACATGAATATTATCCTGTGAAACATCATTGTCATTTCCATCTACACAATTACCAACTGTTTTACAATCATTTACACTCACATCCATGATTGGATAAACATGATAATTATCATGTGAAACATCATTGTCATTTCCACCTACACAATTACCAACTGTTTTACAATCATTTACACTCACATCCATGATTGGATAAACATGGATATTATCATGTACAGCATCATTGTCATTTCCATCTACACAATTACCAACTGTTTTACAATCATTTACAGTCACATCCATGATTGGATAAACATGAATATTATCATGTGAAAAATCGTTGTCATTTCCATCTACACACTTAGCAACTGTTTTAATATCATTTACACTCACGTCCATTATTGAATAAACGTGAATATTATCATTTAAAGCATCATTGTCATTTCCATCTACACACTACTCAAGTGTTTGACAAGCATTTACACTCACATCCATGATTGGATAAACATGAATATCATCATGTGAAACATCATTGTCTTTTCAATCTACAAAATTACCAACTGTTTTATTATCATTTACACTCACATCCATTATTGAATAAACGTGAATATTATCATGTGAAACATCATTGTCATTTCCATCTCCACAATTACCAACTGTTTAACAATCATTTACACTCACATCAAAGATTGGATAAATATGAATATTATCATGTGAAACATCATGGTCATTTCCCTCTACACAATTACCAACTGTTTTACAATCATTTACACTCACATCCATGATTGGATAAACATGAATATTATCCTGTGAAACATCATTGTCATTTCCATCTACACAATTACCAACTGTTTTACAATCATTTACACTCACATCCATGATTGGATAAACATGAATATTATCTTGTGAAACATCATTGTCATTTGCATCTACACAATTACCAACTGTTTTACAATCATTTACACTCACATCCATGATTGGATAAACATGATTATTATCATGTGAAACATCATTGTATTTTCCATCTACACGATTACCAACTGTTTTACAATCATTTACACTCACATCCATGTTTGGATAAACATGAATATTATCATGTGAAACATCATTGTCATTTCCATCTACACAATTTCCAACTGTTTTACAATCATTTACACTCACATTCATGACTGGATAAACATGAGTATTATCATATAAAGCATCATTGTCATTTCCATCTACACAATTACCAACTGTTTTACAATCATTAACACTCACATCTATGATTGGATAAACATGAATATTATCATGTGAAACATCATTGTCATTTCCATCTACACGATTACCAAATGTTTTACAATCATTCACATCCATGATTGGATAGTCATGAATATTATCATGTGAAACATCATTGTCATTTCCATCTGCACAATTACCAACTGTTTTACAATCATGTACACTCACATCCATGATTGGAGAAACACGAATATTAACATGTGAATCATGATTGTCATTTCCATCTACACAATTACCAACTGTCTTAGAATCAGTTACACTCACATACATGATTGGATAAACATGGGTATTATAATTTAAAGCATCATAGTCACTTCCAACTACACAATTACCAACTCTTTTACAATCAGTTACACTCAAGATTATCATGTGAAACATCATTGTCATTGCCATCTACACAATTACCAACTGTTTTACAATCATTTACACTCACATCCATGACTGGATAAACATGAGTATTATCATATAAAGCATCATTGTCATTCCCATCTACACAATTACCAACTGTTTTACAATCATTTACACTCACATCCATGATTGGATAAACATGATTATTATCAGGTGAAACATCATTGTCTTTTCCATCTACACAATTACCAACTGTTTTACAATCATTTACACTCACATCCATGATTGGATAAACATGAATATTATCATGTGAAACATCATTGTCATTTCCACCTACACAATTACCAACTGTTTTACAATCATTTACACTCACATCCATGATTGGATAAACATGAATATTATCATGTGAAAAATCATTGTCATTTCCATCTACACACTTAGCAACTGTTTTATTATCATGTACACTCACGTCCATTATTGAATAAACGTGAATATTATCATTTAAAGCATCATTGTCATATCCATCTACCCACTTCTCATGTGTTTGACAAGCATTTACACTCACATCCATGATTGGATAAACATGAATATTATCATGTGAAACATCATTGTCTTTTCAATCTACAAAATTACCAACTGTTTTATTATCATTTAAACTCACATCCATGATTGGATAAACATGAATATTATCAAGTGAAACATCATTGTCATTTCCATCTACACAATTACCAACTGTTTTACAATCATTTACACTCACATCCATGATTGGAAAAAAATGAAAATTATCACTTGAAACATCATTGTCATTTCCATCTACACACTTACCAACTGTTTTATTATCATTTACAATCACATCCATTATTGAATAAACGTGAATATTATCATGTGAAACATCATTGTCATTTCCATCTCCACAATTACCAACTGATTTACAATCATTTACACTCACATCTATGACTGGATAAACATGAGTATTATCATATAAAGCATCATTGTCATTTCCATCTACACGATTACCAACTGCTTTACAATCATTTACACTCACATCCGTGATTGGATAATCATGAATATTATCATGTGAAACGTCATTGTCATTTCCATCTAAAAAATTACCAACTGTTTTATTATCATTTACACTCACATCAAAGATTGGATAAATATGAATATTATCATGTGAAACATCATGGTCATTTCCCTCTACACAATTACCAACTGTTTTACAATCATTTACACTCACATCCATGATTGGATAAACATGAATATTATCCTGTGAAACATCATGGTCATTTCCCTCTACACAATTACCAACTGTTTTACAATCATTTACACTCACATCCATGATTAGATAAACATGAATATTGTCATGTGAAACATCATTGTCATTTCCATCTACACAATTAACAAACTGTTTTACAATCATTTACACTCACATCAAAGATTGGATAAATATGAATATTATCATGTGAAACATCATGGTCATTTCCCTCTACACAATTACCAACTGTTTTACAATCATTTACACTCACATCCAGTATTGAATAAACGTGAATATTATCATGTAAAACATCGATGTCATTTCCATCTACACAATTACCAACTCTTTTACAATCATTTACACTTACATCCATGATTAGATAAACATGAATATTGTCATGTGAAACATCATTGTCATTTCCATCTACACAATTAACAAACTGTTTTACAATCATTTACACTCACATCAAAGATTGGATAAATATGAATATTATCATGTGAAACATCATGGTCATTACCCTCTACACAATTACCAACTGTTTTACAATCATTTACACTCACATCCATGATTGGATAAACATGAATATTATCCTGTGAAACATCATGGTCATTTCCCTCTACACAATTACCAACTGTTTTACAATCATTTACACTCACATCCATGATTGGATAAACATGAATATTATCCTGTGAAACATCATTGTCATTTCCATCTACACAATTACCAACTGTTTTACAATCATTTACACTCACATCCATGATTGGATAAACATGAATATTATCTTGTGAAACATCATTGTCATTTCCATCGACACAATTACCAACTGTTTTACAATCATTTACACTCACATCAATGATTGGATAAACATGAATATTATCCGGTGAAACATCATTGTCATTTCCATCTACACAATTACCAACTGTTTTACAATCATTTACACTCACATCCATGATTGGATAAACACGATAATTATCATGTGAAACATCATTGTCATTTCCACCTACACAATTACCAACTGTTTTACAATCATTTACACTCACATCCATGATTGGATAAACATGGATATTATCATGTACAGCATCATTGTCATTTCCATCTACACAATTACCAACTGTTTTACAATCATTTACAGTCACATCCATGATTGGATAAACATGAATATTATCATGTGAAAAATCGTTGTCATTTCCATCTACACACTTAGCAACTGTTTTATTATCATTTACACTCACGTCCATTATTGAATAAACGTGAATATTATCATTTAAAGCATCATTGTCATTTCCATCTACCCACTACTCAAGTGTTTGACAATCATTTACACTCACATCCATGATTGGATAAACATGAATATTATCATGTGAAACATCATTGTCTTTTCAATCTACAAAATTACCAACTGTTTTATTATCATTTACACTCACATCCTTTATTGAATAAACGTGAATATTATCATGTGAAACATCATTGTCATTTCCACCTCCACAATTACCAACTGTTTAACAATCATTTACACTCACATCCATGACTGGATAAACATGAGTATTATCATATAAAGCATCATTGTCATTTCCATCTACACGATTACCAACTGCTTTACAATCATTTACACTCACATCCGTGATTGGATAATCATGAATATTATCATATGAACCGTCATTGTCATTTCCATCTACAAAATTACCAACTGTTTTATTATCATTTACACTCACATCCAGTATTGAATAAACGTGAATATTATCATGTGAAACATCGATGTCATTTCCATCTACACAATTACCAACTGTTTGACAATCATTTACACTTACATCCATGATTAGATAAACATGAATATTGTCATGTGAAACATCATTGTCATTTCCATCAACACAATTAACAAACTGTTTTACAATCATTTACACTCACATCAAAGATTGGATAAATATGAATATTATCATGTGAAACATCATGGTCATTTCCCTCTACACAATTACCAACTGTTTTACAATCATTTACACTCACATCCATGATTGGATAAACATGAATATTATCCTGTGAATTATCATTGTCATTTCCATCTACACAATTACCAACTGTTTTACAATCATTTACACTCACATCCATGATTGGATAAACATGAATATTATCTTGTGAAACATCATTGTCATTTGCATCTACACAATTGCCAACTGTTTTACAATCATTTACACTCACATCCATGAGTGGATAAACATGATTATTATCATGTGAAACATCATTGTATTTTCCATCTACACAATTACCAACTGTTTTACAATCATTTACACTCACATCCATGATTGGATAAACATGGATATGATCATGTACAGCATCATTGTCATTTCCATCTACACAAATACCAACTGTTTTACAATCATTTACACTCACATCAATGATTGGATAAACATGAATATTATCAAGTGAAACATCATTGTCATTTCCATCTACACAATTATCAAATGTTTTACAATCATTTACACTCACATCCATGATTGGATAAACATGAATATTATCATGTGAAAAATCGTTGTCATTTCCATCTACACACTTAGCAACTGTTTTATTATCATTTACACTCACGTCCATTATTGAATAAACGTGAATATTATCATTTAAAGCATCATTGTCATTTCCATCTACCCACTACTCAAGTGTTTGACAATCATTTACACTCACATCCATGATTGGATAAACATGAATATCATCCTGTGAAACATCATTGTCATTTCCATCTACACAATTACCAACTGTTTTACAATCATTTACACTCACATCCTTTATTGAATAAACGTGAATATTATCATGTGAAACATCATTGTCATTTCCACCTCCACAATTACCAACTGTTTAACAATCATTTACACTCACATCCATGACTGGATAAACATGAGTATTATCATATAAAGCATCATTGTCATTTCCATCTACACGATTACCAACTGCTTTACAATCATTTACACTCACATCCGTGATTGGATAATCATGAATATTATCATATGAACAGTCATTGTCATTTCCATCTACAAAATTACCAACTGTTTTATTATCATTTACACTCACATCCAGTATTGAATAAACGTGAATATTATCATGTGAAACATCGATGTCATTTCCATCTACACAATTACCAACTGTTTGACAATCATTTACACTTACATCCATGATTAGATAAACATGAATATTGTCATGTGAAACATCATTGTCATTTCCATCAACACAATTAACAAACTGTTTTACAATCATTTACACTCACATCAAAGATTGGATAAATATGAATATTATCATGTGAAACATCATGGTCATTTCCCTCTACACAATTACCAACTGTTTTACAATCATTTACACTCACATCCATGATTGGATAAACATGAATATTATCCTGTGAATTATCATTGTCATTTCCATCTACACAATTACCAACTGTTTTACAATCATTTACACTCACATCCATGACTGGATAAACATGAATATTATCTTGTGAAACATCATTGTCATTTGCATCTACACAATTGCCAACTGTTTTACAATCATTTACACTCACATCCATGAGTGGATAAACATGATTATTATCATGTGAAACATCATTGTATTTTCCATCTACACAATTACCAACTGTTTTACAATCATTTACACTCACATCCATGATTGGATAAACATGGATATGATCATGTACAGCATCATTGTCATTTCCATCTACACAAATACCAACTGTTTTACAATCATTTACACTCACATCAATGATTGGATAAACATGAATATTATCAAGTGAAACATCATTGTCATTTCCATCTACACAATTATCAAATGTTTTACAATCATTTACACTCACATCCATGATTGGATAAACATGAATATTATCCTGTGAAACATCATTGTCATTTCCATCTACACAATTACCAACTGTTTTACAATCATTTACACTCACATCCATGATTGGATAAACATGAATAGTATCCTGTGAAACATCATTGTCATTTCCATCTACACAATTACCAACTGTTTTACAATCATTAACACTCACATCCATGATTGGATAAACATGATAATTATCATGTACAGCATCATTGTCATTTCCATCTACACAATTACCAACTGTTTTACAATCATTTACACTCACATCCATGATTGTATAAACATGAATATTATCAAGTGAAACATCATTGTCATTTGCATCTACACAATTACCAACTGTTTTACAATCATTTACACTCACATCCATGATTGGATAAACATGAATATTATCCTGTGAAACATCATTGTCATTTCCATCTACACAATTACCAACTGTTTTACAATCATTTACACTCACATCCATGATTGGATAAACATGGATATTATCATGTACAGCATCATTGTCATTTCCATCTACACAAATACCAACTGTTTTACAATCATTTACACTCGCATCCATTATTGGATAAACATGAATATTATCATGTGAAACATCATTGTCATTTCCATCTACACAATTACCAACTGTTTTACAATCATTTACACTCACATCCATGATTGGATAAACATGAATATTATCATGTGAAACATCATTGTCATTTCCATCTACACAATTACCAACTGTTTTACAATCATTTACACTCACATCCATGATTGGATAAACATGAATATTATCTTGTGAAACATCATTGTCATTTGCATCTACACAATTACCAACTGTTTTACACTCATTTACACTCACATCCATGATTGGATAAACATGATTATTATCATGTGAAACATCATTGTATTTTCCATTTACACAATTACCAACTGTTTTACAATCATTTACACTCACATCCATGATTGGATAAACATGAATATTATCCTGTGAAACATCATTGTCATTTCCATCTACACAATTACCAACTGTTTTACAATCATTTACACTCACATCCATGATTGGATAAACATGGATATTATCATGTACAGCATCATTGTCATTTCCATCTACACAAATACCAACTGTTTTACAATCATTTACACTCGCATCCATTATTGGATAAACATGAATATTATCATGTGAAACATCATTGTCATTTCCATCTACACAATTACCAACTGTTTTACAATCATTTACACTCACATCCATGATTGGATAAACATGAATATTATCATGTGAAACATCATTGTCATTTCCATCTACACAATTACCAACTGTTTTACAATCATTTACACTCACATCCATGATTGGATAAACATGAATATTATCTTGTGAAACATCATTGTCATTTGCATCTACACAATTACCAACTGTTTTACACTCATTTACACTCACATCCATGATTGGATAAACATGATTATTATCATGTGAAACATCATTGTATTTTCCATTTACACAATTACCAACTGTTTTACAATCATTTACACTCACATCCATGATTGGATAAACATGAATATTATCCTGTGAAACATCATTGTCATTTCCATCTACACAATTACCAACTGTTTTACAATCATTTACACTCACATCCATGATTGGATAAACATGGATA
Organism: Gibbula magus; assembly: GCA_936450465.1. Taxonomy (NCBI): domain Eukaryota; kingdom Metazoa; phylum Mollusca; class Gastropoda; order Trochida; family Trochidae; genus Gibbula; species Gibbula magus. The sequence goes on along the minus strand of OW388293.1, from coordinate 61,040,571 downwards.
TTATCATGTACAGCATCATTGTCATTTCCATCTACACAAATACCAACTGTTTTACAATCATTTACACTCACATCCATGATTGGATAAACATGAATATTATCATGTGAAACGTCATTATCTTTTCAATCTACACAATTACCAACTGTTTAACAATCATTTACACTCACATCCATGATTGTATAAACATGAATATTATCAAGTGAAACATCATTGTCATTTCCATCTACACAATTACCAACTGTTTTACAATCATTTACACTCACATCCATGATTGGATAAACATGAATATCATCCTGTGAAACATCATTGTCATTTCCATCTACACAATTACCAACTGTTTTACAATCATTTACACTCACATCCATGATTGGATAAACATGAATATTATCCTGTGAAACATCATTGTCATTTCCATCTACACAATTACCAACTGTTTTACAATCATTTACACTCACATCCATGATTGGATAAACATGATAATTATCATGTACAGCATCATTGTCATTTCCATCTACACAATTACCAACTGTTTTACAATCATTTACACTCACATCCATGATTGGATAAACATGGATATTATCATGTACAGCATCATTGTCATTTCCATCTACACAAATACCAACTGTTTTACAATCATTTACACTCGCATCCATTATTGGAAAAACATGAATATTATCATGTACAGCATCATTGTCATTTCCATCTACACAAATACCAACTGTTTTACAATCATTTACACTCACATCCATGATTGGATAAACATGAATATTATCCTGTGAAACATCATTGTCATTTCCATCTACACAATTACCAACTGTTTTACAATCATTTACACTCACATCCATGATTGGATAAACATGAATATTATCCTGTGAAACATCAGTGTCATTTCCACCTACACAATTACCAACTGTTTTACAATCATTTACACTCACATCCATGATTGGATAAACATGGATATTATCATGTACAGCATCATTGTCATTTCCATCTACACAAATACCAACTGTTTTACAATCATTTACAATCACATCCATTATTGGATAAACATGAATATTATCATGTGAAACATCATTGTCATTTCCACCTACACAATTACCAACTGTTTTAAAATCATTTACACTCACATCCATAATTGGATAAACATGAATATTATCATGTGAAAAATCATTGTCATTTCCATCTACACACTTAGCAACTGTTTTATTATCATTTACACTCACGTCCATTATTGAATAAACGTGAATATTATCATTTAAAGCATCATTGTCATTTCCATCTACCCACTACTCAAGTGTTTAACAAGCATTTGCACTCACATCCATGATTGGATAAACATGAATATTATCATGTGAAACATCATTGTCTTTTCAATCTACAAAATTACCAACTGTTTTATTATCATTTACACTCACATCCATTATTGAATAAACGTGAATATTATCATGTGAAACATCATTGTCATTTCCATCTCCACAATTACCAACTGTTTAACAATCATTTACACTCACATCCATGATTGGATAAACATGAATATTATCATATAAAGCATCATTGTCATTTCCATCTACACGATTACCAACTGCTTTACAATCATTTACACTCACATCCATGATTGGATAATCATGAATATTATCATGTGAAACGTCATTGTCATTTCCATCTACAAAATTACCAACTGTTTTATCATCATTTACACTCACATCCAGTATTGAATAAACGTGAATATTATCATGTGAAACACCATTGTCATTTCCATCTTCACAATTACCAACTGTTAAACAATCATTTACACTCACATCCATGACTGGATAAACATGAGTATTATCATATAAAGCATCATTGTCATTTCCATCTACACGATAACCAACTGCTTTACAATCATTTACACTCACATCCATGATTGGATAATCATGAATATTATCATGTGAAACGTCATTGTCATTTCCATCTACAAAATTACCAACTGTTTTACAATCATTTACAGTCACATCCATGACTGGATAAACATGAGTATTATCATATAAATCATCATTGTCATTTCCATCTACACAATTACCAACTGTTTTACAATCATGTACACTCACATCCATGATTGGATAAACATGATTATTATCATGTGAAGCATCATTGTCATTTCCATCTACAAAATTACCTAACATGAATATTATCATGAAAAGCATCATTGTCATTTCCATCTACACACTTATCATGTGTTTAACAATCATATACACTCACATCCATGATTGGAAAAACATGAATATTATCATGTTAAACATCATTGTCATTTCCATCTACACAATTACCAACTGTTTTGCAATCATTTACGCTCACATCCATGATTGGATAAACATGAATATTATCATGTGAATCATCAGTTTCATTTCCATCTACACAATTACCAACTGTTTTACAATCATTTACACTCACATCCATGATTGGATAAACATGATTACTAACATGTAAAGCATCATTGTCATTTCCATCTACACAATTACCAACTGTTTTACAATCATTTACACTCACATCCATGATTGGATAAATATGAATATTATCATGTGAAACATCATTGTCATTTCCATCTACACAATTACCAACTGTTTTACAATCATTTACACTCACATCCATGATTAGATAAACATGAATATTGTCATGTGAAACATCATTGTCATTTCCATCTACACAATTACCAACTGTTTTACAATCATTTACACTCACATCAAAGATTGGATAAACATGAATATTATCATGTGAAACATCATTGTCATTTCCATCTCCACAATTACCAACTGTTTTACAATCATTTACACTCACATCCACGATTGGATAAACATGGGTATTATCATGTAAAGCATCATTGTCATTTCCATCTACACAATTACCAACTGTTTTACAATCATTAACACTCACATCCCTAATTGGATAAACATGAATATTATCCTGTGAAACATCATTGTCATTTCCATCTACACGATTACCAACTGCTTTGCCATCATTTACACTCACATCCATGATTGGATAATCATGAATATTATCATGTGAAACATCACTGTCATTTCCATCTACAAAATTACCAACTGTTTTAGAATCATTTACACTCACATTCATGATTGGATAAACAGGAATAATATCATGTGAAACATCATTGTCATTTGCATCTACACGATTACAAACTGATTTACAATCATTTACACTCACAAATGACTGGATAATCATGAATATTATCATGTGAAACATCATTGTAATTTCCATCTACAAAATTACCAACTGTTTTATTATTTTTTACAGTCACATCCATTTTTGAATAAACGTGAATATTATCATGTGAAACATCATTGTCATTTCCATCTACACAATTACCAACTGTTTTACAATCATTTACACTCACATCCATGATTGGATTAACATGATTATTATCAGGTGAAACATCATTGTCTTTTCCATCTACACAATTACCAACTGTTTTACATTTATTTACACTCACATCCATGATTGGATAAACATGAATATTATCATGTGAAACATCATTGTCATTTCCACCTACACAATTACCAACTGTTTTACAATCATTTACACTCACATCCATGATTGGATAAACATGAATATTATCATGTGAAAAATCATTGTCATTTCCATCTACACACTTAGCTATTTTATTATCATTTACACTCACGTCCATTATTGAATAAATAGAGAATCTCGCCCAAGTGTCTTCTGATATCAAATATATCAACACGAGTTGATTAAAGTTACAAATATCCGAGGCTTGCCGAGGATATTTTCACTTTTATCAACGAGTGTTGATATATTTGATATCAGAAGACACGAGGGTGAGATTATATTTATCATCCAAAATCATTCTTATTACGTTTAAGTAAAAATAGTGTACATCTCTGAGTACATTTCTGCTATTTGACTTCCAGTGCGGTGAGGTCATAGCATTGTGACGTCATCATGTTTATGACGTCATAGCATTGTGATGTCATTACTCGGTGACGCAAAAGCATTGTGATGTCATGTAGTTGACTGTGACAGGGCATTGTGCAAAATCTACTGCCAAAAAGATATCTCCTAGGAGATATCGCTTGATCTCCCGCAAGCGATATCTCCTGTGGAACACAGTTTTGGGTGATAAACGTGAATATTATCATTTAAAGCATCATTGTCATTTCCATCTACCCACTTCTTATGTGTTTGACAAGCATTTACACTCACATCCATGATTGGATAAACATGATTATTATCAGGTGAAACATCATTGTCTTTTCCATCTACACAATTACCAACTGTTTTACAATCATTTACACTCACATCCACGATTGGATAAACATGGGTATTATCATGTAAAGCATCATTGTCATTTCCATCCACACGATTACCAACTGCTTTACAATCATTTACACTCACATGCATGATTGGATAATCATGAATATTATCATGTGAAACGTCATTGTCATTTCCATCTATAAAATTACCAACTGTTTTATTATCATTTACACTCACATCCAGTATTGAATAAACGTGAATATTATCAGGTGAAACATCATTGTAATTTCCATCTACACAATTACCAACTGTTTTACAATCATTTACACTCACATCCATGATTAGATAAACATGAATATTGTCATGTGAAACATCATTGTCATTTCCATCTACACAATTACCAACTGTTTTACAATCATTTACACTCACATCAAAGATTGGATAAACATGAATATTATCATGTGAAACATCAGTGTCATTTCCATCTACACAATTACCAACTGTTTTACAATCATTTACACTCACATCCACGATTGGATAAACATGGGTATTATCATGTAAAGCATCATTGTCATTTCCAACCACACGATTACCAACTGCTTTACAATCATTTACACTCACATGCATGATTGGATAATCATGAATATTATCATGTGAAACGTCATAATCATTTCCATCTATAAAATTACCAACTGTTTTATTATCATTTACACTCACATCCAGTATTGAATAAACGTGAATATTATCAGGTGAAACATCATTGTAATTTCCATCTACACAATTACCAACTGTTTTACAATCATTTACACTCACATCCATGATTAGATAAACATGAATATTGTCATGTGAAACATCATTGTCATTTCCATCTACACAATTACCAACTGTTTTACAATCATTTACACTCACATCAAAGATTGGATAAACATGAATATTATCATGTGAAACATCAGTGTCATTTCCATCTACACAATTACCAACTGTTTTACAATCATTTACACTCACATCCATGATTGGATAAACATGAGTACTAACATGTAAAGCATCATTGTCATTTCCATCTACACAATTACCAACTGTTTTACAATCATTTACACTCACATCCACGATTGGATAAACATGGGTATTATCATGTAAAGCATCATTGTCATTTCCATCTACACAATTACCAACTGTTTTACAATCCTTTACACTCACATCCACGATTGGATAAACATGGGTATTATCATGTAAAGCATCATTGTCATTTCCATCTACACAATTACCAACTGTTTTACAATCATTAACACTCACATCCCTAATTGGATAAAAATGAATATTATCCTGTGAAACATCATTGTCATTTCCATCTACACGATTACCAACTGCTTTGCCATCATTTACACTCACATCCATGATTGGATAATCATGAATATTATCATGTGAAACATCACTGTCATTTCCATCTACAAAATTACCAACTGTTTTAGAATCATTTACACTCACATCCATGATTGGATAAACATGAATAATATCATGTGAAACATCATTGTCATTTGCATCTACACGATTACAAACTGCTTTACAATCATTTACACTCACAAATGACTGGATAATCATGAACATTATCATGTGAAACATCATTGTAATTTCCATCTACAAAATTACCAACTGTTTTATTATTTTTTACAGTCACGTCCATTATTGAATAAACGTGAATATTATCATGTGAAACATCCTTGTCATTTCCATCTACACAATTACCAACTGTTTTACAATCATTTACACTCACATTCATAATTGGATAAACATGAGTATTATTATGTAAAGCATCATTGTCATTTCCATCTACACAATTACCAACTGTTTTACAATCATTTACACTCACATCCACGATTGGATAAACATGGGTATTATCATGTAAAGCATCATTGTCATTTCCATCTACACAATTACCAACTGTTTTACAATCATTAACACTCACATCCATGATTGGATAAACATGAATATTATCATGTGAAACATCATTGTCATTTCCATCTACACAATTACCAACTATTTTACAATCATTTACACTCACATCCATTATTGGATAAACGTGAATATTATCATGTGAAACATCACTGTCATTTCCATCTACACAATTACCAAGTGTTTTACAATAATTTACACTCATATCCATGATTGGATAAACATGAATATTATCATGTGAAATATCATTGTCATTTCCATCTACACAATTACCAACTGTTTTACAATCATTTACACTCACATCCATGATTGGATAAACATGAATATTATCATGTGAAACATCATTGTCATTTCCATCTACACAATTACCAACTGTTTTACAATCATTTACACTCACATCCATGATTGGATAAACATGAATATTATCCTGTGAAACATCATTGTCATTTCCATCTACACAATTACCAACTGTTTTACAATCATTTACACTCACATCCATGATTAGATAAACGTGAATATTATCTTGTGAAACATCATTGTCATTTCCATCTCCACGATTACCAACTGTTTTACAATCATTTACACTAACATCCATGATTGGATAAACATGATTATTATCATGTACAGCATCATTGTCATTTCCATCTACACAATTACCAACTGTTTTACAATCATTTACACTCACATCAAAGATTGGATAAACATGAATATTATCATGTGAAACATCAGTGTCATTTCCATCTACACAATTACCAACTGTTTTACAATCATTTACACTCACATCCATGATTGGATAAACATGAGTACTAACATGTAAAGCATCATTGTCATTTCCATCTACACAATTACCAACTGTTTTACAATCATTTACACTCACATCCACGATTGGATAAACATGGGTATTATCATGTAAAGCATCATTGTCATTTCCATCTACACAATTACCAACTGTTTTACAATCCTTTACACTCACATCCACGATTGGATAAACATGGGTATTATCATGTAAAGCATCATTGTCATTTCCATCTACACAATTACCAACTGTTTTACAATCATTAACACTCACATCCCTAATTGGATAAAAATGAATATTATCCTGTGAAACATCATTGTCATTTCCATCTACACGATTACCAACTGCTTTGCCATCATTTACACTCACATCCATGATTGGATAATCATGAATATTATCATGTGAAACATCACTGTCATTTCCATCTACAAAATTACCAACTGTTTTAGAATCATTTACACTCACATCCATGATTGGATAAACATGAATAATATCATGTGAAACATCATTGTCATTTGCATCTACACGATTACAAACTGCTTTACAATCATTTACACTCACAAATGACTGGATAATCATGAACATTATCATGTGAAACATCATTGTAATTTCCATCTACAAAATTACCAACTGTTTTATTATTTTTTACAGTCACGTCCATTATTGAATAAACGTGAATATTATCATGTGAAACATCATTGTCATTTCCATCTACACAATTACCAACTGTTTTACAATCATTTACACTCACATTCATAATTGGATAAACATGAGTATTATTATGTAAAGCATCATTGTCATTTCCATCTACACAATTACCAACTGTTTTACAATCCTTTACACTCACATCCACGATTGGATAAACATGGGTATTATCATGTAAAGCATCATTGTCATTTCCATCTACACAATTACCAACTGTTTTACAATCATTTACACTCACATCCATGATTGGATAAACATGAGTACTAACATGTAAAGCATCATTGTCATTTCCATCTACACAATTACCAACTGTTTTACAATCATTTACACTCACATCCACGATTGGATAAACATGGGTATTATCATGTAAAGCATCATTGTCATTTCCATCTACACAATTACCAACTGTTTTACAATCCTTTACACTCACATCCACGATTGGATAAACATGGGTATTATCATGTAAAGCATCATTGTCATTTCCATCTACACAATTACCAACTGTTTTACAATCATTAACACTCACATCCCTAATTGGATAAAAATGAATATTATCCTGTGAAACATCATTGTCATTTCCATCTACACGATTACCAACTGCTTTGCCATCATTTACACTCACATCCATGATTGGATAATCATGAATATTATCATGTGAAACATCACTGTCATTTCCATCTACAAAATTACCAACTGTTTTAGAATCATTTACACTCACATCCATGATTGGATAAACATGAATAATATCATGTGAAACATCATTGTCATTTGCATCTACACGATTACAAACTGCTTTACAATCATTTACACTCACAAATGACTGGATAATCATGAACATTATCATGTGAAACATCATTGTAATTTCCATCTACAAAATTACCAACTGTTTTATTATTTTTTACAGTCACGTCCATTATTGAATAAACGTGAATATTATCATGTGAAACATCATTGTCATTTCCATCTACACAATTACCAACTGTTTTACAATCATTTACACTCACATTCATAATTGGATAAACATGAGTATTATTATGTAAAGCATCATTGTCATTTCCATCTACACAATTACCAACTGTTTTACAATCATTAACACTCACATCCATGATTGGATAAACATGAATATTATCATGTGAAACATCATTGTCATTTCCATCTACACAATTACCAACTATTTTACAATCATTTACACTCACATCCATTATTGGATAAACGTGAATATTATCATGTGAAACATCATTGTCATTTCCATCTACACAATTACCAAGTGTTTTACAATAATTTACACTCATATCCATGATTGGATAAACATGAATATTATCATGTGAAATATCATTGTCATTTCCATCTACACAATTACCAACTGTTTTACAATCATTTACACTCACATCCATGATTGGATAAACATGAATATTATCCTGTGAAACATCATTGTCATTTCCATCTACACAATTACCAACTGTTTTACAATCATTTACACTCACATCCATGATTAGATAAACGTGAATATTATCTTGTGAAACATCATTGTCATTTCCATCTCCACAATTACCAACTGTTTTACAATCATTTACACTAACATCCATGATTGGATAAACATGATTATTATCATGTACAGCATCATTGTCATTTCCATCTACACAATTACCAACTGTTTCACAATCATTTACACTCACATCCATGATTGGATAAACATGAATATTATCATGTGAAACATCATTGTAATTTCCATCTACAAAATTACCAACTGTTTTATTATTTTTTACAGTCACGTCCATTATTGAATAAACGTGAATATTATCATGTGAAACATCATTGTCATTTCCATCTACACAATTACCAACTGTTTCACAATCATTTACACTCACATCCATGATTGGATAAACATGAATATTATCATGTGAAACATCATTGTCATTTCCATCTACACAATTACCAACTGTTTTACAATCATTTACACTAACATCCATGATTGGATAAACATGATTATTATCATGTACAACATCATTGTCATTTCCATCTACACAATTACCAACTGTTTCACAATCATTTACACTCACATCCATGATTGGATAATCATGAACATTATCATGTGAAACATCATTGTAATTTCCATCTACAAAATTACCAACTGTTTTATTATTTTTTACAGTCACGTCCATTATTGAATAAACGTGAATATTATCATGTGAAACATCATTGTCATTTCCATCTACACAATTACCAACTGTTTTACAATCATTTACACTCACATTCATAATTGGATAAACATGAGTATTATTATGTAAAGCATCATTGTCATTTCCATCTACACAATTACCAACTGTTTTACAATCATTTACACTCACATCCACGATTGGATAAACATGGGTATTATCATGTAAAGCATCATTGTCATTTCCATCTACACAATTACCAACTGTTTTACAATCATTAACACTCACATCCATGATTGGATAAACATGAATATTATCATGTGAAACATCATTGTCATTTCCATCTACACAATTACCAACTATTTTACAATCATTTACACTCACATCCATTATTGGATAAACGTGAATATTATCATGTGAAACATCATTGTCATTTCCATCTACACAATTACCAAGTGTTTTACAATAATTTACACTCATATCCATGATTGGATAAACATGAATATTATCATGTGAAATATCATTGTCATTTCCATCTACACAATTACCAACTGTTTTACAATCATTTACACTCACATCCATGATTGGATAAACATGAATATTATCATGTGAAACATCATTGTCATTTCCATCTACACAATTACCAACTGTTTTACAATCATTTACACTCACATCCATGATTGGATAAACATGAATATTATCCTGTGAAACATCATTGTCATTTCCATCTACACAATTACCAACTGTTTTACAATCATTTACACTCACATCCATGATTAGATAAACGTGAATATTATCTTGTGAAACATCATTGTCATTTCCATCTCCACAATTACCAACTGTTTTACAATCATTTACACTAACATCCATGATTGGATAAACATGATTATTATCATGTACAGCATCATTGTCATTTCCATCTACACAATTACCAACTGTTTCACAATCATTTACACTCACATCCATGATTGGATAAACATGAATATTATCATGTGAAACATCACTGTAATTTCCATCTACACAATTACCAACTGTTTCACAATCATTTACACTCACATCCATGATTAGATAAACGTGAATATTATCTTGTGAAACATCATTGTCATTTCCATCTCCACAATTACCAACTGTTTTACAATCATTTACACTAACATCCATGATTGGATAAACATGATTATTATCATGTACAGCATCATTGTCATTTCCATCTCCACAATTACCAACTGTTTTACAATCATTTACACTAACATCCATGATTGGATAAACATGATTATTATCATGCACAGCATCATTGTCATTTCCATCTACACAATTACCAACTGTTTCACAATCATTTACACTCACATTCATGACTGGATAAACATGAGTATTATCATATAAAGCATCTTTGTCATTTCGATCCACCCGATTGCCAACTGCTTTACAATCATTTACACTCACATCCATGATTGGATAAACATGAATATTATCATGTGAAACATCACTGTAATTTCCATCTACAAAATAACCAAATGTTTTATTATCATATACACTCACATCAATTATTGAAAAAACGTGAATATTATCATGTGAAACATCATTGCCATTTCCATCTACACAATTACCAACTGTTTTGCAGTCATTTACACTCACATCCATTATTGAATAGACATGAATATTATCATGTAAAGCATCATTGTCATTTCCATCTACACACTTATCAAGTGTTTTTCAATCATTTACGCTCACATCCATGATTGGATAAACATGAATATTATCATGTGAAACATCATTGTCATTTCCATCTGCACAATTACAAACTGTTTTACAATCATTTACGCTAACATCCATGATTGGATAAACATGAATATTATCATGTGAAACATCATTGTCATTTCCCTCTACAAAATTACCAACTGTTTTACAATCATTTACACTCACATCCATGATTGGATAAACATGAATATTATCACATGAAACATCATTGTCATTTCCATCTACACAATTACCAACTGTTTTATTATCATTTACAATCACATCCATTATTGAATAAACATGAATATTATCATGTGAAACATCCTTGTCATTTCCATCTACACAATTACCAACTGTTTTACAATCATTTACACTCAAATCCATGAATGGATAAACATGAGTACTATCATATAAAGCACCATTGTCATTTCCATCTACACGATTACCAACTGTTTTATTATCATTTACAAACACATCCATTATTGAATAAACATGAATATTATCATGTGAAACATCATTGTCATTTCCATCTACACAATTATCAACTGTTTTTCGATCATTTACACTCACATCCATGATTGGATAAACATGAAAATTATCATGTGAAACATCATTGTCATTTCCATCTACAAACTTACCAAATGTTTTACTATCATTTACACTCACATCCATGATTGGATAAACATGAATATCATCTTGTGAAACATCATTGCCATTTCCATCTACACAATTACCAACTGTTTTACAGTCATTTACACTCACATCCATTATTGAATAGACATGAATATTATCATGTAAAGCATCATTGTCATTTCCATCTACACACTTATCAAGTGTTTTACAATCATTTACGCTCACATCCATGATTGGATAAACATGAATATTATCATGTGAAACATCATTGTCATTTCCATCTGCACAATTACAAACTGTTTTACAATCATTTACGCTAACATCCATGATTGGATAAACATGAATATTATCATGTGAAACATCATTGTCATTTCCCTCTACAAAATTACCAACTGTTTTACAATCATTTACACTCACATCCATGATTGGATAAACATGAATATTATCACATGAAACATCATTGTCATTTCCATCTACACAATTACCAACTGTTTTATTATCATTTACAATCACATCCATTATTGAATAAACATGAATATTATCATGTGAAACATCCTTGTCATTTCCATCTACACAATTACCAACTGTTTTACAATCATTTACACTCAAATCCATGAATGGATAAACATGAGTACTATCATATAAAGCACCATTGTCATTTCCATCTACACGATTACCAACTGTTTTATTATCATTTACAAACACATCCATTATTGAATAAACATGAATATTATCATGTGAAACATCATTGTCATTTCCATCTACACAATTATCAACTGTTTTTCGATCATTTACACTCACATCCATGATTGGATAAACATGAAAATTATCATGTGAAACATCATTGTCATTTCCATCTACAAACTTACCAAATGTTTTACTATCATTTACACTCACATCCATGATTGGATAAACATGAATATCATCTTGTGAAACATCATTGCCATTTCCATCTACACAATTACCAACTGTTTTACAGTCATTTACACTCACATCCATTATTGAATAGACATGAATATTATCATGTAAAGCATCATTGTCATTTCCATCTACACACTTATCAAGTGTTTTACAATCATTTACGCTCACATCCATGATTGGATAAACATGAATATTATCATGTGAAACATCATTGTCATTTCCATCTGCACAATTACAAACTGTTTTACAATCATTTACGCTAACATCCATGATTGGATAAACATGAATATTATCATGTGAAACATCATTGTCATTTCCATCTACAAAATTACCAACTGTTTTACAATCATTTACACTCACATCCATAATTTAATAAACATGAATATTATCACATGAAACATCATTGTCATTTCCATCTACACAATTACCAACTGTTTTATTATCATTTACAATCACATCCATTATTGAATAAACATGAATATTATCATGTGAAACATCCTTGTAATTTCCATCTACACAATTACCAACTGTTCTACAATCATTTACACTCAAATCCATGAATGGATAAACATGAGTACTATCATATAAAGCACCATTGTCATTTCCATCTACACGATTACCAACTGTTTTATTATCATTTACAAACACATCCATTATTGAATAAACATGAATATTATCATGTGAAACATCATTGTCATTTCCATCTACACAATTACCAACTGTTTTTCGATCATTTACACTCACATCCATGATTGGATAAACATGAAAATTATCATGTGAAACATCATTGTCATTTCCATCTACAAACTTACCAAATGTTTTACTATCATTTACACTCACATCCATGATTGGATAAACATGAATATCATCTTGTGAAACATCATTGTCATTTCCATCTACACGATTACCAACTGTTTTACAATCATTTACACTCTCATCAATGACTGGATAAACATGAGTACGATCATATAAAGCATCATTGTCATTTCCAGCTACACGGTTACCAACTGTTTTATTATCATTTACAATCACATCCATTATTGAATAAACATGAATATTATCATGTGAAACATCATTGTCATTTCCATCTACACAATTACCAACTGTTTTATTATCATTTATAATCACATCCATTATTGAATAAACATGAATATTATCATGTGAAACATCATTGTCATTTCCATCTACACAATTACCAACTGTTTTTCAATCATTTACACTCACATCCATGATTGGATAAAAATAAGTACGATCATATAAAGCATCATTGTCATTTCCATCTACACGATTACCAACTGTTTTATTATCATTTACAATCACATCCATTATTGAATAAACATGAATATTATCATGTTAAACATCATTGTCATTTCCATCTACACAATTACCAACTGTTTTATTATCATTTACACTCACATTCATTATTGAATAAACATGAATATAATCATGTGAAGCATCATTGTCATTTCCATCTACACAATTACCAACTGTTTTACTATCATTTACACTCACATCCATGATTGGATAAACATGGGTATTATCATGTAAAGCATCATTGTCATTTCGATCTACACAATAACAAACTTCTTTACAATTATTGACACTCACATCCATGATTGGATAATCATGAATATTATCATGTGAAACATCAGTGTCATTTCCATCTACAAAATTACAAACTGTTTTATTATTCCTTACACTCACATCCATTATTGAATAAACGTGAATATTATCATGTGAAACATCATTGTCATTTCCATCTACACAATTATCAACTGTTTTACAATCATTCACACTCACATCCATGATTGGATAATCATGAATATTATCATGTGAAACATCATTGTCATTTCCATCTACAAAATTACCAAATGTTTTACTATCATTTACACTCACATCCATTATTGAATAAACATGAATATTATCATGTAAAGCATCATTGTCATTTCCATCTACACACTTATCAAGTGTTTTACAATCATTTACGCTCACATCCATGATTGGATAAACACGAATATTATCATGTGAAACATCATAGTCATTTCCATCTACACAATTACCAACTGTTTTACAATCACTTACGCTCACATCCATGATTGGATAAACATGAATATTATCACGTGAAACATCATTGTCATTTCTATCTACACAATTACCAACTGTTTTACAATCATTTACACTCACATCCATGATTCGATAAACATGAGTATTATCATGTAAAGCATCATTGTCATTTCCATCTTCAAAATTACCAACTGTTTTACAATCATTTACACTCACATCCATGATTGGATAAACATGAATATTATCACGTGAAACATCATTGTCGTTTCCATCTACACAATTACCAACTGTTTTACAATTATTTACACTCACATCCATGATTCGATAAACATGAGTATTATCATGTAAAGCATCATTGTCATTTCCATCTTCAAAATTACCAACTGTTTTACAATCATTTACACTCACATCCATGACTGAATAAACATATGTATTATCATATAAAGCATCTTTGTCATTTCCGTCCTCCTGATTGCCAACTGCTTTAAAATTATTTACACTCACATCCATGATTGGATAAACATGAATATTATCAAGTGAAACATCATTGTCATTTCCATCTACACAATTACCAACTGTTTTACAATCATTTACACTCACATCCATGACTGGATAAACATGAGTATTATCATATAAAGCATCTTTGTCATTTCCGTCCACCCGATTGACAACTGCTTTACAATCATTTACACTCACATCCATGATTAGATAAACATGAATATTATCATGTGAAACATCATTGTAATTTCCATCTACACAATTACCTACTGTTTTATTATCATTTACAATCACATCCATTATTGAATAAACATGAATATTATCATGTGAAACATCATTGTCATTTCCATCTACACAATTACCAACTGTTTTACAATCATTTACACTCACATCCATGATTGGATAAACATGAATATCATCTTGTGAAACATCAATGTCATTTCCATCTACACGATTACCAACTGCTTTACAATCATTTACACTCACATCCATTATTGAATAAACATGAATATTATCATGTGAAACATCATTGTCATTTCCATCTACACAATTACCAACTGTTTTACAATCATTCACACTCACATCCATGATTGGATAAACATGAATATTATCATGTGAAACATCATTGTCATTTCCATCTACACAATTACCAACTGTTTTATTATCATTTACAATCACATCCATTATTGAATAAACATGAATATTATCATGTGAAACATCATTGTAATTTCCATCTACACAATTACCAACTGTTTTACAATCATTCACACTCACATCCATGATTGGATAAACATGAATATCATCTTGTGAAACATCATTGTCATTTCCATCTACACGATTACCAACTGCTTTACAATCATTTACACTCACATCCATGATTGGATAATCATGAATATCATCATGTGAAACATCATTGTCATTTCCATCTACAAAATTACCAACTGTTTTATTATCATTAAAAATCACATCCATTATTGAATAAACATGAATATTATCATGTGAAACATCAATGTCATTTCCATCTACACAATTACCAAATGTTTTACAATCATTTACACTCACATCCATGATTGGATAAACATGAATATTATCATGTGAAACATCATTGTCATTTCCATCTACACAATTACCAACTGTTTTATTATCATTTACACTCACATCCATTACTGAATAAACATGAATATTATCATGTAAAGCATCATTGTCATTTCCATCTACAAAATTACCAAATGTTTTACTATCATTTACACTCACATCCATAATTGGATAAACATGAGTATTATCATGTAAAGCATCATTGTCATTTCCATCTACACAATAACAAACTGTTTTACAATCATTTACACTCACATCCATGATTGGATAAACATGAATATCATCTTGTGAAACATCATTGTCATTTCCATCTACAAAATTACCAAATGTTTTACTATCATTTACACTCACATCTATGATTTGATAAACATGGGTATTATCAGGTAAAGCATCATTGTCATTTCCATCTACACAATAACCAACTTCTTTACAATCATTTACACTCACATCCATGATTGGATAATCATGAATATTATCATGTGAAACATCAGTGTCTTTTCCATCTACAAAATTACCAACTGTTTTATTATTCCTTACACTCACATCCATTATTGAATAAACATGAATATTATCATGTAAAACATCATTGTCATTTCCATCTACACAAATATCAACTGTTTTACAATCATTCACACTCACATCCATGATTGGATAAACATGAATATTATCATATGAAACATCATTGTCATTTCCATCTACAAAATTACCAAATGTTCTACTATCATTTACACTTACATCCATTATTGAATAAACATGAATATTATCTGTAAAGCATCATTGTCATTTCCATCTACACACTTATCAAGTGTTTTACAATCATTTACGCTCACATCCATGATTGGATAACATGAATATTATCATGTGAAACATCATTGTCATTTCCATCTACAAAATTACCAAATGTTTTACTATCATTTACCCTCACATCTATGATTGGATAAACATGAATATTATCTGTAAAGCATCATTGTCATTTCCATCTACACACTTATCAAGTGTTTTACAATCATTTACGCTCACATCCATGATTGGATAACATGAATATTATCATGTGAAACATCATTGTCATTTCCATCTACACAATTACCAACTGTTTTACAATCATTTACGATCACATCCATGATTGGAAAAACATGAAAAACATCATTGTCATTTCCATCTACAAAATTAACAAATGTTTTACTATCATTTACCTTCACATCTATGATTGGATAAACATGAATATTATCTGTAAAGCATCATTGTCATTTCCATCTACACACTTATCAAGTGTTTTACAATCATTTACGCTCACATCCATGATTGGATAACATGAATATTATCATGTGAAACATCATTGTCATTTCCATCTACACAATTACCAACTGTTTTACAATCATTTACGATCACATCCATGATTGGAAAAACATGAAAAACATCATTGTCATTTCCATCTACAAAATTAACAACTGTTTTACAATCATTTACACTCACATCCATGATTGGATAAACATGAATATCATCTTGTGAAACATCATTGTCATTTCCATCTACACGATTACCAACTGCTTTACAATCATTTACACTCACATCCATTATTGAATAAACATGAATATTATCATGTGAAACATCATTGTCATTTCCATCTACACAATTACCAACTGTTTTACAATTATTTACACTCACATCCATGACTGAATAAACATGAATATTATCATATAAAGCATCATTGTCATTTCCATCTACACAATTACCAAATGTTTTACTATCATTTACACTCACATCCATGATTGGATAAACATGAATATTATCATGTGAAACATCATTGTCATTTCCATCTACACAATTACCAACTGTTTTACAATCATTTACACTCACATCCATGATTGGATAAACATGAATATCATCTTGTGAAACATCATTGTCATTTCCATCTACACGATTACCAACTGCTTTACAATCATTTACACTCACATCCATGATTGGATAATCATGAATATCATCATGTGAAACATCATTGTCATTTCCATCTACAAAATTACCAACTGTTTTATTATCATTAAAAATCACATCCATTATTGAATAAACATGAATATTATCATGTGAAACATCAATGTCATTTCCATCTACACAATTACCAACTGTTTTACAATTATTTACACTCACATCCATGACTGGATAAACATGAATATTATCATATAAAGCATCATTGTCATTTCCATCTACACAATTACCAACTGTTTTACAATCATTTACACTCACATCCATGATTGGATAAACATGAATATTATCATGTGAAACATCATTGTCATTTCCATCTACACAATTACCAACTGTTTTATTATCATTTACACTCACATCCATTATTGAATAAACATGAATATTATCATGTAAAGCATCATTGTCATTTCCATCTACAAAATTACCAAATGTTTTACTATCATTTACACTCACATCCATAATTGGATAAACATGAGTATTATCATGTAAAGCATCATTGCCAGTTCCATCTACACAATAACAAACTGTTTTACAATCATTTACACTCACATTCATGATTGGATAAACATGAATATCATCTTGTGAAACATCATTGTCATTTCCATCTACAAAATAACCAAATGTTTTACTATCATTTATACTCACATCTATGATTGGATAAACATGGGTATTATCATGTAAAGCATCATTGTCATTTCCATCTACACAATAACCAACTTCTTTACAATCATTTACACTCACATCCATGATTGGATAATCATGAATATTATCATGTGAAACATCAGTGTCTTTTCCATCTACAAAATTACCAACTGTTTTATTATTCCTTACACTCACATCCATTATTGAATAAACGTGAATATTATCATGTGAAACATCATTGTCATTTCCATCTACACAAATATCAACTGTTTTACAATCATTCACACTCACATCCATGATTGGATAAACATGAATATTATCATATGAAACATCATTGTCATTTCCATCTACAAAATTACCAAATGTTTTACTATCATTTACACTTACATCCATTATTGAATAAACATGAATATTATCTGTAAAGCATCATTGTCATTTCCATCTACACACTTATCAAGTGTTTTACAATCATTTACGCTCACATCCATGATTGGATAACATGAATATTATCATGTGAAACATCATTTTCATTTCCATCTACACAATTACCAACTGTTTTACAATCATTTACGATCACATCCAATATTGAATAAACATGAATATTATCATATGAAACATCAATGTCATTTCCATCTACACAATTACCAACTGTTTTACAATTATTTACACTCACATCCATGACTGGATAAACATGAATATTATCATATAAAGCATCATTGTCATTTCCATCTACACAATTACCAACTGTTTTACAATCATTTACACTCACATCCATGATTGGATAAACATGAATATTATCATGTGAAACATCAATGTCATTTCCATCTACACAATTACCAACTGTTTTACAATTATTTACACTCACATCCATGACTGGATAAACATGAATATTATCATATAAAGCATCATTGTCATTTCCATCTACACAATTACCAACTGTTTTACAATCATTTACACTCACATCCATGATTGGATAAACATGAATATTATCATGTGAAACATCAGTGTCTTTTCCATCTACAAAATTACCAACTGTTTTATTATTCCTTACACTCACATCCATTATTGAATAAACGTGAATATTATCATGTGAAACATCATTGTCATTTCCATCTACACAAATATCAACTGTTTTACAATCATTCACACTCACATCCATGATTGGATAAACATGAATATTATCATATGAAACATCATTGTCATTTCCATCTACAAAATTACCAAATGTTTGACTATCATTTACACTTACATCCATTATTGAATAAACATGAATATTATCTGTAAAGCATCATTGTCATTTCCATCTACACACTTATCAAGTGTTTTACAATCATTTACGCTCACATCCATGATTGGATAACATGAATATTATCATGTGAAACATCATTGTCATTTCCATCTACACAATTACCAACTGTTTTACAATCATTTACGATCACATCCATGATTGGAAAAACATGAAAAACATCATTGTCATTTCCATCTACAAAATTAACAACTGTTTTACAATCATTTACACTCACATCCATGATTGGATAAACATGAATATCATCTTGTGAAACATCATTGTCATTTCCATCTACACGATTACCAACTGCTTTACAATCATTTACACTCACATCCATTATTGAATAAACATGAATATTATCATGTGAAACATCATTGTCATTTCCATCTACACAATTACCAACTGTTTTACAATTATTTACACTCACATCCATGACTGAATAAACATGAATATTATCATATAAAGCATCATTGTCATTTCCATCTACACAATTACCAACTGTTTTACAATCATTTACACTCACATCCATGATTGGATAATCATGAATATCATCATGTGAAACATCATTGTCATTTCCATCTACAAAATTACCAACTGTTTTATTATCATTAAAAATCACATCCATTATTGAATAAAATAGAATATTATCATGTGAAACATCAATGTCATTTCCATCTACACAATTACCAACTGTTTTACAATTATTTACACTCACATCCATGACTGGATAAACATGAATATTATCATATAAAGCATCATTGTCATTTCCATCTACACAATTACCAACTGTTTTACAATCATTTACACTCACATCCATGATTGGATAAACATGAATATTATCATGTGAAACATCATTGTCATTTCCATCTACACAATTACCAACTGTTTTATTATCATTTACACTCACATCCATTATTGAATAAACATGAATATTATCATGTAAAGCATCATTGTCATTTCCATCTACAAAATTACCAAATGTTTTACTATCATTTACACTCACATCCATAATTGGATAAACATGAGTATTATCATGTAAAGCATCATTGTCATATCCATCTACACAATAACAAACTGTTTTACAATCATTTACACTCACATTCATGATTGGATAAACATGAATATCATCTTGTGAAACATCATTGTCATTTCCATCTACAAAATTACCAAATGTTTTACTATCATTAACACTCACATCTATGATTGGATAAACATGGGTATTATCATGTAAAGCATCATTGTCATTTCCATCTACACAATAACCAACTTCTTTACAATCATTTACACTCACATCCATGATTGGATAATCATGAATATTATCATGTGAAAAATCAGTGTCATTTCCATCTACACAATTACCAACTGTTTTACAATCATTTACACTCACATCCATGATTCGATTAACATGAGTATTATCATGTAAAGCATCATTGTCATTTCCATCTACACAATTACCAACTGTTTTACAATCATTTACACTCACATCCATGACTGGATAAACATGAGTATTATCATATAAAGCATCTTTGTCATTTCCGTCCACCCGATTGCCAACTGCTTTACAATCATTTACACTCACATCCATGATTAGATAAACATGAATATTATCATGTGAAACATCATTGTAATTTCCATCTACACAATTACCAACTGTTTTATTATCATTTACACTCACATCCATTATTGAATAAACATGAATATTATCATGTGAAACATCATTGTCATTTCCATCTACACAAATATCAACTGTTTTACAATCATTCACACTCACATCCATGATTGGATAAACATGAATATTATCATATGAAACATCATTGTCATTTCCATCTTCACGATTACCAACTGCTTTACAATCATTTACACTCACATCCATTATTGAATAAACATGAATATTATCATGTGAAACATCATTGTCATTTCCATCTACACAATTACCAACTGTTTTACAATTATTTACACTCACATCCATGACTGGATAAACATGAATATTATCATATAAAGCATCATTGTCATTTCCATCTACACAATTACCAAATGTTTTACTATCATTTACACTCACATCCATGATTGGATAACATGAATATTATCATGTGAAACATCATTGTCATTTCCATCTACACAATTACCAACTGTTTTATTATCATTTACAATCACATCCATTATTGAATAAACATGAATATTATCATGTGAAACATCATTGTAATTTCCATCTACACAATTACCAACTGTTTTACAATCATTTACACTCACATCCATGATTGGATAAACATGAATATCATCTTGTGAAACATCATTGTCATTTCCATCTACACGATTACCAACTGCTTTACAATCATTTACACTCACATCCATGATTGGATAATCATGAATATCATCATGTGAAACATCATTGTCATTTCCATCTACAAAATTACCAACTGTTTTATTATCATTCACACTCACATCCATGATACGATAAACATGAATATTATCATGTGAAACATCATTGTCATTTCCATCTACACAATTACCAACTGTTTTACAATCATTTACACTCACATCCATGATTGGATAAACATGAATATCATCTTGTGAAACATCATTGTCATTTCCATCTACACGATTACCAACTGCTTTACAATCATTTACACTCACATCCATGATTGGATAATCATTAATATCATCATGTGAAACATCATTGTCATTTCCATCTACACAATTACCAACTGTTTTATTATCATTTACACTCACATCCATTATTGAATAAACGTGAATATTATCATGTGAATCATCATTGTCATTTCCATCTACACAATTACCAACTGTTTTACAATCATTCACACTCACATCCATGATTGGATAAACATGAATATTATCATGTGAAACATCATTGTCATTTCCATCTACACGATTACCAACTGCTTTACAATCATTTACACTCACATTCATGATTGGATAATCATGAATATCATCATGTGAAACATCATTGTCATTTCCATCTACAAAATTACCAACTGTTTTATTATCATTCACACTCACATCCATGATACGATAAACATGAATATTATCATGTGAAACATCATTGTCATTTCCATCTACACAATTACCAACTGTTTTACAATCATTTACACTCACATCCATGATTGGATAAACATGAATATCATCTTGTGAAACATCATTGTCATTTCCATCTACACGACTACCAACTGCTTTACAATCATTTACACTCACATCCATGATTGGATAATCATTAATATCATCATGTGAAACATCATTGTCATTTCCATCTACACAATTACCAACTGTTTTATTATCATTTACACTCACATCCATTATTGAATAAACGTGAATATTATCATGTGAATCATCATTGTCATTTCCATCTACACAATTACCAACTGTTTTACAATCATTCACACTCACATCCATGATTGGATAAACATGAATATTATCATGTGAAACATCTTTGTCATTTCCATCTAAAAAATTACCAACTGTTTTACAATCATTTACACTCACATCCATGATTGGATAAACATGGGTATTATCATGTAAAGCATCATTGTCATTTCCATCTACACAATTACAAACTGTTTTATTATCATTTACACTCACATCCATTATTGAATAAAATAGAATATTATCATGTGAAACATCATTGTCATTTCCATCTACACAATTACCAACTGTTTTACAATCATTTTCACTCACATCCACGATTGGATAAACCTGAATATCATCTTGTGAAACATCATTGTCATTTCCATTTACACCACAGGACAAAAAGGGGTGGAATCCGACTTGTCGGATCTTGCCGGATCCTGCCGGACCCCCCTTAATTGAGATACAGGGATCCGACGGCATATACCTTGCCAGATCAAGGATCCGGGCGGATACCACCAGATCTCTCACCGGATCCTTGCTGGGTCAAAATATTGGTATATTCCGCCGGATCCCCCGGATCTCTGGACGGATTCTCCTGAGGTGTCGATACTAGGATCCGCCGCCAGATCCTCAACGGTATCTCAAAAGGCAAGGATACATGGATCCGCCCCCGGATCCTCACCAGATCCTATTCTTATGACCAAACAATTTTATGGTAGAAGAAGAAACACTCATCTAAACTCATTTATGATACAATTAGTTAACAAAGAACATGAACATTTTTATTTGAACAATTAATTATTTCATTATATTGAATATCAAGATACATTTTTGAATAAGGCATTCGTTATCATTCATCAAAACAATAACAAATTCATGTGAATAGATAAACGTAGCATTTCATTAATCATAATGGGAGCAATAAACTTGAACCTGTGCTACTGGGCGCTATGTTCCACACAAATCTTTTCCAAACTGCAATTCACCAATAATACAATGTCTTAATGTCTTAGGTTTCAATTAGGAAAGAAAATGTACATAAAATAAGGAGTATAGTGATATTACAGAATAATTCTGTAAAATCAGAATTTAATCACAACTAATCAACAATTAATAGGTATCTTTTGACTATTAGTTGCCACATTTGGTGTCACATTACATTTGTACATTCAGTGCCCCATTTAACAAAATGTAAGGCAATTGAAAACCAATTTAATAAATGTGGATAATCATGTTAATTGAGTCAATCTCTATACACATAATCATGATTCATTGAATGCAGATAGTATCAAATGCCTGACTATTTATGAAATAAGTGGTCTTGTTAAAATGTTAAAATATTGAATTTCATAGTTGTAATACCATATGATACTAAGTGATATTCCTGGTACCATGATATGCTATTTACTGAGAAAGTTGACAATTATACCATAAATATATAGAGATCTGTTATCAAATAATGAAAATAAAGATGTTATCAACAAAGAAAACAAGGTAATTAATGAGCATAGCTCTCTCATACCATTCTTATCAAAGTGATATAATAAGGTAAGATATATTGCAGCAGGTTAAAATTAACTTACATGTATACTTTGGGAGATACTCATAGTTAAAAAAAAGCTATGTTACAAGGTTACATAACCCAAATACAACTAGGAAATCTACATTATTGACCGATTTAATGTGTTAGGTTCCTTAACGCCTCAACATATGTCAGAGATATGAAGGGAAAAGAAATTACTTCCTCATAATGAAGAAAATGTATAATAAATTAAAAGGCATCCTCGGTTACCCAGGTTTTTATGTATGCTCCGTTACTCTCTTAGCTATATCATCCCTGGGAAACTTGATCAGAGAAATCTGTACTCAAATTACCCGCCCTTGGCCGGCATGAGCCAATCAAACTGCTACGCAGCTTGGACCTGCGAGCCAATGACAATTTATATCACGTTGCAAAACACGCGAGGTCATTTTGTTAGCCATCCGTCACCGGTTATCTCCCTTGACCATTTCTGTCTTATCCTAAGAGCATTTTCTTTGGTTACTGACTTCGTCACGCCGACCAAGGGCGGGTAATTTTAGTACTGATTTCTCTGATAGAGTTTCCCAGGGGTGATATAGTGGAGAGAAATAGAGTGTATATAAAACCCTTGGTAACCGAGGATGATTAAAAGGGTGCAAGACCAAAATATTCAAATTGTAAATGTACAAATTATCATTACACGGGTCAAATTTATTAAGTTCTGAAGTATTGAACGAAACAAGAAACTAACAGATTTGTTCTCAATGTGCCTCCGTCCCTATTTACTTGTTTATTTTTATTTGAATATGCTATATAATATATAGTACATGTTTACTTTCATTAATTCTTATTAGTCAAATAGGTAATGGTTAGAGGAAAAGTTGTCACTGAAAACATGATGTAGTTTATCAATGCTGGGGGTCATCAAGACAGACTTCTGTGATTATAGGCGACTCAAGTCTGCTATACAATGTGTAATGTGTTTACCATGTTATATACATCAAAACAATATTTATCATTATCATAATACCTTTAATGGCTTACTTTTATCAAATAAAGCTCACTTTTCTTATTCATCAAATGAAAGAGCTCAAATGCTGAGTGATATATATATATAGGACACCAATACACAAACTACTCCTAAACTGTAGGTTAACTGGGTTATTGGTACATTGAGAAACACAAAAGACACAGGGAGGGCTCACTTCGTTTTTTGGCGGTTACATTATTGTAGTGATCGTCCTTTTGCTGATCTGGAGACTGGTGTTGACTGTAGTAGAGAAGAGGGGGAAACGGAAATGTCTGGTGAAGATGGTGAAGTTAGAGATGATAATGATGATGATGATGTGGTGGGGGGCAAGGTAGGCTTGTCAAGGTAGTTATCTAAAAAGTAAGAATAAAACACAATTAAAAAGACTAAATTTATCAAACATTTTTATATCTGTAGGGCTAATAATATTAGCTGGGCTAATATAACAGAACAAATACAATTTCTATTCCAATATGATTTCATGAAGAATCTTCGCTCTGATCATTTAATTTCAGAGGGAAAACAGAGGGAAATTTACTTGTAAATAAGAAATTTACTCATGGCAAAAATTAATTTCACATTATGACATGCTTATGGTAATATGCACTGAACAGTATTATCAAGTCCAAAACAAAAAACATACCGGAAGTATGATGATACTTTGCTCTTATGGCCCAAGCTGGGACCTTATTGAAGGCTTGAACCTTGAACAATTTGCAGGGTGGTCTTCCAGATCCATGACTCCCCCTAGTTGGTCGAGGTGCTCCCTCAGCTGCTAAGACTCCCAGATGAGAGGCAAGACTAGTCGCTCTTCACTCTCGTCATCCGTCATAACTTGTGACGTGCACTCTCTGGTCAATACTGTCAGGGCCCTGGTTTTCTATTCAGTAGTTCGTCTCGACTTCTCAACGGCTGCATCTCTTTTCATTTTCTGTAACACAAAAAGACATCTTAGCATATCTGTAAAATTGACAAAATTAGTTGATACAGAGCAACAACATATGCCACACTGTTGCCACAGACATTCCATCCCAATTTTAGTTAGGTAATATACTTGATTTCTTAATGTCATTTAAGCAAAGTTTTCTGTAGCTCATCACTTTTAAGAGGTGAGGTGAGGTGAGTTGGGGTTTAACGCCGCTTTCAAGCGTATTTCACTTAGATCACGGCTGCTAGTATTATGGCAGGGAGAAAGCCTGCAACCCCATGTGGCTATGCTTTGGGGTGAAACCTGCGAGCCTCAGCTGGAACTAGCGAACCATGGGTGGTACTACGCTGAAATTCAGTTTAGCATTGCACCGAAACCTTACTGTGTGTAGAACAGTTCTCTACTGCAGACAAAGTTGCTGTGCCCCTGGCGGGATTCGAACACCGGATCTCTTGATCCGAAGCCGAACGCGCTAACCACTGTGCTATCCCGCCCCTCACTTTTAAGAACTAACTCCACATTGCATTTATTTCAATTTCTTTGTCAGGTATTGTTTTGGTTAATATATTGACATCCTAATATGTTATGTCAAGAGTTAAAGGATAACTTCACTGCTTCAGACAATATACTTATCACTTTCACAAATACAAATTGGATAAGCAATATTTAACCAGATTATATTAACTTATTCTGTTAATGAACAAACAACCAACACCTACCCTTATCATTCTCTTGTTTCATCTGTTGGCGGCCCGATGGCCCCCCTTTCCACTTAACTCTCTTCCGTGATCATCTCGTTGATTGCACCAGACTTAGCGGAAAGCATCTGTAACAAAAATCATTAATGCAGAACTGAAGGCAACGCTAGAAATTAACACGTGCTTTGGCCTAACTATTATATTTACTTATATTTACTTGGGTAACTAAACATGGATACCATTCATCTGATTGAAATTGACTATTCCGAGGAATTAAATCTGCAAAATAGTTAATATCAGGTTACAAACTTGTTCTATACTATGATTCCTCGCCTGGCAATGTCTGAGGACACCCTGTACAGGCGTGTGTTCTGTACCAGTTTAGCACAGATAAAGCCCAGTCAAATAACTGACGAATCACAGCATACTCTTTAAACAGTCGCCGTTTTGAAAGTATTCAGAACAGACGAAAGGATAGCTGTTTGGAGTTATCTGCCCAAGCACAGTGGGCTGTTATCATACCTCCAAACAAAATGAGTTTGTATCCCGATTAAATTTATGTACTTTTTTGCAACTCGTATTCTTCAGAAAAGTGTCTATTTTAATCAGAATGCATGGGAGGTTGTCTGCATTAGGGATGTCAAATGCTTTAGTCATTATGATCATAACTGGTTTTTGTTTTCTATCAACGATGTATTAAATATGAAAACATGAAATATCAATATTAATATGACATTAGGACAGAAACACTGATCAAAACCTAATAGACATTATGGGATACTAAACACTAAACCCTTTACTCTTACAGACTATCAAAAGAAGTATAAACCTAGTTGGTTTTATCATATGTATGATTTTTAAATACAAATATCTTGAGTTTTCAACATCATACTCTAAAACTGAATAGTGTAGGCCTTTAAGTCATCAGTCAAAGAACTACGTTGTTTTTAAAACAAATTTAACAATAATTTTGATAGAAAACAAATGTTAATCGACATATTATATAAGACATATTCTATGCGCAAATCATTTAATCTGCTTTATTCAGTTCACATTTACAATATTTTAAACATGGTAGGGTTCATGTTATTAAACAAAGATATTTTAACTAAAAAGTAAGCAATCGCCAATTAATTCATTAAAACATCTGGAGATAAGTGGTATTGTATCATGCTATAATCAAATAAATCTCTTTTTTTTAAATACGGTACATTTTGTATGTACTTTGTTTGCCTGTCAGTTAATATGTAGACTTTAACATGAACAGAGTTTTGGACCATTCACTGCAATAATAATTTCCATTAAATTATTCATAATTACCATCAAGAATGACTTCAGTTGCCCAAAGTTGGTCGGTCTTGTTGAGGATGATCTCTTTAACAATCTTGTCACGGGCTGCCGTCACATCATCATCATATCTGGAACAAACATAAAACATTAGTTCAATACCAATGAAAGATAAACTTACAAAACCTTAGCTGGTAGCTGACAGGTATATATACTCCTAGTTAATTGACTTAGGATTGAAAAAGAAATGATCATGGTTATCATAGGGTAACAGTGGATTTGTATTTGTGTTTTTTCAGCGCGGTATAAGAATCTTCCTCATTCAAACACTATGAAGCAACACAATTTCAATGACTTTTCCATGACTTTCAAGGATGCTCCTAGAGTTTTCCATAAGAAACGAAGCAAGGTATGATAACTTTGTTGCAGGATTTGTATACATTTTTTAAGTTAAAATAAGACGGAAAGTAAGTACATGAGCAGAATTGTAAAAAGAAATATAAAATCAATTAACATTTGTATTTATGCCGGTTTAATTTTTTCATAGTATTTTCTTCAAGGTCATGAAACTAATAGCTAGATTCCATGACCAGTATGCACACTTATCTTAATTACCGGTAGGTTATTTGATTGAAGCATCTGTTTACAACAATGCATCATTGACATTGATAACATATTATGAAAACGACGTGATAATAACAACATAACTTTCAATAACTTTGAAAGGAAGACAATAATGCATTGGTTTCATTGTCAATGATGGTTTTAAGATTATTTGGACAAATATCATACATTAAGCAAATTTACCTGTGAGTCTTGCTCTCATTTACTCACACAATTTGAAAAGGACTCATAAAAAATTGAACTGCGAGTCCCTGAGATGCAATGTTTTCATTTATACTACCGTAATAGGATTACTATGGAGGGACTATGGAGTGTTTATTTTCTGGGACTCATAAAAGCTGGTGATAGTGAGTCCCTGTACTCTTAAAGTCATATTTGTAGATTAATCACTGAGTAACACAAATTTGAAATTTAGTCTTTAGAAATAAACAGATAAAGAAGCTTACTTGACAACTGTGAGAGACAAGGTAATGTTCTACAGATCAGTTATTATTACAATAAAGAGATGGTAACTTACGCTTCATAGCTTAGTATGACTGGCTGGTCACGCTTGCTAAACAGTCTCATCATGTTCTTGACAGCATTCTGGAAATAAGATGGATTTGTTAGCTTTTGGCTGTGTTGTCAAATTGTACAAACAAACAATGAACAAGACATTAGCATGTAGGCTAGTTACATAATATTGAAAATTCAAGACTTGAACATTTTGTCAGCTCATTATGAAACTTCTATGAACTTGAGCGTAAATGACCATCATCATAAACATCATAAAGTGATAGACAACAAACATTTGATACCAAATATTGAGTTATTTCATTTATGTTGATTTTGATTATCAATATTCTAACAGATACCAAACTTAACATTATTTTGGCGTCACGTACATTTTGTCATGGTATTTTGTTTGGTCAGATATAAGTTACACAATAAAATGTATGCCACAATGTTAGATCTTTTAATTTGATTTCCAAGCACAGATGGATATGCTAAAGCTGGAACGGAACTTCCATAAATAGCTTGGGATATCCCTTGTTGGTATCGACCAATGAGATGTCCGGAAACGGCATACACTCGCTGACTTTCGAAATTCCGACTCACTAAATGAGACAAGACAAGGCATCAAAGTTCAAACCATTCTCCTCAACGAATTGTCTCCAATTTAATTTGGATAAAGATCATATGCAAAAATAGGTGAAGTGTATTTATATTAATTTTAAAACAAGTTTATTGTCAACATTGGTTTGTGTCTTAATTAAATCGTCCGAAAACCAAGCACTCGAGATTATAGTTTTGGGGGGTAGGCCTAAATCTTATCAATAAAGCTCCACAAATCGTATCACGCGACATATGAAGACAAAAATGTTAAAAAAGTGGTGTAATTACTACTAACTCCTCTAAGAAATAGTTGTTTTACTGTGAACACAAGTATATTCTACTTAATGACATTGGTGACAAGGGTTCTGTCAAATAGCCTACCGAAGGCCCAGATTTTGATGTCAACTTATTGTAGATCCTTGACGATGGAATTTGTGTCACTGATCGTCTTTTCCATCCTCTCGAGTCTTCTGAGATTCTCCATTGTAATGTTGGTGTCCTTACTTGTAGGAAAACTACTGCTGACATCATGAATCTTAATTTAGAACCAAGCCCTTTTGTATCCAACTTGTGTATTGCAACGGAATCATGGGTAGATAGGTTATCGTAACTTCTCGGTAATTTTCGGTGTTGCTGTTGCAGGCCGTGGGCGTGGCCTTTTCTATATCTCGGTCGGGCATTTTAATAATCACATTTCTGAAAAATGACTTACCTTACTTTCAGTTCCATTTCATTAAAAATGCATGTTAAGTTTTGCATATTTTATTCGGTTCTAAAATGAACCATATTACAAAAGGTGCTTGTTTAATTCTTACTCAACTTTCATATTCACCCCCATGCAAATGCTTAAAATATCAAATACATATATAGAGACTATCTGATTGTTTTTGCCGAATATCATTTCTATCTCATCGAGTGGAGTGAGAAAGTGATATTTTCACGAGTGGCGCAGTGACAATATGACTTTATATTGCTTATGTACAAATATGGATTATATTTTCATTATTATCACATATTTCATTACTAGTTATATGATGATATAGATATATAGATAGATATATGTTTCAAAGACAACCAATGAACGGTCGACTCTTAAGGCACTATAGGCATATGTCCCTATCGCTATCGCTTTGTATTTGTTTTAAGACCGATTAAACGCTTTATAGAAGCAATTCTGTCTTCATATTTATTTGATTTAAACTTTCCAATATTAAGTTTGACTTAATGGTTGCAGCAAACCTAGATCCATTGTCCGGTTTTCGATTTTGACCACGAATTTATTTGAATATTAAATTAAAAATTGAATGTTTCAAATAGGCTGCAACATAGGGATGTCTTTGAAGGGAATTTAGAAGTGGAATGTACATGTTAAAATTGTTTCGAAATTGTGATGGTATATCTTTGTGTAGGCTAAAAGTGGAGTACATTTCCAGACAACGCCACATATGGTGGTATATTCATTCGAAATACGTACTCAACTTTTTTTTATCATTTGTGTATATATAATTGCTTACTCTTATGATGTCAATTGATCCCGCCTCTATCATGACTTGTTGTTATCTTGCCGCTCATTTCCAATCCAATTAGTTCAAAGGGGGCAATAAAACACCTGTGCCGCCGTATATTGTGGGGCGGCAGAGAGGATAACTAATTTCAGTGTCCATAAACGGATCAGTCCACTGTAGTCAACCAACCATGACCAACGAAAAGAAGTGGCGGCAATTAAGGGGGTGGGGATGAAATCGACATCAGTTTTAAATAAAATATTAATATGGAGTGTAAAAAATGTCAGGTCATCATTTGTAACATGCAGATTTTTTCCAGGGGGGCAGCTCCCCCCTTTGCCCCCTCGGTTCCTACGCCTATGTGTATGCATTACAAACAAATTACTAGTAAACAATGGCATTTATTTTTTCATTCTGCTAAACTTCAAATGGGTTTTAACTCTTGAAATCGCCCGGTGACTCCAAAATTTATATCATTTTTGAAGTCAGGACAATGAAAGGTACGTACTTGTATAGAAAGTAGACCTACTATATACCAAAAGAAAAATACTAAAGTTCTTGTAACTTTTGTCCCTGGGTAGACGTTTTTCTGATTCCCGATCACTGACCTACTTTAAAAAAAAAGACTAAAAATATAATCACTCATAAACGATGTATATATATAGTTTTCCATTTATCATCACAAAGTTATTCTTGATTAGCTTCTACGTAAACATCATCGAGAAAAGACACGAGCATTTTCGATTGCATAAAAGTAAGCTCCTTTCATCGATATGGCGCATTCGTAATACGTTCCCTGCACTGTCATGGAGCCTGAGAAGTCAGATCAGAAGCAACAGAACAGAACAGAACAGAACAGAATTTTATTTCTCGTAATTCACATTAGTGACATAGCGAACAGTCAAGTACATTATATACACATATATATACATACATATATTTACAAATTGGAATAATGTGCCGTATACATAATTATGTGTTGTTTATGGTTTCATATAGATTAAAACTTACACAGACCTTCTTTAACGAATTTTGCCAAGTTTAATAAAAGTGGTTTATATGTGGTTTTCATAAGAGATATATACTTTTCAATTGAAGGATACTTACAATAATATGATGGAAAGTATTTACTTCTTAAATCTGATAGAGAGGGGCAGGCCAAAAGGAAATGAAATTCGTCACCAGTGGAGGCATTACATAGATTACAAATTCTTCGGTCCTTATCAATTTTACTCCACCGACCAGTTTCAATAGGTAATCTATGGTTTGAAGTTTTGAAGCGGGTAAGCCAAATTCTTAGATTGGTAGGAAGTTCTAGAATATATGAGTCGATATGGGGTTTAACTTTGTAGATTTTGTAGTATTTAGCTTTTGATGATTCAATTTGAGAAGCAGTCCACATTTGAAAAAATTGATCAATAAGGACTCGTTTAATAGATGATTTTAAAATGTTTGAACTGTTAAATGTTTGATTTATCCATACATAAATGAAACCTGTTTCCCGCAATATTCCTTCAATTGAATTAATTAAATTGAAATTGAATTTAGGATTGGCATTTTGTAAAGTATACATAAGAAGGTACATTTTATATGATAATTTGTACGGATTTTGTAACAATTTACACCAGAAAGAAATAATTCTTATTTTAATACAAATACTGAGAGGATAACGACCAAGTTCGCAGAGTTGACTTTTCAACATCAAATCAAGACCGAGGTAAACAAGCTGACGAAAACTAACAGGTAAGAAGTATCCGTAGTTATGACTTCAATCCTCACTTTTGTGTAAGGACGTCCTCACTTCTAACATGAGCACTGTAGTGTAAAAAAAACTGTTGTGTTGAGTAACAGACTAAGAGTAAGAAATTGACTGGAAGATTAATCGTAAATCATATGTTTTGGCTGTGAATTTTTAAAAAACAACATTTCGCTAATTGCTATATATTGTCGAAAAACTGTATTCGGTGTATTCGGTGACTATCCTGAAATAATCAAATTACAAATGTTTGTTCAAAATAAGCCAGTAAAGTTGAAAACCCCAATGTACTGTTTGTACCCTCGTGTTACCTGTTTCCGTGGTAATACTATCAACAAGAAACTTCTATGCTATCCAGTGGGGTTGCAAGTATAGAGCCTCTCGACCTAAGATTTATACTGTACAGTACTGTTACGAAGTGTACAACTACATCTTAACTAAAATTGTTATATATACTTAAAGTATTTATATTGTTGTGTAAATATGACATTGTCAACAATATTTCGCTCAAACGTTTTATTTAGGACATATTTATGAATTCATTCAGACTACTAAGTGTTTAACGAACAGAAAACTTTCTAGCTTGGCTGCTTGAATATAATGTTACCTCAAATTCTGTATGCAATCCAACTGATTGACAAAATAGGTACTGATTGATCATTGAGCAGGTAGGGTGAAATGAGGTCATATCATTATGTAATATCAAGAAAACAGGTTACTTGAGTGTATGTTTCCTATTTCCCTGGTATTAAAGGCACTGTATCACATCGTTCTTATTGAAATATAGTGTATAGTTGTTACAAAACTTGTTATACAGGTATGAGATGACAATATAAAATAAGTCTGGTAGACTTTGTCTAATTGTTCTGAGAAATTAACAAGTTCAACACATTCTAATAATTTACATTAATTCTTATAAATTAAAATGACATTATAAGATGAAAGAAGTACATTCATTGCTTTAAGCATGTTCAATGCTTGTAAGATAATGTTATGCAGTAGAGAATAACCAAATCATATAGAACCATGAGTGTAAAGGTTGTTTTTGTATAAAGTTCCTAATTGTCAGAAATCTGAGGAGTACCATTTTACTGAATACGCTATCATAAATAGAGATTATTACCCGAGGAAGTGTGTCATATGACTTTTACGAAACGAGTGTGAATTTTTGTATTGCCCGAGCGAGAGCGAGGGTTATACACAAATTCGCACGAGTTTCGTAAAAGTCATATGACACACTTTCGAGTGTAATAATTTCTTTATTACCCGTTCTATTCCATGTGATTCGCGTAAAAATAGTCAGAAAGCGGCCAACTTCTCTTGCGACGGCAAGCAACAGTGACGTCACGAACAATCGT
The DNA here is from genome assembly GCA_936450465.1 of Gibbula magus. Taxonomy (NCBI): domain Eukaryota; kingdom Metazoa; phylum Mollusca; class Gastropoda; order Trochida; family Trochidae; genus Gibbula; species Gibbula magus. Next base: position 61,004,677 of record OW388293.1, on the reverse strand, counting down.
TTTATGACGTCACAGACGACAAAATACGGGAAGCCGCAGTGAAACAATCGTTGCTAAGCAAACGTAATATGTGCACATGTGCTAATATCAATAATATTAACTCGGTTATTTTCAACCATATGGGTAATAACTGGCTTTACTCAATGGTAACCAAAACAGAGGATATTTAGAGAATAACCAACGAGGTACGAGTGATTACGGGAAATATCCATGAGTCTAAATAATGTTCAGCCACGAGCTTTAGCGAGTGGCTCTGAACATTATTTAGACGAGTGGATATTTCCCGTAATCACTCGTACCGAGTTGGTTATTCTATATATTACCCATTATGCAATTAAATTGACCAAATTACGCTTGGTTATTACATTTTCATGTTGGGCGGCCGCTGTGAAGGACCCGTCGCCACAGTAACATTGTGACATCATAAGATAAGTCGTCGCGTCAGACCATTGTTTTATGATGTCATAGTCATTCTTTCTCCGGGTAACCGACCAATCAACGTTGAGAATCACTTGAAAGCACATGTGCAAATATCACAAAAACAATCACCTGTGTCTTCTCACCCGTATGGGTAATACTACCCAATGGGTCCAAAAATTATGCGAAGCACTGGTTCTTACGAACAAATTATTGTACCAATCATTGATAGATAATACTTCTAAATAAACATAAATAATTCTAAAATGATACATGGTTGTGTAAATTCATGCGACTTGATATCCCCTTTTCCCCTCAAAGATTTGTTATCCTTGCTTGTAAATAAGCTAATTTTCCTGTTAAAGTTTCCAACCCTGACCAAAAGCCTACTACCATATGCGCAGGTCTCGAAAAGACGCAATGCCCGTTTGAGGTCTGAAACAATTTATGGAAATTAGTATACAGTGTAATGCAGTGTTGTGGGCTGTTGCAGTGTTGGATGAGTTTGTAAATATTTCAATTTTCATTTGAATTGAGTACTTGCAAAGGTTAATGAAAAAATGACAGTTTGCTTCTGGATAAATGTTTTTTTTTCACACTTCATTCATTATTAGTTTTCAGGATAGATTTACAACATCAGGACAAAGTATTTTGAGAGCGTTCCAGTGATCCAGGAACAAAATACAAGCACAAGATGAAAGAGACTCAGAATACTGTTCCAGCTGAGCCTCTCTCGAAGGATGCGAGGAGGAAACATCGATTTGAAATGCTTGGTATGTAATTGGCATGAGTTTATTTATTTTGGTTTTCTTAAACAGAACTTTGAGTTTTTAATATAAGAATGTCTAAAGTAAATACATTATCAAAAACATCTGATAGTCATACAACAGCAGTGATCCATTGCAGATGTCATTGATTTAAACATATTTTAATTCATGATGAAACGGATTGGGAACAAGCTATCCAATTGGGAACAAGTTATCCAATTTTGGATACCGTTGCATATATTGAGACATGCAGTGCTGTCAGGTGGAACTTTGCACCCAAGCGATAAAATACCATTTATAATGTGAAATATTTCACCTGTGAATAATGATAATCTATCTGAAGATGGAAGTTTCAGGAATAAGGTTAATGCAGAAAGTATAAGTAAAAACAATCAATTCATTGGCACTTAACGTAATCAACTGTCCTCATGTTTGATTAGGTCAAATAATGTATGCTAAAGACACATACCATATATCAAATTACTAATTGTAAACTTTAAAGGCACTGTAGCACGTGTTTTGCATATTTTGTTTTCTCAAATTTGCTTTTTATCCTGAAAGTTTATACACTATGTTGTTATGTTAGAGGGTAAAACATCTCATTACATGACCAGATAAGCCGTATCCATAGTTACGGTTATCCGTATTGAAAGAAAATGTTGTGACTAGACATTGGTGTGGAAGTCTTCTGTGTGAGACATAGATTTGTAAGTTTCATGCAAATTTGAGAGTTCAGACGGCAAGATAATTGAACATTATATCATCATACATGCTACCATATTCAAAACTCTACTCTGAGTGTTTAGGTATCGTTACAGTGGTCATATCACTTGAACTACCTTCGAGAAGCCATTTTAATGTGAACACATTAAAATGGCAGTTTGAAGGAAAAGTAGACACAGACTATGTATGATTGTTTCACCATTAAAATACATATAATCTCGGTAGGTTAAGAGATCTTACCTCAGGACTATGTTTATTGTTCAAAAGATAATATATATTGCCTGTAATTGCTACCACAAGCCTTGAAAGTCTGGAATTAAGCCATTTCTCCTAAAAAAACTTTGGAAAATCTATTTAAGCTTTTGAAAAGCCTGGAAAATGACTAAAACACCTTGGAAAAGCTCTGAATTCACAGCCCTTATGATAGTTGGTATTTTTTTGGCAGTTGTTTGATGCAACACTAGCTTGGAGTTACTGCACATTGTATTAGACTTTAAAGGCGCTGTAGCACGTTTTTTCGCTCAAATAAGTCGATGAAATGTATTTGAAAAATAATGTCACCATAAGTAAAACACCCTTCTCTCTTCGGAAAACCAAGTTAAAAATGAGTGTACATGGTTCCGTAAAGTCACGGGAATCGTTTTTGTCATTCGAAATATTAAATTGTGTTCACAATAAAATGGCCACCATGCAAGTTTTGCTTTATAAGCAACACCGTTATTACCACTACGGATAATTGGTTTAAGTAATAAGTTGTTTTACCCTCTGAAGTAAATATAAATGACATAAACTATCATTATCAATTTGAAATTTGCAAAAATAAAATTTGCAAAAAACGTGCTACAGCGCCTTTAAAATATCAATGTATAATATCAATGTAGCAATAAATCATTCCAGAGTCAGTGTGATTCAGGCCAATGAATTTGATATCATTTATTCAGATAAAACCTTAGCGTTTAGAAGTCTTATTATTTTCATTTGATTAGCTTATTAAACTGCTTAAATACCTTTTGCCTTAAGTTGTGGTCAGGAAATTCTGTAACAGTAAGAACCATGTGCCATTATTGACATTGGGGTGTGAATTTTCTGATTTCTGTCTTGTTTGTCAGTAAATTGTCATCAAGTTGTTTAACCCTCTAACGACTTAAAGGGGGTCTGTTGGACCCAAGCTGAATACTTTTACCTGTAATACATAAATAAAATCATCTAATTTAACTTGTTTTTGTGTATGCTCAAATTAACCATATTTACACAAGAAAAAAATATCATTGATTGTTTATCTTGATTACTTACAAATGTACATGGTTTTATATTATCATTTTTATATATTGCCCACCAGGTGGGGTTTAGTGGACCCCAGCATTAAAAAGGTCACGGATGGTCACGAATATATTAGCACACAATATTCATTAAGAAACTTCACGATGCCTTTCCTATATGTCTCTTAAATGATTTGGATTTATAATTGACTGAAAAATTAACCATTTTTAATTATGCCCAAAAAGTTTAAACTATGGTGTGTAAAATGATAATTGATAATGAGTCATTTTTTTTAAAAATCATCCAAAATCAATCAAATTTGTTGTGTGTGTATAAAGCAATGTTTCAACTACAATATCACAATTTGGTTTTCAATCAAATGTTTTATATTTAAAGAATATATCTGGTTCAAAGAGAACCACCCTCAAAAACAAAACAAAATATTATTTTCGTCCAATTTTCTTGGTCAGGATCATTTCAAAATATGTATACTTCCCACAAATACAGCTGAGTAAGCATTGGTAAACATTTGTGAACATTTTGTGTCATTTGTGTCAGAAATTCTGTTGGGTCTCCTAGACGAGGGTTATTCAACATCCTTTAGTCTCTTGATCCGTTGACAACATTTAAATATCATCTTCAATTTCCGAAACATTGTATTCACTATGTTGAATTTTGAGGCATTCTATCTCTATATAATTGTCAGAGAGTGTGCTATAGCCAGGCCATGAATAGAGAAGAAAGCTATTTCATCAAATATTACATTGTGAAATTATCTGTTATATTTACAGATGCAGATGTTGCAGATGCAGACACATAAGAAATGGAGACTGGCAAAGGGGACACCTTTGCAGAACATAATCATGTGAGTATAAAAGTTATGTATGGAATACGATATCTTCATGATTAAAAAGTAGTATTATGAACCTCTAAACTTGACCAATTTGGGCTTTTTATGATTTTATTTATAAAATATTTACCATGACGACATGATGATTTAATTAAAGATATTGACTACCTATATGAAGTAGGCCCTATCAGGGTATTTTTGTGGAAACGAAATTCAGATGGGAATTCCCTATGCATATGACTGGTTTGTTTTTTACCCACAACAACAAGGGAGTGGGGGGGGGGGGGGGGGGGGGGGGGGGGGGGGGAGTAATCATCAAGTTTAGATGACGAAACACATTTGCCACATGTGGAAGTGAATCTACTTTATCTATGGTACTTTTTTTCACAATACTACTCCATGTTATCATTTACTGTTGGTATTACTCATTCATGGGATACTTAAACCTAATCCGATTTCAAACATGAAAATAGTCGAGTAAATTGGTTTATAATGTCCCTACCTACTTAAATAGGGTTGTAGTAAAAAGGGCCGAATGTCAAAAGGGCAGACAACTGCATAGTCAAAAGGGCCGAAGGAAAAAGTAAAAAAAGGAAAAAGTAAAAAAGGGCCGAGGTGAAAGTCAAAAGGGCTGAGCCATTTAGTCAAATGAGCCTTGTTCCAAGTCAGAAGGGTCGAACCCAAAAAATAACAAAGCACAAATTTAGGTTTCATCTTTTTTTAAATTTTTTATCTGTGATATTAGATCTAATGAAAGGTCAAAAGAAATTAATATTGCCTTTTTTTAAAAAATAAATTTGTTTTAAAGATTTCTCATCTATCCTTTTGTACCATGTTTTGATTAGTGTGAAAATATAGATATTTTTAAAATACTGTGCAGGGATTGGGAAAGACACCTTTGACAATGGGCCATTTTTGTAACTTATATTATTTCAAATGGGTCATTGGCCATTTTTTCATCCAAAGTGCAAAATGGCCCATGGCCCCTGGCTTTCCCAATTCCTGACTGTGACTAATGAGTGATGAATCGATATATCTGGATTGTTTTCCTTATGTAATTAGTGTGTGGGTATCTACATAATGTCTTGACAATACCCCCTTACTTCGTAGCGGGGGTATATAGCGGTCATTCCGTCCGTCCTTCCGTCCGTCCTTCCTTCCGTCCTGTCAATTTTCTCAAAAACCGTCAAAGGTACATCAACCAAACTTTGTACAGTTGTTAACCATGTTCTTCCGATCGCGCACAGACAATTTTCAATTCCTGAATTTGTTGTCGTTTATATGGAAACGTCACTTTTTGGATTTAGTTTTATTTTGTTCAATGGGGACAAGTTTTCTCGGATACTGTTCAACCTAGGTGAATGAAATTTTGGTTGTGAGTACTCATGACCATACTCTTTATCCAGTTTGAAAACCAGTTCCGAAATACTATTTTTTACGGAGTTATGGCCCTTGAATCCGAAGTTTAACTTAGTAACAAAAGAACTGTGATGCTCCAATGGGGACAAGTTTTCTGGGAAACTATTACATCTATGTGAATGAAATTTAATATGGAGGTAGTCCAAATGATACTTTTCATCGACTTCGAAAACCAGTTCCGAAATATTATTTTTTACGGAGTTATGGCCCTTGAATCCGAAATTTAACTTAGTACCAACAGAACTGTGATGCTCCAATGAGGACAAGTTTTCTCGGTAACTATTACATCTAGGTGAATGAAATTTTACATGTAGGTAGTCGAGATCATACTCTTCATCGAGTCCAGTTCCGAAATATTATTTTTTACGGAGTTATGAAGCCCTTGAATCTGTAATTGAACTTGGTACAAATTATCGGTGTGATGATCTTATAGGAAAAATTAAGTTACCTGAAAAATATTACATCTGGGTGAATGAAATTTTGTAATAACAGTTAGTTCCTTAATTTATTTCGGACAACATTATGATGCTTGAAGCTGTTTTTTAAACATAGTAACCTTCACAACTATAATTCTCAATGGACGGATAGCCATGCTCACTTTTTTCTTTTCTGTTTTTGTTTGTTTGTTATATCATCTCTTGACGTATAATAGGATACATTTTACTTTCATTTCCAAACAAAACTGATTTTACGTCAAATCCTTTGGTATAATAATACATACTTTGTTGTATATTGCTGTAAACAGTTTTGTCACACTCTACACAATGGACAACCAGAGTGTAAGAAGTGAACATGTGTGTTTAGGAGAAATGTACATGTATAGATACCATGTCAGTATTAAATTGAGTTGATTTGTCATGGCATTGAGTTCAGATACTTAACAAGGAAAACAAACTTACATAGTTATGAAAACTACTTACTTAGTTATGAAAGTATATATCCAATCACTTCAACAAAAAAAACATAGCACAAACCAAGGATTAATTTTGGAATTGATTTGGATCACTTGGCTAGTAAGCATATTACAACTATCAAATGTAGGTTGAATACAATGAATATATAATTTTGTTATTTTCAGCCCTTTTTCCTCGGCCCTTGTGACTTTTTACTTCGGCCCTTTGACTTTTTCACTTGGCCTTTTTTACTTCTCTTATCGGTCTTTTCATCCTTCAGCCCATTTGACCAGATCCCCTTGAATAAAGCATTTTGTTTGATTACGGCTTACTACCATAAAGTAATGAAAAGATTATTAAATGAACCTTGGGTTAAAAAATGTTTAAGTCCTAGGTCACTGACATACCAAACTTTAGCTTGAATTCATTACAAAGTTTACCAAAAAGTCACTAACTTGCCTATCTTTAACAACAATTCATATCACTCATTGACGAAGTACTGCTGGAAGTCGTGGACTTACTGAGGTTTGAAAAGATTTTCAATCCATGATGAATAGGACGTACACATCAACAGTCAGACTAGGGAAGACCACATGAGACTAAAACTGATAAAAGTTTTCTTTCTATATCAAGACCTTTATTTTTATTATCAAGACAATTTGTGTATTCTAGTTCAAAATATGATCTGAAAGCTTTACCAAGTTTATATGTTTAAACTGTAGCAACCCTGAAATAGTCATCTACCTTTGCAGTATAACAGTGAATGTTTTTAATGTTTTATTCATTTTGTCCCTTCAGTCAAATGGAACTGCGCCTCAACATGAAGATCTCTTTGACAGCAATGTTAATGACCCAGGAACAGAGAAGAAACAAGAACCCTCTCCTCTGAACATTGTATATTGGATAATATAAAATGATATAAATGTTTAGATTGTGATTGTATTGTAATGCTCCAATTTACAGTACAATTGAAATACTGTTTTTGACATGTTAAACGCCCTGACACGAATAAAATTATAAGAGAGGGGCGCTTGCAAATGTAGTGTGTATTTCCTTCACACAAGTAAAATGGAGGGGGGGGGGGGGGGGGGGGGGTTTGAGTTATATTCATTCAGGGAATTTTTTTTTATATCACGTTAAGTTCTCCAGTTAAAGTACAGCTGTATATAGATGATAGATAGATAGAGCAGGTATAAAAGACCATTCACTTAAAATCCAATTGATTGAAAGTATATTTTACAAATGTGTGAATTTGGTATAAATGATTTAGAAACCTGTTTGTACATTATGTTAGCAGTGGGTGCTAAATACATCGAATAGGTAATGGAGTTGTTTACATGTATTCCCACAGTGTACAATTGTAGATTATATTACGTGTTCCTTCAAGGGGTTCTTCCACGTGACCCAGTACCTTATCGTGGTGTGGAGGTTTGTGTGTCTCTCAGACCTTAAGAGCACGATCAGTACAGGGAGAGTTCTGTCAGGGTATTTTTTGTGGAAAAAAAGAGGGGACATTCCTGTTTATACAGTCAAATCTAAAGTCGTTGTTGTAGTGATGTGCATAGAGCAGTCTGAAAAGGTCAGAGGGTAAAAAAAATTAATTTAGATTGTTTTGATAATTGCTTTCTGAATATATTGTTCAAATTGGAAAATCATCTTAATTACAAATACACATTCTCATTAATTTACTTTGGGCTTTTTTTTTAATAAGAAGACTGTTTTATTAATTTAAACATAAAGTACAACATGCTTACAGATTTAGCATGGCGGTCTTTGGTTGAAAAAGTTTAAAAATCCAAGTGTTATATTATCATAAGTCAGAAAGATGAAACATTATATATAGATGCCCTAGCCGTGTGATAAAAATAACCAAAAACTAAATGCATTCTTACAACAATTTTGATGACTCACTTTATATGATTATGCAGATTTATTATTTATTAGTTTTCAATAGCTTTACATGTTGTTAAATAGGGCAGTGAATGTACAAACCTAATGTGACAGCAAATACGACAACTTAAAGTCAAAATATACCTATTACTATTGTGAAGTTGTGATTTAAATTCTGTTTTTAAAGAATTATTCTGTAATATTATCATGCTCCATATTTTGTGTCAATTTACTTTCCTAATTGAAACTTAAGACATTAAGACATTGCATTATTGGTGATTTTGCAGTGAAGTAGAGATTTGAGGGGATGCCCAGTAGCACAGGTTCTAGTTCCCAGTAAGAGTTAATGAAACGCTATGTTTATCTATTCATATGAATTTGTTATTCTTTTGGTAAATGATTTTAATGATGAATGCCATATTTAAAATGTATCTTGATATGAAATATAATGAAATAAATAATTGTCTAAATATAAATGTCTATGTTATTTGTTAACTAATTGTACCATAAATGGATTAAGATGAGTGTTTCTTCTACCATAAAATTGTTTGGTCATAAGAATAGGATCTGGTGAGGATCCGGGGGGCGGATCCATGTATCCTTGCCTTTTGAGATACCGTTGAGGATCCGGCGGCGGATCCTAGTATCCACACCTCATGAGAATCCGTCCAGAGATCCGGGGGATCCGGCGGAATATACCAATATTTTGACCCAGCAAGGATCCGGTGAGAGATCTGGTGGTATCCGCCCGGATCCTGAATCTTTCAAGGTATATGCCGTCGGATCCCTGTATCCCAATTAAGGGGGGATCCGGCAGGATCCGGCAAGATCCGCCATGTCGGATTCCACCCCTTTTGGTCCTGTGCACGATTACCAACTGCTTTACAATCATTTACACTCACATCCATGATTGGATAATCATGAATATTATCATGTGAAACATCATTATCATTTCCATCTACACAATTACCAACTGTTTTATTATCATTTACCCTCACATCCATTATTGAAATAAACATGAATATTATCATGTGAAACATCATTGTCATTTCCATCTACACAATTACCAACTGTTTTACAATCATTTACACTCACATCCATGACTGGATAAACATGAATATTATCATGTAAAACATCATTGTCATTTCCATCTACACAATTACCAACGGTTTTATTATCATTTACACTCACATCCATTGTTGAATAAACATGAATAGTATCATGTGAAACACCATTGTCATTTCCATCTGCAAAATAACAAACTGTTTTACAATCATTTACACTCACATCCATGATTGGATGAACATGAATATTATCATGTGAAACATCATTGTCATTTCCATCTACACAATTACCAACTGTTTAACAATCATTTACACTCATATAGATCACTGGATAAACATGATTATTATCATGTAAAACATCATTGTCATTTCCATCTACACAATTACCAACTGTTTTATTATCATTTACACTCACATCCATTATTGAATAAACATGAATATTATCATGTGAAACATCATTGTCATTTCCATCTGAAAAATTACCAACTGCTTTACAATCATTTACACTCACATCCATGATTGGACAATCATGAATATTATCATGTGAAACATCATTGTCATTTCCATCTACAAAAAGACAAACTGTTTTATGATCATTTACACTCACATCGTTGATTGAAAAAACGTGAATATTATCATGTGAAACATCATTGTCATTTCCATCTACACAATTACCATATGTTTTACAATCATTTACACTCACATCCATGATTAGATAAACATGAATATTATCATGTGAAACATCATTGTCATTTCCATCTGCATAATTACCAACTGTTTTAAAATAATTTACACTCACAATCATGACTGGATAAACATGAATATTATCATGTAAAGCATCATTGTCATTTCCATCTACACAATTACCAACTGTTTTACAATCATTAACACTCACATCCAAGAATGGATAAACATGAATATTATCATGTGAAACATCATTGTCATTTCCATCTACACAATTACCAACTGTTTTACAATCATTAACACTCACATCCATGATTGGATAAACATGAATATTATCATGTGAAACATCATTGTCATTTCCATCTACACAATTACCAACTGTTTTACAATCATTTACACTCACATCCATGATTGGATAAACATGAATATTATCATGTGAAACATCATTGTCATTTCTATCTACACAATTATAAACTGTTTTACAATAATTTACACCCACAACAATGATTGGATAAACATGAATATTATGATGTGAAACATCATTGTCATTTCCATTTACACAATTACCAACTGTTTTATTATCAATTACACTCACATCCATTATTGTATAAACATGAATATTATCATGTGAAACATCATTGTCATTTCCATCTTCACAATTACCGACTGTTTTACAATCATTTACACTCACATCCATGACTGGATAAACATGAATATCATCATGTAAATCATAATTGTCATTTCCATCTACACAATTACCAACTGTTTTATTATCATTTACACTCACATCCATGACTGAATAAACATGAATATTATCATGTGAAACACCATTGTCATTTCCATCTGCAAAATAACCAACTGTTTTACAATCATTTACACTCACATCCATGACTGGATAATCATGAATATTATCATGTGAAACATCATTGTCATTTCCATCTACACTGTAGCAACCCTGAAATAGTCATCTACCTTTGCAGTATAACAGTGAATGTTTTTAATGTTTTATTCATTTTGTCCCTTCAGTCAAATGGAACTGCGCCTCAACATGAAGATCTCTTTGACAGCAATGTTAATGACCCAGGAACAGAGAAGAAACAAGAACCCTCTCCTCTGAACATTGTATATTGGATAATATAAAATGATATAAATGTTTAGATTGTGATTGTATTGTAATGCTCCAATTTACAGTACAATTGAAATACTGTTTTTGACATGTTAAACGCCCTGACACGAATAAAATTATAAGAGAGGGGCGCTTGCAAATGTAGTGTGTATTTCCTTCACACAAGTAAAATGTTTTGAAAACTTGATTTTCAAAATAACATTTCAAACATTAAAAGAAGTAAGAGGAAAGTATACACAAAGGCATGTGGGGGGGGGGGGGGGGGGGGTGGTTTGAGTTATATTCATTCAGGGAATTTTTTTTTATATCACGTTAAGTTCTCCAGTTAAAGTACAGCTGTATATAGATGATAGATAGATAGAGCAGGTATAAAAGACCATTCACTTAAAATCCAATTGATTGAACGTATATTTTACAAATGTGTGAATTTGGTATAAATGATTTAGAAACCTGTTTGTACATTATGTTAGCAGTGGGTGCTAAATACATCGAATAGGTAATGGAGTTGTTTACATGTATTCCCACAGTGTACAATTGTAGATTATATTACGTGTTCCTTCAAGGGGTTCTTCCACGTGACCCAGTACCTTATCGTGGTGTGGAGGTTTGTGTGTCTCTCAGACCTTAAGAGCACGATCAGTACAGGGAGTAATAGTAATACTGAATAGTAAGAAGAAGTCACACGATGCATACCCTGACCTAGACACGTTTTACAATTTCTATAAATCTAATAATGAAAATTATTGTACTGAAGAAATAGACGAAGATCCGCAGTTGAAAGACGATGTTTATGACACTGAAATCTTGAACAAAAATATAACAAAAGACGAAATTGTCACTGCAGTTAATAACCTAAAGCGCAGTAAATCATCGGGTATCGATTTTGTTGAAAACGACTATATGAAATATGCTTTAAAATATATTCTTCCATCGATATTAAAACTGTTTAATCTAATATTAGATTCTGGTTGGGTTCCAGAAAGTTGGCTAAAAGGAATGATAAAACCGTTGTACAAAGGCAAAGGAGACATCAAAGATCCGAATTCATACCGCCCGATTACAATTTTATCATGTTTTGGAAAGTTGTTCACGTCTATTCTGAATAACAGATTAGCGAAATTTCTTAACACAAACAATATTCTAAGTCCCGCCCAGGCAGGTTTCAGAAAGGGTTATTCAGTATCGGATAATCTTTTTGTAATACATATGCTTTCAGAAATGCTAAAACTAAGAAAAACGAAATTATATTGTGTCTTCATTGATTTTACAAAAGCGTTCGATACAGTTTGGCGTATCGGCCTGTGGCACAAAATGGTCAGAAACGGGATAAATGGTAAATTTCTAAAACTAATAAAAAACATGTATCACGACATTAAGTCCGCAGTTATGCTTGATGATAAAATATCAAATACATTCCAGTGTTATTCTGGCGTTAGACAAGGAGAAAATTTATCCCCACTTTTGTTCTCTATATTCATAAATGATGTAGAAAGCTTTCTACAAGAAAACAACTGTAAAGGTGTTGATCTCGAATGTAATGAAGATGTAAATATAATGACAATCATAAAATTGATAATTTTATTGTACGCCGACGATGCTGTTCTTTTCAGTGAAAGTCCAGTTGAGTTACAAAAATCACTAAATGCATTCCAGCAGTATTGTTTCACTTGGAAATTACAAGTTAATCTTACAAAAACTAAAGTGCTCATTTTCGGTAGCGGACCTGCAAGTAAATCAAAACATTCATTCGTCTTCAATAGTCAGAATATTGAAATTGTCGACATGTACAACTACCTTGGTATTAAGATTCATAGAAACGGTAGATACGTAAATACAATCAAATCACTTGTCGAGAGTGCAACAAAAGCAATGTATGCCCTTTTAAAAAAGTCCGAAATATAAATTTACCACTGGATTGTATTATATCAGCCTTTGATACTATGATAGTGCCAATCATGATCTATGGATCCGAAATTTGGGGTTTTGAAAACTTAAAGACTATTGAAAAATTACACATAAAATTCTTAAAGCTCATTTCCTCCTTGAGAAACAGTACACCAAACTTTGCTCTCTATGGTGAATTTGGTAGAGAACCAATTTATATCAAAATATATAAACGGGTTATAAGTTTTTGGCATAAGATTGCTACCTATACCAGTACCCTGAAAACCTCCAGTATTTTGTTTAATTATGTACGTATTAATAAGTGTGATATGTTAGATAGATTGAAGTGGTTTTCATTTGTTAAAAAGATTTTAACAGACTGTGGGTTAAATGAAATATATGACAATCCTGCCATTTGCACTACCTCGTGGCTAGCCTCAACAGTAGAAAGGGTACTAAAGGACCAAAATTTACAAAACTGGAGAAGTTCTATAGAGCAAAGTTCAAAGGGCTTTTACTATAAACTATATAAACATGAATTATGCTTTGAACCTTACCTTTTTATGTCTAAAGCTATATACTTACCAATTCTAAAATTTAGAACCATTAACCACTATCTACCTGTTGAGACTGGCCGACGGACAAATATACCTAGGAATGAACGCTTATGTAAACTATGTAATTCCCCCGCTGTTGGTGATGAGTTTCACTACCTTTTAAGATGTCAAGCCCTTCATCAGCAGCGGCAACTGTATATTCCTCAATACATTAATACATGGCCCAATTTCTATACATTTAAAAGATTATTTTGCTCAAAAACTGCTAAGAATCTAAAGAACTTATCAAAATTTATTGCATGTATTAACAATCTGGTTGCAGTTTCACGTAAGTAATGGTTTGACCTTATATTTTCACCATTAGATTAGAATCATGAATTTATATTACATGATTATGTCACATTATCAGTCATGTTTTCAAATGCGATCTTGTTGTATGTATGTATGTACATATGTGTATACTAGAATTATGTATGTTTATTATATTGTCACTATATATAGTACCCTAATGCCATCTTGGTGTACTTATGTATATATGTGTGCATTATGTTACTCATGTACCACCGCTGGTGGGTATTGAGCAATAAAAACCTTGAACCTTGAACCTTGAGAGTTCTGTCAGGGTATTTTTTGTGGAAAAAAAGAGGGGACATTCCTGTTTATACAGTCAAATCTAAAGTCGTTGTTGTAGTGATGTGCATAGAGCAGTCTGAAAAGGTCAGAGGGTAAAAAAAATTAATTTAGATTGTTTTGATAATTGCTTTCTGAATATATTGTTCAAATTGGAAAATCATCTTAATTACAAATACACATTCTCATTAATTTACTTTGGGCTTTTTTTTTAATAAGAAGACTGTTTTATTAATTTAAACATAAAGTACAACATGCTTACAGATTTAGCATGGCGGTCTTTGGTTGAAAAAGTTTAAAAATCCAAGTGTTATATTATCATAAGTCAGAAAGATGAAACATTATATATAGATGCCCTAGCCGTGTGATAAAAATAACCAAAAACTAAATGCATTCTTACAACAATTTTGATGACTCACTTTATATGATTATGCAGATTTATTATTTATTAGTTTTCAATAGCTTTACATGTTGTTAAATAGGGCAGTGAATGTACAAACCTAATGTGACAGCAAATACGACAACTTAAAGTCAAAATATACCTATTACTATTGTGAAGTTGTGATTTAAATTCTGTTTTTAAAGAATTATTCTGTAATATTATCATGCTCCATATTTTGTGTCAATTTACTTTCCTAATTGAAACTTAAGACATTAAGACATTGCATTATTGGTGATTTTGAAGTGAAGTAGAGATTTGAGGGGATGCCCAGTAGCACAGGTTCTAGTTCCCAGTAAGAGTTAATGAAACGCTATGTTTATCTATTCATATGAATTTGTTATTCTTTTGGTAAATGATTTTAATGATGAATGCCATATTTAAAATGTATCTTGATATGAAATATAATGAAATAAATAATTGTCTAAATATAAATGTCTATGTTATTTGTTAACTAATTGTACCATAAATGGATTAAGATGAGTGTTTCTTCTACCATAAAATTGTTTGGTCATAAGAATAGGATCTGGTGAGGATCCGGGGGGCGGATCCATGTATCCTTGCCTTTTGAGATACCGTTGAGGATCCGGCGGCGGATCCTAGTATCCACACCTCATGAGAATCCGTCCAGAGATCCGGGGGATCCGGCGGAATATACCAATATTTTGACCCAGCAAGGATCCGGTGAGAGATCTGGTGGCATCCGCCCGGATCCTGAATCTTTCAAGGTATATGCCGTCGGATCCCTGTATCCCAATTAAGGGGGGATCCGGCAGGATCCGGCAAGATCCGCCATGTCGGATTCCACCCCTTTTTGTCCTGTGCACGATTACCAACTGCTTTACAATCATTTACACTCACATCCATGATTGGATAATCATGAATATTATCATGTGAAACATCATTATCATTTCCATCTACACAATTACCAACTGTTTTATTATCATTTACCCTCACATCCATTATTGAAATAAACATGAATATTATCATGTGAAACATCATTGTCATTTCCATCTACACAATTACCAACTGTTTTACAATCATTTACACTCACATCCATGACTGGATAAACATGAATATTATCATGTAAAACATCATTGTCATTTCCATCTACACAATTACCAACGGTTTTATTATCATTTACACTCACATCCATTGTTGAATAAACATGAATAGTATCATGTGAAACACCATTGTCATTTCCATCTGAAAAATTACCAACTGCTTTACAATCATTTACACTCACATCCATGATTGGACAATCATGAATATTATCATGTGAAACATCATTGTCATTTCCATCTACAAAAAGACAAACTGTTTTATGATCATTTACACTCACATCGTTGATTGAAAAAACGTGAATATTATCATGTGAAACATCATTGTCATTTCCATCTACACAATTACCATATGTTTTACAATCATTTACACTCACATCCATGATTAGATAAACATGAATATTATCATGTGAAACATCATTGTCATTTCCATCTGCATAATTACCAACTGTTTTAAAATAATTTACACTCACAATCATGACTGGATAAACATGAATATTATCATGTAAAGCATCATTGTCATTTCCATCTACACAATTACCAACTGTTTTACAATCATTTACACTCACATCCATGATTGGATGAACATGAATATTATCATGTGAAACATCATTGTCATTTCCATCTACACAATTACCAACTGTTTAACAATCATTTACACTCATATAGATCACTGGATAAACATGATTATTATCATGTAAAACATCATTGTCATTTCCATCTACACAATTACCAACTGTTTTATTATCATTTACACTCACATCCATTATTGAATAAACATGAATATTATCATGTGAAACATCATTGTCATTTCCATCTGAAAAATTACCAACTGCTTTACAATCATTTACACTCACATCCATGATTGGACAATCATGAATATTATCATGTGAAACATCATTGTCATTTCCATCTACAAAAAGACAAACTGTTTTATGATCATTTACACTCACATCGTTGATTGAAAAAACGTGAATATTATCATGTGAAACATCATTGTCATTTCCATCTACACAATTACCATATGTTTTACAATCATTTACACTCACATCCATGATTAGATAAACATGAATATTATCATGTGAAACATCATTGTCATTTCCATCTGCATAATTACCAACTGTTTTAAAATAATTTACACTCACAATCATGACTGGATAAACATGAATATTATCATGTAAAGCATCATTGTCATTTCCATCTACACAATTACCAACTGTTTTACAATCATTAACACTCACATCCAAGAATGGATAAACATGAATATTATCATGTGAAACATCATTGTCATTTCCATCTACACAATTACCAACTGTTTTACAATCATTTACACTCACATCCATGATTGGATAAACATGAATATTATCATGTGAAACATCATTGTCATTTCTATCTACACAATTACAAACTGTTTTACAATAATTTACACCCACAACAATGATTGGATAAACATGAATATTATGATGTGAAACATCATTGTCATTTCCATTTACACAATTACCAACTGTTTTATTATCAATTACACTCACATCCATTATTGTATAAACATGAATATTATCATGTGAAACATCATTGTCATTTCCATCTTCACAATTACCGACTGTTTTACAATCATTTACACTCACATCCATGACTGGATAAACATGAATATCATCATGTAAATCATAATTGTCATTTCCATCTACACAATTACCAACTGTTTTATTATCATTTACACTCACATCCATGACTGAATAAACATGAATATTATCATGTGAAACACCATTGTCATTTCCATCTGCAAAATAACCAACTGTTTTACAATCATTTACACTCACATCCATGACTGGATAATCATGAATATTATCATGTGAAACATCATTGTCATATCCATCTACACAATTACCAACTGTTTTACAATCATTTACACTCACATCCATGACTGGATAAACATGAATATTATCATGTGAAACATCATTGTCATTTCCATCTACACAATTACCAACTGTTTTACAATCATTTACACTCACATCCATGACTGGATAAACATGAGTATTATCATGTGAAACATCATTGTCATTTCCATACCACAATTACCAACTGTTTTACAATCATTAACACTCACATCCATGATTGCATAAACATGAATAGTATCCTATAAAGCATCATTGTCATTTCCATCTACACAATTACCAACTGTTTTACAATCATAAACACTCACATCCATGACTGGATAAACATGAATATTATCATATAAAGCATCATTGTCATTTCCATCTACACAATTACCAACTGTTTTACAATCATTTACACTCACATCCATGACTGGATAAACATGAATATTATCATGTGAAACATCATTGTCATTTCCATCTACACAATTACCAACTGTTTTACAATCATTTACACTCACATCCATGACTGGATAAACATGAATATTATCATGTGAAACATCATTGTCATTTCCATCTACACAATTACCAACTGTTTTATAATCATTTACACTCACATCCATGATTAGATAAACATGAATATTATCATGTGAAACATCATTGTCATTTCAATCTGCACAATTACCAACTGTTTTAAAATAATTTACACTCACAATCATGACTGGATAAACATGAATATTATCATGTAAAGCATCATTGTCATTTCCATTTACACAATTACCAACTTTTTTTGTTATCAATTACACTCACATCCATTATTGTATAAACATGAATATTATCATGTGAAACATCATTGTCATTTCCATCTTACCAATTACCGACTGTTTTACAATCATTTACACTCACATCCATGACTGGATAAACATGAATATCATCATGTAAATCATAATTGTCATTTCCATCTACACAATTACCAACTGTTTTATTATCATTTACACTCACATCCATGACTGAATAAACATGAATATTATCATGTGAAACACCATTGTCATTTCCATCTGCAAAATAACCAACTGTTTTACAATCATTTACACTCACATCCATGACTGGATAATCATGAATATTATCATGTGAAACATCATTGTCATTTCCATCTACACAATTACCAACTGTTTTACAATCATTTACACTCACATCCATGACTGGATAAACATGAATATTATCATGTGAAACATCATTGTCATTTCCATCTACACAATTACCAACTGTTTTACAATCATTTACACTCACATCCATGACTGGATAAACATGAGTATTATCATGTGAAACATCATTGTCATTTCCATACCACAATTACCAACTGTTTTACAATCATTAACACTCACATCCATGATTGGATAAACATGAATAGTATCCTATAAAGCATCATTGTCATTTCCATCTACACAATTACCAACTGTTTTACAATCATTAACACTCACATCCATGACTGGATAAACATGAATATGATCATATAAAGCATCATTGTCATTTCCATCTACACAATTACCAACTGTTTTACAATCATTTACACTCACATCCATGACTGGATAAACATGAATATTATCATGTGAAACATCATTGTCATTTCCATCTACACAATTACCAACTGTTTTACAATCATTTACACTCACATCCATGACTGGATAAACATGAATATTATCATGTGAAACATCATTGTCATTTCCATCTACACAATTACCAACTGTTTTACAATAAATTACACTCACATCCATGATTGGATAAACATGAATATTATCATGTGAAACATCATTGTCATTTCCATCTACATAATTACCAACTGTTTTATTATCATTTTCACTCACATCCATTGTTGAATAAACATGAATAGTATCATGTGAAACATCATTGTCATTTCCATCTACATAATTACCAACGGTTTTATTATCATTTACACTCACATCCATTGTTGAATAAACATGAATAGTAATAGTGAAACACCATTGTCATTTCCATCTGCAAAATAACAAACTGTTTTACAATCATTTACACTCACATCCATAATTGGATGAACATGAATATTATCATGTGAAACATCATTGTCATTTCCATCTACACAATTACCAACTGTTTTATTATCATTTACACTCACATCCATTATTGAATAAACATGAATATTATCATGTGGAACATCATTGTCATTTCATCTGAAAAATTACCAACTGCTTTACAATCATTTACACTCACATCCATGATTGGACAATCATGAATATTATCATGTGAAACATCATTGTCATTTCCATCTACAAAAAGACAAACTGTTTTATGATCATTTACACTCACATCGTTGATTGAAAAAACGTGAATATTATCATGTGAAACATCATTGTCATTTCCATCTACACAATTACCATATGTTTTACAATCATTTACACTCACATCCATGATTAGATAAACATGAATATTATCATGTGAAACATCATTGTCATTTCCATCTGCACAATTACCAACTGTTTTAAAATAATTTACACTCACAATCATGACTGGATAAACATGAATATTATCATGTAAAGCATCATTGTCATTTCCATATACACAATTACCAACTGTTTTACAATCATTAACACTCACATCCATGATTGGATAAACATGAATATTATCATGTGAAACATCATTGTCATTTCCATCTACACAATTACCAACTGTTTTACAATCATTAACACTCGCATCCATGATTGGATAAACATGAATATTATCATGTGAAACATCATTGTAATTTCCATCTACACAATTACCAACTGTTTTACAATCATTTACACTCACATCCATGATTGGATAAACATGAATATTATCATGTGAAACATCATTGTCATTTCTATCTACACAATTACAAACTGTTTTACAATAATTTACACCCACAACAATGATTGGATAAACATGAATATTATGATGTGAAACATCATTGTCATTTCCATTTACACAATTACCAACTGTTTTATTATCAATTACACTCACATCCATTATTGTATAAACATGAATATTATCATGTGAAACATCATTGCAATTTCCATCTTCACAATTACCGACTGTTTTACAATCATTTACACTCACATCCATGACTGGATAAACATGAATATCATCATGTAAATCATAATTGTCATTTCCATCTACACAATTACCAACTGTTTTATTATCATTTACACTCACATCCATGACTGAATAAACATGAATATTATCATGTGAAACACCATTGTCATTTCCATCTGCAAAATAACCAACTGTTTTACAATCATTTACACTCACATCCATGACTGGATAATCATGAATATTATCATGTGAAACATCATTGTCATTTCCATCTACACAATTACCAACTGTTTTACAATCATTTACACTCACATCCATGACTGGATAAACATGAATATTATCATGTGAAACATCATTGTCATTTCCATCTACACAATTACCAACTGTTTTATTATCATTTACACTCACATCCTTTATTGAATAAACATGAATATTATCATGTGAAACATCATTGTCATTTCCATCTACACAATATCCAACTGTTTTACAATCATTTACACTCACATCTATGACTGGATAAACATGAATATTATCATGTGAAACATCATTGTCATTTCCATCTACACAATTACCGACTGTTTTGCAATCATTAACACTCACATCCATGACTGGATAAACATGTGTATTATCATATAAAGCATCATTGTCATTTCCATCTACACAATTACCAACTGTTTTACAATCATTTACACTCACATCCATGACTGGATAAACATGAATATTATCATGTGAAACATCATTGTCATTTCCATCTACATAATTACCAACTGTTTTATTATCATTTTCACTCACATCCATTATTGAATAAACATGAATATTATCATGTGAAACATCATTGTCATTTCCATCTACACAATATCCAACTGTTTTACAATCATTGACACTCACATCCATGACTGGATAAACATGAATATTATCATGTTAAACATCATTGTCATTTCCATCTACACAATTACCAACTGTTTTACAATCATTAACACACACATCAATGACTGGATAAACATGAGTATAATCATATAAAGCATCATTGTCATTTCCTTCTACACAATTAACAAATGGTTTTACAATCATTTACACTCACATCCATGATTGGATTAACATGAATATTATCATGTGAAACACCATTGTCATTTCCATCTACACAATTACCAACTGTTTTACAATCATTAACACTCACATCCATGACTGGATAAACATGAGTATTATCATCTAAAGCATCATTGTCATCCCCATCTACACAATTACCAACTGTTTTACAATCATTTACACTCACATCCATGATTGGATAAACATGAATATTATCATGTGAAACATCATTGTCATTTCCATCTACACAATTACCAACTGTTTTACAATCATTTACACTCACATCCATGATTGGATAAACATGAATATTATCATGTGAAACATCATTGTCATTTCCATCTACACAATTACCAACTGTTTTACAATAATTTACAATCATATCAATGATTGGATAGACATGAATATTATCATGTGAAACATCATTGTCATTTCCATCTACACAATTACCAACTGTTTTATTATCATTTACACTCACATCCTTTATTGAATAAACATGAATATTATCATGTGAAACATCATTGTCATTTCCATCTACACAATATCCAACTGTTTTACAATCATTTACACTCACATCCATGACTGGATAAACATGAATATTATCGTGTGAAACATCATTGTCATTTCCATCTACACAATTACCAACTGTTTTACAATCATTAACACTCACATCCATGACTGGATAAACATGTGTATTATCATATAAAGCATCATTGTCATTTCCATCTACACAATTACCAACTGTTTTACAATCATTTACACTCACATCCATGACTGGATAAACATGAATATTATCATGTAAAACATAATTGTCATTTCCATCTACACAATTACCAACTGTTTTACAATCATTAACACTTACATTCATGATTGGATAAACATGAATATTATCATGAGAAACATCATTGTCATTTCCATCTACACAATTACCAACTATTTTATTATCATTTACACTCACATCCATGATTGGATAAACATGAATATTATGATGTGAAACATCATTGTCATTTCCATCTACACATTTACCAACTGTTTTACAATAATTTACACTTACATCCATGATTGGATAAACATGAATATTATCATGTGAAACATCATTGTCATTTCCATCTACACAAATACAAACTGTTTTATTATCATTGACACTCACATCCATTATTGAATAAACATGAATATTATCATGTGAAACATCATTGTCATTTCCATCTACACAATATCCAACTGCTTTACAATCATTGACACTTACATCCATGACTGGATAAACATGAATATTATCATATAAAGCATCATTGTCATTTCCATCTACACAATTACCAACTGTTTTACAATCATTTACACTCACATTCTTGACTGGATAAACATGAATATTATCATGTAAAACATAATTGTCATTTCCATCTACACAATTACCAACTGTTTTACAATCATTAACACTTACATCCATGATTGGATAAACATGAATATTATCATGAGAAACATCATTGTCATTTCCATCTACACAATTACCAACTATTTTATTATCATTTACACTCACATCCATGATTGGATAAACATGTATATTATCATGTGAAACATCATTGTCATTTCCATCTACACATTTACCAACTGTTTTACAATAATTTACACTTACATCCATGATTGGATAAACATGAATATTATCATGTGAAACATCATTGTCATTTCCATCTACATAATTACCAACTATTTTATTATCATTTACACTCACATCCATGATTGGATAAACATGAATATTATCATGTGAAACATCATTGTCATTTCCATCTACACATTTACCAACTGTTTTACAATAATTTACACTTACATCAATGATTGGATAAACATGAATATTATCATGTGAAACATCATTGTCATTTCCATCTACATAATTACCAACTGTTTTATTATCATTCACACTCACATCCATGATTGGATAAACATGAATATTATCATGTGAAACATCATTGTCATTTCCATCTACACATTTACCAACTGTTTTACAATAATTTACACTTACATCCATGACTGGATAAACATGAATATTATCATGTTAAACATCATTGTCATTTCCATCTACACAATTACCAACTGTTTTACATTCATTAACACTCACATCCATGACTGGATAAACATGAGTATTATCATATAAAGCATCATTGTCATTTCCATCTTCACAATTACCAACTGTTTTACAATCATTTACACTCACATCAATGATTGGATTAACATGAATATTATCATGTAAAACACCATTGTCATTTCCATCTTCACAATTACCAACTGTTTTACAATAATTTACACTCACATCCATGAAGGGATAAACATGAATATTATCATGTGAAACATCATTGTTATTTCCATCTACTCAATTACCAACTGTTTTACAATCATTTAATATGAGTTTCTCTAGAAAATTCTAAATCGACTTCGAGAATTAATCCCTTCTCTGAATCCTTAGGTATATTCCTAATGTAGGAAGAAACATTTTCCATAGAAGGGTCTATACATTGTATCCATTTAAACCCTCCCGTAGGTAAACATCAATATGATCATGTGAAACATCATTGTCATTTCCATCTACACAATTACCAACTGTTTTACTATCATTTACACTCACATCCATTATTGAATACACATGAACATTATCATGTGAAACATCATTGTCATTTCCATCTACTCAATTACCAACTGTTTTACAATCATTTACATTCACATCCATTATTGAATAAACATGAATATTATCATATAAAGCATCATTGTCATTTCAATCTACACAATTACCAACTGTTTTACAATCATTTACACTCACATCCATGATTGGATAAACATGAGTATTATCTTGTAAAGCATCATTGTCATTTCCATCTACACAATTACCAACTGTTTTACAATCATTTACATTCACATCCATGATTGGATAAACATGAATATTATCATGTTAAGCATCATTTTCACTTCCATCTACACAATTACCAACTGTTTTACAATCATTTACACTCACATCCATGACTGGATAAACATGAATATTATCATGTGAAACATCATTGTCATTTCCATCTACACAATTACTAACCGTTTTACAATCATTTACACTCACATCCATGACTAGATAAACATGAATATTATCATGTGAAACATCATTGTCATTTCCATTTACACAATTACCAACTGTTTTACAATAATTTACACTCACATCCATGATTGGATAAACATGAATATTATCATGTGAAACATCATTGTCATTTCCATCTACATAATTACCAACTGTTTTATTATCATTTTCATCACATCCATTATTGAATAAACATGAATATTATCATATGAAACATCATTGTCATTTCCATCTACACAATATCCAACTGTTTTACAATCATTGACACTCACATCCATGACTGGATAAACATGAATATTATCATGTTAAACATCATTGTCATTTCCATCTACACAATTACCAACTGTTTTACAATCATTTACACTTACATCCATGATTGGATAAACATGAATATTATCATATAAAGCATCATTGTCATTTCAATCTACACAATTACCAACTGTTTTACAATCATTTACACTCACATCCATGATTGGATAAACATGAGTATTATCTTGTAAAGCATCATTGTCATTTCCATCTACACAATTACCAACTGTTTTACAATCATTTACATTCACATCCATGATTGGATAAACATGAATATTATCTTGTAAAGCATCATTGTCATTTCCATCTACACAGTTACCAACTGTTTTACAATCATTTACATTCACATCCAATTTTATGTATCAGTGTATTTTCAGCAGATTGCCTATGGTGTACAGGTGTCATCAATACCAAGGATAAGTGGTTCCCGATGACCGTAAACTGTCCAATCATGTACAACAACCCTGATTGTTTAATTACGTGTATGCGCATACGTCCATATACAATACGTTGCAACATTGATGTACAAAAGCCTGTCTCTTATGCAGCTCTTTGGCGGCCTCGCACTTGTGTTTTATGAGTTCACGCAAAAGACTACCGACATATGTATACATTATTATAATTGTCCAAAATGTGAAAAAATGTTACGCAAGTTTTATTTTCGCGCTTCATTGATCTATTGGTTCCAGGACAAAATTGTCAATGGTGCAACTAAAGTTGTAAAGAATTTCAAAAGTATACTAATTTAGTATGGACATGCATTTCAAAATGTTTATAAACATTTTACGGACTAGTACTAAATGTACATTCAATGGGTCTTACGTTTTATTTGTCGAATGATTCTTGAGAACTGCGGCACCATATAATTGATTTGGATACTTGTGTCAAAATCATTTCTTAAATACCCAATATCAACTGAATTTTACTTCATTAAACGGAGTTAACTGATCCAATACTTACTGTAAATAATTAATTATCAATAATTTGATATAATAAATGCAAATGACCTTAGGTCTACTCATTGAATAACTTTAACCAAAGCCCCCTTTCATGATGGAATACAATTGTATAGTATGTAAGCCGAAAAAACAAATTCTTCACCGATCATAAGAACTTCCTAGAGAACATACTCATTTAAATTCTAAGTGCTTCACCAACACAATGATGACATGTGCATATGCAATTATGTATGCGTACGCAAGTCCATATGCGTTCGCAAGTATGTATGCTTGGCACTTACATATATGTATGCACATACGGATTAACGAATCCGTACGCAAGTTCGTATGCGTAGGTATGTACGTAATCTTATGCAAGTATATCTGCTTTCGCTCAAATGGACACAGGCACCCAACCTCGCAAGTAAAAACAAATGCACGGATATTTTGAAACGGCTGCCAATATTACCTTTTTTACCCGCCAGCCAAACTGAAACGTCATTTGCAATGTTGAGGCACATCGGAAGTTGTTTTTTACTCAAGGGGGAAAACCCATGAGCAGTTGACTAAATGGAAGAGGCTATATCAACCGCTGATGCTGCAGGTATAGTTTGGTCTCCTATATCCACCACTGATTCTACAGGAATCGTGCGGTCTACTGCATCAACCATGCGGTTTAAAGTGTGATGTAGTCTACCTGCTGTTTTCTTGTCTACTTTATCGACCAATTTGGCTGCAGAGGTATTATGTGGCCTACTTTATCCACCACTGATACTGCAGGTATCGTGTGGTATACTTTATCCACCACTGATACTGCAGGTGCCATGTTGCCTACTATATACACCACTGATACTGCAGGTATCGAGTGGCCTACTATATCCACCACTGATACTGCAGGTATCGTGTGGTCTACTATATCCACAACTGATACTGCAGGTCTCGTGTGGTCTACTTTATCCACCACTGATACTGCAGGTATCGTGTGGTCTACTGTATCCACAACTGATACTGCAGGTATCGTGTGGTCTACTATATCCACCACTGATACTGCAGGTGCCATGTTGAAGACTATATCCACCACTGATACTGCAGGTATCGAGTGGCCTACTATATCCACCACTGATACTGCAGGTGCCATGTTGTCTACTATATCCACCACTGATACTGCAGGTATCGTGTGGTCTACTATATCCACCACTGATACTGCAGGTATCGTGTGGCCTACTATATCCACCACTGATATTGCAGGTATCGAGTGGCCTTCTATATCCACCACTGATACTGCAGATGCCATGTTGTCTACTATATCCACAATTGATACTGCAGGTATCGAGTGGCCTACTTTATCCACCACTAATACTGCAGATGCCATGTTGTCTACTATATCCACAACTGATACTGCAGGTATCGAGTGGTCTACTTTATCCACCACTGATACTGCAGGTATTGTGTGGTCTACTATATCCACCACTGATACTACAGGTATCGTATGGCCTACTATATCCACCACTGATACTGCAGGTATCGTGTGGTTTACTATATCCACCACTGATACTGCAGGTATCGTGTGGTCTACTATATCCATCACTGATACTGCAGGTATCGTGTGGCCTATTATATCCATCACTGATACTGCAGGTGCCATGTTGTCTACTATATCAACGAATGATACTGGAGGTATAGTGTGGTCTCCTATATCCACCACTGATACTGCAGGTATCGAGTGGAATACTATATCAACCATTGATGGTGCAGGTGCCATGTTGTCTACTTTATCCACCACTGATACTGCAGGTATCGTGTGGTCTACTATATCCACCACTGATACTGCCGGTATCGAGTGGCCTACTATATTCACCACTGATACTGCAGGTATCGTATGGAATACTATATCCACCACTGATACTACAGGTATCGTATGGCCTACTATATCCACCACTGATACTGCAGGTATCGAGTGGCCTATTATATCCACCACTGATACTGCAGGTGCCATGTTGTCTACTTTATCCACCACTGATACTGAAGGTGCCATGTTGTCTACTACATCCACCACTGATACTGCAGGTATCGTGTGGCTTACTATATCAACCACTGATACTGCAGTTGCCATTTTGTCTACTATATCCACCACTGATACTGCAGGTATCGTGTGGCCTTCTGTATCCACCACTGATACTACAGGTATCGTGAAGTCTACTATATCCACCATTGATGGTGCAACTGCCATGTTGTCTACTATATCCACCACTGATACTGCATGTATCGTGTGGCCTACTGTATCCACCACTGATACTGCAGGTATCGTGTGGTCTACTATATCCACCATTGATGGTGCAGGTGCCTTGTTGTCTACTTTATCCACCACTGATACTGCAGGTATCGTGTGGCCTACTATATCCACCACTGATACTGCAGGTATCGAGTGGCCTACTATATCCACAACTGATACTGCAGTATCGTGTGGTCTACTTTATCCACCACTGATACTACAGGTATCGTGTGGTTTACTATATCCACCACTGATACTGCAGGTATCGTGTGGCCTACTTTATCAACCACTGATACTGCAGGTATCGTGTGGCCTACTATATCCACAACTGATACTGCAGGTATCGTGTGGTCTACTTTATCCACCACTGATACTGCAGGTATCGTGTGGTTTACTATATCCACCACTGATACTGCAGGTATCGTGTGGTCTACTATATCCACCACTGATACTGCAGGTATCCTGTGGCCTATTATATCCACCACTGATACTGCAGGTGCCATGTTGTCTACTTTATCCACCACTGATACTGCAGGTATCGAGTGGCCTATTATATCCACCACTGATACTGCAGGTGCCATGTTGTATACTTTATCCACCACTGATACTGAAGGTGCCATGTTGTCTACTACATCCACCACTAATACTGCAGGTATCGAGTGGCTTACTATATCCACCATTGATACTGCAGTTGCCATGTTGTCTACTATATCCATCACTGATACTGCAGGTATCGTGTGGCCAACTGTATCCACAACTTATACTTCAGGTATCGTGTGGTCTACTATATCCACCATTGATGGTGCAGGTGCCATGTTGTCTACTTTATCCACCACTCATACTGCAGGTATCGTATGGCCTACTATATCCACCACTGATACTGCAGGTATCGTGTGGTCTACTATATCCACCATTGATGGTGCAGGTGCCATGTTGTCTCCTTTATAGACCACTGATACTGCAGGTATCGTATGGCCTACTATATCCACCACTGATACTGCAGATATCGTGTGGTCTACTATATCCACCATTGATGGTGCAGTTGCCATGTTGTCTACTATATCCACCACTGATACTGCAGATATCGTGTGGTCTACTATATCCACCATTGATGGTGCAGTTGCCATGTTGTCTACTATATCCACCACTGATACTGTAGGTATCGTGTGGTCTACTATATCCACCATTGATGGTGCAGGTGCCAGGTTGTCTACTATATCCACCACTGATACTGCAGGTATCGTGTGGCCTACTGTATCCATCACTGATACTGCAGGTATGGTGTGATCTACTATATCCACCATTGATGGTGCAGGTGCCATGTTGTCTACTTTATCCACCACTGATACTGCAGGTATCGTATGGCCTACTTTATCCACCACTGATACTGCAGGTAACATGTGGCCACTGATACTGCAGGTATCGTGTGGTCTACTATATCCACCATTGATGGTACAGGTGCCATGTTGTCTACTTTATCCACCACTGATACTGCAGGTATCGAGTGGCCTACTATATCCACCACTGATACTGCAGGTATCGTGTGGTTTACTATATCTACCATTGATGGTGCAGGTGCCATGTTGTCTACTTTATCCACCACTGATACTACAGGTATCGAGTGGCCTACTGCATCCACCACTGATACTGCAGGTATCGTGTGGTCTACTATATCAACCATTGATGGTACAGGTGCCATTTTGTCTACTTTATCCACCACTGATACTGCAGGCATCGAGTGGCCTACTGTATCAACCACTGATACTGCAGGTATCGTGTGGTCTACTATATCCACCATTGATGGTGCAGGTGCCATGTTGTCTACTATATCCACCACTGATACTGCAGGTATCGTGTGGTCTACTATATCCACCATTGATGGTGCAGGTGCCATGTTGTCTACTATATCCACCACTGATACTGCAGGTATCGTATGGCCTACTATATCCACCACTGATACTGCAGGTATCGTGTGGTCTACTATATCCACCATTGATGGTGCAGGTGCCATGTTGTCTCCTTTATAGACCACTGATACTGCAGGTATCGTATGGCCTACTATATCCACCACTGATACTGCAGGTATCGTGTGGTCTACTATATCCACCATTGATGGTGCAGTTGCCATGTTATCTACTATATCCACCACTGATACTGTAGGTATCGTGTGGTCTACTATATCCACCATTGATGGTGCAGGTGCCAGGTTGTCTACTATATCCACCACTGATACTGCAGGTATCGTGTGGCCTACTGTATCCATCACTGATACTGCAGGTATGGTGTGATCTACTATATCCACCATTGATGGTGCAGGTGCCATGTTGTCTACTTTATCCACCACTGATACTGCAGGTATCGTATGGCCTACTTTATCCACCACTGATACTGCAGGTAACATGTGGCCACTGATACTGCAGGTATCGTGTGGTCTACTATATCCACCATTGATGGTACAGGTGCCATGTTGTCTACTTTATCCACCACTGATACTGCAGGTATCGAGTGGCCTACTATATCCACCACTGATACTGCAGGTATCGTGTGGTTTACTATATCTACCATTGATGGTGCAGGTGCCATGTTGTCTACTTTATCCACCACTGATACTACAGGTATCGAGTGGCCTACTGCATCCACCACTGATACTGCAGGTATCGTGTGGTCTACTATATCAACCATTGATGGTACAGGTGCCATTTTGTCTACTTTATCCACCACTGATACTGCAGGCATCGAGTGGCCTACTGTATCAACCACTGATACTGCAGGTATCGTGTGGTCTACTATATCCACCATTGATGGTGCAGGTGCCATGTTGTCTACTATATCCACCACTGATACTGCAGGTATCGTGTGGTCTACTATATCCACCATTGATGGTGCAGGTGCCATGTTGTCTACTATATCCACCACTGATACTGCAGGTATCGTGTGGCCTACTGTATCCATCACTGATACTGCAGGTATCGTGTGGTCTACTATATCCACCATTGATGGTGCAGGTGCCATGTTGTCTACTTTATCCACCAATGATACTGCAGGTATCGTATGGCCTACTATATCCACCACTGATACTGCAGGTAACGTGTGGCCACTGATACTGCAGGTATCGTGTGGTCTACTATATCCACCATTGATGGTGCACGTGCCATGTTGTCTACTTTATCCACCACTGATACTGCAGGTATCGTATGGCCTACTATATCCACCACTGATACTGCAGGTTTCGAGTGGCCTACTGTATCCACCACTGATACTGCAGGTATCGTGTGGTCTACTATATCCACCATTGATGGTGCAGGTGCCATGTTGTCTACTATATCCACCACTGATACTGCATTTATCGTGTTGTCTACTATATCCACCATTGATGGTGCAGGTGCCATGTTGTCTACTATATCCACCACTGATACTGCAGGTATCGTGTGGCCTACTGTATCCATCACTGATACTGCAGGTATCGTGTGGTCTACTATATCCACCATTGATGGTGCAGGTGCCATGTTGTCTACTTTATCCACCACTGATACTGCAGGTATCGTATGGCCTACTATATCCACCACTGATACTGCAGGTAACGTGTGGCCACTGATACTGCAGGTATCGTGTGGTCTACTATATCCACCATTGATGGTGCAGGTGCCATGTTGTCTACTTTATCCACCACTGATACTGCAGGTATCGTATGGCCTACTATATCCACCACTGATACTGCAGGTATCGTGTGGTCTACTATATCAACCATTGATGGTACAGGTGCCATGTTGTCTACTTTATCCACCACTGATACTGCAGGTATCGTATGGCCTACTATATCAACCACTGATACTGCAGGTATCGTGTGGTCTACTATATCCACCACTGATACTGCAGGTATCGTGTGGCCTACTGTATCCATCACTGATACTGTAGGTATCGTGTGGTCTACTATATCCACCATTGATGGTGCAGGTGCCAGGTTGTCTACTATATCCACCACTGATACTGCAGGTATCGTGTGGCCTACTGTATCCATCACTGATACTGCAGGTATGGTGTGATCTACTATATCCACCATTGATGGTGCAGGTGCCATGTTGTCTACTTTATCCACCACTGATACTGCAGGTATCGTATGGCTTACTTTATCCACCACTGATACTGCAGGTAACATGTGGCCACTGATACTGCAGGTATCGTGTGGTCTACTATATCCACCATTGATGGTACAGGTGCCATGTTGTCTACTTTATCCACCACTGATACTGCAGGTATCGAGTGGCCTACTATATCCACCACTGATACTGCAGGTATCGTGTGGTTTACTATATCTACCATTGATGGTGCAGGTGCCATGTTGTCTACTTTATCCACCACTGATACTACAGGTATCGAGTGGCCTACTGCATCCACCACTGATACTGCAGGTATCGTGTGGTCTACTATATCAACCATTGATGGTACAGGTGCCATTTTGTCTACTTTATCCACCACTGATACTGCAGGCATCGAGTGGCCTACTGTATCAACCACTGATACTGCAGGTATCGTGTGGTCTACTATATCCACCATTGATGGTGCAGGTGCCATGTTGTCTACTATATCCACCACTGATACTGCAGGTATCGTGTGGTCTACTATATCCACCATTGATGGTGCAGGTGCCATGTTGTCTACTATATCCACCACTGATACTGCAGGTATCGTGTGGCCTACTGTATCCATCACTGATACTGCAGGTATCGTGTGGTCTACTATATCCACCATTGATGGTGCAGGTGCCATGTTGTCTACTTTATCCACCAATGATACTGCAGGTATCGTATGGCCTACTATATCCACCACTGATACTGCAGGTAACGTGTGGCCACTGATACTGCAGGTATCGTGTGGTCTACTATATCCACCATTGATGGTGCACGTGCCATGTTGTCTACTTTATCCACCACTGATACTGCAGGTATCGTATGGCCTACTATATCCACCACTGATACTGCAGGTTTCGAGTGGCCTACTGTATCCACCACTGATACTGCAGGTATCGTGTGGTCTACTATATCCACCATTGATGGTGCAGGTGCCATGTTGTCTACTATATCCACCACTGATACTGCATTTATCGTGTTGTCTACTATATCCACCATTGATGGTGCAGGTGCCATGTTGTCTACTATATCCACCACTGATACTGCAGGTATCGTGTGGCCTACTGTATCCATCACTGATACTGCAGGTATCGTGTGGTCTACTATATCCACCATTGATGGTGCAGGTGCCATGTTGTCTACTTTATCCACCACTGATACTGCAGGTATCGTATGGCCTACTATATCCACCACTGATACTGCAGGTAACGTGTGGCCACTGATACTGCAGGTATCGTGTGGTCTACTATATCCACCATTGATGGTGCAGGTGCCATGTTGTCTACTTTATCCACCACTGATACTGCAGGTATCGTATGGCCTACTATATCCACCACTGATACTGCAGGTATCGTGTGGTCTACTATATCAACCATTGATGGTACAGGTGCCATGTTGTCTACTTTATCCACCACTGATACTGCAGGTATCGTATGGCCTACTATATCAACCACTGATACTGCAGGTATCGTGTGGTCTACTATATCCACAATTGATGGTGCAGGTGCCATGTTGTCTACTATATCCACCACTGATACTGCAGGTATCGTGTGGTCTACTCTATCCACCATTGATGGTGCAGGTGCCATGTTGTCTACTATATCCACCACTGATACTGCAGGTATCGTGTGGCCTACTGTATCCATCACTGATACTGCAGGTATCGTGTGGTCTACTATATCCACCATTGATGGTACAGGTGCCATGTTGTCTACTTTATCCACCACTGATACTGCAGGTATCGTATGGCCTACTATATCCACCACTGATACTGCAGGTAACGTGTGGCCACTGATACTGCAGGTATCGTGTGGTCTACTATATCCACCATTGATGGTGCAGGTGCCATGTTGTCTACTTTATCCACCACTGATACTGCAGGTATCGTATGGCCTACTATATCCACCACTGATACTGCAGGTAACGTGTGGCCACTGATACTGCAGGTATCGTGTGGTCTACTATATCCACCATTGATGGTGCAGGTGCCATGTTGTCTACTATATCCACCACTGATACTGCAGGTATCGTGTGGCCTACTGTATCCATCACTGATACTGGAGGTATCGTGTGGTCTACTATATCCGCCATTGATGGTGCAGGTGCCTTGTTGTCTACTTTATCCACCACTGATACTGCAGGTATCGAGTGGCCTACTATGTCCACCACTGATACTGCAGGTATCGTATGACCTACTAAATCCACCACTGAGACTGCAGGTATCGAGTGGCCTTCTATATCTACCACTGATACTACAGGTATCGTATGACCTACTATATCCACCACTGATACTGCAGTTATCGAGTGTCCTTCTATATCTACCACTGATACTACAGGTATCGTATGACCTACTGAATCCACCACTGAGACTGCAGGTATCGTGTGGCATATTATATCAACCATTGATTGTGCAGGTGCCATGTTCTCTACTTTGTCCACCACTGATACTGCAGGTATCGTGTGGTCTACTATATCCACCACTGATACTGCAGGTATCGTGTGGCCACTGATACTGTAGGTATCGTGTGGTCTACTGTATCCACCATTGGCGGTACAGGTGCCATGTTGTCTACTTTATCCACCACGGATACTGCAGGTATCGAGTGGCCTACTATATCCACCACTGATACTACAGTTATCGTATGACCTGCTAAATCCACCACTGATACTGCAGGTACCGAGTGGCCTACTATATCAACCACTGATACTGCAGGTATCGTATGGCCTACTATATCCACCACTGATACTACAGGTATCGTATGACCTACTATATCCACCACTGATACTGGAGGTATCGTGTGGTCAACTATATCAACCACTGGTACTGGAGGTATCATGTGTTCTCCTATATCCAAAACTGATACTGCACGTATCGAGTGGCCTACTGTATCCACCACTGATACTGCAGGTATCGTGTGGTCTACTATATCCACCATTGATGGTACAGGTGCCATGTTGTCTACTTTATCCACCACTGATACTGCAGGTATCGAGTGGCCTACTATATCCACTTCTGATACTGAAGGTATCGTATGGCCTACTATTTCCACCACTGATACTACAGGTATCGTATGGCCTACTATATCCACCACTGATACTGCAGGTATCGAGTGGCCTATTATATCCACCACTGATACTGCAGGTGCCATGTTGTCTACTTTATCCACCACTGATACTGTAGGTGCCATGCTGTCTACTATATCCACCACTGATACTGCAGTTGCCATGTTGTCTACTATATCCACCACTGGTACTGCAGGT
The DNA here is from genome assembly GCA_936450465.1 of Gibbula magus. NCBI lineage: Eukaryota > Metazoa > Mollusca > Gastropoda > Trochida > Trochidae > Gibbula > Gibbula magus. The sequence continues at coordinate 60,968,956 of OW388293.1, read as the reverse complement.
ATCGTGTGGCCTACTGTATCCACCACTGACACTACAGGTATCGTGAAGTCTACTATATCCACCATTGATACTGCAGGTGCAATGTTGTCTACTATATCTACAACTGATACTGCAGGTATCGAGTGGCCAACTTTATCCACCACTAATACTGCAGGTGCCATGTTGTCTACTATATCCACAACTGATACTGCAGGTATCGTGTGGTTTACTATATCCACCACTGATACTGCAGGTATCGTGTGGTCTACTATATCCACCACTGATACTGCAGGTATCGTGTGGCCTATTATATCCACCACTGATACTGCAGGTGCCATGTTGTCTACTTTATCCGTCACTGATACTGCAGGTATCGAGTGGCCTATTACATCCACGACTGATACTGCAGTTGCCATGTTGTCTACTTTATCCACCACTGATACTGCAGGTATCGTGTTGAATATTATATCCACCACTGATACTGCAGGTGCCATGTTGTCTACTTTATCCACCACTGATACTGTAGGTATCGAGTGGTCTACTATATCCACCATTGATGGTACAGGTGCCATGTTGTCTACTTTATCCACCACTGATACTGCAGGTATCGAGTGGCCTACTATATCCACCACTGATACTACAGGTATCGTATGACCTACTAAATCCACCACTGATACTGCAGGTACCGAGTGGCCTACTATATCAACCACTGATACTGCAGGTATCGTATGGCCTACTATATCCACCACTGATACTACAGGTATCGTATGGCCTACTATATCCACCACTGATACTGCAGTTATCGAGTGGCCTACTATATCCACCACTGATACTACAGGTATCGTATGACCTACTAAATCCACCACTGATACTGCAGGTATCGAGTAGCCTAATATATCAACCACTGATACTGCAGGTATCGTATGGCCTACTGTATCCACCACTGATACTACAGGTATCGTATGGCCTACTATATCCACCACTGATACTGCAGGTATCGTGTGGTTTACTTTATCCACCACTGATACTGCAGGTATCGAGTGGCCTATTATATCCACCACTGATACTGCAGGTGCCATGTTGTATACTTTATCCACCACTGATACTGAAGGTGCCATGTTGTCTACTACATCCACCACTAATACTGCAGGTATCGAGTGGCTTACTATATCCACCATTGATACTGCAGTTGCCATGTTGTCTACTATATCCATCACTGATACTGCAGGTATCGTGTGGTCTACTGTATCCACCACTTATACTACAGGTATCGTGTGGTCTACTATATCCACCATTGATGGTGCAGGTGCCATGTTGTCTACTTTATCCACCACTCATACTGCAGGTATCGTATGGCCTACTATATCCACCACTGATACTGCAGGTATCGTGTGGTCTACTATATCCAACATTGATGGTGCAGGTGACATGTTGTCTCCTTTATCCACCACTGATACTGCAGGTATCGTATGGCCTACTATATCCACCACTGATACTGCAGGTATCGTGTGGTCTACTATATCCACCATTGATTGTGCAGTTGCCATGTTGTCTACTATATCCACCACTGATACTGCAGATATCGTGTGGCCTACTGTATCCATCACTGATACTGCAGGTATCGTGTGGTCTACTATATCCACCATTGATGGTGCAGGTGCCATGTTGTCTACTTTATCCACCACTGATACTGAAGGTATCGTATGGCCTACTTTATCCACCACTGATACTGCAGGTAACATGTGGCCACTGATACTGCAGGTATCGTGTGGTTTACTATATCTACCATTGATGGTGCAGGTGCCATGTTGTCTACTTTATCCACCACTGATACTACAGGTATCGAGTGGCCTACTGCATCCACCACTGATACTGCAGGTATCGTGTGGTCTACTATATCAACCATTGATGGTACAGGTGCCATGTTGTCTACTTTATCCACCACTGATACTGCAGGTATCGAGTGGCCTACTGTATCAACCACTGATACTGCAGGTATCGTGTGGTCTACTATATCCACCATTGATGGTGCAGGTGCCATGTTGTCTACTATATCCACCACTGATACTGCAGGTATCGTGTGGTCTACTATATCCACCATTGATGGTGCAGGTGCCATGTTGTCTACTATATCCACCACTGATACTGCAGGTATCGTATGGCCTACTATATCCACCACTGATACTGCAGGTAACGTGTGGCCACTGATACTGCAGGTATCGTGTGGTCTACTATATCCACCATTGATGGTGCAGGTGCCATGTTGTCTACTTTATCCACCACTCATACTGCAGGTATCGTTTGGCCTACTATATCCACCACTGATACTGCCGGTATCGTGTGGTCTACTATATCAACCATTGATGGTACAGGTGCCATGTTGTCTACTTTATCCACCACTGATACTGCAGGTATCGTATGGCCTACTATATCAACCACTGATACTGCAGGTATAGTGTGGTCTACTATATCCACAATTGATGGTGCAGGTGCCATGTTGTCTACTATATCCACCACTGATACTGCAGGTATCGTGTGGTCTACTATATCCACCATTGATGGTGCAGGTGCCATGTTGTCTACTATATCCACCACTGATACTGCAGGTATCGTGTGGCCTACTGTATCCATCACTGATACTGCAGGTATCGTGTGGTCTACTATATCCACCATTGATGGTACAGGTGCCATGTTGTCTACTTTATCCACCACTGATACTGCAGGTATCGTATGGCCTACTATATCTACCACTAATACTGCAGGTAACGTGTGGCCACTGATACTGCAGGTATCGTGTGGTCTACTATATCCACCATTGATGGTGCAGGTGCCATTTTGTCTACTTTATCCACCACTGATACTGCAGGTATCGTATGGCCTACTATATCCACCAGTGATACTGCAGGTATCGTGTGGTCTACTATATCAACCATTTATGGTACAGGTGCCATGTTGTCTACTTTATCCACCACTGATACTGCAGGTATCGAGTGGCCTACTGTATCCACCACTGATACTGCAGGTATCGTGTGGTCTACTATATCCACCATTGATGGTGCAGGTGCCATGTTGTCTACTATATCCACCACTGATACTGCGGGTATCGTGTGGACTACTGTATCCATCACTGATACTGGAGGTATCGTGTGGTCTACTATATCCACCATTGATGGTGCAGGTGCCTTGTTGTCTACTTTATCCACCACTGATACTGCAGGTATCGAGTGGCCTACTATGTCCACCACTGATACTGAAGGTATCGTGTGGTCTACTATTTCCACCACTGATACTGCAGGTATCGAATGGCCTTCTATATCTACCACTGATACTACAGGTATCGTATGACCTACTAAATCCACCACTGAGACTGCAGGTATCGAGTGGCCTACTATATCCACCACTGATACTGAAGGTATCGTATGACCTACTATATCCACCACTGATACTGCAGTTATCGAGTGTCCTTCTATATCTACCACTGATACTACAGGTATCGTATGACCTACTGAATCCACCACTGAGACTGCAGGTATCGAGTGGCCTATTATATCAACCACTGATACTGCAGGTATCGTATGGCCTACTATATCCACCACTGATACTACAGGTATCGTATGGCCTACTATATCCACCACTGATACTGGAGGTATCGTGTGGTCAACTATATCAACGACTGATACTGGAGGTATAGTGTGGTCTCCTATATCCACCACTGATACTGCAGGTATCGAGTGGCCTACTATATCAACCATTAATTGTGCAGGTGCCATGTTGTCTACTTTGTCCACCACTGATACTGCAGGTATCGTGTGGTCTACTATATCCACCACTGATACTGCAGATATCGTGTGGTCTACTATATCCACCACTGATACTGCAGGTATCGTGTGGCCACTGATACTGTAGGTATCGTGTGGTCTACTATATCCACCATTGGTGGTTCAGATGCCATGTTGTCTACTTTATCCACCACTGATACTGCAGGTATTGAGTGGCCTACTATATCCACCACTGATACTACAGGTATCGTATGACCTACTAAATCCACCACTGATACTGCAGGTCCCGAGTGGCCTACTATATCAACCACTGATACTGCAGGTATCGTATGGCCTACTATATCCACCACTGATACTACAGGTATCGTATGGCCTACTATATCCACCACTGATACTGGAGGTATCGTGTGGTCAACTATATCAACGACTGATACTGGAGGTATAGTGTGGTCTCCTATATCCACCACTGATACTGCAGGTATCGAGTGGCCTACTATATCAACCATTGATTGTGCAGGTGCCATGTTGTCTACTTTGTCCACCACTGATACTGCAGGTATCGTGTGGTCTACTATATCCACCACTGATACTGCAGGTATCGTGTGGTCTACTATATCCACCACTGATACTGCAGGTATCGTGTGGCCACTGATACTGTAGGTATCGTGTGGTCTACTATATCCACCATTGGTGGTACAGGTGCCATGTTGTCTACTTTATCCACCACTGATACTGCAGCTATCGAGTGGCCTACTATATCCACCACTGATACTACAGATATCGTATGACCTACTAAATCCACCACTGATACTGCAGGTCCCGAGTGGCCTACTATATCAACCACTGATACTGCAGGTATCGTATGGCCTACTATATCCACCACTGATACTACAGGTATCGTATGGCCTACTATATCCACCACTGATACTGCAGTTATCGAGTGGCCTACTATATCCACCACTGATACTACAGATATCGTATGACCTACTAAATCCACCACTGATACTGCAGGTATCGTATGGCCTACTATATCCACCACTGATACTGCAGGTATCGAGTGGCCTACTACATCCACCACTGATACTGGAGGTATCGTGTGGTCAACTATATCAACGACTGATACTGGAGGTATAGTGTGGTCTACTATATCCACCACTGATACTGCAGGTATCGTGTGGCCACTGATACTGTAGGTATCGTGTGGTCTACTATATCCACCATTGGTGGTACAGGTGCCATGTTGTCTACTTTATCCACCACTGATACTGCAGGTATCGAGTGGCCTACTATATCCACCACTGATACTACAGGTATCGTATGACCTACTAAATCCACCACTGATACTGCAGGTCCCGAGTGGCCTACTATATCAACCACTGATACTGCAGGTATCGTATGGCCTACTATATCCACCACTGATACTACAGGTATCGTATGGCCTACTATATCCACCACTGATACTACAGGTATCGTATGGCCTACTATATCAACCACTGATACTGCAGGTATCGTATGGCCTACTATATCCACCACTGATACTACAGGTATCGTATGGCCTACTATATCCACCATTGATACTGCAGGTATCGTATGGCCTACTATATCCACCACTGATACTGCAGGTATCGAGTGGCCTACTACATCCACCACTGATACTGGAGGTATCGTGTGGTCAACTATATCAACGACTGATACTGGAGGTATAGTGTGGTCTCCTATATCCACCACTGATACTGCAGGTATCGAGTGGCCTACTATATCAACCATTGATTGTGCAGGTGCCATGTTGTCTACTTTGTCCACCACTGATACTGCAGGTATCGTGTGGTCTACTATATCCACCACTGATACTGCAGGTATCGTGTGGTCTACTATATCCACCACTGATACTGCAGGTATCGTGTGGCCACTGATACTGTAGGTATCGTGTGGTCTACTATATCCACCATTGGTGGTACAGGTGCCATGTTGTCTACTTTATCCACCACTGATACTGCAGGTATCGAGTGGCCTACTATATCCACCACTGATACTACAGGTATCGTATGACCTACTAAATCCACCACTGATACTGCAGGTACCGAGTGGCGTACTATACCAACCACTGATACTGCAGGTATCGTATGGCCTACTATATCCTCCACTAATACTACAGGTATCGTATGGCCTACTATATCCACCACTGATACTGCAGTTATCGAGTGGCCTACTATATCCACCACTGATACTACAGGTATCGTATGACCTACTAAATCCACCACTGATACTGCAGGTATCGAGTAGCCTAATATATCAACCACTGATACTGCAGGTATCGTATGGCCTTCTTTATCCACCACTGATACTGCAGGTATCGTATGACCTACTATATCTACAACTGATACTGCAGGTATCGAGTGGCCTACTATAACCAACACTGATACTGGAGGTATCGTGTGGTCAACTATATCAACCACTGATACTGGAGGTATCGTGTGTTCTCCTATATCCACCACTGATACTGCAGGTATCGAGTGGCCTACTATATCAACCATTGATGGTGCTGGTGCCATGTTGTCTACTTTATCCACCACTGATACTGCAGGTATCGAGTGGCCTACTGTATCAACCACTGATACTGCAGGTATCGTGTGGTCTACTATATCCACCATTGATGGTACAGGTGCCATGTTGTCTACTTTATCCACCACTGATACTGCAGGTATCGAGTGGCCTACTATATCCACGTCTGATACTGCAGGTATCGTATCGCCTACTATTTCCACCACTGATACTACAGGTATCGTATGGCCTACTATATCCACCACTGATACTGCAGGTATCGAGTGGCCTATTATATCCACCACTGATACTGAAGGTGCCATGTTGTCTACTTTATCCACCACTGATACTGTAGGTGCCATGTTGTCTACTATATCCACCACTGATACTGCAGTTGCCATGTTGTCTACTATATCCACCACTGGTACTGCAGGTATCGTGTGGCCTACTGTATTCACCACTGATACTACAGGTATCGTGAAGTCTACTATATCCACCATTGAGACTGCAGGTGCAATGTTGTCTACTATATCTACAACTGATACTGCAGGTATCGAGTGGCCAACTTTATCCACCACTAATACTGCAGGTGCCATGTTGTCTACTATATCCACAACTGATACTGCAGGTATCGTGTGGTTTACTATATCCACCACTGATACTGCAGGTATCGTGTGGTCTACTATATCCACCACTGATACTGCAGGTATCGTGTGGCCTATTATATCCACCACTGATACTGCAGGTGCCATGTTGTCTACTTTATCCACCACTGATACTGCAGGTATCGAGTGGCCTATTACATCCACGACTGATACTGCAGTTGCCATGTTGTCTACTTTATCCACCATTGATACTGCAGGTATCGTGTGGAATATTATATCCACCACTGATACTGCAGGTGCCATGTTGTCTACTTTATCCACCACTGATACTGTAGGTATCGAGTGGTCTACTATATCCACCATTGATGGTACAGGTGCCATGTTGTCTACTTTATCCACCACTGATACTGCAGGTATCGAGTGGCCTACTATATCCACCACTGATACTACAGGTATCGTATGACCTACTAAATCCACCACTGATACTGCAGGTACCGAGTGGCCTACTATATCAACCACTGATACTGCAGGTATCGTATGGCCTACTATATCCACCACTGATACTACAGGTATCGTATGGCCTACTATATCCACCACTGATACTGCAGTTATCGAGTGGCCTACTATATCCACCACTGATACTACAGGTATCGTATGACCTACTAAATCCACCACTGATACTGCAGGTATCGAGTAGCCTAATATATCAACCACTGATACTGCAGATGTATCGTATGGCCTACTATATCCACCACTGATACTACAGGTATCGTATGGCCTACTATATCCACCACTGATACTGCAGGTATCGTATGGCCTACTATATCTACAACTGATACTGCAGGTATCGAGTGGCCTACTATATCCACCACTGATACGGGAGGTATCGTGTGGTCAACTATATCAACCACTGGTACTGGAGGTATCGTGTGTTCTCCTATATCCACCACTGATACTGCAGGTACCGAGTGGCCTACTATATCAACCATTGATGGTGCTGGTGTCATGTTGTCTACTTTATCCACCACTGATACTGCAGGTATCGAGTGGCCTACTGTATCCACCACTGATACTGCAGGTATCGTGTGGTCTACTATATCCACCATTGATGGTACAGGTGCCATGTTGTCTACTTTATTCACCACTGATACTGCAGGTATCGAGTGGCCTACTTTATCCACGTCTGATACTGCAGGTATCGTATGGCCTACTATTTCCACCACTGATACTACAGGTATCGTATGGCCTACTATATCCACCACTGATACTGCAGTTATCGAGTGGCCTACTATATCCACCACTGATACTACAGGTATCGTATGACCTACTAAATCCACCACTGATACTGCAGGTATCGAGTAGCCTAATATATCAACCACTGATACTGCAGATGTATCGTATGGCCTACTATATCCACCACTGATACTACAGGTATCGTATGGCCTACTATATCCACCACTGATACTGCAGGTATCGTATGGCCTACTATATCTACAACTGATACTGCAGGTATCGAGTGGCCTACTATATCCACCACTGATACTGGAGGTATCGTGTGGTCAACTATATCAACCACTGGTACTGGAGGTATCGTGTGTTCTCCTATATCCACCACTGATACTGCAGGTACCGAGTGGCCTACTATATCAACCATTGATGGTGCTGGTGCCATGTTGTCTACTTTATCCACCACTGATACTGCAGGTATCGAGTGGCCTACTGTATCCACCACTGATACTGCAGGTATCGTGTGGTCTACTATATCCACCATTGATGGTACAGGTGCCATGTTGTCTACTTTATTCACCACTGATACTGCAGGTATCGAGTGGCCTACTTTATCCACGTCTGATACTGCAGGTATCGTATGGCCTACTATTTCCACCACTGATACTACAGGTATCGTATGGCCTACTATATCCACCACTGATACTGCAGGTATCGAGTGGCCTATTATATCCACCACTGATACTGGAGGTATCGTGTGGTCAACTATATCAACCACTGATACTGGAGGTATCGGGTGGTCTACTACATCCACCACTGATACTGTAGGTATCTTGTGGCCTACTATATCCACCACTGATACTGCAGGTATCGAGTGGCCTATTATATCCATCACTGATACTGCAGGTATCGTGTGGTATACTATATCCACCACTGATACTGCAGGTATCGTGTGGTCTACTATATCCACCACTGGTACTGCAGGTATCGTGTGGCCTATTATATCCACGGCTGATACTGCAGTTGCCATGTTGTCTACTTTATCCACCACTGATACTGCAGGTATCGAGTGGCCTATTATATCCATGACTGATACTGCAGTGTCCATGTTGTCTACTTTATCCACAACTGATACTGCAGGTATCGTGTGGTTTACTATATCCACCACTGATACTGCAGGTATCGAGTGGCCTATTATATCCACCAATGATACTGCAGGTGCCATGTTGTCTACTTTATCCACCACTGATACTGAAGGTGCCATGTTGTCTACTAAATTCACCACTGATACTGCAGGTATCGAGTGGCTTACTATATCCACCACTGATACTGCAGTTGCCATGTTGTCTACTATATCCACCACTGATACTGCAGGTATCGTGTGGCCTACTGTATCCACCACTTATACTACAGGTATCGTGTGGTCTACTATATCCACCATTGATGGTGCAGTTGCCATGTTGTCTACTTTATCCACCACTGATACTGCAGGTGTCGTATGGCCTACTATATCCACCACTGATACTGCAGGTATCGTGTGGTCTACTATATCCACCATTGATGGTGCAGGTGCCATGTTGTTTACTATATCCACCACTGATACTGCAGGTATCGTGTGGCCTACTGTATCCATCACTCATACTGCAGGTATCGTGTGGTCTACTATATCCACCATTGATGGAGCAGGTGCCATGTTGTCTACTTTATCCACCACTGATACTGCAGGTATCGTACGGCCTACTATATCCACCACTGATACTGAAGGTAACGTGTGGCCACTGATACTGCAGGTATCGTGTGGTCTACTATATCCACCATTGATGGTGCAGGTGCCATGTTGTCTACTTTATCCACCACTGATACTGCAGGTATCGTATGGCCTACTATATCAACCACTGATACTGCAGGTATCGTGTGGTCTACTATATCCACCATTGATGGTGCAGGTGACATGTTGTCTACTTTAACCACCACTGATACTGCAGGTATCGAGTGGCCTACTGCATCCACCACTGATACTGCAGGTATCGTGTGGTCTACTATATCCACCATTGATGGTGCAGGTGCCATGTTGTCTACTTTATCCACCACTGATACTGCAGGTATCGTATGGCCTACTATATCTACCACTGATACTGCAGGTATCGTGTGGTCTACTATATCCACCATTGATGGTACAGGTGCCATGTTGTCTACTTTATAGACCACTGATACTGCAGGTATCGAGTGGCCTACTGTATCCACCACTGATACTGCAGGTATCGTGTGGTCTACTATATCCACCATTGATGGTGCAGGTGCCATGTTGTCTACTATATCCACAACTGATACTGCAGGTATCATGTGGTCTACTATATCCACCATTGATGGTGCAGGTGCCATGTTGTCTACTATATCCACCACTGATACTGCAGGTATCGTGTGGCCTACTGTATCCATCACTGATACTGCAGGTATCGTGTGGACTACTATATCCACCATTGATGGTGCAGGTGCCATGTTGTCTACTTTATCCACCACTGATACTGCAGGTATCGTATGGCCTACTATATCCACCACTGATACTGCAGGTATCGTATGGCCTACTATATCCGCCACTGATACTGCAGATATCGTGTGGTCTACTATATCCACCATTGATGGTACAGGTGCCATTTTGTCTACTTTATCCACCACTGATACTGCAGGTATCGAGTGGCCTACTGTATCCACCACTGAAACTGCAGGTATCGTGTGGCCACTGATACTGCAGGTATCGTGTGGTCTACTATATCCACCATTGATGGTACAGGTGAAATGTTGTCTTCTTTATCCACCACTGATACTGCAGGTATCGAGTGGCCTACTATATCCACCACTGATACTGGAGGTATCGTATGACATACTATATCCACCACTGATACTGCAGTTATCGAGTGGTCTACTATATCCACCACTGATACTACAGGTATCGTATGACCTACTAAATCCACCACTGATACTGCAGGTATCGAGTGGCCTACTATATCAACCACTGATACTGCAGGTATCGTATGGCCTACTATATCCACCACTAATACTACAGGTATCGTATGGCCTACTTTATCCACCACTGATACTTTAGGTATCGTATGGCCTACTATATCCACCACTGATACTGCAGGTATCGAGTGGCCTACTATATCCACCACTGATACTGGAGGTATCGTGTTGTCAACTATATCAACCACTGATACTGGAGGTATCGTGTGGTCTACTATATCCACCATTGATACTGGAGGTATCGAATGGTCTACTATTTCCACCACTGATACTGCAGGTATCGAGTTGCCTACTATATCAAACATTGATGGTGCAGGTGCCATGTTGTCTACTTTATCCACCACTGATACTGCAGGTATCGTGTGGTCTACTATATCCACCACTGATACTGCAGGTATCGTGTGGCCTACTATATCCACCACTGATACTGCAGGTATCGAGTGGCCTACTATATCCACCACTGATACTGCAGGTATCGTGTGGTCTTCTATATTTTCCATTGATGGTGCAGGTGCCATGTTGTCTACTTTATCCACCACTGATACTGCAGGTATCGAGTGGCTTACGATATCCACCTCTGATACTGCAGGTATCGTGTGGTCTACTATATCCACCATTGATGGTACAGGTGCCATGTTGTCTACTTTATCCACCACTGATACTGCAGGTATCGAGTGGCCTACGATATCCACCACTGATACTCCAGGTATCGTGTGGTCTACTATATCCACCATTGATGGTACAGGTGCCATGTTGTCTACTATATCCACCACTGATACTGCAGGTATCGTATGGCCTACTATATCCACCATTGATGGTACAGGTGCCATGTTGTCTACTATATCCACCACTGATACTGCAGGTATCGAGTGGCCTACTATATCCACCACTGATACTGGAGGTATCGTGTGGTCAACTATATCAACCACTGGTACTGGAGGTATCGTGTGTTCTCCTATATCCACCACTGATACTGCAGGTACCGAGTGGCCTACTATATCAACCATTGATGGTGCTGGTGCCATGTTGTCTACTTTATCCACCACTGATACTGCAGGTATCGAGTGGCCTACTGTATCCACCACTGATACTGCAGGTATCGTGTGGTCTACTATATCCACCATTGATGGTACAGGTGCCATGTTGTCTACTTTATTCACCACTGATACTGCAGGTATCGTGTGGCCATTATATCCACGACTGATACTGCAGTTGCCATGTTGTCTACTTTATCCACCACTGATACTGCAGGTATCGTGTGGAATATTATATCCACCACTGATACTGCAGGTGCCATGTTGTCTACTTTATCCACCACTGATACTGCAGGTATCGAGTGGCCTATTATATCCATGACTGATACTGCAGTGTCCATGTTGTCTACTTTATCCACAACTGATACTGCAGGTATCGTGTGGTTTACTATATCCACCACTGATACTGCAGGTATCGAGTGGCCTATTATATCCACCAATGATACTGCAGGTGCCATGTTGTCTACTTTATCCACCACTGATACTGAAGGTGCCATGTTGTCTACTAAATTCACCACTGATACTGCAGGTATCGAGTGGCTTACTATATCCACCACTGATACTGCAGTTGCCATGTTGTCTACTATATCCACCACTGATACTGCAGGTATCGTGTGGCCTACTGTATCCACCACTTATACTACAGGTATCGTGTGGTCTACTATATCCACCATTGATGGTGCAGTTGCCATGTTGTCTACTTTATCCACCACTGATACTGCAGGTGTCGTATGGCCTACTATATCCACCACTGATACTGCAGGTATCGTGTGGTCTACTATATCCACCATTGATGGTGCAGGTGCCATGTTGTTTACTATATCCACCACTGATACTGGTATCGTGTGGCCTACTGTATCCATCACTCATACTGCAGGTATCGTGTGGTCTACTATATCCACCATTGATGGAGCAGGTAACGTGTGGCCACTGATACTGCAGGTATCGTGTGGTCTACTATATCCACCATTGATGGTGCAGGTGCCATGTTGTCTACTTTATCCACCACTGATACTGCAGGTATCGTATGGCCTACTATATCCACCACTGATACTGCAGGTATCGTGTGGTCTACTATATCCACCATTGATGGTGCAGGTGACATGTTGTCTACTTTAACAACCACTGATACTGCAGGTATCGAGTGGCCTACTGTATCCACCACTGATACTGCAGGTATCGTGTGGTCTACTATATCCACCATTGATGGTGCAGGTGCCATGTTGTCTACTTTATCCACCACTGATACTGCAGGTATCGTATGGCCTACTATATCTACCACTGATACTGCAGGTATCGTGTGGTCTACTATATCCACCATTGATGGTACAGGTGCCATGTTGTCTACTTTATAGACAACTGATACTGCAGGTATCGAGTGGCCTACTGTATCCACCACTGATACTGCAGGTATCGTGTGGTCTACTATATCCACCATTGATGGTGCAGGTGCCATGTTGTCTACTATATCCACAACTGATACTGCAGGTATCATGTGGTCTACTATATCCACCATTGATGGTGCAGGTGCCATGTTGTCTACTATATCCACCACTGATACTGCAGGTATCGTGTGGCCTACTGTATCCATCACTGATACTGCAGGTATCGTGTGGACTACTATATCCACCATTGATGGTGCAGGTGCCATGTTGTCTACTTTATCCACCACTGATACTGCAGGTATCGTATGGCCTACTATATCCACCACTGATACTGCAGGTATCGTATGGCCTACTATATCCGCCACTGATACTGCAGATATCGTGTGGTCTACTATATCCACCATTGATGGTACAGGTGCCATTCTGTCTACTTTATCCACCACTGATACTGCAGGTATCGAGTGGCCTACTGTATCCACCACTGAAACTGCAGGTATCGTGTGGCCACTGATACTGCAGGTATCGTGTGGTCTACTATATCCACCATTGATGGTACAGGTGAAATGTTGTCTACTTTATCCACCACTGATACTGCAGGTATCGAGTGGCCTACTATATCCACCACTGATACTGGAGGTATCGTATGACATACTATATCCACCACTGATACTGCAGTTATCGAGTGGTCTACTATATCCACCACTGATACTACAGGTATCGTATGACCTACTAAATCCACCACTGATACTGCAGGTATCGAGTGGCCTACTATATCAACCACTGATACTGCAGGTATCGTATGGCCTACTATATCCACCACTAATACTACAGGTATCGTATGGCCTACTTTATCCACCACTGATACTTTAGGTATCGTATGGCCTACTATATCCACCACTGATACTGCAGGTATCGAGTGGCCTACTATATCCACCACTGATACTGGAGGTATCGTGTTGTCAACTATATCAACCACTGATACTGGAGGTATCGTGTGGTCTACTATATCAACCATTGATACTGGAGGTATCGAATGGTCTACTATTTCCACCACTGATACTGCAGGTATCGAGTTGCCTACTATATCAAACATTGATGGTGCAGGTGCCATGTTGTCTACTTTATCCACCACTGATACTGCAGGTATCGTGTGGTCTACTATATCCACCACTGATACTGCAGGTATCGTGTGGCCTACTATATCCACCACTGATACTGCAGGTATCGAGTGGCCTACTATATCCATCACTGATACTGCAGGTATCGTGTGGTCTTCTATATTTTCCATTGATGTTGCAGGTGCCATGTTGTCTACTTTATCCACCACTGATACTGCAGGTATCGAGTGGCTTACGATATCCACCTCTGATACTGCAGGTATCGTGTGGTCTACTATATCCACCATTGATGGTACAGGTGCCATGTTGTCTACTTTATCCAAAACTGATACTGCAGGTATCGAGTGGCCTACGATATCCACCACTGATACTCCAGGTATCGTGTGGTCTACTATATCCACCATTGATGGTACAGGTGCCATGTTGTCTACTATATCCACCACTGATACTGCAGGTATCGTATGGCCTACTATATCCACCATTGATGGTACAGGTGCCATGTTGTCTACTATATCCACCACTGATACTGCAGGTATCGAGTGGCCTACTATATCCACCACTGATACTGGAGGTATCGTGTGGTCAACTATATCAACGACTGATACTGGAGGTATAGTGTGGTCTCCTATATCCACCACTGATACTGCAGGTATCGAGTGGCCTACTATATCAACCATTGATGGTGCAGGTGCCATGTTGTCTACTTTATCCACCACTGATACTGCAGGTATCTTGTGGTCTACTATATCCACCATTGATACTGCAGGTATCGTGTGGTCTACTATATCCACCACTGATACTACAGGTATCGTATGACCTACTAAATCCACCACTGATACTGGAGGTATCGTGTGGTCAACTGTATCAACCACTGATACTGGAGGTATCGTGTGTTCTCCTATATCCACCACTGATACTGCAGGTATCGAGTGGCCTACTATATCAACCATTGATGGTGCAGGTGCCATGTTGTCTACTTTATCCACCACTGATACTGCAGGTATCGAGTGGCCTACTGTATCCAGTAATGATACTGCAAGTATCGAGTGGCCTACTACAACCACCACTGATACTGTAGGTATCGTATGACCTACTTTATCCACCACTGATACTGCAGTTATCGAGTGGCCTACTATATCCACCACTGATAATACAGGTATCGTATGACCTACTAAATCCACCACTGATACTGCAGGTATCGAGTGGCCTACTATATCAACCACTGATACTGCAGGTATCGTATGGCCTACTATATCCACCACTGATACTGCAGGTATCGTATGGCCTACTTAATCCACCACTGATACTGCAGGTATCGAGTGGCCTACTATATCAACCACTGATACTGCAGGTATCGTATGGCCTACTATATCCACCACTGATACTGGAGGTATCGTGTGGTCAATTATATCAACCACTTTTACTGGAGGTATCGTGTGTTCTCCTATATCCACCACTGATACTGCAGGTATCGAGTGGCCTACTATATCAACCATTGATGGTGCAGGTGCCATGTTGTCTACTTTATCCAACACTGATACTGCAGGTATCGAGTGGCCTACTGTATCCAGTAATGATACTGCAGGTATCGTGTGGTCTACTATATCCACCATTGATGGTGCAGGTGCCATGTTGTCTACTTTATCCACCACTGATACTGCAGGTATCGTGTGGTCTACTTTATCAACCACTGATACTGCAGGTATCGTGTGGCCTACTATATCCACCACTGATACTGCAGGTATCGAGTGGCGTACTGTATCCACCACTGATACTGCAGGTATCGTGTGGTCTGCTATATCCACCACTGATACTGCAGGTATGGTGTGGCCTACTATATCCACCACTGATACTGCAGGTATCGAGTGGCCTACTGTATCCACCACTGATACTGCAGGTATCGTGTGGTCTACTATATCCACCATTGATGGTGCAGATGCCATGTTGTCTACTATATCCACCACTGATACTGCAGGTATCGTGTGGCCTACTGTATCCATCACTGATACTGCAGGTATCGTGTGGAGTATTATATCCACCATTGGTGGTGCATTTGCCATGTTGTCTACTTTATCCACCACTGATACTGCAGGTATCGTATGGCCTACTATATCCACCACTGATACTACAGGTAACGTGTGGCCACTGATACTGCAGGTATCGTGTGGTCTACTATATCCACCATTGATGGTACAGATGCCATGTTGTCTACTTTATCCACCTCTGATACTGCAGGTATCGAGTGGCCTAATATATCCACCACTGATACTGCAGGTATCGTGTGGTCTACTATATCCACCATTGATGGTGCAGGTGCCATGTTGTCTACTTTATCCACCACTGATACTGCAGGTATCGAGTGGCCTACTGTATCCACCACTGACACTGCAGGTATCGTGTGGTCTACTATATCCACCATTGATGGTGCAGGTGCCATGTTGTCTACTTTATCCACCACTGATACTGCAGGTATCGAGTGGTCTACTATATCCATCATTGATGGTACAGGTGCCATGTTGTCTACTTTATCCACCACTGATACTGCAGGTATCGAGTGGCCTACTGTATCCACCACTGATACTGCAGGTATCGTGTGGTCTACTATATCCACCACTGATACTGCATGTATCGTGTGGCCTATTATATCCACCACTGATACTGCAGGTATCGTGTGGAATACTATATCAACCATTGATGGTGCAGGTGCCATGTTGTCTACTGTGTCCACCACTGATACTGCAGGTATCGTGTGGTCTACTATATCCACCACTGATACTGTTGGTATCGTGTGGTCTACTATATCCACCACTGATACTGCAGGTATCGTGTGGCCACTGATACTGCAGGTATCGTGTGGTCTACTATATCCACCACTGATACTGCAGGTATCGTGTGGTCTACTATATCCACCACTGATACTGCAGGTATCGTGTGGCCACTGATACTGCAGGTATCGAGTGGCCTACTATATCCACCACTGTTACTGCAGGTATCGTATGACCTTCTATATCCACCACTGATACTGCAGTTATCGAGTGGTCTCCTATATCCACCACTGATGGTGCAGGTGCCATGTTGTCTACTTTATCCACCACTGATACTGCAGGTATCGTGTGGTCTACTATATCAACCATTGATGGTGCAGGTGCCATGTTGTCTACTTTATCCACCACTGATACTGCAGGTATCGTGTGGTCTACTATATCCACCATTGACGGTGCAGGTGCCATGTTGTCTACTTTATCCACCACTGATACTGCAGGTATCGTGTGGTCTACTATATCCATCATTGATGGTACAGGTGCCATGTTGTCTACTTTATCCACCACTGATACTGCAGGTATCGAGTGGCCTACTGTATCCACCACTGATACTGCAGGTATCGTGTGGTCTACTATATCCACCACTGATACTGCATGTATCGTGTGGCCTACTATATCCACCACTGATACTGCATGTATCGTGTGGCCTACTATATCCACCACTGATACTGCAGGTATCGTGTGGAATACTATATCAACCATTGATGGTGCAGGTGCCATGTTGTCTACTGTATCCACCACTGATACTGCAGGTATCGTGTGGTCTACTATATCCACCACTGATACTGCAGGTATCGTGTGGTCTACTATATCCACCACTGATACTGCAGGTATCGTGTGGTCTACTATATCCACCACTGATACTGCAGTTATCGAGTGGTCTCCTATATCCACCACTGATACTGCAGGTATCGAGTGGCCTACTATATCAACCATTGATGGTGCAGGTGCCATGTTGTCTACTGTATCCACCACTGATACTGCAGGTATCGTGTGGTCTACTATATCCACCACTGATACTGCAGGTATCGTGTGGCCACTGATACTGCAGGTATCGTGTGGTCTACTATATCCACCATTGATGGTACAGGTGCCATGTTGTATACTTTATCCACCACTGATACTGCAGGTATCGAGTGGCCTACTATATCCACCACTGTTACTGCAGGTATCGTATGACCTTCTATATCCACCACTGATACTGCAGTTATTGAGTGGTCTCCTATATCCACCACTGATACTGCAGGTATCGAGTGGCCTACTATATCAACCATTGATGGTGCAGGTGCCATGTTGTCTACTTTATCCACCACTGATACTGCAGGTATCGTGTGGTCTACTATATCCACCACTGATACTGCAGGTATCATGTGGCCACTGATACTGCAGGTATCGTGTGGCCACTGATACTGCAGGTATCGTGTGGTCTACTATATCCATCATTGATGGTACAGGTGCCATGTTGAATACTTTATCCACCACTGATACTGTAGGTATCGAGTGGCCTACTATATCCACCATTGATACTACATGTATCGTATGGCCTACTATATCCACCACTGATACTGCAGGTATCGAGTTGCCTACTATATCCACCACTGATACTGGAGGTATCGTGTGGTCAACTATATCAACCACTGATACTGGAGGTATCGTGTGTTCTCCTATATCCACCACTGATACTGCAGGTATCGAGTGGCCTACTATATCAACCATTGTTGGTGCAGGTGCCATGTTGTCTACTTTATCCACCACTGATACTGCAGGTATCGTGTGGTCTACTATATCCACCACTGATACTGCAGGTATCGTGTGGCCTACTATATCCACCACTGATACAGCTGGTATCGAGTGGCCTACTATATCCACCACTGATACTGCAGGTATCGTGTGGTCTTCTATATCCTCCATCCTCCCTTATAGAAGATGAAATACACTTTTTATTCAAATGTCCATTTTTTAAAGAATTAAGACTAAAATATTTCTCACATTTACCTTATCATGTTGATATTTCTTACCTGCAAAATATTTTACAATGTCAAAACTTAGAAATCATTTTATCATATTCATATTTCATAAGAGATGCACTTGCCTTACGCTCGAAGGTTTTATTATAAATTTAACTCAAAATGTAAACTTTATTTATTCTTCTCTCTGATGTTTGTCTATTTTTTGTATAAAATGTGTTTTTGTACGTGGGCCTAAGGCCTTTTACTGAAATAAACGAATTGAATTGATGGTGCAGGTGCAATGTTGTCTACTTTATCCACCACTGATACTGCAGGTATCGATTGGCCTTCGATATCCACCACTGATACTGCAGGTATCGTGTGGTCTACTATATCCACCATTGATGGTACAGGTGCCATGTTGTCTACTATATCCACCACTGATACTGCAGGTATCGTGTGGTCTACTATATCCACCATTGATGGTACAGGTGCCATGTTGTCTACTTTATCCACCACTGATACTGCAGGTATCGAGTGGCCTACGATATCCACCACTGATACTCCAGGTATCGTGTGGTCTACTATATCCACCATTGATGGTACAGGTGCCATGTTGTCTACTATATCCACCACTGATACTGCAGGTATCGAGTGGCCTACTATATCCACCACTGATACTGGAGGTATCGTGTGGTCAACTATATCAACGACTGATACTGGAGGTATCGTGTGGTCTCCTATATCCACCACTGATACTGCAGGTATCGAGTGGCCTACTTTATCAACCATTGATGGTGCAGGTGCCATGTTGTCTACTTTATCCACCACTGATACTGCAGGTATCGTGTGGTCTACTATATCCACCACTGATACTGCAGGTATCGTGTGGTCTACTATATCCACCATTGATGGTACAGGTGCCATGTTGTCCACTATATCCACCACTGATACTGCAGGTATCGTGTGGTCTACTATATCCACCATTGATGGTACAGGTGCCATGTTGTCTACTTTATCCACCACTGATACTGCAGGTATCGAGTGGCCTACTATATCCACCACTGATACTACAGGTATCGTATGACCTACTAAATCCACCACTGATACTGGAGGTATCGTGTGGTCAACTATATCAACGACTGATAATGGAGGTATAGTGTGGTCTCCTATATCCACCACTGATACTGCAGGTATCGAGTGGCCTACTATATCCACCATTGATGGTGCAGATGCCATGTTGTCTACTTTATCCACCACTGATACTGCAGGTATCGTGTGGTCTACTATATCAACCACTGATACTGCAGGTATCGTGTGGTCTACTATATCCACCACTGATACTGCAGGTATAGTGTGGCCTACTATATCCACCACTGATACTGCAGGTATCGAGTGGCCTACTATAATCACCACTGATACTGGAGGTATCGTGTTGTCTACTATATCCACCATTGATGGTGCAGGTGGCATGTTGTCTACTTTATCCACCACTGATACTGCATTTATCGAGTGGCCTACTATATCCACCACTGCTATTGCATTTATCGTGTGGTCTACTATATCCACCATTGATGCTGCAGGTGCCATGTTGTCTACTTTATCCATCACTTATACTACAGGTATCGTATGGCCAACTGTATCCACCACTGATACTGGAGGTATCGAATGGTCT
This sequence comes from Gibbula magus, assembly GCA_936450465.1. Classification (NCBI taxonomy): domain Eukaryota; kingdom Metazoa; phylum Mollusca; class Gastropoda; order Trochida; family Trochidae; genus Gibbula; species Gibbula magus. Next base: position 60,947,821 of record OW388293.1, on the reverse strand, counting down.
ACTATTTCCACCACTGATACTGCAGGTATCGTATGGCCTACTATATCCACCACTGATACTGCAGGTGCCATGTTGTCTCCTTTATCCACAACTGATACTGCAGGTATCGAGTGGCCTACTATATCCATCACTGATACTGGAGGTATCGTATGGTCAACTATATCAACCACTGATACTGTAGGTATCGTGTGGTCTACTATATCCACCACTGCTACTGCAGGTATCGTGTGGCCTACTATATCCACCACTGATACTGCAGGTATCGAGTGGCCTATTATATCCACCACTGATACTGCAGGTTCGTGTGGTCTACTATATCCACCATTGATGGTGCAGGTGCCATGTTGTCTACTTTATCCACCACTGATACTGGATGTATCGCGTGGTCAACTATATCAACCCCTGATACTGGAGGTATCGTATTGCCTACTATATCCACCACTGATACTACAGGTATCGTATGGCCTACTATATCCACCACTGATACTGCAGGTATCGTATGGCCTACTATATCCACCACTGATACTGGAGGTATCCTGTGGTCAACTATATCAACCACTGATACTGGAGGTATCGTGTGGTTTACTATATCCACCATTGATACTGGAGGTATCGAATGGTCTACTATTTCCACCACTGATACTGCAGGTATCGTATGGCCTACTATATCCACCACTGATACTGCAGGTATCGTATGGCCTACTATATCCACCACTGATACTGCAGGTATCGTATGGCCTACTATATCCACCACTGATACTGCAGTTATCGAGTGGCCTACTATATCCACCACTGATACTGCAGGTATCTAATTGCCTACTATATCCACCACTGATACTACAGGTATCGTATGGCCTACTATATCCACCACTGATACTGCAGGTATTGTATGGCCTACTATATCCACCACTGATACTACAGGTATCGAGTGGCCTACTATATCCACCACTGATACTGCAGGTATCGTGTGGCCTACTATATCCACCACTGATACTGGAGGTATCGTGTGGTCAACTTTATCAACCACTTATACTGGAGGTATCGTGTTGTCTACTATATCCACCACTGATACTGCAGTTGTCGTGTGGTCTACTATATCCACCACTGATACTGAAGGTATCGTGTGGCCTACTATATCCACCTCTGATACTACAGGTATCGTATGGCCTACTATATCCACCACTGATACTGCAGGTATCGTATGGCCTACTATATCCACCACTGATACTGCAGGTATCGTATGGCCTACTATATCCACCACTGGTACTGCAGGTATCGTGTGGTCTACTATATCCACCACTGATACTGGAGGTATCGTGTGGCCTACTATATCAACCACTGATACTATAGGTATAGTCTGGCCTACTATATCCACCACTGATACTGCAGGTATCGTATGGCCTACTATATCCACCACTGATACTACAGGTATCGTATGGTCTACTATACCCACCAATGATACTACAGGTATCGTATGGCCTACTATATCCACCACTGATACTGCAGGTATCGTGTGGCCTACTATATCCACCACTGATACTGGAGGTATCGTGTGTTCAACTATATCAACCACTAATACTGGAGGTATCGTGTGGTCTACTATATCCACCAATGATATTGCTGGCATCGAGTGGCCTACTATATCCACTACTGATACTGCAGTTATCGAGTGGCCTACTATATCCACCACTGATACTGGAGGTATCGTGTGTTCAACTATATCAACCACTAATACTGGAGGTATCGTGTGGTCTACTATATCCACCACTGATACTACAGGTATCGAGTGGCCTACTATATCCACCACTGATACTGCAGGTATCGTGTGGCCTACTATATCCACCACTGATACTGGAGGTATCGTGTGGTCAACTTTATCAACCACTTATACTGGAGGTATCGTGTTGTCTACTATATCCACCACTGATACTGCAGTTGTCGTGTGTTCTACTATATCCACCACTGATACTGAAGGTATCGTGTGGCCTACTATATCCACCTCTGATACTACAGGTATCGTATGGCCTACTATATCCACCACTGATACTGCAGGTATCGTATGGCCTACTATATCCACCACTGATACTGCAGGTATCGTATGGCCTACTATATCCACCACTGATACTACAGGTATCGAGTGGCCTACTATATCCACCACTGATACTGCAGGTATCGTGTGGCCTACTATATCCACCACTGATACTGGAGGTATCGTGTGTTCAACTATATCAACCACTAATACTGGAGGTATCGTGTGGTCTACTATATCCACCACTGGTACTGCAGGTATCGTGTGGTCTACTATATCCACCACTGATACTGGAGGTATCGTGTGGCCTACTATATCAACCACTGATACTATAGGTATAGTCTGGCCTACTATATCCACCACTGATACTGCAGGTATCGTATGGCCTACTATATCCACCACTGATACTACAGGTATCGTATGGTCTACTATACCCACCAATGATACTACAGGTATCGTATGGCCTACTATATCCACCACTGATACTGCAGGTATCGTGTGGCCTACTATATCCACCACTGATACTGGAGGTATCGTGTGTTCAACTATATCAACCACTAATACTGGAGGTATCGTGTGGTCTACTATATCCACCAATGATATTGCTGGCATCGAGTGGCCTACTATATCCACTACTGATACTGCAGTTATCGAGTGGCCTACTATATCCACCACTGATACTGGAGGTATCGTGTGTTCAACTATATCAACCACTAATACTGGAGGTATCGTGTGGTCTACTATATCCACCACTGATACTGCAGGTATCGTGTGGTCTACTATATCCACCACTGATACTGGAGGTATCGTGTGGCCTACTATATCAACCACTGATACTATAGGTATAGTCTGGCCTACTATATCCACCACTGATACTGCAGGTATCGTATGGCCTACTATATCCACCACTGATACTACAGGTATCGTATGGTCTACTATACCCACCAATGATACTACAGGTATCGTATGGCCTACTATATCCACCACTGATACTGCAGGTATCGTGTGGCCTACTATATCCACCACTGATACTGGAGGTATCGTGTGTTCAACTATATCAACCACTAATACTGGAGGTATCGTGTGGTCTACTATATCCACCAATGATATTGCTGGCATCGAGTGGCCTACTATATCCACTACTGATACTGCAGTTATCGAGTGGCCTACTATATCCACCACTGATACTACAGGTATCGTATAACCTACTAACTCCACCACTGATACTGCAGGTATCGAGTGGCCTACTATATCAACCACTGATACTGCAGGTATCGTATGACCTACTAAATCCACCACTGATACTGCAGGTATCGAGTTGCCTACTATATCAACCACTGATACTGGAGGTATCGAATGGTCTACTATTTCCACCACTGATACTGCAGGTATCGAATGGTCTACTATTTCCACCACTGATACTGCAGGTATCGTATGGCCTACTATATCCACCACTGATACTGCAGGTATCGTATGGCCTACTATATCCACCACTGATACTGCAGGTATCGTATGGCCTACTATATCCACCACTGATACTGCAGGTATCGAGTGGCCTACTATATCCACCACTGATACTGCAGGTATCGTGTGGTCAACTATATCCACCATTGATGGTGCAGGTGCCATGTTGTCTACTTTATCCACCACTGATACTGGAGGTATCGTGTGGTCTACTATATCCACCAGTGATACTGGAGGTATCGAATGGTCTACTATTTCCACCACTGATACTGCAGGTATCGTATGGCCTACTATATCCACCACTGATACTGCAGTTATCGAGTGGCCTACTATATCCACCACTGATACTGCAGGTATCGAGTTGCCTACTATATCAACCACTGATACTGGAGGTATCGAATGGTCTACTATTTCCACCACTGATACTGCAGGTATCGAATGGTCTACTATTTCCACCACTGATACTGCAGGTATCGTATGGCCTACTATATCCACCACTGATACTGCAGGTATCGTATGGCCTACTATTTCCACCACTGATACTGCAGGTATCGTATGGCCTACTATATCCACCACTGATACTGCAGGTATCGTATGGCCTACTATATCCACCACTGATACTGCAGGTATCGTGTGGTCAACTATATCCACCATAGATGGTGCAGGTGCCATGTTGTCTACTTTATCCACCACTGATACTGGAGGTATCGTGTGGTCAACTATATCAACCACTGATACTGGAGGTATCGTGTGGTCTACTATATCCACCACTGATACTGCAGGTATCGTGTGGCCTACTATTTCCACCACTGATACTGCAGGTATCGAGTGGCCTATTATATCCATCACTGATACTGCAGGTATCGTGTGGTCTACTATATCCACCATTGATGGTGCAGGTGCCATGTTGTCTACTTTATCCACCACTGATACTGCAGGTAACGAGTGGCCTACTATATCCACCACTGATACTGCAGGTATTTTTTTGCCTACTATATCCACCACTGATACTACAGGTATCGTATGGCCTACTATATCCACCACTGATACTGCAGGTATTGTATGGCCTACTATATCCACCACTGATACTACAGGTATCGAGTGGCCTACTATATCCACCATTGATACTGCAGGTATCGTGTGTCCTACTATATCCACCACTGATACTGGAGGTATCGTGTGGTCAACTTTATCAACCACTTATACTGGAGGTATCGTGTTGTCTACTATATCCACCACTGATACTGCAGGTATCGAGTGGCCTACTATATCAACCACTGATACTGCAGGTATCGTATGACCTACTAAATCCACCACTGATACTGCAGGTATCGAATGGTCTACTATTTCCACCACTGATACTGCAGGTATCGAATGGTCTACTATTTCCACCACTGATACTGCAGGTATCGTATGGCCTACTATATCCACCACTGATACTGCAGGTATCGTATGGCCTACTATATCCACCACTGATACTGCAGGTATCGTATGGCCTACTATATCCACCACTGATACTGCAGGTATCGTATGGCCTACTACATCCACCACTGATACTGCAGGTATCGAGTGGCCTACTATATCCACCAGTGATACTGGAGGTATCGAATGGTCTACTATTTCCACCACTGATACTGCAGGTATCGTATGGCCTACTATATCCACCACTGATACTGCAGTTATCGAGTGGCCTACTATATCCACCACTGATACTGGAGGTATCGTGTGGTCAACTATATCCACCATTGATGGTGCAGGTGCCATGTTGTCTACTTTATCCACCACTGATACTGGAGGTATCGTGTGGTCTACTATATCCACCAGTGATACTGGAGGTATCGAATGGTCTACTATTTCCACCACTGATACTGCAGGTATCGTATGGCCTACTATATCCACCACTGATACTGCAGTTATCGAGTGGCCTACTATATCCACCACTGATACTGGAGGTATCGTGTGGTCAACTATATCAACCACTGATACTGGAGGTATCGTGTGGTCTACTATATCCACCACTGATACTGCAGGTATCGTGTGGCCTACTATATCCACCACTGATACTGCAGGTATCGTGTGGTCTACTATATCCACCATTGATGGTGCAGGTGCCATGTTGTCTACTTTATCCACCACTGATACTGCAGGTAACGAGTGGCCTACTATATCCACCACTGATACTGCAGGTATCTTATTGACTACTATATCCACCACTGATACTACAGGTATCGTATGGCCTACTATATCCACCACTGATACTGCAGGTATTGTATGGCCTACTATATCCACCACTGATACTACAGGTATCGAGTGGCCTACTATATCCACCTCTGATACTGCAGGTATCGTGTGGCCTACTATATCCACCACTGATACTGGAGGTATCGTGTGGTCAACTTTATCAACCACTTATACTGGAGGTATCGTGTTGTCTACTATATCCACCACTGATACTGCAGGTGTCGTGTGGTCTACTATATCCACCACTGATACTGAAGGTATCGTGTGGCCTACTATATCCACCTCTGATACTACAGGTATCGTATGGCCTACTATATCCACCACTGATACTGCAGGTATCGTATGGCCTACTATATCCACCACTGATACTGCAGGTATCGTATGGCCTACTATATCCACCACTGATACTACAGGTATCGAGTGGCCTACTATATCCACCACTGATACTGCAGGTATCGTGTGGCCTACTATATCCACCACTGATACTGGAGGTATCGTGTGTTCAACTATATCAACAACTAATACTGGAGGTATCGTGTGGTCTACTATATCCACCACTGATACTGCAGGTATCGTGTGGTCTACTATATCCACCACTGATACTGGAGGTATCGTGTGGCCTACTATATCAACCACTGATACTATAGGTATAGTCTGGCCTACTATATCCACCACTGATACTGCAGGTATCGTATGGCCTACTATATCCACCACTGATACTACAGGTATCGTATGGCCTACTATACCCACCAATGATACTACAGGTATCGTATGGCCTACTATATCCACCACTGATACTACAGGTATCGTATGGCCTACTATATCCACCAATGATATTGCTGGTATCGAGTGGCCTACTATATCCACCACTGATACTGCAGTTATCGAGTGGCCTACTATATCCACCACTGATACTACAGGTATCGTATAACCTACTAACTCCACCACTGATACTGCAGGTATCGAGTGGCCTACTATATCAACCACTGATACTGCAGGTATCGTATGGCCTACTATATCCACCACTGATACTACAGGTATCGTATGACCTACTAAATCCACCACTGATACTGCAGGTATCGAGTTGCCTACTATATCAACCACTGATACTGCAGGTATCGTATGGCCTATTATATCCACCACAGATACTACAGGTATCGTGTGGCCTACTATATCCACCACTGATACTGCAGGTATCGTATGGCCTACTATATCCACCACTGATACTGCAGGTATCGAGTGGCCTACTGTATCCACCACTGATACTGAAGGTATCGTGTGGTCAACTATATCAACCACTGATACTGGAGGTATCGTGTGTTCTCCTATATCCACCACTGATACTGCAGGTATCGAGTGGCCTACTATATCAACCATTGATGGTGCAGGTGCCATGTTGTCTTCTATATCCACCATTGATGGTGCAGGTGCCATGTTGTCTACTTTATCCACCACTGATACTGCAGGTATCGTGTGGCCTACTATATCCATCACTGATACTGCAGGTATCGTGTGGCCACTGATACTGCAGGTATCGTGTGGTCTAATATATCCACCATTGATGGTACAGGTGCCATGGTGTCTACTTTATCCACCACTGATACTGCAGGTATCGTGTGGCCACTGATACTGCAGGTATCGTGTGGTCTACTATATCCACCACTGATACTGGAGGTATCGTGTGGCCTACTATATCCACCACTGATACTACAGGTATCGTATGGCCTACTATATCCACCACTGATACTGCAGGTATCGAGTGGCCTACTATATCCACCACTGATACTGCAGGTATCGGGTGGTCTACTATATCCAACATTGATGGTACAGGTGCCATTTTGTCTACTTTATCCACCACTGATACTGCAGGTATCGTGTGGCCCCCTATATCCACCACTGATACTGCAGGTATCGTATGACCTACTATATCCACCACTGATACTGCAGTTATCGAGTGGCCTACTATATCCACCACTGATACTGCAGATATAGAGTGGCCTACTATATCCACCACTGATACTGCAGGTATCGTGTGGCCAACTATATCCATCACTGATACTGCAGGTATCAAGTGGCCTACTATATCCACCACTGATACTGCAGGTATCGAGTGGCCTACTATATCCACCACTGATACTGAAGGTATCGACTGGTCTACTATATCCACCTCTGATACTGCAGGGATCGTGTGTCCTACTATATCCACCACTGATACTGCAGGTATCGTGTGGCCTACTATATCCACCACTGATACTGCAGGTATCGTGTGGTTTACTATATCCACCATTGATACTGGAGGTATCGAATGGTCTACTATTTCCACCACTGATACTGCAGGTATCGTATGGCCTACTATATCCACCACTGATACTGCAGGTATCGTATGGCCTACTATATCCACCACTGATACTGCAGGGATCGTGTGTCCTACTATATCCACCACTGATACTGCAGGTATCGAGTGGCCTACTATATCCGACACTGATACTGCAGGTATCGACTGGTCTACTATATCCACCTCTGATACTGCAGGGATCGAGTGGCCTACTATATCCACCACTGATACTGCAGGTATCGTGTGGTCTACTATATCCACCATTGATGGTGCAGGTGCCATGTTGTCTACTTTATCCAAAACTGATACTGCAGGTATCGAGTGGCCTACTGTATCCACCACTGATACTGCAGGTATCGTGTGGTCTACTATATCCACCATTGATGGAACAGATGCCATGTTGTCTACTTTATCCACCACTGATACTGCAGGTATCGAGTGGCCTACTGTATCCACCACTGATACTGCAGGTATAGTGTGGTCTACTATATCCACCATTGATGGTGCAGGTGCCATGTTGTCTACTTTATCCAAAACTGATACTGCAGGTATCGAGTGGCCTACTATATCCACCACTGATACTGCAGGTATCGTGTGGTCTACTATATCCACCACTGATACTGCAGGTATCGTGTGGCCTATTATATCCACCACTGATACTGCAGGTGCCATGTTGTCTACTTTATCCAACACTGATCCTGCAGGTATCGAGTGGCCTGCTATGTCCACCACTGATACTGAAGGTATCGTGTGGTCTACTATTTCCACCAGTGATACTGCAGGTATCGTGTGGCCACTGATACTGCAGGTATCGTGTGGTCTACTATATCAACCATTGATGGTACAGGTGCCATGTTGTCTATTTATCCACCACTGATACTGCAGGTATCGAGTGGCGTACTATATCCACCACTGATGCTGCAGGTATCGTATGACCTACTATATCCACCACTGATACTGCAGTTATCGAGTGGCCTTCTATATCCACCACTGATACTACAGGTATCGTATGACCCACTAAATCCACCACTGATACTGCAGGTATCGAGTGGCCTACTATATCAACCACTGATACTGCAGGTATCGTATGGCCTACTATATCCACCACTGATACTACAGGTATCGTATGGCCTACTATATCCACCACTGATACTGCAGGTATCGTATGGCCTACTATATCCACCACTGATACTGCAGGTATCGAGTGGCCTACTATATCCACCACTGATACTGGATGTATCGTGTGGTCAACTATATCAACGACTGATACTCGAGGTATAGTGTGGTCTCCTATATCCACCACTGATACTGCAGGTATCGAGTGGCCTACTATATCAACCATTGATGGTGCAGGTGCCATGTTGTCTACTTTATCCACCACTGATACTGCAGGTATCGTGTGGTCTACTATATCCACCACTGACACTGCAGGTATCGTGTGGCCACTGATACTGCAGGTATGGTGTGGTCTACTATATCCACCATTGATGGTACAGGTGCCATGTTGTTTACTTTATCCACCACTGATACCGCAGGTATCGAGTGGCCTACTATATCCACCACTGATACTGCAGGTATCGTATGACCTACTATATCCACCACTGATACTGCAGTTATCGAGTGGCCTACTATATCCACAACTGATACTACAGGTATCGTATGACCTACTAAATCCACCACTGATACTGCAGGTATCGAGTGGCCTACTATATCAACCACTGATACTGCAGGTATCGTATGGCCTACTATATCCACCACTGATACTGCAGGTATCGTATGGCCTACTATATCCAACAATGATACTGCAGGTATCGAGTGGCCTACTATATCCACCACTGATACTGGAGGTACCGTGTGGTCAACTATATCAACCACTGATACTGGAGGTATCGTGTGTTCTCCTTTATCCACCACTGATACTGCAGGTATCGAATGGCCTACTTTATCAAACATTGATGGTGCAGGTGCCATGTTGTCTACTTTATCCACCACTGATAATGCAGGTTTCGAGTGGCCTACTGTATCCACCACTGATACTTCAGGTATCGTGTGGTCTACTATATTCACCATTGATGGTGCAGGTGTCATGTTGTCTACTTTATCCACCACTGATACTGGAGGTATCGTGTGGTCTACTATATCCACCAGTGATACTGGAGGTATCGAATGGTCTACTATTTCCACCACTGATACTGCAGGTATCGTATGGCCTACTATATCCACCACTGATACTGCAGTTATCGAGTGGCCTACTATATCCACCACTGATACTGGAGGTATCGTGTGGTCAACTATATCAACCACTGATACTGGAGGTATCGTGTGGTCTACTATATCCACCACTGATACTGCAGGTATCGTGTGGCCTACTATATCCACCACTGATACTGCAGGTATCGTGTGGTCTACTATATCCACCATTGATGGTGCAGGTGCCATGTTGTCTACTTTATCCACCACTGATACTGCAGGTAACGAGTGGCCTACTATATCCACCACTGATACTGCAGGTATCTTATTGACTACTATATCCACCACTGATACTACAGGTATCGTATGGCCTACTATATCCACCACTGATACTGCAGGTATTGTATGGCCTACTATATCCACCACTGATACTACAGGTATCGAGTGGCCTACTATATCCACCTCTGATACTGCAGGTATCGTGTGGCCTACTATATCCACCACTGATACTGGAGGTATCGTGTGGTCAACTTTATCAACCACTTATACTGGAGGTATCGTGTTGTCTACTATATCCACCACTGATACTGCAGGTGTCGTGTGGTCTACTATATCCACCACTGATACTGAAGGTATCGTGTGGCCTACTATATCCACCTCTGATACTACAGGTATCGTATGGCCTACTATATCCACCACTGATACTGCAGGTATCGTATGGCCTACTATATCCACCACTGATACTGCAGGTATGGTATGGCCTACTATATCCACCACTGATACTACAGGTATCGAGTGGCCTACTATATCCACCACTGATACTGCAGGTATCGTGTGGCCTACTATATCCACCACTGATACTGGAGGTATCGTGTGTTCAACTATATCAACCACTAATACTGGAGGTATCGTGTGGTCTACTATATCCACCACTGATACTGCAGGTATCGTGTGGTCTACTATATCCACCACTGATACTGGAGGTATCGTGTGGCCTACTATATCAACCACTGATACTATAGGTATAGTCTGGCCTACTATATCCACCACTGATACTGCAGGTATCGTATGGCCTACTATATCCACCACTGATACTACAGGTATCGTATGGCCTACTATACCCACCAATGATACTACAGGTATCGTATGGCCTACTATATCCACCACTGATACTACAGGTATCGTATGGCCTACTATATCCACCAATGATATTGCTGGTATCGAGTGGCCTACTATATCCACCACTGATACTGCAGTTATCGAGTGGCCTACTATATCCACCACTGATACTACAGGTATCGTATAACCTACTAACTCCACCACTGATACTGCAGGTATCGAGTGGCCTACTATATCAACCACTGATACTGCAGGTATCGTATGGCCTACTATATCCACCACTGATACTACAGGTATCGTATGACCTACTAAATCCACCACTGATACTGCAGGTATCGAGTTGCCTACTATATCAACCACTGATACTGCAGGTATCGTATGGCCTATTATATCCACCACAGATACTACAGGTATCGTGTGGCCTACTATATCCACCACTGATACTGCAGGTATCGTATGGCCTACTATATCCACCACTGATACTGCAGGTATCGAGTGGCCTACTGTATCCACCACTGATACTGAAGGTATCGTGTGGTCAACTATATCAACCACTGATACTGGAGGTATCGTGTGTTCTCCTATATCCACCACTGATACTGCAGGTATCGAGTGGCCTACTATATCAACCATTGATGGTGCAGGTGCCATGTTGTCTTCTATATCCACCATTGATGGTGCAGGTGCCATGTTGTCTACTTTATCCACCACTGATACTGCAGGTATCGTGTGGCCTACTATATCCATCACTGATACTGCAGGTATCGTGTGGCCACTGATACTGCAGGTATCGTGTGGTCTAATATATCCACCATTGATGGTACAGGTGCCATGGTGTCTACTTTATCCACCACTGATACTGCAGGTATCGTGTGGCCACTGATACTGCAGGTATCGTGTGGTCTACTATATCCACCACTGATACTGGAGGTATCGTGTGGCCTACTATATCCACCACTGATACTACAGGTATCGTATGGCCTACTATATCCACCACTGATACTGCAGGTATCGAGTGGCCTACTATATCCACCACTGATACTGCAGGTATCGGGTGGTCTACTATATCCAACATTGATGGTACAGGTGCCATTTTGTCTACTTTATCCACCACTGATACTGCAGGTATCGTGTGGCCCCCTATATCCACCACTGATACTGCAGGTATCGTATGACCTACTATATCCACCACTGATACTGCAGTTATCGAGTGGCCTACTATATCCACCACTGATACTGCAGATATAGAGTGGCCTACTATATCCACCACTGATACTGCAGGTATCGTGTGGCCAACTATATCCATCACTGATACTGCAGGTATCAAGTGGCCTACTATATCCACCACTGATACTGCAGGTATCGAGTGGCCTACTATATCCACCACTGATACTGCAGGTATCGACTGGTCTACTATATCCACCTCTGATACTGCAGGGATCGTGTGTCCTACTATATCCACCACTGATACTGCAGGTATCGTGTGGCCTACTATATCCACCACTGATACTGCAGGTATCGTGTGGTTTACTATATCCACCATTGATACTGGAGGTATCGAATGGTCTACTATTTCCACCACTGATACTGCAGGTATCGTATGGCCTACTATATCCACCACTGATACTGCAGGTATCGTATGGCCTACTATATCCACCACTGATACTGCAGGGATCGTGTGTCCTACTATATCCACCACTGATACTGCAGGTATCGAGTGGCCTACTATATCCGACACTGATACTGCAGGTATCGACTGGTCTACTATATCCACCTCTGATACTGCAGGGATCGAGTGGCCTACTATATCCACCACTGATACTGCAGGTATCGTGTGGTCTACTATATCCACCATTGATGGTGCAGGTGCCATGTTGTCTACTTTATCCAAAACTGATACTGCAGGTATCGAGTGGCCTACTGTATCCACCACTGATACTGCAGGTATCGTGTGGTCTACTATATCCACCATTGATGGAACAGATGCCATGTTGTCTACTTTATCCACCACTGATACTGCAGGTATCGAGTGGCCTACTGTATCCACCACTGATACTGCAGGTATAGTGTGGTCTACTATATCCACCATTGATGGTGCAGGTGCCATGTTGTCTACTTTATCCAAAACTGACACTGCAGGTATCGAGTGGCCTACTATATCCACCACTGATACTGCAGGTATCGTGTGGTCTACTATATCCACCACTGATACTGCAGGTATCGTGTGGCCTATTATATCCACCACTGATACTGCAGGTGCCATGTTGTCTACTTTATCCAACACTGATCCTGCAGGTATCGAGTGGCCTGCTATGTCCACCACTGATACTGAAGGTATCGTGTGGTCTACTATTTCCACCAGTGATACTGCAGGTATCGTGTGGCCACTGATACTGCAGGTATCGTGTGGTCTACTATATCAACCATTGATGGTACAGGTGCCATGTTGTCTATTTATCCACCACTGATACTGCAGGTATCGAGTGGCGTACTATATCCACCACTGATGCTGCAGGTATCGTATGACCTACTATATCCACCACTGATACTGCAGTTATCGAGTGGCCTTCTATATCCACCACTGATACTACAGGTATCGTATGACCTACTAAATCCACCACTGATACTGCAGGTATCGAGTGGCCTACTATATCAACCACTGATACTGCAGGTATCGTATGGCCTACTATATCCACCACTGATACTACAGGTATCGTATGGCCTACTATATCCACCACTGATACTGCAGGTATCGTATGGCCTACTATATCCACCACTGATACTGCAGGTATCGAGTGGCCTACTATATCCACCACTGATACTGGATGTATCGTGTGGTCAACTATATCAACGACTGATACTCGAGGTATAGTGTGGTCTCCTATATCCACCACTGATACTGCAGGTATCGAGTGGCCTACTATATCAACCATTGATGGTGCAGGTGCCATGTTGTCTACTTTATCCACCACTGATACTGCAGGTATCGTGTGGTCTACTATATCCACCACTGACACTGCAGGTATCGTGTGGCCACTGATACTGCAGGTATGGTGTGGTCTACTATATCCACCATTGATGGTACAGGTGCCATGTTGTTTACTTTATCCACCACTGATACCGCAGGTATCGAGTGGCCTACTATATCCACCACTGATACTGCAGGTATCGTATGACCTACTATATCCACCACTGATACTGCAGTTATCGAGTGGCCTACTATATCCACAACTGATACTACAGGTATCGTATGACCTACTAAATCCACCACTGATACTGCAGGTATCGAGTGGCCTACTATATCAACCACTGATACTGCAGGTATCGTATGGCCTACTATATCCACCACTGATACTGCAGGTATCGTATGGCCTACTATATCCAACAATGATACTGCAGGTATCGAGTGGCCTACTATATCCACCACTGATACTGGAGGTACCGTGTGGTCAACTATATCAACCACTGATACTGGAGGTATCGTGTGTTCTCCTTTATCCACCACTGATACTGCAGGTATCGAATGGCCTACTATATCAAACATTGATGGTGCAGGTGCCATGTTGTCTACTTTATCCACCACTGATAATGCAGGTTTCGAGTGGCCTACTATATCCACCACTGATACTGCAGGTATCGTGTGGTCTACTATATTCACCATTGATGGTGCAGGTGTCATGTTGTCTACTTTATCCACCACTGATACTGCAGGTATCGTATGGCCTACTATATCCACCACTGATACTGCAGGTATCGTGTGGTCTACTATTTCCACCATTGATGGTACAGGTGCCATGTTGTCTACTTTATCCACCACTGATACTGCAGGTATCGAGTGGCCTACTGTATCCACCACTGATACTGCAGGTATCGTGTGGTCTACTATATCCACAATTGATGGTGCAGGTGCCATGTTGTCTACTATATCCACCACTGATACTGCAGGTATCGTGTGGCCTACTGTATCCATCACTGATACTGCAGGTATCGTGTGGACTACTTTATCCACCATTGATGGTGCAGGTGCCATGTTGTCTACTTTATCCACCACTGATACTGCAGGTATCGTATGGCCTACTATATCCAACACTGATACTGCAGGTAACGTGTGGCCACTGATACTGCAGGTATCGTGTGGTCTACTATATCCACCATTGATGGTACAGGTGCCATGTTGTCTACTTTATCCACAACTGATACTGCAGGTATCGAGTGGCCTACTATATCCACCACTGATACTGCAGGTATCGTGTGGTCTACTATATCCACCATTGATGGTGCAGGTGCCATGTTGTCTACTTTATCCACCAGTGATACTGCAGGTATCGAGTGGCCTACTGTATCCACCACTGATACTGCAGGTATCGTGTGGTCTACTATATTCACCATTGATGGTGCAGGTGCCATGTTGTCTACTTTATCCACCACTGATACTGCAGGTATCGTATGGCCTACTATATCCACCACTGATACTGGAGGTATCGTGTGTTCTCCTTTATCCACCACTGATACTGCAGGTATCGAGTGGCCTACTATATCAAACAGTGATGGTGCAGGTGCCATGTTGTCTACTTTATCCACCACTGATAATGCAGGTATCGAGTGGCCTACTGTATCCACCACTGATACTGCAGGTATCGTGTGGTCTACTATATCCACCATTGATGGTGCAGGTGCCATGTTGTCTACTTGATCCACCACTGATACTGCAGGTATCGTATGGCCTACTATATCCACCACTGATACTGCAGGTATCGTGTGGTCTACTATATCCACCATTGATGGTGCAGGTGCCATGTTGTCTACTTTATCCACCACTGATACTGCAGGTATCGTATGGCCTATTATATCCACCACTGATACTGCAGGTATCGTGTGGTCTACTATATCCACCATTGATGGTACAGGTGCCATGCTGTCTACTTTATCCACCACTGATACTGCAGGTATCGAGTGGCCTACTATATCCACCACTGATACTGCAGGTATCGTATGACCTACTATATCCACCACTGATACTGCAGTTATCGAGTGGTCTACTATATCCACCACTGATACTACAGGTATCGTATGGCCTACTATATCCACCACTGATACTACAGGTATCGTATGGCCTACTAAATCCACCACTGATACTGCAGGTATCGAGTGGCCTACTATATCAACCACTGATACTGCAGGTATCGTATGGCCTACTGTATCCACCACTGATACTGGGGGTATCGTGTGTTCTCCTTTATCCACCACTGATACTGCAGGTATCGAGTGGCCTACTATATCAAACATTGATGGTGCAGGTGCCATGTTGTCTACTTTATCCACCACTGATAATGCAGGTATCGAGTGGCCTACTGTATCCACCACTGATACTGCAGGTACCGTGTGGTCTACTATATCCACCATTGATGGTGCAGGTGCCATGTTGTCTACTTGATCCACCACTGATACTGCAGGTATCGTATGGCCTACTATATCCACCACTGATACTGCAGGTATCGTGTGGTCTACTCTTTCCACCATTGATGGTACAGGTGCCATGTTGTCTACTTTATCCACCACTGATACTGCAGGTATCGAGTGGCCTACTGTATCCACCACTGATACTGCAGGTATCGTGTGGTCTACTATATCCACCATTGATGGTGCAGGTGCAATGTTGTCTACTATATCCACAACTGATACTGCAGGTATCATGTGGTCTACTATATCCACCATTGATGGTGCAGGTGCCATGTTGTCTACTATATCCACCACTGATACTGCAGGTATCGTGTGGCCTACTGTATCCATCACTCATACTGCAGGTATCGTGTGGACTACTATATCCACCATTGATGGTGCAGGTGCCATGTTGTCTACTTTATCCACCACTGATACTTCAGGTATCGTATGGCCTACTATATCCACCACTGATACTGCAGGTAACGTGTGGCCACTGATACTGCAGGTATCGTGTGGTCTACTATATCCACCATTGATGGTACAGGTGCCATGTTGTCTACTTTATCCACCACTGATACTGCAGGTATCGAGTGGCCTACTATATCAACCACTGATACTGGAGGTATCGTGTGTTCTCCTATATCCACCACTGATACTGCAGGTATCGAGTTGCCTACTATATCAACCATTGATGGTGCAGGTGCCATGTTGTCTACTTTATCCACCACTGATACTGCAGGTATCGTGTGGTCTACTATATCCACCACTGATACTGCAGGTATCGTGTGGCCTACTATATCCACCACTGATACTGCAGGTATCGAGTGGCCTACTATATCCACCACTGATACTGCAGGTATCGTGTGGTCTTCTATATCCTCCATTGATGGTGCAGGTGCCATGTTGTCTACTTTATCCACCACTGTTACTGCAGGTATCGAGTGGCCTACGATATCCACCTCTGATACTGCAGGTATCGTGTGGTCTACTATATCCACCATTGATGGTACAGATGCCATGTTGTCTCCTATATCCACCACTGACACTGCAGGTATCGAGTGGCCTACGATATCCACCACTGATACTGGAGGTATCGTGTGGTCAACTATATCAACGACTGATACTGGAGGTATCGTGTGGTCTACTATATCCACAAGTGATACTGCAGGTCTCGTGTGGTCTACTATATCCACCACTGATACTGCAGGTATCGAGTGGCCTACTACAACCAGCACTGATACTGCAAGTGTCGTGTGGTCTACTATATCCACCACTGATACTGCAGGTATCGAGTGGCCTACTACAACCACCACTGATACTGCAGGTATCGTATGACCTACTATATCCACCACTGATACTGCAGTTATCGAGTGGCCTACTATATCCACCACTGATACTACAGGTATCGTCTGACCTACTAAATCCACCACTGATACTGCAGGTATCGAGTGGCCTACTATATCAACCACTGATACTGCAGGTATCGTATGGCCTACTATATCCACCACTGATACTGCAGGTATCGTATGGCCTACTTTATCCACCACTGATACTGCAGGTATCGAGTGGCCTACTATATCCACCACTGATACTGGAGGTATCGCGTGGTCAACTATATCAACCACTGATACTGGAGGTATCGTCTGTTCTCCTATATCCACCACTGATACTGCAGGTATCGAGTGGCCTACTATATCAACCATTGATGGTGCAGGTGCCATGTTGTCTACTTTATCCACCACTGATACTGCAGGTATCGATTGGCCTACTGTATCCACTAATGATACTGCAGGTATCGTGTGGTCTACTATATCCACCATTGATGGTGCAGGTGCCATGTTGTCTACTTTATCCACCACTGATACTGCAGGTATCGTATGGCCTACTATATCCACCACTGATACTGCAGGTATCGTGTGGTCTACTATATCCACCACTGATACTGCAGGTATCGTGTGGCCTACTATATCCACCACTGATACTGCAGGTATCGAGTGGCCTACTGTATCCACCACTGATACTGCAGGTATCGTGTGGTCTACTATATCCAACACTGATACTGAATGTATCGTGTGGCCTACTATATCCACCACTGATACTGCAGGTATCGAGTGGCCTACTGTATCCACCACTGATACTGCAGGTATCGAGTGGCCTACTGTATCCACCACTGATACTGCAGGTATCGTGTGGTCTACTTTATCCACCATTGATGGTGCAGGTGCCATGTTGTCAACTATATCCACCACTGATACTGCAGGTATCGTGTGGCCTACTGTATCCATCACTGATACTGCAGGTATCGTGTGGAGTATTATATCCACCATTGGTGGTGCATTTGCCATGTTGTCTACTTTATCCACCACTGATACTGCAGGTATCGTATGGCCTACTATATCCACCACTGATACTACAGGTAACGTGTGGCCACTGATACTGCAGGTATCGTGTGGTCTACTATATCCACCATTGATGGTACAGGTGCCATGTTGTCTACTTTATCCACCACTTATACTGCAGGTATCGAGTGGCCTACTATATCCACCACTGATACTGCAGGTATCGTGTGGTCTACTATATCCACCATTGATGGTGCAGGTGCCATGTTGTCTACTTTATCCACCACTGATACTGCAGGTATCGAGTGGCCTACTGTATCCACCACTGATACTGCAGGTATCGTGTGGTCTACTATATCCATCATTGATGGTACAGGTGCCATGTTGTCTACTTTATCCACCAATGATACTGCAGGTATCGTATGGCCTACTATATCCACCACTGATACTACAGGTAACGTGTGGCCACAGATACTGCAGGTATCGTATGGCCTACTATATCCACCACTGATACTGCAGGTATCGAGTGGCCTACTATATCCACCACTGATACTGGAGGTATCGTGTGGTCAACTATATCAACCACTGATACTGGAGGTATCGTGTGTTCTCCTATATTCTCCATTGATGGTGCAGGTGCCATGTTGTCTACTTTATCCACCACTGATACTGCAGGTATCGAGTGGCCTACGATATCCACCACTGATACTGCAGGTATCGTGTGGTCTACTATATCCACCATTGATGGTACAGGTGCCATGTTGTCTACTTTATCCACCACTGATACTGCAGGTATCGAGTGGCCTACGATATCCACCATTGATACTGCAGGTATCGTGTGGTCTACTATATCCACCATTGATGGTACAGGTGCCATGTTGTCTACTATATCCACCACTGATACTGCAGGTATCGTGTGGTCTACTATATCCACCATTGATGGTACAGGTGCCATGTTGTCTACTTTATCCACCACTGATACTGCAGGTATCGAGTGGCCTACGATAACCACCACTGATACTGCAGGTATCGTGTGGTCTACTATATCCACCATTGATGGTACAGGTGCCATGTTGTCTACTATATCCACCACTGATACTGCAGGTATCGTGTGGTCTACTATATCCACCACTGATGGTACAGGTGCCATGTTGTCTACTTTATCCACCACTGATACTGCAGGTATCGAGTGGCCTACTATATCCACCACTGATACTGGAGGTATCGTGTGGTCAACTATATCAACGACTGATACTGGAGGTATAGTGTGGTCTCCTATATCCACCACTGATACTGCAGGTATCGCGTGGCCTACTATATCAACCATTGATGGTGCAGGTGCCATGTTGTCTACTTTATCCACCACTGATACTGCAGGTATCGTGTGGTCTACTATATCCACCACTGAAACTGCAGGTATCGTGTGGTCTACTATATCCATCACTGATACTGCAGGTATCGTGTGGCCACTGATACTGCAGGTATCGTGTGGTCTACTATATCCACCATTGATGGTACAGGTGCCATGTTGTATACTTTATCCACCACTGATACTGCAGGTATCGAGTGGCCTACTATATCCACCACTGATACTACAGGTATCGTATGACCTACTAAATCCACCACTGATACTGCAGGTATCGAGTGGCCTACTATAACAACCACTGATACTGCAGGTATCGTATGGCCTACTATTTCCACCACTGATACAACAGGTATCGTATGGCCTACTATATCCACCAATGATACTGCAGGTATCGTATGGCCTACTATATCCACCACTGAAACTGCAGGTATCGAGTGGCCTACTATATCCACCACTGATACTGGAGGTATCATGTGGTCAAATATATCAACCACTGATACTGGAGGTATCGTGTGTTCTCCTATATCCACAACTGATACTGCAGGTATCGAGTGGTCTACTATATCAACCATTGATGGTGCAGGTGCCATGTTGTCTACTTTATCCACCACTGATACTGCAGGTATCGTGTGGTCTACTATATCCACCACTGATACTGCAGGTATCGTGTGGCCTACTATATCCACCACTGATACTGCAGGTATCGAGTGGCCTACTATATCCACCACTGATACTGCAGGTATCGTGTGGTCTTCTATATCCTCCATTGATGGTGCAGGTGCCATGTTGTCTACTTTATCCACCACTGATACTGCAGGTATCGAGTGGCCTACGATATCCACCACTGATACTGCAGGTATCGTGTGGTCTACTATATCCACCATTGATGGTACAGGTGCCATGTTGTCTACTATATCCACCACTGATACTGCAGGTATCGTGTGGTCTACTATATCCACCATTGATGGTACAGGTGCTATGTTGTCTACTTTATCCACCACTGATACTGCAGGTATCGAGTGGCCTACGATATCCACCACTGATACTCCAGGTATCGTGTGGTCTACTATATCCACCATTGATGGTACAGGTGCCATGTTGTCTACTATATCCACCACTGATACTGCAGGTATCGAGTGGCCTACTATATCCACCACTGATACTGGAGGTATCGTGTGGTCAACTATATCAACGACTGATACTGGAGGTATCGTGTGGTCTCCTATATCCACCACTGATACTGCAGGTATTGAGTGGCCTACTATATCAACCATTGATGGTGGAGGTGCCATGTTGTCTACTTTATCCACCACTGATACTTCAGGTATCGTGTGGTCTACTATATCCACCACTGATACTGCAGGTATCGTGTGGTCTACTTTATCCACCACTGATACTGCAGGTATCGTGTGGTCTACTATATCCACCATTGTTGGTACAGTTACCATGTTGTCTACTATATCCACCACTGATACTGCAGGTATCGATTGGTCTACTATATCCACAATTGATGTTACAGGTGCCATGCTGTCTACTTTATCCACCACTGATACTGCAGGTATCGAGTGGCCTACTATATCCACCACTGATACTACAGGTATCGTATGACCTACTAAATCCACCACTGATACTGGAGGTATAGTGTGGTCTCCTATATCCACCACTGATACTGCAGGTATTGAGTGGCCTACTATATCAACCATTGATGGTGGAGGTGCCATGTTGTCTACTTTATCCACCACTGATACTTCAGGTATCGTGTGGTCTACTATATCCACCACTGATACTGCAGGTATCGTGTGGTCTACTTTATCCACCACTGATACTGCAGGTATCGTGTGGTCTACTATATCCACCATTGATGGTACAGTTACCATGTTGTCTACTATATCAACCACTGATACTGCAGGTATCGATTGGTCTACTATATCCACCATTGATGTTACAGGTGCCATGCTGTCTACTTTATCCACCACTGATACTGCAGGTATCGAGTGGCCTACTATATCCACCACTGATACTACAGGTATCGTATGACCTACTAAATCCACCACTGATACTGGAGGTATAGTGTGGTCTCCTATATCCACCACAGATACTGCAGGTATCGTGTGGTCTACTATATCCACCATTGATGGTACAGTTACCATGTTGTCTACTATATCCACCACTGATACTGCAGGTATAGTGTGGTCTACTATATCCACCATTGATGATGCAGGTGCCATGTTGTCTACTTTATCCACCACTGATACTGGAGGTATAGTGTGGTCTCCTATATCCACCACTGATACTGCAGGTATTGAGTGGCCTACTATATCAACCATTGATGGTGGAGGTGCCATGTTGTCTACTTTATCCACCACTGATACTTCAGGTATCGTGTGGTCTACTATATCCACCACTGATACTGCAGGTATCGTGTGGTCTACTTTATCCACCACTGATACTGCAGGTATCGTGTGGTCTACTATATCCACCATTGATGGTACAGTTACCATGTTGTCTACTATATCCACCACTGATACTGCAGGTATCGATTGGTCTACTATATCCACCATTGATGTTACAGGTGCCATGCTGTCTACTTTATCCACCACTGATACTGCAGGTATCGAGTGGCCTACTATATCCACCACTGATACTACAGGTATCGTATGACCTACTAAATCCACCACTGATACTGGAGGTATAGTGTGGTCTCCTATATCCACCACAGATACTGCAGGTATCGTGTGGTCTACTATATCCACCATTGATGGTACAGTTACAATGTTGTCTACTATATCCACCACTGATACTGCAGGTATAGTGTGGTCTACTATATCCACCATTGATGATGCAGGTGCCATGTTGTCTACTTTATCCACCACTGATACTGCAGGTATCGTGTGGTCTACTATATCAACCACTGATACTGCAGGTATCGTGTGGTCTACTATATCCACCACTGATACTGCAGGTATCGTGTGGCCTACTATATCCACCACTGATACTGCAGGTATCGAGTGGCCTACTATATCCACCACTGATACTGGAGGTATCGTGTTGTCTACTATATCCACCATTGATGGTGCAGGTGCCATGTTGTCTACTTTATCCACCACTGATACTGCAGGTATCGAGTGGCCTACTATATCCACCACTGATACTGCAGGTATCGTGTGGTCTACTATATCCACCATTGATGGTGCAGGTGCCATGTTGTCTACTTTATCCATCACTGATACTACAGGTATCGTATGGCCTACTATATCCACCACTGATACTGCAGGTATCGTATGGCCTACTATATCCACCACTGATACTGGAGGTATCCTGTGGTCAACTATATCAACCACTGATACTGGAGGTATCGTGTGGTCTACTATATCCACCATTGATACTGGAGGTATCGAATGGTCTACTATTTCCACCACTGATACTGCAGGTATCGTATAGCCTACTATATCCACCACTGATACTGCAGGTGCCATGTTGTCTACTTTATCCACAACTGATACTGCAGGTATCGAGTGGCCTACTTTATCCACCACTGATACTACAGGTATCGTATGGCCTACTATATCCACCACTGATACTGCAGGTATCGTATGACCTACTATATCCACCACTGATACTGCAGGTGCCATGTTGTCTACTTTATCCACAACTGATACTGCAGGTATCGAGTGGCCTACTATATCCACCACTGATACTACAGGTATCGTATGGCCTACTATATCCACCACTGATACTGCAGGTATCGTATGGCCTACTATATCCACCACTGATACTGCAGGTATCGAGTGGCCTACTATATCCACCACTGATACTTGAGGTATCGTGTGGTCAACTATATCAACCACTGATACTGGAGGTATCGTGTGGTCTACTATATCCACCACTGATCCTGCAGGTATCGTGTGGTCTACTATATCCACCACTGATACTGCAGGTATCGGGTGGCCTACTATATCCACCACTGATACTGCAAGTATCGAGTGGCCTATTATATCCACCACTGATACTGCAGATTCGTGTGGTCCACTATATCCACCATTGATGGTGCAGGTGCCATGTTGTCTACGTTATCCACCACTGATACTGGAGGTATCGCGTGGTCAACTATATCAACCCCTGATACTGGAGGTATCGTATTGCCTACTATATCCACCACTGATACTACAGGTATCGTATGGCCTACTATATCCACCACTGATACTGCAGGTATCGTATGGCCTACTATATCCACCACTGATACTGGAGGTATCCTGTGGTCAACTATATCAACCACTGATACTGGAGGTATCGTGTGGTCTACTATATCC
The DNA here is from genome assembly GCA_936450465.1 of Gibbula magus. Classification (NCBI taxonomy): domain Eukaryota; kingdom Metazoa; phylum Mollusca; class Gastropoda; order Trochida; family Trochidae; genus Gibbula; species Gibbula magus. Next base: position 60,922,986 of record OW388293.1, on the reverse strand, counting down.
ACCATTGATACTGGAGGTATCGTGTGGTCTACTATATCCACCATTGATACTGGAGGTATCGTATGGCCTACTATATCCACCACTGATACTGCAGGTATCGTATGGCCTACTATATCCACCACTGATACTGCAGGTATCGTATCGCCTACTATATCCACCACTGATACTGCAGGTATCGAGTGGCCTACTATATCCACCACTGATACTGGAGGTATCGAGTGGCCTACTATATCCACCACTGATACTGGAGGTATCGTGTGGTCAACTATATCCACCACTGATACTGGAGGTATCGTGTGGTCAACTATATCAACCACTGATACTGGAGGTATCGTGTGGTCTACTATATCCACCACTGATACTGTAGGTATCGTGTGGCCTATTATATCCATCACTTATACTGCAGGTATCGTGTGGTCTACTATATCCACCATTGATGGTGCAGGTGCCATGTTGTCTACTTTATCCACCACTGATACTGGAGGTATCGTGTGGTCTACTATATCCACCATTGATACTGGAGGTATCGAATGGTCTACTATTTCCACCACTGATGCTGCAGGTATCGTATGGCCTACTATATCCACCACTGATACTGCAGGTGCCATGTTGTCTACTTTATCCACAACTGATACTGCAGATATCGAGTGGCCTACTATATCCAGCACTGATACTGCAGGTATCGTATGGCCTACTATATCCACCACTGATACTACAGGTATCGTATGGCCTACTATATCCACCACTGATACTACAGGTATCGTATGGCCTACTATATCCACCACTGATACTGCAGGTATCGAGTGGCCTACTATATCCACCACTGATACTGGAGGTATCGTGTGGTCAACTATATCAACCATTGATACTGAAGGTATCGTGTGGTCTACTATATCCACCACTGATACTGCAGGTATCGTGTGGTCTACTATATCCACCACTGATACTGCACGTATCGTCTGGCCTACTATATCCAACACTGATACTGCAGGTATCGAGTGGTCTACTATATCCACCATTGATGGTGCAGGTGCCATGTTGTCTACTTTATCCACCACTGATACTGCAGGTATCGAGTGGCCTACTATATCCACCACTGATACTGCCGGTATATTATTGCCTACTATATCCACCACTGATACTACAGGTATCGTATGGCCTACTATATCCACCACTGATACTGCAGGTATCGTATGGCCTACTATATCCACCACTGATACTAAAGGTATCGAGTGGCCTACTATATCCACCACTGATACTGCAGGTATCGTGTTACCTACTATATCCACCACTGATACTGGAGGTATCGTGTGGTCCAACCACTAATACTGGAGGTATCGTGTTATCTACTATATCCACCACTGATACTGCAGGTATCGTGTGGTCAACTATATCAACCCCTGATACTGGAGGTATCGTGTGGTCTACTATAACCACAACTGATACTGCAGTTATCGTATGGAATACTATATCCACCACTGATACTGGAGGTATCGTGTGGCCTACTATATCCACCACTGATACTACAGGTATCGTATGGCCTACTATATCCACCACTGATACTGCAGGTATCGTATGGCCTACTATATCCACCACTGATAATGCAGGTATCGTATGGCCTACTATATCCACCACTGATACTGGAGGTATCGTGTGGTCAACTATGTCAACCACTAATACTGGAGGTATCGTGTGGTCTACTATATCCACCACTGATACTGCAGGTATCGTGTGGTCTACTATATCAACCACTAATACTGGAGGTATCGTGTGGTCTACTATATCCACCACTGATACTGCAGGTATCGTGTGGTCTACTATATCCACCACTGATACTGGAGGTATCGTGTGGCCTACTATATCCACCACTGATAATGGAGGTATCGTCTGGCCTACTATATCCACCACTGATACTGCAGGTATCGTATGGCCTACTATATCCACCACTGATACTACAGGTATCGTATGGCCTACTATATCCACCACTGATACTCCAGGTATCGTATGGCCTACCATATCCATCACTGATACTGCAGGGATCGTGTGGCCTACTATATCCACCACTGATACTGCAGTTATCGAGTGGCCTGCTATATCCACCACTGATACTACAGGTATTGTATGACCTACTTAATCCACCACTGATACTGCAGGTATCGAGTGGCCTACTATATCAACCACTGATACTGCAGGTATCGTATGGCCTACTATATCAACCACTGATACTAGAGGTATCGTGTGGTCTACTATATCCACCATTGATGGTGCAGGTACCATGTTGTCTACTATATCAACCACTGATACTGCAGGTATCGTATGGCCTACTATATCCACCACTGATACTACAGGTATCGTGTGGCCTACTATATCCACCACTGATACTGCAGGTATCCAGTGGCCTACTATATCCATCACTGATACTGGAGGTATCGTGTTGTCTACTATATCCACCATTGATGGTGCAGGTGCCATGTTGTATACTTTATCCATCACTGATACTACAGGTATCGTGTGGTCTACTATATCCACCATTGATGGTGCAGGTGCCATGTTGTCTACTATATCCATCACTGATACTACAGGTATCGTATGGCTTCTAAATCCACCACTGATACTGCAGGTATCGAGTGGCCTACTATATCCACCACTGATACTGGAGGTATCGTGTGGTCAACTATATCAACCCCTGATACTGGAGGTATCGTGTGGTCTACTATAACCACAACTGATAATGCAGTTATCGTATGGCCTACTATATCCACCACTGATACTGGAGGTATCGTGTGGCCTACTATATCCACCACTGATACTACAGGTATCGTATGGCCTACTATATCCACCACTGATACTGCAGGTATCGTATGGCCTACTATATCCACCACTGATAATGCAGGTATCGTATGGCCTACTATATCCAACACTGATACTGGAGGTATCGTGTGGTCAACTATGTCAACCACTAATACTGGAGGTATCGTGTGGTCTACTATATCCACCACTGATACTGCAGGTATCGTGTGGTCTACTATATCCAACATTGATACTGGAGGTATCGTGTGGTCAACTATATCAACCACTAATACTGGAGGTATCGTGTGGTCTACTATATCCACCACTGATACTGCAGGTATCGTGTGGTCTACTATATCCACCACTGATACTGGAGGTATCGTGTGGCCTACTATATCCACCACTGATACTGGAGGTATCGTCTGGCCTACTATATCCACCACTGATACTGCAGGTATCGTATGGCCTACTATATCCACCACTGATATTACAGGTATCGTATGGCCTACTATATCCACCACTGATACTCCAGGTATCGTATGGCCTACTATATCCACCACTGATACTACAGGTATCGTATGGCCTACTATATCCACCACTGATACTGCAGTTATCGAGTGGCCTACTATATCCACCACTGATACTACAGGTATTGTACGACCTACTTAATCAACCACTGATACTGCAGGTATCGAGTGGCCTACTATATCAACCACTGATACTGCAGATATCGTATGGCCTACTATATCCACCACTGATACTACAGGTATCGTATGACCTAATAAATCCACCACTGATACTGCAGGTATCGAGTTGCCTACTATATCAACCACTGATACTGCAGGTATCGTATGGCCTACAATATCCACCACTGATACTGCAGGTATCGTATGGCCTACTATATCCACCACTGATACTGCAGGTATCGAGTGGCCTACTATATCCACCACTGATACTGGAGGTATCGTGTGGTCAACTATATCAACCACTGATACTGGCGGTATCGTGTGTTCTCCTATATCCACCACTGATACTGCAGGTATCGAGTGGCCTACTATATCAGCCATTGATGGTGCAGGTGCCATGTTGTCTACTTTATCCACCACTGATACTGCAGGTATCGAGTGGCCTACTATATCCACCATTGATACTGCAGGTATCGTGTGGTCAACTATATCAACCACTGATACTGGCGGAATCGTGTGTTCTCCTATATCCACCACTGATACTGCAGGTATCGAGTGGCCTACTATATCAGCCATTGATGGTGCAGGTGCCATGTTGTCTACTTTATCCACCACTGATACTGCAGGTATCGAGTGGCCTACTATATCCACCATTGATACTGCAGGTATCGTGTGGTCTACTATATCCACCATTGATACTGCAGGTGCCATGTTGTCTACTTTATCCACCACTGATACTGCAGGTATCGAGTGGCCTACTATATCCACCACTGATACTCGAGGTATCGTGTGGTCAACTATATCAACCACTGATACTGGCGGTATCGTGTGTTCTCCTATATCCACCACTGATACTGCAGGTATCGAGTGGCCTACTATATCAGCCATTGATGGTGCAGGTGCCATGTTGTCTACTTTATCCACCACTGATACTGCAGGTATCGAGTGGCCTACTATATCCACCATTGATACTGCAGGTATCGTGTGGTCTACTATATCCACCACTGATACTGGAGGTATCGTGTGGCCTACTATATCCACCACTGATACTGGAGGTATCGTCTGGCCTACTATATCCACCACTGATACTGCAGGTATCGTATGGCCTACTATATCCACCACTGATACTACAGGTATCGTATGGCCTACTATATCCACCACTGATACTCCAGGTATCGTATGGCCTACTATATCCACCACTGATACTACAGGTATCGTATGGCCTACTATATCCACCACTGATACTGCAGTTATCGAGTGGCCTACTATATCCACCACTGATACTACAGGTATTGTACGACCTACTTAATCAACCACTGATACTGCAGGTATCGAGTGGCCTACTATATCAACCACTGATACTGCAGATATCGTATGGCCTACTATATCCACCACTGATACTACAGGTATCGTATGACCTAATAAATCCACCACTGATACTGCAGGTATCGAGTTGCCTACTATATCAACCACTGATACTGCAGGTATCGTATGGCCTACAATATCCACCACTGATACTGCAGGTATCGTATGGCCTACTACATCCACCACTGATACTGCAGGTATCGAGTGGCCTACTATATCCACCACTGATACTGGAGGTATCGTGTGGTCAACTATATCAACCACTGATACTGGCGGTATCGTGTGTTCTCCTATATCCACCACTGATACTGCAGGTATCGAGTGGCCTACTATATCAGCCATTGATGGTGCAGGTGCCATGTCGTCTACTTTATCCACCACTGATACTGCAGGTATCGAGTGGCCTACTATATCCACCATTGATACTGCAGGTATCGTGTGGTCAACTATATCAACCACTGATACTGGCGGAATCGTGTGTTCTCCTATATCCACCACTGATACTGCAGGTATCGAGTGGCCTACTATATCAGCCATTGATGGTGCAGGTGCCATGTTGTCTACTTTATCCACCACTGATACTGCAGGTATCGAGTGGCCTACTATATCCACCATTGATACTGCAGGTATCGTGTGGTCTACTATATCCACCATTGATACTGCAGGTGCCATGTTGTCTACTTTATCCACCACTGATACTGCAGGTATCGAGTGGCCTACTATATCCACCACTGATACTCGAGGTATCGTGTGGTCAACTATATCAACCACTGATACTGGCGGTATCGTGTGTTCTCCTATATCCACCACTGATACTGCAGGTATCGAGTGGCCTACTATATCAGCCATTGATGGTGCAGGTGCCATGTTGTCTACTTTATCCACCACTGATTCTGCAGGTATCGAGTGGCCTACTATATCCACCATTGATACTGCAGGTATCGTGTGGTCTACTATATCCACCACTGATACTGCAGGTATCGACTGGCCTACTATATCCACCACTGATACTGCAGGAATCGTATGGCCTACTATATCCACCACTGATACTACAGGTATCGTATGGCCTACTATATCCACCACTGATACTGCAGGTATCGTATGGCCTACTATATCCACCACTGATACTACAGGTATCGAGTGGCCTACTATATCCACCACTGATACTGCAGGTATCGTGTGGCCTACTATATCCACCACTGATACTGGAGGTATCTTGTGGTCAACTATATCAACCACTTATACTGGAGGCATCGTGTTGTCTACTATATCCACCACTGATACTACAGGTATTGTATGACCTACTTAATCCACCACTGATACTGCAGGTATCGAGTGGCCTACTATATCAACCACTGATACTGCAGGTATCGTATGGCCTACTATATCAACCACTGATACTAGAGGTATCGTGTGGTCTACTATATCCACCATTGATGGTGCAGGTGCCATGTTGTCTACTATATCAACCACTGATACTGCAGGTATCGTATGGCCTACTATATCCACCACTGATACTACAGGTATCGTGTGGCCTACTATATCCACCACTGATACTGCAGGTATCCAGTGGCCTACTTTAACCACCACTGATACTGGAGGTATCGTGTTGTCTACTATATCCACCATTGATGGTGCAGGTGCCATGTTGTATACTTTATCCATCACTGATACTACAGGTATCGTGTGGTCTACTATATCCACCATTGATGGTGCAGGTGCCATGTTGTCTACTATATCCATCACTGATACTACAGGTATCGTATGGCTTCTATATCCAACACTGATACTGCAGGTATCGAGTGGCCTACAATATCCACCACTGATACTGGAGGTATCGTGTGGTCTACTATAACCACAACTGATAATGCAGTTATCGTATGGCCTACTATATCCATCACTGATACTGGAGGTATCGTGTGGCCTACTATATCCACCACTGATACTACAGGTATCGTATAGCCTACTATATCCACCACTGATACTGCAGGTATCGTATGGCCTACTATATCCACCACTGATAATGCAGGTATCGTATGGCCTACTATATCCAACACTGATACTGAAGGTATCGTGTGGTCAACTATGTCAACCACTGATACTGGAGGTATCGTGTGGTCTACTATATCCACCACTGATACTGCAGGTATCGTGTGGTCTACTATATCCAACATTGATACTGGAGGTATCGTGTGGTCAACTATATCAACCACTAATACTGGAGGTATCGTGTGGTCTACTATATCCACCACTGATACTGCAGGTATCGTGTGGTCTACTATATCCACCACTGATACTGGAGGTATCGTGTGGCCTACTATATCCACCACTGATACTGGAGGTATCGTCTGGCCTACTATATCCACCACTGATACTGCAGGTATCGTATGGCCTACTATATCCACCAATGATACTACAGGTATCGTATGGCCTACTATATCCACCACTGATACTCCAGGTATCGTATGGCCTACTATATCCACCACTGATACTACAGGTATCGTATGGCCTACTATATCCACCACTGATACTGCAGGTATCGAGTGGCCTACTATATCAACCACTGATACTGCAGGTATCGTATGGCCTACTATATCCACCACTGATACTACAGGTATCTTATGACCTAATAAATCCACCACTGATACTGCAGGTATCGAGTTGCCTACTATATCAACCACTGATACTGCAGGTATCGTATGGCCTACTATATCCATCACTGATACTGGCTTTATCGTGTGTTCTCCTATATCCACCACTGATACTGCAGGTATCGAGTGGCCTACTATATCAGCCATTGATGGTGCAGGTGCCATGTTGTCTACTTTATCCACCACTGATACTGCAGGTATCGAGTGGCCTACTATATCCACCATTGATACTGCAGGTATCGTGTGGTCAACTATATCAACAACTGATACTGGCGGAATCGTGTGTTCTCCTATATCCACCACTGATACTGCAGGTATCGAGTGGCCTACTATATCAGCCATTGATGGTGCAGGTGCCATGTTGTCTACTTTATCCACCACTGATACTGCAGGTATCGAGTGGCCTACTATATCCACCATTGATACTGCAGGTATCGTGTGGTCTACTATATCCACCATTGATACTGCAGGTGCCATGTTGTCTACTTTATCCACCACTGATACTGCAGGTATCGAGTGGCCTACTATATCCACCACTGATACTGGAGGTATCGTGTGGTCAACTATATCAACCACTGATACTGGCGGTATCGTGTGTTCTCCTATATCCACCACTGATACTGCAGGTATCGAGTGGCCTACTATATCAGCCATTGATGGTGCAGGTGCCATGTTGTCTACTTTATCCACCACTGATACTGCAGGTATCGAGTGGCCTACTATATCCACCATTGATACTGCAGGTATCGTGAGGTCTACTATATCCACCACTGATACTGCAGGTATCGACTGGCCTACTATATCCACCACTGATACTGCAGGAATCGTATGGCCTACTATATCCACCACTGATACTACAGGTATCGTATGGCCTACTATATCCACCACTGATACTGCAGGTATCGTATGGCCTACTATATCCACCACTGATACTACAGGTATCGAGTGGCCTACTATATCCACCACTGATACTGCAGGTATCGTGTGGCCTACTATATCTACCACTGATACTGGAGGTATCTTGTGGTCAACTATATCAACCACTTATACTGGAGGTATCGTGTTGTCTACTATATCCACCACTGATACTGCAGGTATCGTGTTGTCTACTATATCCACCACTGATACTGGAGGTATCGTGTGGCCTACTATATCCACCACTGATACTGCAGGTATCGTATGGCCTACTATATCCACCACTGATACTGCAGGTATCGTATGGCCTACTATATCCACCACTGATACTGGAGGTATCGTGTGGTCAACTATGTCAACCACTAATACTGGAGGTATCGTGTGGTCTACTATATCCACCACTGATACTGTAGGTATCGTGTGGTCTACTATATCCACCACTGATACTGGAGGTATCGTCTGGCCTACTATATCCACCACTGATACTGCAGGTATCGTATGGCCTACTATATCCACCACTGATACTACAGGTATCGTATGGCCTACTATATCCACCACTGATACTACAGGTATCGTATGGCCTACTATATCCACCACTGATACTGCAGGTATCGTATGGCCTACTATATCCACCACTGATACTGCAGGTATCGTGTGGTCTACTATATTCACCACTGATACTGCAGGTATCGAGTGGCCTACTATTTCCACCACTGATACTTCAGGTATCGAGTGGCCTACTATATCCACCACTGATACTGCAGGTATCGAGTTGCCTACTATATCCACCACTGATACTGCAGGTATCGTGTGGCCTACTATATCCACCATTGATACTGCAGGTATCGTGAGGTCTACTATATCCACCACTGATACTGCAGGTATCGACTGGCCTACTATATCCACCACTGATACTGCAGGAATCGTATGGCCTACTATATCCACCACTGATACTACAGGTATCGTATGGCCTACTATATCCACCACTGATACTGCAGGTATCGTATGGCCTACTATATCCACCACTGATACTACAGGTATCGAGTGGCCTACTATATCCACCACTGATACTGCAGGTATCGTGTGGCCTACTATATCTACCACTGATACTGGAGGTATCTTGTGGTCAACTATATCAACCACTTATACTGGAGGTATCGTGTTGTCTACTATATCCACCACTGATACTGCAGGTATCGTGTTGTCTACTATATCCACCACTGATACTGGAGGTATCGTGTGGCCTACTATATCCACCACTGATACTGCAGGTATCGTATGGCCTACTATATCCACCACTGATACTGCAGGTATCGTATGGCCTACTATATCCATCACTGATACTGGAGGTATCGTGTGGTCAACTATGTCAACCACTAATACTGGAGGTATCGTGTGGTCTACTATATCCACCACTGATACTGTAGGTATCGTGTGGTCTACTATATCCACCACTGATACTGGAGGTATCGTCTGGCCTACTATATCCACCACTGATACTGCAGGTATCGTATGGCCTACTATATCCACCACTGATACTACAGGTATCGTATGGCCTACTATATCCACCACTGATACTACAGGTATCGTATGGCCTACTATATCCACCACTGATACTGCAGGTATCGTATGGCCTACTATATCCACCACTGATACTGCAGGTATCGTGTGGTCTACTATATTCACCACTGATACTGCAGGTATCGAGTGGCCTACTATTTCCACCACTGATACTTCAGGTATCGAGTGGCCTACTATATCCTACACTGATACTGCAGGTATCGAGTTGCCTACTATATCCACCACTGATACTGCAGGTATCGTGTGGCCTACTATATCCACCACTGATACTGCAGGTATCGTGTGGCCTACTATATCCACCACTGATACTGCAGGTATCGTTTGGTCTACTATATCCACCATTGATGGTACAGGTGCCATGTTGTCTACTTTATCCACCACTGATACTGGAGGTATCGTGTGGTCAACTATATCAACCACTGATACTAGAGGTATCGTGTGGTCTACTATATCCACCATTGATGGTGCAGGTGCCATGTTGTCTACTTTATCCACCACTGATACTGCAGATATCGTGTGGTCTACTATATCCACCACTGATACTGCAGGTTTCGTGTGGCCTACTATATCCACTACTGATACTGCAGGTATCTTGTGGCCTACTATATCCACCACTGATACTGCAGGTATCGAGTGGCCTTCTATATCCACCACTGATACTGGAGGTATCGTGTTGTCTACTATATCCACCATTGATGTTGCAGGTGCCATGTTGTCTACTTTATCCACCACTGATACTGCAGGTATCGAGTGGCCTACTATATCCACCACTGATACTGCAGGTATCGTGTGGTCTACTATATCCACCATTGATGGTGCAGGTGCCATGTTGTCTATTTTATCCATCACTGATACTACAGGTATCGTATGGCCTACTATATCCACCACTGATACTGCAGGTATCGTATGGCTTCTATATCCACCACTGATACTGCAGGTATCGAGTGGCCTACTATATCAACCACTGATACTGGAGGTATCGTGTTGTCTACTATATCCAAAATTGATACTGCAGTTATCGTATGGCCTACTATATCCACCACTGATACTGCAGGTATCGTGTGGTCTACTATATCCACCACTGATACTGCAGGTATCGTGTGGTCTACTATATCCAACATTGATACTGGAGGTATCGTGTGGTCAACTATATCAACCACTAATACTGGAGGTATCGTGTGGTCTACTATATCCACCACTGATACTGCAGGTATCGTGTGGTCTACTATATCCACCACTGATACTGGAGGTATCGTGTGGCCTACTATATCCACCACTGATACTGGAGGTATCGTCTGGCCTACTATATCCACCACTGATACTGCAGTAATCGTATGGCCTACTATATCCACCACTGATACTACAGGTATCGTATGGCCTACTATATCCACCACTGATACTCCAGGTATCGTATGGCCTACTATATCCACCACTGATACTACAGGTATCGTATGGCCTACTATATCCACCACTGATACTGCAGTTATCGAGTGGCCTACTATATCCACCACTGATACTACAGGTATTGTACGACCTACTTAATCCACCACTGATACTGCAGGTATCGAGTGGCCTACTATATCAACCACTGATACTGCAGGTATCGTATGGCCTACTATATCCACCACTGATACTACAGGTATCGAATGACCTAATAAATCCACCACTGATACTGCAGGTATCGAGTTGCCTACTATATCAACCACTGATACTGCAGGTATCGTATGGCCTACTATATCCACCACTGATACTGCAGGTATCGTATGGCCTACTATATCCACCACTGATACTGCAGGTATCGAGTGGCCTACTATATCCACCACTGATACTGGAGGTATCGTGTGGTCAATTATATCAACCACTGATACTGGCGGAATCGTGTGTTCTCCTATATCCACCACTGATACTGCAGGTATCGAGTGGCCTACTATATCAGCCATTGATGGTGCAGGTGCCATGTTGTCTTCTTTATCCACCACTGATACTGCAGGTATCGAATGGCCTACTATATCCACCATTGATACTGCAGGTATGGTGTGGTCAACTATATCAACTACTGATACTGGCGGTATCGTGTGTTCTCCTATATCCACCACTGATACTGCAGGCATCGAGTGGCCTACTATATCAGCCATTGATGGTGCAGGTGCCATGTTGTCTACTTTATCCACCACTGATACTGCAGGTATCGAGTGGCCTACTATATCCACCATTGATACTGCAGGTATCGTGTGGTCAACTATATCAACCACTGATACTGGCGGTATCGTGTGTTCTCCTATATCCACCACTGATACTGCAGGCATCGAGTGGCCTACTATATCAGCCATTGATGGTGCAGGTGCCATGTTGTCTACTTTATCCACCACTGATACTGCAGGTATCGAGTGGCCTACTATATCCACCATTGATACTGCAGGTATCGTGTGGTCTACTATATCCACCATTGATACTGCAGGTGCCATATTGTCTACTTTATCCACCACTGATACTGCAGGTATCGAGTGGCCTACTATATCCAACACTGATACTGGAGGTATCGTGTGGTCAACTATATCAACCACTGATACTGGCGGTATCGTGTGTTCTCCTATATCCACCACTGATACTGCAGGTATCGAGTGGCCTACTATATCAGCCATTGATGGTGCAGGTGCCATGTTGTCTACTTTATCCACCACTGATACTGCAGGTATCGAGTGGCCTACTATATCCACCATTGATACTGCAGGTATCGTGTGGTCTACTATATCCACCACTGATACTGAAGGTATCGACTGGCCTACTATATCCACCACTGATACTGCAGGTATCGTGTGACCTACTATATCCACCACTGATACTACAGGTATCGAGTGGCCTACTATATCCACCACTGATACTGCAGGTATCGTGTGGCCTACTATATCCACCACTGATACTGGAGGTATCTTGTGGTCAACTATATCAACCACTTATACTGGAGGTATCGTGTTGTCTACTATATCCACCACTGATACTGGAGGTATCGTGTGGCCTACTATATCCACCACTGATACTGCAGGTATCGTGTGGCCTACTATATCCACCACTGATACTGCAGGTATCGTATGGCCTACTATATCCACCACTGATACTACAGGTATCGTATTGCCTACTATATCCACCACTGATACTGCAGGTATCGTATGGCCTACTATATCCACCACTGATACTGCAGGTATCGTGTGGTCTACTATATCCACCACTGATAATGCAGGTTTCGAGTGGCCTACTATTTCCACCACTGATACTGCAGGTATCGAGTGGCCTACTATATCCACCACTGATACTGCAGGTATCGAGTTGCCTACTATATCCACCACTGATACTGCAGGTATCGTGTGGCCTACTATATCCACCACTGATACTGCAGGTATCGTGTGGCCTACTATATCCACCACTGATACTGCAGGCATCGTGTGGTCTACTATATCCACCATTGATGGTACAGGTGCCATGTTGTCTACTTTATCCACCACTGATAATGGAGGTATCGTGTGGTCAACTATATCAACCACTGATACTAGAGGTATCGTGTGGTCTACTATATCCACCATTGATGGTGCAGGTGCCATGTTGTCTACTTTATCCACCACTGATACTGCAGATATCGTGTGGTCTACTATATCCACCATTGATACTGCAGGTTTCGTGTGGCCTACTATATCCACCACTGATACTGCAGGTATCTTGTGGCCTACTATATCCACCACTGATACTGCAGGTATCGAGTGGCCTTCTATATCCACCACTGATACTGGAGGTATCGTGTTGTCTACTATATCCACCATTGATGGTGCAGGTGCCATGTTGTCTACTTTATCCACCACTGATACTGCAGGCATCGAGTGGCCTACTATATCCACCACTGATACTGCAGGTATCGTGTGGTCTACTATATCCACCATTGATGGTGCAGGTGCCATGTTGTCTACTTTATCCATCACTGATACTACAGGTATCGTATGGCCTACTATATCCACCACTGATACTGCAGGTATCGTATGGCTTCTATATCCACCACTGATACTGCAGGTATCGAGTGGCCTACTATATCAACCACTGATACTGCAGGTATCGTATGGCCTACTATATCAACCATTGATGGTGCTGGTGCCATGTTGTCTACTTTATCCACCACTGATACTGCAGGTATCGAGTGGCCTACTGTATCCACCACTGATACTGCAGGTATCGTGTGGTCTACTATATCCACCATTGATGGTACAGGTGCCATGTTGTCTACTTTATCCACCACTGATACTGGAGGTATCGTGTTGTCTACTATATCCAAAATTGATACTGCAGTTATCGTATGGCCTACTATATCCACCACTGATACTGGAGGTATCGTGTGGCCTACTATATCCACCACTGATACTACAGGTATCGTATGGCCTACTATATCCACCAGTGATACTGCAGGTATCGTATGGCCTACTATATCCACCCCTGATACTGCAGGTATCGTATGGCCTACTATATCCACAACTGATACTGAAGGTATCGTGTGGTCAACTATGTCAACCACTAATACTGGAGGTATCGTGTGGTCTACTATATCCACCACTGATACTGCAGGTATCGTGTGGTCTACTATATCCACCACTGATACTGGAGGTATCGTCTGGCCTACTATATCCACCACTGATACTGCAGGTATCGTATGGCCTACTATATCAACCACTGATACTACAGGTATCGTATGGCCTACTATATCCACCACTGATACTACAGGTATCGTATGGCCTACTATATCCACCACTGATACTGCAGGTATCGTATGGCCTACTATATCCACAACTGATACTGCAGGTATCGAGTGGCCTACTATATCCACCACTGATACTGGAGGTATCGTGTGGTCAACTATATCAACCACTGATTCTGGAGGTATCAAGTGGTCTACTATATCCACCAATGATACTGCAGGTATCGTGCTGTCTACTATATCCACCACTGATACTGCAGGTATCGTGTGGTCTACTATATCCACCACTGATACTGCAGGTGCAGGTATCGTGTGGTCTACTATATCCACCACTGATACTGCAGATATCGTGTGGTCTACTATATCCACCATTGATACTACAGGTATCGTATGGCCTACTATATCCACCACTGATACTGCAGGTATCGTATGGCCTACTATATCCACAACTGATACTGCAGGTATCGAGTGGCCTACTATATCCACCACTGATACTGGAGGTATCGTGTGGTCAACTATATCAACCACTGATTCTGGAGGTATCAAGTGGTCTACTATATCCACCAATGATACTGCAGGTATCGTGCTGTCTACTATATCCACCACTGATACTGCAGGTATCGTGTGGTCTACTATATCCACCACTGATACTGCAGGTATCGTGTGGTCTACTATATCCACCACTGATACTGCAGATATCGTGTGGTCTACTATATCCACCATTGATGGTGAAGGTGCCATGTTGTCTACTTTATCCACCACTGATAGTGCAGGTATCAAGTTGCCTACTATATCCACCACTGATACTGCAGGTATCGTATGGCCTACTATATCCACCACTGATACTATAGGTATCGTATGGCCTACTATATCCACCACTGATACTGCAGGTATCGTATGGCTTCTATATCCACCACTGATACTGCAGGTATCGAGTGGCCTACTATATCAACCACTGATACTGGAGGTATCGTGTGGTCAACTATATCAACCCCTGATACTGGAGGTATCGTGTTGTCTACTATATCCAAAATTGATACTGCAGTTATCGTATGGCCTACTATATCCACCACTGATACTGCAGGTATCGTATGGCCTACTATATCCACCACTGATACTGGAGGTATCGTGTTGTCTACTATATCCACCACTGATACTGGAGGTATCGTGTGGCCTACTATATCCACCACTGATACTACAGGTATCGTATGGCCTACTATATCCACCAGTGATACTGCAGGTATCGTATGGCCTACTATATCCACCACTGATACTGCAGGTATCGTATGGCGTACTATATCCACCACTTATACTGGAGGTATCGTGTGGTCAACTATGTCAACCACTAATACTGGAGGTATCGTGTGGTCTACTATATCCACCACTGATACTGCAGGTATCGTGTGGTCTACTATATCCACCACTGATACTGGAGGTATCGTCTGGCCTACTATATCCACCACTGATACTGCAGGTATCGAGTGGCCTACTATGTCCACCACTGATACTACAGGTATCGTATGGCCTACTATATCCACCACTGATACTACAGGTATCGTATGGCCTACTATATCCACCACTGATACTGCAGGTATCGTATGGCCTACTATATCCACCACTGATACTGCAGGTATCGAGTGGCCTACTATATCCACCACTGATACTGGAGGTATCGTGTGGTCAACTATATCAACCACTGATTCTGGAGGTATCGTGTGGTCTACTATATCCACCAATGATACTGCAGGTATCGTGCTGTCTACTATATCCACCACTGATACTGCAGGTATCGTGTGGCCTACTATATCCACCACTGCTACTGCAGGTATCGTGTGGTCTACTATATCCACCATTGATGGTGAAGGTGCCATGTTGTCTACTTTATCCACCACTGATAGTGCAGGTATCGAGTTGCCTACTATATCCACCACTGATACTGCAGGTATCGTATGGCCTACTATATCCACCACTGATACTACAGGTATCGTATGGCCTACTATATCCACCACTGATACTGCAGGTATCGTATGGCCTACTATATTCACCACTGATACTACAGGTATCGAGTGGCCTACTATATCCACCACTGATACTGCAGGTATTGTGTGGCCTACTATATCCACCACTGATACTGCAGGTATCGTGTGGTCAACTTTATCAACCACTAATACTGGAGGTATCGTGTGGTCAACTATATCAAACACTGATTCTGGAGGTATCGTGTGGTCTACTATATCCACCACTGATACTGCAGGTATCGTGCTGTCTACTATATCCACCACTGATACTGCAGGTATCGTGTGGCCTACTATATCCACCACTGATACTGCAGGTATCGAGTGGCCTACTATATCCACCACTGATACTGCAGGTATCGTGTGGTCTACTATATCCATCATTGATGGTGATGGTGTTGTCTACTTTATCCACCACTGATAGTGCAGGTATCGAGTTGCCTACTTTATCCACCACTGATACTGCTGGTATCGTATGGCCTACTATATCCACCACTGATACTACAGGTATCGTATGGCCTACTATATCCACCACTGATACTGCAGGTATCGTATGGCCTACTATATCCACCACTGATACTACAGGTATCAAATGGCCTACTATATCCACCACTGATACTGCAGGTATTGTGTGGCCTACTATATCCACCACTGATACTGCAGGTATCGTGTGGTCAACTATATCAACCACTAAAACTGGAGGTATCGTGTGGTCAACTATTTCAACCACTAATACTGGAGGTATCGTGTGGTCTTCTATATCCACCACTGATACTGCAGGTATCGTGAGGTATCGTGTGGCCTACTATATCCACCACTGATACTGCAGGTATCGTATGGCCTACTATATCCACCACTGATACTACAGGTATCGTATGGCCTACTATATCCACCACTGATACTACAGGTATCTTATGGCCTACTATATCCACCACTGATACTGCAGGTATCGAGTGGCCTACTGTATCCAACACTGATACTGCAGGTATCGTATGGCCTACTATATCCACCACTGATACTACAGGTATCGTATGGCCTACTATATCCACCACTGATACTGCAGGTATCGTATGGCCTACTATATCCACCACTGATACTGCAGGTATCGAGTGGCCTACTATATCCACCACTGATACTGGAGGTATCGTGTGGTCAACTATATCAACCACTGATTCTGGAGGTATCGTGTGGTCTACTATATCCACCAATGATACTGCAGGTATCGTGCTGTCTACTATATCCACCACTGATACTGCAGGTATCGTGTGGCCTACTATATCCACCACTGCTACTGCAGGTATCGTGTGGTCTACTATATCCACCATTGATGGTGAAGGTGCCATGTTGTCTACTTTATCCACCACTGATAGTGCAGGTATCGAGTTGCCTACTATATCCACCACTGATACTGCAGGTATCGTATGGCCTACTATATCCACCACTGATACTACAGGTATCGTATGGCCTACTATATCCACCACTGATACTGCAGGTATCGTATGGCCTACTATATTCACCACTGATACTACAGGTATCGTGAGGTCTACTATATCCACCACTGATACTGCAGGTATCGTGTGGCCACTATTTCAACCACTGATACTGCAGGTATCGTGTGGCCACTATTTCAACCACTGATACTGCAGGTATCGTATGACCAATATATCCACCACTGATACTGCAGGTATCGTATGGCCTACTATATCCACCACTGATACTGCAGGTATCGTATGGCCTACTATATTCACCACTGATACTACAGGTATCGAGTGGCCTACTATATCCACCACTGATACTGCAGGTATTGTGTGGCCTACTATATCCACCACTGATACTGCAGGTATCGTGTGGTCAACTTTATCAACCACTAATACTGGAGGTATCGTGTGGTCAACTATATCAAACACTGATTCTGGAGGTATCGTGTGGTCTACTATATCCACCACTGATACTGCAGGTATCGTGCTGTCTACTATATCCACCACTGATACTGCAGGTATCGTGTGGCCTACTATATCCACCACTGATACTGCAGGTATCGAGTGGCCTACTATATCCACCACTGATACTGCAGGTATCGTGTGGTCTACTATATCCATCATTGATGGTGATGGTGTTGTCTACTTTATCCACCACTGATAGTGCAGGTATCGAGTTGCCTACTTTATCCACCACTGATACTGCTGGTATCGTATGGCCTACTATATCCACCACTGATACTACAGGTATCGTATGGCCTACTATATCCACCACTGATACTGCAGGTATCGTATGGCCTACTATATCCACCACTGATACTACAGGTATCAAATGGCCTACTATATCCACCACTGATACTGCAGGTATTGTGTGGCCTACTATATCCACCACTGATACTGCAGGTATCGTGTGGTCAACTATATCAACCACTAAAACTGGAGGTAT
Organism: Gibbula magus; assembly: GCA_936450465.1. NCBI lineage: Eukaryota > Metazoa > Mollusca > Gastropoda > Trochida > Trochidae > Gibbula > Gibbula magus. The sequence goes on along the minus strand of OW388293.1, from coordinate 60,903,827 downwards.
CGTGTGGTCAACTATTTCAACCACTAATACTGGAGGTATCGTGTGGTCTTCTATATCCACCACTGATACTGCAGGTATCGTGAGGTATCGTGTGGCCTACTATATCCACCACTGATACTGCAGGTATCGTATGGCCTACTATATCCACCACTGATACTACAGGTATCGTATGGCCTACTATATCCACCACTGATACTACAGGTATCTTATGGCCTACTATATCCACCACTGATACTGCAGGTATCGAGTGGCCTACTGTATCCAACACTGATACTGCAGGTATCGTATGGCCTACTATATCCACCACTGATACTACAGGTATCGTATGGCCTACTATATCCACCACTGATACTGCAGGTATCGTATGGCCTACTATATCCACCACTGATACTGCAGGTATCGAGTGGCCTACTATATCCACCACTGATACTGGAGGTATCGTGTGGTCAACTATATCAACCACTGATTCTGGAGGTATCGTGTGGTCTACTATATCCACCAATGATACTGCAGGTATCGTGCTGTCTACTATATCCACCACTGATACTGCAGGTATCGTGTGGCCTACTATATCCACCACTGCTACTGCAGGTATCGTGTGGTCTACTATATCCACCATTGATGGTGAAGGTGCCATGTTGTCTACTTTATCCACCACTGATAGTGCAGGTATCGAGTTGCCTACTATATCCACCACTGATACTGCAGGTATCGTATGGCCTACTATATCCACCACTGATACTACAGGTATCGTATGGCCTACTATATCCACCACTGATACTGCAGGTATCGTATGGCCTACTATATTCACCACTGATACTACAGGTATCGTGAGGTCTACTATATCCACCACTGATACTGCAGGTATCGTGTGGCCACTATTTCAACCACTGATACTGCAGGTATCGTGTGGCCACTATTTCAACCACTGATACTGCAGGTATCGTATGACCAATATATCCACCACTGATACTGCAGGTATCGTATGGCCTACTATATCCACCACTGATACTACAGGTATCGAGTGGCCTACTATATCCACCACTGATACTGGAGGTATAGTGTGGTCAACTATATCAACCACTAATACTGGAGGTATCGTGTGGTCAACTATTTCAACCACTAATACTGGAGGTATCGTGTGGTCTTCTATATCCACCACTGATACTGCAGGTATCGTGAGGTATCGTGTGGCCTACTATATCCACCACTGATACTGCAGGTATCGTATGGCCTACTATATCCACCACTGATACTACAGGTATCGTATGGCCTACTATATCCACCACTGATACTACAGGTATCTTATGGCCTACTATATCCACCACTGATACTGCAGGTATCGAGTGGCCTACTATATCCAACACTGATACTGCAGGTATCTTGTGGCCTACTATATCCACCACTGATACTGCAGGTATCGTGTGGCCTACTATATCCACCACTGATACTGCAGGTATCGAGTGGCCTACTATATCCACCACTGATACTGGAGGTATCGTGTGGTCTACTATATCCACCACTGATACTGGAGGTATCGTATGGCCTACTATATCCACCACTGATACTGGAGGTATCGTGTGGTCTACTATATCCACCACTGATACTGCAGGTATCGTATGGTCTACTATATCCACCACTGATACTGCAGGTATCGTGTGGTCTACTATATCCACCACTGATACTACAGGTATCGAGTGGCCTACTATATCCACCACTGATACTGGAGGTATCGTGTGGTCAACTATATCAACCACTAATACTGGAGGTATCGTGTGGTCAACTATTTCAACCACTAATACTGGAGGTATCGTGTGGTCTTCTATATCCACCACTGATACTGCAGGTATCGTGAGGTATCGTGTGGCCTACTATATCCACCACTGATACTGCAGTTATCGTATGGCCTACTATATCCACCACTGATACTACAGGTATCGTATGGCCTACTATATCCACCACTGATACTACAGGTATCTTATGGCCTACTATATCCACCACTGATACTGCAGGTATCGAGTGGCCTACTATATCCAACACTGATACTGCAGGTATCGTGTGGCCTACTATATCCACCACTGATACTGCAGGTATCGTGTGGCCTACTATATCCACCACTGATACTGCAGGTATCGAGTGGCCTACTATATCCACCACTGATACTGGAGGTATCGTGTGGTCTACTATATCCACCACTGATACTGGAGGTATCGTATGGCCTACTATATCCACCACTGATACTGGAGGTATCGTGTGGTCTACTATATCCACCACTGATACTGCAGGTATCGTATGGTCTACTATATCCACCACTGATACTGCAGGTATCGTGTGGTCTACTATATCCACCACTGATACTGCAGGTATCGTGTGGTCTACTATATCCACCACTGATACTGCAGATATCGTGTGGTCTACTATATCCACCATTGATGGTGAAGGTGCCATGTTGTCTACTTTATCCACCACTGATAGTGCAGGTATCGAGTTGCCTACTATATCCACCACTGATACTGCAGGTATCGTATGGCCTACTTTATCCACCACTGATACTGCAGGTATCGTGTGGCTACTATTTCAACCACTGATACTGCAGGTATCGTGTGGCCACTATTTCAACCACTGATACTGCAGGTATCGTGTGGTCTACTATATCAACCACCGATACTGCAGGTATCGTGTAGTCTAGTATATCCACCACTGATACTGCAGGTATCGTGTGGCCTACTATTTCAACCACTGATTGTACATGTACCATGTGGTCTACTATATCCACCACTGATACTGCAGGTATCATGTGGTCTACTATATCCAGCTCTCGTATGGGATATCATATGGGCTGCTTTTTAAACCACTTGGGCCACGAATATAATGTGGTCCACTACATCCACCACTGATGCTGCATCATCGGATAAAAACCAATGGCGTTGCAGTTATCGTTTGTTCTACTATATTATTTAAAAGGACTGCGTGTATCATGTGGTCTACTACATCCATTATGCTGTTGCGGGTATCTTTTGGTCTAATATATCCACCACTATTTCTTCAGGTATCGTGTGGTCTACTATATCCACCAATGCAGATATCTAGTGGTCTACTTAATCCACCACTGATGCATGTATCCCTTCGGCTACTATATCAAGCAGTTTGCCTGCAGGAGTACCATGTGGTCTTCTACATTCCTAATGCACCATTTAGTCTACTTTGTCCGACACTGGGGCCGTACATATCTTGTGGTCTAATATATCCAAGATAAGGGCTGCGGATAGTACAGGGTATTATAGTATTGCATCCACTATGACACTGCAGGTACCATGTGGTCTGTTATTTTCACCACTGATGATTTTGTTATCGTGTGGTCTCTTATATCCACCAATTGGCTTGTGTATATTGTGTTGTCTTTATGTCTACCACTTGAGCTGTGCATATGTTGTGGTCTACTTTATTTACCACTGGGACTGCGGATATCTTGTGGTCTACTATATCCACCACTGGAACTACAGATATCTTGTGTTCTACTATATTGTTGACTGCGTGTACCCTGTGGCCTCCTATTTCAACCATCGGGTGCTATACTGTTGTTGTTTTTAAAATATATATCGCTATATATATATTGTCCGCAATGCGATGTACATTGTAAATTCGGTTTGTGCATTGTGCACCCGGCAGCCAAAGTGCAGCGCCAGTTAAAGTATTGTTCTGTCCCTATAATGCTGAGTGTCAAGCAAGTAAGCAACAACTCCCATATTTTAAGATCTTTTGGTATGACCCGACAGGTAATTGAATCCCGATAAGTGGACACTCCACCAATTGAACTAAATTAACCACTGCAGGTACCGTGTGGTCTACTATATTCACCACTGGGGCTGATGGTATTGTGTTGTCTAGTATATCAACCACTGTGGCTGAGTGTATCGTGTGAGTTTACTAGTCACACCCACGAACATGGCTGCATGTATCGTGTAGAGGTGATAAATAATATATGAGATCGATCGAGCTGGGATTTCCAATGAAACTACAGATGGACTGCTTGCATGCTTAGTTTCTATTAAATAATGAGCATGCATATGTAATGATAGGTGCTATAGGAAATACACATGTCAGCTGAGAAGCCAAGTTTGGAAAATGTGGAACCGTCAAAGTGGGGATCAATCACGCTGCATGTCCGAGTGACCGTGGCCGAGCTTTGACGGGAACTGTGTAAACGATTATCAATACTCATTTAATATTTTGACTGGTTGACTCTAACGTAGTTTTAATTCTTATTGATAATACAAAAATATAATCGAAAGGCTGATAAAGATATGTAATAAATGCAAATCATTCTCATTTAGTATGTTTGCAATTGTAAACAATTTGTAGTAGTTGTCAAACGAACACCTTATCCAGTTAAATTGAAAAAAACCTACATTGCAGCAATTACTAGCAGTCATATTATGTTAGCAATAGTTATGAAATGATATTAGAAATGAAACCCAAGACAAATTTAAATCCCTTAAATTATGACGTGAGCAATATACACGTAAATTGTAGGATGTTCTTTGTTATGAGTGTGCAATTACAGTTTATTTAGCGTTCGTGGTTCTTGGTAAAAATAATATTAAGATTTTGGATAAGAAATTGATTGTTTATGGACAAATCGTTTGTAATTGCCATCATTCTCTTAAACGAACATTTCGGAACGAATGCCAATTTTTTTTTTAAAGTAATACAAAAATAAAAAGGAACACTTGTACTATTGAAGGTAGTGTTATCCCACTTATAACCATGTTATATGTCTTCACTATCTAAATGGCAAATATTTCCAATGCATTCAGCCTAGGGAGCTGATCCAATTTACGTCTGTAAGAGGGGTATTGAATGTAAAATTAGCTTAACTATCGATTGTTGGACCTCGATTTTTGTGGAGGCGAAGTGGCTTTGTGGTAAGCTGTTGGTTCAGTCAATGCTGGCGATAGTTGCCTTACTCTGAGGGCGTGGGTTCGAATCCCGCATGGATGTGTACTATTGAAGGTAGTGTTATCCCAAATAAACCATGTTATACTTCATTTTTAGTTTGGCCTTTGTTGACGTATTAACATAGATTTTGACTTGTTGAAATAGGTTATACATGTATGCGTTTTAGCATAACAATGATTAGATGTAAACATTACGCAAATGATGTCCCATATATGTTAATCTACAGAAGGAATGACATATCTCCAGTAAGAAGTGCACAATTAATATATACAGATCGAAAACACACATAGTGGCGCTTTATGTAGCCCTATATGAGTTAATGTATCAATACGAAGCAAACATAGCATTAGTAACCGACATTTTGGGGGGAAATCTTTATTTGGCAACAAAACCAAAAATCACAATTAGCACAACATCCAAACGGGATGGAATAGTTGGAACAGTGCGTTAGACAAATTAACAATTGTGTCAAACGAGTTCACTCACATCCACTCGAGTCAAATTAACTGCGGAGTCAGGACCCAACAAGCCCATGTTACTATATAATAAAATCGAGAAGTAGGTATAAATAGAGAGTCCTAGCTCATCGCTTAATTAATACCTACGTAGTATATAGATACTGATAGACATAAAAAAAAAAAAAACCATTCTCCGCATAATTGCTCCGATTTTTTAAAATGTTTATCTATATACTAAATAACCCTTATTTGAGTGATCTAGGACTTCCCTTATACTTATACCTTATAATACAAATATAATAAATAATAGAATTAAATCTCCCAATATCTTTATTCAATTGAGCATCCTTGATAATGTACAATGAAATATGCACAGGCCCAGCAGCTCCTTCTTTTGTGATTGCAATTGTCATTCCTTCACTACCGTTCGCCTTCCAGAACCATGTAATTCATCATCATCAGTTGTTCCAAGGTCAAGCCATAGAGCATACTTGTCCGTTAAAAACTTACCAATATCCATATCTGTAAAACATAGATCTTTTGCCACCATATTAACTATGGGATTACCTTTTAAAGTGGGTAGTTTATTCATTTCATCCCATAAATTATGCTTATGCATTTGTTGACTATACAACTGATGCAACTCCTTCAACGGTCATTTGTACAGTTTTTTTTATTGTAAGATTGTAAAACCATTCAGTCATTCTATCAAAACCAGATGTGGGTTCTTTGAATAACATTAAAATTCCTTTCATCGACTTAGTTAGTACATTTATATTGATATTCCATACAGTATCGCTTTTATTCAGGTAACATACGATGCCGAAGTATACGATCATAGTATAATGGCAAGGGGCTATGATTCATCGAATGGATTTTACTTGCCAAATCTGGCTCAGTAAGTTTATCAAATTCCAATGTAAGGTTCTTAATTTCATACTTCATCTTGAGCGCTCCTATAATAACATTTTTATATTTATTAAATGTTAGCTCATATTTCAATCTATCTCCAAATGCAGCATGATACAAAAGGCATGTGAGTCTCTAACAATTCAAAATCTAGAGGAATGTAAAAAACGTTTCCCTAGATTATCGGCTATTACTTTACCTTTCGCAATGGTACCATCACCAAGGTCAGATCCAATTCGCAATCCGGTAACATTTCGGTTTTCACTAGTGTCAATACCCTGTTAATATAAATTATCTCTTTCTTCAGTAGTTCTCCAAACATCCATATACGTGTAATATATATCACTCTCATGTATAGTCATTACTTCATTACTACTAATCATAAGAGTTGTTTTCTTCACAATAGAACGACCGATGTTTGCACAATAGTACTGGTTGGATATTTGGTACCATCCGATGTTAAGAATAAATCAAATGCTAATCTGACTGTCACTGGAACAACGACATCATGTGTTCCAAGATTTGGGAACCGAATCAACAGCTGTTCATTTTGATTAATTGTACTCGGGTTGTTACTATAACCCTCACAGAAGAACGGACACTTTTTACAGCAAGGTTCTCTCTAACTTTCCATACAGGATTGAGGTTATAACCGTTCTACGACATTTATAAACATTTATTTATTTTAAATATAAATACTCTTATACAAAATGAACAATCCTTGTCGTTTTGATGAGGAAGGAGCTGTTGGTGGGCAGGATGAATCTTATGAAATGAGCACTTTCGATAGTTCAAAGAATTTTGATAGTCCAAGCACAATGCCTGGGGCACCTATCAATAGACATCCTATGCAAGAAAAATTCTTAAACCAGCCATGGATGATTTTGATGAAAAAAAACTTGGTGAATCTAGTGGTGGTATTAATTATTCCAATTTTAAGATAGATGAAAGGACAGGAAACTTAAACTACGAAGTAAACCCGAAGTAAACCCCATGTAAACGTAGTTAACAAAAACACAGGCAAAGCTCTCGGTTTTAGCACTCTAGTAACTAGGATAGGTGTATCTGCTATTCGGGGTGAATTAGGGTTTGTAGATAATAGAATTCCATCAAAAAAAAAAACTTCCAGAAAGGACTGAGAGACAACTACAGAACTGGAATACACAATTAAATGAAGCAGAAACATTCTTCACTGAACAACCAATACAAGTCGCCAATCAAGCTGTTAATGCAACAGACAGAGCCATGCACACTATAAATGACCCACTGAGGGATTAGAACATAGCATAAGATAATTGCGAGGGCTTGACCAGGCTATGAGAACTCAAAGAGGTGAACTTATCAGCAACTTAGCAAAACTAACTCAGTTAGATAGTCATATTGAGCATGAACAAACTAAATTAACCCAAGCAGAAGATCAAAGAAAAACTTAACTTATGAAAGGAAGAATTAGGGATTTGGAACTTGAAAGGTCAGCACGGCTAGAAATGGTTTCAACCAATAAAGAAGCCTAAAGACTATTAGCAGCTGCAGCTGCTTTACCGGGAATAAAAGGTATTTTGACTTGGCTTTTAAACTTCTTGTTTCAAACGGCAACTTGGTTGAGTCAAATATCTTGACTATTATGGTAGGCATTGGTGGGCTGATATTTTATCCATAAAATTTAGAATTGCAAGATATTAACTTACCCAACTGCTATACCCCCAAGTTATTATTAATGTTTTAGTATTCACATGCTGTTGGTTACTATCATGTGACTTTATAATGGTGGGAGGTGGTGTTATAAGACCCACAAGTGTTTCAATAATTTCAGTATTTGTACCCAAAATTCTACCAGATGTCGCAATTATTATGTTATTACTACATCCTTTAACTTGGCCTATCTTCAATTTCATATCACTGGGTGCCATTTAGAAGCCTATACCAAAGATTACCAAAGATATGGAAAAATTCCACAGTGGTACCAGTTCCGAAAGTATCTAGACCAAAAGAATTAAATGATTATAGACCTGTTTCTCTCAGGTCAGTGGCCATTAAATGTTTCGAGCGATTAGTGCTTCCCTTTCTCTTGCAAAAACATAGATCACATTTTGGATCCATTACAGGTTGCCTATCGCGCAAAGCGTAGTGTAGAAGATGCCACTCTAACTATGTTGGATAAATTGTATAATCACCTGGAAACTCCCAAATCGTATGCCCGTATCTTATTCGTTGATTTTTCATCAGCGTTTAATACAATTCAGCCTCACCTCCTTGTTCGTAAGCTCATCAACATGAGTGTCAACCCCTCTATCATTAAGTGGATAAGTGAATTTCTCACAAACAGGACACAATCTGTTCGTGTAAATAATTGTCTATCTTCAACTGTTACTGTCAATACTGGCGCTCCACAAGGATGCGTGCTGTCACCTGTATTATTTATTACATATACAAATGATTGTGTTGCAAAAGATCCATCCTGTTCAATTGTGAAGTTTGCTGATGACGCTGCTCTCATTGCTCTGTTAAATGATTCTCATGAAGATGGATATCGATCAGAGATTTCGAATTTGTTGAATTGGTGCCATGACAACTTTCTTCAAATAAATGTGAAGAAAACAAAGGAAATGATATTCGATTTCAGATCCAGGGAAACCCTGTTAGAACCTATTAATATGAGTGATACTCCTGTTGAAATCGTGTCGAAATACAAATATCTCGGTACCATTATTGATGATAAATTGAATTGGAAAAGTAACACTGAAGCTGTGTACAAAAAGTGTCAACAGAGACTGTATTTTATGAGGAAATTAAGATCATTTGATGTTGATGTGAAATTATTGAAAGTTTTTTACACATGTTTTGAAAAAAGTGTTTTGTCCTTCGGCATGCAATATTGGTTCGGTTCTCAGTCTTCAAGATAAAAACAAATTAAACAGGATTGTTAATATAAGCTCAAAAATTGTTGGTACCATCCTTGATCACCCGGAGTCAATAAATGACGACAAAATAGGATCACACGGAAGATTATTTCAGATCCATCACATGTCCTGCACTCACAGTATTCACTTTTGCCATCCGGAAAACAGATTCCAATACCAATTTTAGAACTTATCGAGTTGTACAATTATATGTGTTGTGTGAATGTGTGTTTTTGTTTTAGAAATTTCTATGTTTAATAATCATGTATTATATAAATTTGGTATACAGTTCATGTCATGCTCTGTTGGATGTAAGAAGAAATCCCTTTTGGGTAATAAAGTGTTATATTATCTTATCTTATCTTATCTTATCTTATCCACTAGCATATTATAATTCATTTTGATATCATTTTATAAAAGCTGGAATATCTACTGGTCTAGAAATGACATCTTCTACATTTGCTATGATGAGTTTCTCAACATCGATTGATGTTCCTATTAGTTTGATATTAGTCCTAGTTTGACCTTGAGGAGTCCCCAACATCGACAAGATGTATGTTCTAATAGAATCATTCAATCCTTGAATGCCTGATATGATGTATCCAGAATAAAAGATTGCCAATGCTGATACATTTGTTTTATAAATATGACTGTTTATCGCAATGTGTGTATTCATGTTGAATATGCTTGCTTAATCCTCCATACTTCATAGCGTAAGCATCTTTCATATCCAATTTTAACTTAGGTTTTGTTGTGTATCAAAATACCGTTTCTGAGGGGAGTAATTATCATAGACGTACAAGGTATGATTACTCTCATTGTCGGATCCGGTACTGTGCACGAATATCATCATCCCATTATTTTTCCACACGAACGCATCACGCCTAAAATATGCCTCATCTGATAACATACATGAAATATAAACATTGCCTTTGTAAATCCGCTTTTTGAAGAAATATGATATTAATAGGATATGCCACACTGCAAAATGAAGTTGATTTTGCCAAAAATGCATTGGTTTGTCCTTCTATTTATCTATTTCTTGCTCATTATGTATAGCACCTCATTCTTTTCGAATATATCGGGGAATTAAGCGATGAAATTAGAACCATTGGAATCTACCCATATAGATTGAGTTGTAAGACGTTTTTCTTTTTTAGGGCTGGTAAATTCTGGTTTAGAATTAGGATGATGTTCAATCCAGTTAAAATTGTGTTCGATTATTTTATCACCTGGACTAGAAGAATCATACACTCCCCCATGTGTATAACGTGCTTATCATTTTACTTGTAGGCTGACATGTTTGCGATTTTAGCTTATGCATTTTAATCTTGATTAATAAAATGTATATAACTATTCCTAATTTTGAGAATGAACAAACGTTCAAACTTCCTAGAGTTCTAGATAATACTGATGAGATATGCAAATAGGTTTATGTGAGATATTACATTATCCTAGATGGTATAATATCAGTAAGGGAAATTATAAATTTCTGAAAGGGGCAAAATATATCACTATTCCAGACTGTTATTACAATGTGTGTACAGTAGTCCAATAAATAAACATACCCCGTATAGAGAAACTTTCTAGTGCGTATCTAGTGCATATTTAGAAAATTTCAACAATATAACTCAACTGGAACAGCAGAAAATAGATGTTTAGTTTCGTGGTCTCCTCGTTATAACGCGCCTCGCTGAACTGCTCAATGGACAGTCTAATTACATAGGTCGCTGTTTAGCCCCTCGCTGTACTGCGGCATGACGGGTTCCTTGTACAGTTAAGCAAGAAACAAAGTACCCCCTTTCGAGAAATTTCTAGAAAATTTCTAGTGCGTATCTTGAGAGTTTCTAGAAAGTTTCTAGAAAAGTTCAGAAATTTCGAGTTTTTATTTTTTGCGAGATATCGAGACTATTTTGGCATATTCTGAAACTGCTTATTATATTGTACAGTCGATCAGACTCATTGATTGGCATTCAAGATCCATTTATGATATTCACGGGAACATCGACACATTCGATTAACGCTCATTTTGAAGAAAGGAAACAAGGATTTATCATATAACCGAACCGAAATTCAACCAACAGGTATTCCCTCCGATAATGTAGGATATTTGCTAGATTGTTGAGACACAATTATAACCCAATCAATCAATCAATCAATCTGTCAAGTTTCTTTCGTAAAATGCCTTAGGCCCACGTACAATACAAACTTAATAATAACAATGCTTCCTCTATGTAATTAGAACAGTTTGTTGTTGTGGGGGGGAAGAATTAGTACATTTTAAAGTATATAAAAAAGGTATTGCTGGTCAATATGATAAGGTAATGTTTTGAATTATTAACAGCGCAAATCATGATAAACTTTACATTCAAATAGAAAGTGAGGTTCATTTTCTACAAAGTTAGCATTGCAAATATAACAAAGTCTTTGGTGCATTGAAAGTCCATCAAATCTACCGGTATTTTTGTATATTGGAAGTGCACCGATTCTGCGCCTTGCATCTTTAGTTTCACAAAAGACAAATAAGGTTCAAAACAAAATACAGTTTTGATACTTGAATATAGATCCAGCGATGTACATTTGTGCATTTCAGAAAATATGAATTGCTTGTGACAGTAACTAATTTTTATATGAAATTCTTTCAAAAACAGCTGCTCATTACCAACACCTTGAGATTCCCACACAAAAAAAAACCATGCTTGTAGAGAATATTTCGAACAAAATATACCTAAGTTTTCCTATCAACTTTGTCAAAATTGTGTAACATAATATAGCACTGCTTAGGATATCGATCCCCAGGAAAATGTAAAAGTTTAAAGTGACCCAAGTGACAAGTAAACCATTTGATGTGATGTTATAACAGTATATGTTACAGCAATTTGACTCTAAACCCGTCTTTCTCAAACCCTTAAGGTGGTGTTTTGATTCGAGGAGAGAATCCGATTTCAAAGTGAGTACCGCTCAGAGCCATGACACCTTCATCCTAATGAGCTTTTACAGTTATCAACTAATTAGCCTTTGATCAGTGCCGCGTTATTTGAACACGTGTATGACATCTATATCTATCCAGAGAAAACATTAGGAAGTGATGATTGAGGCGACAATGAAAAGCCTGACAAGATCTACTCCAGAAATTTAAGTCCTAGTACTTTGCAGGTTTTATCTTAGTTGTTGTTATGGTTATTGTGACAGACAGACAGACAAGTATTTTATTTGAGTCTCACCTCAATTGTGTGCAACATTCTCTTTAAATGTGAATATATGTATTCTGTAGACTTGAGCGGCATCAATATAAGCCATTTCATTTCCTTTAAAGAAAATAGTTTTAAAGTAAACTGTATTTCACCGATAATGGTGTAAGAATGAAACATACCTGTACACAGATAGTACAAATATATATATTGTGAAAGGGCTATTTGTTGATATCAAATGATTTTACATAAATTGATGATGGAATTATCAACCAGCATATTACATATTTCAAAATGCAAGAGGTATTTACGACAAGGGAGAGAAAAAATTGTTTATTACTGTCTCATCTCATACATAAAAAAATGGCACATGGTAAGAGAGTAAACATGCATGAACCCCCAAAGTGCTACACGAGACAAATACACTAAAATGATATTATGTCGCAATAAAATATATTAAAATGTATTAAAATAATTTGCAATCACCCTCACTCAGCCATACATACTCATTCAACCACTTGCATAGTCTCAACCCGCAATACACACACAAGCACACTACCCACACACCAAACCACCCATATTGTCTTCTGTTAGTGATTCATGGTCACAGGGCAGTACATTACATAAGACTATCATTAGCGCTTTGATGTCACACTTGGAACGACACAGTGAGGTGGAATTCGTTAGAATCATATTGTAGGGAAAGTATGACCGGATGTTTATTCACGCGGTCTCCGCGCTAATAGAAAGAGGAATAAAATCCAGATAAACACACATAAATGTTATTGAGGTTTCAATTTGTGTTGATCTGTAAGGGATATATACTGTTCAATGTTTTAAACTATTTAAAAGAAACATTTTGAAGTTATCAGGTACTAAACTGACATGAAGTGTACGAGATTCAACACTAATTATTTGAGTAATGGAATGAACCAGTTAAACTGGTGTATGCATATGTAGATACCTCTGACATAAAGATATATATGTTAAAATGATATTGCGTACTAGTGAAACAAAATACATGTTTGTCTACTATCACAACTCGTTTATTGTCAGATTTCCTTCTTCGTAGACTGCCATCCATTTTGCCCCGTCACATATAGTATTATAGGTCTGTATCGGTAACTTTACATATTATTTCACTTTAAAGTCTATCCCGTGTAGTTTTGTTTCCACTTAATTTCTAAAATTATGTTTTAAAAACTAGTTTTTGATATCTTGTATTTCCAGTTCTTACTATACGTCAGTCCAAATGGCAGTTTTTCTTTAGCTGTCTAGTGCTTCCATCTTCTCACCGTCTGCAAGAATATACTTCCTTATTCGTGAACAAATCGTGCATCCTTGTGTATTACAAAATGTATATTGCAGTAATTGTAATGGACAATCTTCTCTAGCATTCACAAACAAGCATATATTTTTAACAAGTTCTCACTTTGTGCATACATTACACATATAGATAGTGGGAATATAAGATTAATATAGTCGATGAAGACAAATATGTTATTCACTGCTTGTCATAATAACGTTTCATATTTAGCATATGGACACGGGAGCGGTCTTCACATAAGTTCAATTCAGCTTGTTGACCAATCCAATTCATGTATTTTTGATTTCATGAAATAAATATGTTTAAACCACAAATATGTTATGGATGATCAACTTCTTTATTAACAATAGCGACGTTTCGGTATAGATCCTTTATACCGTTATCTAGCATATGGGAGAGATGATAAAAACAGAGGTTATATACATGACATATGTTGGTAATCTTTCTGTACTGGTATGATAATGAGATAACAACAAACAACAAGGTGTAACAAGGAGGTTGAGATGATAGGTGTAACAAGGAAGTTGTGGTAACATGGATACCAGTGGAAGGCAAGTTAATTAACTTGGAATGGGAATTGCATGTTGGATACGTCCACAGTTGTTTCGAACTTTTACATGTTAAATGAACCTTTATATTTACATTCTTTTTCAAAGACGCATACGACCTGCTAATATGTTGCACCCCAAGCCCTTTCATCTATAATTAGCTACAGTGTTTATCGGGTCATGGAGTGCGCCGCGCTTTCGCGAGCACGTGAATCTTGCTTTATGTGCGCTATCACAACGCACGTGTGTGATGTTCGTATGGATATTTGTTTGTGTTCAGCAAAGGATTCTCAGATTGTAAGTACGTCATTTTGAAAAGCTTTATTGCAATAACTAGTCAATAATTAGTTGATAAGTTGGTTCATTGTATATATAGCATGATGTTATGGACAAAAGGGTTCGGCAATCATGAGAACTTTGCTTATCGTTCATTCTTATGTTTCTGTTTCTGGTGACTGAGGAGTCGATTTCGACTATAAGAGCACAGGTGTGTTATGTTATAAGTTGTATATGGATTTTGCCAAACATTCACAAAGAGTGAGAATATGTTTACAAATTGTGTTCGATAGTTCGTATGTAGTTAAAACCTTGGATACAGGGAAGATACTTCTATGTATAATCGTTAATGTTAATATAGGAGATATTCAAACAAGTCAATTTATTTGGTAGTTTTTATTTCTTTTATCCATGGGGATGCGAAGTCTCTATCCATCCCCCTAAGCGTTACCCATTTCATCAAGGAACATTTCTTTGTTTTTATCTTTTCTTTCTTTTGTTATATTTAAATACCAAAAAAGTCACTTGGATACAATAACCACTTCTGGAAAACAACTTATGTATAGGGTACTATTTGTGAATACTAGTCATGGAGTCCTTTAAAAAAATTAACATTGTCTCAGCCAACTGCAGAGGTTTAGCCGACAAAAGAAAACGTAAAGAAGTTATGAATATATACAAGAAGAAGAAATTCTCTATCATATGTCTTCAGGATATCCATATTTCGACCGAACAGGAGAATGTAATGAAAAATGAATGGGGATTAGATTGTGTAATCGCACCCTTTAAATCAAACTCAAGAGGAGTAGCCATTTTATTAACCAATACTTTTGAATATGAAATACATAAGATTGCTAAAGATGATAATGGAAATTACATTATTTTGGATATAACGATTGACGGTATCAGACTTACTCTTACTAATCTATATGGACCCAATTTGGACTCCCCGTCTTTTTACATAGACTTATTTAGTAACATTATAGGTATGGGTAATGATTCAATTGCAATCTGTGGAGACTGGAACCTTGTTTTAGATCCTTCGATAGACCTAGAAAATTATAAGAATATTAACAATCCTAAGGCCCGTCAAATTGTTTTGGACAACATAGAAACTTTGAATTTATTAGACGCATGGAGAGAGGTAAATATTGATAATAGGAAATATACATGGTGGAAAAGAAACCCTCGACAACAAGCTAGACTTGATTTCTTTCTAGTAACAGAAGACCTTTTTAACATAAGCACAAATATACAAATATTACCTGGCTATAAAAGTGATCATTCTGCAGTAGCCCTATCTTTATCAACACAGAAAAGTAAAGAAAAGGGACGTGGTTATTGGAAGTTTAACACATCATTATTAAGACGCGAAGAATATATAGAATCAGTTATTGAGTTACTAAAGGGTACTAAGCATGAATACGCACACCCTAAGTATACTGTTGACGAAATAGATGAGATGGGAGACGCAGATCTACCCCTAACAATTAATGACACGTTGTTTTTGGAAACTTTTTTTATGAAAGTAAGGGGTAAATCTATCTCATATTCGTCGTATCTTAAGAAGTCAAGGATTGATAAATGTAAACAATTGGAAGAGAATATATGTCAATTAGAAGATGAAATAAGAAAAGATTTCCAAAATGTTGATGAAACCCTTCTCTCAAATTTATCTAAAGAGAAAATTGAATTAGAACAACTTAAAGAAGAAGAAATAAAAGGAATACAGATTCGCAATAGAATTCAATGGTACGAAGAGGGTGAGAAGCCTACAAATTACTTTTGCCATTTAGAAAATAGAAACTATACAAATAAACTCATTAATTCCCTCATAATGGATGATGGTTCTGAAATAACAGAAGGAACTGCAATTATAAAAGAACAGAAGATGTTTTACGAACGCCTTTATAAAACAAATAAGGAAATGGACGATGAAAGTAAAGATATATTACAAAATATTGAAACTCCTTCTTTAAGCAAGGATCAGTCAAATGAATTAGAACGCGATATTAGTCTTGATGAAATTGCGCTTGCTGTGAAATCAATGAAAAATAACAAAAGCCCAGGGTTAGACTGTTTTCCTATAGAATTTTTTAAGTTTTTTTGGAAAGATCTCAAAATATGGGTTCATCGGTATGTAAAGGAAACTTTTAAGGTAAATGCCCTTACAATAACAATGAATAGAGGTGTGATCACATGTATACCCAAACAAGGAAAAGATAGACGTTTTCTCAAAAACTGGCGTCCCATTTCTCTCCTTAATGCTCTGTATAAGATTATTAGTACCTGTATTACTAACAGGCTGAAAAAGACCCTAGATATTCTTATTCATGAAAATCAAACGGGTTTTATCCCAGGCAGATGCATTACAGAAAACATTCGACTTCTGTACGACATCATGTACGAAACTAAACTACAAAACAAAAAAGGTTTACTAATTCTGATTGATTTTGAAAAAGCGTTTGATACAGTCTCGAAAAAATTTGTAATGGAATATATCATTGGTCAATACGCCGACGATACGGAATTATTCTTAGATGGTTCGGATACCTCTCTTAATGAAGCCATGAAGACACTCATAACATTTCATCACATGTCTGGTCTTCAAATAAATGTGGACAAAACCAAAGCAGTTTGGCTTGGAGCATTGGCTGGCAGTGATATAATTTTATCCCATGATTATAAACTAGACTGGCATAAGGAAAACTTTGAAGTTCTGGGAATAAAATTGAATGCAAATTTAGAAAACCTTTGGGTGATCAATACAAAGAAAAGACTTGAAAACATAAAAAGAATTCTTTTGAACTGGAAAAAACGACATTTAACCATAATAGGAAAAATAACTGTTATCAAAACATTGGCTTTATCTACTATTGTTCATATTTTTGCTTCTCTTCCAAATCCCACTACAGATTTTATAACAAACTTGAACAGATTATTTTTCAACTTTATCTGGGACGGAAAGAGAGACAAAATAAAACGAATAAACTTAATGCAAAAATATGAAGAAGGTGGTCTAAGGATGGTTAATGTCAAATCATTTATTGATGCATTGAAAATCTCTTGCTTGAAGAAATACGTTTCGATGTCAAACGACTATAACCTAGCCGGTTTTCCCATTAGATATATTCTTCAGGTAGGCGCGAACATCAATAAAAAAATACAAACCGCAAAATCCCTTTTGGAAAGATGAACTCGATACTTGGCATAGGTATATCAAATGTCATGTAGTCAATGATAATATTAATGAAATACGTATGCAACCTCTCTGGTTAAATCACCAGAGTTGCAATCCAAATCTGATCATCAATAACTGGCTCAAACAAGGTATAGTTCATGTAAAAGATATTTGCAAAGATCACGAATTCTTAACATTTGCAGAAATCAAAACAAAATATGATGTTAAAGGCACAGTGCTTGATCTTAATGGAGTCATCCTTAGCATTCCAAGAAAATGGAAAGATGTCATTCGCTCATTTGACTTGTCAACCGTAAGGGATATGCCATTTGATTCTCCTTGGAAGGATCTTATTGCTCCTGTAAAGGGATCAAGATTATTTTATGACAATCTTATATCAGAAGCAACAGGTACATTACCAAACGTATGCAACAAATGGCATAATTAATTAAACGATTTAATCAATTGGAATTCAACATTTTTTAAATATAGACAATCAACCAAAGATACTAAGCTTTTGGAATTCCAATACAAGTTTATCCATAGAGCCATCTATACGAAACGGGAGTTGCTAAACATGAAACTAGTTGATAATGATATATGCGAATCATGTGGAGCAAGTGAGAATATTTACCATGTATATGTGGAATGCCCAATCATTCGAATGTTTTGGAACGAAATCGCCAACTTCTTTAACAGATCACTCAATCAAACATTCGAAATTTCAACACTGGATATATTATTTTGTGCAACCAATAGCAACTTGCTAAATCACATAATATTGTTAGCTAAACGTCATATATTTGTTATGAATATCAAACGTTTGAAACCAAACTTAACAATATTTACAAAGATTTTAAAAGATGTTTTTGACATCGAGAAATTTATTGCACGTAAATTTTTAACTTGAGTTCTTTCGATAGAAAATGGATGCGTCTCAAAGATGTCCTTTAAACGTTTGATTTAATTAATATTTTCGTATCCCGATCACCTTTGAGGGATAAATCTTTTCATATGTATTCTCTATTCCGAATGCTGATTGTAAAATATACTTTGTCATCTGTTTATGTCTATTATGTCATAAATTCTTGTTTTCCATCTCAATTGTACCCACCATTGATTGTATCCAACTGAAGTGAATAAAAACATTTCCAAAAAAAAACACTTGGAATGGGGGTACAAAGCAGCAGTGAGGGGGACCAATCAGTGGGGATAACGATGGAAGCCAGAGTGAGTAGAGTGGATTAATTATTTAAGAATTAAGCGGTTGTAAGCTGTTCGGATGAAATAGCCTTGGTCCCTATTCTTCCATCCTTATCCCCCCACTGATTGGTCACCCATCTATCATAAGGATCTATACCGAAACGTCGCTATTGTTAATAAAGAAGTTGATCATATGAACATATGACTTGATACAACTGGACACACTAACTAGCATACTTTATTTAGTCTGATGTTTTTAGCAACACCAATAAGTTTCCATCCGGCTTCACTTCCAAACAATCTTTGATTTACGGGTTGCATGTTTAGTGTACATATGGCCGTCTAAAACAAGCTTGAAACCACCTTTGTTGGTTGAAATGACTTCCATTATGAATTGTTAAATACTGTACTTCATTTTTGGGGACTCATTTATACATTTTTGATTTGGTTTAATCGTCTCAATATCTCATTGTAAATGTATAAGTCAATCTGTTAGAATCATATTCCAGTAAACTACTGGGATGTCTGCACTCTGTTAAAATCACATTTAAATAATTGGCAAACACTTTAATTCCTAGGATATACCCACTCTGCTAAAATCATATTCCAATTGGTAAATACCTAAACGCCTACTCCACTAAAACACATTTCAATTGGCCAACACTGTAAAGCCTGGGGTATACCCCTCTGCTGAGATCACATGTCAATGTGTTAACACTGCATGCTACATCCTGGAACATATTGCTAAAATCACATTTAAATTGGCAAACAGTACTTGGCAACATTACTATTTACTAATCTAATATAAGTCATACTTGAATTTTGATGAACATTTATTCTTACTCTGTTTTAATACATATTTATACATATTTTTATATAATAGGACTTTTTTTTATCCACTAGCACTCGAGCGCACATATCAAATTCATAACATACACTTACAGACACATACACAAGTACGGGGACTCACACACATACTTACATTCGTACCTACACTGATACACATACAAATGTACTTACGTAACATACTTACGTGATACATACATGCATACATACGTGATACATACATACGTGATACATACATGCATACATACGTGATACATACATGCATACATACGTGATACATACATGCATACATACGTGATACATACATGCATACATACGTGATACATACATGCATACATACGTGATACATACATGCATACATACGTGATACATACATGCATACATACATATACATACCTAAACATGTACACTTATGTACACTTATGCACCCCTATGTACATACATGCATATACATGCGAAGACATATACACATATACACGCACACCCAGACCCACAGGCATTGCATGTTTTCACGGCATGTTAGACATTAAGTGAATTGAATCTAAACCCGCCTGTGCAGTATCAAAACAAAAGCAAAACTTTAATGAAGCTATGAAATCAATGTCAAAATTTAGTTCCTGATGCGTCAAACAAAGTAATCAATATGCTAATAAAAAGAATTTGACGTGACTGAAAAATGAATAAGATTTTTGCAGAAAACGCAGTCTCAAAAGTTAGGTTGACGGACTATATATAATTACATTACACACACGTCCTTCCATTGGAAATATGAGAGACCACACTATATATTCATATTAATACAATTTACATTAGAATACTAATGGAAATCTTCTGCCGGTGAAAAAGCATCAACATAAATTACATTTACAAAATATTCAGGTTCTCTGGAGTATCAAAGAGCTCTGTCATAGCTTCATAGTCACAGAGTTATAAATTGCATAATCAGGGCTTTTGATTTCACTCGTAAAGCGGTAACAGACGGGCGGATGTTGTCAGAATGTTGAGTAGTGATGGGCTGGGTAAATAACAGGATGTTTATTCATGGTTCAGTGCACATAAATACAAACTCGAAGGTATCCTATGTGGTGATTTAGCAAGTACGCGCCATTGAAAGGCGGCCATTGGATTGATGAGAGCGTTTACCTTTGTGATATTTAAAGATGAAAGTCCGTTTTTATTGGTGAGACTTGTAATAAAATATCTGTCTGTCTGTCTGTCCGTTTTTATTATAACCAGTCCCATTGTTGCAAAATGATTTCACAGATAGATATGTACACATATAAACTACATTTACATTTATATCTTTATATGTTAGGCAACATGTAAAATAAATCTTTCTTTAAAAAATTTGTTATACTAAGATTAGCCAAATTCTTCTATACGGCTCTGAGATTTTAGGACGCCTTGATATAATATTTATGGAAATTAATAGGTGATCCATATCCCTCCTTTTGCCATATTTCACCGGTAGAACAGTTGATCATCTTAATAAATAGCGAATTTGTTATTCCCCTCTCTGAACTACTTTTTTCAATGTTTAGGCGTCGTAGTGAATATATCCCACTCTAAATCGTCTTATCATTTTATCTAGTTTGTCTTATATTTTAACATCTATTTTAAACTTTTATGGTATAAAAATGTCCATTTGTGTCTCATAGGCCGTTCGACTGGATGCTGTTTATTAAAACGTCTTCTTCTTCTATAATAGAAAATATACAATTATGCAATGTTAAATTGTTTCTCGGTGTAAAAGTTATTATTTCAAATATACAACTGTAATGGTCTATGGTGAATGTACGTAGAATCAAAAACGAAAATAATAAAACAATGGTTGAAAAAACTAAATATGCCATCCAATAGATTGCCCAAAATGATATGATATGATGATCTTATATGATAAAAATGTCCAATGTTATTGTGTTACAGAGGTTAAAATTTGTTATTATCAGCTGGTGTCGATAATACGAATGCAACAGCGTTTAGCCCCTCATTCAAAGTTCTTCATATCCTTTAATCAAAGGCTACAATATGTATATTTGCAAGATTGGCTAAACCACTTTTCTGTAGTTAATAAATGCTTTTGTTTTATTACAGATCTATTTTTACTATTTTACTACAATTTATTTAAATGAAATCAGGTTATCCCCGTTAAATGTTTGGAAATATAGAATCTTCCTTACAAAATTATATGACTTATATGAAGACGTGGAATCCAGTGGAGTTCCGAACTGGGGCTATCAATATGTATATTGTCTAGCAGTGGAATCTCGGAATTATGTATAAAGCAGGAATCATCAATAGATTATTTACCATTTATTTGACAAATAATTCATGACCAGGCTACCAAGTTTACTTTAGTCAATTATCTTCTTCATCTAAATGTGTAATTTATAAACATGTTATTAATCAATGTTGTCTGAAATATTTCGTGTAAAAAAATTCTAATACCACATGGTTTAAACATATCTATTTAATAAAATACATGAATTGGATTGGTCAACAAGCTCAACTGAACTTACATATGAAAGACAAAGACAATTTATAAACATCGTATGGAAAATAAGGCATATATTAGCGTTGACTTATTTCATGCATAACTTCATCATGACTTTTAGCTTGTTTAACAATCCAGGCTAGCTCATTAAGAACTATTTTACATTCTAATGTGGTTTAAATAATATTTATTCATGTACTCAGGTACAGGGCGATAAACAAACAGGGTTTCTCTATTTAAATGTTTCTCCCCAAAATTAGCAATAAAACAGGACAATTGCATCATAAATGTCATCAATATTTACATTGATGTAGAAAAACACAGCATCTTTGTTTATAGATATTCATGAGAAGCGTTTGCTAAGAGAAACTTATGAGACTGGATTATTTATGCATTAACATGATTTGACAGTGTTTTGTTACCAAATAGCACTGTATTCAGGTCGTAACCATTAACATAAAAGAAGCTTATATCGCGTATATGTGTATAATTTGCACACATGAATATATAATAAAGTGCATCTTCATACGCATGGCCTCAGAAACATCGTGAATCATCATCAATAAATCTATCGAATCTATGACCATTTAAGTTGCTCCATCCCAATCGGATGCGACAATGCAGTAGTTTGTCATTTCTAAATCCATCATTTTGAACAAGTTCGTGAACGTTGCTTTTGTTGTCATTTAATTTATTTCCAAACATTGCTTACGATTCGGATTCCTTTATATTGTCATCAAGATATTCCATTCCATCACGGCGGACGGTAGGAGTGATCTTTTATATAGTTCCGTACAGCAACTAGGAACCTGTATAGCATCACCATTTTTTAATTCATAAAGTGATTGATTATTTATCATTGGAGGAATCAGCTCCGACAGGTACTTAGGCGTCATATTCGCGTTTATTGTATAGAACAAACACATTTTATGTTTATATAGTCTAATCGCTAGTGAAGAGGAGCCAGTTTCATATAACTTTTTGTGAGTTGTTCATTTTACCTTTGTTCTTACGCAAACATTCTAATGTATTTATTCCATCAACCACCCGATGTCACAATCTCTTGAATATACCTGTACCAATCTCCATGCCTTATGTATTCCAATTATCTGTATAAACAACGGAAATAAAGAAATTGAATTAAAATATCAGAGAGGACAAACAGTGACTTTTGAGAATACATATATATTGGACTTGCTGGTTCCAAAAAGCTTTAAATATTCAATCAAGACGAAGAAGAGGCAGACATGTGTTATGTACGTGTCACATGCTGCATTGAACAATCAAACTCAGAGGATATAGAATCACAATAGTCCATTTCTTGAATGAAATAAATGTGTTTAAACCATAATAATAAAAACAGCAACTGGCCATGAGGCGTATGAGACACGAGATCACTTTAATAATATCATCAACACTTATACACAAGAAAACCAGAATGCATACACACGCGCACGCACACATACGTACTCACGCTCATACGCATTCTTACACATCCTTTTATTTCAGAAAAATCTGATATACATTTAAAAGAAAACACCAGCTATTGATGATAACTGTGATATTATATAAGGCTTTTCTGCTGACATTTTTCGGCGCCTAAACATAGTATATAAAAGGGGGGCTTTACAGACTTACTATCATTAAAACATAATACCATTTTCTGTACTGGTGACAGTGATTGGTATGTAGGGTGAGCAATACTTATATCTGACCAAAGCTTGTATCTGAGATCCGAGGAATAAGTTATCTGTTCGACGATTGCTTTCATAATGGATTAAGGAGGATTACCGACGAGTAATAATTTCAAATTATCATTGAGTTGGTATAAACAAATATGCTATTAACGCTTAGCGAGTTAATTCAGTTAAGCAAAAGTAAGTGATGTCATTTTAAAGTTGTGTCAATGGTAATTGTAAATGGTTAAGTGAGGAAGATTAAAATGATTGACATGCAAGGCGGTAAATGCATTTTAATTTTAATGTTTTTGTATAATAAAAACTTACTTAACTAATGCATATTGAACGTATTCCGATCTGATACTGGTTGAGGTGTTTGTCACACAGACAAAATTTAGAATGAGAAACAATAACAGTTGTAACAAATTGAAATACTTACAGAGTGCAAATTTCGCGAACATTTCGCGAACATTTCGCGAAATCCAGTGTACTTAATTCTGCAAAGTAGTGTACCATCCTCAATCCACTATTATCATAACTTCTTGTCAAATTCTTTCGTTTTATTTTGTCTGGTTTTGAGTTCCAAATAAACTTGAAGAATAATGAATTTAACTCATCAATAAATTCTTTTGGCGGTTGAGGCAGGGCAGAGAAAATGTGCACCAGTGTAGATAGTGCCAAAGTTTTTATGACGGTTATTTTACCAATTAATGTCAGCTTGCGTTTGCGCCAATTGGCGAGTAATCTCTTTATATTTTCTAGCCTTTTTCTGGTGTTGATAACCCAAAGTCTTTCTAAACTTGCATTTAACTGAATGCCCAAAACTTCAAAGTCACCCTGAACCCAGTCTAAGTCAACATCGTCACATACTTTGATATTCTTACCAATCATTGACCCAAGCCATATTGCCTTAGTTTTATCTGAATTCATTCGTAAGCCTGAAAAATGGTAAAATAAGTCTAAAGTATCTAGTGCAGCTTTTAGGCTTTCTTCTGAGCCATCTAAGAAAAGTTGAGCGTCATCGGCATATTGCCCTAGTTTATGTTCTGAGTTTTTTAGGTAGATGCCTTTGATCTTAGGATTGTTTCTGATCATGGTGGCCAATATTTCTGCAACAAAGATAAATAAATATGGGGAGACCGGATCCCCCTGTCTACAGCCTCTACCATTGTCAAAAAAAGATGAAAGGTGGCCATTTTGAATAACACAGGATGTTGCATTGTTAATCAGTGTAAGTACCAGTTTTATCATCTGGGGGCCAAAGCCAAATCTTTCCAAAACTTTAAGTATAAATACTTTGGACACAGAGTCAAAGGCTTTTTCGAAATCTATTGAAAGTATCATACCCTTACTATTATTAGCTTTTGTCTCGAGAATAATGTCATACATGAGTCTAATGTTGTCGGCCAAAGATCTCCCTGGAATAAATCCGGTTTGATTTTCATGTATCAAAAGATCCAAAACAGATTTAAGTCTCTTGGTAACACAAGAGCTGAGAATCTCGTAGAGACAATTTAGCAAAGTAATTGGTCTCCAATTTTTCGGATAATTCCTATTCTTATTCCCTTTAGGCAGACAAGTTATTATTCCTCTATTAATAGTAACACTCAAAAGTCCCTTATTAAATGATTCTGTGACAAATCTGTGTACCCAGGACTTTAGTTCTTTCCAAAAAAATTTGAAAAATTCTATGGGAAAGCCATCAATACCTAGGCTTTTATTGTTTTTCATTTCTTGTACAGTCTTTGAAACCTCATGTAGTGTAATTTCTTTTTCTAGGGATTCTCTTTGTTGTTTATTTAAAGTAGGAACATCAATATCTGAAAGGAAATCCTCAATTTCTTTTTCTGAAGCTTTATCATTTTTGGTATATACAATTTTATAGAATTGTTTTTGTTCTTCTAAAATATGTTTGCCATCTAGTATTGTTTCTCCTCTGTCATTAATAAGTTGATTACTTAAATAAAGGTATAATTGCCTAATGCATTTTTTTGGCGAACTTGTTCGACTTCCTTTTTAAATTAAATTTTGTTTAATATTGCATGCTTACGTTTTTTTAATTTAATTTATTTACTGAATTCTATTCATTTCAAAATAAAGAAACACTCTCCCAGTGCTAATGTGATGTTATATCCAATGTCACACATGGCATGAAGATTTGAATACCCTATGTAGTATGTACCCACCTACCTATTTGCAATCAGGGTCCTTTTTTTACTTTATGAATTATTCTAGAATAAAAGTAAGAATAGAAAGCATTCAGTGGGATTGTGTATCTTTAACAAGTTTTTAAATAATTAATAAATAAAATAAAAATAATGAACATTCAAATTAATTTAAATTTTATTTGTATTTAAAAAAGAGATATACATAATATTTCTCAAACATGACCACAACCTCCTTCAGCTTTATAGATTGTGTATTGAAACATGCATATACATGTGCATTTCACATTATATTTCACCAAACACTTCCGGGACTTCTCGCAGCATTTCAGCACGAATGGCAGAACATTCCACAGACTGTGATTGACAACTTGATTGCATCCATGGGTCGTCGGTGCCAAGGAATAATCAATGCAAATGGTGGCCATACCCGATACTGACATTTGTGCACCGATGCAATGTTGAAACAATTGTGCACTTCATGAACATGTTTATTCTGAAATTTACTGAAAAGAGCTCTTCAAAGAGCCTTTTAGTTTGGATGTTTAACTCATCTGTGGTCTTTATATTGAGCTTTGAAAGTCAGTGTCAAGTTTTTTTTTTCTTTTTCAAGTTTTATAAGTGTGACAATGGATATATTGCATTATTGAAGACTTACCTTTGTCAACGAAAGTATCCGGAGGAAAACTTTACATGTTTACATACCTTTAGTACAATTCTCCAGCATTATTCTAAAAAGCCATTAGTTTTATTATATTTAATTGTTAAAAACGCTTTTTTTTAAATCTTGCATTGTTGGAATATGATATAAACACAACTATTCATTCAGTTCCAGTCGAAAGAAACCGAAATACATGCAGCACATACTGTCGATATGCAGCCATTACGCAAACAAGGAAATAAGAAGCGGCCTTAGCCTCGTTTTCATTTTGAAAGGTCATATGGTCGTAAAGGTCGTATGCATGCATAAATATTGAGAATCCCCTATTGGATATTTATATAAAAAGACGGTTGACACTTTAAAACATCTCATTTATATACAACTCTTCAAAAAAAGAAACTTTACATTCATGTGAAATGATATTTTTCCAAACGGATCAATTATTTTAATGACAAATACCTGTAATTGAAAGAAAGGTTTGCTTGAGAGTGTAAATTTACGAAAAACAATGCCCTAAAAAATTTACGTTGTGTTCAGGTATGAAATTGAGCGATTCAACCAAATGCATTTTCTGCCAAAGCACGTGCATTATGGGAACATGAAGGTTTACGTGGAGACACGTCTGCTATAGAGGTATAAAAGCCATATCAGCGGCTTTTCATTCAGACTACACAACATCGGTACAGCGACCAGAAGAATGCCAAGATTGAACAGAGCGCAACGCAACAACGCTATTGGCAGGAGCGACGCAGCAAGATGTTGCAACACACTCTGGCGTGACCAGACAGACCATCTCTTCATTGTGGACCCGTTTCAACACCCGAAACAGCGTTGATGAAAGGTCAGGGAGACCAAGGGTGACTACTCGGGCCCAAGATCGGTACATCTGACTTCTTCACCTTCGGGAACACACCAGGACAGCAACGTCAACAACAATGCAGATACCAGGCCTACGTCGACGCAACAGGCTGAGAGAAGTTTTACTTTTTCCACGACGACCGGTTCGACGCAATGCCATCTAGACCGTCTCCAGTGGTGTCAACAGAGGATGAGGTGGACACGTGTAAGGTGGAGAATCGTTCTCTTCACTGATGAGTCCTGTTTTCTGCTTCGACGTAGTCACGGAGGAGCACGTGTATACCGACGTCGTGGTGAACGTTACGCTGCCAACTGTGTTCAGAAGGTTGTCCCATAGCGAGAGTGTCATGGTGTGGGCCGGGATTCAGCACGTATTAGGACATCCCTTGTGCATGTTGTGGGTACCCTCAATATATTTAACTCTATTTACATGATAATTTTGACAAAAGCAAACGAAATGATATTCGTCTTCAATAACATAAATACCTTGCTTAAGACAAAAGTCACATAAACGTGAGAGCATGGAATTTGTTAGATATAGATATCAAAAATGCTGAATCAATATCTCAATTTAAGAAGCTCACTTCTTGTGATAGGATGTTGTCTCTAAAAAACAAAAAGTATGTATCATTTGGTCTTAGGCGCTGCCAAATTCTCCTTTGCCGCTTGCGCATTGGCTGCAGTGACTTAAATTCTCATTTGTTTGATAGATGTTTATCTGACAACCGTGCCTGTTCGTGTGGCAATATTCGAGAGGATTCATTCCATTATTTTCTCCAATGTCCTCTATATGACAGATTTAGAATTAACAAGTACTTCTTCCAAAACAATGTCACTTTAAATGTTATCTTAAACGGCGACGAATCATTGTCCTGGCCAGAAAATGAACTGTTGATAAAATCTGTTCACAAGTTTATAACTGAATCTCGCCGCTTTTCTTAAACGACCGATATCATAAATGTAATGTTGACTTATTGTACCATTTGTAGGCATTATATTTCCATGTATGACATTAAAAATATATGTAACAATTTTTGTTTTAAGGAGAAGCATTTATATAGGCTTTATTAGCCTGTTTGCTAATCCCTTTTCCATGTATATTGTACTTTTTGTTTTGTATACCATTAACATGTCTTATGGAAATAAAATATTGTTTAAATCACATAAACGTAATGCTCTATCCACATTTGAATATCTACCAACTTCTATTTTTAACTTGTGACATGATATCCTTAAACGCGTGATGTAAAATGATAAACTTTAAGGAACACTGTTAAGATTTGGTTCATATGAAAAACTTTGCTTAATATTAGAATATACCTCAAGTTTCGAAGTGTTATTAATATCACAATTCCATTTTTGCAAAAACTCATCAATCAAACGTTGTTTAAACACATTACACAATTCTTGTGGACTTACAATTGAGGGGTTCAACCGCACAAAACCAAAACCATGTTTGAATAGTACATATTTTACAAAGGAAGCCCAATTGTGTATACCTTTAGTACAATTCTCCAGCATTATTCTAAAAAGCCATACACAAAATAGCGTTATATTTATAACCAACAACAATAATTATTCATCTCATTTAACCATAAATTTATTTATTAAGAAGAAGATGAACTAAAATAAGATTAAACATATCACACAGACCAGGACATACATGTAGGTTCATGATATTACTGCATTACAGTGTTGTAGGGAATGTTTACATTGTGAGAACAAATGAAATAAATGTACATAAAAACAGAATATTCATTGTGAAGCAACAACAGTGCTGATAAATAATCGAAAGAGTATTCATGAGATTAAGGAAAGAATAAACTTGACAGACTTATGGCCTCTCGCCAAGTGCGTTCTAAGGGAGGTAACTCCTCCAAAACTATCAGTTTTATAATGTCACAAGCGACACTTAATTTTTATGACATAAGCGGATGTTGTTTGGGCGCCATTTCTGTAAACTTTAAACATCAGCAAGGTTGTTAAGAAATGCAGCATGGAAGAGTTTGATTTTTACTAGTGGCCTACGTGAGGCCACCTTACAAACTTTGTCATCCGAAGAACTAGCTGATAAGGAGTCCCTGTCACGTCTGTCAAGAACTCAGGCTGCAAACAGCAGCATAAGAGGTACATAAAACATATATACATTGATACAATATACAATATAATAGGTATGTACAGCTGGTATAAAGGTACATATGATTATAAAAGCTATTTCTTGAAAAAAAAGCCATAATAATTTTACAGAGAGTTTTCTTAAAGTTCCTAGCTTATTTGAATTAAATAAAATATTCATTTTGTACATATTTGGCCTATTGTAATAATATTTGCGGATATAGTTTTCTCTTTCTGATTGTAATATAAGACAAACAAATAAATAATGATATTCGTCCCAAAGATCGTTTAAATTACAAAGAGTACATTTTCTTTCATGAACTGGGATATTTTTCCATCTACCGGTCTCGATTGGCAGATAGTGATTAGCTGTTTGAAATCTTAACAAGTTATTGTAATTAAAAAAATGTAGGTAATGTTCAAACTGGAGAGATGGATTTTGAAGATATTGTATATAGTTGTTTTGGAAGAATTTTCAATTGTTGATAACCAATTTTGCTGAAAAATATCTTTTAATTTGCTTTTAACTATAGATTTTAGCCAAATGGTATTTTTGAAATTTTGAGATTTCCAAACAAAACTCAGTCCAAGATCATCAAAAATTCGTTTGATATAACATAACTATTTATGTGAACATTTGCCAAAGATCAAATCATTAAATAACAATTTATAAACAAGATGGCACAATTTTGACGATTTACCAGTTAGAATTTTGGCCCTAAAACATAACATTCTGCATTTGATAATATTTACAAGTGGGAATCGACCAAACTCGCCATATACCATGTAGTTGGGGGTACCTTTGCGCAATGACGACAAATATTTAAGGAATCGTAGATTTTCAAAACATAATGCATTTTCAAAACCCAAGACTTCACATCCATATAAAAGAATTGGGGTAATCATACAATCAAATAATTTTAAATGACAGTAAATAGAAAGTTTAAGTTTTCTTCCTTGACTTAATACAAAAAACATTGCCTTTGGAGCCTTTTCAACCAACAAACGTTTGGTTTTAGTGAATTTATTATTTTTCTGAAGTGTAATTCCGAGATAAGGATAGCAATCTACATTATCAAGAATGGTTACTCCAATATTAAAATTACTTTTATATTCTTTTTTGGAACCACCGAAAATTTAAATTTTGGATTTGGATGCGTTGATTTTAAGCCTCCATTTGTTACAGTAATTGTTAAAAGAATCCAACATTTTTTGTAAATCATTTGGGTCTGAAGACATAAGTACTGTATCATCAGCATATAATAATGCAAAGAGTGTAATAAGTGTATCTAAGCTGTTATGAAAATCAACAGGGTTTAGTTGTAAAATGTAAAATGAATCTAAAGCTAATGCATCTTCAAGATCGTTCAGAAAAAGTGAAAACAAAATAGGAGACAAAATTCTCTCCTTGGCGGACACCTTGCTTGCACAAAAAGAAGTCAGAATAATTACCGCCATTACAAACACCGGATTTTATATTTTGGTACATGTTAAAAATGACCCATTATCCAGATATGTTATTTTGCAAAAGTTTTTGCCAGAGCCCTGATCTCCAGATGGTATCAAAGGCTTTTTGAAAATATATAAATGCGCAATATAGTTTCTTTTTGCAGCATTTTAATAGTTCCGAAAGATGGTAAAATATCCTTTTCTGAAACCAGCGTTTCGATGAATTGATTTAATCGAGTGTTTAAAATAGACGTGAAAAGTTTTCCAAAACAGCTCAGTAATGTTATAGGTCTGTAATTACTAGGGTTTTGAGGATTGCCTTTATTTTTGTAAATTGGTTTAATGATACCAGTTAATCATTTATCTGGGAATATTCCAGTGTCAAGAACAATATTAAAAAGTTTTACATAAATATCTATGAATACACCAATAGTAGAAGAAATATATTCATTTACAACATTGTCAATTCCGGGAGCTTTATTGTTTTTAAGATTTTTAACACATGATTTTATCTCTTCGCTAGTAATTTCAGAGTTGAGTATAGTGCTGTTCCCAGTGTCGACTTGAGGAATGGTTTCATCACCGGATGGATTTAGTATGCCTGTTAGAGAATGTTAAAATAAATTTGTTGTAATGTTAACTGGCATTTATTAATCTAGATTTATTCTGAATTGTGTTACAATTTTGAACAAATCGTTTTGCCTCAAAGTATTTCCCACGTAAAATTTTGCATTGTTTGCCAAACCAGGGTTGATTAATACGCTTTTTGAAAGAATGTCGACGCGATTGATTTTTACACTTAAAGCCAAAAACTTCACCCGCTGTAGAAACAAATACATTGCTTATGTCATCATTGACATAAGTAATTACATCGAGTGGGTCATCAGAGCCCTCATTAAGAACATTTACAATAGATTGTATAACTAAATCAGAGTTAGCTACAGCTTCAACGTACTCACTCGCGCGTGCTTTGTTCTATCTCCTGACCTAAGGAGTTACATTATGTACACTCGGAGTGGGAGTATTATTTACAACAAAAGACTTGATCTTAAACGAAGCAGAGATTGGGGAGTGAATATCTGAGAACAATGGGTCAAAGTCGTGAACTTTTAAATCACCAACAGTCTGACAAATATCAGCGCTTGCTATGGTGTAATCAACAGTGTTTCCACCTTTACAAGTGACTCTACCAATAGCTGTGTCTTCTCCCATCCGTCCATTCAAAATATACACATTGTTATTTTTACAAAAATCAAGTAATTTATATCCATGAGAGTTAACTCTGCCCTTATCTTC
The DNA here is from genome assembly GCA_936450465.1 of Gibbula magus. Classification (NCBI taxonomy): domain Eukaryota; kingdom Metazoa; phylum Mollusca; class Gastropoda; order Trochida; family Trochidae; genus Gibbula; species Gibbula magus. Next base: position 60,871,312 of record OW388293.1, on the reverse strand, counting down.
ATTACATCTTTGATGAATTGGAATACTTAATGCCTGTAATTTCCCAACATCATTCATAAAATCACACACGTCTAGTGGAAGCAGATCTTCAGTTACGACATCATGTTCACATAACAGATAATCTTCCATTATACTTCGCTAGGAGAATAGTACGGGATTCCACGAGATTGCACAAGCGGTCACGTGACTTCATAGCACATTCGGTTACGCTTGCAATCAGGCGTGGCATTTTTCGCTCTCTCTACTTTTACGAATTTACAAAGTCCAGTTCAACATGAGTGACAGAAAACGTAAAGAGAAACAAACAACGCTTCCCGTGTCTACAATTAGCACGGCTGGACATGAGACGACAACCACTTCAACGGTTCGTAGCGGTTCTTCGAGTTTGACTGACGACCAGCCACCGGCTTCTCAGTCTGTAATGGCATCAAGCGAACCACGTGTTGAGAGCAATGACGCTTTAGAGACAATTCTCTCCCAACTCACAAGGATTAACGACAGAATTGACAAGTTGGAAGCCCAGCCCATTGTTTCCGATAATGAGGATTATTTTGAGCCGAGCCAGAAACGCGTGAGGTTTGACTTGAACGCGACTACTAGTCAAGAGGCGAGTGTTGATAATTCCGCCAGTGTCGAATCCCAGATTGATGACATTCTGAACGATAGTCATGACAATGAAGCTGTGAAACCACAGAATACCGATTTACTGGGGGAAATCACCCAGAATTTTGAACTTGGTGATATTTCAGGACCAGAAGTGGCTGCCAAATTGGCAAATATTCTGAAATATATGTTTGGGAAAAAGCTGGGTGACGAGAAAATGAAAGACACCATGATGAAATACAAGACTCCGGGCAATGTGGAGATTGTTACTCCGAAGGTGAACCGTGAGATATGGGACATTATTTCAGCTGAAACTAAATCCCGTGATATCAGAATGCAGAAAATTCAGACACGTGTCAACAAGGCTTGTCTTCCCATAATCAGTGTTTTAGACACTTTTCTGCAAGTGAAAGCAGGAGCTGAGCTGTCTAAAGGTGACGCTAATGACTGTATGAAAAAACTGTTTGATTCCATTGCCCTTCTCAGTAATGGTTTACAGGAAATTAATCAGAGAAGAAGGGATTTGATCAGGCCGGACTTGAATGTTCAATATCGGAAGTTGTGTTATAACACTACAGTGACCACTGAACTCTTTGGTGACGATTTGTCCAAGTCGATCAAGGACATTCAGGACACCCACAAGATTGGGGCTAGAATGGCATACGAGCAGAATGCCAGACCGGCATACAGAAAGGGTGGTTACTATGCTCAGTCGACCAATTCGCCAGGACATGGAAAGTTCCACAGAAGTCCGCCAGGTTTTTTAGGAAAGCAGAAGAGTTATGCCACCAGAGGGGGCCACTACAAGAAGAGAGGGGGAGGTCCGAAGTAGGACAGAACACCCAAGACAGCTCAAGTAGCGAGGTAAGCCTGTTTTCATCAGACAAATTTAAGACAGAATTGCATGAAAAAGTTGCTAATTTTAAAGCTGGCAATCTCAAAAAGTTCAGAGATGACTGGTTGAATATAACTTCAGACAGGCATATTTTAGACAACATTAGTGGCTGTTGGCTAGAATTTGAATCAATACCAAACCAAGTAAAACCTATACAGCCTATTACATTCAGCTCTGAAGAAGCTGCTATTATTGACAGTCAAATTGAAAAATTTTTGGACAAAGATATTATTTGTAAATCTCAACAGGAGAAAGGGCAATTTGTGTCTAACATTTTTCTGAGACAGATGAAAGATCAGACTTACAGAGTTATTTTGAATTTGTCCCAGTTCAATCAGTACATTGTGTACAGACACTTTAAGATGGAATCAGTTCATACAGCTTTAGCTCTTATGACTCCTAACGCTTATATGGCTTCTATTGATCTGAAGGATGCCTATTATACAGTACCAATAGATAAAGCTCATCAAAATTTTTTTTAATTTTCTTGGCGAGGGCAACTGTATCAATTTACATGCCTACCTATGGGGCTTACGTCAGCTCCTCGTATTTTCACAAAAATAACTAAACCTGTGTTTTCATATCTTAGAAAAATGGGTCATTTGATCACAGGGTACATTAATGATTGTTTCCTCTTAGGGGAGACTATTGAAGAATGTAGCGAGACGGTTACAAAGTCTGTTGATTTATTTTCCAAGTTAGGTTTCACTATTCATCCAGAGAAATCTGTCTTTGCCCCCTCACAAGAGTCTGTATTTCTTGGTTTCAAGTTAAATTCTGTCACAATGACTGTAGAATCGACCAGTGAAAAGAAGGCTAGATTGGCAAGTGCATGTCGTAAGATATTGGAATCAAAATGTCTTACTATTAGACAAGTTGCAGAAGTTATTGGTCAGATGGTTGCTAGTTTTCCAGCCGTTACATTTGGTCCTCTTTTTTACAGAGTGCTGGACAATGAAAAATCAGCTGCCTTGAGGGAAGCCAAGGGTGCTTATGACGAGCGAATGAGAATCTCAGAACAAGGTAAATTAGATCTCATTTGGTGGATTGACAACATTGAAAATTCCTTTAAGAAAATCTGCAAGTCCAATCGCACTATCATACTGCAATCAGATGCGTCAGGTTTAGGGTGGGGAGGAGTATTTCAACACAAATCTACTGGGGGACAATGGTCTGAGAAAGAAAAGACATGCCATATTAATGAACTCGAATTAATGGCAGCTCTTTTTACCCTTCAGTTTTTTTGTAATGATTATCATGATTGTCACATCCTCATTCAAATTGACAATACAGTAGCTGTATCTTATGTTGTCCACATGTGGGGGCAAGTCACAGAGTTGCAACTCCATAGCTAGAAAAAATTGGACATGGTGCATGGACAGAAATATATGGTTGGAAGCAACCTATATACTAGGAAAGATGAATTTTGAAGCAGATAGACAATCTAGACAGTTACATGACAATACTGAATTGATGCTAAAGAGAGAGCTGTTTAATTGCATCACAAAGTTGTTTGGTTTACCAGTCATGGATCTGTTTGCGTCAAGGCTCAATAGCCAGGTAGACAAATATGTAGCATGGAAACCAGATCCAGGGGCTTGTCACATTAATGCGTTCACGCTGAACTGGGGAGGGGGAGAGTTGTATTATGCCTTTCCGCCATTTGCTTTGATTGGCCGAGTGTTGGAAAACCTAGTGTTTGATAGAGGGGAGATGGTCTTAGTTGCACCTTTATGGACAACCCAGTCATGGTTCTCAAGAATGAATGCCTTGCTTATTGATTGTCCTTTTCTGTTGCCCTGGGGGAGGACCACCCTACAGTCTCCAGCAGGGTCGAGGCTAGACCCAACGATGGAAAAGATCCGTCTGTGTGTGTGCCGATTGTCAGGAGATCCCTTGAGAACTGCGGCGTTTCGCGGAGAGCTACAGACATTATCATGTCGTCATGGCGGGACTGCACTAAAAGACAGTACCAGTCATACATCAGAAGATGGATACAGTTTTGTGACAAAAGAGGTACGAGTTCGTTTTCACCCGATGTGGTAGAAGTATTGGATTTCCTGTCAGAGGTTTTTGACACAGGAGCAAGTTACAGTGCTGTTAACAGTGCACGTTGTGCACTATCATGTTTTATTTTCTGTGACAATGGAAGGCCTATAGGAACTCATCCCCTTGTTCTGAGACTACTTAAAGGAATGTTTCAGTTACGGCCTTCAATTCCCCGATCAAGAGTTATCTGGGATACTGACATTTTGTTAAATTATCTTCGTACTTTATCCCCAGTGAAAAATATATCGCTGAAAAATTTGACTCTCAAACTTGTTACTCTTATTGCTATTTTGTCAGGCCAGAGAATACAGAGCCTGCACATGTTAGATTTGGACTATCTGACTGTTAGAAATTCTGGGATCACCATTAAATTCCAGGATTTGCTGAAAACCTCGAGACCAGGTTTCCATCAAGCAGATATAAGCATTCCTGCATTTGTGCCAGACAGGCGGTTATGTGTTGTGACTGTACTGAGAGAATATATCTCGAGATTAAAGTCGCTCAGAGGAACTGAGACAAGACTGTTTATTAGTTACCAAAAGCCTTATAAACGTGTGTCGAAAGATACCATATCTCGTTGGATTAAGACTGTAATGATACAAGCAGGTATTGATGTGAAGATATTCACTGTTCATTCAGTGAGAGCGGCTGCTACCAGTAAAGCCAGTTTCATGAACACTCCCCTGAAGGTCATTCTGCAGACAGCAGGATGGACAGGTTCCGGGACTTTCGCCAGGTTTTATAAGAAACCCATTGTTGATTCACATATATTTGCAAATTCACTCCTTAAAGGAAAAAGCTAGCAAGCTGCTGCATTTGTGCCCTTGTACGTCTATTGTGAGACAGTTACACTTTGCTTCTGAATGATTAAATGTTTAATCCATCCATGTGTTTTGTTGTTAATGGTCAAGCTTTGAACATCTCGTGGAATCCCGTACTATTCTTCTAGCGAAGTATAATTCATAATCAAACGAGGCTTATATTTAAGTTGAAGGTTGATTGTAATTATACGGAGCTAGGAGATAGTACAGAGGGATTACACGCCCACCTCGGGATAAATCTCCCACCCTGAAACAACTATCTCCTTGACCATCAACATATTTAAAGTATGAAGTCACGTGACCGCGTGTGCAATCTCGTGTTATCCCTCTGTACTATCTTCTAGCTCTGTATAATTACAATCAACCTTCAACTTAAATATAAGCCTCGTTTGATTATGAAATGTTCCTGTACGGGCATTTATATTTCCGATTAAGAACAGACTATCACGTATAGACTTTACTGATGAGTTCAACTCTGAAAAAGTGTCCTCGTCATAGGGGGTATATAGGTAACTCCAATATTACGCCAATTACGACAAAGGATTTAGCTAAGGATTGTGATTTGAACGATCTTGTCAAAGAGTTGTCAGACATCCATCTCAAAGACTATATTATGTCGCCAGACACAGAAGAAATTCAGTGATATTCTGGAAGGTACCACTTCAAAAGGTGAGAAACTGTACTTAATACCTGATTTCGTTACAAGACCCAAATCGTCTAACCAACATAACAAAACCCAAATAGTTACTCATAGACAGCCCAGTGTGACGATGTCTGTCTCAGTGGGAAATAGAACTTTGTGAGGATTCTGATGCTGAATTTATCATTAAAGGTATTGCAGAAGGTTTTGATATTTTGGATGAAAATGTGAAACTCCGTAACACTTTTTGCAAAAACTATAAGTCGGCTACAGCCGACGATGTGAGAACTCTGGTTGAGGGACAAATTTGCGAGGAGATGATGAAGGGTAATTATGTAACGTGTAATTCAAAACCTACAATAGTAACTGGTTTAGGTGCAATTCAGAAGAGTCACTCTAAAGCAAGGCTGATACATGACTGCAGCAGGCCATATGGTAAAGGACTGAATTCATATGCTACAACTACCCCTTTCTCGTATCATACTGTTGAAGATGCTGTGCGTCTCCTACCACCAAATGGTTACCTTGCGAAGATTGACCTAAAAAATGCCTATCATGTAGTGCCCATACGATGTTTTTACGATTAAAATCACTGTGAGTAAATTTGCATTTTGATTTTAATTTATACATATATGAAAAATAAATGTCATATCCTACCATTATCACCAAATATTATCATGTATGAGTTTACATTCGAAGTACGAAATGTGTTTGACATGACATGGAACAACTTTCCGATCTGCGATTTCACAAGTTGAAATTCAGCCGTGAAACAGTAGGAGTAACCCTACCTCGCTTAAAAGTAAATTACGAATTAAAAAGTCTCGTATATGTGAAATAATTGTATGAATACAATTGCTAGATGATTCATGTTGATTATTAAAAAGTTTTCATTTGCAATTTGATAGAAATTATACCCGTTTTCAAACGAAATCACAGATAGACATGTCAGTTCGAATTCATTGCAAATGGAGGCCATTGTGTCGTCTCGGCTTTTTCACACAATATTTTGTTCTGATACGAATTAAATGAATGCACATGTTATAACATCCATGAAATTAACAATAATGACAAACAAATACATTTCAAAGAATAAATGTGAATAACTAGTGTTTGAATCGGCGAATTTACAGTGAAGTTACAAACGAAACATAGATAGTCACATGATCAATTTTGTACAACCAAACTATTCACATGACATTGTTTACAAATACGACAACGCTATCCGAACGAAATTTTGATTGTATTTTTCAACTTTTCAAGACCATGTTTACATTAAATATTCAACAGACATTTGGAAAAATGTGTTGTAACTTTGGTTTTAAACGGAATATTTACAAAATGATTTAGATCATTAGATTTGTTGATTTGAACAAATCTGTAATCGGCGAAGGAAATGCATAACAATGGCGAGTGCCGAGTGTTTGTTGACTATCATGTTTCGAGATATCGATGACTGATTGACGTTGGAATATATAAAAACTGTAATGTCATATGCTTATATTTGGAACACAGAAAAGTGAATAGATGTGTTAACCTTTTGTGTAAATTGTATTACGATTGATGCATTATTTTTAAAAAATATCTCACGGAAGTAAATGCATTGTTCATTGAAGAATATCCATTGTTACAAATTACGTCGAAATTTTATAAGTACAACTGAGATCGTTTATGACAGGCTCTTGTTTTCTGAAAGAAAAACACATGTCATCAATATAATTTTTTTCTGGTAGAAAATTTAATTCTGAACAAAACTGGGCTGCATAAATAATTATTGACAAAATAATTCGAGTTTGAAAATGTAGTACAATGTTAGAACTACTGTATATTTAATTTTTTCCATAGACAAGTGTAAAATTAATTGATATTTAAAAAATGTTACATTAATTAATAATGTTTCATGACAATAAAGGCGAGAAAAACTTTAAATGAAGGATACCCATGTGACGTAATTGTTACAAATTTACAAATCTGACTCTCTCTGCAAAAACCTGAAAACAATCCAGCAGGCTAAAGGTTAAAACAGAAAAGAGTGTGTCAAAGGATATGAAACTCTATCAGACTTACTCACAAAATTTGGCTTTTGAAATCAATTTTGATAAGCTGGTGAGCCCTTGTCAAGAACTGTTTTTTCTTGGGATACAGATAAAAAGCCAGTCGCGGACGCTCTCCCTCCCCAGTGACAAACTTGATAAACTCAAGGTTGATTTAGATCATTGGGTTTGTAAGAAGAAGGCAACCAAAAGGAACTACAAAGCATTACAGGAAAATTGAACTGGGCGGCACAAGTCGTTTATGGAGGGCGAACTTTTCTTAGACGAGTCATTGACTTATCAAATTCTCTGAAGCATTCTTCTCACCATACTCGTTTAAAGTCTGAAGCGCGATTGGACGTTCAATGGTGGAGAAACTTTTGAGAGCAGTTTAATGGTACAGTTAGGTTCTGGCAGACAAGTCCTGTGCCCATGCATGAATTCTCTACAGACGCATGTTTAGAAGGTGGTGAAGCATGTTATTATGGTGATTGGATGTACTGTAACTGGAAAACATATTTTCCTCATATGGAAGAAGAGCACATTAATTTTAAAGAATTATTCATGGTATATCTTGCAGCTCAACAGTGGAATTCGCAATGGAGAAAAAGGCGCATTGTGGTGTATACTGATAATGTTTGCGCAAAAGCCTACATTAACAAAGGATCCTGTAGGAATTTATTAGCCATGAGTTAGTTAAGGGATTTGTTTTGGATGTCAGCAAGCTACAATTTTAGGTTGACAGCCAGATTTATTCCAGGGAAGTTTAATACTGCAGTTGATGCGCTTAGTCGTTTACATGATGTTACGTATTTTACAAAAGCACTCAAATTTATATCGTCAGCAGTTCTGTTCTGTACTAAATGTGAAACCAGTTTCTGCACTGTAAACTGCAAAGAACACATGAGTGAGGAATCATTCTTGTATTTACAGGACCGATGGTGGACACCCAGTGGACGATGCTCAAAACCGAACTGCTGTGTTACAAGGGGTCCTCATATGCTAAGTCAACCAAGCGTACCTGTGCAGCAATGAGGACAGCATATCTGAGGTTTTGTCTTTATTTTGGTACACCACCAGTGCCTTCTTCACGTGCTCAAGTCATGTTGTACAGTGTATTTCTGGCGCGAAGCCTGAAACCGTCCAGTATCCAAGGGTATTTAAATGTTGTGCGTCTGATGCATATGGAAGTAGGATTAGAGAATCCACTTGACAACTGGGAGTTCAGACTTCTTATGAGAGGCATACATTGACAAAAAGGTGTACCAACAAAAGCTCCCGGTAACTTTGCAGATGCTCCTAGAACTACGTGCTTGTCTGAAAATGCAACTGTCGCTTGATAGAGCCTTCTGGTGTGCATGCCTAGTTGCATTTTTCTGGGTTTTCATAAGAGGCTGTTGTTTGGGCGCCATTTCTGTTAACTTTAAACATCAGCAAGGTTTTAACCCGCCCACCTCACCCAATTTATGTCTGTTTTAATATGTATATGTTTTATTTACCTCACTTATTGTTGGAGGAAATTCATTGCATTTCTACCCTTTGTGCCAAAAAGCAATTCTTTGTGTTGTCAAGTGTATGAATAAACTTGACCTTGATTCCCCCAAAGATGAGTTGTTGGTTTTGTATACATTTATCATTATCATATCCCGTGTTGGAGAGATTAATCATAATTAATTTATATAATTCATAACATTGGAACACCTGTTGCCGTTTTATGTGAACTAATTTGTTTTAAATTACGCGAAATATTATATATAAACAGACAATCACTATTGAAAAAAACATTTTCTTTCAACTACTAAGATACCTTATTAATTAGTCAGCGTACTACGTGAAATAATGTTTTTGTCAATTACATGTAAACGCAAATAATTTTGCACACTTTGCAATCTGGTTGGTGCTTTTCCATCGTGTTTTATTTTATTCAGAAAACAATATGATTTGGTAAACAAGCAAAAGTTTGTTTTTGTTTAGACTTCACTTCACAAGTACAAACATAAATAGCAGACATGATATAGATAATGAAATAACAACAAATCGCTCCAATATGGCGGCCATGATAAGACGTGTTTAACGAGAGCTGTCGTTGAACTGGTGGAAAGTTAGTTGAACACAAGCAAAACGTCTACAAAAGTACCTATACCAACTGGACAAGGGCGTTCTGCATTCCTTTTGTGTAACCTGACGTATTTATTGTGTTTTGTGCTTTTTCTCGCGAAATGGGACGAAACAAGGACAAGTCGGCAGCTTAACGTCAGGCAAGAACAGAGAGTGAAAAGAGGAAACCTTCATCGTCTCCTATCGACAGCATGCCCCCTAAATCCACGAAGCAGGATCTAGTGCAAAAAAACTCGCGATTTCAAAACCATGGCAGAAAACTTTTGTGTGAACTTCACCCCAGGCATCAATGTGACGAGTACACCAAAACCACAGAACACGGACTCTGAGAAAACAGCGAACACAGATAATGTAAGTAAGACACCGTCCTACCTAGACCAGTCTGTGTTCAACTTTATAAACACCGCGGCTCAAGACGCCCTAACTTCGAAACTTTCAACAGCGTTAATGTTGCCTCAACTCCAGGAGAAGTTTCAGACAGTATTTATGGAGGTAGCTACAGCATTGGTCAAGGAACACGTGAACAATATCGTGAATCCACTGAAAGAAAGTATTGATCAACTGAAAAGTGAAATACATCCCATGAAAGAAGCCATCAAAGAGTTATTACCTCTTAAAGAAGAAGTCAAATCTCTGAAAAAGCTGGTTGACGAGAAAATGGAGGATATCGGAGACTGCAAAGAAGAAATAGAAGAACTCAGGGAGGAAGTTGAAAGCAAAAGCGAGAAAATCAAGAAACAGAAAACTGAATTAAGATCTCTCAGAAAACATTTCGATGAAAGAACTGATGAACTGGAACAATATAGTCGGCGAAATTCCATTCGTATCACGGGTGTGCCAGAGTCATCATATGAAGAAATAGAAAATGTTGTTATGGATGTGCTAACCACAATCGACGACAAGCTACCCATATCTGCTATAGATAGATGTCATAGAGTTGGGACAGAAATCCCCAGGGAAGACACGACCAATTATAGTGAAGTTCATGAACCACTATCACAAGTACTACATGATCAAGAACAGACGACGCCTATCACAGAGACACAAGGACGTCTACATCAACGAGGATTTGACAAAGGCAAGAAGTATGTTGTTCAAGACGTCGCGTGATATGTTCAAACTGAAGTGCTTCTCAGGTACATGGACAAGAGACGGCAGAATTTTTTGTGGAAGAGCAGCCAGAAGGTATGATCCGAGAGATCAAAAGTGACAATGACCTTGATAGGTATCGTAACTAAGTATGTGACTGATTGAGTGATGTGCTATTCCTACTGGATTATATTGGATTATCATCGAGTGCTAAATTAAGTAAGTAATGATGACTCACTAAACAGACAGTATCTGCCGAGCACCTTATACTATCTAAATATATTGTATATGTCGTTACAAGTAGACTAAGTCCATGTATTCACCACCAGGTTGATGTTATTAATGTTTATTGCTATATTATAACCACCTGAAAATTGTCTATTACTCAGATAATCTATTGGCCTTGTATATAGTGTCGCATGTGTCATATAGTGTACATATACTATCGCATTCTACTATAACTACATCTTTCATCTGATTGTACTGTTTATATCTACGTTGTGTAACACATCAGCGGGTTACATAGATATTTTTCTATTTACATTACTATCCTACTTGCATATTTTCGTTTTATAAGATAACACAGCAATTTGCTAATACTATGCCGAGATCTGCACTGCCTGAATAGACTAAAAAAGAATTGCATAATTTGTGAATACCGAAAGATATAAATTTCTGTGAGAATGGGTAATGACATAATTCAACAACGAATTGCTATTGGAAGTTTTTATAGAATTACACATCATGGAAATTCGAAATCTCACAAACAACGCATAAATGTATTCACTATTTTTTCAAGTCTTTTCAGTTCATCATTGTCTATCTTAAGTTCAGAGTGTAAAGCGTGCATTGTATTGTGTTCTTTATGTTTCATGACTGCATCATTAGGTAACACCAATGTGCTTCTTTTATTCCTATTGTTACTTATGCTCTCCGGTGACATTGAGTTGAACCCTGGTCCTGTGTATGATGTAAGTCAATCATTAGACAAAAGCTTACACATCTTTCACCTGAACACGAGAAGCGTGCGGCACAAGCTAGGTCACTTAAATGAATGCTTATCTGAAAATCAAATAATTTGTTTCACTAAGACGCACTTAGATAATTCTATTAGCACCGCAGATTTAGTTTGGGATACCTTTCAAGAACCATTACGTAAAGATAGAAATGCTTTTGGCGGGGGTGTCATGATTTACGTGAAAAATTGTAGAAGTTTTAAAAGACATTTTGATTTAGAAAATACTTTTGATGAGACGATTTGGTTGGAAGTATTTTTACCACAAAAGTATATTATGCTTTGCGCAGTCTATAGACCCCCGGGCAACAAGGCAAATTTCTGGGAGAGATTAGAAACTGCTATTGAAAAAGCACTTGATTACACGTCAAAATTAGTAATGGTCGGGGACCTAAATGAGGATCTTTTGTCAGACAAACTAACAAATCTTAGAGATATACTAAACAGAAAGGCATTTTATAATATCATAAAGGAACATACACCTGTCGGTAAAACAAGCAGCACTTTATTAGATCCTATTTTGATCAGTAATGATATTGGTGTATACGATAGTGGTATCATTGATTTCGATAGAAATATTAGTGATCACAGGGGCACATATGTTGCCATTAACACAACTATCTCTATGTCGTTATGTTACACCAGAGATGTCTGGTGCTATGATAAAGGTGATTATGACCTGTTGAATAGTTACATCACTAATACAAATTGGAATAATCTAATAACAATTTGTGCAGACATTGATGAAGCAACAGATATATTTTATGATCATCTAGGAAGATATATAAAGGAATGTATCCCGTCTAAAAAGGTAACAATTCGGCCTAATGACAAACCCTGGTACAACTCAGAAATAAGACGTGAATCAAGAAAACGCATTCGATTGAGAAAAAAAGCTAAACGAACTAATAGAAATGAGGATATTTTTACATATCTCAAGCAAAGTAAATAACATGAAGTGTTATGCAAAGGAACATTACCTTTCGAACTTTGATGAATTTATAACTGAAATGAGCAAAGAAAACAAACCCTCATATTGGAAAGTTTTGAGAACTCTTGTCAAAGAGTCAGGATCTATCAACCTAATTCTGGCACTTCCATGCACTGAATCAGATAACAACCCAACTATATTTACAGACTTTGATAACGCGGAAACATTAAATTCATACTTTGCTTCCATTTGCCAATTGGATGATGTGAACAAAACTCTACCTTGTTTCGAAATGCGTACAACAAGTAGACTTAATGATATTGTAGTAAATGAAAATGAAATTGCTGATATCATAAATGCTTGAAGGTTAACAAAGCAAGCGGTCCTGATCGTATAAGTCATAAACTATTAAAACATGTTGCCGAATCTGTTAGTAAACCCTTGTGTTTGTTATTCAATAAATCTACAGGTATCTATCCTGATAGATGGAAAGAAGCACATGTGATGCCACTTTATAAGAAAGGAGACAAATCTAGTTGTAGTAACTACCGACCAATTTCCTTGATCAGTTGTTTGGGTAAAATATTTGAAAGAACTGTCTTGAAGTATATATCTAATTACTTTCTTGACAATCAACTGTTATACAAATATCAATCAGGATTCCAAGTTGGACATTCTACGACCCATCAATTGATAGAGCTATATAACAATATTTGCTATGCCCTAGACAGACGAGAAGATTACTGCATGGTGTTTTGCGATGTTTCAAAAGCTTTTGACAGAGTGTGGCACAGAGGTTTATTGCATAAATTAAGAAATTAAGGTATAGGCGAGGGCATGATTTAATGGGTTCAATGCTATCTAAATGGAAGAACTCAAAGAGTTTTTATAAATGGTTCCTTATCGAATCAACAAGTTTTATCTGCTTGGGTACCACAAGGATCAGTTCTTGGTCCATTTTTGTTTATTGTTTATGTAAACGACATTGCCGATGAACTAGATTGTGTTGCACGCCTGTTCGCTGATGATACATCAATGGGTTTTTCATTTATCAACCATAGGATTATGCACGATACACTAAACAGGAATCTTCAAACTTTATCATGTTGGGCAAACCGTTGGCTTGTTACCTATAATCACAGCCAAACGGAGGCTATCCTTTTTAGTCTAAAAAATACTAATTTGACTCTAAATTTAAAATTTGAAAATGAGCATGTTTAATTTGATAAATCTCATAAACATCTTGGAATAACGTTTTCATCTGACTGTAAGTGGAGCGCACATATTAATAACATTGTTAAAACTACTTCCTTGGTGGTTTCATCTATGAGAAAGCTAAAGTTTATGTTAAATAGAAATACTCTGAATAAGATCTACATTGTTTTTATAAGACCACATCTTGAATATGCCTGTGAACTATGGGATGGTTGTTCAGCAGATGTATCTGATAAAATTGATAAAGTTCAGTTTGAAGCCGCCAGGATAGTTACTGGCCTACCTAAATATGCTTCTCGTGAATCTCTAACTTATGAGACAGGATGGCAATCGTTAAAGGAAAGAAGACAGTACCGTAAACTATCATTATTTTATAAAATATACAATAAAAATGCTCCATCCTACTTATGTGACATTATGCCCCAATCAGTTGAATCGAGGACCAATCATAACCTTAGAAACATGCGTGATCTCTCTTTGTCCTATTCACGTACACAGCTTTACAATCAATCTTTTATCCCATCATGCTCACAGCTTTGGAATAACCTCCCACTACACATACGAGAAACCTTCTCCATAAAAACCTTTCAATCCTATATTTGCCAAAGAAAGTTTAAAGCACCAACATATTTTTCATTTGGTAAACGAAAGTTGAACATTATCCATACTAAACTGTGATATTCAAATAGCAGATTAAACGATGATTTATATAAAATTGGACTCGAAGATAATCCTGCAATTGTAAATGTGCTTGCGAAAACTCTCATCATTATTTTATGGAATGTTTTATGTATCATGAAATCAGGCAACAGATGTTTTTAGATATCAACAGAATGTGTTGTAATAGAGTTCTGATTAATTTAGACTTATTGTTAAATGGCAGCGCAGATCTTACCTACAATGACAATATTAAGATTTTTAAGGAAGTTCAAAAGTATATATCTTTATCAGGAAGATTTGACAATTAACCCGGGTTTAATCTATCATTGTTAGTATTACTCATTGTTCTTTCCTAATATTTTACATGTTTATGTTTTCTTTCTTTATTGTAAATATGCAATATATCTTTCTCCTTTCTGTATATATCATTGTACATATATTGCGTTTCAATATTATATGTCAGCACTGTACATAGGAGAGGGTTTCACTAAGTTGGATAACTTGTACCCAATCCTTTCAATTGAATAAATATGTTTAAATCAAACAAAGTATGTGCATAACAAAACTAAATTACATAAGGCTTATCTCATATATGCAGTTATATCGCTGTACATTCTATGTAAATTACATTATTTACTCATGTAATACCGATGGTGGATCTTTTTTTTTAGTAATAAACGACTGATGATGCTTGCAGTTACTTTTTATTACTTGTTGGCTTGTCTCTTTTCTTAAGACTGCCTGATCTGATGAAATAGCTAAGTTTTGCAAATAAATTGGGTCAAAATCCCCAGTCGAAACAATCCTCAAGGCCAATATGTACTATGACAAAATCACCAATGGTGAAGTATTTGTTGGCTGTATTCAATATAACACAATTTGGAAGTTGTATTCATTGTTTATGATGTCTGTACTTTTAAAAAAATGTAAAAATAAATGTGATTGCATCCTCAGTGTCATATGAACACGAACATTCAACATTAGTTTATATATACATATATATTTTTATTTCAGATAAAAGTATATGTATATTACATTGCTTGTTGTTAAAAGTTCTATTCAGTCGATATTTAAAGAAATATTGTTTTGATAGAACTAACTCACAACTCTCTAACAAAAACATGAATCATACTGCTTTTCTAGCAAATGTATTATTGTTAAATACAAAGTTAAACAAATTTAAGGATTGCTTTTTGTCAGTGATGACGAATTAACATAACTTATATAAGTATATGTGTTTGTATGGGCGAGGTGTTAAGATAGGCAGCTAGCGTGTTTACCAGTCACTTTCTTTTGAAATAAATATTGTTTAAAATCACACCTTGATTTGAGTGAGGTGGGCAAGTAAAAGTGCTAGCTCCTGTTTCGTTATTTTGTAATAACCCTTATATTTACAGTTTATTTCGGTTAAAAGAGTATCACATTTTGTAAAAACTGTACTCAATATCTTCTAAACTACATTTATTAATTTTATTATGTATTTTCTCTATATCATTTTGTATGGTTTATGAGAATAAAATTCTGTTCTGTTCTGTTAGGTACATGTAGTTCAGCTTTAGTATAACCCAGAGAGTTAATCTCCTAAAACATCAGACGCCGTCAACCATCCAACAACGAAAGAGATTTTAATGCTTTTGGAGATTTTAATGCTCGTACTAAGACAATACCAGACTATGTAACATATGATACCCCCGACCAAACCGAGATGGACGAAGACCTTGATCTATACATGAATCAAGCACCCACACTGGAACAAATCGGTATCCCGCTCACCAGGGTTAACAGTGACAATACTTCAAATAACTATGGTCATAAACTTATCAAACTGTGTATCGCTAATAACTTATTCATTGTAAATTGGCGACTGACTCTCAAACTAGCATATTCACTTCGAAAAACTCTGCTGTTGTTGAACTATTAAAGGTTGCAAATGGCTTTCAAGTAGACGACTTCACCCCTCTCTTCTCCGATGCACACTGCCCCCTGTCGATGTGGTTCACCTTCAACTGCCCATCGCCAGTCGAGTTGCAGATACAGCCAGACCGACCCAGACGATGGCAGCCTGACCGTGAGCACTCATTCCTAGCCAACCTCAACAGGCAGGTTATTGCAGCCCTCGACCAGGAAGCAGCCTGTCTCTCTCCTGAGGCATGTACCACTTCTGATATTAATACTCTAACAGACAAATTAGCCACGTTATTATGCGACTCTGCTGTCAGATCATTTGGCTTTAAAAGAAAAGTGAAGACAAATATTAATTCAAAAACTGTTTGGTTTGGATACCGATGTAAACTGGCTAGAAAAAAATACCATTAAGCTATAAACATGCATAACCAACATAGACATTTTGCAAATAGAACAAAAATGTTAAATGCAGCAAAAGAATACAGAAAAACGTTTAACTTTTACAAAAGAAAATCAAATGAACATTTTAGAAACCGATTAAGTAAAATGAAATCACAACGATCAAAAGATTTTTGGAAAGTTATCAATTCATTATCAAAAAAACCCCCAAAATGAACATATTACTCTCGACAAGCTTTTTGCTTACTTCAAGGACATTAACGACGGCCCTGAAGGTGATGTTGAAGAGGAAGCTATCAACGACATCACTGAAGAAATCAACACCCCCATCACACAAGAAGAGATAAAAGCAATAGACAATCTTAAAACTGACAAAGACTGTGGCTCTGATGATATATATAATGAATATATCGAGTCTTCAAAATGTATACTTGTTCCCATTTTTTGGATTTTTTGACAACAAATGTGGTATGTACAAACTTCTTTGTTCAGCAAAGTATGAACAAATTAAAAATATAATGGAATTCATCTGCAACATCATCAGTTTAACACAATTTACATTTTCTTTCAGATATAGGTATCTTATTCCATCTTCCCTTTTCAATTGGCAAATGGTGGCATGATGTAAGAAAGAGAAGTAATGAGATTGCTTGACATTAAAGAAGGGACGTTAAATAATTTTCAAGTTCAAATTGAGGTTTCAGAACAGAATAAACTACACCCTTTTTGGAATTTTCTACTTCTGACCTCCAGATTTGTTTAGCATTATCAGTTAGAATAGAATGAGCAGTTGTTTTGAGCCAGGAAGATAAAATAGGATATTGGGATAGCCATACAAAACTTAAACCTATGTTGTTAAGGATATTTTTGATAAATGAAATCCAAGCAAAATTGTAAGTACCAGTATTATAGATGTTATTTATAATGCAATAAATAATAAAATATATTTTACTCGCTTTATCGGTAGACGTTTTGACCGAAAAGTTAACATGCGAGTTTTTCACATCAACAGAGAGAGGGACTCTGCCTAACTCACCATAAAGCATATATAGTGGCGTACTCTTCTTTACAGGCAATAATTTTCTCATGAAACAGTTATGTACATTTTCAATTTGATTAAGATTAACAAAGCCCCATGTTTCACAACCATACAACAAAATAGGTTTTACCATTGCATCAAAAAGATATAGCCGACACTGGACACTTTACACTTGCAATGGACACTTTAAAATTACCTTTCTTATCAAATATAACACCAAGATATTTTTTTTTTAAATCACCACCTCATATTCCATTCGCTAAATCTACTCAGTTGCCTCAGTTGCCTAGCCAAAGGCTAGCCTTGTTTGACTTATGTTCAGTTTAATTGAGTAAACTAATTACCTGTAACAGCACTCCTTTCCTTTGAAATGGACCGTCAAAGGTTGATGATAAATTTAAGTCTCATCTCACAAAGTTTATACATACATTGTAAAATCAAAACTTTTACTTCTCCCGAAGCAAAAACAGTTACCTTTTTCTGTTACTATTTCCGGTTACCTAACAGTAATGTCAAAGCCAAGTTATAAAACCGTTATGGAACGCATGTAAATCACAATCCTTCATGGCTTGTTCGCCAATTCAGATTTCATTTTGTGAAATAAAATATGTTTAAACCATCCTCCAAATGCCATTAGTATAATACGTTTAAAGAGGTTTCCCAACAATAATCAAAATAAATGATAAATTGCTGTAAATTGGCATGATGCAAGCTGAATGTGTATTATTCGAGATTCAAAAAGAAAAAGTGCGTGTCACGGACCTTTTTTTCTGCAAAATGATGTTTTCTTGTGGTAATGTCTCAAAAAATGGCAAACTTGTTTTATTTTGTTAAAGTCACGTTTTCTAAAATAATGATAATCATTCAGAGCTATATTGTTGTTTTCTTTCATAAATGGAATGTTATTAGAATAGAAAAGTGATTTCTGCAATTTGTATGTTGCTTTTTCTTCATTAACCTTATATGATAATATACAATGTCAATAATGAATTCTGCAGAAATAACTTCAAAAGTCCTGTTCAAGAATAAACATAACTGAAAAATAATTCAAACATGATAAAACTTGTGGGAAACTTACTGCTGAAAAATAATAGAAAATAAAAAATATATGTCACGGACCTATTTTCTGAGTAATTTGATGCTGAAGTTGAATATTTATGAAAAATATTGGCAAAGGGAGATAACTTTTCAACTTGAATTATTTTGATTTATTACATAATTCATTTATATAAGGTTGTAGAGCAGATAACCTTTTTACCATAAAATATAAACTATGTCACACAACCATAATACCATTACCTTTCTTTATTAGTATCCAAAGGTAATTTGATTTTAAGGTTTTTCACAAAACATGAAAATTAATGGCAAAACTTTTCACTAGAAATTGAAATTTTAATGACATAATTCATGTAGTTAAGGTTGTAGAGCAAATAATTTTTGTACCATAAAACTAAACTATTTCACACAACCATAAGACCACTACTTTTCTTTATTAATATTCAAAAGTAATTTGATTTTTAATGTTTCTCACAACACACTGTTGATGAAAAATGGACCTAAGCCATTAAGTCATGAGAGCGAAAATCGGACAATTGGAGATGTGCATGGGCAATTGTTTTGAACCTCTTTAAGCTATGTTTTAAACATATTTTTTCATGTTAAGTATACATGAATGAGGACATGCAAACAAGCCAAAAGCTTATCTAAATGCCTGTTCTCGTCAAGATACAAGAACATACAATATAAATACGGATGCCATCATGAATACACACAAGCACATTTCATACAGTGATTACAATGTCAGAATAGTAATGAATTATTACGTCACACATTTTAGAAATAAATCTAATTCAATGTTTGCCAAATCTGCCTGTTTGTTCAATGTAGCAATGAACTGATTCTAATAACTTAGAATTTTCACGGATTGTTACTAAAGGACTTCCAGAAATGCAAGATTTAAAGTCGTATCCACTGGTGTAAAAAAACATATTATTTCTCAGGCAAGTAAATTTTCTTCAAATGAAAAAGAAATGTTCAGGATCTTCATACAAATGACCGCATGAACATTCGGGGGTTTGAGAGAGATGTCTTTGAAATTTGTGGAAATTTAGATCTGAGCATTGAAGTCACAGACGACTATGGTAAATTTGATAGATTCTAGAGCCTTGATTTAAGTTAAAGTAAATATTAATGTTTTTACAGAAACTGGCCTTGAAAGAAGTTATGTTGTTTTCATTTCTTTTTTTCAGGAGGAATATAATTCCAATCTTCAATAGTTCTAGGTATGAACGTTTCTTATATTGGGATGCCCGACAATTGAAAGTTTTCAGTTGCTTTTATCTCTAAAATTTCGATTTGTTGTTGCATAAATGTGGGCGGCACAAGATCACTGAAATAAGTTGGAGTGAGGTTATTGACCATTTTATAAAAAAAAGTGATAGACGTTATTGGTAGCATCTCTCCGATAGCGGTATAGATATTGTTTCATCGAATAATTTACTATGACTTGTACAACGAATCGCTCCGCTTATCGTACGTAACGCATCAAGGTGTACAATCATTACCATTTTGGGCTTTATACACGTACAAGTTTGGCACTTCTACCTTTTTGGCTCCAGTTACATTACAATTTTGATGTAGGCTACCGAGTTGTTAACATAGAAACATCAACTTGAATGATGCAAGATTTGACTTGCAGTTAAAGTTTGACATGTTGAGCAATTATTTGCTAATCATTTTGGAAACACGGAATTTTAATTTGACAACACAGAAATAGCATTAAAATGTTTATCTTGAATCAATACAATTTGGCACATCACATATTGTATTTATGTTAAAGATAACATGTTTGAGAACATTTAAGAAGTAGACATACTTCATATTCATTGTTAAAAAATCATTTTTTTTAAAAAGATGCAAGTTATATATATTCTGTTAATCAGGTATCATAAAATTTATTATACCCCTGACCATCAATCCATCCAAAGACATGTTTTTTCTCACCAAGTACAGAAATCTTTGCACCAAACTTCTACACTACCAGTAACCAAGAGAGGTGCAGTATGTGTACCGGATTACAAATATTACAAGCTATTTTATGAACTTTTAGAATTTCTTAATTTCTTTATTTTTTTTATTCAGTCATTTTCTGAGATTTAAATTTGTCCGACCAGTTTGGAAAAGCTATTCATCAAATTCTTTCCCAACTTTTCACAAATCTTTAACACTACCAGGAGAGTTACAGTGCAAAGCAATTTTATGAATTTTTAGAGAATTTCTGTATTTTTTACTCAAGTCATTTTCTGAGATTTTTTTTTTTGTATACCAATTGCAGAAAATCTATTTATCCAATTCCTTTCAAACTTCACAAATCTTCTATACTACTAAGAGAGGTACAGTGCTTGATTGCAACTGATTTTGTGAATTATTTTGGAATTTCTGTGTATTGTGTACTTCGTCGTATTCTCACATCTAAATTATTGTCTGACTGATTGCAGAAAAACATTTCAGCCAATTTATTAAATCTTTTACACAATCTTCTACTACATAATCTTCGATATGACAAATATGTTTCAGATTGGACACTGATAATTACATAATACATTTTAAAAATGGATTAATGTGATTGAGCTATATGAAATGATACTAAAGAGATTGCATAAGAAGGGTTTGGGATATTAGTGAGCCAGCTTACATGCTTGTTTATTTTTCAGTTAAGCATTCTAGTTTAAAGATTCATTTTAATTTCTTTCTCAGGTCACCATTCAAGTTGTAAAGATTAAAGAATGACAAAGTTGTGAAGAGCTCTGGAATCAAACCATGTATCAACCCTAATTGGCCGTGGGCCAAACATTCTAGGGCCTCTAGAAATAGGAAAGTGCTTCAACATATTTGGTGAATACCAGAACTATATATCAACATGATCCCCAGCATGCGCTTGATAAGAAACAAAACTTTTCTTGCTGAAAAAGCAGCACATTAATTATCTACAGCTTTTGAAAGAGGGGTACCCCTTGCGAAGATTCTGATCATTCAGCCTTGACCTTGGCCTGTGGGAAACTGCATTGGCCAGCTTTTCGATGTAATTGTGCAAGAATACTTTGGTTAAAACAGTTGAAATACTTTTGTAAATTCATAATTAGTCAATATTTATTACAATTTACTGAATTTAAAAAAAAATCAGAATATAATTGTTTTTCAGTGTGTTAAATCAGTATTGCCACATGAATGAATAAAACATTTTCGCAGAAACATTTTAATCTTGGACATAAGTTGTTTTTGTATTCAATTAAATTTTACAGCGCTATCCAGTCAGATACTCAATATGAAATCAATGTAGCAAAATTATGAACTAGGATTGCCCAAGCAATACTTAGGTCTTCAGATCTTACAAAAAATCTCCAAAGAAGGTACCCCTCTGAAAACGGAAAAATCACATATTAATGGACCCCTACATTACATTTCTCGAGATTAAGACAAAATGGTTAATATTTCCATACTAAGGTGTAACATAGAAAATGTTGTGCTTTAATTTCCACTTAAGAAGATGTAATCATCATTTAGATCGCATAAATAATTAATGCGTTATGCTGTTCTGAATATTCAAGAAAATACTAAAAAATGCTTAAATTTGGACCCCTAGACATCGCTTGCGATGTTCGAGGCTTAACTATCAACTTTTTGATGAAAGCGGTCAACATTAAAGTTGATCTATTTCAAGTCTTCCTATCTTCAGTGGTTCATGATCAATAATTCCCCAAAGGATAAACACCTCAAAAAGTCTCAAAATCAAAATATTTCACTGTTTTGGGAATATGCTAAAATTATGCCCAAACTAATTACTTTTATATGATAATGATGTGTTATGGAATTGTTAATCTAGTTATCAGAAAGAGATTGAAGTCAGTAACTTTGATATAACTTCATTTATAACAGAGTTATGTCCCTTTGAATGGCAGCCCTACAAATAAATTTTTGAAAAAGTTCAATTTTCAAATTGCTGTAGCACGTTAACCGTTAAAATAGAGCAAGGGTTGGGGAGATTATTTTTTGCAGCATTCTTTTAGCTTTCGAATGTTGTATGTATTGCCCTGATTTAGAAGAAGATTTTTTAAGACGCAAACACTTAAAAGTGCACCAAATTTTCAGTTTTCAGCAAAAAATCTATCATTACGGCCGAAATCCGCACTAGTGTAATCGATGGGGAATGGTGTTGCCCACATTTTGGTGAAAGTTTTTTGAAAATATCTTGGTAAGTTTTCGAGCTATTGAGGTTTAAAGTTTCAACTTCCAGGGGAGATAACTCACGAAAGAAGTCGAAAATCCAAAAAGTAAAACAGAATATCTAAGTATGGTTACAGGCTACCTTCCCTGAAAATTTCATGCAAATCGGCCCAGCCGTTACTGAGAAATCTGCTGAACAAAATCTGGTACAAAGAATAATAATAAAAGAATCAGGATAATAACAATACGTCTTCGAGACATACGTCTTGAAGACCTAATAAAAAAGAATCAGGATAATAACAATACGTCTTCGAGACATACGCCTTGAAGACCTAATAATTAAGAGTAAATTTGAATGACACCCATCCAATATTTCTGTCAGTTTCAGATTTGCATTAATATATAAGACAACATAGAAGTCACATTTTCACCCAGTTTTTCTCACTTTGAAAAGTTGTGTCTGATAATGATAATGAAGACAAAGTGTATGAACAATTATGATATGATAGAATTATTAATTATAATACCTCTCAAGAATCATATAGATGTTGATGTGACGTTTCAAATGCACTGTATAACCAAAATATAGCTTATATACTCTTGAGTAGATTAAATTATGTTTCAGTTGCATGAAGTTAAAATGTCTCATTCATTCTTGCACAGCTGACCTTATTGTCACCTGGGTAGTGAGTACTGCATAATAGAGATGTGTATTGAACTTGGTAGAGGTGGTAGAGTGGGAAGGGGGTTATTTCCATGGTGTTTACGACAGCATACACACACACATTTTTTATTTAACTTTGTTAATGCCAATTAAGGTATTTTGATCCAAAAAATTCAAATGTATAACTTGGGAAATTAGTTGTTTTAGATCTTTAAACCTTAGATAATAAATTAAGCAAATTCTGAAAGCTACAGAGCCTAAGTCTCTTTCTTTTTAGTAACAGACTTCAGAACTTTCAAACTCACAATATTATAAGAAAGCCAAATTCAATAAAATTTCAATTTGAAAAAGTATGTTTGTAGTACTTGTAACGACCTATCTAAAGCAAGGAGTAGTATTTTTTAAGAGAATCCCAAATAGATTTCCAGATTGTACAGTTGTAGACTTTTTTCAGAATCATCAATTGACAAAATTGAAGCCAGTGGCTTTGTTATTTGTGTGTCTAAGAAGTCTGTACACAAGATTTTAGCTTCCTTGAGCTTTTCCTACTTGAGAAGAGGATACCATTTGGTGTTTAAGTTGTGGCCTCTGTGTTACTAAATCTACCCCATGGGCCAAGGAGTCTCTCTAGAGACAGTGGTTCTTGATAAGAAGTCGAAAAGTGAACACCATGCTACAAGCCCATATGTGAGCCTGACATGAATAAAAGCGCTATTATTTAAATCCTTTTATTTTTCAACAGTCTTTCAGAAATGAGATACACATTTTACATCAGTGTGATAACGTTTTTTAACCAGTTCTGTAGACGTCTCTATCTTGGACATCTAAAAATAATCTACAGCAGCAATGACCTCATCTTTATTACCGTAATAGATACCGGAAAAGATTATTTCCGAGTTGGAAACAGTTGGTCCGGCAGAGCTAAATCAGGAGAGTAGGGTGGGTGCTGAAACTCTTTTTGATTGAGCAAGTTCAATAATGGCAGATTAATAGTTTGCATTTACCAACATGAGTTTCAGACTTTCAGTAATTATCCTACACTGTTATATCTGAAGAAACTGACTCCTGAGTCATTGGTCAGTGGCTTGGAATTTCTTGTACCAGTTCTTGTTTCTGTCCTGCAAAAAATAAATTAAATGGATGTTATTACTCAAAAAAATTACATGTATGTTATAACTAAAAATCTACTTTTCCCTTTTAAAATCAAACTCTATTGTTTATTAGTCAAACCAATATCAAACATGTTTTTTTCCATATCACCATGAATATGTTAGTTTAAACATTTATCACCCAGACAAGAGATATAGGTTGTGGGAGATATCTTTTTGGCAGTAGATTTTGCACAATGCCCTGTCATCTTCAACTACATAACATCACAATGCTTGTTCATCATCGAGTAACGACATAACAATGTTATGACGTAATAAACATGATGACATCAGAATGCTATGACCTCACCGCACTGGAAGTCAAATGGCAGAGATGTGCTCAGAGATGTAGACTATTTTCACTTAAACGTAGTAAGAACGATTTTGGATGATAAATAGAATCTCACCCTCGTGTCTTCTTATATCAAATATATCAACTCTCATTGATAAAAGTAACTTTTATCAACTCGTGTTGATATATTTGATATCAGAAGACACTTGGGTGAGATTCTCTATATATTTCACTTAACTTTAAGTAAGTATAAATAAAATATATTTTTGGTAAAATATTGACTGTTATTTGCAATCATTCCCAATGGGAATTTACTTATTTATTGTTCAAATAGCAGGTTGTAGCATATGTTATAACCTCCCTTTCCGCAGGTTGATTATCTTAGAAACACCATGTTCGGTATAACATGTTCAACAAACTATAAATAAAAAGGATTTGGGAAATATCTTCAAAAAAGAAATTAAAGGTTTGAAATACAGTGAAATTGGGATTTGAAACCTGAATTATTATTGTGTCAAGCAGCACTTTTGCAGTCTCATTACCTGAGATCAATGTCATTCCAGAGAATGGGGAAAGTAGGGGCCATGGGCCATTTTGCACATTGGATGTAAAATGGCCCATTAAAAATTTTAATTTTACTATTGCTACAAAGGGGAAAGGCCCATTTAAAATTACGAAAATTATTAAATGCCATAAAAATGACCCAATGTCAAAAGTGTCTTTCCCAATCCCTGGACTACATTCTTGAAATAATTTAAATTCGGCTTGGACAAGGCCTTGGGAGTCTTAATCGCCCAGACTGGGTCAGACTGGTATTTCGTACATACCTTGACTTACCTTTAAATTCAAATGCGCACCTTTAAATAAAACTAGGCAACGACTTGTTCTGGTTCATTCTCTCCCTCTCAGGACTGACAACAGCAGGGGTATCACACTGAATAATCATACACTTTGTGTTATGAGAAGTTGCTTTCCCTATAGAATAAACAATGATAAACATTGAAATCTCATGTTAAAACCAAAAGTGTCTTCTGTTTATCTTTATTTTTTGTGTGATTTTCATCTTAACGTTTTGAAGAAAGAGGATGGTCATACAATTTTGGGAAGAGACATGATGTGTTAAATTGATTTGACACTATCCTTGAGTGACACATCACAAAATTAATATAGTTAATGAACAATCAAGAACACAATAAAACATCTGTTTTGGATTAAGGCCACTTAAATTTAAAATTATCTGTAAAAAGATTGTAAATTTTATGATTTATAACTTGACACATTATATCTGAAACTCACTGATCTGGTACACAAAAAATTACAAGTAACTATAACAGACAAAATATACTTCAACATATTATGAAACATATTCAATACAAAATATAATAGATCTGGAAATAAATCCATGGGGCCAAATACATCATAAAATATTAAGAGTATTTCTAGGGTAAACAATTATAGTCAGGCAGAATGGTGCAAAAAATCAAGTGAAGTGTGCACTTTGGGTGAAAAGTACCAAACTTTGCACAAAGATATTTAATGGTATTGTGATTAAATTTGGTCTGAGGGCCAAGTCAATTTCGATCCAAGATGGCCGCCATATTCAAAATGGCCGCCACTGTTATAATGTATCTGTTTTACATGTTTCTGCACATTTAAATGATCCAATCATGTTATTTTATTGTTATTCATGCTAGCTTAGAAACCCAGAAATACAAGGATTGATACTGTATTGATAAATCTATTGTTGACAATGGTAATAATGATCCATAGAAGCCGAAAACCAAAATGGCGGTCAATTTTGTTACCTAAGGTGATTTATCTTTTTTTGTACATTTCTATGTGTTTATATCATCCAATTTTATTATGAATCGGGCTTGTTTAGACAACATGAGTTACAATTTATTGGTATTCTCGTTGTTGACAGAAGCTGTTGACAGTAGCAATAATCCAAAATGACGGCCAATTTGTCACAATTTGTCGATAACCTAGAATTGAATTGTTTTCATTAATCTTGTTGATATTCATTTAGGTTGGTATTCTTTGCTTATTGTCTTTAAATAAATCTTGTCCAAGGGGTCAAATTAATTTACTTCCAAGATGGCCACCAACTTCAAAATGGCCGCAACTGTCAACATATATATCTTTTTTGGCATATTTACAATATTTAAATGATTCATTAACACAATTTCATTATTATTCTTGCATGTTTTGCTCTGTTCATTATTTTGCAGGAAATTGACTATGATAACTTTGCTGTGAACTGACACTGTAACGTTCAGTTCATAAATTTAAAAATATATACATAATACACGGTAGTATACAACTACGCAATATTTGAAATTACACAACGTGAACTGGACAGTACTAAGATGCCACAATCACTTTAAATGTATCCTATGATTCTCAGGATAATATTATTCTTTCATCGTGTTATCATTCTTTTAGGTTAACATTCTGTATACAGTATATATTCTATATCAGCTTAAGTCATCATGTCGCTCGTATATCCAGAAAGAACACATGGTAGCTCGAAATAAGTTTGAATAAGAGCATCCACAATGACATCCTCTGTTTGAATTACTACAACGACATTTCAACAGGTCTGTCCTAACTGGTATACTGTTCTCCTTGTGTGTTGGAACACTATATCTGATGAACTTGATTTATAAGTAAATAACGTTTTACGAGAACGCTCACACGGGAGTATATTAGCATGCAAACACCAAGATACCACGGGTTTTCCTTCCTTACTGATCAATCAGTAGCAATTGCCGGGACGCAATGGTAATCATACCTTATCTCTAATATAGGTACGTTGAAATTGCTGATAGTGAATATATATTATTGAAGGGACACACGTTGCCAAACATCATGCGCTCATGAAGAACTTGATAGCAGATTTCTGCTTCATGCAATCAATATCATTGGTCAATGATACCAGAGCACGTTGCTGCTCACTATGGACGCATACATTGTTATATAGACTGTATCCTTGTTCAATCACAGATTCATACCAGCAAATACTTTTACCAAGGTCCTTGGATCGTAGAAGATTGTCCCAGACAAATGAAAGAACAACATGGTATGGTTGCAAGCGTTATATGTTGTAGAAGGTTTTTTCAACTCTTGGGATGCTTTTTTTTTTTAAAAAGGTACGATGAATGAGTGAATACAAACAATTGCAATATTTGTTTGCCCTCATGTAAGACAAATAATTAGGTTCCTCTGAGAGCACTGGTGATGCTCATAGAGAGGTAACTCATTACATTGGGAACTTGCTTTAGAGATCTGGTAGGCGGAAGGGTATAAGTAGTTATGAGAGATAGCTTGCATCTTTGTTTATCCTGCACTGATTGTAGATACAGAATGTGTATCTTGTATTTTACTGGCAGTGAGTGGAGGTCTGAATAGGAGTGGTGTGATGGTATCTTGGGGTGTGAGTCATGATACCAGTGACAATGTTCTAGACCCGCTGAAAACTGAGATACTCGAGATTTTGCATTAGTTCAGTGTTTCAAGTTTGCCAAGAGGTAACAGTCGCATAAAAGAAATGCAACAAAACAGACCGCTTTTAGTCTTTAAGACAGTTTAATTATATTGATCCGTCTGTTTACAGTATACTATTCGAACCTAGTGCATTATGTTATGTCTGATAGAACTAGTTTTATATCTTGGCTGGGAATAAGTCCAAATAAGTGTCATGACTCTGGCGGTGGAAAAGATTTGACGAACATCATGTAAATTACTTTCAATGAAATAGCTATTTTACAGTTTCTTTCATTGAATTCATTGAATGCATTTTACTTGATTGTGTTCTTATGTTGACGAGATATTTTTGCACTAAGAATACCAACCCTAATGAATAGTAACAAGAAAATCCCTTGGAAAATATACCATTATCTTCAGAAAAAGCAACATTGACAATAAAATACATTATTGAATCATTAAATATGCATGAACATGCTAAAATAGATATGGTTGACAGTGGCGGCCATTTTGAATTTGGCGGCCATCTTGGAAGCAAATTAATTTGACCCCTTGGACTAGATTTATTTGAAAACCATAAGCTAAGAATACCAACCTAAACAATAACATGGAAAACAATTCAATTCTAGGTTATCGAAGGATACCATTAAGCAAATAATTGGCCGCCATTTTGGATTATTGTTGCTACTGTCAACAACGGGATTACCAATAAATTGTAACTCATGTTATTTCTTGTCTAAACAAGCTAGATTCCCAATCAAATTGGATGATATAAACACGTAGAAACGTACAAAAGATAAATCACCTTAGGTAACAAAAAGGGCCACCATTTTGATTTTCGGCTTCTATGGAACATTTGTACCATCGTCGACAATAGAGTTATCAATACAGTATCAATTCTTGTATTTTTTGGTTCTAAGCTAGCATGAATAACAATAAAATAACATGTATGGACCATTTAAATATGCAGAAACATGTAAAAGCAGGTACGTTTTAACAGTGGCGGCCATTTTACATTTGGCGGCCATCTTGGATCGAAATTGACTTGGCCCTCAGACCAAATTTAATCAAAATACCATAAGCTATCTTTGTGCAAGTTTGGTACTTTTCACCCAAAGTGCACAATCTTTTCACCATTCTGCCTGACTATTACCTGATAAGGTTTCTTCCTCAATATCTTTATCTCGGTTATCCAAAACCAAAGTTGTAAATACTTCAGTTTAAGTTTAGAGCGAAGAGAACTTTGTAGTCAGTTGGTCATGTACAGGGCTGTAGCTGTAGCTGTGTTGACAGCAGCCGGTCTCATGTTCCAAATGGAAGAAAGAGATGCACAATACCCACAAGAGGTCAGCATCATGCTGAATTACTTTTGTCCATCTTATATCCATAAATGGATGTAAATCAGCTAGTTTATCCCCATTGATGTGACATAAACATGATAAGCTCTGGCCATGGCCATGTTGTAGTACCGCACAGAATGGACTGCTTCCGGTCTTGTGATTGGTCAATAATGTATTTGCAGTCATGGAGATTTACTGCAGATTATTTTTAATTCTAAGGCTTCTAAATTATTAATGTGCAACTTAATTAACCAGAAAAGTATTTTAGAGGTCATGGTAAATTATAGAGATAATTCTAAAACACAAACTTTGTATTCACCAGATATGTTGAAGCACTTTGACACAATACATGGTATCACGGTTCAACGTTACTCCAATGCTTAAGCGAAAGTCCAGCCAGAGTTACCTTCTTTCGCTTTGCGAGTAAGCGACTTCCGGTTTCCATATCCTTTACGTTACGTGTTAAATGTTTTGGTCAAAATATGTGATAAAAACGTCTAAATTAAAAAATACTGTTACGAAAATGTCTTTGTGACCTCGTTGATGTCCAGTTTGTGCAGTTTTACTTCTTCTGGGTGCTCTAAATTTTAATTATTACGAACTGCAAAAGTGTGTTGACAATCGAACTACAAGTTACAACTGTCACTGTCGGATAAAAACACCTATACAAATTATAATTGTACAAAAAATAAAAAAATTGTTAGTCGGACTCAATTCATATCACGGTATATTAACCTATTAAAAGATAAAATTGAACGATAATACGATGGAGTGAACTTATAATCAAGATATAAGAATAAGGCCTAAACATTAAAAATTCAAGATGATAGCCTACCGTTATTTGACATTTAAAAATATGTTTCAACCGATTGTCTTAAATTGTGTCAACTCATGGTAAATTCATGTAATTTACAGATAACTTGCACTATCACAGCTTGAAATGATTTCAATATAATATTAAATAATTTACAGACTCGTAGGCCTACCCGTTATAGAAGTTATAGAAGTTCTGAATTGATCAATGTGAAACTTTTAGCTTGATTTGAAATCATCTGCACTTGAAGTGCATACTTTTTAAGAATTAATTTTTCAGATTTACCTACATGTGTACATTAAATAAAAATGTTTCCCATATCAGTCGCCATGTTTTCACAACTATGTAGGCCTATATATTTATATACGTTGATCAAATTACTGTCATTTCCTAGATAAACAATAGAGAATTAAATATCATGCGACTGTAACCAAGATTATTCCTCACAAATTTGATAAATGTGAATAGGATCAGAATTGTTTAAAGAAAATGTATTTATTATATAAGTGTCGCCGTTTTCCAATTAGATCCCATGTTATTTTAGTACAGCATAAACATTTTCATGATTTTTTTCACGAAAATTTGTAATCTACAGTGATTAATCTTTTTGAGTACAGGGAGTCCCAGAAAATAAAAGCGAGTCCCTCCATAGTAATCCTATAAATAAAAACCTTGCATCTGAGGGACTCGCAGTTTAAATTTCTATGAGTCCTTTTCAAATTGTGTGAGTAAATGAAGCAGGATCCGCAGGTAAATTTATCCCTGAATCTTTAACATCTTATTATTATGTTTATAAATTTCGATTTAATTTTTAGCATGTTTTTGGAAAACGGCAAAATAATGACTGGGTATTTTTACAGTAACGTCACTTCCCCATTGCCACCATTTAATATGTAAGCAGACGTATAGGGTTGAAAATGGACATCTCAGTAATCGTTTAGTTCAATAACGTTCTATCCAAAATAAGAATTTGGGGGAAATGTGTTGCGGAGTAGATACGAGATTTCCTGTTTCCATGTAAATTTTCAGTAAAATAATTTGAAAATTGAAATAATTAAAATTATCCATGCTACACTGAAATAACATGGGATCTTATAGGCCAGGACCATTAGTCAAAAGATATGGACAACCCGGAAAAAAATAGTAGAAAGCTGATTTTTTCTGAAGACCTTAAAAATATCTTACTTTTATCAATGGCACAAAGTTCTGCAAATTCTAGCTGGTGGCTTTTTCAAAATGGCCGCCATTTCCAAGATGGCCGCCGGCGTTTCGGTAAATAGTTAAATTATTTTTATTTTTAAGTTTATCATGTCATGTCATATATCAAATGAAAGCCCTCTTCAAATGGAATCCAAATAAGCATAGTTTAAAAGGGTAATTAGTGTATCCATTATTTGTTTTTGAAAATTGCACACTCAACAGGAGTTGCTTCAATGGTTCATCAGTGGTCAACATCCTTGAAGTTTTGTCGTAACTCCCTAGTGCTCACTACACCCTGGGTACGTCGAACTGAGGTGCTTGCTAACTCGCAAAAGCTTGACTCGAGGACGAGTCACTTTGTGGAAGGGGTGTATGTGGCAAGGTGAGATGAAAGTGTTCCTACTGGCTTTCTACCCGGCTACTGGTCCCGGGTTCGATTCCCACTGGAGGTGATCTCACAATCACTTCTGTGCAGTCCAAGTTGACAACCATAAGAAGAGTAAAATCACTAGTTTGCCTTTTGTAAATGAAGATCATTACCAGCCCGACACCATCCACTCTGACCTGTGTTGTGCACTACAATTGGCCGAAAAACATGCATTTGCCATTTGATCTACTTCTGTATTTCAGAGCAGTTGAAATTGTGAAATTTTCAAATCTGAACAAGATTATTATTCACCTTGAAGGTATTAATTTACTGATGTCATATATGGGATCGATTGGATATGTGGTGGGAGGCAGTGGGTTGGATGATTTATGGGCAACTTTCTTTGCTCCAAACAGTGTAATTTATCTGAAGTGGTCATGCATATGCCTGAGCCCAACGTGCCCATTTCTTTCTTCATGTCATCATGAAACATCTGGTTGTATGGATGATTTTGATGTCACTCTGCTCAGAGATGTCCACCAATCCCTGCTGAATGGAGAACGTTCTACTGATGCAGTCATAAATGAAGAATGTGTTCAAAATCTACTGCCATTGCGAGTAGGACAGGCACACTCTGGACTGCATATGTTAAGCAAGTATCAATTCTACTTTAAATCCGAGCTGAACGCACAAGAAATTTGCATCTTGATGCAAACACAGAAATGATCCCACTGTTTCATGCTGCAGGTCATCTTTCTCATGCAAAGTCTGCTCGCCTCTATGTTGACCAGATGGTCTTCTGACCAATCCTACGTACAGACCTAAAGTACAGACACATTCTTGAGTGGGAATTTATAATGTAACAAAATTTATAAGAATCTAATGAGATTGTTGAAAGTATCTGGAGATATGACACTTGGCCATGGCACCAAGGATAGCACTTTTTATCCCACCGGTACGTAATACCGTGGGATATAGTCGTCGCCCTGTCTGTCTGTCCGTCCATCCGTAATCATTTCGTTTCCGGAGCAGAAATAGAAAACGGTTCATGATATCTTGTTGAAACTTTCCATGTGTATTACCCACCAACTGAAGTGGTGCCGTTTGATATTTTGAGATTTCTGAATATTTTATTATTTTTCGTTTCCATAGAAACGTGTTGGATTTGGACTTTGTTCAGAGATAGCTTCGTTTCCGGAGCACAGTTCCCAAACTATTCATCATATCTTCCTGAAACTTTGCATGTGTATTACCCACTAACTGAAGTGGTGCCTTTTGATATTTTCAAATTTCTGAATTGTGGTTTTTTTCGTTTCCATAGAAACACGTCGGATTTGGACTTTGTTCAGGGATAGGTCTGCTTCTGTAGAACTCCAAAATCCTTTATCAAGCCTCAAACTCACCATGTGTATTACCCCCTAACTGAAATAATTTATATACAATTATCTGTCAAAGATGTGTTTTATAAATTATGTGGGACCGGTGGGATATGTCATCTTCTGAAGACTATTGTCTTAAAATGAGTCCATTCCATGCCGTGCTGCATTTTAATATGTGATGCTCTGAAAAAGTTCAAAGATGTACACACACACACTTGCGCTTGAGTAGCATGTCTAGAGGTGCGAGAAACTATGAAACACATATTCTTCAACCGACTGAAAATGCACGAGGTTATTGCTAGAAAATCGGCAAATACAGATCCAGCAATTTCAGTTGGAAGCAAAGCAGCATTAGCTATAACTGATCAAATATGTATAAACGTAGCCAAATCACAGTGAGTTGGGTTGAATTGGAAGTAAATTCAATCATGCTATTCATGAGAGTCACATGTGTGATTCAAGTCAAGTCCAGAAATGAAATCATATCTCCTCCACGAGTTTGCAAAGCAACCACCCTCGTATTTCAAAATTCTCTGATAAAGGAAAACACAAACGGTATAATGGCAAATATTCTCATATCACTGTGATTTCTGACGATGAACTCCCGGGAGATGCACTCTTTGTCTATGATGGTGGTCACCTTCTACATTGTCTTTCCTGACCTGTTGATGTTACATATTGTCAGATCTGTGACCGTTATATATTGCACATAATCATTATGTGTTTCAGAACCCATAGTAGTGTTTGATGGATATGATGATATCCCATGTGTTTTTTTAGAGCATGAACATCTAATGTTTGCACATGCAGCTTCTGGGTGTGACACTATCTCAACTCTCTATAATCAAGGAAAGAAGAAAGCTCAAGCCCTCCTGTTGGATAATGCTCAAACTGGGATTCTTTGGATATGTTCGATCAGCATGGAAGTTCCCAGGATGACATAACTTGTGTTTGAGAAACATTCCTCTTGCAACTCTATGTCTCTGGACAACCATCGATGCAAATAGTACACCAAATCAGTCCATAGAGCTAGATTATCATAAACTTTCAAATTGGAATCACTCCCTCCAACATCTTCAGAGCATACCTCACAAAGACAGACATGTAGCAAAAGCAATGAAGTTGTAAAAGTTATGAAGATTTTTTCTTTTGGATGCAAGACACACATTTTAAAGCTAGGTTAGAGTGTTCAAGCCTGTGTTATGGATGTCATGGAAACTGCACCAGTCTTTGATTTAAGTGACTTACTGTGACTACATGATATATGCATTTGGCAAGGATTATAGTCATTATTACACTACATTTCCTTTCTACATTAATGAGTTGAACATTTCTGAAAAGGATTATAGCCTATCTTTTGATACACTACATGCGATGATTGGCACAAATGTATTATAGAAGTCGATGATCCAGCAAATCCCCCTCCAAAACGGCCGCCATTTGGAAAATGCCACCAGCTGGAATATGCAAGTCAACTTTATAACTGAAACTCCAAATGCACGAATGTATTTCTTAATGTTTTAATCGTCAATACACGTAATATGATTTTAATGTATCATCGTTAATCATGATAAGCATGGTTTGGGTTTGGAAATTATGGTTAAAAATAGTAAACCGAAAAAAGGTATTGAAGACATTTTCAAAACCCAATAATGGATAAACTAATCACCCCATGTGGAAAAACTATTTAGTTTTGGAATGCACTTGAAGAAAGCTTTCATTTGATATATGACATGACATGATAAACTTAAAAATAAAAATTATTTATTAATTTACCAAAACGCCAGCGGCCATCTTGGAAATGGCGGCCATTTTGAAAAACCACCAGCTAGAATTTGCAGAACTTTGTGCCATTGATATAAGGACAATATTTTAAAGGTATTCAGAGAAAATCAGCTTTCTACTATTTTTGTCCACCTCATGTCTAATGGTCCTGGCCTATTATGGGAAACGGCGATTCTTGCAACACTTTTGGCACATTGCTGGCACGAGTCTGTATATTGATTTGCTTCTTATAAGACCGAAACTTACTGGACTGTTACTCGAAAGTTCAGTGCCACACAGAGGAAGCGAGCCACAGTTACCTGGCCAATATTGTTTTAAATTTTAAATTTGATTCCAAATTTGATAGGCCTATATTCCAAGTTTTCATACTAAAATTAAGCAGCGCCCCTGACTTTATTCAAGTGTCATGGTTACATTTTCGATGAACGTCGGCAACGGATTATCTTTAAATCTTCATTGATATTACGCACAAAATAATTTTTTGGAAGATTGTTATTTATTCAAGTTTCAACCATTATGCTCAAGTGTTGATCATATACTCTTTGTGAAAGGATTACCCCATACACCACTATTGTTATGTAACATTTATTACCGTACTTACTTGAGATTAATAAACTCACAGACATAAATACGACACCTCGACCCGTAATCGCGACTATTATTTAGCGAATATAGAAATTGGAATAGTTATTGGTTATTATTAGTCCTTGGGAGATATTTCTTATATCATAAACGGAAATTCAGATCCAACAATCGCTGTAATATTTTGTTAATAAATTGGTTAGCACAGACGAAACAGAAAGCATACAAACGTGTATTGCCGTAATATCTAAGGTTATGACGTCATGTGTCTGTTACGATAGCACAGGAATGTAAAAAAAAACATGCATGTACAATTTAAATAATTATCATTTACTGGTTCTAAAATCTTATAAATGTTATTGAATCAGATCTATATATTCAAATAAAAATGGATATATAGTCGAGACTAAATATACAGTCAAAATATAAAGTAATAAATACGTCAAGAGAAAATAGCAGATTCAAATGTTTCTGCACTGAACGTACTTCAACAGTATTAACTAAAAATTTACACTAACTCCAACATCAGCTATAAAGTTTAATAAGTTTAGGAAACAACGAAACTGTCAGCGTACTGCTTTCCCATAATTTACAAAGGTAGTACATAGCTTATCACCTGGTTAAAATACATCATTTGATACGATTTCTGACCAAAAAGCAATTATCGTCATGGCAGAATGTAATATAATAATAATACAATAATAACTAGGATTGACGCGTCAATACTTAGGTCTTAAAGACTTCTGCTTGACCTTGAACACTATGTTGGACTCCCTGTTATTCTCAAATTTCTCTGCTTTAAAATGAGCTATCAAACATGTCTTTATCTTAAACAGTTATTTTACAAAAATTCTCCAAAGAAGGTACCCCCCTGAAAATGGAAAACTCGCATATTTATGGACCCCTACATTATACTTCTCATGATTAAGACAAAATGGTTAATATTTTCATACTAAGGTATCACAAAGGAAATGGTGTGCTTTAATTTTCACTTAAGGAGATGTCATCATTATCTAGATTACATGCATAGTTAATGCGTTACGTTCCTGTGAATATTCAAGAAAATACTCATAAATGCTAATTTTCGGACCCCTAGACAACATTTCCTATGTTTGAAGCCTAACTATCAATTTTTGATGAAAGGGTTTAACATAAAAGTTATTGGACGTAAAATTATGCATACGTAGATGTCAATAAAGTTGCATTTGCGTAATTAGTTAAGCAGAAATTAACCTTTGAAGATGGATGAAAATTGCAATTTTTTAAAAATGACAATGTTCTATGAAAAGTCACACATGAACTATGACCAATGCATGCTTCAAAATTATTGTTCGTAATAAATGATGTTTCTACTTCAACATGAGCTATTAAACGTTTTGCTATCTTTTATGTTTTACGATCGAAAAATCTCTAAAGACTATAGCCCTCGAAAACTGTCAAAATCACGAAATTTCAATTATCTGCGGAAATGCGCAAATTGTGCCCAAATTATCAACTTTTATATGATAATGATATGTTATAAAATTGTTAAACTAGTTATTACAAATAGATAGCAATAATTAACTTTGATATAACTTCATTTCTAACAGAGTTATGTCCCTTAGTTATATAATATAATATATATATATATATTATATAATAAGTTTTTCAAACAATGCAATTTTCAAATTGCTGTACCTTGTTAACAGTTCAAAATAGTCAAAGGGTTTAGGGGGTTCCTTTAAATAAGATTATTTCAGCTTTCAAATGAGCTATTGCAAGATGCTGTATCTATTGCCGTGATTTAGGAGAAGATTTTTTAAGATGCGTACCCTAAAAATCACGAAAGTGCGCAAAATGTTCAGTTTTTGCGAAATAGCAAAAAATCTTTTATTACGGCCGAGATTCGCCTAATCGATGGGGAATGTTGTTGCTCACATTTTGGTGAAAGTTTTGTGAAAATATCTTGAATAGTTTTTGAGATATTGAGGTCTGAAGTTTCAACTTCAAGGGGAAATAACTCGCGATAGAAGTAGAACATCCAAAAAGTGGTTCTTAGTAAGCTAAGTTAGGTTACAGGCTACCACCCCTGAAAATTTCATGCAAATCGGCCAAGCCGTTACTGAGAAATCTGCATCACAAAATTCGGTTCAAAGACAAGCGGATTCTGCGCTTAAAAGATAATGAAATAGGACATCTTCCAAATGTAATTGCATATATTTTTTAATAAGTTTCAAGTCTCTAGGATGTCTCTAGGAGTTTTGAGATTTTACACGTCAAAATCGAACAACTTCAAAGAAAATCAAAATGGTGGCTAAACCACGTGACTGTTGCTTTTTTGTTTGTATTAGTATTGCCAGTGACATTATATAGAGGTCCCTGGTGTTGCACATCTATTTTTAAAAAGTTTGAAGTCTTTATGTTAATTTTTTTTAAATCTGTTTGTCAAAAATCCTTTTTCAGCCTGCTGTACAGTCGCCATGTCAACCTGTTTTTGCTGTACTTAGTTTGGTGAAGGTTTTGTGAAACTGTCTGATACAGTTTTCCAGAAATTGAGATGGAAATTTTAACTTATTTGACAGAAATCTCATTAAAGAAGTCGACAATCCGAAATCGGCCGAGGTCATAGATTAATTTGGATATGGGCAAACGTACCAAAATGTTCCATGACAGCAGCTAATTCGTTACATGTGAAGAAATATTCAAATATATAACATAAAAAAGTAGCCAGTACACTAATCTGGACAGTGTTGCCAATATGAATTGGTACATAAACAAAAGCGCTAAAACAAGTCAAAACAAGTTAACATACAAACAAAAATAAGATTTGAATATCTAAAATTATATTTAAGTCGAAAAAGTTTTTCTTTTGAGAACTCCTGCACTAAGCCTAGTTGAATAGAAGTCGGACGCGTTACTGTTCGACCAAACTAACACCTGATAGGATTCCAGACAATTACTGATAATATTTTATACATCTTTAAGACATCGTTTTGTTTCGCTAATATTGTCATTATCCTGTGTCGAGTATCTTCAAATTGGTAATTTCCGGCAACAGTCAGTAATTCTCGATACAATAACACCATCTATATATAATGTTTAGCAGGACTGACTCCCCAGCAACACAATGTATGTCAAAACGAAAGTAGGAATTTCCTCTGTTTACACATCAAAATGAAATGGACTGCATTGTCTCTGAATTGCATCCGGGTTGAAGTAAAAGCTATGTCCAATGCCTCTACAATAGAAATTACTGAAAATCAAATTAATAGTGGTCTATTGTCTAATGACGCTTCAATAAATTTTCATCAAGTCAGTTTATGGATTAAAGTCTTCTATAATGACATAAAGTCAAGCGTCCTGATAAATGGATTTGCATCACAAAGATTTAACATCTCGAGAGGTTGTCGCCAAGGCGACCCTCTGTCCCCATATCTATTCATTCTCTGCGTCGCGGTACTGGCAATGATGATACGAAATGATACCAATATTAAAGGAATCAAAGTAGGCAATGTTGAATACCTCTTAAATCAGTTTGCTGATGACACGACATGCACGTTAGACGGATCAGAGCGTAGCCTACAAGCAATGTTACACTTGTTAACGTTTTTCGCAAGATTTTCTTGTGTAAAGGTTAATGTTGATAAGACAAGACTCATTCGGTTTGGCTCCAAAAAGCGAAGTAGGATGAAACTATGTCATAATTGGAAATTAAACTGGGAACAGGGCGATTTTGAGCTTCTTGGTGTTAAATTTAACCTTGACCTGGAAAAAATGATTGACCTTAACTATAAAGACAAACTCAGGCAATGTGAGACGCTTATGCACATATGGTCCTCTCGTAACCTGTCTCCACTTGGGAGAATCTCGGTGTTAAAATCTCTTATTATCCCAAAACTTAACCACTTATTTTGATCACTACCAGATCCGAAAGACAGTGCAATCGAACTATTTGAACGCAAATGTTTCAAATTCATATGGGGCAATAAACCAGACAAAATTAAAAGAAGTCAAATCACCTGCCAAGTGAAAGATGGCGGTTTAAACGCACCGACATTAAAACAAATCATACAATCTCAAAAGTTGTCTGTAATCAGTCGTTTCTACAAACAAAGTTCTAAATGGTGCGAACTATTTTCAGCAAACTTACCAAAACTTGGCTCTGGATGCATATTTGAATATAATTGTCAAAACATGAGGGATATTTTGATCCAAACGATCCGTAATAAATTTTATAGCGACCTCCTACGTGCTTGGTGGGACCTCACAACCGCCCACAATGAATCCAATTGTGAACCAAGTAACATAGCAACTGATAGTATTTGGTACAATGATAATGTCACTATTGGTAAAAAGACAGTCTATTATCACCAGTGGAGCAAACGGGGGATTCATTAGGTTAACGACCTATTGAACGACGACGCAAATTTTTTGTCCTTTGAAATGTTTAAAAACAAATTTAAAGTGAATAAAATTTTTCTAACATATGGAGGAATTGTAAGCGCCATCAAAACATACTGCACCTCAATGTCTATAAAATTCGAGAAAAAGCAGAATCCAATATTACCTTCTACCCTGAACAAGATACTTAAAGGCAACAGCCAAACCTACTACAGAACATTAATTACTAAATATAACATTACTAACCAGCATGCTTGTAAATGGAATCAGATAGTTGAAAGCAACCTAGAACCAGAGATGTGGATATTCTACAACCATCTACCTTTCAGATGTACTCACGATACACAATTACAATGGTTCCAATATACATTGTTACACCACATATTACCGACTAACAGGAGATTACTTAAAATGCAACTTATAGACTCGGATATGTGTAGTTTTTGTTCTAATCACATAGAATCAATCGCCCATGTGTTTTATGATTGTAGCAAAGTAAAAACGCTTTGGCAAAAACTGGAACTATGGTTATCAGAAAAGATCCATGTAATACTTTCATTAACAAAACAACATGTTCTGCTTGGTTTTCACCAACGAAATAATGACCCAATCAACATTATTATAATTCTCTGCAAAAACATTATTTTCAAACACCGATCTTCAAAAAAAGTACCAAACTTCCAGTTCTTGAAAGAAGAGATCTATAAATATTATCTCTTGACCAAAGCTGCAGCTCTAATTGGTCCAGGAATAGATAGATTCTACAAGTTCTGGTCATCTTGTCATTTACTGTTTGTTATTTGAATTGTTTAGTGTATACATTATCATTGATGTAACCGGCTCATGTCTGAAATGCAACAAAATAAAAAATTATAAAAAAAAAAAAGTCAGTTCTAATCAAACTTGTCAAATATTTAAAATTACCATACTTTGAAAGGTGATTGTGAAGCAAGTATTAGGAGTTTACTCAAAATATGACAAACTTGTTATTCCCGAATGCTTCAGCTGCATATAAATCTAAGTTTCAGCACTTAGATGCAACTATCTTCAAAGTGGTATTTCCTGCGCATCTTTTGAAACAGGTTTTGAGTCTCTATTTGGATTTTGAAGATTTCCCCCATGTTAAAGTGTTTCTTTATTATGACCGGAAATGACTGTTCGCGAACGATTTTATTATTGATTCATAAAGACCATAGTCCTGTCTACCTCTCCAGAAAAAAGTCCAAAAGTTAAATTTAATTAGTTGGCCCTAAGGGCTGTCAGACTGTAAAGTTGGTTGAATTATTTGCAGCCGTTTCT
Source organism: Gibbula magus (assembly GCA_936450465.1). Taxonomy (NCBI): domain Eukaryota; kingdom Metazoa; phylum Mollusca; class Gastropoda; order Trochida; family Trochidae; genus Gibbula; species Gibbula magus. Next base: position 60,829,941 of record OW388293.1, on the reverse strand, counting down.
GCAGAATAGGTCTCACAAAATCGGCGCAAATAACAACACAAAAAAAACACGCCAATAACAATAAGGATTCTGCCCCAAAGGGCAGAATCCTTAATAATCAGGATAATAACAATAGGTCTTCACGACATACGTCTTGAAGACCTAATAATGTATCATTCTTTTATAGCGCAAGTCTCCCGTGGAACTCATTGCGCTTTGTCTACAACTGTTGGAGCAGTCTAGGGAAAGGCTTGCCTGAACAAGAATGTTTTGAGGGCGATGTTAAAGCTCGGAAGAGTTGGAGTGTTTCGGAGTTCCGTTGGGAGAGCATTCCACACTGAGGGGCGCTGTATTTGAAGGAGCGCTCTCCAGCTGACTTGAGCTTGTATTTTGGCACTGCTAATAGTTTCTCACCAGATGATTGAAGAGTGCGTGGAGGCTGGTAGGTAGACAGTTCTTGGGAGAAATATTGCGGCAGTGACCCATCAAAGTGGCGGTATACAAGCACTGCGATTTTATATTTGTACCTATATAGGGCAGGAAGCCAATGTAGGTATTTCAGCAAAGGAGTGATGTGGTCAAACTTTCTCTTTTTCGTGATCAGACGTGCTGCGCTGCGTTGGATACGTTTAAGGCGAGCTATTTCATCGAGGTGAGGTGAGGTGAGTTAGGATTTAACGCCGCTTTCAAGAGTATTTCACTTATATCGCGGCTGCTAGTATTATGGCAGGGAGAAAGCCCGCAACGCCATATGGCTATGCTATTTCATCGAGGTGGAGGCCGTAGAAAACAGAATTACAGTAATCCAGCCTTGAGGTGATAAAGCACCGTACAAGGCTGGCTGCAGCTGCTTCAGTAAGATGGGGTCTGATGGCAGCTACTCGACGCATCTCTAAAAAGCAAGCCTTAGAGACGTTGCTGGTTGTGGAGAGTCAGTGATTGAACCAGGGTCACTCCTAGGTATTTCACACAGGGCTGGAAGGGGGTATCGCTCTGTCCTACAGTCGCTGAATTATCTGTGATCAGTTTTAGGCGAGTAGGTGTGCCTACAGTCATGAGTTAAGTTTTTTCTGTATTCAATTTCAGTTTGTTATTAGACATCCAGTCCAAGACAGCGTCGATGCATGATTGGATACCTTGCTTAACATCACTGAAGGCGTGTGGTAGGTCACTTTTTGACATTTCTGTGTCATCTGCATACTTTTCAAAGTCGCAGTCGTGGGAGGAAATGACATCAGAGAGAGGCTTTACATACAAAGTAAACAGGACTGGCCCTAGGACCGACCCCTGTGGCACTCCATATGTAAGGGGACTACTGCTAGACTGAATATTGTCAATCATCACGGACTGTTTTCGACCACTGACGTAGGATGTAAACCACGTCAAAATTGTTCCCCGTATTCCGTATGTTGTTTCCATTCTTTTCAGGAGAATTGAGTGATCAAGCGTGTCAAACGTGGTCCTTAGATCTAAGAGCGCCATCAAAGAGACTTTCCTTTCATCAGCTTTTAGTAGGAGATTATTGACCACACTAAGTACAGCAGTTTCAGTGCTGTGGTTTTGCCTATACGCCGATTGCTGCGTTTCCATGAGACTTTCAGTACGGAGGTGTGTCAGCAATTGTTTGAGAACAACTTTTTCTAACACCTTTGAGATGAAAGGTAGATTGGAAACAAACGCACGTGTTACACGGATGGAATTTCAAACTGTCGAAGACCCTCCGTGTAACACGTGCGTTTGTTGTGGTCGTGAAATGGACCAACGAGAGAAGAGGTCGCCTTCCGTGCGAAACTGTTGACCTAGATACGTCACTGCCGTCTTATCGAAACGCCGTTTTTTAAAGGCTATACACCTTATTGACAAATTGTAAATTTTAACTTTTCATTATCAGCTTTTATTCAACGTGTGATAATTTGCTGATGTTTTTGCGGCCTTCATGCCGTGTTCTGTTTTTCAATTGCAATTTTCTTTTTTAAATTAGGCAAATAAATTAAATATCTCGCCGATAATGGCTGCAATACTGCCGAAGCGGCGTTAAACAATAACTCACTCACTCACTCACTAGAAACGCCGTAATTATTCCCTTGCGTAATTTAAGTGATGTAGCTCTAATTGTGGAGGTAGAGGTAAGACCGATGTTGACGATAGATAATGCAGTAGGGACACGTGTTCGGCGATACTTACCGATGTCATTTAATGGTAACGTTTAAACAACATTTATATCGGAGTTCAAAATTCCGGTTGATAAGCCTTGTTATATATAGTGTATACCTATATCTACCTACATCTATATTTCCTCCCCAGCCTGTGGATATGACCTTGACGATGTGTCGGGGGATCCAGCAGGTTGGCAATAGCCATGCTCATATAACATAGCCTTCAGTTTGCCTACATGTGAGTCTGTCGAGTTGTCATAATGAAAATTAAAGTCACTCATTATAGACACATCATTCAGGCAATCAGTATATAGACTAAGCAGGTCCGGGAATTGTTTCAAAAAGTCAGATATCAACAGTTTGTTGCGTTTACTTGGTGGTGGCCTGTACAAACACAGCAGAATTGTAGTCGAATTTTGGGTAGCTAATCTCATTTCAACACATTCAAAAGAATTATAGTTCATGGATGTGAAAGAGATTTTACTAGCAAGATGTTTCTTAATGATAAAACCTACACCACCACCCCTACATTGTGTCCGAGGAAAAGAGTGAAAGACATAACCATGAGGTGTCATAGCTGCAATGTAGGCTTCATCACCATGGGAGTATAGGCATGTCTCAGTGAGGGCCAATATATCCATATTGTTATCAACAACAAGTTCATGGATTTCATTTGACTTCTGGCGGCGTCAACGAACATTCAAGCAGACAATATTCAACTGATTTAGTTGTTTAGGTTGTTTCTTTCCTCGCCTGATTCGCTTGAATCTTGCAATTTTGAGTTTACAAATCAGTTCAAATGTAGATCGGGGTAATTTATCCAACTTCTGGGTAGCACAATGGGTTATATCACCACTTTGATGACAGTTGCATACAATGCAGGACTGATTGGCGTTCATTGTCTCTGCTGCCTCTCCAAGCCTTATAGTGCTGACAGTAGCTTGGGTAGTAACAACACTCTGATAGTTTCTGGAGTCAAGTTTTAGGCAAAATATATACAAAATTGTCCATTAACTTCAACATATACTAATACGAACTCTCCGCCACAATATCCTGTTGACAAGCTATCATATTGTTACAAAATCTTGCCATGTTCATCCATTATGCAATGCTGTATAGAAACCATGTATTATCTCTGTAATATGTATTTATGTTTACATCTATGTAAAAACTATAGTTTAGTTGTGTTCCATAGGCCTGTGGCCTTTTCAGTATGAATACAGATTGAATTCAATTGATTGAATCATAATCGTAATTTATATCCCCAAATACTTTTGTAAGTAACTTTCAATGAATTATTTGAGCATATGAATGATTGATATGATTAAATATTTAACGATTTCAATAGTCTGTTACTGTAAAAAAATACCCATCCCCATTAATATTTCGACAGTTTCATTCTTTAATCCCTTTAGTAATCAAATTCAACGCAATGATTCAGTTTTTAAAATATAACCGACTTTGAAATGTTAATACAAAGAAAAAATCATTAATGTTAACTCCCTCAAAACTAAATTACAGTTGTGATAATTTTTTTTATTGACGAAATCATCGTAGTCAAAACAATGTAAGTCTATCTGAACGGTCGGAAATGTACCTGTTATTGTAGAATTTAGAATGAAGTTTTAAAACATCAAATATTTCTGAATAAAAACAATAAATTCCAATGATTCAAGACAACGTAAATTATTAGATAATTTTATTTATTGAAGTGTCATATGGACATGACACGCCATCATTCAGAATAGAAATAGGCCTACATTTCAATCGGGCACCTGCACGATTTAAATTGTTTGCATATATCTTTGCAACTGAATTCTTCAAATAAAAACAAGTTAGGGATTATTGTTTTAATTAACGAACAAAACTGTTTTAAATTATAGTTCATAAGTCATTATTTAAAACTAAGCGATAACAACATGATATAGACATACATGTATAGTAATGCCAGTTACTGACAAGTCGCCATCGTTCTAGCCGTTAATTAGGCTAATATTATTTAACACAAAACAAAATTTAGTTCTTGAATTGCATTATAAGATTGCATCATATTTAAAATCGGTAAAAAATCTTAACTATTTAATATACTTTTTAAAATCAAAGACATTGCTTCCGCAGTGCAAACTGCCCATGCTAAACGCCTCTAAATAACCGGAAGGCTCTTACTCTCATTGTGCGCACGCAGATCGCCACCATTTCAATTTTTCCTAACCGTGATGGCGTGTATTTGGGGGTTCGGCCTATGGCCTATAAAATGACTGAAATGAAACGGAATTGGTAACAACAGGGCCTTGGTTAAGATAACATTCTTATTTCAGTAAAGGCAGCACTATTTATCTTAAAGGGGCAGTAGCACATTTTTTGCAAATTTTTTTTTTTTTAATTTCCCATTTAGAATAATGGTTTATGTCATTTATTTTTACTTCAGAGGGTACAACATCTTATTTCACAAACAATTTATCGGTAGTGGTAATACCGATGTTGTGTATAAAGAAAAAATTGCATGGCGGCCATTTTATTGTGAACCCATTTTATTATTTCGAATGACAAAAAACGATTGCCATGGCTATACGGAACCATGTTCACTCATTTATAACTCGATTTTCCGAAGAGAGAATTGTGTTTTACTGTTGGTGACATTATTTTTCAAATACATTTTATCGACTAATTTGAGCGAAAAAAATGTGCTAATGCCCCTTTAAGCTAGCTAGAACATCATCATATCTTTTAGCTAATCTCGCCCGAGGGGCCCAGATGGGCTTTTAGCATGGCATGGCGTCTGTCCGTCCGTTTGAACTATTCGAGTCACTGACCCTAGAGAACTGTAATTTTGTATACAGACTCCTTGACGCATGAGGATTCTAAATTGTAGATTTGGTGATTTGGTGGTTTTACTTTCATTTAAATATTAGACTTAGTTGAAAAGCTAATATGCTTATGATGGCATATTGAGCATTTGTTATCGATCTGTCTATCTATTAGCTTAAACCTTTTCATATTTTAAATATTGCATTCTCCCTTGGGGGTTGAGAATGAAAAAGGAACGATGTTGGTCCTTACACCAGGGTAATAATGTGTGTAGCACTTTGAGCATGGCCCTTTGTGTTGTGGAGTGAAGCGCGATATAAGATCCTCATTATTATTATTATTGTTTTCGAACTCTTTTCAAGTATCACTTGCTGTAGACAACTCATTCTCTTCTCAAAGAGGTTACTCCCTTAAGTCACCTCTGTTCTATTCTATTATTGCTTAAAATTGTGAGAAAATGGAGTGTCCTGATTGGTTGCAATTGAATCTAGTTGTGCAATCAGCGACGCTGTTGTAAAAGTGACATTTGCCAATGACGTTATTGATAATAAACATGCTTATAAATAAAGAAGACCAAATCAGAGACAAATACCCAAGGTAGTTCGTTTGTTTTATGTACATCAGACATATCGAAGGATATATATGCTAATGAGCAAGACCCTTTAAGGGCCATAAGAGTCAAATGCCTAGATCTTTGAGGTCACTTGGACTCTAAAAGATGAGTTTTCATTGGTTAAAAAGCAGGGATACAGTATGAGGTTCCCATTTCCCCTGCTAGGGAATTTAGCTGAAGTCCTAGATTTCAAGCGATGTAGAACAGAGGTTAGGATAGTAAACCTGCAGGGAATATCGCCTGTGGGAAGAGAATGTAGACAACTGTAATCCTGTGTATGTACTTATAAAAATATAGTGAGGTGAGATGATTTGTAGTTTTATGCCGTTTTTAACAGTATTTCATTTGTATCAGAGCTGCTTGTATTATTGCAGCGAGAATGCCCACGTTATTTTGGGTATGCATTGCAGGGAAGCCTGCGAGTATCGGCTGGAACTAGCAAACAATGGGTTATACTATGCTGAATTTCAGTGTAACATTGCACCCAAACCTTACTGCAAATAGAATAGTTCTCTACTGCAGGCAAAGTTGCCAGGGCCATGGGGTGACCACTTCGATCGAACCTGCCCCAGCTATAAGTAAGTGGGTGAAAATTATCCATGGTTCACTAATTCTAATCAATTCTTGAAAATAATAATACTAAACGATGCTCGAAAGTAATGAAACTAAAGTTGAGCAAAAGCTCATTAAGCAGTGTTAATCCCCAAACCACTTCAACTCACTTCGCACTACATAGAGATGGAAGGCTTATCCCATAAACCTTTCAACGATTGCTCAAACCAACAGTCAAAAACTTCAGATTAACATAATTGTTACATTGGGGACAATTTATGAATCGATCTCGATACTCGCCCCCAAATGTAGGTCACAGGGATCATGACCCAAAAACCTTCTTCTCAAGTATGAAAATCTTTATAGTCCGGTTTCCAAACCCCAGATTTTTTAACAATCTTGCATTGCAGTATGTACAAAGTTTTTTTGCTGTTTCTATACCTCTGAGATGTGCTCTTCACGAATCTGAATGATGCCATTCTGTCATCATTGGGCAATCCGCACAATATGCAAATTAAGACCGCCATTACTGAAAATCTTGTTTTCGTCAATATCTCAGTAATTATGCATGATATCAACTTAATTTTGGTGTCTATCCCCATGTTTAGAGGGGTAATGAATCAGATTAAGCCTTTTCAGTGAAGATCACAACAATATTTTATGCTGAATATGCAAATTAAGGCCGCCATTACTGAAAATCTTGTTTTCGTCAATATCTCAGTAACTATGCATGATGTCAATTTAATTTTGGTGGCTATCCCAATGTTCAGAGGGGTAATGAATCAGATTAAACCTTTTCAGTAAAATTCACAACAATCAGTTAATCAGATAAAGCCATTTATTTAAAGATCACAATATAATTTGTGCTGAATATGTAAATTAAGGCTGCCATTACTGTAAGCAATATATTGGTAAGAGGGTATGTCCATGCTGAAGACTTGTCTTGTTCAGCTTATCTGCCAATTTCGATGTACATTTTTCATTACAGAATTGACTCCTCTCAACACACTTTCTCGCAATACTCAGCATTAGGCAATGGGGATTCTAAATTGTATATTTGTTGACCCTGTGACCCAAAATATGGGTCACAGGGGTCATGACCTGAAAACCTTCTTTTATGTTCTTCTCCAGTACAAAAAGCTCTGTTAATTGTGTACAGACTCCTTGGTCAAGGGGAGATTCTAAATTGTAGATTTGTTAAATTTATTACTGAAGATAACTTAGATACTCAACCTTAGATATTAAATCAAACACTGGAGTAACGACCGTTCTTTCCACTAGTGGAAAGGCGTTCTTTTGGCGTGGAAAGAGCGACCTTTCCAATCTTTCCACCCGTGGAAAGAGGCAGCTTTCCACGCCTTTCCAAAGACGGATAATTACTTTTCTGACGACAAGTTATGTCCCCTTGTAATGCGCGACCTGTCAACCCTATCTATAGAACTATCCCTTATGACTAGATTTCCTTTGATTTATTAACCATATTAAATATCATTTTGATTTAGGAAAATTTTAGACTTTGATACCTATTTTGACATTAAAAGAATAAGTTGTTGAATATTATTTTTTATTTTTACATTATTTTGACTTGATTTAATATTATTTGAATACTAAATTTAAACTTGTTAGACGTATTCTAACAAGAAAGTGAAAGTGAAAATGAGACAGCAGAATATATTGACTTTGTTAAAATTATGAAAATAATGAAAACATTTTTAATATATTTTAATAGAAACATTTTTGTATCATGTTGAAAAGTAAATATTATATTTAAGTTATAAAACATAAAGATTACAAGGTTTTGACAAGAATTAGAAAAAAATAACTTTATTTTTTCAAGAACATTTTCGTTGAATGATTTTTTTAAAACCTTCATTTTCTATTTTGATTTTAAATCCGTTAGTATGACTTTTATTGGAATGTGATCAGTCTATGAACAAATACAAGAAACTGGCTTTCCAGAATTTTTCGCAAATCCTACTTTAGGTAAACAAAACTGAATGTAAAATGTTGATTTGACACTGACTTATTTATAAACATTGTGCTATTCTATGTCCCGTTTAACAGAGACATACATACATACATACATATAGACATACATGTACCTAAAATGCACCAGAGGTGTGTTGTTCTGGAAATTCTTCTTAAGCATTTTTTATTTATGCTGTCCAAATAACCTATGCCATAGAAATCCCTGATCATGCACCTTGTGGCCTGTGAACATAGGATTAATTTCAGCAGTGGATAAAAAGATGGATGAGCTTCATAATGCCAAGAAAATTTAATTTTTTAATGTTATTTAATTGAGATTTACCAACTTTAACCGAAAATAACCAGTTTTAATCACCATTTTTTAATTCATAAAGTGATTGATTATTTATCATTGGAGGAATCAGCTCCGACAGGTACTTAGGCGTCATATTCGCGTTTATTGTATAGAACAAACACATTTTATGTTTATATAGTCTAATCGCTAGTGAAGAGGAGCCAGTTTCATATAACTTTTTGTGAGTTGTTCATTTTACCTTTGTTCTTACGCAAACATTCTAATGTATTTATTCCATCAACCACCCGATGTCACAATCTCTTGAATATACCTGTACCAATCTCCATGCCTTATGTATTCCAATTATCTGTATAACAACGGAAATAAAGAAATTGAATTAAAATATCAGAGAGGACAAACAGTGACTTTTGAGAATACATATATATTGGACTTGCTGGTTCCAAAAAGCTTTAAATATTCAATCAAGACGAAGAAGAGGCAGACATGTGTTATGTACGTGTCACATGCTGCATTGAACAATCAAACTCAGAGGATATAGAATCACAATAGTCCATTTCTTGAATGAAATAAATGTGTTTAAACCATAATAATAAAAACAGCAACTGGCCATGAGGCGTATGAGACACGAGATCACTTTAATAATATCATCAACACTTATACACAAGAAAACCAGAATGCATACACACGCGCACGCACACATACGTACTCATGCTCATACGCATTCTTACACATCCTTTTATTTCAGAAAAATCTGATATACATTTAAAAGAAAACACCAGCTATTGATGATAACTGTGATATTATATAAGGCTTTTCTGCTGACATTTTTCGGCGCCTAAACATAGTATATAAAAGGGGCTTTACAGACTTACTATCATTAAAACATAATACCATTTTCTGTACTGGTGACAGTGATTGGTATGTAGGGTGAGCAATACTTATATCTGACCAAAGCTTGTATCTGAGATCCGAGGAATAAGTTATCTGTTCGACGATTGCTTTCATAATGGATTAAGGAGGATTACCGACGAGTAATAATTTCAAATTATCATTGAGTTGGTATAAACAAATATGCTATTAACGCTTAGCGAGTTAATTCAGTTAAGCAAAAGTAAGTGATGTCATTTTAAAGTTGTGTCAATGGTAATTGTAAATGGTTAAGTGAGGAAGATTAAAATGATTGACATGCAAGGCGGTAAATGCATTTTAATTTTAATGTTTTTGTATAATAAAAACTTACTTAACTAATGCATATTGAACGTATTCCGATCTGATACTGGTTGAGGTGTTTGTCACACAGACAAAATTTAGAATGAGAAACAATAACAGTTGTAACAAATTGAAATACTTACAGAGTGCAAATTTCGCGAACATTTCGCGAACATTTCGCGAAATCCAGTGTACTTAATTCTGCAAAGTAGTGTACCATCCTCAATCCACTATTATCATAACTTCTTGTCAAATTCTTTCGTTTTATTTTGTCTGGTTTTGAGTTCCAAATAAACTTGAAGAATAATGAATTTAACTCATCAATAAATTCTTTTGGCGGTTGAGGCAGGGCAGAGAAAATGTGCACCAGTGTAGATAGTGCCAAAGTTTTTATGACGGTTATTTTACCAATTAATGTCAGCTTGCGTTTGCGCCAATTGGCGAGTAATCTCTTTATATTTTCTAGCCTTTTTCTGGTGTTGATAACCCATAGTCTTTCTAAACTTGCATTTAACTGAATGCCCAAAACTTCAAAGTCACCCTGAACCCAGTCTAAGTCAACATCGTCACATACTTTGATATTCTTACCAATCATTGACCCAAGCCATATTGCCTTAGTTTTATCTGAATTCATTCGTAAGCCTGAAAAATGGTAAAATAAGTCTAAAGTATCTAGTGCAGCTTTTAGGCTTTCTTCTGAGCCATCTAAGAAAAGTTGAGCGTCATCGGCATATTGCCCTAGTTTATGTTCTGAGTTTTTTAGGTAGATGCCTTTGATCTTAGGATTGTTTCTGATCATAGTGGCCAATATTTCTGCAACAAAGATAAATAAATATGGGGAGACCGGATCCCCCTGTCTACAGCCTCTACCATTGTCATAAAAAAAATGAAAGGTGGCCATTTTGAATAACACAGGATGTTACATTGTTAATCAGTGTAAGTACCAGTTTTATCATCTGGGGGCCAAAGCCAAATATTTCCAAAACTTTAAGTATAAATACTTTGGACACAGAGTCAAAGGCTTTTTCGAAATCTATTGAAAGTATCATACCCTTACTATTATTAGCTTTTGTCTCGAGAATAATGTCATACATGAGTCTAATGTTGTCGGCCAAAGATCTCCCTGGAATAAATCCGGTTTGATTTTCATGTATCAAAAGATCCAAAACAGATTTAAGTCTCTTGGTAACACAAGAGCTGAGAATCTCGTAGAGACAATTTAGCAAAGTAATTGGTCTCCAATTTTTCAGATAATTCCTATTCTTATTCCCTTTAGGCAGACAAGTTATTATTCCTCTATTAATAGTAACACTCAAAAGTCCCTTATTAAATGATTCTGTGACAAATCTGTGTACCCAGGACTTTAGTTCTTTCCAAAAAAATTTGAAAAATTCTATGGGAAAGCCATCAATACCTGGGCTTTTATTGTTTTTCATTTCTTGTACAGTCTTTGAAACCTCATGTAGTGTAATTTCTTTTTCTAGGGATTCTCTTTGTTGTTTATTTAAAGTAGGAACATCAATATCTGAAAGGAAATCCTCAATTTCTTTTTCTGAAGCTTTATCATTTTTGGTATATACAATTTTATAGAATTGTTTTTGTTCTTCTAAAATATGTTTGCCATCTAGTATTGTTTCTCCTCTGTCATTAATAAGTTGATTACTTAAATAAAGGTATAATTGCCTAATGCATTTTTTTGGCGAACTTGTTCGACTTCCTTTTTAAATTAAATTTTGTTTAATATTGCATGCTTACTTTTTTTTAATTTAATTTATTTACTGAATTCTATTCATTTCAAAATAAAGAAACACTCTCCCAGTGCTAATGTGATGTTATATCCAATGTCACACATGGCATGAAGATTTGAATACCCTATGTAGTATGTACCCACCTACCTATTTGCAATCAGGGTCCTTTTTTTACTTTATGAATTATTCTAGAATAAAAGTAAGAATAGAAAGCATTCAGTGGGATTGTGTATCTTTAACAAGTTTTTAAATAATTAATAAATAAAATAAAAATAATGAACATTCAAATTAATTTAAATTTTATTTGTATTTAAAAAAGAGATATACATAATATTTCTCAAACATGACCACAACCTCCTTCAGCTTTATAGATTGTGTATTGAAACATGCATATACATGTGCATTTCACATTATATTTCACCAAACACTTCCGGGACTTCTCGCAGCATTTCAGCACGAATGGCAGAACATTCCACAGACTGTGATTGACAACTTGATTGCATCCATGGGTCGTCGGTGCCAAGGAATAATCAATGCAAATGGTGGCCATACCCGATACTGACATTTGTGCACCGATGCAATGTTGAAACAATTGTGCACTTCATGAACATGTTTATTCTGAAATTTACTGAAAAGAGCTCTTCAAAGAGCCTTTTAGTTTGGATGTTTAACTCATCTGTGGTCTTTATATTGAGCTTTGAAAGTCAGTGTCAAGTTTTTTTTTTCTTTTTCAAGTTTTATAAGTGTGACAATGGATATATTGCATTATTGAAGACTTACCTTTGTCAACGAAAGTATCCGGAGGAAAACTTTACATGTTTACATACCTTTAGTACAATTCTCCAGCATTATTCTAAAAAGCCATTAGTTTTATTATATTTAATTGTTAAAAACGCTTTTTTTTAAATCTTGCATTGTTGGAATATGATATAAACACAACTATTCATTCAGTTCCAGTCGAAAGAAACCGAAATACATGCAGCACATACTGTCGATATGCAGCCATTACGCAAACAAGGAAATAAGAAGCGGCCTTAGCCTCGTTTTCATTTTGAAAGGTCATATGGTCGTAAAGGTCGTATGCATGCATAAATATTGAGAATCCCCTATTGGATATTTATATAAAAAGACGGTTGACACTTTAAAACATCTCATTTATATACAACTCTTCAAAAAAAGAAACGTTACATTCATGTGAAATGATATTTTTCCAAACGGATCAATTATTTTAATGACAAATACCTGTAATTGAAAGAAAGGTTTGCTTGAGAGTGTAAATTTACGAAAAACAATGCCCTAAAAAATTTACGTTGTGTTCAGGTATGAAATTGAGCGATTCGACCAAATGCATTTTCTGCCAAAGCACGTGCATTATGGGAACATGAAGGTTTACGTGGAGACACGTCTGCTATAGAGGTATAAAAGCCATATCAGCGGCTTTTCATTCAGACTACACAACATCGGTACAGCGACCAGAAGAATGCCAAGATTGAACAGAGCGCAACGCAACAACGCTATTGGCAGGAGCGACGCAGCAAGATGTTGCAACACACTCTGGCGTGACCAGACAGACCATCTCTTCATTGTGGACCCGTTTCAACACCCGAAACAGCGTTGATGAAAGGTCAGGGAGACCAAGGGTGACTACTCGGGCCCAAGATCGGTACATCTGACTTCTTCACCTTCGGGAACACACCAGGACAGCAACGTCAACAACAATGCAGATACCAGGCCTACGTCGACGCAACAGGCTGAGAGAAGTTTTACTTTTTCCACGACGACCGGTTCGACGTCCCGTTTTAAAGCAATGCCATCTAGACCGTCTCCAGTGGTGTCAACAGAGGATGAGGTGGACACGTGTAAGGTGGAGAATCGTTCTCTTCACTGATGAGTCCTGTTTTCTGCTTCGACGTAGTCATGGAGGAGCACGTGTATACCGACGTCGTGGTGAACGTTACGCTGCCAACTGTGTTCAGAAGGTTGTCCCATGGCGAGAGTGTCATGGTGTGGGCCGGGATTCAGCACGTATTAGGACATCCCTTGTGCATGTTGTGGGTACCCTCAATATATTTAACTCTATTTACATGATAATTTTGACAAAAGCAAACGAAATGATATTCGTCTTCAATAACATAAATACCTTGCTTAAGACAAAAATCACATAAACGTGAGAGCATGGAATTTGTTAGATATAGATATCAAAAATGCTGAATCAATATCTCAATTTAAGAAGCTCACTTCTTGTGATAGGATGTTGTCTCTAAAAAACAAAAAGTATGTATCATTTGGTCTTAGGCGCTGCCAAATTCTCCTTTGCCGCTTGCGCATTGGCTGCAGTGACTTAAATTCTCATATGTTTGATAGATGTTTATCTGACAACCGTGCCTGTTCGTGTGGCAATATTCGAGAGGATTCATTCCATTATTTTCTCCAATGTCCTCTATATGACAGATTTAGAATTAACAAGTACTTCTTCCAAAACAATGTCCCTTTAAATGTTATCTTAAACGGCGACGAATCATTGTCCTGGCCAGAAAATGAACTGTTGATAAAATCTGTTCACAAGTTTATAACTGAATCTCGCCGCTTTTCTTAAACGACCGATATCATAAATGTAATGTTGACTTATTGTACCATTTGTAGGCATTATATTTCCATGTATGACATTAAAAATATATGTAACATTTTTTGTTTTAAGGAGAAGCATTTATATAGGCTTTATTAGCCTGTTTGCTAATCCCTTTTCATGTATATTGTACTTTTTGTTTTGTATACCATTAACATGTCTTATGGAAATAAAATATTGTTTAAATCACATAAACGTAATGCTCTATCCACATTTGAATATCTACCAACTTCTATTTTTAACTTGTGACATGATATCCTTAAACGCGTGATGTAAAATGATAAACTTTAAGGAACACTGTTAAGATTTGGTTCATATGAAAAACTTTGCTTAATATTAGAATATACCTCAAGTTTCGAAGTGTTATTAATATCACAACATCCATTTTTGCAAAAACTCATCAATCAAACGTTGTTTAAACACATTAAACAATTCTTGTGGACTTACAATTGAGGGGTTCAACCGCACAAAACCAAAACCATGTTTGAATAGTACATATTTTACAAAGGAAGCCCAATTGTGTATACCTTTAGTACAATTCTCCAGCATTATTCTAAAAAGCCATACACAAAAAAAGCGTTATATTTATAACCAACAACAATAATTATTCATCTCATTTAACCATAAATTTAATTATTAAGAAGAAGATGAACTGAAATAAGATTAAACATATCACACAGACCAGGACATACATGTAGGTTCATGATATTACTGCATTACAGTGTTGTAGGGAATGTTTACATTGTGAGAACAAATGAAATAAATGTACATAAAAACAGAATATTCATTGTGAAGCAACAACAGTGCTGATAAATAATCGAAAGAGTATTCATGAGATTAAGGAAAGAATAAACTTGACAGACTTATGGCCTCTCGCCAAGTGCGTTCTAAGGGAGGTAACTCCTCCAAAACTATCAGTTTTATAATGTCACAAGCGACACTTAATTTTTATGACATAAGCGGATGTTGTTTGGGCGCCATTTCTGTAAACTTTAAACATCAGCAAGGTTGTTAAGAAATGCAGCATGGAAGAGTTTGATTTTTACTAGTGGCCTACGTGAGGCCACCTTACAAACTTTGTCATCCGAAGAACTAGCTGATAAGGAGTCCCTGTCACGTCTGTCAAGAACTCAGGCTGCAAACAGCAGCATAAGAGGTACATAAAACATATATACATTGATACAATATACAATATAATAGGTATGTACAGCTGGTATAAAGGTACATATGATTATAAAAGCTATTTCTTGAAAAAAGACATAATAATTTTACAGAGAGTTTTCTTAAAGTTCCTAGCTTATTTGAATTAAATAAAATATTCATTTTGTACATATTTGGCCTATTGTAATAATATTTGCGGATATAGTTTTCTCTTTCTGATTGTAATATAAGACAAACAAATAAATAATGAAATTCGTCCCAAAGATCGTTTAAATTACAAAGAGTACATTTTCTTTCATGAACTGGGATATTTTTCCATCTACCGGTCTCGATTGGCAGATAGTGATTAGCTGTTTGAAATCTTAACAAGTTATTGTAATTAAAAAAATGTAGGTAATGTTCAAACTGGAGAGATGGATTTTGAAGATATTGTATATAGTTGTTTTGGAAGAATTTTCAATTGTTGATAACCAATTTTGCTGAAAAATATCTTTTAATTTGCTTTTAACTATAGATTTTAGCCAAATGGTATTTTTGAAATTTTGAGATTTCCAAACAAAACTCAGTCCAAGATCATCAAAAATTCGTTTGATATAACATAACTATTTATGTGAACATTTGCCAAAGATCAAATCATTAAATAACAATTTATAAACAAGATGGCACAATTTTGACGATTTTGGCCCTAAAACATAACATTCTGCATTTGATAATATTTACAAGTGGGAATCGACCAAACTCGCCATATACCATGTAGTTGGGGGTACCTTTGCGCAATGACGACAAATATTTAAGGAATCGTAGATGGACATTTTCAAAACAGGATGCATTTTCAAAACCCCAGACTTCACATCCATATAAAAGAATTGGGGTAATCATACAATCAAATAATTTTAAATGACAGTAAATAGAAAGTTTAAGTTTTCTTCCTTGACTTAATACAAAAAACATTGCCTTTGGAGCCTTTTCAACCAACAAACGTTTGGTTTTAGTGAATTTATTATTTTTCTGAAGTGTAATTCCGAGATAAGGATAGCAATCTACATTATCAAGAATGGTTACTCCAATATTAAAATTACTTTTATATTCTTTTTTGGAACCACCGAAAATTTAAATTTTGGATTTGGATGCGTTGATTTTAAGCCTCCATTTGTTACAGTAATTGTTAAAAGAATCCAACATTTTTTGTAAATCATTTGGGTCTGAAGACATAAGTACTGTATCATCAGCATATAATAATGCAAAGAGTGTAATAAGTGTATCTAAGCTGTTATGAAAATCAACAGGGTTTAGTTGTAAAATGTAAAATGAATCTAAAGCTAATGCATCTTCAAGATCGTTCAGAAAAAGTGAAAACAAAATAGGAGACAAAATTCTCTCCTTGGCGGACACCTTGCTTGCACAAAAAGAAGTCAGAATAATTACCGCCATTACAAACACCGGATTTTATATTTTGGTACATGTTAAAAATGACCCATTATCCAGATATGTTATTTTGCAAAAGTTTTTGCCAGAGCCCTGATCTCCAGATGGTATCAAAGGCTTTTTGAAAATCAATAAATGCGCAATATAGTTTCTTTTTGCAGCATTTTAATAGTTCCGAAAGATGGTAAAAAGTGAAAATAAGATCTGTAGGCGAATATCCTTTTCTGAAACCAGCGTTTCGATGAATTGATTTAATCGAGTGTTTAAAATAGACGTGAAAAGTTTTCCAAAACAGCTCAGTAATGTTATAGGTCTGTAATTACTAGGGTTTTGAGGATTGCCTTTATTTTTGTAAATTGGTTTAATGATACCAGTTAATCATTTATCTGGGAATATTCCAGTGTCAAGAACAATATTAAAAAGTTTTACATAAATATCTATGAATACACCAATAGTAGAAGAAATATATTCATTTACAACATTGTCAATTCCGGGAGCTTTATTGTTTTTAAGATTTTTAACACATGATTTTATCTCTTCGCTAGTAATTTCAGAGTTGAGTATAGTGCTGTTCCCAGTGTCGACTTGAGGAATGGTTTCATCAACGGATGGATTTAGTATGCCTGTTAGAGAATGTTAAAATAAATTTTTTGTAATGTTAACTGGCATTTATTAATCTAGATTTATTCTGAATTGTGTTACAATTTTGAACAAATCGTTTTGCCTCAAAGTATTTCCCACGTAAAATTTTGCATTGTTTGCCAAACCAGGGTTGATTAATACGCTTTTTGAATGAATGTCGACGCGATTGATTTTTACACTTAAAGCCAAAAACTTCACCCGCTGTAGAAACAAATACATTGCTTATGTCATCATTGACATAAGTAATTACATCGAGTGGGTCATCAGAGCCCTCATTAAGAACATTTACAATAGATTGTATAACTAAATCAGAGTTAGCTACAGCTTCAACGTACTCACTCGCGCGTGCTTTGTTCCATCTCCTGACCTCAGGAGTTACATTATGTACACTCGGAGTGGGAGTATTATTTACAACAAAAGACTTGATCTTAAACGAAGCAGAGATTGGGGAGTGAATATCTGAGAACAATGGGTCAAAGTCGTGAACTTCTAAATCACCAACAGTCTGACAAATATCATCGCTTGCTATGGTGTAATCAACAGTGTTTCCACCTTTACAAGTGACTCTACCAATAGCTGTGTCTTCTCCCATCCGTCCATTCAAAATATACACATTGTTATTTTTACAAAAATCAAGTAATTTATATCCATGAGAGTTAACTCTGCCCTTATCTTCATTACATCTTTGATGAATTGGAATACTTAATGCCTGTAATTTCTCAACATCATTCATAAAATCACACACGTCTAGTGGAAGCAGATCTTCAGTTACGACATCATGTTCACATAACAGATAATCTTCCATTATACTTCGCTAGGAGAATAGTACGGGATTCCACGAGATTGCACAAGCGGTCACGTGACTTCATAGCACATTCGGTTACGCTTGCAATCAGGCGTGGCATTTTTCGCTCTCTCTACTTTTACGAATTTACAAAGTCCAGTTCAACATGAGTGACAGAAAACGTAAAGAGAAACAAACAACGCTTCCCGTGTCTACAATTAGCACGGCTGGACATGAGACGACAACCACTTCAACGGTTCGTAGCGGTTCTTCGAGTTTGACTGACGACCAGCCACCGGCTTCTCAGTCTGTTATGGCGTCAAGCGAACCACGTGTTGAGAGCAATGACGCTTTAGAGACAATTCTCTCCCAGCTCACAAGGATTAACGACAGAATTGACAAGTTGGAAGCCCAGCCCATTGTTTCCCATAATGAGGATTATTTTGAGCCGAGCCAGAAACGCGTGAGGTTTGACTTGAACGCGACTACTAGTCAAGAGGCGAGTGTTGATAATTCCGCCAGTGTCGAATCCCAGATTGATGACATTCTGAACGATAGTCATGACAATGAAGCTGTGAAACCACAGAATACCGATTTACTGGGGGAAATCACCCAGAATTTTGAACTTGGTAATATTTCAGGACCAGAAGTGGCTGCCAAATTGGCAAATATTCTGAAATATATGTTTGGGAAAAAGCTGGGTGACGAGAAAATGAAAGACACCATGATGAAATACAAGACTCCGGGCAATGTGGAGATTGTTACTCCGATGGTGAACCGTGAGATATGGGACATTATTTCAGCTGAAACTAAATCCCGTGATATCAGAATGCAGAAAATTCAGACACGTGTCAACAAGGCTTGTCTTCCCATAATCAGTGTTTTAGACACTTTTCTGCAAGTGAAAGCAGGAGCTGAGCTGTCTAAAGGTGACGCTAATGACTGTATGAAAAAACTGTTTGATTCCATTGCCCTTCTCAGTAATGGTTTACAGGAAATTAATCAGAGAAGAAGGGATTTGATCAGGCCGGACTTGAATGTTCAATATCGGAAGTTGTGTTATAACACTACAGTGACCACTGAACTCTTTGGTGACGATTTGTCCAAGTCGATCAAGGACATTCAGGACACCCACAAGATTGGAGCTAGAATGGCATACGAGCAGAATGCCAGACCGGCATACAGAAAGGGTGGTTACTATGCTCAGTCGACCAATTCGCCAGGACATGGAAAGTTCCACAGAAGTCCGCCAGGTTTTTTAGGAAAGCAGAAGAGTTATGCCACCAGAGGGGGCCACTACAAGAAGAGAGGGGGAGGTCCGAAGTAGGACAGAACACCCAAGACAGCTCAAGTAGCGAGGTAAGCCTGTTTTCATCAGACAAATTTAAGACAGAATTGCATGAAAAAGTTGCTAATTTTAAAGCTGGCAATCTCAAAAAGTTCAGAGATGACTGGTTGAATATAACTTCAGACAGGCATATTTTAGACAACATTAGTGGCTGTTGGCTAGAATTTGAATCAATACCAAACCAAGTAAAACCTATACAGCCTATTACATTCAGCTCTGAAGAAGCTGCTATTATTGACAGTCAAATTGAAAAATTTTTGGACAAAGATATTATTTGTAAATCTCAACAGGAGAAAGGGCAATTTGTGTCTAACATTTTTCTGAGACAGAAGAAAGATCAGACTTACAGAGTTATTTTGAATTTGTCCCAGTTCAATCAGTACATTGTGTACAGACACTTTAAGATGGAATCAGTTCATACAGCTTTAGCTCTTATGACTCCTAACGCTTATATGGCTTCTATTGATCTGAAGGATGCCTATTATACAGTACCAATAGATAAAGCTCATCAAAATTTTTTTTAATTTTCTTGGCGAGGGCAACTGTATCAATTTACATGCCTACCTATGGGGCTTACGTCAGCTCCTCGTATTTTCACAAAAATAACTAAACCTGTGTTTTCATATCTTAGAAACATGGGTCATTTGATCACAGGGTACATTAATGATTGTTTCCTCTTAGGGGAGACTATTGAAGAATGTAGCGAGACGGTTACAAAGTCTGTTGATTTATTTTCCAAGTTAGGTTTCACTATTCATCCAGAGAAATCTGTCTTTGCCCCCTCACAAGAGTCTGTATTTCTTGGTTTCAAGTTAAATTCTGTCACAATGACTGTAGAATTGACCAGTGAAAAGAAGGCTAGATTGGCAAGTGCATGTCGTAAGATATTGGAATCAAAATGTCTTACTATTAGACAAGTTGCAGAAGTTATTGGTCAGATTGTTGCTAGTTTTCCAGCCGTTACATTTGGTCCTCTTTTTTACAGAGTGCTGGACAATGAAAAATCAGCTGCCTTGAGGGAAGCCAAGGGTGCTTATGACGAGCGAATGAGAATCTCAGAACAAGGTAAATTAGATCTCATTTGGTGGATTGACAACATTGAAAATTCCTTTAAGAAAATCTGCAAGTCCAATCGCACTATCATACTGCAATCAGATGCGTCAGGTTTAGGGTGGGGAGGAGTATTTCAACACAAATCTACTGGGGGACAATGGTCTGAGAAAGAAAAGACATGCCATATTAATGAACTCGAATTAATGGCAGCTCTTTTTACCCTTCAGTCTTTTTGTAATGATTATCATGATTGTCACATCCTCATTCAAATTGACAATACAGTAGCTGTATCTTATGTTGTCCACATGTGGGGGCAAGTCACAGAGTTGCAACTCCATAGCTAGAAAAATTTGGACATGGTGCATGGACAGAAATATATGGTTGGAAGCAACCTATATACTAGGAAAGATGAATTTTGAAGCAGATAGACAATCTAGACAGTTACATGACAATACTGAATTGATGCTAAATAGAGAGCTGTTTAATTGCATCACAAAGTTGTTTGGTTTACCAGTCATGGATCTGTTTGCGTCAAGGCTCAATAGCCAGGTAGACAAATATGTAGCATGGAAACCAGATCCAGGGGCTTGTCACATTAATGCGTTCACGCTGAACTGGGGAGGGGGAGAGTTGTATTATGCCTTTCCGCCATTTGCTTTGATTGGCCGAGTGTTGGAAAACCTAGTGTTTGATAGAGGGGAGATGGTCTTAGTTGCACCTTTATGGACAACCCAGTCATGGTTCTCAAGAATGAATGCCTTGCTTATTGATTGTCCTTTTCTGTTGCCCTGGGGGAGGACCACCCTACAGTCTCCAGCAGGGTCGAGGTTAGACCCAACGATGGAAAAGATCCGTCTGTGTGTGTGCCGATTGTCAGGAGATCCCTTGAGAACTGCGGCGTTTCGCGGAGAGCTACAGACATTATCATGTCGTCATGGCGGGACTGCACTAAAAGACAGTACCAGTCATACATCAGAAGATGGATACAGTTTTGTGACAAAAGAGGTACGAGTTCGTTTTCACCCGATGTGGTAGAAGTATTGGATTTCCTGTCAGAGGATTTTGACACAGGAGCAAGTTACAGTGCTGTTAACAGTGCACGTTGTGCACTATCATGTTTTATTTTCTGTGACAATGGAAGGCCTATAGGAACTCATCCCCTTGTTCTGAGACTACTTAAAGGAATGTTTCAGTTACGGCCTTCAATTCCCCGATCAAGAGTTATCTGGGATACTGACATTTTGTTAAATTATCTTCGTACTTTATCCCCAGTGAAAAATATATCGCTGAAAAATTTGACTCTCAAACTTGTTACTCTTATTGCTATTTTGTCAGGCCAGAGAATACAGAGCCTGCACATGTTAGATTTGGACTATCTGACTGTTAGAAATTCTGGGATCACCATTAAATTCCAGGATTTGCTGAAAACCTCGAGACCAGGTTTCCATCAAGCAGATATAAGCATTCCTGCATTTGTGCCAGACAGGCGGTTATGTGTTGTGACTGTACTGAGAGAATATATCTCGAGATTAAAGTCGCTCAGAGGAACTGAGACAAGACTGTTTATTAGTTACCAAAAGCCTTATAAACGTGTGTCGAAAGATACCATATCTCGTTGGATTAAGACTGTAATGATACAAGCAGGTATTGATGTGAAGATATTCACTGTTCATTCAGTGAGAGCGGCTGCTACCAGTAAAGCCAGTTTCATGAACACTCCCCTGAAGGTCATTCTGCAGACAGCAGGATGGACAGGTTCCGGGACTTTCGCCAGGTTTTATAAGAAACCCATTGTTGATTCACATATATTTGCAAATTCACTCCTTAAAGGAAAAAGCTAGCAAGCTGCTGCATTTGTGCCCTTGTACGTCTATTTTGAGACAGTTACACTTTGCTTCTGAATGATTAAATGTTTAATCCATCCATGTGTTTTGTTGTTAATGGTCAAGCTTTGAACATCTCGTGGAATCCCGTACTATTCTTCTAGCGAAGTATAATTCATAATCAAACGAGGCTTATATTTAAGTTGAAGGTTGATTGTAATTATACGGAGCTAGGAGATAGTACAGAGGGATTACACGCCCACCTCGGGATAAATCTCCCACCCTGAAACAACTATCTCCTTGACCATCAACATATTTAAAGTATGAAGTCACGTGACCGCTTGTGCAATCTCGTGTTATCCCTCTGTACTATCTTCTAGCTCTGTATAATTACAATCAACCTTCAACTTAAATATAAGCCTCGTTTGATTATGAAATGTTCCTGTACGGGCATTTATATTTCCGATTAAGAACAGACTATCACGTATAGACTTTACTGATGAGTTCAACTCTGAAAAAGTGTCCTCGTCATAGGGGGTATATAGGTAACTCCAATATTACGCCAATTACGACAAAGGATTTAGCTAAGGATTGTGATTTGAACGATCTTGTCAAAGAGTTGTCAGACATCCATCTCAAAGACTATATTATGTCGCCAGACACAGAAGAAATTCAGTGATATTCTGGAAGGTACCACTTCAAAAGGTGAGAAACTGTACTTAATACCTGATTTCGTTACAAGACCCAAATCGTCTAACCAACATAACAAAACCCTTTCACAGTCTTACACCATTCCATCTGTCATGTTAATGGATGAAGCACATCGTAAGATGTCAGAATACATTAAATGGGACCAAGTGGCTTTCCACGATATGTTCTATCACCTGGATAAACGTGTCCAGTCTCAGACTCCCCGTAAGTTCACTCCAAATACTGGTGGAAAGCAAAGGCCAACCGATGACATGGGAAGACAGATTTGTGTTAAATATCAGCACCCTGGTGGCTGTAAATTTCCCAACTGTAGGTTCTCACACACGTGTATAGTATCAGGATGCAGGGAGAAACACCCACAATACCTACACAAACAGGATTATGATGTACCACCACGTTTTCGTGACAAATAGTTACTCATAGACAGCCCAGTGTGACGATGTCTGTCTCAGTGGGAAATAGAACTTTGTGAGGATTCTGATGCTGAATTTATCATTAAAGGTATTGCAGAAGGTTTTGATATTTTGGATGAAAATGTGAAACTCCGTAACACTTTTTGCAAAAACTATAAGTCGGCTACAGCCGACGATGTGAGAACTCTGGTTGAGGGACAAATTTGCGAGGAGATGATGAAGGGTAATTATGTAACGTGTAATTCAAAACCTACAATAGTAACTGGTTTAGGTGCAATTCAGAAGAGTCACTCTAAAGCAAGGCTGATACATGACTGCAGCAGGCCATATGGTAAAGGACTGAATTCATATGCTACAACTACCCCTTTCTCGTATCATACTGTTGAAGATGCTGTGCGTCTCCTACCACCAAATGGTTACCTTGCGAAGATTGACCTAAAAAATGCCTATCATGTAGTGCCCATACGATGTTTTTACGATTAAAATCACTGTGAGTAAATTTGCATTTTGATTTTAATTTATACATATATGAAAAATAAATGTCATATCCTACCATTATCACCAAATATTATCATGTATGAGTTTACATTCGAAGTACGAAATGTGTTTGACATGACATGGACCAACTTTCCGATCTGCGATTTCACAAGTTGAAATTCAGCCGTGAAACAGTAGGAGTAACCCTACCTCGCTTAAAAGTAAATTACGAATTAAAAAGTCTCGTATATGTGAAATAATTGTATGAATACAATTGCTAGATGATTCATGTTGATTATTAAAAAGTTTTCATTTGCAATTTGATAGAAATTATACCCGTTTTCAAACGAAATCACAGAAAGACATGTCAGTTCGAATTCATTGCAAATGGAGGCCATTGTGTCGTCTCGGCTTTTTCACACAATATTTTGTTCTGATACGAATTAAATGAATGCACATGTTATAACATCCATGAAATTAACAATAATGACAAACAAATACATTTCAAAGAATAAATGTGAATAACTAGTGTTTGAATCGGCGAATTTACAGTGAAGTTACAAACGAAACATAGATAGTCACATGATCAATTTTGTACAACTAAACTATTCACATGACATTGTTTACAAATACGACAACGCTATCCGAACGAAATTTTGATTGTATTTTTCAACTTTTCAAGACCATGTTTACATTAAATATTCAACAGACATTTGGAAAAATGTGTTGTAACTTTGGTTTTAAACGGAATATTTACAAAATGATTTAGATCATTAGATTTGTTGATTTGAACAAATCTGTAATCGGCGAAGGAAATGCATAACAATGGCGAGCGCCGAGTGTTTGTTGACTATCATGTTTCGAGATATCGATGACTGATTGACGTTGGAATATATAAAAACTGTAATGTCATATGCTTATATTTGGAACACAGAAAAGTGAATAGATGTGTTAACCTTTTGTGTAAATTGTATTACGATTGATGCATTATTTTAAAAATATATCTCACGGAAGTAAATGCATTGTTCATTGAAGAATATCCATTGTTACAAATTACGTCGAAATTTTATAAGTACAACTGAGATCGTTTATGACAGGCTCTTGTTTTCTGAAAGAAAAACACATATCATCAATATACTTTTTTTCTGGTAGAAAATTTAATTCTGAACAAAACTGGGCTGCATAAATAATTATTGACAAAATAATTCGAGTTTGAAAATGTAGTACAATGTTAGAACTACTGTATATTTAATTTTTTCCATAGACAAGTGTAAAATTAATTGATATTTAAAAAATGTTACATTAATTAATAATGTTTCATGACAATAATAAGTTGGGATTCAGATATTTATTTTAATTATTTTAAGATTATGTTAATTGCTATAAGGCGAGAAAAACTTTAAATGAAGGATACCCATGTGACGTAATTGTTACAAATTTACAAATCTGACGCTCTCTGCAAAAACCTGAAAACAATCCAGCAGGCTTAAAGGTTAAAACAGAAAAGAGTGTGTCAAAGGATATGAAACTCTATCAGACTTACTCACAAAATTTGGCTTTTGAAATCAATTTTGATAAGCTGGTGAGCCCTTGTCAAGAACTGTTTTTTCTTGGGATACAGATAAAAAGCCAGTCGCGGACGCTCTCCCTCCCCAGTGACAAACTTGATAAACTCAAGGTTGATTTAGATCATTGGGTTTGTAAGAAGAAGGCAACCAAAAGGAACTACAAAGCATTACAGGAAAATTGAACTGGGCGGCACAAGTCGTTTATGGAGGGCGAACTTTTCTTAGACGAGTCATTGACTTATCAAATTCTCTGAAGCATTCTTCTCACCATACTCGTTTAAAGTCTGAAGCGCGATTGGACGTTCAATGGTGGAGAAACTTTTGAGAGCAGTTTAATGGTACAGTTAGGTTCTGGCAGACAAGTCCTGTGCCCATGCATGAATTCTCTACAGACGCATGTTTAGAAGGTGGTGAAGCATGTTATTATGGTGATTGGATGTACTGTAACTGGAAAACATATTTTCCTCATATGGAAGAAGAGCACATTAATTTTAAAGAATTATTCATGGTATATCTTGCAGCTCAACAGTGGAATTCGCAATGGAGAAAAAGGCGCATTGTGGTGTATACTGATAATGTTTGCGCAAAAGCCTACATTAACAAAGGATCCTGTAGGAATTTATTAGCCATGAGTTGGTTAAGGGATTTGTTTTGGATGTCAGCAAGCTACAATTTTAGGTTGACAGCCAGATTTATTCCAGGGAAGTTTAATACTGCAGTTGATGCGCTTAGTCGTTTACATGATTTTACGTATTTTACAAAAGCACTCAAATTTATATCGTCAGCAGTTCTGTTCTGTACTAAATGTGAAACCAGTTTCTGCACTGTAAACTGCAAAGAACACATGAGTGAGGAATCATTCTTGTATTTACAGGACCGATGGTGGACACCCAGTGGACGATGCTCAAAACCGAACTGCTGTGTTACAAGGGGTCCTCATATGCTGAGTCAACCAAGCGTACCTATGCAGCAATGAGGACAGCATATCTGAGGTTTTGTCTTTATTTTGGTACACCACCAGTGCCTTCTTCACGTGCTCAAGTCATGTTGTACAGTGTATTTCTGGCGCGAAGCCTGAAACCGTCCAGTATCCAAGGGTATTTAAATGTTGTGCGTCTGATGCATATGGAAGTAGGATTAGAGAATCCACTTGACAACTGGGAGTTCAGACTTCTTATGAGAGGCATACATTGACAAAAAGGTGTACCAACAAAAGCTCCCGGTAACTTTGCAGATGCTCCTAGAACTACGTGCTTGTCTGAAAATGCAACTGTCGTTTGATAGAGCCTTCTGGTGTGCATGCCTAGTTGCATTTTTCTGGGTTTTCATAAGAGGCTGTTGTTTGGGCGCCATTTCTGTTAACTTTAAACATCAGCAAGGTTTTAACCCGCCCACCTCACCCAATTTATGTCTGTTTTAATATGTATATGTTTTATTTACCTCACTTATTGTTGGAGGAAATTCATTGCATTTCTACCCTTTGTGCCAAAAAGCAATTCTTTGTGTTGTCAAGTGTATGAATAAACTTGACCTTGATTCCCCCAAAGATGAGTTGTTGGTTTTGTATACATTTATTATTATCATATCCCGTGTTGGAGAGATTAATCATAATTAATTTATATAATTCATAACATTGGAACACCTGTTGCCGTTTTATGTGAACTAATTTGTTTTAAATTACGCGAAATATTATATATAACCAGACAATCACTATTGAAAAAAAACATTTTCTTTCAACTACTAAGATACCTTATTAATTAGTCAGCGTACTACGTGAAATAATGTTTTTGTCAATTACATGTAAACGCAAATAATTTTGCACACTTTGCAATCTGGTTGGTGCTTTTCCATCGTGTTTTATTTTATTCAGAAAACAATATGATTTGGTAAACAAGCAAAAGTTTGTTTTTGTTTAGACTTCACTTCACAAGTACAAACATAAATAGCAGACATGATATAGATAATGAAATAACAACAAATCGCTCCAATATGGCGGCCATGATAAGACGTGTTTAACGAGAGCTCTCGTTGAACTGGTGGAAAGTTAGTTGAACGCAAGCAAAACGTCTACAAAAGTACCTATACCAACTGGACAAGGGCGTTCTGCATTCCTTTTGTGTAACCTGACGTATTTATTGTGTTTTGTGCTTTTTCTCGCGAAATGGGACGAAACAAGGACAAGTCGGCAGCTTAACGTCAGGCAAGAACAGAGAGTGAAAAGAGGAAACCTTCATCGTCTCCTATCGACAGCATGCCCCCTAAATCCACGAAGCAGGATCTAGTGCAAAAAAACTCGCGATTTCAAAACCATGGCAGAAAACTTTTGTGTGAACTTCACCCCAGGCATCAATGTGACGAGTACACCAAAACCACAGAACACGGACTCTGAGAAAACAGCGAACACAGATAATGTAAGTAAGACACCGTCCTACCTAGACCAGTCTGTGTTCAACTTTATAAACACCGCGGCTCAAGACGCCCTAACTTCGAAACTTTCAACAGCGTTAATGTTTCCTCAACTCCAGGAGAAGTTTCAGACAGTATTTATGGAGGTAGCTACAGCATTGGTCAAGGAACACGTGAACAATATCGTGAATCCACTGAAGGAAAGTATTGATCAACTGAAAAGTGAAATACATCCCATGAAAGAAGCCATCAAAGAGTTATTACCTCTTAAAGAAGAAGTCAAATCTCTGAAAAAGCTGGTTGACGAGAAAATGGAGGATATCGGAGACTGCAAAGAAGAAATAGAAGAACTCAGGGAGGAAGTTGAAAGCAAAAGCGAGAAAATCAAGAAACAGAAAACTGAATTAAGATCTCTCAGAAAACATTTCGATGAAAGAACTGATGAACTGGAACAATATAGTCGGCGAAATTCCATTCGTATCACGGGTGTGCCAGAGTCATCATATGAAGAAATAGAAAATGTTGTTATGGATGTGCTAACCACAATCGACGACAAGCTACCCATATCTGCTATAGATAGATGTCATAGAGTTGGGACAGAAATCCCCAGGGAAGACACGACCAATTATAGTGAAGTTCATGAACCACTATCACAAGTACTACATGATCAAGAACAGACGACGCCTATCACAGAGACACAAGGACGTCTACATCAACGAGGATTTGACAAAGGCAAGAAGTATGTTGTTCAAGACGTCGCGTGATATGTTCAAACTGAAGTGCTTCTCAGGTACATGGACAAGAGACGGCAGAATTTTTTGTGGAAGAGCAGCCAGAAGGTATGATCCGAGAGATCAAAAGTGACAATGACCTTGATAGGTATCGTAACTAAGTATGTGACTGATTGAGTGATGTGCTATTCCTACTGGATTATATTGGATTATCATCGAGTGCTAAATTAAGTAAGTAATGATGACTCACTAAACAGACAGTATCTGCCGAGCACCTTATACTATCTAAATATATTGTATATGTCGTTACAAGTAGACTAAGTCCATGTATTCACCACCAGGTTGATGTTATTAATGTTTATTGCTATATTATAACCACCTGAAAATTGTCTATTACTCAGATAATCTATTGGCCTTGTATATAGTGTCGCATGTGTCATATAGTGTACATATACTATCGCATTCTACTATAACTACATCTTTCATCTGATTGTACTGTTTATATCTACGTTGTGTAACACATCAGCGGGTTACATAGATATTTTTCTATTTACATTACTATCCTACTTGCATATTTTCGTTTTATAAGATAACACAGCAATTTGCTAATACTATGCCGAGATCTGCACTGCCTGAATAGACTAAAAAAGAATTGCATAATTTGTGAATACCGAAAGATATAAATTTCTGTGAGAATGGGTAATGACATAATTCAACAACGAATTGCTATTGGAAGTTTTTATAGAATTACACATCATGGAAATTCGAAATCTCACAAACAACGCATAAATGTATTCACTATTTTTTCAAGTCTTTTCAGTTCATCATTGTCTATCTTAAGTTCAGAGTGTAAAGCGTGCATTGTATTGTGTTCTTTATGTTTCATGACTGCATCATTAGGTAACACCAATGTGCTTCTTTTATTCCTATTGTTACTTATGCTCTCCGGTGACATTGAGTTGAACCCTGGTCCTGTGTATGATGTAAGTCAATCATTAGACAAAAGCTTACACATCTTTCACCTGAACACGAGAAGCGTGCGGCACAAGCTAGGTCACTTAAATGAATGCTTATCTGAAAATCAAATAATTTGTTTCACTAAGACGCACTTAGATAATTCTATTAGCACCGCAGATTTAGTTTGGGATACCTTTCAAGAACCATTACGTAAAGATAGAAATGCTTTTGGCGGGGGTGTCATGATTTACGTGAAAAATTGTAGAAGTTTTAAAAGACATTTTGATTTAGAAAATACTTTTGATGAGACGATTTGGTTGGAAGTATTTTTACCACAAAAGTATATTATGCTTTGCGCAGTCTATAGACCCCCGGGCAACAAGGCAAATTTCTGGGAGAGATTAGAAACTGCTATTGAAAAAGCACTTGATTACACGTCAAAATTAGTAATGGTCGGGGACCTAAATGAGGATCTTTTGTCAGACAAACTAACAAATCTTAGAGATATACTAAACAGAAAGGCATTTTATAATATCACAAGTAGTTGTCACTAAGGTGACATGATCCCCCGCCGCAAATTAATACTTCAAAATTTAAAAATAATGTCAAGATCAGCAAAATTGACCGTCAAACATGTTAAAAAAGTCAAAGTTCCACTGTGACCTTGAGAAAAATGGCAAGGTCATCAAAATCTAATCTACCCTTTGTGTAAGATATGATGAAATTCCAGTGAATGGTTCTTGAGATATCCCGCTGACAAGTATTACACACATGTACATCAACATGTCGAAAAATTTAAAATTCCACTGTGACCTTGAGAATAATGTCAAGGTCACCAAAATCTTATCAGTCCTTTTGCTTTTTGTAAGATATAATGAAATTTCGGTGAATGGTTCTTGAGTTATTCTGCTGACAACCTTAACATGTACATTAACATGTCGAAAAATTCAAAGTTCTGCTGTGACCTTGAAAATAATGTCAAGGTCACCAAAATCTATTCAGCCGGTCGTCTTCCCTAGAAGGTGCTTTGAGTAAGAAATGATGGAATTCCAGTGAATGGTTCTTGAGATATTCCGCTGACAAGCTTTACATGTACATTAACATGTTGAAAACTTCAAAGTGCTGCTGTGACCTTGAAAATAATGTCAATTTCACCAAAATCTAATCAGCCCATCATCATCCCTAGAAGGTGCTTTGTGCAAGAAATGATTGAATTCTGTTGAATGGTTCTTGAGATATCCCGCTGACAAGCTTTACATGTACATTAACATGTTGAAAACTTCAAAGTTCCGCTGTGACCTTGAAAATAATGTCAAGGTCACCAAAATCTAATCAACCCGTCGTCTTGCCTTGGAGAAGCTATGTATAAAATATGAAGAGAATCCAGCGAATGGTTATTGAGATATCCCGCTGACAAGGGTAAAATGACAAAGTCTCGTTGTGACCTTGAAATGAAGGTCAAGGTCTCAAACTACTGTAGGAACATTACTCTTCCTATGATGAACCCATATGCAAAATATGAAAAGAATCCAGTGAATGGTATTTGAGTTATTCCATTTCGTACGGACGTACGGACGGACGGACGTACGGACGGACGCAGCCGAATACTATATCCCCCGCTTCGCGCTAAACGCGCGGCGGGGGATAATAAAGGAACATACACCTGTCGGTAAAACAAGCAGCACTTTATTAGATCCTATTTTGATCAGTAATGATATTGGTGTATACGATAGTGGTATCATTGATTTCGATAGAAATATTAGTGATCACAGGGGCACATATGTTGCCATTAACACAACTATCTCTATGTCGTTATGTTACACCAGAGATGTATGGTGCTATGATAAAGGTGATTATGACCTGTTGAATAGTTACATCACTAATACAAATTGGAATAATCTAATAACAATTTGTGCAGACATTGATGAAGCAACAGATATATTTTATGATCATCTAGGAAGATATATAAAGGAATGTATCCCGTCTAAAAAGGTAACAATTCGGCCTAATGACAAACCCTGGTACAACTCAGAAATAAGACGTGAATCAAGAAAACGCATTCGATTGAGAAAAAAAGCTAAACGAACTAATAGAAATGAGGATATTTTTACATATCTCAAGCAAAGTAAATAACATGAAGTGTTATGCAAAGGAACATTACCTTTCGAACTTTGATGAATTTATAACTGAAATGAGCAAAGAAAACAAACCCTCATATTGGAAAGTTTTGAGAACTCTTGTCAAAGAGTCAGGATCTATCAACCTAATTCTGGCACTTCCATGCACTGAATCAGATAACAACCCAACTATATTTACAGACTTTGATAACGCGGAAACATTAAATTCATACTTTGCTTCCATTTGCCAATTGGATGATGTGAACAAAACTCTACCTTGTTTCGAAATGCGTACAACAAGTAGACTTAATGATATTGTAGTAAATGAAAATGAAATTGCTGATATCATAAATGCTTGAAGGTTAACAAAGCAAGCGGTCCTGATCGTATAAGTCATAAACTATTAAAACATGTTGCCGAATCTGTTAGTAAACCCTTGTGTTTGTTATTCAATAAATCCTTATCTACAGGTATCTATCCTGATAGATGGAAAGAAGCACATGTGATGCCACTTTATAAGAAAGGAGACAAATCTAGTTGTAGTAACTACCGACCAATTTCCTTGATCAGTTGTTTGGGTAAAATATTTGAAAGAACTGTCTTGAAGTATATATCTAATTAC
The DNA here is from genome assembly GCA_936450465.1 of Gibbula magus. Lineage (NCBI taxonomy): Eukaryota > Metazoa > Mollusca > Gastropoda > Trochida > Trochidae > Gibbula > Gibbula magus. The sequence continues at coordinate 60,797,728 of OW388293.1, read as the reverse complement.
TTTCTTGACAATCAACTGTTATACAAATATCAATCAGGATTCCAAGTTGGACATTCTACGACCCATCAATTGATAGAGCTATATAACAATATTTGCTATGCCCTAGACAGACGAGAAGATTACTGCATGGTGTTTTGCGATGTTTCAAAAGCCTTTGACAGAGTGTGGCACAGAGGTTTATTGCATAAATTAAGAAATTAAGGTATAGGCGAGGGCATGATTTAATGGGTTCAATGCTATCTAAATGGAAGAACTCAAAGAGTTTTTATAAATGGTTCCTTATCGAATCAACAAGTTTTATCTGCTTGGGTACCACAAGGATCAGTTCTTGGTCCATTTTTGTTTATTGTTTATGTAAACGACATTGCCGATGAACTAGATTGTGTTGCACGCCTGTTCGCTGATGATACATCAATGGGTTTTTCATTTATCAACCATAGGATTATGCACGATACACTAAACAGGAATCTTCAAACTTTATCATGTTGGGCAAACCGTTGGCTTGTTACCTATAATCACAGCAAAACGCAGGCTATCCTTTTTAGTCTAAAAAATACTAATTTGACTCTAAATTTAAAATTTGAAAATGAGCATGTTTAATTTGATAAATCTCATAAACATCTTGGAATAACGTTTTCATCTGACTGTAAGTGGAGCGCACATATTAATAACATTGTTAAAACTACTTCCTTGGTGGTTTCATCTATGAGAAAGCTAAAGTTTATGTTAAATAGAAATACTCTGAATAAGATCTACATTGTTTTTATAAGACCACATCTTGAATATGCCTGTGAACTATGGGATGGTTGTTCAGCAGATGTATCTGATAAAATTGATAAAGTTCAGTTTGAAGCCGCCAGGATAGTTACTGGCCTACCTAAATATGCTTCTCGTGAATCTCTAACTTATGAGACAGGATGGCAATCGTTAAAGGAAAGAAGACAGTACCGTAAACTATCATTATTTTATAAAATATACAATAAAAATGCTCCATCCTACTTATGTGACATTATGCCCCAATCAGTTGAATCGAGGACCAATCATAACCTTAGAAACATGCGTGATCTCTCTTTGTCCTATTCACGTACACAGCTTTACAATCAATCTTTTATCCCATCATGCTCACAGCTTTGAAATAACCTCCAACTACACATACGAGAATCCTTCTCCATAAAAACCTTTCAATCCTATATTTGCCAAAGAAAGTTTAAAGCACCAACATATTTTTCATTTGGTAAACGAAAGTTGAACATTATCCATACTAAACTGTGATATTCAAATAGCAGATTAAACGATGATTTATATAAAATTGGACTCGAAGATAATCCTGCAATTGTAAATGTGCTTGCGAAAACTCTCATCATTATTTTATGGAATGTTTTATGTATCATGAAATCAGGCAACAGATGTTTTTAGATATCAACAGAATGTGTTGTAATAGAGTTCTGATTAATTTAGACTTATTGTTAAATGGCAGCGCAGATCTTACCTACAATGACAATATTAAGATTTTTAAGGAAGTTCAAAAGTATATATCTTTAACAGGAAGATTTGACAATTAACCCGGGTTTAATCTATCATTGTTAGTATTACTCATTGTTCTTTCCTAATATTTTACATGTTTATGTTTTCTTTCTTTATTGTAAATATGCAATATATCTTTCTCCTTTCTGTATATATCATTGTACATATATTGCGTTTCAATATTATATGTCAGCACTGTACATAGGAGAGGGTTTCACTAAGTTGGATAACTTGTACCCAATCCTTTCAATTGAATAAATATGTTTAAATCAAACAAAGTATGTGCATAACAAAACTAAATTACATAAGGCTTATCTCATATATGCAGTTATATTGCTGTACATTCTATGTAAATTACATTATTTACTCATGTAATACCGATGGTGGATCTTTTTTTTTAGTAATAAACGACTGATGATGCTTGCAGTTACTTTTTATTACTTGTTGGCTTGTCTCTTTTCTTAAGACTGCCTGATCTGATGAAATAGCTAAGTTTTGCAAATAAATTGGGTCAAAATCCCCAGTCGAAACAATCCTCAAGGCCAATATGTACTATGACAAAATCACCAATGGTGAAGTATTTGTTGGCTGTATTCAATATAACACAATTTGGAAGTTGTATTCATTGTTTATGATGTCTGTACTTTTAAAAAAATGTAAAAATAAATGTGATTGCATCCTCAGTGTCATATGAACACGAACATTCAACATTAGTTTATATATACATATATATTTTTATTTCAGATAAAAGTATATGTATATTACATTGCTTGTTGTTAAAAGTTCTATTCAGTCGATATTTAAAGAAATATTGTTTTGATAGAACTAACTCACAACTCTCTAACAAAAACATGAATCATACTGCTTTTCTAGCAAATGTATTATTGTTAAATACAAAGTTAAAAAAATTTAAGGATTGCTTTTTGTCAGTGATGACGAATTAACATAACTTATATAAGTATATGTGTTTGTATGGGCGAGTTGTTAAGATAGGCAGCTAGCGTGTTTACCAGTCACTTTCTTTTGAAATAAATATTGTTTAAAATCACATCTTGATTTGAGTGAGGTGGGCAAGTAAAAGTGCTAGCTCCTGTTTCGTTATTTTGTAATAACCCTTATATTTACAGTTTATTTCGGTTAAAAAAGTATCACATTTTGTAAAAACTGTACTTAATATCTTCTAAACTACATTTATTAATTTTATTATGTATTTTCTCTATATCATTTTGTATGGTTTATGAGAATAAAATTCTGTTCTGTTCTGTTAGGTACATGTAGTTCAGCTTTAGTATAACCCAGAGAGTTAATCTCCTAAAACATCAGACGCCGTCAACCATCCAACAACGAAAGAGATTTTAATGCTTTTGGAGATTTTAATGCTCGTACTAAGACAATACCAGACTATGTAACATATGATACCCCCGACCAAACCGAGATGGACGAAGACCTTGATCTATACATGAATCAAGCACCCACACTGGAACAAATCAGTATCCCGCTCACCAGGGTTAACAGTGACAATACTTCAAATAACTATGGTCATAAACTTATCAAACTGTGTATCGCTAATAACTTATTCATTGTAAATTGGCGACTGACTCTCAAACTAGCATATTCACTTCGAAAAACTCTGCTGTTGTTGAACTATTAAAGGTTGCAAATGGCTTTCAAGTAGACGACTTCACCCCTCTCTTCTCCGATGCACACTGCCCCCTGTCGATGTGGTTCACCTTCAACTGCCCATCGCCAGTCGAGTTGCAGATACAGCCAGACCGACCCAGACGATGGCAGCCTGACCGTGAGCACTCATTCCTAGCCAACCTCGACAGGCAGGTTATTGCAGCCCTCGACCAGGAAGCAGCCTGTCTCTCTCCTGGGGCATGTACCACTTCTGATATTAATACTCTAACAGACAAATTAGCCACGTTATTATGCGACTCTGCTGTCAGATCATTTGGCTTTAAAAGAAAAGTGAAGACAAATATTAATTCAAAAACTGTTTGGTTTGGATACCGATGTAAACTGGCTAGAAAAAAATACCATTAAGCTATAAACATGCATAACCAACATAGACATTTTGCAAATAGAACAAGAATGTTAAATGCAGCAAAAGAATACAGACAAACGTTTAACTTTTACAAAAGAAAATCAAATGAACATTTTAGAAACCGATTAAGTAAAATGAAATCACAACGATCAAAAGATTTTTGGAAAGTTATCAATTCATTATCAAAAAAAAAACCCAAAATGAACATATTACTCTCGACAAGCTTTTTGCTTACTTCAAGGACATTAACGACGGCCCTGAAGGTGATGTTGAAGAGGAAGCTATCAACGACATCACTGAAGAAATCAACACCCCCATCACACAAGAAGAGATAAAAGCAATAGACAATCTTAAAACTGACAAAGACTGTGGCTCTGATGATATATATAATGAATATATCAAGTCTTCAAAATGTATACTTGTTCCCATTTTTTGGATTTTTTGACAACAAATGTTGTATGTACAAACTTCTTTGTTCAGCAAAGTATGAACAAATTAAACATATAATGGAATTCATCTGCAACATCATCAGTTTAACACAATTTACATTTTCTTTCAGATATAGGTATCTTATTCCATCTTCCCTTTTCAATTCGCAAATGGTGGCATGATGTAAGAAAGAGAAGTAATGAGATTGCTTGACATTAAAGAAGGGACGTTAAATAATTTTCAAGTTCAAATTGAGGTTTCAGAACAGAATAAACTACACCCTTTTTGGAATTTTCTACTTCTGACCTCCAGATTTGTTTAGCATTATCAGTTAGAATAGAATGAGCAGTTGTTTTGAGCCAGGAAGATAAAATAGGATATTGGGATAGCCATACAAAACTTAAACCTATGTTGTTAAGGATATTTTTGATAAATGAAATCCAAGCAAAATTGTAAGTACCAGTATTATAGATGTTATATATAATGCAATAAATAATAAAATATATTTTACTAGCTTTATCGGTAGACGTTTTGACCGAAAAGTTAACATGCGAGTTTTCACATCAACAGAGAGAGGGACTCTGCCTAACTCACCATAAAGCATATATAGTGGCGTACTCTTCTTTACAGGCAATAATTTTCTCATGAAACAGTTATGTACATTTTCAATTTGATTAAGATTAACAAAGCCCCATGTTTCACAACCATACAACAAAATAGGTTTTACCATTGCATCAAAAAGATATAGCCGACACTGGACACTTTACACTTGCAATGGACACTTTAAAATTACCTTTCTTATCAAATATAACACCAAGATATTTTTTTTTTAAATCACCACCTCATATTCCATTCGCTAAATCTACTCAGTTGCCTCAGTTGCCTAGCCAAAGGCTAGCCTTGTTTGACTTATGTTCAGTTTAATTGAGTAAACTAATTACCTGTAACAGCACTCCTTTCCTTTGAAATGGACCGTCAAAGGTTGATGATAAATTTAAGTCTCATCTCACAAAGTTTATACATACATTGTAAAATCAAAACTTTTACTTCTCCCGAAGCAAAAACAGTTACCTTTTTCTGTTACTATTTCCGGTTACCTAACAGTAATGTCAAAGCCAAGTTATAAAACCGTTATGGAACGCATGTAAATCACAATCCTTCATGGCTTGTTCGCCAATTCAGATTTCATTTTGTGAAATAAAATATGTTTAAACCATCCTCCAAATGCCATTAGTATAATACGTTTAAAGAGGTTTCCCAACAATAATCAAAATAAATGAAAAATTGCTGTAAATTGGCATGATGCAAGCTGAATGTGTATTATTCGAGATTCAAAAAGAAAAAGTGCGTGTCACAGACCTTTTTTTCTGCAAAATGATGTTTTCTTGTGGTAATGTCTCAAAAAATGGCAAACTTGTTTTATTTTGTTAAAGTCACGTTTTCTAAAATAATGATAATCATTCAGAGCTATATTGTTGTTTTCTTTCATAAATGGAATGTTATTAGAATAGAAAAGTGATTTCTGCAATTTGTATGTTGCTTTTTCTTCATTAACCTTATATGATAATATACAATGTCAATAATGAATTCTGCAGAAATAACTTCAAAAGTCCTGTTCAAGAATAAACATAACTGAAAAATAATTCAAACATGATAAAACTTGTGGGAAACTTACTGCTGAAAAATAATAGAAAATACAAAATATATGTCACGGACCTATTTTCTGAGTAATTTGATGCTGAAGTTGAATATTTATGAAAAATATTGGCAAAGGGAGATAACTCTTCAACTTGAATTATTTTGATTTATTACATAATTCATTTATATAAGGTTGTAGAGCAGACAACCTTTTTACCATAAAATATAAACTATGTCACACAACCATAATACCATTACCTTTCTTTATTAGTATCCAAAGGTAATTTGATTTTAAGGTTTTTCACAACACATGAAAATTAATGGCAAAACTTTTCACTAGAAATTGAAATTTTAATGACATAATTCATGTAGTTAAGGTTGTAGAGCAAATAATTTTTGTACCATAAAACTAAACTATTTCACACAACCATAAGACCACTACTTTTCTTTATTAATATTCAAAAGTAATTTGATTTTTAATGTTTCTCACAACACACTGTTGATGAAAAATGGACCTTAGCCATTAAGTCATGAGAGCGAAAATCGGACAATTGGAGATGTGCATGGGCAATTGTTTTGAACCTCTTTAAGCTATGTTTTAAACATATTTTTTCATGTTAAGTATACATGAATGAGGACATGCAAACAAGCCAAAAGCTTATCTAAATGCCTGTTCTCGTCAAGATACAAGAACATACAATATAAATACGGATGCCATCATGAATACACACAAGCACATTTCATACAGTGATTACAATGTCAGAATAGTAATGAATTATTACGTCACACATTTTAGAAATAAATCTAATTCAATGTTTGCCAAATCTGCCTGTTTGTTCAATGTAGCAATGAACTGATTCTAATAACTTAGAATTTTCACGGATTGTTACTAAAGGACTTCCAGAAATGCAAGATTTAAAGTCGTATCCACTGGTGTAAAAAAACATATTATTTCTCAGGCAAGTAAATTTTCTTCAAATGAAAAAGAAATGTTCAGGATCTTCATACAAATGACCGCATGAACATTCGGGGGTTTGAGAGAGATGTCTTTGAAATTTGTGGAAATTTAGATCTGAGCATTGAAGTCACAGACGACTATGGTAAATTTGATAGATTCTAGAGCCTTGATTTAAGTTAAAGTAAATATTAATGTTTTTACAGAAACTGGCCTTGAAAGAAGTTATGTTGTTTTCATTTCTTTTCTTCAGGAGGAATATAATTCCAATCTTCAATAGTTCTAGGTATGAACGTTTCTTATATTGGGATGCCCGACAATTGAAAGTTTTCAGTTGCTTTTATCTCTAAAATTTCGATTTGTTGTTGCATAAATGTGGGCGGCACAAGATCACTGAAATAAGTTGGAGTGAGGTTATTGACCATTTTATAAAAAAAAGTGATAGACGTTATTGGTAGCATCTCTCCGATAGCGGTATAGATTTTGTTTCATCGAATAATTTACTATGACTTGTACCACGAATCGCTCCGCTTATCGTACGTAACGCATCAAGGTGTACAATCATTACCATTTTGGGCTTTATACACGTACAAGTTTGGCACTTCTACCTTTTTGGCTCCAGTTACATTACAATTTTGATGTAGGCTACCGAGTTGTAAACATAGAAACATCAACTTGAATGATGCAAGATTTGACTTGCAGTTAAAGTTTGACATGTTGAGCAATTATTTGCTAATCATTTTGGAAACACGGAATTTTAATTTGACAACACAGAAATAGCATTAAAATGTTTATCTTGAATCAATACAATTTGGCACATCACATATTGTATTTATGTTAAAGATAACATGTTTGAGAACATTTAAGAAGTAGACATACTTCATATTCATTGTTAAAAAATCATTTTTTTTAAAAAGATGCAAGTTATATATATTCTGTTAATCAGGTATCATAAAATTTATTATACCCCTGACCATCAATCCATCCAAAGACATGTTTTTTCTCACCAAGTACAGAAATCTTTGCACCAAACTTCTACACTACCAGTAACCAAGAGAGGTGCAGTATGTGTACCGGATTACAAATATTACAAGCTATTTTATGAACTTTTAGAATTTCTTAATCTCTTTATTTTTTTTATTCAGTCATTTTCTGAGATTTAAATTTGTCCGACCAGTATAGAAAAGCTATTCATCAAATTCTTTCCCAACTTTTCACAAATCTTTAACACTACCAGGAGAGTTACAGTGCAAAGCAATTTTATGAATTTTTAGAGAATTTCTGTATTTTTTACTCAAGTCATTTTCTGAGATTTTTTTTTTTTATACCAATTGCAGAAAATCTATTTATCCAATTCCTTTCAAACTTCACAAATCTTCTATACTACTAAGAGAGGTACAGTGCTTGATTGCAACTGATTTTGTGAATTATTTTGGAATTTCTGTGTATTGTGTACTTCGTCGTATTCTCACATCTAAATTATTGTCTGACTGATTGCAGAAAAACATTTCAGCCAATTTATTAAATCTTTTACACAATCTTCTACTACATAATCTTCGATATGACAAATATGTTTCAGATTGGACACTGATAATTACATAATACATTTTAAAAATGGATTAATGTGATTGAGCTATATGAAATGATACTAAAGAGATTGCATAAGAAGGGTTTGGGATATTAGTGAGCCAGCTTACATGCTTGTTTATTTTTCAGTTAAGCATTCTAGTTTAAAGATTCATTTTAATTTCTTTCTCAGGTCACCATTCAAGTTGTAAAGATTAAAGAATGACAAAGTTGTGAAGAGCTCTGGAATCAAACCATGTATCAACCCTAATTGGCCGTGGGCCAAACATTCTAGGGCCTCTAGAAATAGGAAAGTGCTTCAACATATTTGGTGAATACCAGAACTATATATCAACATGATCCCCAGCATGCGCTTGATAAGAAACAAAACTTTTCTTGCTGAAAAAGCAGCACATTAATTATCTACAGCTTTTGAAAGAGGGGTACCCCTTGCGAAGATTCTGATCATTCAGCCTTGACCTTGGCCTGTGGGAAACTGCATTGGCCAGCTTTTCGATGTAATTGTGCAAGAATACTTTGGTTAAAACAGTTGAAATACTTTTGTAAATTCATAATTAGTCAATATTTATTACAATTTACTGAATTTAAAAAAAAATCAGAATATAATTGTTTTTCAGTGTGTTAAATCAGTATTGCCACATGAATGAATAAAACATTTTCGCAGAAACATTTTAATCTTGGACATAATTTGTTTTTGTATTCCATTAAATTTTACAGCGCTATCCAGTCAGATACTCAATATGAAATCAATGTAGCAAAATTATGAACTAGGATTGCCCAAGCAATACTTAGGTCTTCAGATCTTACAAAAAATCTCCAAAGAAGGTACCCCTCTGAAAACGGAAAAATCACATATTAATGGACCCCTACATTACATTTCTCGAGATTAAGACAAAATGGTTAATATTTCCATACTAAGGTGTAACATAGAAAATGTTGTGCTTTAATTTCCACTTAAGAAGATGTAATCATCATTTAGATCGCATAAATAATTAATGCGTTATGCTGTTCTGAATATTCAAGAAAATACTAAAAAATGCTTAAATTTGGACCCCTAGACATCGCTTGCGATGTTCGAGGCTTAACTATCAACTTTTTGATGAAAGCGGTCAACATTAAAGTTGATCTATTTCAAGTCTTCCTATCTTCAGTGGTTCATGATCAATAATTCCCCAAAGGATAAACACCTCAAAAAGTCTCAAAATCAAAATATTTCACTGTTTTGGGAATATGCTAAAATTATGCCCAAACTAATAACTTTTATATGATAATGATGTGTTATGGAATTGTTAATCTAGTTATCAGAAAGAGATTGAAGTCAGTAACTTTGATATAACTTCATTTATAACAGAGTTATGTCCCTTTGAATGGCAGCCCTACAAATAAGTTTTTGAAAAAGTTCAATTTTCAAATTGCTGTAGCTCGTTAACCGTTAAAATAGAGCAAGGGTTGGGGAGATTATTTTTTGCAGCATTCTTTTAGCTTTCGAATGTTGTATGTATTGCCCTGATTTAGAAGAAGATTTTTTAAGACGCAAACACTCAATACCGCCAAAGTGCACCAAATTTTCAGTTTTTTCAAAATAGCAAAAAATCTATCATTACGGCCGAAATCCGCACTAGTGTAATCGATGGGGAATGGTGTTGCCCACATTTTGGTGAAAGTTTTTTGAAAATATCTTGGTAAGTTTTCGAGCTATTGAGGTTTAAAGTTTCAACTTCCAGGGGAGATAACTCACGAAAGAAGTCGAAAATCCAAAAAGTAAAACAGAATATCTAAGTATGGTTACAGGCTACCTTCCCTGAAAATTTCATGCAAATCGGCCCAGCCGTTACTGAGAAATCTGCTGAACAAAATCTGGTACAAAGAATAATAATAAAAGAATCAGGATAATAACAATTCGTCTTCGAGACATACGTCTTGAAGACCTAATAAAAAAGAATCAGGATAATAACAATACGTCTTCGAGACATACGCCTTGAAGACCTAATAATTAAGAGTAAATTTGAATGACACCCATCCAATATTCATGTCAGTTTCAGATTTGCATTAATATATAAGACAACATAGAAGTCACATTTTCACCCAGTTTTTCTCACTTTGAAAAGTTGTGTCTGATAATGATAATGAAGACAAAGTGTATGAACAATTATGATATGATAGAATTATTAATTGTAATACCTCTCAATAATCATATAGATGTTGATGTGACGTTTCAAATGCACTGTATAACCAAAATATAGCTTATATACTCTTGAGTAGATTAAATTATGTTTCAGTTGCATGAAGTTAAAATGTCTCATTCATTCTTGCACAGCTGACCTTATTGTCACCTGGGTAGTGAGTACTGCATAATAGAGATGTGTATTGAACTTAGGAGGAGGTGGTAGAGTGGGAAGGGGGTTATTTCCATGGTGTTTACGACAGCATACACACACACATTTTTTATTTAACTTTGTTAATGCCAATTAAGGTATTTTGATCCAAAAAATTCAAATGTATAACTTGGGAAATTAGTTGTTTTAGATCTTTAAACCTTAGATAATAAATTAAGCAAATTCTGAAAGCTACAGAGCCTAAGTCTCTTTCTTTTTAGTAACAGACTTCAGAACTTTCAAACTCACAATATTATAAGAAAGCCAAATTCAATAAAATTTCAATTTGAAAAAGTATGTTTGTAGTACTTGTAACGACCTATCTAAAGCAAGGAGTAGTATTTTTTAAGAGAATCCCAAATAGATTTCCAGATTGTACAGTTGTAGACTTTTTTCAGAATCATCAATTGACAAAATTGAAGCCAGTGGCTTTGTAATTTGTGTGTCTAAGAAGTCTGTACACAAGGTTTTAGCTTCCTTGAGCTTTTCCTACTTGAGAAGAGGATACCATTTGGTGTTTAAGTTGTGGCCTCTGTGTTACTAAATCTACCCAATGGGCCAAGGAGTCTCTCTAGAGACAGTGGTTCTTGATAAGAAGTCGAAAAGTGAACACCATGCTACAAGCCCATATGTGAGCCTGACATGAATAAAAGCGCTATTATTTAAATCCTTTTATTTTTCAACAGTCTTTCAGAAATGAGATACACATTTTACATCAGTGTGATAACGTTTTTTAACCAGTTCTGTAGACGTCTCTATCTTGGACATCTAAAAATAATCTACAGCAGCAATGACCTCATCTTTATTACCGTAATAGATACCGGAAAAGATTATTTCCGAGTTGGAAACAGTTGGTCCGGCAGAGCTAAATCAGGAGAGTAGGGTGGGTGCTGAAACTCTTTTTGATTGAGCAAGTTCAATAATGGCAGATTAATAGTTTGCATTTACCAACATGAGTTTCAGACTTTCAGTAATTATCCTACACTGTTATATCTGAAGAAACTGACTCCTGAGTCATTGGTCAGTGGCTTGGAATTTCTTGTACCAGTTCTTGTTTCTGTCCTGCAAAAAATAAATTAAATGGATGTTATTACTCAAAAAAATTACATGTATGTTATAACTAAAAATCTACTTTTCCCTTTTAAAATCAAACTCTATTGTTTATTAGTCAAACCAATATCAAACATGTTTTTTTTCCATATCACCATGAATATGTTAGTTTAAACATTTATCACCCAGACAAGAGATATAGGTTGTGGGAGATATCTTTTTGGCAGTAGATTTTGCACAATGCCCTGTCATCTTCAACTACATAACATCACAATGCTTGTTCATCATCGAGTTACGACATAACAATGTTATGACGTAATAAACATGATGACATCAGAATGCTATGACCTCACCGCACTGGAAGTCAAATGGCAGAGATGTGCTCAGAGATGTAGACTATTTTCACTTAAACGTAGTAAGAACGATTTTGGATGATAAATAGAATCTCACCCTCGTGTCTTCTTATATCAAATATATCAACTCTCATTGATAAAAGTAACTTTTATCAACTCGTGTTGATATATTTGATATCAGAAGACACTTGGGTGAGATTCTCTATATATTTCACTTAACTTTAAGTAAGTATAAATAAAATATATTTTTGGTAAAATATTGACTGTTATTTGCAATCATTCCCAATGGGAATTTACTTATTTATTGTTCAAATAGCAGGTTGTAGCATATGTTATAACCTCCCTTTCCGCAGGTTGATTATCTTAGAAACACCATGTTCGGTATAACATGTTCAACAAACTATAAATAAAAAGGATTTGGGAAATATCTTCAAAAAAGAAATTAAAGGTTTGAAATACAGTGAAATTGGGATTTGAAACCTGAATTATTTTTGTGTCAAGCAGCACTTTTGCAGTCTCATTACCTGAGATCAATGTCATTCCAGAGAATGGGGAAAGTAGGGGCCATGGGCCATTTTGCACATTGGATGTAAAATGGCCCATTAAAAATTTTAATTTTACTATTGCTACAAAGGGGAAAGGCCCATTTAAAATTACGAAAATTATTAAATGCCATAAAAATGACCCAATGTCAAAAGTGTCTTTCCCAATCCCTGGACTACATTCTTGAAATAATTTAAATTCGGCTTGGACAAGGCCTTGGGAGTCTTAATCGCCCAGACTGGGTCAGACTGGTATTTCGTACATACCTTGACTTACCTTTAAATTCAAATGCGCACCTTTAAATAAAACTAGGCAACGACTTGTTCTGGTTCATTCTCTCCCTCTCAGGACTGACAACAGCAGGGGTATCACACTGAATAATCATACACTTTGTGTTATGAGAAGTTGCTTTCCCTATAGAATAAACAATGATAAACATTGAAATCTCATGTTAAAACCAAAAGTGTCTTCTGTTTATCTTTATTTTTTGTGTGATTTTCATCTTAACGTTTTGAAGAAAGAGGATGGTCATACAATTTTGGGAAGAGACATGATGTGTTAAATTGATTTGACACTATCCTTGAGTGACACATCACAAAATTAATATAGTTAATGAACAATCAAGAACACAATAAAAAAATCTGTTTTGGATTAAGGCCACTTAAATTTAAAATTATCTGTAAAAAGATTGTAAATTTTATGATTTATAACTTGACACATTATATCTGAAACTCACTGATCTGGTACACAAAAAATTACAAGTAACTATAACAGACAAAATATACTTCAACATATTATGAAACTAATTCAATACAAAATATAATAGATCTGGAAATAAATCCATGGGGCCAAATACATCATAAAATATTAAGAGTATTTCTAGGGTAAACAATTATAGTCAGGCAGAATGGTGCAAAAAATCAAGTGAAGTGTGCACTTTGGGTGAAAAGTACCAAACTTTGCACAAAGATATTTAATGGTATTGTGATTAAATTTGGTCTGAGGGCCAAGTCAATTTCGATCCAAGATGGCCGCCATATTCAAAATGGCCGCCACTGTTATAATGTATCTGTTTTACATGTTTCTGCACATTTAAATGATCCAATCATGTTATTTTATTGTTATTCATGCTAGCTTAGAACCCCAGAAATACAAGGATTGATACTGTATTGATAAATCTATTGTTGACAATGGTAATAATGATCCATAGAAGCCGAAAACCAAAATGGCGGTCAATTTTGTTACCTAAGGTGATTTATCTTTTTTTGTACATTTCTATGTGTTTATATCATCCAATTTTATTATGAATCGGGCTTGTTTAGACAACATGAGTTACAATTTATTGGTATTCTCGTTATTGACAGAAGCTGTTGACAGTAGCAATAATCCAAAATGACGGCCAATTTGTCACAATTTGTCGATAACCTAGAATTGAATTGTTTTCATTAATCTTGTTGATATTCATTTAGGTTGGTATTCTTTGCTTATTGTCTTTAAATAAATCTTGTCCAAGGGGTCAAATTAATTTACTTCCAAGATGGCCACCAACTTCAAAATGGCCGCAACTGTCAACATATATATCTTTTTTGGCATATTTACAATATTTAAATGATTCATTAACACAATTTCATTATTATTCTTGCATGTTTTGCTCTGTTCATTATTTTGCAGGAAATTGACTATGATAACTTTGCTGTGAACTGACACTGTAACGTTCAGTTCATAAATTTAAAAATATATACATAATACACGGTAGTATACAACTACGCAATATTTGAAATTACACAACGTGAACTGGACAGTACTAAGATGCCACAATCACTTTAAATGTATCCTTTGATTCTCAGGATAATATTATTCTTTCATCGTGTTATCATTCTTTTAGGTTAACATTCTGTATACAGTATATATTCTATATCAGCTTAAGTCATCATGTCGCTCGTATATCCAGAAAGAACACATGGTAGCTCGAAATAAGTTTGAATAAGAGCATCCACAATGACATCCTCTGTTTGAATTACTACAACGACATTTCAACAGGTCTGTCCTAACTGGTATACTGTTCTCCTTGTGTGTTGGAACACTATATCTGATGAACTTGATTTATAAGTAAATAACGTTTTACGAGAACGCTCACACGGGAGTATATTAGCATGCAAACACCAAGATACCACGGGTTTTCCTTCCTTACTGATCAATCAGTAGCAATTGCCGGGACGCAATGGTAATCATACCTTATCTCTAATATAGGTACGTTGAAATTGCTGATAGTGAATATATATTATTGAAGGGACACACGTTGCCAAACATCATGCGCTCATGAAGAACTTGATAGCAGATTTCTGCTTCATGCAATCAATATCATTGGTCAATGATACCAGAGCACGTTGCTGCTCAATATGGACGCATACATTGTTATATAGACTGTATCCTTGTTCAATCACAGATTCATACCAGCAAATACTTTTACCAAGGTCCTTGGATCGTAGAAGATTGTCCCAGACAAATGAAAGAACAACATGGTTTTATTGTTGCAAGCGTTATATGTTGTAGAAGGTTTTTTCAACTCTTGGGATGCTTTTTTTTTTTTTAAAAGGTACGATGAATGAGTGAATACAAACAATTGCAATATTTGTTTGCCCTCATGTAAGACAAATAATTAGGTTCCTCTGAGAGCACTGGTGATGCTCATAGAGAGGTAACTCATTACATTGGGAACTTGCTTTAGAGATCTGGTAGGCGGAAGGGTATAAGTAGTTATGAGAGATAGCTTGCATCTTTGTTTATCCTGCACTGATTGTAGATACAGAATGTGTATCTTGTATTTTACTGGCAGTGAGTGGAGGTCTGAATAGGAGTGGTGTGATGGTATCTTGGGGTGTGAGTCATGATACCAGTGACAATGTTCTAGACCCGCTGAAAACTGAGATACTCGAGATTTTGCATTAGTTCAGTGTTTCAAGTTTGCCAAGAGGTAACAGTCGCATAAAAGAAATGCAACAAAACAGACCGCTTTTAGTCTTTAAGACAGTTTAATTATATTGATCCGTCTGTTTACAGTATACTATTCGAACCTAGTGCATTATGTTATGTCTGATAGAACTAGTTTTATATCTTGGCTGGGAATAAGTCCAAATAAGTGTCATGACTCTGGCGGTGGAAAAGATTTGACGAACATCATGTAAATTACTTTCAATGAAATAGCTATTTTACAGTTTCTTTCATTGAATTCATTGAATGCATTTTACTTGATTGTGTTCTTATGTTGACGAGATATTTTTGCACTAAGAATACCAACCCTAATGAATAGTAACAAGAAAATCCCTTGGAAAATATACCATTATCTTCAGAAAAAGCAACATTGACAATAAAATACATTATTGAATCATTAAATATGCATGAACATGCTAAAATAGATATAGTTGACAGTGGCGGCCATTTTGAATTTGGCGGCCATCTTGGAAGCAAATTAATTTGACCCCTTGGACTAGATTTATTTGAAAACCATAAGCTAAGAATACCAACCTAAACAATAACATGGAAAACAATTCAATTCTAGGTTATCGAAGGATACCATTAAGCAAATAATTGGCCGCCATTTTGGATTATTGTTGCTACTGTCAACAACGGGATTATCAATAAATTGTAACTCATGTTATTTCTTGTCTAAACAAGCTAGATTCCCAATCAAATTGGATGATATAAACACGTAGAAACGTACAAAAGATAAATCACCTTAGGTAACAAAAAGGGCCACCATTTTGATTTTCGGCTTCTATGGAACATTTGTACCATCGTCGACAATAGAGTTATCAATACAGTATCAATTCTTGTATTTTTTGGTTCTAAGCTAGCATGAATAACAATAAAATAACATGTATGGACCATTTAAATATGCAGAAACATGTAAAAGCAGGTACGTTTTAACAGTGGCGGCCATTTTACATTTGGCGGCCATCTTGGATCGAAATTGACTTGGCCCTCAGACCAAATTTAATCAAAATACCATAAGCTATCTTTGTGCAAGTTTGGTACTTTTCACCCAAAGTGCACAATCTTTTCACCATTCTGCCTGACTATTACCTGATAAGGTTTCTTCCTCAATATCTTTATCTCGGTTATCCAAAACCAAAGTTGTAAATACTTCAGTTTAAGTTTAGAGCGAAGAGAACTTTGTAGTCAGTTGGTCATGTACAGGGCTGTAGCTGTAGCTGTGTTGACAGCAGCCGGTCTCATGTTCCAAATGGAAGAAAGAGATGCACAATACCCACAAGAGGTCAGCATCATGCTGAATTACTTTTGTCCATCTTATATCCATAAATGGATGTAAATCAGCTAGTTTATCCCCATTGATGTGACATAAACATGATAAGCTCTGGCCATGGCCATGTTGTAGTACCGCACAGAATGGACTGCTTCCGGTCTTGTGATTGGTCAATAATGTATTTGCAGTCATGGAGATTTACTGCAGATTATTTTTTAATTCTAAGGCTTCTAAATTATTAATGTGCAACTTAATTAACCAGAAAAGTATTTTAGAGGTCGTGGTAAATTATAGAGATAATTCTAAAACACAAACTTTGTATTCACCAGATATGTTGAAGCACTTTGACACAATACATGGTATCACGGTTCAACGTTACTCCAATGCTTAAGCGAAAGTCCAGCCAGAGTTACCTTCTTTCGCTTTGCGAGTAAGCGACTTCCGGTTTCCATATCCTTTACGTTACGTGTTAAATGTTTTGGTCAAAATATGTGATAAAAACGTCTAAATTAAAAAATACTGTTACGAAAATGTCTTTGTGACCTCGTTGATGTCCAGTTTGTGCAGTTTTACTTCTTCTGGGTGCTCTAAATTTTAATTATTACGAACTGCAAAAGTGTGTTGACAATCGAACTACAAGTTACAACTGTCACTGTCGGATAAAAACACCTATACAAATTATAATTGTCCAAAAATATAAAAATTGTTAGTCGGACTCAATTCATATCACGGTATATTAACCTATTAAAAGATAAAATTGAACGATAATACGATGGAGTGAACTTATAATCAAGATATAAGAATAAGGCCTAAACATTAAAAATTCAAGATGATAGCCTACCGTTATTTGACATTTAAAAATATGTTTCAACCGATTGTCTTAAATTGTGTCAACTCATGGTAAATTCATGTAATTTACAGATAACTTGCACTATCACAGCTTGAAATGATTTCAATATAATATTAAATAATTTACAGACTCGTAGGCCTACCCGTTATAGAAGTTATAGAAGTTCTGAATTGATCAATGTGAAACTTTTAGCTTGATTTGAAATCATCTGCACTTGAAGTGCATACTTTTTAAGAATTAATTTTTCAGATTTACCTACATGTGTACATTAAATAAAAATGTTTCCCATATCAGTCGCCATGTTTTCACAACTATGTAGGCCTATATATTTATATACGTTGATCAAATTACTGTCATTTCCTAGATAAACAAAAGAGAATTAAATATCATGCGACTGTAACCAAGATTATTCCTCACAAATTTGATAAATGTGAATAGGATCAGAATTGTTTAAAGAAAATGTATTTATTATATAAGTGTCGCCGTTTTCCAATTAGATCCCATGTTATTTTAGTACAGCATAAACATTTTCATGATTTTTTTCACGAAAATTTGTAATCTACAGTGATTAATCTTTTTGAGTACAGGGAGTCCCAGAAAATAAAAGCGAGTCCCTCCATAGTAATCCTATAAATAAAAACCTTGCATCTGAGGGACTCGCAGTTTAAATTTCTATGAGTCCTTTTCAAATTGTGTGAGTAAATGAAGCAGGATCCGCAGGTAAATTTATCCCTGAATCTTTAACATCTTATTATTATGTTTATAAATTTCGATTTAATTTTTAGCATGTTTTTGGAAAACGGCAAAATAATGACTGGGTATTTTTACAGTAACGTCACTTCCCCATTGCCACCATTTAATATGTAAGCAGACGTATAGGGTTGAAAATGGACATCTCAGTAATCGTTTAGTTCAATAACGTTCTATCCAAAATAAGAATTTGGGGGAAATGTGTTGCGGAGTAGATACGAGATTTCCTGTTTCCATGTAAATTTTCAGTAAAATAATTTGAAAATTGAAATAATTAAAATTATCCATGCTACACTGAAATAACATGGGATCTTATAGGCCAGGACCATTAGTCAAAAGATATGGACAACCCGGAAAAAAATAGTAGAAAGCTGATTTTTTCTGAAGACCTTAAAAATATCTTACTTTTATCAATGGCACAAAGTTCTGCAAATTCTAGCTGGTGGCTTTTTCAAAATGGCCGCCATTTCCAAGATGGCCCCCGGCGTTTCGGTAAATAGTTAAATTATTTTTATTTTAAAGTTTATCATGTCATGTCATATATCAAATGAAAGCCCTCTTCAAATGGAATCCAAATAAGCATAGTTTAAAAGGGTAATTAGTGTATCCATTATTTGTTTTTGAAAATTGCACACTCAACAGGAGTTGCTTCAATGGTTCATCAGTGGTCAACATCCTTGAAGTTTTGTCGCAACTCCTTAGTGCTCACTACACCCTGGGTACGTCGAACTGAGGTGCTTGCTAACTCGCAAAAGCTTGACTCGAGGACGAGTCACTTTGTGGAGGGGGTGTATGTGGCAAGGTGAGATGAAAGTGTTCCTACTGGCTTTCTACCCGGCTACTGGTCCCGGGTTCGATTCCCACTGGAGGTGATCTCACAATCACTTCTGTGCAGTCCAAGTTGACAACCATAAGAAGAGTAAAATCACTAGTCTGCCTTTTGTAAATGAAGATCATTACCAGCCCGACACCATCCACTCTGACCTGTGTTGTGCACTACAATTGGCCGAAAAACATGCATTTGCCATTTGATCTACTTCTGTATTTCAGAGCAGTTGAAATTGTGAAATTTTCAAATCTGAACAAGATTATTATTCACCTTGAAGGTATTAATTTACTGATGTCATATATGGGATCGATTGGATATGTGGTGGGAGGCAGTGGGTTGGATGATTTATGGGCAACTTTCTTTGCTCCAAACAGTGTAATTTATCTGAAGTGGTCATGCATATGCCTGAGCCCAACGTGCCCATTTCTTTCTTCATGTCATCATGAAACATCTGGTTGTATGGATGATTTTGATGTCACTCTGCTCAGAGATGTCCACCAATTCCTGCTGAATGGAGAACGTTCTACTGATGCAGTCATAAATGAAGAATGTGTTCAAAATCTACTGCCATTGCGAGTAGGACAGGCACACTCTGGACTGCATATGTTAAGCAAGTATCAATTCTACTTTAAATCCGAGCTGAACGCACAAGAAATTTGCATCTTGATGCAAACACAGAAATGATCCCACTGTTTCATGCTGCAGGTCATCTTTCTCATGCAAAGTCTGCTCGCCTCTATGTTGACCAGATGGTCTTCTGACCAATCCTACGTACAGACCTAAAGTACAGACACATTCTTGAGTGGGAATTTATAATCAAACAAAATTTAGAAGAATCTAATGAGATTGTTGAAAGTATCTGGAGATATGACACTTGGCCATGGCACCAAGGATAGCACTTTTTATCCCACCGGTACGTAATACCGTGGGATATAGTCGTCGCCCTGTCTGTCTGTCCGTCCATCCGTAATCATTTCGTTTCCGGAGCAGAAATAGAAAACGGTTCATGATATCTTGTTGAAACTTTCCATGTGTATTACCCACCAACTGAAGTGGTGCCGTTTGATATTTTGAGATTTCTGAATATTTTATTATTTTTCGTTTCCATAGAAACGTGTTGGATTTGGACTTTGTTCAGAGATAGCTTCGTTTCCGGAGCACAGTTCCCAAACTATTCATCATATCTTCCTGAAACTTTGCATGTGTATTACCCACTAACTGAAGTGGTGCCTTTTGATATTTTCAAATTTCTGAATTGTGGTTTTTTTCGTTTCCATAGAAACACGTCGGATTTGGACTTTGTTCAGGGATAGGTCTGCTTCTGTAGAACTCCAAACCCCTTATCAAGCCTCAAACTCACCATGTGTATTACCCCCTAACTGAAATAATTTATATACAATTATCTGTCAAAGATGTGTTTTATAAATTATGTGGGACCGGTGGGATATGTCATCTTCTGAAGACTATTGTCTTAAAATGAGTCCATTCCATGCCGTGCTGCATTTTAATATGTGATGCTCTGAAAAAGTTCAAAGATGTACGCACACACACTTGCGCTTGAGTAGCATGTCTAGAGGTGCGAGAAACTATGAAACACATATTCTTCAACCGACTGAAAATGCACGAGGTTATTGCTAGAAAATCGGCAAATACAGATCCAGCAATTTCAGTTGGAAGCAAAGCAGCATTAGCTATAACTGATCAAATATGTATAAACGTAGCCAAATCACAGTGAGTTGGGTTGAATTGGAAGTAAATTCAATCATGCTATTCATGAGAGTCACATGTGTGATTCAAGTCAAGTCCAGAAATGAAATCATATCTCCTCCACGAGTTTGCAAAGCAACCACCCTCGTATTTCAAAATTCTCTGATAAAGGAAAACACAAACGGTATAATGGCAAATATTCTCATATCACTGTGATTTCTGACGATGAACTCCCGGGAGATGCACTCTTTGTCTATGATGGTGGTCACCTTCTACATTGTCTTTCCTGACCTGTTGATGTTACATATTGTCAGATCTGTGACCGTTATATATTGCACATAATCATTATGTGTTTCAGAACCCATAGTAGTGTTTGATCGATATGATGATATCCCATGTGTTTTTTTAGAGCATGAACATCTAATGTTTGCACCTGCAGCTTCTCGGTGTGACACTATCTCAACTCTCTATAATCAAGGAAAGAAGAAAGCTCAAGCCCTCCTGTTGGATAATGCTCAAACTGGGATTCTTTGGATATGTTCGATCAGCATGGAAGTTCCCAGGATGACATAACTTGTGTTTGAGAAACATTCCTCTTGCAACTCTATGTCTCTGGACAACCATCGATGCAAATAGTACACCAAATCAGTCCATAGAGCTAGATTATCATAAACTTTCAAATTGGAATCACTCCCTCCAACATCTTCAGAGCATACCTCACAAAGACAGACATGTAGCAAAAGCAATGAAGTTGTAAAAGTTATGAAGATTTTTTCTTTTGGATGCAAGACACACATTTTAAAGCTAGGTTAGAGTGTTCAAGCCTGTGTTATGGATGTCATGGAAACTGCACCAGTCTTTGATTTAAGTGACTTACTGTGACTACATGATATATGTATTTGGCAAGGATTATAGTCATTATTACACTACATTTCCTTTCTACATTAATGAGTTGCACATTTCTGAAAAGGATTATAGCCTATCTTTTGATACACTACATGCGATGATTGGCACAAATGTATTATAGAAGTCGATGATCCAGCAAATCCCCCTCCAAAACGGCCGCCATTTGGAAAATGCCACCAGCTGGAATATGCAAGTCAACTTTATAACTGAAACTCCAAATGCACGAATGTATTTCTTAATGTTTTAATCGTCAATACACGTAATATGATTTTAATGTATCATCGTTAATCATGATAAGCATGGTTTGGGTTTGGAAATTATGGTTAAAAATAGTAAACCGAAAAAAGGTATTGAAGACATTTTCAAAACCCAATAATGGATAAACTAATCACCCCATGTGGAAAAACTATTTAGTTTTGGAATGCACTTGAAGAAAGCTTTCATTTGATATATGACATGACATGATAAACTTAAAAATAAAAATTATTTATTAATTTACCAAAACGCCAGCGGCCATCTTGGAAATGGCGGCCATTTTGAAAAAGCCACCAGCTAGAATTTGCAGAACTTTGTGCCATTGATATAAGGACAATATTTTAAAGGTATTCAGAGAAAATCAGCTTTCTACTATTTTTGTCCACCTCATGTCTAATGGTCCTGGCCTATTATGGGAAACGGCGATTCTTGCAACACTTTTGGCACATTGCTGGCACGAGTCTGTATATTGATTTGCTTCTTATAAGACCGAAACTTACTGGACTGTTACTCGAAAGTTCAGTGCCACACAGAGGAAGCGAGCCACAGTTACCTGGCCAATATTGTTTTAAATTTTAAATTTGATTCCAAATTTGATAGGCCTATATTCCAAGTTTTCATACTAAAATTAAGCAGCGCCCCTGACTTTATTCAAGTGTCATGGTTACATTTTCGATGAACGTCGGCAACGGATTATCTTTAAATCTTCATTGATATTACGCACAAAATAATTTTTTGGAAGATTGTTATTTATTCAAGTTTCAACCATTATGCTCAAGTGTTGATCATATACTCTTTGTGAAAGGATTACCCCATACACCACTATTGTTATGTAACATTTATTACCGTACTTACTTGAAATTAATAAACTCACAGACATAAATACGACACCTCGACCCGTAATCGCGACTATTATTTAGCGAATATAGAAATTGGAATAGTTATTGGTTATTATTAGTCCTTGGGAGATATTTCTTATATCATAAACGGAAATTCAGATCCAACAATCGCTGTAATATTTTTTTAATATATTGGTTAGCACAGACGAAACAGAAAGCATACAAACGTGTATTGCCGTAATATCTAAGGTTATGACGTCATGTGTCTGTTACGATAGCACAGGAATGTAAAAAAAAAACATGCATGTACAATTTAAATAATTATCATTTACTGGTTCTAAAATCTTATAAATGTTATTGAATCAGATCTATATATTCAAATAAAAATGGATATATAGTCGAGACTAAATATACAGTCAAAATATAAAGTAATAAATACGTCAAGAGAAAATAGCAGATTCAAATGTTTCTGCACTGAACGTACTTCAACAGTATTAACTAATAATTTACACTAACTCCAACATCAGCTATAAAGTTTAATAAGTTTAGGAAACAACGAAACTGTCAGCGTACTGCTTTCCCATAATTTACAAAGGTAGTACATAGCTTATCACCTGGTTAAAATACATCATTTGATACGATTTCTGACCAAAAAGCAATTATCGTCATGGCAGAATGTAATATAATAATAATACAATAATAACTAGGATTGACGCGTCAATACTTAGGTCTTAAAGACTTCTGCTTGACCTTGAACACCATGTTGGACTCCCTGTTATTCTCAAATTTCTCTGCTTTAAAATGAGCTATCAAACATGTCTTTATCTTAAACAGTTATTTTACAAAAATTCTCCAAAGAAGGTACCCCCCTGAAAATGGAAAACTCGCATATTTATGGACCCCTACATTATATTTCTCATGATTAAGACAAAATGGTTAATATTTTCATACTAAGGTATCACAAAGGAAATGGTGTGCTTTAATTTTCACTTAAGGAGATGTCATCATTATCTAGATTACATGCATAGTTAATGCGTTACGTTCCTGTGAATATTCAAGAAAATACTCATAAATGCTAATTTTCGGACCCCTAGACAACATTTCCTATGTTTGAAGCCTAACTATCAATTTTTGATGAAAGGGTTTAACATAAAAGTTATTGGACGTAAAATTATGCATACGTAGATGTCAATAAAGTTGCATTTGCGTAATTAGTTAAGCAGAAATTAACCTTTGAAGATGGATGAAAATTGCAATTTTTTAAAAATGACAATGTTCTATGAAAAGTCACACATGAACTATGACCAATGCATGCTTCAAAATTATTGTTCGTAATAAATGATGTTTCTACTTCAACATGAGCTATTAAACGTTTTGCTATCTTTTATGTTTTACGATCGAAAAATCTCTAAAGACTATAGCCCTCGAAAACTGTCAAAATCACGAAATTTCAATTATCTGCGGAAATGCGCAAATTGTGCCCAAATTATCAACTTTTATATGATAATGATATGTTATAAAATTGTTAAACTAGTTATTACAAATAGATAGCAATAATTAACTTTGATATAACTTCATTTCTAACAGAGTTATGTCCCTTAGTTATATAATATAATATATATATATATATTATATAATAAGTTTTTCAAACAATGCAATTTTCAAATTGCTGTACCTTGTTAACAGTTCAAAATAGTCAAAGGGTTTAGGGGGTTCCTTTAAATAAGATTATTTCAGCTTTCAAATGAGCTATTGCAAGATGCTGTATCTATTGCCGTGATTTAGGAGAAGATTTTTTAAGATGCGTACCCTAAAAATCACGAAAGTGCGCAAAATGTTCAGTTTTTGCGAAATAGCAAAAAATCTTTTATTACGGCCGAGATTCGCCTAATCGATGGGGAATGTTGTTGCTCACATTTTGGTGAAAGTTTTGTGAAAATATCTTGAATAGTTTTTGAGATATTGAGGTCTGAAGTTTCAACTTCAAGGGGAAATAACTCGCGATAGAAGTGGAACATCCAAAAAGTGGTTCTTAGTAAGCTAAGTTAGGTTACAGGCTACCACCCCTGAAAATTTCATGCAAATCGGCCAAGCCGTTACTGAGAAATCTGCATCACAAAATTCGGTACAAAGACAAGCGGATTCTGCGCTTAAAAGATAATGAAATAGGACATCTTCCAAATGTAATTGCATATATTTTTTAATAAGTTACAAGTCTCTAGGATGTCTCTAGGAGTTTTGAGATTTTACACGTCAAAATCGAACAACTTCAAAGAAAATCAAAATGGTGGCTAAACCACGTGACTGTTGCTTTTTTGTTTGTATTAGTATTGCCAGTGACATTATATAGAGGTGTTGCACATCTATTTTTTAAAAGTTTGAAGTCTTTATGTTAATTTTTTTTAAATCTGTTTGTCAAAAATCCTTTTTCAGCCTGCTGTACAGTCGCCATGTCAACCTGTTTTTGCTGTACTTAGTTTGGTGAAGGTTTTGTGAAACTGTCTGATACAGTTTTCCAGAAATTGAGATGGAAATTTTAACTTATTTGACAGAAATCTCATTAAAGAAGTCGACAATCCAAAATCGGCCGAGGTCATAGATTAATTTGGATATGGGCAAACGTACCAAAATGTTCCATGACAACAGCTTATTGGTTACATGTGAAGAAATATTCAAATATATAACATAAAAAGGTAGCCAGTACACTAATCTGGACAGTGTTGCCAATATGAATTGGTGGATAAACAAAAGCGCTAAAACAAGTCAAAACAAGTTAACATACAAACAAAAATAAGTTTTGAATATCTAAAATTATATTTAAGTCGAAAAAGTTTTTCTTTTGAGAACTCCTGCACTAAGCCTGGTTGAATAGAAGTCGGACGCGTTACTGTTCGACCAAACTAACACCTGATAGGATTCCAGACAATTACTGATAATATTTTATACATCTTTAAGACATCGTTTTGTTTCGCTAATATTGTCATTATCCTGTGTCGAGTATCTTCAAATTGGTAATTTCCGGCAACAGTCAGTAATTCTCGATACAATAACACCATCTATATATAATGTTTAGCAGGACTGACTCCCCAGCAACACAATGTATGTCAAAACGAAAGTAGGAATTTCCTCTGTTTACACATCAAAATGAAATGGACTGCATTGTCTCTGAATTGCATCCGGGTTGAAGTAAAAGCTATGTCCAATGCGTCTACAATAGAAATTACTGAAAATCAAATTAATAGTGGTCTATTGTCTAATGACGCTTCAATAAATTTTCATCAAGTCAGTTTATGAATTAAAGTCTTCTATAATGACATAAAGTCAAGCGTCCTGATAAATGGATTTGCATCACAAAGATTTAACATCTCGAGAGGTTGTCGCCAAGGCGACCCTCTGTCCCCATATCTATTCATTCTCTGCGTCGCGGTACTGGCAATGATGATACGAAATGATACCAATATTAAAGGAATCAAAGTAGGCAATGTTGAATACCTCTTAAATCAGTTTGCTGATGACACGACATGCACGTTAGACGGATCAGAGCGTAGCCTACAAGCAATGTTACACTTGTTAACGTTTTTCGCAAGATTTTCTTGTGTAAAGGTTAATGTTGATAACACAAGACTCATTCGGTTTGGCTCCAAAAAGCGAAGTAGGATGAAACTATGTCATAATTGGAAATTAAACTGGGAACAGGGCGATTTTGAGCTTCTTGGTGTTAAATTTAACCTTGACCTGGAAAAAATGATTGACCTTAACTATAAAGACAAACTCAGGCAATGTGAGACGCTTATGCACATATGGTCCTCTCGTAACCTGTCTCCACTTGGGAGAATCTCGGTGTTAAAATCTCTTATTATCCCAAAACTTAACCACTTATTTTGATCACTACCAGATCCGAAAGACAGTGCAATTGAACTATTTGAACGCAAATGTTTCAAATTCATATGGGGCAATAAACCAGACAAAATTAAAAGAAGTCAAATCACCTGCCAAGTGAAAGATGGCGGTTTAAACGCACCGACATTAAAACAAATCATACAATCTCAAAAGTTGTCTGTAATCAGTCGTTTCTACAAACAAAGTTCTAAATGGTGCGAACTATTTTCAGCAAACTTACCAAAACTTGGCTCTGGATGCATATTTGAATATAATTGTCAAAACATGAGGGATATTTTGATCCAAACGATCCGTAATAAATTTTATAGCGACCTCCTACGTGCTTGGTGGGACCTCACAACCGCCCACAATGAATCCAATTGTGAACCAAGTAACATAGCAACTGATAGTATTTGGTACAATGATAATGTCACTATTGGTAAAAAGACAGTCTATTATCACCAGTGGAGCAAACGGGGGATTCATTAGGTTAACGACCTATTGAACGACGACGCAAATTTTTTGTCCTTTGAAATGTTTAAAAACAAATTTAAAGTGAATAAAAATTTTCTAACATATGGAGGAATTGTAAGCGCCATCAAAACATACTGCACCTCAATGTCTATAAAATTCGAGAAGAAGCAGAATCCAATATTACCTTCTACCCTGAACAAGATACTTAAAGGCAACAGCCAAACCTACTACAGAACATTAATTACTAAATATAACATTACTAACCAGCATGCTTGTAAATGGAATCAGATAGTTGAAAGCAACCTAGAACCAGAGATGTGGATATTCTACAACCATCTACCTTTCAGATGTACTCACGATACACAATTACAATGGTTCCAATATACATTGTTACACCACATATTACCGACTAACAGGAGATTACTTAAAATGCAACTTATAGACTCGGATATGTGTAGTTTTTGTTCTAATCACATAGAATCAATCGCCCATGTGTTTTATGATTGTAGCAAAGTAAAAACGCTTTGGCAAAAACTGGAACTATGGTTATCAGAAAAGATCCATGTAATACTTTCATTAACAAAACAACATGTTCTGCTTGGTTTTCACCAACGAAATAATGACCCAATCAATATTATTATAATTCTCTGCAAAAACATTATTTTCAAACACCGATCTTCAAAAAAAGTACCAAACTTCCAGTTCTTGAAAGAAGAGATCTATAAATATTATCTCTTGACCAAAGCTGCAGCTCTAATTGGTCCAGGAATAGATAGATTCTACAAGTTCTGGTCATCTTGTCATTTACTGTTTGTTATTTGAATTGTTTAGTGTATACATTATCATTGATGTAACCGTCTCATGTCTGAAATGCAACAAAATAAAAAATTATTTAAAAAAAAGTCAGTTCTAATCAAACTTGTCAAATATTTAAAATTACCATACTTTGAAAGGTGATTGTGAAGCAAGTATTAGGAGTTTACTCAAAATATGACAAACTTGTTATTCCCGAATGCTTCAGCTGCATATAAATCTAAGTTTCAGCACTTAGATGCAACTATCTTCAAAGTGGTATTTCCGCAAAAGTACATGACCAAAAAAGGTTAAAATTCAATATTACGTCGAAACCACCTGACCTACGACTTCGCAATGGTAACATGTTTTGCTTGTCAAGTTATTACGCATCTTTTGAAACAAGTTGCGAGTCTCTAGTATGTCACTGGGATTATTGAGACCCACTTTTAGCATGACAAAATCAGACACATTTTAAGAAAATCAAAATGGCGGCTTAACCACGTGACCTACGATTTGGTCATGATTTACTTTTTTGCTTGTATTGTTCCTGCGCATCTTTTGAAACAGGTTTTGAGTCTCTATTTGGATTTTGAAGATTTCCCCCATGTTAAAGTGTTTCTTTATTATGACCGGAAATGACTGTTCGCGAACGATTTTATTATTGATTCATAAAGACCATAGTCCTGTCTACCTCTCCAGAAAAAAGTCCAAAAGTTAAATTTAATTAGTTGGCCCTAAGGGCTGTCAGACTGTAAAGTTGGTTGAATTATTTGCAGCCGTTTCTGCAGAATAGGTCTCACAAAATCGGCGCAAATAACAACACACAAAAAACACGCCAATAACAATAAGGATTCTGCCCCAAAGGGCAGAATCCTTAATAATCAGGATAATAACAATAGGTCTTCACGACATACGTCTTGAAGACCTAATAATGTATCATTCTTTTATAGCGCAAGTCTCCCGTGGAACTCATTGCGCTTTGTCTACAACTGTTGGAGCAGTCTAGGGAAAGGCTTGCCTGAACAAGAATGTTTTGAGGGCGATGTTAAAGCTCGGAAGAGTTGGAGTGTTTCGGAGTTCCGTTGGGAGAGCATTCCACACTGAGGGGCGCTGTATTTGAAGGAGCGCTCTCCAGCTGACTTGAGCTTGTATTTTGGCACTGCTAATAGTTTCTCACCAGATGATCGAAGAGTGCGTGGAGGCTGGTAGGTAGACAGTTCTTGGGAGAAATATTGCGGCAGTGACCCATCAAAGTGGCGGTATACAAGCACTGCGATTTTATATTTGTACCTATATAGGGCAGGAAGCCAATGTAGGTATTTCAGCAAAGGAGTGATGTGGTCAAACTTTCTCTTTTTCGTGATCAGACGTGCTGCGCTGCGTTGGATACGTTTAAGGCGAGCTATTTCATCGAGGTGAGGTGAGGTGAGTTAGGATTTAACGCCGCTTTCAAGAGTATTTCACTTATATCGCGGCTGCTAGTATTATGGCAGGGAGAAAGCCCGCAACGCCATATGGCTATGCTATTTCATCGAGGTGGAGGCCGTAGAAAACAGAATTACAGTAATCCAGCCTTGAGGTGATAAAGCACCGTACAAGGCTGGCTGCAGCTGCTTCAGTAAGATGGGGTCTGATGGCAGCTACTCGACGCATCTCTAAAAAGCAAGCCTTAGAGACGTTGCTGGTTGTGGAGAGTCAGTGATTGAACCAGGGTCACTCCTAGGTATTTCACACAGGGCTGGAAGGGGGTATCGCTCTGTCCTACAGTCGCTGAATTATCTGTGATGAGTTTTAGGCGAGTAGGTGTGCCTACAGTCATGAGTTAAGTTTTTTCTGTATTCAATTTCAGTTTGTTATTAGACATCCAGTCCAAGTCAGCGTCGATGCATGATTGGATACCTTGCTTAACATCACTGAAGGCGTGTGGTAGGTCACTTTTTGACATTTCTGTGTCATCTGCATACTTTTCAAAGTCGCAGTCGTGGGAGGAAATGACATCAGAGAGAGGCTTTACATACAAAGTAAACAGGACTGGCCCTAGGACCGACCCCTGTGGCACTCCATATGTAAGGGGACTACTGCTAGACTGAATATTGTCAATCATCACGGACTGTTTTCGACCACTGACGTAGGATGTAAACCACGTCAAAATTGTTCCCCGTATTCCGTATGTTGTTTCCATTCTTTTCAGGAGAATTGAGTGATCAAGCGTGTCAAACGTGGTCCTTAGATCTAAGAGCGCCATCAAAGAGACTTTCCTTTCATCAGCTTTTAGTAGGAGATTATTGACCACACTAAGTACAGCAGTTTCAGTGCTGTGGTTTTGCCTATACGCCGATTGGTGCGTTTCCATGAGACTTTCAGTGCGGAGGTGTGTCAGCAATTGTTTGAGAACAACTTTTTCTAACACCTTTGAGATGAAAGGTAGATTGGAAACAAACGCACGTGTTACACGGATGGAATTTCAAACTGTCGAAGACCCTCCGTGTAACACGTGCGTTTGTTGTGGTCGTGAAATGGACCAACGAGAGAAGAGGTCGCCTTCCGTGCGAAACTGTTGACCTAGATACGTCACTGCCGTCTTATCGAAACGCCGTTTTCTAAAGGCTATACACCTTATTGACAAATTGTAAATTTTAACTTTTCATTATCAGCTTTTATTCAACGTGTGATAATTTGCTGATGTTTTTGCGGCCTTCATGCCGTGTTCTGTTTTTCAATTGCAATTTTCTTTTTTAAATTAGGCAAATAAATTAAATATCTCGCCGATAATGGCTGCAATACTGCCGAAGCGGCGTTAAACAATAACTCACTCACTCACTCACTAGAAACGCCGTAATTATTCCCTTGCGTAATTTAAGTTATGTAGCTCTAATTGTGGAGGTAGAGGTAAGACCGATGTTGACGATAGATAATGCATTAGGGACACGTGTTCGGCGATACTTACCGATGTCATTTAATGGTAACGTTTAAACAACATTTATATCGGAGTTCAAAATTCCGGTTGATTAGCCTTGTTATATATAGTGTATACCTATATCTACCTACATCTATATTTCCTCCCCAGCCTGTGGATATGACCTTGACGATGTGTCGGGGGATCCAGCAGGTTGGCAATAGCCATGCTCATATAACATAGCCTTCAGTTTGCCTACATGTGAGTCTGTAGAGTTGTCATAATGAAAATTAAAGTCACTCATTATAGACACATCATTCAGGCAATCAGTATATAGACTAAGCAGGTCCGGGAATTGTTTCAAAAAGTCAGATATCAACAGTTTGTTGCGTTTACTTGGCGGTGGCCTGTACAAACACAGCAGAATTGTAGTCGAATTTTGGGTAGCTAATCTCATTTCAACACATTCAAAAGAATTATAGTTCATGGATGTGAAAGAGATTTTACTAGCAAGATGTTTCTTAATGATAAAACCTACACCACCACCCCTACATTGTGTCCGAGGAAAAGAGTGAAAGACATAACCATGAGGTGTCATAGCTGCAATGTAGGCTTCATCACCATGGGAGTATAGGCATGTCTCAGTGAGGGCCAATATATCCATATTGTTATCAACAACAAGTTCATGGATTTCATTTGACTTCTGGCGGCGTCAACGAACATTCAAGCAGACAATATTCAACTGATTTAGTTGTTTAGGTTGTTTCTTTCCTCGCCTGATTCGCTTGAATCTTGCAATTTTGAGTTTACAAATCAGTTCAAATGTAGATCGGGGTAATTTATCCAACTTCTGGGTAGCACAATGGGTTATATCACCACTTTGATGACAGTTGCATACAATGCAGGACTGATTGGCGTTCATTGTCTCTGCTGCCTCTCCAAGCCTTATAGTGCTGACAGTAGCTTGGGTAGTAACAACACTCTGATAGTTTCTGGAGTCAAGTTTTAGGCAAAATATATACAAAATTGTCCATTAACTTCAACATATACTAATACGAACTCTCCGCCACAATATCCTGTTGACAAGCTATCATATTGTTACAAAATCTTGCCATGTTCATCCATTATGCAATGCTGTATAGAAACCATGTATTATCTCTGTAATATGTATTTATGTTTACATCTATGTAAAAACTATAGTTTAGTTGTGTTCCATAGGCCTGTGGCCTTTTCAGTATGAATACAGATTGAATTCAATTGATTGAATCATAATCGTAATTTATATCCCCAAATACTTTTGTAAGTAACTTTCAATGAATTATTTGAGCATATGAATGATTGATATGATTAAATATTTAACGATTTCAATAGTCTGTAACTGTAAAAAAAATACCCATCCCCATTAATATTTCGACAGTTTCATTCTTTAATCCCTTTAGTAATCAAATTCAACGCAATGATTCAGTTTTTAAAATATAACCGACTTTGAAATGTTAATACAAAGAAAAAATCATTAATGTTAACTCCCTCAAAACTAAATTACAGTTGTGATAAATTTTTTTATTGACGAAATCATCGTAGTCAAAACAATGTAAGTCTATCTGAACGGTCGGAAATGTACCTGTTATTGTAGAATTTAGAATGAAGTTTTAAAACATCAAATATTTCTGAATAAAAACAATAAATTCCAATGATTCAAGACAACGTAAATTATTAGATAATTTTATTTATTGAAGTGTCATATGGACATGACACGCCATCATTCAGAATAGAAATAGGCCTACATTTCAATCGGGCACCTGCACGATTTAAATTGTTTGCATATATCTTTGCAACTGAATTCTTCAAATAAAAACAAGTTAGGGATTATTGTTTTAATTAACGAACAAAACTGTTTTAAATTATAGTTCATAAGTCATTATTTAAAACTAAGCGATAACAACATGATATAGACATACATGTATAGTAATGCCAGTTACTGACAAGTCGCCATCGTTCTAGCCGTTAATTAGGCTAATATTATTCAACACAAAACAAAATTTAGTTCTTGAATTGCATTATAAGATTGCATCATATTTAAAATCGGTAAAAAATCTTAACTATTTAATATACTTTTTAAAATCAAAGACATTGCTTCCGCAGTGCAAACTGCCCATGCTAAACGCCTCTAAATAACCGGAAGGCTCTTACTCTCATTGTGCGCACGCAGATCGCCACCATTTCAATTTTTCCTAACCGTGATGGCGTGTATTTGGGGGTTCGGCCTATGGCCTATAAAATGACTGAAATGAAACGGAATTGGTAACAACAGGGCCTTGGTTAAGATAACATTCTTATTTCAGTAAAGGCAGTCCTATTTATCTTAAAGGGGCAGTAGCACATTTTTTGCAATTTTTTTTTTTTTTAATTTCCCATTTAGAATAATGGTTTATGTCATTTATTTTTACTTTAGAGGGTACAACATCTTATTTCACAAACAATTTATCGGTAGTGGTAATACCGATGTTGTGTATAAAGAAAAAATTGCATGGCGGCCATTTTATTGTGAAGCCATTTTATTATTTCGAATGACAAAAAACGATTGCCATGGCTATACGGAACCATGTTCACTCATTTATAACTCGATTTTCCGAAGAGAGAATTGTGTTTTACTGTTTGTGACATTATTTTTCAAATACATTTTATCGACTAATTTGAGCGAAAAAAATGTGCTAATGCCCCTTTAAGCTAGCTAGAACATCATCATATCTTTTAGCTAATCTCGCCCGAGGGGCCCAGATGGGCTTTTAGCATGGCATGGCGTCTGTCCGTCCGTTTGAACTATTCGAGTCACTAACCCTAGATAACTGTAATTTTGTATACAGACTCCTTGACGCATGAGGATTCTAAATTGTAGATTTGGTGATTTGGTGGTTTTACTTTCATTTAAATATTAGACTTAGTTGAAAAGCTAATATGCTTATGATGGCATATTGAGCATTTGTTATCGATCTGTCTATCTATTAGCTTAAACCTTTTCATATTTTAAATATTGCATACTCCCTTGGGGGTTGAGAATGAAAAAGGAACGATGTTGGTCCTTACACCAGGGTAATAATGTGTGTAGCACTTTGAGCATGGCCCTTTGTGTTGTGGAGTGAAGCGCGATATAAGATCCTCATTATTATTAGGTCTTCAAGACATAGTCTGGAAGACCTATTGTTTTTATGCGAATCTTTATTATTATTATTATGATTTCCACAAATTTTGTCCGCCGATTCCTGAACTAACGGCTGAACCGATTTTCATGAAATTTTCAATGACGATAGACCTTAATGGGACTTAGAAATGTGTCGAACGGATTTTTGATTGGATGATCCATTAAAGGTTCAGTCTGATTCTAATTTTCAATTTTTAACATTGAAAATTTTTTTAAAATGCACCTAGAGACTTGAAACTTTTTTTAAAAGATGGGCAATGACATTGCAAGCAAAAAAGTAAATCATGGCGAATTCGTAGGTTACGTGGTTTAGCCGCCATTTTGATTTTTGTCACTTTTTAAAAGTGTCCGACCCCATGCATCTTTGACAAGCTTCTTCTCTGAAGATACTTGCACCATGAATCTGACATTTATTTGTGTATGTAGCTGAAGCATTGGTGAATACATGGTGTTGTTTTTCAGGATGGAACTCTTAATATTTTTCGCACAGTGACCTTTCAAAGTTGGGCGACTTGATAAACTGGACCTAATTCAAGGGGAAATTACTCCAACTTCCCGACCTTACAACTGAATGAAATTTTCAGGGCTACTAGATCAATATAGTGTCTCTAGGAATCAATAATAAAATCGCTCGCGAACAGTCATTTCCGGTCACAATTAAGGCTGAAAATGAGACAAAATCACGATTTCGAATTTTAACATGGGGAAAATTTTCAAAATTGACAGAGACTTGAAACTTTTTTTGAAAGATGGGCAATAACAATGCAAGCAAAAAAGTAAATCATGACGAATTCGTAGGTCACGTGGATTTCCCGCCATTTTAATTTAAAATAAAATTTATGATTTTTTGAGGTTTTCTCAGTAGATTATGAGATGTTACACATACAAATTTTGTTAGAAACATCATTGGTGACATTCTTCGATCAAACAAGGAGCTGAAGGTCAAGCAGAAGTCTTGAAGACCTAAGTATTGACGCGTCAATCCTAGTTATTATTGTTTTCGAACTCTTTTCAAGTATCACTTGCTGTAGACAACTCATTCTCTTCCCAAAGAGGTTACTCCCTTAAGTCACCTCTGTTCTATTCTATTATTGCTTAAAATTGTGAGAAAATGGAGTGTCCTGATTGGTTGCAATTGAATCTAGTTGTGCAATCAGCGACGCTGTTGTAAAAGTGACATTTGCCAATGACGTTATTGATAATAAACATGCTTATAAATAAAGAAGACCAAATCAGAGACAAATACCCAAGGTAGTTCGTTTGTTTTATTTACATCAGACATATCGAAGGATATATATGCTAATGAGCAAGACCCTTTAAGGGCCATAAGAGTCAAATGCCTAGATCTTTGAGGTCACTTGGACTCTAAAAGATGAGTTTTCATTGGTTAAAAAGCAGGGATACAGTATGAGGTTCCCATTTCCCCTGCTAGGGAATTTAGCTGAAGTCCTAGATTTCAAGCGATGTAGAACAGAGGTTAGGATAGTAAACCTGCAGGGAATATCGCCTGTGGGAAGAGAATGTAGACAACTGTAATCCTGTGTATGTACTTATAAAAATATAGTGAGGTGAGATGATTTGTAGTTTTATGCCGTTTTTAACAGTATTTCATTTGTATCAGAGCTGCTTGTATTATTGCAGCGAGAATGCCCACGTTATTTTGGGTATGCATTGCAGGGAAGCCTGCGAGTATCGGCTGGAACTAGCAAACAATGGGTTATACTATGCTGAATTTCAGTGTAACATTGCACCCAAACCTTACTGCAAATAGAATAGTTCTCTACTGCAGGCAAAGTTGCCAGGGCCATGGGGTGACCACTTCGATCGAACCTGCCCCAGCTATAACTACGTGGGTGAAAATTATCCATGGTTCACTAATTCTAATCAATTCTTGAAAATAATAATACTAAACGATGCTCGAAAGTAATGAAACTAAAGTTGAGCAAAAGCTCATTAAGCAGTGTTAATCCCCAAACCACTTCAACTCACTTCGCACTACATAGAGATGGAAGGCTTATCCCATAAACCTTTCAACGATTGCTCAAACCAACAGTCAAAAACTTCAGATTAACATAATTGTTACATTGGGGACAATTTATGAATCGATCTCGATACTCGCCCCCAAATGTAGGTCACAGGGATCATGACCCAAAAACCTTCTTCTCAAGTATGAAAATCTTTATAGTCCGGTTTCCAAACCCCAGATTTTTGAACAATCTTGCATTGCAGTATGTACAAAGTTTTTTTGCTGTTTCTATACCTCTGAGATGTGCTCTTCACGAATCTGAATGATGCCATTCTGTCATCATTGGGCAATCCGCACAATATGCAAATTAAGACCGCCATTACTGAAAATCTTGTTTTCGTCAATATCTCAGTAATTATGCATGATATCAACTTAATTTTGGTGTCTATCCCCATGTTTATAGGGGTAATGAATCAGATTAAGCCTTTTCAGTGAAGATCACAACAATATTTTATGCTGAATATGCAAATTAAGGCCGCCATTACTGAAAATCTTGTTTTCGTCAATATCTCAGTAACTATGCATGATGTCAATTTAATTTTGGTGGCTATCCCAATGTTCAGAGGGGTAATGAATCAGATTAAACCTTTTCAGTAAAATTCACAACAATCAGTTAATCAGATAAAGCCATTTATTTAAAGATCACAATATAATTTGTGCTGAATATGTAAATTAAGGCTGCCATTACTGTAAGCAATATATTGGTAAGAGGGTATGTCCATGCTGAAGACTTGTCTTGTTCAGCTTACCTGCCAATTTCGATGTACATTTTTCATTACAGAATTGACTCCTCTCAACACACTTTCTCGCAATACTCAGCATTAGGCAATGGGGATTCTAAATTGTATATTTGTTGACCCTGTGACCCAAAATATGGGTCACAGGGGTCATGACCTGAAAACCTTCTTTTATCTTCTTCTCCAGTACAAAAAGCTCTGTTAATTGTGTACAGACTCCTTGGTCAAGGGGAGATTCTAAATTGTAGATTTGTTAAATTTATTACTGAAGATAACTTAGATACTCAACCTTAGATATTAAATCAAACACTGGAGTAACGACCGTTCTTTCCACTAGTGGAAAGGCGTTCTTTTGGCGTGGAAAGAGCGACCTTTCCAATCTTTCCACCCGTGGAAAGAGGCAGCTTTCCACGCCTTTCCAAAGACGGATAATTACTTTTCTGACGACAAGTTATGTCCCCTTGTAATGCGCGACCTGTCAACCCTATCTATAGAACTATCCCTTATGACTAGATTTCCTTTGATTTATTAACCATATTAAATATCATTTTGATTTAGGAAAATCTTAGACTTTGATACCTATTTTGACATTAAAAGAATAAGTTGTTGAATATTATTTTTTATTTTTACATTATTTTGACTTGATTTAATATTATTTGAATACTAAATTTAAACTTGTTAGACGTATTCTAACAAGAAAGTGAAAGTGAAAATGAGACAGCAGAATATATTGACTTTGTTAAAATTATGAAAATAATGAAAACATTTTTAATATATTTTAATAGAAACATTTTTGTATCATGTTGAAAAGTAAATATTATATTTAAGTTATAAAACATAAAGATTACAAGGTTTTGACAAGAATTAGAAAAAAATAACTTTATTTTTTCAAGAACATTTTCGTTGAATGATTTTTTTAAAACCTTCATTTTCTATTTTGATTTTAAATCCGTTTGTATGACTTTTATTGGAATGTGATCAGTCTATGAACAAATACAAGAAACTGGCTTTCCAGAATTTTTCGCAAATCCTACTTTAGGTAAACAAAACTGAATGTAAAATGTTGATTTGACACTGACTTATTTATAAACATTGTGCTATTCTATGTCCCGTTTAACAGAGACATACATACATACATACATATAGACATACATGTACCTAAAATGCACCAGAGGTGTGTTGTTCTGGAAATTCTTCTTAAGCATTTTTTATTTTATTTTTTTAACCTATGCCATAGAAATCCCTGATCATGCACCTTGTGGCCTGTGAACATAGGATTAATTTCAGCAGTGGATAAAAAGATGGATGAGCTTCATAATGCCAAGAAAATTTAATTTTTTAATGTTATTTAATTGAGATTTACCAACTTTAACCGAAAATAACCAGTTTAAGGTCAGTCAGTTCATTATAAAGAAAATACAACCATTCAAAGTCATGGTCATGATCGAAAACAGGACATAGAACCTTGGCATGATGCAGCCATTAAGTCAAACGTATATTTAGACACTTACATGAAATAGATAGGAAGACAGATTTGCTTCTATAGCTATTAATAGATCTTATAACAAGTAAATACTGAAATGGAGCCATATATATGTCGACTACTACACATGCATGAGACTGTTCCTTAGTTTTCATTGAAATATATATAAATAATAATATGAAGAAAGTCGAGTAAGATGATATAACGCAAACCAGCACCTACTGTAATATGTACATTTCAGAATCATATAAAGTATCATGCAAAACTGATTATGCATATTTAAAAGAATACGTTTGCATACGACCACATTTACAGGTAATGTTTCATTTCTAAGTATCCAACATCTCACTACCTTTACATATTATATTTATTATATTATTATAACTATTTCCATGTACAAAAGGAGCGCAGGTGCGTTCAAAGATAAAACAAATAACCAACCAGCCTGATGCTATCATAAGAAAAGATGACCATATATAATATTATCACCATAACCATTTATAAACACTACATGATCCTACGGGGCAAGAAAAATACTCCCTGACGTAATGTGCTTACCTTTGAAATGTAACTAATCACTGATAGAACATGGGAGGGTGATAAGATGTTTATTTCATTCCTTAATGTCATTAGCTAACCATAAGTTATTAAGTTAAAAAGTAGATTCTACATATATAGTGTTTGACTGAATGATGGAACGAAAGAGAGAATGAATGAGGGATTGGCATGTTTTGCAGCTATAGTGATCTAAATTATCATAAGTTTAACAGACATATACCGAAAGATAATCTTATATTCATTCGACCTGAATCACAAAAATACATAACACAACACCTGTGAAATGATGAGTTATATTAAGAACTAGAGCAAACTTTAAACAACTTTTTTTGACAAAGTATGTTGTGTCATCTTGATGATAACGTGTCTTACAGTCTGTTTACTGCTCCATCACTGCTTCTTAACTTGCAGATTTTATAATCAATTAAGTTCAATTACTGGTAGATTTTAGAAATATGTCTAAGTGTTTATCATGGGACTGCCTTTCAATTATCCTACATCAATTTACATATTATCAATCACATTATATTGTTCACTTAACCTCTTAATTAGCTATGTTTTTGTGATGTGGGATAATATCGGTTTCTTTACCACTAACCATTTCGATTTCACTACAAGCTATGTATAAACGATCGTATTAACCAGGTGTGCATTTAAAGAAGAAATATTCAAAGAGCATGTACATTTCTTTGATTGGCATTCTTGGAGTTAAGGTGATGAAGAAGAGATATATGATCATATACATTAACATCTGTTGGTTATGTCAAAGCTGTTCTCAACTGTTCACATCGACATTCACAACAATGGGTAACTTGCAGTCATACTGTATTTTTATGTATAGCATGTTCCATAGTGAAGTTTAGTATCTCCTAGATCAATTTTAGATGGATGGTTTCATACCTGTGACACTTGAAAACGATCGTCGTCTTTGATATTAACAGTACGAGGGTTATAAACCAATAAGCAATCATATGTCGGCATTATGCCGTCTGCACACACGATGTGTGCCAATGAATTACGTAATCGTTTCATCAAAGGCGGTCGCTTTTCCCAGATATCACGCTGCAAAGCCTTTCAAGGTCAATGTGCGTGCTTAAAATCATTAACACAGAGAGAAAAGAAAATACCAATTTGAAGTATGTTATATTAAAATCTATAATTAAAACATTTTAATTGGTGACTTTTTCAATCGTAAATATATTTTTGTTATGATTTTAATAAAAATGTATACTTCACATTCCATTAGGCCATAGAACGTTTTTGTATATGGTGCTGAGAGAACCTTATAGTTATTAATACCCGGAAAATAAAGGCAATGATTACAGAGATTAATAAGTGAAGAAAGACAACTATAAACCTGTTTTCATTGACAATTCCATCATAGAAGTTGTCCCGGAGTATAAGTAACTCGGCACTATTTTTTATGACAAATTCAAACACAGATAGCATCTACTAGAATGGCCAACAAAGACTGTGTTTTGTGTAAAGTTAAAGCTTTTAATGTCAATACCTTTACACTTGTTCTTTATAACAAAAGTTTTATTCAAAACGTTCTCAGTTGTAGCATGTCAAGTGGTTTGGTTTGGAGGTCTTTCATTGCAAAACGAAAACAAGCAATAAAACATTTCCATGATCTTTCATCCGGTTATTTTGACATGGTCATTTTACAGTCTTATATTTAATGAATAGATTAACTGGTATCATGATTGTAATTCATCATTATGAGTTAAACAATTTATCATAGGCCGATAGGCTCATTACAACTATCACACGACTTACTCTTATTAAAGTGTTTAGGTTTGAATATTAATGATTAATGATATAAATTTAACACGTGTTGTTTAAGTGTATTAAATTGAAATACTAATACTTGTTGGTCCGCCTGTTCTTTATATTTAAGATTGTATTCGGAAGAGTTTCTGTTATTGGAGGGAGTTACATACTGCCATAATACAAATTAAATTTATTATTGTTATGTCGCAAGCTAATGCAGCGGTTATCATGATAATAATGCTGTTAAGTTGTTACATTGTATACATCTGTATTTCATTTTGCAATGACTCTTTTTGTCAATCTCATTTTTTGCTGAGCTTCACTGACTGTGGTCAACCAGGGACTCTGTAATCAGATGGGAGTCCCTGGCTATATACAGGAGCAAGCGTCACGTGCAAATGCCTATAAGAACAACCTGTTAAACGACGCGTTCCGGTCGGTGTTATGTAACATGTGTATTCGGTCTTAAACAGGTCTCCTTGGGGACTGTAACACTTGATTCCGGTATCTTGTACTGCATCCATATTCAGCTATTCATCTATCAACAATCGCTATAGACACTTTCATATCGGTATCTAATCTAATTGTTATGATGACAAAGAGGTACCAGTATGCGCCTTTGTTTCAACGTTCATTGTTTGAACATCAAATAGCTTTATTGCTGTACACTAGCCCGTGAATGTTTCATTATCTGTTGAAACAAAATTTGAATGTCGAATTGTAAAATTGCAATGACATTTTTGCATGTTGTAGATGTGAAAGGTATGACTATTTTCTAAACTACAAATAAAATTATGAAATAAAAGATATAGACAATATAGACATAGATAACAGGTCACAGTTGTGTAAACAACGATACTGTAAGGTATTTATAGAAGTTGAACATGTATTACTACAAATCATAAAATAAAATGAAAACATAGAATAAGCACACATGTGCCAAAGACTCATGTTCCGGTTTAAAACAGTTTGGATCGGGTGATGTTTCATATTATCCTGCTCAAATAAATTCATGGATGGCGATTTATATATACATGTTCATAATTGCAGACTCGAATACCTACGCTAGATATATCTAGATATTTCTTAGTGATAAGTCACTCTTACGAAATATATGTAAATTTAGAATCGCATTACACTCCTTAAAAATATAACATTTTAGAAAGGACTATTACACGCTGGATGATCTCTGATGTTCGAATTATTCTTCTGGTCAAATAGAAGACGAATTTTACAAATGGTTAGTTTGTGAAAACGTAAATACTAGTCTGGCCCAAACCCCGATCTGAAATGATGTAATGACTTAAATAAATTGATGAATTAATTGTTTCGGACCAATTTGTATAAATATATCCTTTAAAAGTAAACAAAGATATTTACCTCTCACCAACATTTTGATTCAACCAAATATAAGACAATCCCCTTTATAATACATATTTCTCATATCAGCTAACTAATGCGTGTTAATGGGACATATTTAAGGATGCGTACTCGTTATTGAAAATGTATCTTAAAACTAATAGTTAAGAAATCAAATGTGTACATGACAACTGTGAGCTTTGCCACTTTGGATTTTGTCTGCAACAATATGAAAACAAGCATGATATACTTTAATGTTCTGCATGTGACATTTTATACGCCAGCTGTGTTCATTTGCCCATTATGATATATATATATATATATTAAACCTATTAGTAGGCCGTTTGCTGCGAACGTACTTCATAACACTCGCATTCAGTTTTAATGTAGTATGCTTCATAAACAAAGCATACATTTATACATTTTATTATTTACAAATAAAAATACAAATTTAAAATAATTTGTCACATCTTCAGTCGGTTTCACTTTATTTCCACAAACGATACCTATAATGGATATTTTCCGTTTTTTTTAAATAATAATTCTTAATATCTAAAATCAGTGGACACGCTCTTGCGTCATATACAGTAAATATTTGATTAATTCCACCAGTTTTAATTTGTGATCCGAAAACGAAGTATGATGGACATAACTTGACATATTTTATTATTTTTATTGAAAATATTAAAATACTTACAAATCATACCCCGACACAATTGCAAAACAGACAGTATATATATATGGGACAACAATATACAATAAACAAAAAACCTATGTTAGCTATCTTGATAATACAATTTAATTTCTTAAAGAATGAAAGCTTGTCCAATATACAGTGTACACGTGGATGTGTATTGGTCAAAGCAGAGACTACTCTCATCAGAGTTCACAAATACACAACCGAATATACATGTATGCGAAGTCGCGATTTACACGCTGTTGAGCCCATCTAAAGATAGCAATTGCGGGTCATAAAACATCCTGTGCAATACACGAGAACGGTAAGTAATTGAAAATTTTAATCTGTTCTTACTAACTGTAGTAACACTATCATATTTGTAAAAATATAATTTTATGTTATTTGTGCTTTTATGAATGTTTTGGGCGCGTATGTGTCATTTGGATACATATTTATTCCATTTTAACGGCACTTTATCTTAACTTCATGACATTTCTTTTTTATATTTTACTGTTTTACAAAATAGTCATCCCACATTTAACGTTGTCTACTTATTATCTGTGTATGACTCAATAATTATAGATAAAAACTTATTCAATATCATTCTTGCTTTACTGTAATGGTATGCGGATGGAAATTTATTAAAATAATATAAATGTTAATCACATTTTGATCACGTTATTAGTAATTGAGTGTCACATAGGTCAAACCTGACGTGTTAGCACATGTTGCATGTTTATTCATATCCTTGTGTATGTTATAATTATGTTCAGTGACACTACCCTTTTATAGTAAAATGAGTATGTTCTTCGCCTTCTATAATACA
This sequence comes from Gibbula magus, assembly GCA_936450465.1. Taxonomy (NCBI): domain Eukaryota; kingdom Metazoa; phylum Mollusca; class Gastropoda; order Trochida; family Trochidae; genus Gibbula; species Gibbula magus. The sequence continues at coordinate 60,754,143 of OW388293.1, read as the reverse complement.
TATATGCATAGTAATAGGGCAGTGGTAACGTTACTGTGGGTTGCATATATATGTACCGGTACTGACTGCAGTCGACTGCAGTCTGGGCGCACTCTGCTATTCAACCATCACCAAAACTCACAAAAAGACGTACTCTTTGAAACTTAACTGATGTCTTATGATAATTGTAATTATATTGCAAGTTGCCTGTCTGTTCATTTTGTTTTAATGGAGAACTACGATTTGAAACCAAGTGTTCGTTGTTATTTTTTATTTTGTCAGTAATTAAATATGGGATGATTTATTGACAATGAATGGTAATTTGGACATTTTATAAGGTCAGCTAAAACCAGGATGTTAAAAATTTTTGAATGACTTTGTTATATTATAGAATAGCTTGTATTATGTTGCTGAGGGTATCAGCCTGCTATTTAGACATTTGTGTACATGAATGCGAGAAATATTTGTTAATTAACAGAATACACAACTTTGTTTATTAGGACGCACTGTGATTGGGTATATACACAACGCTTAGGTGGTTGTCGTCGTTCTAATTAATTTATTGATTCGCAACATGTGAGACATGAAAGACTTCGTCTTATGAACGTACTTCTCACAAATTGACAGTTTTGTGATATGCTATTGTTGCATTTAAAACATATAAATTCGTCACCAATGTAATGAACTTTTTATTTTAAATGTAATTTAAAACTGGAATTAAAAAACAATTGACTGATATCTTAACAAAGGATTGAAATCCAACTCAAAACGTAATTGTAATTTTACTTTCATATGATGTGTGATGTAGCCACAGCCATCTGTTGTTAAACCGAAAGCTCTAGAGGAATTTAAAATGGAAATTGTGAAAATAAACATAAATGATTTTAGTTATCATTAACAATGTTGCAGTAGTTTAATTACATTAACTTAAGATTTTGTATGCACTGACACAATCCGACAAATACACACTTATTCCAATATTTTGTTATTTACTTCTGAATTTTTGTTTTAAATATCAAAACCAAAACTTATCGAACAAAAATCGTAACAGTTGTTACAGAATGGGTCGGTAATTAAATGCAGGCTGTAGTATAACCATAGACAATAGAGGGTACCATTAATGATTAGTTTTATATATTCCGAATTAAGATGCATCCATTGTGTTTCATAAACAAATATTTGGCTTTAATACGCTCAAACTCACAATATGTGCTGTTTACAATACAAACAAATTCACTCAGCTTGCATATTCTTCCCCAATCGCATAATATATCATAATTACTAGTTTCCAATTAAAATCGAGTGACATAATTTTGCATGTGCAGAAACCGACACTGCATGTTCCCTTTACATGCACAATAGTTATATGAATTATTCAACATTATCAACCCAAAGTTGTTATTTTGCCTGTTTTAAATAAGATTCCAAAATTACGTATGACTCATTGGCGCGCGACTCACGCGTTACATTGTCCGGTTTTTGATCAGAAATCAGTACTTTTACCTTCATATCGTCAATGTACTTAGTCGACAATCATCAAAATGGTAGTTTTTAACAGTCGGTACTCGATAAAGTAACACTATTTATAACGTTTGGAATATGTGACCCCCAACAGCACAATGGATAGACCTTCAAGGTCTCGTGAACACAACCTGAACAAACTAAGTTTTTCGCAGAGCTTCTTGTTTTAATAAGCTAGAAGGTGTTAAACTACTACCGCCAAAAGAACAGTTTTATGCCATACTCAACAATCCCGTTTGAACTTTTGATAGTGCCAAGGCCTGCAATAGTATTCTTCGTTTACGTCGTAATCTTTTATATGGATAATGTATGCAATATTTTAGTTTACTTTTATTGATGTACATGCTTTTACTCTATATTCAATATATTTTATGTTTTATAAATTGACACAGTGTCTCTCATAAATCGCTGAGCGATTGGTTGTATATACACAAGTGAGACAAAAATAAAACAATCTGTATGTCTGTCTGTCTGTCAGAGACTGTCGTAGCTAGTAGTTATGCAACTCAGTGTGATAACTGCACATGTGTATCTCAGCACGTATTACGACTACATACACAATCACTACTTAACGGCTTAAATATACAATCATTTGATTGCGTTGTTGTGGAATGTATTGAGAGAGATTGTTATCGTACACATAAATACATGTTAATAAAATATAAATATAATGACATGCGATGGTATGACGTAAAATCGTGCAAGATATCTGTGAAATTAAAATACATGCGTAATTTAGCTACATTGCAGAAATACTCATATAACCAATTTTGTCATTTAACTGAGATGATATATTTATCGAAATAACATTGTACAACACTGTGAAATGCCATAAGACTTACGAAAAACTATTTTCAAAATGCTTAAACTTCACAACATGATACACAATATTTCCGTCCGCTAATCGTTCCACATACATAAACACCCACACGTGCACACACTCTGTAATTTAGAATTGCAAGTAATAACTGAAAGTGCTGGGTTTTGGGCTGTTTTTGAGCAAAATGTATTGTTATACAGGTATTTACTAATTCATTGCGTTTTTTTGTTTGTTTGATTTGTTCACATATGCAAAGGCTGCATCTTTTGTTGGGAGAGGGATAGGTACGGAGAGAGAGACGGAGAGAGAGACGGAGAGAGGGACGGAGAGAGGAGAGAGAGAGAGAGAGAGAGAGAGAGAGAGAGAGAGAGAGAGAGAGAGAGAGAGAGAGAGAGAGGGACATACGGACGGACGGAGGGTCGGAGGGATGGACGGAGGGACGGAGGGAGGGAGGGAGTATGAGAGGGAGAGAGATTAGACTGTGCAAGTTGTCTATAATTGTTGAACGTTATACAGTTATATCTTCCTAACTGAAAAACTGTAGCTAGTAGGGAACATTCGCTACCACGCAACAAAATGTTGTCGTTTGACAGAGACAGAGACAGAGACAGACAGACAGGGAGAGCGGGAAAAGAGAGAGAAAGAGACATAGACAGAGAGAGAGGGAGAGAAGGTGAGAGAAGGAGAGGGAAAAGAGAGAGATAGACAGAGAGACAGAGAGACAGGGAGAGAGGGAGAGAAAGTGAGAGAAAGAGAGGGAAGGAGAGACAGAGACAGGGGGGGGGGGGGGGGGGGGGGGGAAGGTGAGAGGGAGAGAGATTAGACTATGCAAGTTGTCTATAATTCTAAAACGTTATACAGTTATACCTTCCTAACTGAACAACTGTAGCCAGTCGGGCAAATTGGTCATAACACAAAAGGTGGCGTTGTGTAACAGGTTTTTATTTTCGGCAACACCTTTCAGATGATTCTATTAACAAAATGACATGAAAAAACTGTTGACATCATTGAAAGCCTTTCGTCAGATTTGATGATCAATTGTAACTTTATGTAGGTATTTGACACATATTATTTACATAATTTACAATATGGTTATTCATGATATTCAAATGCTATCGTTCAATTAACTGCAATATTTTCTCTTGTGAGATGTCTCCCATTGGTATTTGTTTGTAACTAGGGGGGAATACTCGATAATGTACAAGATCAATTTAACTATGATGTATGGACAAATATATTTATATATGCGTGCCTTTTCCCTGTGTAATCACTCAATGTACATTTTGCCTCAGTGATTTAACTGTATTATACACATTTGTAATCATCATGTGGTTAATGAGTTATACATACATGAAGGATTAGTAGCTCAATTTTAATTTGAAAATAAATATTCAGTGATTAAGTGAATAAAATATGAATGGGTGGTTAAAAGTGGGAACAATGTAATTAGATTCATAACTTAAAATTGTATAAATTTACATAGTTTCGAATATCTCGTATGTAGTACATAATGGTAATTTGAAAATTATTAATGTGTGACTAGTATATAAAAATAGAAATGTAAGTGTCAACGTACAGAATTTTTTTAATAAAGTCTTCGATGAAGTAAAGACATAAGTGTATGTTCAAGACCACTATGGAAATATTTATATTGCTGATAATGTTATCCCAACTATAGCAATGGCAAAACAAACGAACTGTTATTTTATAATGCTTCTTTTAATGATCTTTTCAAATGATAGTAGTTTTCAATTGTGTCGTATACAACCCAGCATAAATAAGTAATACTTATAACCCTTAACAAAAAACAAAACTACACCCATTGCAATGTATGACTCGTATTTGGTGATTCATTTGATTAATTTCACTCACTCAATGTCACACGGGAATACCACTCGCGCTTTGTTAATATTTGTTTGGAAAATCTGTGGATAAGCCGTCGTTTTCTTGAGAAAATAGATTCACCATAGGTTGTATGTAAGGATGGTCTTAATCTCATTTAATTTTAATTTCCCATTCAAATATTATTTCTGGTTATCTGAATGTTGATAATTTAGTCATTTAAATTACAATGATCTCATCTATCACTTGTTCAGGAAATTATAGGAAAATATAATTATTTATTGTATTGGTAATACAACTATTCCAAAATGTTCCCGTTGCTTCAGAAAACTGAACCACGATTTTATGAACGCTTCCCATAATAACATGAACAAGTTAAATACTACATTAAATGATTAATATATAATTTCTCACTTAAATATAATTACATTAAAATAAATTAAGATAAATAGGATAAAAAGGAGTTTTAAAGAGTGATTCTTAATTTAATTGAAGAAGTAAGTAGACGAAAACAAATAATGTGATTTTATTCACGCTTCAATGGAAATCCACTGTTTGGAAAGGTTGGCTGTTGAAATGTGATCATTCCACAGTGTGGAAAGGACGCCTTTCGGTTTTGGAAAGGTCGTTGTTTCCAAGTGTGGAAAGTTGTAGAATGGACGGTCGTTTCTCCAGTGAAAGACGCCCTCATGAGCTACAGAGCCCATGGTTCTATTTTTATTAACATTGTTTGATATCTATTTTGATTTTTCCTTTTCTTATTAATTACTAAATATGTTACGGTAAATCTCGGAGCGGTTTGATTCAAATTGACCTGAAGTGGCAGAACTGAATGACAGACTACTGGTGTTTTGGATCACATAAAGATGACTTTATTTCAAGGTAAGTCAAAGCATAAATGCTTTATGTAGTAATACCGATGTCTTAAAGTGTAAGCAGGGATATCTAGTGTTTAATATTTCCCTTTTTCCCAAATGTTTGCCTTGGGTGGTATCTCCCTAAAAAAGAGCGATGGGCTCTGTAGCTCATCAGGACTTTCACAATTTATTATCTCAGGTTGAAAACTTAATGAGTGAGTGAATTGTTTAACAACTGCTAAATTCAGAATGAGAGGTTTGTTACTATGTAATTATAACTGCTTCAAAAGATATGTCTACACAAGATTTCAACATTCAAGTGCTTTTTGTTCAATTTATAGTAGTAAAAATAGAACCACAGGCTCTATAGCTATCCTGCTATATAGTGATTGTTGTTGACTGTTGAAATAAAGTTCAGATAAAGTACAATTCATAGCCATAAATCTAAAACAAAAACCTCTAAAAATTATCAGTGTCAGTGCATGAGACCAACATGACTAGATCACATTTTTGTCTAAATAATGAAACTCCTGCAGTGATCTAGAACACATGCTCAAAGTAACCTATACAATTCAAACATATTCTCCAAATCATGATACAACATGATACAAACCAATACAATCTGTACAGACATTTATTACATATATAATTGTGTCCTGGTTTCTTTGATACAATGTCATCCATCCCACTATCAACCTGTCGCTCCTCTCTTAGTCTGTCTAACCTACCCCTTCACAAAAATACAAACCCCTGCACACACACCCCTCCCACCTCAACATCTGCGAAAAGACTGTCACCCTCTGTTACACCTAATTATGTATCCAGCCCTCAGCACTAGTCTAAACACGGATCAAATTAAGACCTATAGAGAAACAAGCAATGTGCTAAGAGACTCAGGGTCATCTATTATGTTTGTATTAAAGAACCATCAAGGATGTTGATGAAAATATCGGAAAATTTCCAAAAATCTAACTCCCTGAAATATATACACTTAATTTTTCATGGATTGTTTCAACCCAAAATAAGCCGAGAAATTGTACTAATCAGTAAAGGTGTTTTCCAGTCAAAATATAGATCAAGTCTATTGTTTTCCAGCGCAATGCATTTTGGTCTAGCTCAGTGTATACAAAGACACGAAAGAAAAATAAAGTTTGTGAGCAATGAAAGAAATTGAAATATATAATTTTGGGCGGTTATTTATTCAACATTTCATGTTATTATGTATTGTCTACAGATATTGGAATAAATGTTTACCCAACTAGGAATTTTGCTTGAATTTTATAATCAATGAGAATATATTTGTCATAATTTGCTGGTCTTAGCTCAATAACAAGTACATTAAAGAGACAATAATTTGTTTGCACTAGGACATTTAGAATCATTGTTTATACACATTCAGTAATGTGTGAAAAAGGTAGCCTAACTTCCATGAAAAGCACGTGCAGCCCGTGGGTTTCTATGGCGACTTGCGCTAAAGACGAGCCTTCAGGCTTAGGAAACTGTGTAGTAAGTTTTAAGCAACAAAGGGGATTATGTTTATGTTACGTTAGATACCCTTAGCGCGCGCTACTCGAAGTGATACTTCTCTTTGAAACCAAATTTCATTACATTGGCGTGATATGCAAATTATTCATCACATGTCATGCTGTAGATAAAAAATTTCTCTAGTGATTGACGTTTTAAGTATACTTTCTACAAATAATTTTGTATTTGAAACACTAACATCCTTGATGGCTCTTTAATGTTGGTGACTTATAATTAACATTTTACTTATTTGATGTCCATTATAAACAGTTGAAATGCTCAAACTTTTATCTGTTTTGGCATTACTGTTTATGTGGTGAAAAACACAACTTTAAATGCACCCCTGACACCCCCTTTATTCCACGAAGTGGTAGGGGGATATAGGTTTGTGCTCCGTCCGTCCGTCTGAAATGAAAGGGACAGTTTTTCTCAGAAACCGTTAAAGATAGGGTTACCAAATGTGGTTTGTTGCTTGAGGGCATGAATACCTTGATGGAGTTCGAAAATCAGAAGCGTACAATTAGTTTTTCTGGAGATTTTTGCCCTTGTTCCGTATTTTTTGGACTTTGTTCATTGTATCTCCAAAGGGGACAGCTTTTCTCAGTAACTATTTAAGATAGGATAACCACATTTGGCGTGTAGCTTGAGGGCATACATACCTTAATGGAATGAAAAGAGTAATGCACAATTATTTCTTCTCAAATTATTGCCCTTGTTCCAATTTCTTGAATCTGGCGGGGGATGTTGATGACTATGTCTTCTTGTTGGAATTAGTTTATGAAATTTACAAATCTCAGTTTCCATCTATCAAAGATCATATTCCAAAAAATCTTGGTTTTCATTGTTACTTGTTCTTTGTGTGACCTCACTCTCTGTGGTGCTTGGATATCCACGTACATGATATTTCATGTTTAAGCACCTTTTGGGCTTGTGGCATGGCGTCCAGCGTCTGTAAACTTTAAGCTTTTTCATCTTCTTCTCTAGAACCAGGGGGGCGGGATAGCACAGTGGTTAGCGCGTTCGGCTTCGGATCAAGAGGTCTGGGTTAGAATCCCGCCAAGGGCACGGTAACTTTACATTCAGTAGAGAACTGTTCTACACGCAGTAAGGTTTGGATGCAATGCTATATGTCAGCGTAGTACCACCCATGGTTGGCTAGTTCCAACCGATGCTCGCAGGTTTCACCGCCATGCATTGCAAACATGGCGTTGCGGGCTTTCTCCCTGCCATAATACTAGCAGCCGTGATATAAGTGAAATAATATTGAAAGCGAAGTTACACCCCAACTAACCTCACCTCCAGAACCACTGGGTTTAGGGAGCTGAAATTTTAATTTGTGTACAGACAATGGGGATTCTAAATTATAGATTTGGTGACCCCATGACCCCAAATACTTACTGAGGTCACAGCCTTGAAAACATATCAGTTTTTGTGCAGTTTCCACCGCTGCCGCGTTTTATTTTGGCTTTAATTTTTGTATCAATATGGTTTCAAGAACTGATATACATAACTTCCTACTTATACCCCTGGGGAATTTGTTTGACATGTTCAATGTCAAAGGTCAAGGTCACGAGTTTTGAAAGCGCTAAATAAATCCTTGTAAACACGATAACTTGAAAAATATTTGTGCTATCAGGCTCTTTTTTGGTGTATATTAAGTATGGAGAATGGCCGAGATTTGACAAGGTTTTCAATAAAAAATCCAATAAAGGTCAAGGTCACAGCAAGTACACGACTTAAGCATGCTTGTACGAAAAATGCCTTATTCAAACTATTAACACTTTGGATCACAACATGCTTGGTTTACACAATGAAAAGTGATCATTGATTTTGTAACCTTGAAGGTCAAAGGTCAAGGTCATGAGATATTGCTTAAGGCCATGTTAACCCGTTGATGCAATTGATCAGATCCAATCAGAAATAGGTTTTAAGAACAAGACCTCAGTGATGATTCAACTTGGCCAATGGGGATTCTAAATTGTAGATTTGGTGACCCGGTGACCCAAAATGGGGTCATAGGGGTCATGACCTAAAAACCTATTTTCATCTTCTTCTCCAGTACCAAACAGTCTAGAAAGCTGAAATGTTGTGTACAGACTCCTTGGCTAATGGGGATTGTAAATTGTAGATTTGGTGACCCTGTGAGCCCAAATATGGGTCAAAACCTTAACAAAAGTATGTTCATCTTCTTCCCAAGTTCTCCCAAGTTTGTTATACCTGTTATAAATTCTCCTGGAAAAATTGCGTTTTGAAGTTTATCATATCCCCGACCAACGGTTGGGGGTATCTAGTAATGCCAACGATTCCGTCCTTCCATCCGTCCGTCCAAAAACAACTATTCATCTCATCCTTTTCAAATTTGATAACGTCTTGTTCACTACTAGGGAAGGTGAAGTGTGAAATTTATACCAAATTAATGAATTTTAAATTTTGTTGTCGAATTTTTTTAAAACTTTGTCATATTCTGAGAATTTTTTGTCCGATCGGTTACAGAAAAACTATTCATCTCATCCTTTCAAATTCAGCACATGTCTTTTTCACCATTAGGAGATGTGCAGTGCAAAATTTAACAATTTTAATGAATTTTTGGAAACATTTTGGCAAATTTTAGCTCATCTGGCCTGAAAGGCCCAATGAGTTTATGGCATGGTGTCTGGCGTCCGTCCGTCCAACCGTCTGTCTGTAAACATTTCGCATTTTCGTCCAGAATCATTTTGTCTCCTTGGCTAATGGGATTCTAAATTGTAAAATTGGTTACCCTGTGACCCCAAATAGGGTCACAGGGGTCATGACGTTAAAAACCTATTTTCATCTTCTCCAGTTCCAAAAGGTGTAGAGAGATGAAAAGTTGTATGCAGACTCCTTGGCCAATGGGGATTCTAAATTGTAGATTTTGTGACCCTGTGACCCCAAAAAGGGTCACAGCGTTCACAATCTTAAAAACCTATTTTCATCTTCTTCTCCAGTTCCAACAGGTCTAGAGAGCTGAAATGTTGTGTGCAGAATTTCTAGCAAGTGACCCCAAATATGGATAACATGGGTCACGATATGGAGATTTAATTATATCTACACCATTTGAATTGGAAGAGTCACCTTCTCTTCAAGATCCATGCAGAAATTGTGTAGAAGTTATGGTGACCATGGACATTACAAGGTCATGTCAACTTGTGTCCGAAGCATATCTCCCAATCTATAAATACTAGCTTCACCCAAGATACATTATAAACCATGATCCCTAATTGTGACTGATGTTTTTTTAGACTAATGTGTGACTTCCAATATTTTTAGTTTCCATGGAAACAGAGACTCTATGAGGATGTCATTTTATTTAGATTATAACTAGGAACTGTTCAAGCTAACTCTACCAAGCTTGAGATACATTTGAACCATAATCCTATGTGAGTTAGGAGCTCAGCCGACTAGAAAACTGAACAGTTTTCATTTGGAAGTGATAGAGAATTGCGAGAATCTGGCTACAGTCTTATTGGAATGGATAGAAATAATGACAGTAGAGCATGTTGCAAAGTTTTACAGCTATTGATGGTATTGAGAAATAAACGATATCATTGAATTGGAATACTGGTTAAGTTGCATGAAGATTACCTATCATAAATATCTATGATAAAAATAATGCCAATATTGTAGGATATTTCAAAAGTATGGAATACAGATCCTTGTTACTATTGCTAATCAAGTTATTAGCTTTAGATAATATTAAACTTTTTTCTAGAGCCAACCATTGTTCTGGCAACAGGGCACGACCTCACCAATCCTGCGCACTATCAAGTATTGGCCTTCCTTCCACGACACTGAGGAAGCCGTTAGGTTGTAGATTTAAGAGGTAAGTAACATAACAGATTTGGGAGTAGGCATCTACTTGTTTTAGCTCATCAGGCCTATAAGGCCAAATGGGCTTATGGCAAGACAAGGGTAGTCCAGATTCTTGCCATTATCTCCTGCCACAACAAAGTTGTCGGGGATATTGAAATGACCTACGTCCCACCGTCTGTGCATCCGGGTTTCGTTTCCAGACCAGAACTGAATAACCGTACTGCATACATGTAGCTCAATGAAACTTGATATGGGAAACATGTGTAGATATGCCTTTTTTGGTTTTTACCTCTTTGAAATTTAACATTTCATTTCTGGACTAGAACTCAAAAACTGTAAATACTAGCTCAATAAAACATGGTATGTGGAACAGTCATTTTGTTTTGATGTGCCATTTTAGGTTTTCCGCTTCTTTGGGATTTTATTTTTAGCGGTTTCCAAGGAAACATAACTTGACATTTTGTTTTCGAACCAGAACTAAAATGGTTTAAGGCCTAGATCAGTGAAACTTGCTGTGTGGAGCAGTCATCATGTGCATGTGTCTTTTGGGGATTTCAACTTCTTTGAAATTTTATTTTTAGGCATATCCATGGACAAACATGTCGAACTCTAAATGATTTTCACAATTTCGCTTCCAGAACAGACATTGTATATTGTTAAACAGAGAGTACTGCAATTTGGGAAGTATAGTTTCTTCTGTAGCATGAATTTATGACTAAATAGTGATAAACGATTTATTATAGCATGAAGCTCAAAATCATTGTTCAATATATTTTAAGCTTTTTCCACTTGGCAGGGAATGAAGTAGACTCTGTCTGCTTGTTCATACTTGTTTCTTTAGGTTAGGAGAAAGGGTATTTTGGCAAAACGGAGAACAGAAAATCTGAGATAGGCACAAATTGGTAGTTAACTCATTTGATATATATTCAGGGGCATGTGAGCCAGAAAGGTAATATATACAGGAAATATGAATGTCTAGTAATGAATCATTTTAGCTCCTATATTTCCAGCATATATATTACCTTTTTGGCTCACATAATCCTAAGTATATGTCAGATTAGTTGTGTACCTATCCTTGCCTATTTCAAATGGATAAGTTCTTCTTTTTGAATACTAACACTTTAACTTAGACTAAATAAACCAATTGGGATCTAGAGATTAGTATTATAGGAGCTAATATGATTCATTACTCTCATCCGCCACCCCCTGGCTAATTAACTTACTACTCTCTGGTTTCCTTGTTATCACAACTTCACTTGTACAACCATTTATGTCATTGTTACCTCATCTTGTTGTATTTGTTATCTCTGTATCATACCAACATGTATCCTGTATATAATCTGCTGTTTCACCATCCATTCCATATGCTTGATAACGGTATAAGGATCTATACCGAAACGTCGCTATTGTTAATAAAGAAGTTGATCATCCATAAAATATTTGTCTTCTTCATCACACCAACTTCTAGAATGCCTCTCAAACAGTGTCTATATCATGTTGTTATCGCTTAGTTTTAAATAATGACTTATGAACTATTATTCAAAACAGTTTTGTTCGTTAATCAAAACAATAATCCCTAACTTGTTTTTATTTGAAGAATTCAGTTGCAAAGATATATGCAAACAATTTAAATCGTGCAGGTGCCCGATTGAAAAGTAGGCCTATTTCTATTCTGAATGATGGCGTTTCATGTCCATATCACACTTCAATAAATAAAATTATCTAATAATTTACGTTGTCTTAAATTATGGGAATTTATTGTTTTTATTCAGAAATATTTGATATTTTAAAACTTCATTCTAAATTCTACAATAACAGGTACATTTCCGACCGTTCAGATAGACTTACATTGTTTTGACTACGATGATTTCGTCAATAAATTTTTTTATCACAACTGTAATTTAGTTTTGAGGGAGTTAACATTAATGATTTTTTCTTTGTATTAACATTTCAAAGTCGGTAATATTTTAAAAACTGAATCATTGCGTTGAATTCGATTACTAAAGGGATTAAAGAATGAAACAGTCGAAATATTAACGGGGATGGGTATTTGTTTTACAGTTACAGACTATTGAAATCGTTAAATATTTAATCATATCAATCAATCATATGCTCAAATAATTCATTGAAAGTTACTTACAAAAGTATTTGGGGATATAGATTACGATTATGATTCAATCAATTGAATTCAATCTGTATTCATACTGAAAAGGCCACAGGCCTATAGTACACAACTAAACTATAGTTTTTAAATAGATGTAAACATAAATACATATTACAGAGATAATACATGGTTTCTATACAGCATTGCATAATGGATGAACATGGCAAGATTTTGTAACAATATGATAGCTTGTCAACAGGATATTGTGGCGGAGAGTTCGTATTATTATATGTTGAAGTTAATGGACAATGCCAACGATTTAGTGTCAATATCGTCAGCTGCCATCGCGTGCCTGAAGTACTGCTGCCAGTCTTCTGGGCATACCCCTGACAAGGTTCTTTCCAGGGGATTTGCTGCCACTCGTCGTGAAGTGCGGCCTCAAGTTGTCTTAGATTGTGTGGAGCAGGGTTCCTTCTCTGTAGAAGTCGACCAATCATGTCCCAGACATGCTCGATGGGATTAAAATCTGGAGACAATGCTGGCCAGGGGATACGAGAAACAGCATTGTTCTCCAGATGTTGAGTCACAGTTCGTGAACGGTGAGGCCGAGCATTATCATCCATGAACAGGGGTCGAGTTGCAAGTCTGTGATCCTCAAAATGGTCAATCACAACTGGATCCAACACTTCTGCAATGTAGCGGGCGCCGCTAAGTGTGCCTTGTAGTGTCACCAAATCCAACTGGCAAAAAAAAGAAAAGCAACCCCACACCATAACGGATCCTCCACCATATGGAACCCTTGGAAGAATGTTCCTTGTGTGTATCGACTGTTCTTGACTCTCCAAACTCTGATTCGCCCGTCAACGGTATGGAGGAGGAAGCGACTTTCGTCTGACCAGTGGATACGTCTCCATGACCTCAGGTTCAAACGCTGCCGGTCACCACACCACATCCTACGGTCCCGTTTATGACGATTAGTAAGGTTTGGAAAGGTTTTTTTGTTTTTTTTTAAATGAGATTTCGGAAGAAGCACATTTTCAAAACTATACATGTTTGATCACTTCACTAATTTTGATATAGGCTGTTGATGCTATTGCAAATCTAATTGGAAATTTAGTTTTTGTAGTATCCATGGCAACATTGCTCAGAATGAACATCATGAAAGTCATTTTGTCCACAGCATGTCTCACATAGATAAATGCTAGCTTAGCAAGTCATTACTAATGTGATAATCACCTACACATGTTCGTTTTATTTGACCTAATTATCTTGGACCAAAATAGTTAGGATATTATGTATATTTTGAAATGATAAATAATGATATGTTTGTTTGCTGACCCATTGATCCTTACATTTATCTGTACATTAATAACTATTACAACATCCCTAACTAATATTGTCCAGTATATATATATATATATATATATATATATATATATATATATATATATATATATAAAATAATGGATTTAGAAGTAGACATCACCCATTTTAATGGCGAGCGCTTTCAGCTACACAGCCTCTTCAGGCCATACAAAACGGATATCCATTATGTATGGCCTGAAGAGGCTGTGTAGTATCCGTTATGTATGGCATGAAGAGGCTGTGTAGTATCCGTTATGTATGGCCTGGAGAGGCTGTGTAGTATCCGTTATGTATGGCCTGAAGAGGCTGTGTAGTATCCGTTATGCATGGCCTGAAGAGGCTTTGTAGTATCCGTTATGTATGGCCTGAAGAGGCTGTGTAGTATCCGTTATGTATGGCCTGAAGAGGCTGTGTAGTATCCGTTATGCATGGCCTCAAGAGCCTGTGTAGTATCCGTTATTTATGGCATGGAGAGGCTGTGTAGTATCCGTTATGCATGGCCTGAAGAGGCTTTGTAGTATCCGTTATGTATGGCCTGAAGAGGCTTTGTAGTATCCGTTATGTATGGCCTGAAGAGGCTGTGTAGTATCCGTTATGTATGGCCTGAAGAGGCTGTGTAGTATCCGTTATGTATGGCCTGAAGAGGCTGTGTAGTATCCGTTATGCATGGCCTGAAGAGGCTTTGTAGTATCCGTTATGTATGGCCTGAAGAGGCTTTGTAGTATCCGTTATGTATGGCCTGAAGAGGCTGTGTAGTATCCGTTATGTATGGCCTGAAGAGGCTGTGTAGTATCCGTTATGTATGGCCTGGAGAGGCTGTGTAGTATCCGTTATGTATGGCCTGAAGAGGCTGTGTAGTATCCGTTATGCATGGCCTGAAGAGGCTGTGTAGTATCCGTTATGTATGGCCTGGAGAGGCTGTGTAGTATCCGTTATGTATGGCCTGAAGAGGCTGTGTAGTATCCGTTATGCATGGCCTGAAGAGGCTTTGTAGTATCCGTTATGTATGGCCTGAAGAGGCTTTGTAGTATCCGTTATGTATGGCCTGAAGAGGCTGTGTAGTATCCGTTATGTATGGCCTGAAGAGGCTGTGTAGTATCCGTTATGCATGGCCTCAAGAGCCTGTGTAGTATCCGTTATGCATGGCCTGAAGAGGCTGTGTAGCTGAAAGCGCTCGCCATTAAAATCGATGATTTCTACTTCTAAATCCATTATTTTTTCCATATTTACTACCCGAGAGTTAGACAATCTTCCGATTGTGAACTTTATGTAAATATATATATATATATATATATAAATGTTATTCTCATGGTAAGAAAACGTTTCAAGAAATATTTAGTTTTTCCTTGCATATCTTTCAAGCCATAGAAGCTAGCTTCACCAAATGTCTTTTTTGTTGGTCAGTCAAACAACCAAAAAAACAACAGGACAGCTGGGGTCGACCAAGTGGAATAAGTTTGTAATTGGTTAAACAATGATTATGAAGCTTCACTCTTCAATAAATCCTGAAATGATTAACAAAATTTTTTAAAAATTTGAAAAATGGACGGACCATCCGAAATAATTTCCGGAGCATATCTCAAAAACTTTATGACTTGAAAATCCGGTATGGAATAAACCAATATGGTGCTGTTGTGCCTTGTAGGGGTCTCAACTCAATTTTTTTTAATTTTGACCAAAAACAGTTCGATTTTCTGTCATGTTTCTGGAGCATATCTCAAAAACTATATGACTTGGAACCTTCAAATTATATGTGGAAGTAACCTATATGGTGCTGTCATGCCCTTTAGGGATCTCAACTCTAAGGACCAAATATTGTTTAAAGGTTTACCAAAAAATGGTCTTGTGTTTTAACTTAGACACTCCAAATTTGGACATTACCTATGTGGTATTGTTGTGCCTTTTATTGATTTAAACACCACAATGTTGTTATTTTTTAAAATATTAAAAACAATCATTGTTATTCATTGACATGATTGACTAGAGTATGTTTTCTAATTTATTGATACTGTATGAAGGCGGACAAACTTGAGGCGAGGGTATGTAACTGTGCTCACTTTTGCCTTGTTATTCAAAAGGAAGAACTTATCCATTTGAAATAGGCAAAGATAGGTACATAACTGATTTGATATTACTCAGCGGCATTTGATCCAAACAGGTAATATATATATATTGGAAATATGAATGTCTAGTAATGAATCATTTTAGCTCCTATAATACTAATCTCTAGATCCCAATTGGTTTATTTAGTCTAAGTTAAAGTGTAATAAGTCAAAAGGACGAACTTATCCATTTAAATTAGGCAAGGATAGGTACACAACTAATTTGACATATATACTTTACTAAAGATTTCCACACCATCGTCGCTTTATACATCGCACCATTTTCTTTCAATACCGATAACTGTTTTACTCTCTAACATAATAATATTTTGTGTAAACTTTAATAATAAATAGCAGATTTGAGAAAACAAAATATGCAAAAAAAAACATGCTACAGCGGCTATAAGGTCAAGCTAATTCTTTTGTAACAATGATTTGAATAGTGAATTTTCATCTTTTTCAATTACTGGTATTGTAATTTACTGTAATTTAAGGGAGTAACAGTTTTATCTGAAAGTTCTCATTTTCATATTCAAACATAATTGAAAGATATATTTTTAAATACCCATAATAATTGATTTTCAAGTTTTTGTTTTAGGAGCTAATGTCGGCAAGAACATACAAGAACATAGACCAGAAGGGATGAAGGCATGAGCTCTTGTAATTGATAATGATTATTACATATGTATTGTAAAAAACATGTAATGCATCAAATTTGACATTTCATGGTAATTAAAATTGTTTCACTCACTAATAACTTTTGTTTTAATAGTGTTTTATACACAAAATTACAGTGCATGACTGTAAAAGGTTAACATCAATGCTGTCGGAGGTTTTACTGAAAACGTAAGTGTTTCAAATTATTTGTTGTGATTTGTGACATACATGTACCTGGTACTAAATACAACAATCTTACATTCATGCCATATTACTGTAAAATTTAATGCAGCATTGTTGTAAATGATTTGTTGTATAAGTTATTGTAAAGAAGTGACTGTTCATTCTCTTGGGTTTTTTCTGGACCAGAAATAAAAAAGCATATATCCAAGCTCAATGAAACTTAAAATGAGGAATAATCATCGCTGTGCCTTTTGAGATTTTCATCTTCTTTGATGTATTGTCTTTAGCCATTTACACGAGCAATAACTTAAAATTGTGTTTCCAGACCAAAACTCAAAAACTGCAAGGCCCAGCACAATGAAGTACGGTATGTTGAGCATTCATCATGTGTACACATGGCTTTTTCGGGTTTTGAAATGCATTAGAACTATAATTTGTGTTGTTTTCATGGAAATACAATGTTTTAAAACATTTCCGGGCTACAACTGAAGAACTCCTTTTTAACTTGTTAAATTGTGTTTCCCGAGCAAAATGATTTTTTTAAATATGTACCCTCTAGCTGTAACATGTCTTTCTAGCTTTTTTTTTATTGAAATGCAACGCTTCCAGAACACATTTTAAAATGTAAGGGTGAGATTCATGCAGCTTGTGAAGTAAAACAATACTCTTGTGAAGTTAGAAATGTGTACTGATGATTTGAATAGCTCATTTCAGGATTTATTGAAGAGTGAAGCTTCATAAGCATTGTTTAACCAATTACAAATTTATTCCACTTGGTCGACCCCATCTGTCCTGTTGTTTTTTTGGTTGTTTGACTGTCCAACAAAAAAGAAATTTGGTGAAGCTAGCGTCTATGGCTTGAAAGATATGCAAGGAAAAACTAAATATTTCTTGAAACGTTTTCTTACCATGAGAATAACATTTATATATATATATATATATATATTTACATAAAGTTCACAATCGGAAGATTGTCTAACTCTCGGGTAGTAAATATGGAAAAAATAATGGATTTAGAAGTAGAAATCATCGATTTTAATGGCGAGCGCTTTCAGCTACACAGCCTCTTCAGGCCATGCATAACGGATACTACACAGGCTCTTGAGGCCATGCATAACGGATACTACACAGCCTCTTCAGGCCATACATAACGGATACTACACAGCCTCTTCAGGCCATACATAACGGATACTACAAAGCCTCTTCAGGCCATACATAACGGATACTACAAAGCCTCTTCAGGCCATGCATAACGGATACTACACAGCCTCTTCAGGCCATACATAACGGATACTACACAGCCTCTCCAGGCCATACATAACGGATACTACACAGCCTCTTCAGGCCATGCATAACGGATACTACACAGCCTCTTCAGGCCATACATAACGGATACTACACAGCCTCTCCAGGCCATACATAACGGATACTACACAGCCTCTTCAGGCCATACATAACGGATACTACACAGCCGGATCGGAATCGAAATCGGAAGATTGTCTAACTCTCAGGTAGTAAATATGGAAAAAATAATGGATTTAGAAGTAGAAATCATCGATTTTAATGGCGAGCGCTTTCAGCTACACAGCCTCTTCAGGCCATGCATAACGGATACTACACAGCCTCTTCAGGCCATACATAATGGATATCCGTTTTGTATGGCCTGAAGAGGCTGTGTAGCTGAAAGCGCTCGCCATTAAAATGGGTGATGTCTACTTCTAAATCCATTATTTTTTATATATATATATATATATATATATATATATATATATATATATATATATATATATACTGGACAATATTAGTTAGGGATGTTGTAATAGTTATTAATGTACAGATAAATGTAAAGATCAATGGGTCAACAAACAAACATATCATTATTTATCATTTCAAAATATACATACTATCCTAACTATTTTGGTCCAAGATAATTAGGTCAAATAAAACGAACATGTGCAGGTGATTATCACATTGGTAATGAATTGTTAAGCTAGCATTTATCTATGTGAGACATGCTGTGGACAAAATGACTTTCAAGACGTTCATTCTGAGCAATGTTGCCATGGATACTACAAAAACTAAATTTCCAATTAGATTTGCAATAGCATCAACAGCCTATATCAAAATTAGTGAAGTGATCAAACATGTATAGTTTTGAAAATGTGCTTCTTCCGAAATCTCATTTTAAAAAAAACAACAACAAAAAATTTCCAAACCTTACTAATCGTCATAAACGGGACCGTAGGATGTGGTGTGGTGACCGGCAGCGTTGGAACCTGAGGTCATGGAGACGTATCCACTGGTCAGACGAAAGTCGATTCCTCCTCCATACCGTTGACGGGCGAATCAGAGTTTGGAGAGTCAAGAACAGTCGATACACACCAAGGAACATTCTTCCAAGGGTTCCATATGGTGGAGGATCCGTTATGGTGTGGGGTTGCTTTTCTTTTTTTTGCAAGTTGGATTTGGTGACACTACAAGGCACACTTAGCGGCGCCCGCTTCATTGCAGAAGTGTTGGATCCAGTTGTGATTGACCATTTTGAGGATCACAGACTTGCAACTCGACCCCTGTTCATGGATGATAATGCTCGGCCTCACCGTTCACGAACTGTGACTCAACATCTGGAGAACAATGCTGTTTCTCGTATCCCCTGGCCAGCATTGTCTCCAGATTTTAATCCCATCGAGCATGTCTGGGACATGATTGGTCGACTTCTACAGAGAAGGAACCCTGCTCAACACAATCTAAGACAACTGGAGGCCGCACTTCACGATGAGTGGCAGCAAATCCCCTGGAAAGAACCTTGTCAGGGGTATGCCTAGAAGACTGGCAACAGTACTTCAGGCACGCGATGGCAGCACACGATATTGACACATAATCGTTCCTAAGACAATGGCATGGGTTATTCAGTATGATTTCTTCATCATGTTCAAGCGCAGTGGTTAGCGCGTTCGGCTTCGGATCAAGAGGTCTGGGGTTCGAATCCCGCCAGGGGCACGGCAACTTTGTCTACAGTAGAGAACTGTTCTACACGCAGTCAAGTTTGGGTGCAATGCTACATTGAATTTCAGTGCAGTATCACCCATGGTTCGCTAGTTCCAGCCGTTGCTCGCAGGTTTCACCGCAATGCATAGCCACATGGCTTTGCAGGCTTTCTCCCTGCCATAATACTAGCAGCCGCGATATAAGTGAAATAATGTTGAAAGCGGCGTTAAACACCAACTCACTCACTCACTCACTCACTCATCATGTTCAGCCGTCAAACTTGAAATGACAATACATTTACGAGTCTGTGTTTTTCACCATTTTCCAGTCAATTTTTCCCCCCTGTTTTTGGTCATTTGAAATCTCTGAAGATTACACAAAAATGTCAACGAATAAAACAATTAATTACACTTGCTCCTGAAATTCGTTTTTCCCCTGTGGGATGTTTAGTTTTGCTATAATGGGTCTCTGAAACATACCCCTATAAAAAAAAAAGAAGGGGGTGCTTAACTTTTTTTACTGTGTTTATTATGTCTTCAATGCTTCAGGGACAGTTGAAACAATATCTTTCATTGAAATGCACATTTTCATAGTGTCGCATTTTTACCCGTAGAGGAACTACATCTAAATTTTGCAAGTGCACTCATGTGGGCTCTCGGTATCGGTTGAGTAAGGTATGCTTCAGTTTCAAAATGCTGTTTGTACTGTCGATAGTGACAAAGTTTACTGAAACCGGTGGTTGTTCGATTTTCGGGTGGGTCTGAAAACAGCTTATCTCTCCACTTCTCAGTTAGACATTCAAAGATCTTCTATTGGCACATTAAACAAATAATCGACTTTCCAGTGTTTACTTTTCTATCAGATGACTCAGTCCTATATCAGTGAGGTATCTGTGAACTCTGTGGACCCAGTGCCTACTCTTTAACTTCTTTGACCATTCAAACACATGTTTATTGGTCCTTTTGATAGTCATTTTGGTGAGACGGGCGTAGTTTCTGAGGTGAGGACTGCTGCCCACTGTCGCACAGCTGGTGGATTCCATCCCGCGTCGCCGTTAACGGTGACGTTTGAGGTTTACCTCCCAACTCCCATAAAAAAACAACTGGATAGCTCGATGTTGAACAGCGTTAACTGCAGTGTGCTCTGCTGTGCCCAATACGCCTGATCCGTACTCCAACACGGGCCATACCATACTGTCATATAGTGTGCTATAAATGGTGAGGGCATTCCACCGAGTGCCTTATACTTAGCAATAAGTTGCCCAAGTGCCCTCTTTACTGATTTCACTGCACACTTTGCCATGAGCGAGTTGAGGTGTTCAGTCATAAGGAGTCCCAAATACTGGTACGGTTGGCATACTTCTAGAGACTGTTCTTGGCATGTAAAAATCTAATCTGTCTATATAAACCGTCACTCTCTGTAAGTCCACGGCCACGCAAAACGCGCATGGCATCTGCAATATGCAAACTCCACTAAGACTCATCACACCAAACGAATCCTCTCTAAACCCCTAACTAAACAAAAGATCTATTCCAAAAATAAAAACATCGATAGAGTAATAATTAAGCTCCAAACAGGGCACACTAAATTAAATTCCCATCTCCATAAAGCAAAATTAACAGTATCCCCAGCATGCCCACATTGCCCACAAGCAGAAACAATACACCACATTCTTACAGAATGCCCACAGTATGCGGCCCTCCTCCAAAAACTAAACCTAACCTTAAGGGCCAACAACATCCAAACCCAAAATATCTATCTTATCCTAAACCCAAATAACCAAAGTACCTTCCAAGCGGTTGGCACTTATCTAAAAGATTCGGGACTTCTGGACCGAATCTAAACCAACAAAATAATAAACTATCCAAACCTAACAATTATACTCTCCCCCCGAAATTCGAGAGGAGATTTCTTATTGCAGGTTCAAAGTGAAGCTAATAAGGGGGATATTACTATTTAATGATTTGAAAAATCAAGCTCACATTCATTAAAAAAACAAAAAAAACAATGAAAATTGGCGAGTGTAGAAAGCTTTGCTACGGCATAACAAGTCATTGGAATAATACACATTTTAAAATGTTGTGCAT
The DNA here is from genome assembly GCA_936450465.1 of Gibbula magus. Taxonomy (NCBI): domain Eukaryota; kingdom Metazoa; phylum Mollusca; class Gastropoda; order Trochida; family Trochidae; genus Gibbula; species Gibbula magus. The sequence continues at coordinate 60,732,283 of OW388293.1, read as the reverse complement.
ATCCAATCATTACATCATTATTTGAATGAAAAACATCATTATATATTGTAAATACGTCTCAAGATATAGTTTATGGTAAGAAAGTGGATGTGTCTTAGAAATACGTGAATAAAATAAATGAGAATTGATATATACTAAATATAACTAAATTAAAGTTTAGGAAATAATAACATTTGATATCACAAGACACGTGGAGTGTAAATGTAAACTTGATAAGGCATACTGATAATATAAACACTGTATTAATCTATATATTTTAATTATTTTATTATTCCTACAAATTAGAGCTCTTTAGAGATCATTTGAATAAAGGTCAGTATAAAGATCATACCAAAACAAGTATTGTCTCAATTTCCTTTCAAATTTTATAATTTATATCTTATTTGTATAACGTTACTTGTATGGAAGGGGATTTGTGCCATAAATGAAGACAAGTTGACTTGTAACTTGTAAAGTGAAACATGTCGTTCTCAACCATACAAGTCTCGAAAAGACAAGTCCAACCATGCAAAGCTAACATTTTAATCCTGTCAATTGTAACTTCTCATTCTCAACTTTACAAAGTTGAAATGTAGTTCTAGAAATCAAAGTCGAAAAGTCAACTTGTCATTTTTAATTATTAAATCTAAATAATATGCACATTTTGTAATGTTACAAGTTACGTTTAACAAATGAAAATTGGAAAATAAAGAGTTGCAAAGTCAGCTTTGTAAAACGGACTTTAGCATTTCGAGACTGACACGACTTGCATAGTTGCGAATGCAATGTTTCAAATAACATCTCTACACGAATTCGCATTGACCATATTGGGAAGTTTCCCGAACACTGCCGATGTTTTCCGAGGACGAGAGGCATTTGCAAAAAAACTAGACCTCCCTTGCCACTGTCCCAGATGGGGAATCCCTTAGTCTATTTTGAGCCCAATGCTGGACGAGTTGACCATGCCCCTGAAATCAAGGGACGTAACTCTTGTTATGTCCTACAAACGCACGCCGTCAGTTCACAGAGCGCTACTGTAACTTACATTCCGTTTGAGAGTGTCGCTTAGTAATCAAATGCCAAACGAAAATACCAATAGAAAATTAATTCTTAGGTATTCTAATTATTATTTCAATAAATTTTAAGGATATTTGACAAAGAATTAGTTTTGTTGCAAACAAAACGAATGCGGAAGTAATGTAAATGTGGGATGACACTGACAGACATACAGGATCGCATAGCTTGATTGGCATTGATGCTATGATAAATGTATCCTATCAGTTATCATAAAACTTATTTCACTTACATATAAAACTGCAGATTTACAAACCATATATAGACATCCTACACCCGAAAAAAATAATTACTTTCTGTGCGTTCAATTACACATTATCTTCTTTCAGTTTAATCATTCACTTTTTTATACTCCAATTTTAAGCATTTTTAGTAAGGTCTTTGGCATTCAGAAATGAATATCCAAGTTTTGAAAAAGAAAATCTTGATATTGAAAGTATATAAACGTTAATGGGGAAGAAATTGAAAAAAATACATAAGCCAGTGTTGACAACTTTATTATTCGGTTTAAAATATTCTAAATGTACCACAAAGCAATGATCTAAATAAGGGAACTTCATATACTTCTTTAAAAAAAATGCATTGCACTTTAATTATAACTGAAAACAGTTCTGAGTACCAATACTTCTTATTCTTACAGACAGATAATCAAGGGGAAATGTTCTTAAGCTGAGTTCAATTTATCTCTTTTAATTATTTTACAAACTTTTCTCAACTAGTTTAAATAATTTATTGGTTTTGAATATGTTAATTTATCTATTTTTTCATTTACTTATCAAGCAAACTATATGTTTAGTATTTGAGGCAGTGAAAAGTGTATTGTTGTGGGACAGAAATATATTTGTCCATGATTGATATGTCCATTAATTCTATATAAAGAATCAAATTGCTGAAATCAAGTATGAAATGTAAATCATAAGCTTAGATCAGTTGGTTTACACTAAACTAGACAATAACATTCAACTTGTACATGCCAAAATATGAAAATAATTAAGAATAAAGAATGCAAACTGAAAATAGAATTGTATCACTGGTAATTTCAAAAATATGATTGCACTGTTTAATTTAAAAATTGAATCGACTGTAACATATACAGGATGTAAAAAAAATTTAAAAACGTACAATTTCACTCAAATTGTCATTCATGAATACATTGACATGCGTATTGTTTTCAATAAATTAAATATGTGTTTTATTAACTCACATATGAAACGATGATAATTTTTATTTAGATGAAAATTCCGATAATTTATGTTTTACAACAATATGTTTCCCCTTAACATACGTCTTTGCCGTGTCTGTTTAACACTTTTGTTTGTTAGTCATGAATGTAACAAATATATATATCAAATTATTAATTTTAAAGTTGAAAGAAAAGAAATGTTCATTCTATTAATGTGTTTTCAAGGAGAAACACAACACAATCCGGCCCGAAGTATACACCTATTTCAAGGATTAGTGTCTAGTGAAAAGTCCAGAAACTGTACTAAGAGTGTGACATTTTCCGATGTTCTGTATACATTTATAAATAGAGGAATCTACACAAGAAAATAAGTCATTCAAATATTTGTTCTTTCTGTAAATCTGAACCAGAAAGTTTCCAACATGTTTTAATAAATGTAATCACGTAAATGAATTTTGGGGGAATCGAAAGTTTCATGAACAATCGTCTTTTATCACCCAAAACTGGCTCCCTAAGTAGATGGTGCTTGTGTGAGATCATGCGATATCGACAAGCTATATCTACATTGCAGATGACGCTAAAATCAAATCTTCATTGTTTTATTATATAATCAGTTAATGACAGTTAATGTGTAACTTTAATGAACTCGTGTTGATATATTTGATATCAGAAGACACTTGGGTGAAATTCTCGATATATACTCTGATATTATCATATCATTACAGTACCTCCAAAAAATTTAAATATCCATAGAAAGTGTTGTAAATATTGTCAAGGACGTATATCTAATGTTGCAAAAATTATTCGCTCGTAGCTTAAAAACAACGCCTTCTTTCCACGCGAAATGGACTTTTTGTAACAATATTTCCAGGTTTCAAAATTGTGTCTTGGCTCTGCACATCCTTTATGCGTGTTTCACTTTTGTCTGTATACCTGTGAAATGAACTTAATATAACATTTGAAAATAATGTTTCATTGAGCTATACCTTACGGATTTTGACCAGTGACCAGTGTTACGACGATCCAAAAGCTGAGAGAGGAAATGTCAATCATTTTGTGGACCCAAATCAAAGCAGTGCATGACACTGACAGTGATTAATGTTTCGAAACCACTTGAAATTACGTATATAAGGTTTATTTTGAAAAGTTACAACTATTTATCATCATGTATTTATTTCCAAAATGTCGATAAATTATCTAACTATAATCGAATGTGAAAAAATGTCCCAACCAACTTTTTTTTTTTGGTATTATTATTCTTTTTTTTTACAAAAGACGCAATTTTTTCTTTATACCCAATTGATACAGACTGTCTTACTTATGAAGGCATTAAACATGTAATTTTATATTATGCCAACTCATTATACATGTATAGCTATCATTATACCGGAGAGTAAACTGTGAAATCCTGTATACCCTTTTACAATCAAATACAAAACAAATTAAAACACCCTTCTCGGTCACAAGAAAATGTACGATCTAATACTTGACTCACACATTTTGATAAACTAACATTAAACTTGCTATCATAAATGGGAATACGTCACTGATTCAAAATACACTGATCTGAATTGGGAGTGTTTAGTTTATACATATACAACTGCGTGTAGCAAGAAAGGATTTACTCCAACTATCTTGTATATTTAAGAACAAACTAACAAATCATACATTTCAATAGTATAATATCACAAAATACACATATATTAATCTTGACCAGGAAGCATATTTCTTAAAAGTGTGGTCTAGCTATTCCTATGTTATTTAGAGCTGAATACTGAATGAATAGCCAATTTACAACTTTTCTCTAAATGTGTTCAATTATCTATGTTGATTCTGCTTGCATTTTGCTTGCAAAATTCCTGGATCCGTCCCTGACATACATTATAGCGACCAGTAATGCTGCCTTTAAAATTTGTTAGAAATCTAATCTGCTTGCTTTGTTTCAAAATCAGAAAATGATTTTCAGCACAGAAAAGAGGTCATGATTACACAATGTGACATTAAATATGTGCCCGACCATCGGGCTGGTAAGGTTTATTTTTTGCCAGCTCGCAACAGAAATAACTGCGTCTCGGGCGTTCCGACGGGCAGTTGTTTCCTCCACAGTAAAATGCGATGGTCTCCAATAAGGTTTTAGTCAATGTGCTTTTGTCAACAGTATGCTAATAATGGGGAAACTAGTATGCAACTTTCAAATATGGGTAAGTAGTTGCTGGAAGATGCTTGCCAAGGGAGAAGTCATTGTTGAACATTGTGTTTATCGGATCGGGATTATTCGTTCCTTTCCGCTAATTTCTGTAATATTCCAAACATGGTCAATGCGAAATCGTGAAGAGATGTGATTTGAAACATTGCAATCGTAGCTATAAGTCGTGTCAGTCTCGAAATGCTAAGTCCGTTTTACAAAGCTGACTTTGCAACTCTTCATTTTTCCCTTTATTCATTTGTCAAACGTAAGTTGTAACATTACAAAATGTATATATTATTTAGATTTAATAATTAAAAATGACAAGTTGACCTTTTGACTTCACTGATTTCTAGAATTACATTTTAACTTTGTAAAGTTGAGAATGGGAAGTTTACGATTGATAGGTTTAAAATGCTAGTTTTGCATGGTTGGACTTGTCTTTTCGAGACTTGTATGGTTAAGAACGACATGTTACACTTTACAAGTCAGGATGTCTTCATTTATGGCACAAATCCCCTTCCATATACATGAACCATTACTTTAACCAATTGGTTTATTGTTTCGTTTTGAAAAGCCGAATGCATTTACACCTGATGCTTTGATGTTCGATATCTGTCGCTCAACGGTTAAATTAAACATTTGACACATCTATGTTTATTATCAAACGTCCTGTTTCCTGTGACGTACGTGCATTGGGACACTAGACTAGAAGGTTTACTACCTAGTGTATGCTTTATTCCCCTAAGAGACCGTCAACGGCAGCAAATGACTGAATTGAAACAAACATAATATTTACAGCAAGATTGCAAAAATGGTTTTGATAAATCTTGATCGATTCTTGATCACTCCAACATTCCTATTTCTCATCAGATTGAGTGTAATATAGTTGTACATTCATTTATCAAATATGAGCGTCGATCTGATAAAGCATTACAATTAACTAAATAATGAAATTCATCTCCGATCTGGTTGGAATTACATAATGTACATATTCGTTCTTGACGTGGGATATTGTGATATCGACCTTTTTCAACAGGCAAAGTATGGTTACTAGCAATAAATGTATACAATTGTATCCAAAAAGCCTTTGTGAAAAAAAAAACGCTCCTTGTAAAAACATACAAATGAAAGTATCATACAATGATGAGTGATATGTTCATTACGAAAATAACCATTCGACTAGGATATTTGTAACTTTTATCAACTCGTGTTAATATATTTGATATCAGAAGACACTTGGGTGAGATTCTCTATATATACATGTAGTATTTGCCTATATGACGCCTATTTTGCAATTTTGATATCCGTTACAGTGGGCAGATACACTAGCTGTCATGCTTAGCCTTCCAGCAAATTGCATCATTTGACCATGACCATGAATACACAAATCTGAGGAGATGTATTAGCTGTCAAGTAATTACTGCTTAATGGTGTCTCAAGGTGTGGAAGTTGCACTGTTTGTATGTGCTTTGTTAATTGACTTCATTGGAAATTGCCGCCAAGATTAAAGATGTTAATGATGGGCCGACCGTAAAAAGGGTAATATCTTTTGACACCTTAAACTAAGATAAAGAATATCTTTGAAAATGACACAATTATAATGACATCAACACACATTGGGAGGTATAAAAGGTTTACTTATTTAAGAGCTTGATAATAATTGTTTGGATGATAAAAGTAGCTAATTTCCCATCAGACAAATCAGGGGTTGAACCGTTGTGTGTATAAGGACATGTATATGAATTATGTTCTGGTCTGTTGTATGACATATTATTACGTTAGACCTGCAGTCTATACACATTTGTGTTTCATACATTATAGTGCAACGGTTCAATCATCAATCTGTTTTGATTGATTTCATAATATCATCTTGATGAAAACGAATTGTGAAATTTAAAAAATACTAATATTGTTTTTAAAAGAAGTTGGAGGCTTAAAATATAACACTCCTGGTTATACCATATAGGTTATACATCACAAGATAACAAATGTGGATTTTTGTTCAATAACTTTTTAAATTTGTATCGTTGTTGTCTATCGATTTATTTATCATTACGTTTGTCAAACCTAGTCTTTATCGTATTTATGACTACCATAAACTAGCTGGAGAAAACTTTAAACATTCTCCATTAATCATATCGTTAAAGGTTTATATGCTTATGTTATTATGTAATTAGAGTGATTACATCAAGCCACTATACAGCTGTAAATGCATGGAGAGCTGAAGTAAATGACACGAACCAGGGAAATTAGCGATAATTATTATCTACTTAGAGAGTACCTGCACGAACATATACACGCATTTAAATCTCCCTTGATTATCTGTTTAGATGTAAGTTGCCTCTCTATCCCCCCTCCCCCATTAAGTTCTCACATATTTAAAATATTTTATGGACATTTATGAATGTTAAGTGATATAAAAACATAGAATTAAGAGATCTCTAAACAAGGTTACACATGACTTCATATATATATATATATATATATATATATATATATATATATATATATATATATATATATATATATAGTTCATGCTTGAATAGTAACACAGTAGTAAAAAGCAAAGTCGTTATTGTAATGTTTATATGAGGAAATGCTCCCAAAATGAAGTTGACTAACTAAGTTATTCTTAAGGAAGTACACATTGTGATTGAAATACTTGTATTATTTACACATAGGCGCATTTCAGTATAGACAGTATACCGAGTTCAAGTATTTGAACACATGCACGTTATTCATTGGTTCTTATATCATTTAGAGGATATTTGTCTTTTCTTGACTAATACCATGTTTATCTCATCGAGTGAGGTAGAAAGGTTATATTTTATATAAATATATAACTTTTCTACCTCACGAGATGAGATAAACATGGTATTTGTCAAGAAAAGACAAATTTTCTATTTATTATATGACCAAATCTTTGCATATTCACCGAAATAGACTTGCATTTACGTTAAGTCGGCTCAAGAATGAGCCTGTCGCCTAAGCAACAATGTGACGTCATGAACGTGTCATGACGTCGGAGCATTGTTTTATGACGTCAGGTCATTGTTATATCAGTCACTAGTGACTGATAACACGTTCCATTGTTATTTTCACTAGTGACTGATAACACGGTTTATTTTCATTGATAGATCCCGGTATTTCACCTGCAATCATATAATAAATAGCATTTTGCACTGACATTTTTTAATTTTCTTCACAAATTTTACTCGTAATTTTACTTACTCAATTGCAATTGATTTTTTGCCACAATAAACTCGGTTTCCAATGGGATCAAAACCTATGCAGTTCATAATTCCAACACGGTTCGTTAATCACCGTTATCCATGCATACACTTGGTTTGGTACATTTAAAACAATATGTTAGCACGAACCACACTATATATTAAACTGTCCAATGCTGAATTTAAATCGCGAACGATATATTCCCACAACAAAATGCTTTAATAATAATATATCTAGATTTGTATCTAGAATACCTTCTATTGTCAACAAGTATCGTACATATGAAATATTTGTCAAGTTTTATCCGTTGCGGGCAAATGTTTAGTAAGTATCTGTATTTATCCCCATATTCATGTATTATTCTAACTATTAATTGTAATCAATTGTCTGACTACAGACGCGTGCCTGTAAATTGTACCTCTTTAAATGTTTTTGTACTACCGAACGTGGTTTTTTTTATTAAGAAACGGTTGAACAGTACAGCTTTGTATTTGAGAACAATATAACATTGGAATGACATACTATACCAACATTCACGCATTAAATAAATAAAATAATACGAAAAGACAAAGAAATTTAAAATCGAAAAGGTTATTTATGTCGGTAACATCTTTTACTCACTGGTATTACATTTTTATATTTTATAATTTTTACTTAAATGCCAAAGCTTCTGGCCAAATACAAATGTTTAATTTTGATTTCTGCACCCAAGTGCATTTGAACTAAAAATAAAAGCATCTTACTGTGATGCATGAAATTAAGAGTACATCTTTACACAACATGTGTCATAGAGATTCGAAATCAAATTCAAAAAGTATTTTTCCTCTGTTGAAAATTAGGTGATGTTTCTTTTGCGGCTGAGTGTAGATGATTAACGTGGAAGATGCTTGCCAAGGGAGAAGTCATTGTTGAACATTGTGTTTATCGGATCGGGATTATTCGTTCCTTTCCGCTAATTTCCGTAATATTCCAAACATGGTCAATGCGAAATCGTGTAGAGATGTGACTTGAAACATTGCAATCGTAGCTATAAGTCGTGTCAGTCTCGAAATGCTAAGTCCGTTTTACAAAGCTGACTTTGCAACTCTTCATTTTCCCTTTATTCATTTGTCAAACGTAAGTTGTAACATTACAAAATGTATATATTATTTAGATTTAATAATTAAAAATGACAAGTTGACCTTTTGACTTCACTGATTTCTAGAATTACATTTTAACTTTGTAAAGTTGAGAATGGGAAGTTTACGATTGATAGGTTTAAAATGCTAGTTTTGCATGGTTGGACTTGTCTTTTCGAGACTTGTATGGTTAAGAACGACATGTTACACTTTACAAGTCAGGATGTCTTCATTTATGGCACAAATCCCCTTCCATATACATGAACCATTACTTTAACCAATTGGTTTATTGTTTCGTTTTGAAAAGCCGAATGCATTTACACCTGATGCTTTGATGTTCGATATCTGTCGCTCATCCGGTTAAATTAAACATTTGACACATCTATGTTTATTATCAAACGTCCTGTTTCCTGTGACGTACATGCATTGGGACACTAGACTAGAAGGTTTACTACCTAGTGTATGCTTTATTCCCCTAAGAGACCGTCAACGGCAGCAAATGACTGAATTGAAACAAACATAATATTTACAGCAAGATTGCAAAAATGGTTTTGATAAATCTTGATCGATTCTTGATCACTCCAACATTCCTATTTCTCATCAGATTGAGTGTAATATAGTTGGACATTCATTTATCAAATATGAGCGTCGATCTGATAAAGCATTACAATTAACTAAATAATGAAATTCATCTCCGATCTGGTTGGAATTACATAATGTACATATTCGTTCTTGACGCGGGATATTGTGATATCGACCTTTTTCAACAGGCAAAGTATGGTTACTAGCAATAAATGTATACAATTGTATCCAAAAAGCCTTTGTGAAAAAAAAAACGCTCCTTGTAAAAACATACAAATGAAAGTATCATACAATGATGAGTGATATGTTCATTACGAAAATAACCATTCGACTAGGATATTTGTAACTTTTATCAACTCGTGATATTTGATATCAGAAGACACTTGGGTGAGATTCTCTATATATACATGTAGTATTTGCCCATATGACGCCTATTTTGCAATTTTGATATCCGTTACAGTGGGCAGATACACTAGCTGTCATGCTTAGCCTTCCAGCAAATTGCATCATTTGACCATGACCTTGAATACACAAATCTGAGGAGATGTATTAGCTGTCAAGTAATTACTGCTTAATGGTGTCTCAAGGTGTGGAAGTTGCACTGTTTGTATGTGCTTTGTTAATTGACTTCATTGGAAATTGCCGCCAAGATTAAAGATGTTAATGATGGGCCGACCGTAAAAAGGGTAATATCTTTTGACACCTTAAACTAAGATAAAGAATATCTTTGAAAATGACACAATTATAATGACATCAACACACATTGGGAGGTATAAAAGGTTTACTTATTTAAGAGCTTGATTATAATTGTTTGGATGATAAAAGTAGCTAATTTCCCATCAGACAAATCAGGGGTTGAACCGTTGTGTGTATAAGGACATGTATATGAATTATGTTCTGTTCTGTTGTATGACATATTATTACGTTAGACCTGCAGTCTATACACATTTGTGTTTCATACATTATAGTGCAACAGTTCAATCATCAATCTGTTTTGATTGATTTCATAATATCATCTTGATGAAAACGAATTGTGAAATTTTAAAAATACTAATATTGTTTTTAAAAGAAGTTGGAGGCTTAAAATATAACACTCCTGGTTATACCATATAGGTTATACATCACAAGATAACAAATGTGGATTTTTGTTCAATAACTTTTTAAATTTGTATCGTTGTTGTCTATCGATTTATTTATCATTACGTTTGTCAAACCTAGTCTTTATCGTATTTATGACTACCATAAACTAGCTGGAGAAAACTTTAAACATTCTCCATTAATCATATCGTTAAAGGTTTATATGCTTATGTTATTATGTAATTAGAGTGATTACATCAAGCCACTATACAGCTGTAAATGCATGGAGAGCTGAAGTAAATGACACGAACCAGGGAAATTAGCGATAATTATTATCTACTTAGAGAGTACCTGCACGAACATATACACGCATTTAAATCTCCCTTGATTATCTGTTTAGATGTAAGTTGCCTCTCTATCCCCCCTCCCCCATTAAGTTCTCACATATTTAAAATATTTTATGGACATTTATGAATGTTAAGTGATATAAAAACATAGAATTAAGAGATCTCTAAACAAGGTTACACATGACTTCATATATATATATATATATATATATATATATATATATATATATATATATATATATATATATATATATATATATATAGTTCATGCTTGAATAGTAACACAGTAGTAAAAAGCAAAGTCGTTATTCTAATGTTTATATGAGGAAATGCTCCCAAAATGAAGTTGACTAACTAAGTTATTCTTAAGGAAGTACACATTGTGATTGAAATACTTGTATTATTTACACATAGGCGCATTTCAGTATAGACAGTATACCGAGTTCAAGTATTTGAACACATGCACGTTATTCATTGGTTCTTATATCATTTAGAGGATATTTGTCTTTTCTTGACTAATACCATGTTTATCTCATCGAGTGAGGTAGAAAGGTTATATTTTATATAAATATATAACTTTTCTACCTCACGAGATGAGATAAACATGGTATTTGTCAAGAAAAGACAAATTTTCTATTTATTATATGACCAAATCTTTGCATATTCACCGAAATAGACTTGCATTTACGTTAAGTCGGCTCAAGAATGAGCCTGTCGCCTAAGCAACAATGTGACGTCATGAACGTGTCATGACGTCGGAGCATTGTTTTATGACGTCAGGTCATTGTTATATCAGTCACTAGTGACTGATAACACGTTCCATTGTTATTTTCACTAGTGACTGATAACACGGTTTATTTTTATTGATAGATCCCGGTATTTCACCTGCAATCATATAATAAATAGCATTTTGCACTGACATTTTTTAATTTTCTTCACAAATTTTACTCGTAATTTTACTTACTCAATTGCAATTGATTTTTTGCCACAATAAACTCGGTTTCCAATGGGATCAAAGCCTATGCAGTTCATAATTCCAACACGGTTCGTTAATTACCGTTATCCATGCATACACTTGGTTTGGTACATTTAAAACAATATGTTAGCACGAACCACGCTATATATTAAACTGTCCAATGCTGAATTTAAATCGCGAACGATATATTCCCACAACAAAATGCTTTAATAATAATATATCTAGATTTGTATCTAGAATACCTTCTATTGTCAACAAGTATCGTACATATGAAATATTTGTCAAGTTTTATCCGTTGCGGGCAAATGTTTAGTAAGTATCTGTATTTATTCCCATATTCATGTATTATTCTAACTATTAATTGTAATCAATTGTGTGACTACAGACGCATGCCTGTAAATTGTACCTCTTTAAATGTTTTTGTACTACCGAACGTGGTTTTTTATTAAGAAACGGTTTAACAGTACAGCTTTGTATTTGAGAACAATATAACATTGGAATGACATACTATACCAACATTCACGCATTAAAAAAATAAAATAATACGATAAGACAAAGAAATTTAAAATCGAAAAGGTTATTTATGTCGGTAACATCTTTTACTCACTGGTATTACATTTTTATATTTTATAATTTTTACTTAAATGCCAAAGCTTCTGGCCAAATACAAATGTTTAATTTTGATTTCTGCACCCAAGTGCATTTGAACTAAAATTAAAAGCATCTTACTGTGATGCATGAACTTAAGAGTACATCTTTACACAACATGTGTCATAGAGATTCGAAATCAAATTCAAAAAGTATTTTTCCTCTGTTGAAAATTAGGTGATGTTTCTTTTGCGGCTGAGTGTAGATGATTAACGTGGAAGATGCTTGCCAAGGGAGAAGTCATTGTTGAACATTGTGTTTATCGGATCGGGATTATTCGTTCCTTTCCGCTAATTTCCGTAATATTCCAAACATGGTCAATGCGAAATCGTGTAGAGATGTGATTTGAAACATTGCAATCGTAGCTATAAGTCGTGTCAGTCTCGAAATGCTAAGTCCGTTTTACAAAGCTGACTTTGCAACTCTTCATTTTCCCTTTATTCATTTGTCAAACGTAAGTTGTAACATTACAAAATGTATATATTATTTAGATTTAATAATTAAAAATGACAAGTTGACCTTTTGACTTCACTGAATTCTAGAATTACATTTTAACTTTGTAAAGTTGAGAATGGGAAGTTTACGATTGATAGGTTTAAAATGCTAGTTTTGCATGGTTGGACTTGTCTTTTCGAGACTTGTATGGTTAAGAACGACATGTTACACTTTACAAGTCAGGATGTCTTCATTTATGGCACAAATCCCCTTCCATATACATGAACCATTACTTTAACCAATTGGTTTATTGTTTCGTTTTGAAAAGCCGAATGCATTTACACCTGATGCTTTGATGTTCGATATCTGTCGCTCATCTGGTTAAATTAAACATTTGACACATCTATGTTTATTATCAAACGTCCTGTTTCCTGTGACGTACATGCATTGGGACACTAGACTAGAAGGTTTACTACCTAGTGTATGCTTTATTCCCCTAAGAGACCGTCAACGGCAGCAAATGACTGAATTGAAACAAACATAATATTTACAGCAAGATTGCAAAAATGGTTTTGATAAATCTTGATCGATTCTTGATCACTCCAACATTCCTTTTTCTCATCAGATTGAGTGTAATATAGTTGGACATTCATTTATCAAATATGAGCGTCGATCTGATAAAGCATTACAATTAACTAAATAATGAAATTCATCTCCGATCTGGTTGGAATTACATAATGTACATATTCGTTCTTGACGCGGGATATTGTGATATCGACCTTTTTCAACAGGCAAAGTATGGTTACTAGCAATAAATGTATACAATTGTATCCAAAAAGCCTTTGTGAAAAAAAAACGCTCCTTGTAAAAACATACAAATGAAAGTATCATACAATGATGAGTGATATGTTCATTACGAAAATAACCATTCGACTAGGATATTTGTAACTTTTATCAACTCGTGTTGATATATTTGATATCAGAAGACACTTGGGTGAGATTCTCTATATATACATGTAGTATTTGCCCATATGACGCCTATTTTGCAATTTTGATATCCGTTACAGTGGGCAGATACACTAGCTGTCATGCTTAGCCTTCCAGCAAATTGCATCATTTGACCATGACCATGAATACACAAATCTGAGGAGATGTATTAGCTGTCAAGTAATTACTGCTTAATGGTGTCTCAAGGTGTGGAAGTTGCACTGTTTGTATGTGCTTTGTTAATTGACTTCATTGGAAATTGCCGCCAAGATTAAAGATGTTAATGATGGGCCGACCGTAAAAAGGGTAATATCTTTTGACACCTTAAACTAAGATAAAGAATATCTTTGAAAATGACACAATTATAATGACATCAACACACATTGGGAGGTATAAAAGGTTTACTTATTTAAGAGCTTGATAATAATTGTTTGGATGATAAAAGTAGCTAATTTCCCATCAGACAAATCAGGGGTTGAACCGTTGTGTGTATAAGGACATGTATATGAATTATGTTCTGTTCTGTTGTATGACATATTATTACGTTAGACCTGCAGTCTATACACATTTGTGTTTCATACATTATAGTGCAACAGTTCAATCATCAATCTGTTTTGATTGATTTCATAATATCATCTTGATGAAAACGAATTGTGAAATTTTAAAAATACTAATATTGTTTTTAAAAGAAGTTGGAGGCTTAAAATATAACACTCCTGGTTATACCATATAGGTTATACATCACAAGATAACAAATGTGGATTTTTGTTCAATAACTTTTTAAATTTGTATCGTTGTTGTCTATCGATTTATTTATCATTACGTTTGTCAAACCTAGTCTTTATCGTATTTATGACTACCATAAACTAGCTGGAGAAAACTTTAAACATTCTCCATTAATCATATCGTTAAAGGTTTATATGCTTATGTTATTATGTAATTAGAGTGATTACATCAAGCCACTATACAGCTGTAAATGCATGGAGAGCTGAAGTAAATGACATGAACCAGGGAAATTAGCGATAATTATTATCTACTTAGAGAGTACCTGCACGAACATATACACGCATTTAAATCTCCCTTGATTATCTGTTTAGATGTAAGTTGCCTCTCTATCCCCCCTCCCCCATTAAGTTCTCACATATTTAAAATATTTTATGGACATTTATGAATGTTAAGTGATATAAAAACATAGAATTAAGAGATCTCTAAACAAGGTTACACATGACTTCATATATATATATATATATATATATATATATATATATATATATATATATATATATAATATATATATATATATATATATATATGTATATATAGTTCATGCTTGAACAGTAACACAGTAGTAAAAAGCAAAGTCGTTATTCTAATGTTTATATGAGGAAATGCTCCCAAAATGAAGTTGACTAACTAAGTTATTCTTAAGGAAGTACACATTGTGATTGAAATACTTGTATTATTTACACATAGGCGCATTTCAGTATAGACAGTATACCGAGTTCAAGTATTTGAACACATGCACGTTATTCATTGGTTCTTATATCATTTAGAGGATATTTGTCTTTTCTTGACTAATACCATGTTTATCTCATCGAGTGAGGTTGAAAGGTTATATTTTATATAAATATATAACTTTTCTACCTCACGAGATGAGATAAACATGGTATATGTTTATCTCATCGAGTGAGGTTGAAAGGTTATATTTTATATAAATATATAACTTTTCTACCTCACGAGATGAGATAAACATGGTATTTGTCAAGAAAAGACACATTTTCTATTTATTATATGACCAAATCTTTGCATATTCACCGAAATAGACTTGCATTTACGTTAAGTCGGCTCAAGAATGAGCCTGTCGCCTAAGCAACAATGTGACGTCATGAACGTGTCATGACGTCGGAGCATTGTTTTATGACGTCAGGTCATTGTTATATCAGTCACTAGTGACTGATAACACGTTCCATTGTTATTTTCACTAGTGACTGATAACACGGTTTATTTTCATTGATAGATCCCGGTATTTCACCTGCAATCATATAATAAATAGCATTTTGCACTGACATTTTTTAATTTTCTTCACAAATTTTACTCGTAATTTTACTTACTCAATTGCAATTGATTTTTTGCCACAATAAACTCGGTTTCCAATGGGATCAAAACCTATGCAGTTCATAATTCCAACACGGTTCGTTAATCACCGTTATCCATGCATACACTTGGTTTGGTACATTTAAAACAATATGTTAGCACGAACCACACTATATATTAAACTGTCCAATGCTGAATTTAAATCGCGAACGATATATTCCCACAACAAAATGCTTTAATAATAATATATCTAGATTTGTATCTAGAATACCTTCTATTGTCAACAAGTATCGTACATATGAAATATTTGTCAAGTTTTATCCGTTGCGGGCAAATGTTTAGTAAGTATCTGTATTTATCCCCATATTCATGTATTATTCTAACTATTAATTGTAATCAATTGTCTGACTACAGACGCGTGCCTGTAAATTGTACCTCTTTAAATGTTTTTGTACTACCGAACGTGGTTTTTTTTATTAAGAAACGGTTGAACAGTACAGCTTTGTATTTGAGAACAATATAACATTGGAATGACATACTATACCAACATTCACGCATTAAATAAATAAAATAATACGAAAAGACAAAGAAATTTAAAATCGAAAAGGTTATTTATGTCGGTAACATCTTTTACTCACTGGTATTACATTTTTATATTTTATAATTTTTACTTAAATGCCAAAGCTTCTGGCCAAATACAAATGTTTAATTTTGATTTCTGCACCCAAGTGCATTTGAACTAAAAATAAAAACATCTTACTGTGATGCATGAAATTAAGAGTACATCTTTACACAACATGTGTCATAGAGATTCGAAATCAAATTCAAAAAGTATTTTTCCTCTGTTGAAAATTAGGTGATGTTTCTTTTGCGGCTGAGTGTAGATGATTAACGATGCAGTACATGAAGTACATGCAGTACATGCAGAAATGGCATGTTCTCTATTCGCCTACAGTCTTAAAACAACATGTCATGGGCTGTTGATTACTAAGCCGAAAAACTCTTAACAAATCAACGGAAAATGGGGGCTTGAGAGATCCTTGTATAGAAAATACTATTAAATCACAAAAGATTACATAGATTGAAAGGCTATTAAAAAATGATTCCAAACTGAAAACATTATTTTATAATAACATTAACACAAAATACATGAATTTTGTATCAAAATATGAAATCCATATCAAAGAAAATATACTGACGAAGAGAATCAATGACTTTTGGAAAGATTGTTTACTTGGATAGGGCAACTACATCAATAGTAAAAGACAAAAATCAAGGGGGAAGACGATATTCTCACGCAACCACTCTTACGAATCGGTAATAAACCAATATACTATAGACATTATGAAAAGGCGGGTGTATATTATATAAACGATTTGGTCAACGTTCACATGACTTTGAAAAGGTTCACACACTTATGAAGGATTTTTTAAGCATTCACGCGAAATAAACCATTAAATTTAGATCACATAACCGTTCACTCGAAAAATCAAAATTCGGAAGTAAACGTTTTTTTCTCTCCAGCGGCCGTCCATACCGTTTGGTTATTGGGAGTTAGTCCCCTTGAGTGCTTAAACCACGAGTTAGACATGCAGTCGATAGTTCTACACGTATTTTGAGTGATTGATTTGAACATACTCAACCAAAAAAAAACCGTCCCCATACAAAACAGAAGTCTGAGATATTTCAATCCACCAGTGATAAATACAACTGAAACAGAGTTAAGTTACATCATGTCTTCAGAAGCCAACTAAAGTAACTTTGAATTTCCAAAACACTAACTATTTATGTTCCTTAAGGAGGTTCCTTACCAATTTGAAAAATCTCCAGAAATTGTTGATAATATCCAATATTGAGTAAAATGATCTGCTGAGTTCATTTTTGTAATAAAAAAATGGGGTTTCCATGCTCGTTTTCGAGATAGTAGCCCTCAATCTCAATGGTGGAAGTGAAAAATAGAACATTTTTCATGTTCATTTCACATTAAAAAAATGACAGAAAAACCATAGATATGTCATAACAATGGCTTTATTCTAATGAAATTATGATGATATTACCAATATTTAAGAAGGAATGATTTGTTTTTTTAATATTTTGAAAAAAAATTAAAAACATTTTTTTTTTCAAATTTCAAATATCCAAACAAAATAAAATTTTCATGTCAAATAATCTTAAGAATAGCAGGAAAATTCATCAGATGATAGCAATAATATCAAGGAACATAATTAACACCAAAAAACAATATGTATCCAGATTACTTTTTGAAAAAAATGTCAAAAACTATTATATGTGAAATTTTCAGTATAAAGGGAGATAACTCCTGCAGTTGCCATATGAAATTACAAAAACAATCTTTAAGGTTATAAAAAAATATCAAATTGTATGCTGCAATATCATAACTTAATATGATATATTGATATGCTTCTAAACACAAAAAAAAAGCCAATTCAACTCAACATTTTGAATATATTCAAACCATTTTTTCAAAATATTTGAGCATTATAAGCAGAAACGCAGATATTCCCAATTTCCTAAATACAACTTGATTTGTTTCATAAAATCTCCACTTTACATTTCAATTAGCAAACTCTATGTTTAAAAAACTCAATGATAGTAAAGTCCTATGAAACTCACTCAAAACCGAAAAATTGCTCGAACACAAACTGTACCTTTTCGGTCGTTCAACATTATCTTTGTCCAAGGATATATCAATCATCATAAGTCAAAGTAAAATCATCACATTAGTCAAAATCCAAACATATTTCCATAAATACAAAATTCACTTATTTGGCACAAAGTCATCAATAGTCAAAAGGCAGAACTACATTGCTTGCTTGAAACATGAACAAAGTTTCATCATAATCTAATCAATAGTTGTCAAGCACTGGTCTGGGATGGAATATCTCATCAAGTCAAAATCCAAACATATTTCCTCCATATATGTACAATATTCACTTATTTGGCACAAAGTCACCAATAGTCAAAAGGCAGAACTACATTGCTTGCTTGATACATTTGATGCAAGTTATGGAAAGTCAAAGGCACATATTCAATATACATGAACAGTTTTATGAAGACATTTGTACACATTCTACGTGGAAAAATCTTCTCAGGACAGTGCCAGTTGTTCAAAATATGTCACTAAATTATCAATGACATTTTTCCTGTTCGTGACACGAATTCCAGCACTTGTTTTTTCTGAAAGCACAGCTCTTAGCCCATTTTCACCTTTCCGTTGGTAGGCAAGTTTGAGGTGGCACAGTTCTAAACCTGATGCAGCACACTTTTCTGCCATTGGTTTGGATATGAATTTTCTCCTTATGACAGCAGAAAAACTTTTGATATTTTCATGTTTTCTCTTTAAATACTGCATGTGTGCAACTGCCCACTGCATTTCAAAGCTATGCTGAAAAATATCTTTGTCATTCAAGTTGACTAGAGCAAGACAATCAGCCAAGGCATTGTGGGCATCAAATTGTTTCCCAAGCAATGTTTCCACTAAGAATTCTTCTTTGTGACAAGTTAATGATGGATAGCACTTCCTGAAATGTGGGAGGGTGTCGATGAAACCATGTACAACATCTGACAACTCTGACAATAGGTCACATGATTGTGAAACTCTGCAAAGGTGGGTAGAATCAAAAGCTTTTGAGTTATGCCCAACAAGAATGATAGGAGCATTGAATGATCTCATCCATGCAATAAAAGCTTTCAATGCAGAAGGTAATGACACAGTCTCAACCGGAATGCCTTTGTGCAATAAAGTGTTTTCATGAACAGTGAGTTTAGTAACTTGAGATGCAAAATGACTGATTTGTTTACATGGAAGAACAAACTTATTAAAAACATTGGTTTCATCTACCACAGCACTGATTTGACAAATGTCTGTATCCCACTCAGTTGAACTGGTTTCAAGATCAAACATAATCAGTTTGCATTCTGTTTTGATACTCAGTGGCTGGCTTACATGTAGCACTTCTGGGTCAGGAATCTTGATAACATCATGTTCATCTGTTGATCCAATACAAGTCTCATATGTTTGACCTTCTCGGACTTCATGCTCTTCTGTGAACTTGCACCTTGTCTCCGCCAACTGTACTCTCCTCCTCTTGAAACTTTTCGTCAATGAATTTGCTTTTCTCTTTGATGCCTTTCTCTGGAGTGCCTTTGCTTTTCTTGCCAGGGCCTGTCCTGGTGAAATATGATTCTTTTTCTAGACAGACATGAGGTAAGCTGGACCAAGGTTCTTCTGGGAAACAGCTGCACCTATCCTAAAATCCAAACTTTCTGAACTTGAATAGTGACGACTTTTTGGAGCCTTACTTGCAACTACATTGTTGAACGACTCATTTGCTTTTGTACTTCCCAAAGGCACTAACCTATCTGCATTCAGAGCATGAATCTCAAAAACAGCCTTCAAATCATCTCTGAACTGGTCTCCTTCCAAACACTGGCCTCGTGGCAAAGAGCTGTACTTATATGCTGCTCCTTTTGACAAGAACCCACACCATGATCCACAGTCCGTATGATCTCCAAACACATGAGGAGTGATAGATCGCAGTCCACTTCTGACAGCCTCCACATTATTCTTATTTTGATTCAAAACATACGAATAACATTTCTTCAGATAAGATATCACTTTTCCTGTTAGTTTCCTGTGTGTCTTAGCCAGTTTGTATAACTGATTATTCAACCTTTTCTTTGAATGATTGATGTCGCTCCATTTTATTATATCAGGATCATATTCTTGTCTAAAGTGTGACAGCGTTGTAGTATCATCATCCATGATGATATATTTGACACAAGAATCTGGTTTAGAAGTTTCTTGAAGAAGTTCTACACCCAAACTTGACTCCATGGATTTAGCACTCCCAGACCAGTTATATCTGAAAATACAAGTAGATATAATTACTTTTAATAACCAGTGAAGAAGCAAGCAGAGCTAACAAACCCCTGCTTCCAACTTTCTCTAAAAAAATTCAAATAGTAACTTTAATAAAGATTGAGTAAAGGTGTATGATACTTGAGTAAACAGTTGTACTTTTATTAAAATTGAAGCACATATACGTTAATTCTTATTGTTTGACTTTTTATAACCAACACAAGACTATGATAAACCATCGCTAAGTCTTATTAATAAGTAACATCTTCACTCCTTCGCGAGACACAATTTAGAAAGTATGGTAATGTTATGTCATTGAGTTCAAACTCCCTGCAATGTGAAAACACCAAAAGGCACATTTGTAATAAGTTTCACTGAATTAGCCCTGATGGTTTTCAAATTCTGCTCTGGAAAACCAATTCTGAGTTGCGTTTTCATTGAAACTGGAAAATTATATAATCCAGGAAGTTGAAATTCCCAAAAGGCACAACTACATGCAATGATCAGTCAAAATACCAAGTTTCATTAAGTTAGGCCTAACTGTTTTGGAATTCTTTTTTGGAAACACATTTCTAAGTTGAGTTTCCATGGAAACTGCAGAAATAAATTCCAGAAAGTTGAAAACCCCAAAAGGCACAACTACATGTGATGATTAGTCAACATACCAGGTTTCATTAAGCTCGGCCTAACTGTTTTCGAGTTCTGCTTCGGAATCACAATTCTAAGTTGCGTTTCTATGGAAACCGCAAAAATAAAAATTTCCAGAAAGTTTCATTGAGCTAGCTGTAACAGTTTTCGAGTTCTGCTCCGGAAACAATGTGATCACAGACAGACGGACAGACAGATGGACGGACCAAGTTTGGTGATGATCGGTCACATAGTTTTAGAGATCTGCTCGGGAAACGAACACTACCCTTGAAGATGACCAAGTCAAAATTGTTAAATTTAAAAAAATCTGTAACCTCCTTCAGGGGGAGACATAGGTGAGGTGAGGTGAGCCGCTTTCAAGAGTATTTCACTTATATCGCGGCTGCTAGTATTACGGCAGGAAGAAAGCCCGCAACGCCATGTGGCTATGCATTGCGGTGAAACCTGCGAGCAACGGCTAGTACTAGAGAACCATGGGTGGTACTACTCTGAAATTCAGTGTAGCATTGCACCCAAACCTTACTGCGTGTAGAACAGTTCTCTACTGCAGACAAAATTGCCGTGCCCCTGGCGGGATTCGAACCCCGGACCTCTTGATCCGAAACCGAACGTGCTAACCACTGCGATATCCCGCCCCGGGGGAGACATAATTCTTATCCTCACTAATCAAAGAGTCAGTACACGAGATTTAGGAGATAAGTAATCTGTCTTGGCCTTTTTCTTCTGGAGAAGAAAATGAAAATGGGTATCAAGGATTTGGTTTTATAAAGGACTACAAAATGAGCTAAAAACTAAATCATACCTGCAGTCATGCTTTGCCACAGTGACATTATTCTTGCTTGCATTTTCACACATCCTGCATGTACTTTTTCTTGAGCCGTAGGCAATGATGTTGCCAGTATTCTGTCCAATCAAACATCCATGACCTAAATGAAAACATTGGAATAAATCAATTGATCATGGATATCAAACTTGGTCCTTATACTTACATGTTTACATATTGATTACATAATCAAACAATGTTTGAAAACAAAATGCCAAAGCTACAATTTATAATCCTCACTTGTCAAGGAGTCTGTACACAAAGTTTTAGCTTTCTAGGCCTTATGATTCTGGAGAAGCATATGAAAATAGGTTTTAGGGATAGGGACACAGAGCCATCACAGCTACAATTTATAATCCTCACTATTCAAGGACTCTGTACATTAAGTTTCAGCTTCCTAGGCTTTATGGTTTCTGGAGAAGAAGTCGAAATTCTACAAAGTTTACGGACGGATGGATGGATGCCATAAGCCCATTGAGCCTTACAGGCCAGATGAGCTAAAATACCAGCACATAAATTAATGTAGAAAGATGGTTGAATTATTGAGTAACTTCAGTGAAGTTCAAATTAATGTAACCTAAGCTATTTGCACTCATTTTTAAGTAACATCACAATCTGTTTATTCAATAAACTTATTTCTATCAGAGACTAAAATTAGTGGTGTTCTAATGATCATTGATTATCGATAATAAGATCAGTTACAGTCTTCCGATAGATAAACGATTACTCAGCTCAGTCATACCCGAGTTCGCCTCAGTTCTTTTACAGCTAAAACATTGGATAGGAAGGTAGAAATCTGATTGGAGGCAATCAAAGTTAGTACAATTTGCCGGAACCTCAGGATCTTAGTGTAATAGAAAAGAGGCTTGCTTGCACTGATCTGCCTCTTTGGGGAATGTTCCTAATGATTTTTCACAGAAAAAAAATTACCAAAACAAATTGATTTCAATTACGAGACACTATCTTCTGTCACTATCTGGTATTGAGCATTGTGTTTTACACTGTAAAGTATATGACCATAGCTATTTGTTTTGTTGTCATTTTGACTTTCAGTAATCAATAGACAATACTGTTGAAGTGTTCATATTAAATGATAAGAAGACAATGTTTTATTTCTATCTCTCTAGCTGATACATGCAACTGGACATCTGAAACAGTTCAAATAAATTGTCTTTTTTTAAATCATTTTTTGAAAGTTTTCATTTTTTATGATCCATTCAATCATAAATCAATGATTGATCAGTTTAGTCAATCGGATTGTAACTGATGATCGATTACGAAATCACAAGCGATTCCAAACACTAAAAAACATTGAAAATGTGGTTGTGAACTTGCTTCTATTATCTTTTTGATACCATATCAACCTTTTTATTTAAATTGGTCTTACATTAAATGTGTATTTTTCGGTCAGTTAAAATTGACTCCTGATAGATTTACCTGATTTTGAGTTGTACATTCTCCCAGTACTCCGTCGCTGCCAGCCCATGTCATAACTTGCAGTTAGTTGTACTGGTTGATTCTGTGTGCTTGGAGCAACATGAGCATCTGTTGAGGTTTCTTGGGCAAGTTTAACCTCTTCCTGAAGAGACTCCTGTTCAGCACAATAAATTACGAAACATGAATGGACTGTAAATCATGACAAATTCTAAGTCAAATACATACATGATATATCAAGTCCTTCATCTTACAATCCTAATTTTTGTCACACCAAATCTAACATAACTGAAATGAGTTCATGAAATCAGATTATAAGTATCTTTGAAGAAAAATATTTTTGTTTGCATAATGTGCATTACATTAAATTTTATTAACTCAAAGACTACACAGAGAGAGTCTGAGATAGTCAAAAATTACAAACTGATGGCCAACATAAAGTATATGTATATATTATTCTGTCAGCAGTGCAAGAAGTAATTTTACATGTATTTTGCTTTACCTGACATGAATTACGGGCAACTTCTTCAATCAAGGGTCCTATTTCTCTCTCCCTCCGCTTCATTGTACGATCAGACAAGGGTGGGATGTTCATTGCAGCAAGCCAGTTGGAAACATGAGAGTGACCTAGTCCAGAGTGTAACATAGCTGCAAACAAGAAAATCAATCAATAAACATTTGAAGTGAGTACAATGGCATAATGAAATAATATAATTTCTATTTCCTGAAAGCATATTGATGTTTTCAATGAATTGAACACTGTTCATGTTCATCATGAATCATGCATATCATATATATCAAAATATAATACCATCCAAATTTGCAAATTGAGTTTTCAGAATATTGAAAGTAGATAGAAAATTAAAAAGAGTCATATGGCATTTTTCATTGTTATCTTTTCACAAATAAACTAACAAATAAATTGAACAATAAGTTTTAAATAAAGATAATGTATCTATCATTCATTTGTGCTAATGCCTTACCTGCCAAATGGATTATTAAATAAAATACCAATAAAAACCTTCAAGTCTTTCTGAACTGTTAAAACGAAATTAAATTAAAAAAAACATTCACCAGTTTAATTCACGAAATGATTAATTTGAAAGAATTCCTTTTCTTACACGCACAGTAGAAAATACCACACACCTTTATATCTTTAGGACTGAGTACGAAGCTCCTGGGATATGTTTTTACAAAGAAATGCAAAATAGTCCGGTTTTCGATCATGTCAATAATACCTGTTTGTTTACACTAAGTTCGTGACGACAAACGTTCTCTCCTAAAAAGCAAGATATTTTGTTGATCTAAGTTTTCTTCCAAAAATGCAAGTGTCATAGGGTGCTTTGGACTCGTTTGATAAACTTTGATCTATAATCTATTTAGTCAACATTACCGAGCGACTGTTCAGGCGGCTTGTCTTGGATAACTAAGGGAAGTAACTCTCAATTTTTCCCATGACAACGATATCAACAGATCTTGACACATCGATAAATATATGAAAATTATACATTGTTTTAATGGATCTAATTATATTTTCAAGATCTTCTCGTAATTTTTACTTGCCCAAGTACAAATCGAAAAGTAAGAACAGTATACAGTTCAATTCATGGACAAAATCATAATGAAAATTACACATTCCTTGGCGATTTTATTTATGCGTGATTAATTTAATGTAATGTATATTGTATTCAAAGTATAACGTCAATTTAAAAACTGTATTATTTTTAACTTACTGTTAAAAACTTCAAGTAATTATTCTTACCTGCAGCGGCTTTGGTGTTTACATCATATACCGGTACTCCGCGATTTCCAGCTTCGTCACTTCGGTGGCTTTTCCCAGTTGGGACACGATTCAGAATTCCACAATCACATAAAATATAAAGAAGACTAGCAAGTCCTATTCTGGTTTCTGATTGGATGTTCTGCAATAAAAGTGGGCTGGAACAATCTGAACAGAAAAGTTCCTTACACAACACATCGAGTTCGACAATGCGGCGTCCGGCAACACACAGGGGAGAATCTTCTTTCTTGATAACGGGAGGGTGATTTCCAAAACGCTCACGAGTTTTCACTTTTATCTTTTCTTCTCTAACAAAAGTCTTGGAGGACATGAAACGGCCCTTCAAACTTCTTTGTCGTTTCATCGTTATTTTGTAATTGGCGCCATTATAAATATTGTGACATCTGGTAGAATTAGACGAGAGTTAAGGGGCAGATAACTTCAAATGCAGTTACATTCTACTCGCTGTTACATGCGCAAGGCAATGTGCGTATAAACAATGGTACGGAACCTCCTTAAACATGCGTTTAAAGAAATAGTTGTTGTGATATCTCCTTAATAACTAGACGAGCTAGGATAGTCAAACATGGCTGTTTTTGCGTTATTAAGCCCAACAGTAATGCTGCATCAAGAAATTTAAAATCGAAAAGTTTATTTACGTCTGTAACATCTTTTACTCACTGGTATTACATTTTTATATTTTATAATTTTTACTAGAAATGCCAAAGCTTCTGGCCAAATACAAATGTTTAATTTTGATTTCTGCACCCAAGTGCATTTGAACTAACAATAAAAGCATCTTACTGTGATGCATGAAATTAAGAGTACATCTTTACACAACATGTGTCATAGAGATTCGAAATCAAATTCAAAAGGTATTTTTCTCTGTTCAAAATTAGGTGATGTTTCTTTTGCGGTTGAGTGTAGATGATTAACGATGCAGTACATGAAGTACATGCAGTACATGCAGAAATGGCATGTTCTCTATTCGCCTACATCTCGATTTGCCTACAGGCTTAAAACAACATGTCATGGGCTGTTGATTACTAAGCCGAAAAACTCTTAACAAATCAACGGAAAATGGGGGCTTGAGAGTACCTTGTATAGAAAATACTATTAAATCACAAAAGATTACATAGATTGAAAGGCTATTAAAAAATGATTCCAAACTGAAAACATTATTTCATAATAACATTAACACAAAATATATGAATTTTGTATCAAAATATGAAATCAATATGGTTTAAACATATTTATTTCCAAAAGAAAAGGAACCGGATTGGTAAACAAGCTTGAAAAGCTTATGTTAATACCGCTCCGGAAATCAATATCAAAGAAAATATACTGACGAAGAGAATCAATGACTTTTTGAAAGATTGTTTACTTGGATAGGGCAACTACATCAATAGTAAAAGACAAAAAACAAGGGGAAAACGATATTCTCACGCAACCACTCTTACGAAACGGTAATAAACCAATATACTACAGACATTATGAAAAGGCGGGTGTATATTATATAAACGATTTGGTCAACGTTCACACGACTTTGAAAAGGTTCACACACTTATGAAGGATTTTTTAAGCATTCACGCGAAATAAACCATTAAATTTAGATCACATAACCGTGCACTCGAAAAATCAAAATTCGGAAGTAAACGTTTTTTTCTCTCCAGCGGCCGTCCATACCGTTTGGTTATTGGGAGTTAGTCCCCTTGAGTGCTTAAACCACGAGTTAGACATGCAGTCGATAGTTCTACACGTATTTTGAGTGATTGATTTGAACATACTCAACCAAAAAACCCCGTCCCCATACAAAACAGAAGTCTGAGATATTTCAATCCACCAGTGATAAATACAACTGAAACAGAGTTAAGTTACATCATGTCTTCAGAAGCCAACTAAAGTAACTTTGAATTTCCAAAACACTAACTATTTATGTTCCTTAAACATGCGTTTAAAGAAATCGTTGTTGTGATATCTCCTTAATAACTAGACGAGCTAGGATAGTCAAACATGGCTGTTTTGCGTTATTAAGCCCAACAGTAATGCTGCATCAAGAAATTTAAAATCGAAAAGGTTATTTATGTGTGTAACATCTTTTACTCACTGATATTACATTTTTATATTTTAAGATTTTTACTTAAATGCCAAAGCTTCTGGCCAAATACAAATGTTTAATTTTGATTTCTGCACCCAAGTGCATTTGAACTAACAATAAAAGCATCTTACTGTGATGCATGAAATTAAGAGTACATCTTTACACAACATGTGTCATAGAGATTCGAAATCAAATTCAAAAAGTATTTTTCTCTGTTGAAAATTAGGTGATGTTTCTTTTGCGGTTGAGTGTAGATGATTAACGATGCAGTGCATGAAGTACATGCAGTACATGCAGAAATGGCATGTTCTCTATTCGCCTACATCTCGATTTGCCTACAGGCTTAAAACAACATGTCATGGGCTGTTGATTACTAAGCCGAAAAACTCTTAACAAATCAACGGAAAATGGGGGCTTGAGAGTACCTTGTATAGAAAATACTATTAAATCACAAAAGATTACATAGATTGAAAGGCTATTAAAAAATGATTCCAAACTGAAAAAATTATTTCATAATAACATTAACACAAAATATATGAATTTTGTATCAAAATATGAAATCAATATCAAAGAAAATATACTGACGAAGAGAATCAATGACTTTTGGAAAGATTGTTTACTTGGATAGGGCAACTACATCAATAGTAAAAGACAAAAATCAAGGGGGAAGACGATATTCTCACGCAACCACTCTTACGAATCGGTAATAAACCAATATACTATAGACATTATGAAAAGGCGGGTGTATATTATATAAACGATTTGGTCAACGTTCACACGACTTTGAAAAGGTTCACACACTTATGAAGGATTTTTTAAGCATTCACGCGAAATAAACCATTAAATTTAGATCACATAACCGTGCACTCGAAAAATCAAAATTACGAAGTAAACGTTTTTTTCTCTCCAGCGGCCGTCCATACCGTTTGGTTATTGGGAGTTAGTCCCCTTGAGTGCTTAAACCACGAGTTAGACATGCAGTCGATAGTTCTACACGTATTTTGAGTGATTTATTTGAACATACTCAACCAAAAAAAACCCGTCCCCATACAAAACAGAAGTCTGAGATATTTCAATCCACCAGTGATAAATACAACTGAAACAGAGTTAAGTTACATCATGTCTTCAGAAGCCAACTAAAGTAACTTTGAATTTCCAAAACACTAACTATTTATGTTCCTTAAACATGCGTTTAAAGAAATCGTTGTTGTGATATCTCCTTAATAACTAGACGAGCTAGGATAGTCAAACATGGCTGTTTTTGCGTTATTAAACCCAACAGTAATGCTGCATCAAGAAATTTAAAATCGAAAAGTTTATTTACGTCTGTAACATCTTTTACTCACTGGTATTACATTTTTATATTTTATAATTTTTACTTAAATGCCAAAGCTTCTGGCCAAATACAAATGTTTAATTTTGATTTCTGCACCCAAGTGCATTTGAACTAACAATAAAAGCATCTTACTGTGATGCATGAAATTAAGAATACATCTTTACACAACATGTGTCATAGAGATTCGAAATCAAATTCAAAAAGTATTTTTCTCTGTTGAAAATTAGGTGAGGTTTCTTTTGCGGCTGAGTGTAGATGATTAACGATGCAGTACATGAAGTACATGCAGTACATGCAGAAATGGCATGTTCTCTATTCGCCTACATCTCAAATTGCCTACAGGCTTAAAACAACATGTCATGGGCTGTTGATTACTAAGCCGAAAAACTCTTAACAAATCAACGGAAAATGGGGGCTTGAGAGATCCTTGTATAGAAAATACTATTAAATCACAAAAGATTACATAGATTGAAAGGCTATTAAAAAATGATTCCAAACTGAAAACATTATTTTATGATAACATTAACACAAAATATATGAATTTTGTATCAAAATATGAAATCCATATCAAAGAAAATATACTGACGAAGAGAATCAATGACTTTTGGAAAGATTGTTTACTTGGATAGGGCAACTACATCAATAGTAAAAGACAAAAATCAAGGGGGAAGACGATATTCTCACGCAACCACTCTTAAGAATCGGTAATAAACCAATATACTATAGACATTATGAAAAGGCGGGTGTATATTATATAAACGATTTGGTCAACGTTCACACGACTTTGAAAAGGTTCACACACTTATGAAGGATTTTTTAAGCATTCACGCGAAATAAACCATTAAATTTAGATCACATAACCGTGCACTCGAAATATCAAAATTACGAAGTAAACGTTTTTTTCTCTCCAGCGGCCGTCCATACCGTTTGGTTATTGGGAGTTAGTCCCCTTGAGTGCTTAAACCACGAGTTAGACATGCAGTCGATAGTTCTACACGTATTTTGAGTGATTTATTTGAACATACTCAACCAAAAAAAAACCCGTCCCCATACAAAACAGAAGTCTGAGATATTTCAATCCACCAGTGATAAATACAACTGAAACAGAGTTAAGTTACATCATGTCTTCAGAAGCCAACTAAAGTAACTTTGAATTTCCAAAACACTAACTATTTATGTTCCTTAAACATGCGTTTAAAGAAATCGTTGTTGTGATATCTCCTTAATAACTAGACGAGCTAGGATAGTCAAACATGGCTGTTTTTGCGTTATTAAACCCAACAGTAATGCTGCATCAAGAAATTTAAAATCGAAAAGTTTATTTACGTCTGTAACATCTTTTACTCACTGGTATTACATTTTTATATTTTATAATTTTTACTTAAATGCCAAAGCTTCTGGCCAAATACAAATGTTTAATTTTGATTTCTGCACCCAAGTGCATTTGAACTAACAATAAAAGCATCTTACTGTGATGCATGAAATTAAGAGTACATCTTTACACAACATGTGTCATAGAGATTCGAAATCAAATTCAAAAAGTATTTTTCTCTGTTGAAAATTAGGTGATGTTTCTTTTGCGGCTGAGTGTAGATGATTAACGATGCAGTACATGAAGTACATGCAGTACATGCAGAAATGGCATGTTCTCTATTCGCCTACATCTCGATTTGCCTACAGGCTTAAAACAACATGTCATGGGCTGTTGATTACTAAGCCGAAAAACTCTTAACAAATCAACGGAAAATGGGGGCTTCAGAGATCCTTGTATAGAAAATACTATTAAATCACAAAAGATTACATAGATTGAAAGGCTATTAAAAAATGATTCCAAACTGAAAACATTATTTTATGATAACATTAACACAAAATATATGAATTTTGTATCAAAATATGAAATCCATATCAAAGAAAATATACTGACGAAGAGAATCAATGACTTTTGGAAAGATTGTTTACTTGGATAGGGCAACTACATCAATAGTAAAAGACAAAAATCAAGGGGGAAGACGATATTCTCACGCAACCACTCTTAAGAATCGGTAATAAACCAATATACTATAGACATTATGAAAAGGCGGGTGTATATTATATAAACGATTTGGTCAACGTTCACACGACTTTGAAAAGGTTCACACACTTATGAAGGATTTTTTAAGCATTCACGCGAAATAAACCATTAAATTTAGATCACATAACCGTGCACTCGAAATATCAAAATTACGAAGTAAACGTTTTTTTCTCTCCAGCGGCCGTCCATACCGTTTGGTTATTGGGAGTTAGTCCCCTTGAGTGCTTAAACCACGAGTTAGACATGCAGTCGATACTTCAACACGTATTTTGAGTGATTGATTTGAACATACTCAACCAAAAAAAACCCGTCCCCATACAAAACAGAAGTCTGAGATATTTCAATCCACCAGTGATAAATACAACTGAAACAGAGATAGGTTACATCATGTCTTCAGAAGCCAACTAAAGTAACTTTGAATTTCCAAAACACTAACTATTTATGTTCCTTAAACATGCGTTTAAAGAAATCGTTGTTGTGATATCTCCTTAATAACTAGACGAGCTAGGATAGTCAAACATGGCTGTTTTGCGTTATTAAGCCCAACAGTAATGCTGCATCAAGAAATTTAAAATCGAAAAGGTTATTTATGTCTGTAACATCTTTTACTCACTGGTATTACATTTTTATATTTTATAATTTTTGCTTAAATGCCAAAGCTTCTGGCCAAATACAAATGTTTAATTTTGATTTCTGCACCCAAGTGCATTTGAACTAACAATAAAAGCATCTTACTGTGATGCATGAAATTAAGAGTACATCTTTTCACAACATGTGTCATAGAGATTCGAAATCAAATTCAAAAAGGATTTTTCCTCTGTTGAAAATTAGGTGATGTTTCTTTTGCGGCTGAGTGTAGATGATTAACGATGCAGTACATGAAGTACATGCAGTACATGCAGAAATGGCATGTTCTCTATTCGCCTACAGTCTTAAAACAACATGTCATGGGCTGTTGATTACTAAGCCGAAAAACTCTTAACAAATCAACGGAAAATGGGGGCTTGAGAGATCCTTGTATAGAAAATACTATTAAATCACAAAAGATTACATTGATTAAAAGTCTATTCAAAAATTATTCCAAACTGAAAACATTATTTTATAATAACATTAACACAAAATATATGAATTTTGTATCAAAATATGAAATCAATATCAAAGAAAATATACTGACGAAGAGAATCAATGACTTTTGGAAAGATTGTTTACTTGGATAGGGCAACTACATCAATAGTAAAAGACAAAAATCAAGGGGGAAGACGATATTCTCACGCAGCCACTCTTACGAATTGGTAATAAACCAGTATACAATAGACATTATGAAAAGGCGGGTGTATATTATATAAACGATTTGGTCAACGTTCACACGACTTTGAAAAGGTTCACACACTTATGAAGGATTTTTTAAGCATTCACGCGAAATAAACCATTAAATTTAGATCACATAACCGTGCACTCGAAAAATCAAAATTACGAAGTAAACGTTTTTTTCTCTCCAGCGGCCGTCCATACCGTTTGGTTATTGGGAGTTAGTCCCCTTGAGTGCTTAAACCACGAGTTAGACATGCAGTCGATAGTTCTACACGTATTTTGAGTGATTTATTTGAACATACTCAACCAAAAAAAACCCGTCCCCATACAAAACAGAAGTCTGAGATATTTCAATCCACCAGTGATAAATACAACTGAAACAGAGTTAAGTTACATCATGTCTTCAGAAGCCAACTAAAGTAACTTTGAATTTCCAAAACACTAACTATTTATGTTCCTTAAACATGCGTTTAAAGAAATCGTTGTTGTGATATCTCCTTAATAACTAGACGAGCTAGGATAGTCAAACATGGCTGTTTTTGCGTTATTAAACCCAACAGTAATGCTGCATCAAGAAATTTAAAATCGAAAAGTTTATTTACGTCTGTAACATCTTTTACTCACTGGTATTACATTTTTATATTTTATAATTTTTACTTAAATGCCAAAGCTTCTGGCCAAATACAAATGTTTAATTTTGATTTCTGCACCCAAGTGCATTTGAACTAACAATAAAAGCATCTTACTGTGATGCATGAAATTAAGAATACATCTTTACACAACATGTGTCATAGAGATTCGAAATCAAATTCAAAAAGTATTTTTCTCTGTTGAAAATTAGGTGAGGTTTCTTTTGCGGCTGAGTGTAGATGATTAACGATGCAGTACATGAAGTACATGCAGTACATGCAGAAATGGCATGTTCTCTATTCGCCTACATCTCAAATTGCCTACAGGCTTAAAACAACATGTCATGGGCTGTTGATTACTAAGCCGAAAAACTCTTAACAAATCAACGGAAAATGGGGGCTTGAGAGATCCTTGTATAGAAAATACTATTAAATCACAAAAGATTACATAGATTGAAAGGCTATTAAAAAATGATTCCAAACTGAAAACATTATTTTATGATAACATTAACACAAAATATATGAATTTTGTATCAAAATATGAAATCCATATCAAAGAAAATATACTGACGAAGAGAATCAATGACTTTTGGAAAGATTGTTTACTTGGATAGGGCAACTACATCAATAGTAAAAGACAAAAATCAAGGGGGAAGACGATATTCTCACGCAACCACTCTTAAGAATCGGTAATAAACCAATATACTATAGACATTATGAAAAGGCGGGTGTATATTATATAAACGATTTGGTCAACGTTCACACGACTTTGAAAAGGTTCACACACTTATGAAGGATTTTTTAAGCATTCACGCGAAATAAACCATTAAATTTAGATCACATAACCGTGCACTCGAAATATCAAAAATACGAAGTAAACGTTTTTTTCTCTCCAGCGGCCGTCCATACCGTTTGGTTATTGGGAGTTAGTCCCCTTGAGTGCTTAAACCACGAGTTAGACATGCAGTCGATAGTTCTACACGTATTTTGAGTGATTTATTTGAACATACTCAACCAAAAAAAACCCGTCCCCATACAAAACAGAAGTCTGAGATATTTCAATCCACCAGTGATAAATACAACTGAAACAGAGTTAAGTTACATCATGT
Source organism: Gibbula magus (assembly GCA_936450465.1). Taxonomy (NCBI): domain Eukaryota; kingdom Metazoa; phylum Mollusca; class Gastropoda; order Trochida; family Trochidae; genus Gibbula; species Gibbula magus. The sequence goes on along the minus strand of OW388293.1, from coordinate 60,698,243 downwards.
CTTCAGAAGCCAACTAAAGTAACTTTGAATTTCCAAAACACTAACTATTTATGTTCCTTAAACATGCGTTTAAAGAAATCGTTGTTGTGATATCTCCTTAATAACTAGACGAGCTAGGATAGTCAAACATGGCTGTTTTTGCGTTATTAAACCCAACAGTAATGCTGCATCAAGAAATTTAAAATCGAAAAGTTTATTTACGTCTGTAACATCTTTTACTCACTGGTATTACATTTTTATATTTTATAATTTTTACTTAAATGCCAAAGCTTCTGGCCAAATACAAATGTTTAATTTTGATTTCTGCACCCAAGTGCATTTGAACTAACAATAAAAGCATCTTACTGTGATGCATGAAATTAAGAGTACATCTTTACACAACATGTGTCATAGAGATTCGAAATCAAATTCAAAAAGTATTTTTCTCTGTTGAAAATTAGGTGATGTTTCTTTTGCGGCTGAGTGTAGATGATTAACGATGCAGTACATGAAGTACATGCAGTACATGCAGAAATGGCATGTTCTCTATTCGCCTACATCTCGATTTGCCTACAGGCTTAAAACAACATGTCATGGGCTGTTGATTACTAAGCCGAAAAACTCTTAACAAATCAACGGAAAATGGGGGCTTCAGAGATCCTTGTATAGAAAATACTATTAAATCACAAAAGATTACATAGATTGAAAGGCTATTAAAAAATGATTCCAAACTGAAAACATTATTTTATGATAACATTAACACAAAATATATGAATTTTGTATCAAAATATGAAATCCATATCAAAGAAAATATACTGACGAAGAGAATCAATGACTTTTGGAAAGATTGTTTACTTGGATAGGGCAACTACATCAATAGTAAAAGACAAAAATCAAGGGGGAAGACGATATTCTCACGCAACCACTCTTAAGAATCGGTAATAAACCAATATACTATAGACATTATGAAAAGGCGGGTGTATATTATATAAACGATTTGGTCAACGTTCACACGACTTTGAAAAGGTTCACACACTTATGAAGGATTTTTTAAGCATTCACGCGAAATAAACCATTAAATTTAGATCACATAACCGTGCACTCGAAATATCAAAATTACGAAGTAAACGTTTTTTTCTCTCCAGCGGCCGTCCATACCGTTTGGTTATTGGGAGTTAGTCCCCTTGAGTGCTTAAACCACGAGTTAGACATGCAGTCGATACTTCAACACGTATTTTGAGTGATTGATTTGAACATACTCAACCAAAAAAAACCCGTCCCCATACAAAACAGAAGTCTGAGATATTTCAATCCACCAGTGATAAATACAACTGAAACAGAGATAGGTTACATCATGTCTTCAGAAGCCAACTAAAGTAACTTTGAATTTCCAAAACACTAACTATTTATGTTCCTTAAACATGCGTTTAAAGAAATCGTTGTTGTGATATCTCCTTAATAACTAGACGAGCTAGGATAGTCAAACATGGCTGTTTTGCGTTATTAAGCCCAACAGTAATGCTGCATCAAGAAATTTAAAATCGAAAAGGTTATTTATGTCTGTAACATCTTTTACTCACTGGTATTACATTTTTATATTTTATAATTTTTACTTAAATGCCAAAGCTTCTGGCCAAATACAAATGTTTAATTTTGATTTCTGCACCCAAGTGCATTTGAACTAACAATAAAAGCATCTTACTGTGATGCATGAAATTAAGAGTACATCTTTTCACAACATGTGTCATAGAGATTCGAAATCAAATTCAAAAAGGATTTTTCCTCTGTTGAAAATTAGGTGATGTTTCTTTTGCGGCTGAGTGTAGATGATTAACGATGCAGTACATGAAGTACATGCAGTACATGCAGAAATGGCATGTTCTCTATTCGCCTACAGTCTTAAAACAACATGTCATGGGCTGTTGATTACTAAGCCGAAAAACTCTTAACAAATCAACGGAAAATGGGGGCTTGAGAGATCCTTGTATAGAAAATACTATTAAATCACAAAAGATTACATTGATTAAAAGTCTATTCAAAAATTATTCCAAACTGAAAACATTATTTTATAATAACATTAACACAAAATATATGAATTTTGTATCAAAATATGAAATCAATATCAAAGAAAATATACTGACGAAGAGAATCAATGACTTTTGGAAAGATTGTTTACTTGGATAGGGCAACTACATCAATAGTAAAAGACAAAAATCAAGGGGGAAGACGATATTCTCACGCAGCCACTCTTACGAATTGGTAATAAACCAGTATACAATAGACATTATGAAAAGGCGGGTGTATATTATATAAACGATTTGGTCAACGTTCACACAACTTTGAAAAGGTTCACACACTTATGAAGGATTTTTTAAGCATTCACGCGAAATAAACCATTAAATTTAGATCACATAACCGTGCACTCGAAAAATCAAAATTACGAAGTAAACGTTTTTTTCTCTCCAGCGGCCGTCCATACCGTTTGGTTATTGGGAGTTAGTCCCCTTGAGTGCTTAAACCACGAGTTAGACATGCAGTCGATAGTTCTACACGTATTTTGAGTGATTGATTTGAACATACTCAACCAAAAAAAAACCGTCCCCATACAAAACAGAAGTCTGAGATATTTCAATCCACCAGTGATAAATACAACTGAAACAGAGTTAAGTTACATCATGTCTTCAGAAGCCAACTAAAGTAACTTTGAATTTCCAAAACACTAACTATTTATGTTCCTTAAACATGCGTTTAAAGAAATCGTTGTTGTGATATCTCCTTAATAACTAGACGAGCTAGGATAGTCAAACATGGCTGTTTTTGCGTTATTAAGCCCAACAGTAATGCTGCATCAAGAAATTTAAAATCGAAAAGTTTATTTACGTCTGTAACATCTTTTACTCACTGGTATTACATTTTTATATTTTATAATTTTTACTTAAATGCCAAAGCTTCTGGCCAAATACAAATGTTTAATTTTGATTTCTGCACCCAAGTGCATTTGAACTAACAATAAAAGCATCTTACTGTGATGCATGAAATTAAGAGTACATCTTTACACAACATGTGTCATAGAGATTCGAAATCAAATTCAAAAAGTATTTTTCTCTGTTGAAAATTAGGTGATGTTTCTTTTGTGGCTGAGTGTAGATGATAAACGGTGCAGTAAATGAAGTACATGCAGTACATGCAGAAATGGCATGTTCTCTATTCGCCTACATCTCGATTTGCCTACAGGCTTAAAACAACATGTCATGGGCTGTTGATTACTAAGCCGAAAAACTCTTAACAAATCAACGGAAAATGGGGGCTTGAGAGATCCTTGTATAGAAAATACTATTAAATCACAAAAGATTACATAGATTGAAAGGCTATTAAAAAATGATTCCAAACTGAAAACATTATTTTATGATAACATTAACACAAAACATATGAATTTTGTATCAAAATATGAAATCCATATCAAAGAAAATATACTGACGAAGAGAATCAATGACTTTTGGAAAGATTGTTTACTTGGATAGGGCAACTACATCAATAGTAAAAGACAAAAATCAAGGGGGAAGACGATATTCTCACGCAACCACTCTTAAGAATCGGTAATAAACCAATATACTATAGACATTATGAAAAGGCGGGTGTATATTATATAAACGATTTGGTCAACGTTCACACGACTTTGAAAAGGTTCACACACTTATGAAGGATTTTTTAAGCATTCACGCGAAATAAACCATTAAATTTAGATCACATAACCGTGCACTCGAAATATCAAAATTCGGAAGTAAACGTTTTTTTCTCTCCAGCGGCCGTCCATACCGTTTGGTTATTGGGAGTTAGTCCCCTTGAGTGCTTAAACCACGAGTTAGACATGCAGTCGATACTTCAACACGTATTTTGAGTGATTGATTTGAACATACTCAACCAAAAAAACCCCGTCCCCATACAAAACAGAAGTCTGAGATATTTCAATCCACCAGTGATAAATACAACTGAAACAGAGTTAAGTTACATCATGTCTTCAGAAGCCAACTAAAGTAACTTTGAATTTCCAAAACACTAACTATTTATGTTCCTTAAACATGCGTTTAAAGAAATCATTGTTGTGATATCTCCTTAATAACTAGACGAGCTAGGATAGTCAAACATGGCTGTTTTGCGTTATTAAGCCCAACAGTAATGCTGCATCAAGAAATTTAAAATCGAAAAGGTTATTTATGTCTGTAACATCTTTTACTCACTGGTATTACATTTTTATATTTTATAATTTTTACTTAAATGCCAAAGCTTCTGGCCAAATACAAATGTTTAATTTTGATTTCTGCACCCAAGTGCATTTGAACTAACAATAAAAGCATCTTACTGTGATGCATGAAATTAAGAGTACATCTTTACACAACATGTGTCATAGAGATTCGAAATCAAATTCAAAAAGGATTTTTCCTCTGTTGAAAATTAGGTGATGTTTCTTTTGCGGCTGAGTGTAGATGATTAACGATGCAGTACATGAAGTACATGCAGTACATGCAGAAATGGCATGTTCTCTATTCGCCTACAGTCTTAAAACAACATGTCATGGGCTGTTGATTACTAAGCCGAAAAACTCTTAACAAATCAACGGAAAATGGGGGCTTGAGAGATCCTTGTATAGAAAATACTATTAAATCACAAAAGATTACATTGATTAAAAGTCTATTCAAAAATTATTCCAAACTGAAAACATTATTTTATGATAACATTAACACAAAAGATATGAATTTTGTATCAAAATATGAAATCCATATCAAAGAAAATATACTGACGAAGAGAATCAATGACTTTTGGAAAGATTGTTTACTTGGATAGGGCAACTACATCAATAGTAAAAGACAAAAATCAAGGGGGAAGACGATATTCTCACGCAACCACTCTTAAGAATCGGTAATAAACCAATATACTATAGACATTATGAAAAGGCGGGTGTATATTATATAAACGATTTGGTCAACGTTCACACAACTTTGAAAAGGTTCACACACTTATGAAGGATTTTTTAAGCATTCACGCGAAATAAACCATTAAATTGAGATCACATAACCGTTCACTCGAAAAATCTAAATTCGGAAGTAAACGTTTTTTTCTCTCCAGCGGCCGTCCTTACCGTTTGGTTATTGGGAGTTAGTCCCCTTGAGTGCTTAAACCACGAGTTAGACATGCAGTCGATAGTTCTACACGTATTTTGAGTGATTGATTTGAACATACTCAACCAAAAAAAAACCCGTCCCCATACAAAACAGAAGTCTGAGATATTTCAATCCACCAGTGATAAATACGACTGAAACAGAGTTAAGTTACATCATGTCTTCAGAAGCCAACTAAAGTAACTTTGAATTTTTCAAAACACTTATTATTTATGTTCCTTAAACATGCGTTTAAAGAAATCGTTGTTGTGATATTTCCTTAATAACTAGACGAGCTAGGATAGTCAAACATGGCTGTTTTGCGTTATTAAGCCCAACAGTAATGCTGCATCAAGAAATTTAAAATCGAAAAGGTTATTTATGTCTGTAACATCTTTTACTCACTTGTATTACATTTTTATATTTTATAATTTTTACTTAAATGCCAAAGCTTCTGGCCAAATACAAATGTTTAATTTTGATTTCTGCATGCATTTGAACTAACAATAAAAGCATCTTACTGTGATGCATGAAATTAAGAGTACATCTTTACACAACATGTGTCATAGAGATTCGAAATCAAATTCAAAAAGGATTTTTCCTCTGTTGAAAATTAGGTGATGTTTCTTTTGCGGCTGAGTGTAGATGATTAACGATGCAGTACATGAAGTACATGCAGTACATGCAGAAATGGCATGTTCTCTATTCGCCTACAGTCTTAAAACAACATGTCATGGGCTGTTGATTACTAAGCCGAAAAACTCTTAACAAATCAACGGAAAATTGGGGCTTGAGAGATCCTTGTATAGAAAATACTATTAAATCACAAAAGATTACATTGATTAAAAGTCTATTCAAAAATTATTCCAAACTGAAAACATTATTTTATGATAACATTAACACAAAAGATATGAATTTTGTATCAAAATATGAAATCCATATCAAAGAAAATATACTGACGAAGAGAATCAATGACTTTTGGAAAGATTGTTTACTTGGATAGGGCAACTACATCAATAGTAAAAGACAAAAATCAAGGGGGAAGACGATATTCTCACGCAACCACTCTTAAGAATCGGTAATAAACCAATATACTATAGACATTATGAAAAGGCGGGTGTATATTATATAAACGATTTGGTCAACGTTCACACAACTTTGAAAAGGTTCACACACTTATGAAGGATTTTTTAAGCATTCACGCGAAATAAACCATTAAATTTAGATCACATAACCGTTCACTCGAAAAATCTAAATTCGGAAGTAAACGTTTTTTTCTCTCCAGCGGCCGTCCTTACCGTTTGGTTATTGGGAGTTAGTCCCCTTGAGTGCTTAAACCACGAGTTAGACATGCAGTCGATAGTTCTACACGTATTTTGAGTGATTGATTTGAACATCCTCAACCAAAAAAAAACCGTCCCCATACAAAACAGAAGTCTGAGATATTTCAATCCACCAGTGATAAATACTACTGAAACAGAGTTAAGTTACATCATGTCTTCAGAAGCCAACTAAAGTAACTTTGAATTTCCAAAACACTAACTATTTATGTTCCTTAAACATGCGTTTAAAGAAATCGTTGTTGTGATATCTCCTTAATAACTAGACGAGCTAGGATAGTCAAACATGGCTGTTTTGCGTTATTAAGCCCAACAGTAATGCTGCATCAAGAAATTTAAAATCGAAAAGGTTATTTATGTCTGTAACATCTTTTACTCACTGGTATTACATTTTTATATTTTATAATTTTTACTTAAATGCCAAAGCTTCTGGCCAAATACAAATGTTTAATTTTGATTTCTGCACCCAAGTGCATTTGAACTAACAATAAAAGCATCTTACTGTGATGCATGAAATTAAGAGTACATCTTTACACAACATGTGTCATAGAGATTCGAAATCAAATTCAAAAAGGATTTTTCCTCTGTTGAAAATTAGGTGATGTTTCTTTTGCGGCTGAGTGTAGATGATAAACGATGCAGTGCATGAAGTACATGCAGTACATGCAGAAATGGCATGTTCTCTATTCGCCTACAGTCTTAAAACAACATGTCATGGGCTGTTGATTACTAAGCCGAAAAACTCTTAACAAATCAACGGAAAATGGGGGCTTGAGAGATCCTTGTATAGAAAATACTATTAAATCACAAAAGATTACATTGATTAAAAGTCTATTCAAAAATTATTCCAAACTGAAAACATTATTTTATGATAACATTAACACAAAAGATATGAATTTTGTATCAAAATATGAAATCCATATCAAAGAAAATATACTGACGAAGAGAATCAATGACTTTTGGAAAGATTGTTTACTTGGATAGGGCAACTACATCAATAGTAAAAGACAAAAATCAAGGGGGAAGACGATATTCTCACGCAACCACTCTTAAGAATCGGTAATAAACCAATATACTATAGATAATATGAAAAGGCGGGTGTATATTATATAAACGATTTGGTCAACGTTCACACAACTTTGAAAAGGTTCACACACTTATGAAGGATTTTTTAAGCATTCACGCGAAATAAACCATTAAATTTAGATCACATAACCGTTCACTCGAAAAATCTAAATTCGGAAGTAAACGTTTTTTTCTCTCCAGCGGCCGTCCATACCGTTTGGTTATTGGGAGTTAGTCCCCTTGAGTGCTTAAACCACGAGTTAGACATGCAGTCGATAGTTCTTCACGTATTTTGAGTGATTGATTTGAACATACTCAACCAAAATAAACCCGTCCCCATACAAAACAGAAGTCTGAGATATTTCAATCCACCAGTGATAAATACGACTGAAACAGAGTTAAGTTACATCATGTCTTCAGAAGCCAACTAAAGTAACTTTGAATTTCCAAAACACTAACTATTTATGTTCCTTAAACATGCGTTTAAAGAAATCGTTGTTGTGATATCTCCTTAATAACTAGACGAGCTAGGATAGTCAAACATGGCTGTTTTGCGTTATTAAGCCCAACAGTAATGCTGCATCAAGAAATTTAAAATCGAAAAGGTTATTTATGTCTGTAACATCTTTTACTCACTGGTATTACATTTTTATATTTTATAATTTTTACTTAAATGCCAAAGCTTCTGGCCAAATACAAATGTTTAATTTTGATTTCTGCACCCAAGTGCATTTGAACTAACAATAAAAGCATCTTACTGTGATGCATGAAATTAAGAGTACATCTTTACACAACATGTCTCATAGAGATTCGAAATCAAATTCAAAAAGTATTTTTCTCTGTTGAAAATTAGGTGATGTTTCTTTTGCGGTTGAGTGTAGATGATTAACGATGCAGTACATGAAGTACATGCAGTACATGCAGAAATGGCATGTTCTCTATTCGCCTACATCTCGATTTGCCTACAGTCTTAAAACAACATGTCATGGGCTGTTGATTACTAAGCCGAAAAACTCTTAATAGATCAACGGAAAATGGGGGCTTGAGAGTACCTTGTATAGAAAATACTATTAAATCTAAAAAGATTAAATAGATTGAAAGGCTATTAAAAAATGATTCCAAACTGAAAACATTATTTTATAATAACATTAACACAAAATATATGAATTTTGTATCAAAATATGAAATCAATATCAAAGAAAATATACTGACGAAGAGAATCAATGACTTTTGGAAAGATTGTTTACTTGGATAGGGCAACTACATCAATAGTAAAAGACAAAAATCAAGGGGGAAGACGATATTCTCACGCAACCACTCTTACGAATTGGTAATAAACCAGTATACTATAGACATTATGAAAAGGCGGGTGTATATTATATAAACGATTTGGTCAACGTTCACACGACATTGAAAAGGTTCACACACTTATGAAGGATTTTTTAAGCATTCACGCGAAATAAACCATTAAATTTAGATCACATAACCGTGCACTCGAAAAATCAAAATTACGAAGTAAACGTTTTTTTCTCTCCAGCGGCCGTCCATACCGTTTGGTTATTGGGAGTTAGTCCCCTTGAGTGCTTAAACCACGAGTTAGACATGCAGTCGATAGTTCTACACGTATTTTGAGTGATTGATTTGAACATACTCAACCAAAAAAAACCCGTCCCCATACAAAACAGAAGTCTGAGATATTTCAATCCACCAGTGATAAATACAACTGAAACAGAGTTAAGTTACATCATGTCTTCAGAAGCCAACTAAAGTAACTTTGAATTTCCAAAACACTAACTATTTATGTTCCTTAAACATGCGTTTAAAGAAATCGTTGTTGTGATATCTCCTTAATAACTAGACGAGCTAGGATAGTCAAACATGGCTGTTTTTGCGTTATTAAGCCCAACAGTAATGCTGCATCAAGAAATTTAAAATCGAAAAGTTTATTTACGTCTGTAACATCTTTTACTCACTGGTATTACATTTTTATATTTTATAATTTTTACTTAAATGCCAAAGCTTCTGGCCAAATACAAATGTTTAATTTTGATTTCTGCACCCAAGTGCATTTGAACTAACAATAAAAGCATCTTACTGTGATGCATGAAATTAAGAGTACATCTTTACACAACATGTGTCATAGAGATTCGAAATCAAATTCAAAAAGTATTTTTCTCTGTTGAAAATTAGGTGATGTTTATTTTGCGGCTGAGTGTAGATGATTAACGATGCAGTACATGAAGTACATGCAGTACATGCAGAAATGGCATGTTCTCTATTCGCCTACATCTCGATTTGCCTACAGTCTTAAAACAACATGTCATGGGCTGTTGATTACTAAGCCGAAAAACTCTTAACAAATCAACGGAAAATGGGGGCTTGAGATATCCTTGTATAGAAAATACTATTAAATCACAAAAGATTACATAGATTGAAAGGCTATTAAAAATGATTCCAAACTGAAAACATTATTTTATGATAACATTAACACAAAAGATATGAATTTTGTATCAAAATATGAAATCCATATCAAAGAAAATATACTGACGAAGAGAATCAATGACTTTTGGAAAGATTGTTTACTTGGATAGGGAAACTACATCAATAGTAAAAGACAAAAATCAAGGGGGAAGACGATATTCTCACGCAGCCACTCTTAAGAATCGGTAATAAACCAATATACTATAGACATTATGAAAAGGCGGGTGTATATTATATAAACGATTTGGTCAACGTTCACACAACTTTGAAAAGGTTCACACACTTATGAAGGATTTTTTAAGCATTCACGCGAAATAAACCATTAAATTTAGATCACATAACCGTGCACTCGAAAAATCAAAAGTCGGAAGTAAACGTTTTTTTCTCTCCAGCGGCCGTCCATACCGTTTGGTTATTGGGAGTTAGTCCCCTTGAGTGCTTAAACCACGAGTTAGACATGCAGTCGATAGTTCTACACGTATTTTGAGTGATTGATTTGAACATACTCAACCAAAAAACCCCGTCCCCATACAAAACAGAAGTCTGAGATATTTCAATCCACCAGTGATAAATACGACTGAAACAGAGTTAAGTTACATCATGTCTTCAGAAGCCAACTAAAGTAACTTTGAATTTCCAAAACACTAACTATTTATGTTCCTTAAACATGCGTTTAAAGAAATCGTTGTTGTGATATCTCCTTAATAACTAGACGAGCTAGGATAGTCAAACATGGCTGTTTTGCGTTATTAAGCCCAACAGTAATGCTGCATCAAGAAAATTAAAATCGAAAAGGTTATTTATGTCTGTAACATCTTTTACTCACTGGTATTACATTTTTATATTTTATAATTTTTACTTAAATGCCAAAGCTTCTGGCCAAATACAAATGTTTAATTTTGATTTCTGCACCCAAGTGCATTTGAACTAACAATAAAAGCATCTTACTGTGATGCATGAAATTAAGAGTACATCTTTACACAACATGTGTCATAGAGATTCGAAATCAAATTCAAAAAGTATTTTTCTCTGTTGAAAATTAGGTGATGTTTCTTTTGCGGTTGAGTGTAGATGATTAACGATGCAGTACATGAAGTACATGCAGTACATGCAGAAATGGCATGTTCTCTATTCGCCTACATCTCGATTTGCCTACAATCTTAAAACAACATGTCATGGGCTGTTGATTACTAAGCCGAAAAACTCTTAACAGATCAACGGAAAATGGGGGCTTGAGAGATCCTTGTATAGTTGATACTATTAAATCACAAAAGATTACATAGATTGAAAGGCTATTAAAAAATGATTCCAAACTGAAAACATTATCTTATAATAACATTAACACAAAAGATATGAATTTTGTATCAAAATATGAAATCAATATCAAAGAAAATATACTGACGAAGAGAATCAATGACTTTTGGAAAGATTGTTTACTTGGATAGGGCAACTACATCAATAGTAAAAGACAAAAATCAAAGGGGAAGACGATATTCTCACGCAACCACTCTTACGAATCGGTAATAAACCAATATACTATAGACATTATGAAAAGGCGGGTGTATATTATATAAACGATTTGGTCAACGTTCACACGACATTGAAAAGGTTCACACACTTATGAAGGATTTTTTAAGCATTCACGCGAAATAAACCATTAAATTTAGATCACATAACCGTGCACTCGAAAAATCAAAATTCGGAACTAAACGTTTTTTTCTCTCCAGCGGCCGTCCATACCGTTTGGTTATTGGGAGTTAGTCCCCTTGAGTGCTTAAACCACGAGTTAGACATGCAGTCGATAGTTCTACACGTATTTTGAGTGATTGATTTGAACATACTCAACCAAAAAAAACACGTCCCCATACAAAACAGAAGTCTGAGATATTTCAATCCACCAGTGATAAATACAACTGAAACAGAGTTAAGTTACATCATGTAATCAGAAGCCAACTAAAGTAACTTTGAATTTCCAAAACACTAACTATTTATGTTCCTTAAACATGCGTTTAAAGAAATCGTTGTTGTGATATCTCCTTAATAACTAGACGAGCTAGGATAGTCAAGCATGGCTGTTTTTGCGTTATTAAGCCCAACAGTAATGCTGCATCAAGAAATTTAAAATCGAAAAGTTTATTTACGTCTGTAACATCTTTTACTCACTGGTATTACATTTTTATATTTTATAATTTTTACTTAAATGCCAAAGCTTCTGGCCAAATACAAATGTTTAATTTTGATTTCTGCACCCAAGTGCATTTGAACTAACAATAAAAGCATCTTACTGTGATGCATGAAATTAAGAGTACATCTTTACACAACATGTGTCATAGAGATTCGAAATCAAATTCAAAAAGTATTTTTCTCTGTTGAAAATTAGGTGATGTTTCTTTTGCGGCTGAGTGTAGATGATTAACGATGCAGTACATGAAGTACATGCAGTACATGCAGAAATGGCATGTTCTCTATTCGCCTACATCTCGATTTGCCAACAGTCTTAAAACAACATGTCATGGGCTGTTGATTACTAAGCCGAAAAACTCTTAACAAATCAACGGAAAATGGGGGCTTGAGATATCCTTGTATAGAAAATACTATTAAATCACAAAAGATTACATAGATTGAAAGGCTATTAAAAATGATTCCAAACTGAAAACATTATTTTATGATAACATTAACACAAAAGATATGAATTTTGTATCAAAATATGAAATCCATATCAAAGAAAATATACTGACGAAGAGAATCAATGACTTTTGGAAAGATTGTTTACTTGGATAGGGCAACTACATCAATAGTAAAAGACAAAAATCAAGGGGGAAGACGATATTCTCACGCAACCACTCTTAAGAATCGGTAATAAACCAATATACTATAGACATTATGAAAAGGCGGGTGTATATTATATAAACGATTTGGTCAACGTTCACACAACTTTGAAAAGGTTCACACACTTATGAAGGATTTTTTAAGCATTCACGCGAAATAAACCATTAAATTTAGATCACATAACCGTGCACTCGAAAAATCAAAAGTCGGAAGTAAACGTTTTTTTCTCTCCAGCGGCCGTCCATACCGTTTGGTTATTGGGAGTTAGTCCCCTTGAGTGCTTAAACCACGAGTTAGACATGCAGTCGATAGTTCTACACGTATTTTGGGTGATTGATTTGAACATACTCAACCAAAAAACCCCGTCCCCATACAAAACAGAAGTCTGAGATATTTCAATCCACCAGTGATAAATACGACTGAAACAGAGTTAAGTTACATCATGTCTTCAGAAGCCAACTAAAGTAACTTTGAATTTCCAAAACCCTAACTATTTATGTTCCTTAAACATGCGTTTAAAGAAATCGTTGTTGTGATATCTCCTTAATAACTAGACGAGCTAGGATAGTCAAACATGGCTGTTTTGCGTTATTAAGCCTAACAGTAATGCTGCATCAATAAATTTAAAATCGAAAAGTTTATTTATGTCTGTAACATCTTTTACTCACTGGTATTACATTTTGATATTTTATAATTTTTACTTAAATGCCAAAGCTTCTGGCCAAATACAAATGTTTAATTTTGATTTCTGCACCCAAGTGCATTTGAACTAACAATAAAAGCATCTTACTGTGATGCATGACATTAAGAGTACATCTTTACACAACATGTGTCATAGAGATTCGAAATCAAATTCAAAAAGTATTTTTCTCTGTTGAAAATTAGGTGATGTTTCTTTTGCGGTTGAGTGTAGATGGTTAACGATGCAGTACATGAAGTACATGCAGTACATGCAGAAATGGCATGTTCTCTATTCGCCTACATCTCGATTTGCCTACAGGCTTAAAACAACATGTCATGGGCTGTTGATTACTAAGCCGAAAAACTCTTAACAAATCGACGGAAAATGGGGGCTTGAGAGTACCTTGTATAGAAAATACTATTAAATCACAAAAGATTACATAGATTGAAAGGCTATTAAAAATGATTCCAAACTGAAAACATTATTTTATGATAACATTAACACAAAACATATGAATTTTGTATCAAAATATGAAATCCATATCAAAGAAAATATACTGACGAAGAGAATCAATGACTTTTGGAAAGATTGTTCACTTGGATAGGGCAACTACATCAATAGTAAAAGACAAAAATCAAGGGGGAAGACGATATTCTCACGCAACCACTCTTACGAATTGGTAATAAACCAATATACTATAGACATTATGAAAAGGCGGGTGTGTATTATATAAACGATTTGGTCAACGTTCACACGACTTTGAAAAGGTTCACACACTTATGAAGGATTTTTTAAGCATTCACGCGAAATAAACCATTAAATTTAGATCACATAACCGTGCACTCGAAAAATCAAAATTACGAAGTAAACGTTTTTTTCTCTCCGTCCACACCGTTTGGTTATTGGGAGTTAGTCCCCTTGAGTGCTTAAACCACGAGTTAGACATGCAGTCGATACTTCAACACGTATTTTGAGTGATTGATTTGAACATACTCAACCAAAAAAACCCCGTCCCCATACAAAACAGAAGTCTGAGATATTTCAATCCACCCGTGATAAATACGACTGAAACAGAGTTAAGTTACATCATGTCTTCAGAAGCCAACTAAAGTAACTTTGAATTTCCAAAACACTAACTATTTATGTTCCTTAAACATGCGTTTAAAGAAATCGTTGTTGTGATATCTCCTTAATAACTAGACGAGCTAGGATAGTCAAACATGGCTGTTTTGCGTTATTAAGCCCAACAGTAATGCTGCATCAAGAAATTTAAAATCGAAAAGGTTATTTATGTCTGTAACATCTTTTACTCACTGGTATTACATTTTTATATTTTATAATTTTTACTTAAATGCCAAAGCTTCTGGCCAAATACAAATGTTTAATTTTGATTTCTGCACCCAAGTGCATTTGAACTAACAATAAAAGCATCTTACTGTGATGCATGAAATTAAGAGTACATCTTTACACAACATGTGTCATAGAGATTCGAAATCAAATTCAAAAAGGATTTTTCCTCTGTTGAAAATTAGGTGATGTTTCTTTTGCGGCTGAGTGTAGATGATTAACGATGCAGTACATGAAGTACATGCAGTACATGCAGAAATGGCATGTTCTCTATTCGCCTACAGTCTTAAAACAACATGTCATGGGCTGTTGATTACTAAGCCGAAAAACTCTTAACAAATCAACGGAAAATGGGGGCTTGAGAGATCCTTGTATAGAAAATACTATTAAATCACAAAAGATAACATTGATTAAAAGTCTATTCAAAAATTATTCCAAACTGAAAACACTATTTTATAATAACATTAACACAAAAGATATGAATTTTGTATCAAAATATGAAATCCATATCAAAGAAAATATACTGACGAAGAGAATCAATGACTTTTGGAAAGATTGTTTACTTGGATAGGGCAACTACATCAATAGTAAAAGACAAAAATCAAGGGGGAAGACGATATTCTCACGCAACCACTCTTACGAATCGGTAATAAACCAATATACTATAGACATTATGAAAAGGCGGGTGTATATTATATAAACGATTTGGTCAACGTTCACACAACTTTGAAAAGGTTCACACACTTATGAAGGATTTTTTAAGCATTCACGCGAAATAAACCATTAAATTTAGATCACATAACCGTGCACTCGAAAAATCAAAATTCGGAAGTAAACGTTTTTTTCTCTCCAGCGGCCGTCCATACCGTTTGGTTATTGGGAGTTAGTCCCCTTGAGTGCTTAGACCACGAGTTAGACATGCAGTCGATAGTTCTACACGTATTTTGAGTGATTGATTTGAACATACTCAACCAAAAAAAAAACCGTCCCCATACAAAACAGAAGTCTGAGATATTTCAATCCACCAGTGATAAATACGACTGAAACAGAGTTAAGTTACATCATGTCTTCAGAAGCCAACTAAAGTAACTTTGAATTTCCAAAACACTAACTATTTATGTTCCTTTAACATCCGTTTAAAGAAATCGTTGTTGTGATATCTCCTTAATAACTAGACGAGCTAGGATAGTCAAACATGGCTGTTTTGCGTTATTAAGCCCAACAGTAATGCTGCATCAAGAAATTTAAAATCGAAAAGGTTATTTATGTCTGTAACATCTTTTACTCACTGGTATTACATTTTTATATTTTATAATTTTTACTTAAATGCCAAAGCTTCTGGCCAAATACAAATGTTTAATTTTGATTTCTGCACCCAAGTGCATTTGAACTAACAATAAAAGCATCTTACTGTGATGCATGAAATTAAGAGTACATCTTTACACAACATGTGTCATAGAGATTCGAAATCAAATTCAAAAAGTATTTTTCTCTGTTCAAAATTAGGTGATGTTTCTTTTGCGGTTGAGTGTAGATGATTAACGATGCAGTACATGAAGTACATGTAGTACATGCAGAAATGGCATGTTCCCTTTTCGCCTACATCTCGATTTGCCTACAGTCTTAAAACAACATGTCATGGGCTGTTGATTACTAAGCCGAAAAACTCTTAACAAATCAACGGAAAATGGGGGCTTGAGAGTACCTTGTATAGAAAATACTATTAAATCACAAAAGATTACATAGATTGAAAGGCTATTAAAAAATGATTCCAAACTGAAAACACTATTTTATAATAACATTAACACAAAATATATGAATTTTGTATCAAAATATGAAATCAATATCAAAGAAAATATACTGACGAAGAGAATCAATGACTTTTGGAAAGATTGTTCACTTGGATAGGGCAACTACATCAATAGTAAAAGACAAAAATCAAGGGGGAAGACGATATTCTCACGCAACCACTCTTACGAATTGGTAATAAACCAATATACTATAGACATTATGAAAAGGCGGGTGTATATTATATAAACGATTTGGTCAACGTTCACACAACTTTGAAAAGGTTCACACACTTATGAAGGATTTTTTAAGCATTCACGCGAAATAAACCATTAAATTTAGATCACATAACCGTGCACTCGAAAAATCAAAATTACGAAGTAAAGGTTTTTTCTCTCCAGCGGCCGTCCACACCGTTTGGTTATTGGGAGTTAGTCCCCTTGAGTGCTTAAACCACGAGTTAGACATGCAGTCGATACTTCAACACGTATTTCGAGTGATTGATTTGAACATACTCAACCAAAAAAAACCCGTCCCCATACAAAACAGAACTCTGAGATATTTCAATCCACCCGTGATAAATACGACTGAAACAGAGTTAAGTTACATCATGTCTTCAGAAGCCAACTAAAGTAACTTTGAATTTCCAAAACACTAACTATTTATGTTCCTTAAACATGCGTTTAAAGAAATCGTTGTTGTGATATCTCCTTAATAACTAGACGAGCTAGGATAGTCAAACATGGCTGTTTTGCGTTATTAAGCCCAACAGTAATGCTGCATCAAGAAATTTAAAATCGAAAAGGTTATTTATGTCTGTAACATCTTTTACTCACTGGTATTACATTTTTATATTTTATAATTTTTACTTAAATGCCAAAGCTTCTGGCCAAATACAAATGTTTAATTTTGATTTCTGCACCCAAGTGCATTTGAACTAACAATAAAAGCATCTTACTGTGATGCATGAATTTAAGAGTACATCTTTACACAACATGTGTCATAGAGATTCGAAATCAAATTCAAAAAGTATTTTTCCTCTGTTGAAAATTAGGTGATGTTTCTTTTGCGGCTGAGTGTAGATGATTAACGATGCAGTACATGAAGTACATACAGTACATGCAGAAATGGCATGTTCTCTATTCGCCTACAGTCTTAAAACAACATGTCATGGGCTGTTGATTATAAGCCGAAAAACTCTTAACAAATCAACGGAAAATGGGGGCTTGAGAGATCCTTGTATAGAAAATACTATTAAATCACAAAAGATAACATTGATTAAAAGTCTATTCAAAAATTATTCCAAACTGAAAACACTATTTTATAATAACATTAACACAAAAGATATGAATTTTGTATCAAAATATGAAATCCATATCAAAGAAAATATACTGACGAAGAGAATCAATGACTTTTGGAAAGATTGTTTACTTGGATAGGGCAACTACATCAATAGTAAAAGAAAAAAATCAAGGGGGAAGACGATATTCTCACGCAACCACTCTTACGAATCGGTAATAAACCAATATACTATAGACATTATGAAAAGGCGGGTGTATATTATATAAACGATTTGGTCAACGTTCACACAACTTTGAAAAGGTTCACACACTTATGAAGGATTTTTTAAGCATTCACGCGAAATAAACCATTAAATTTAGATCACATAACCGTGCACTCGAAAAATCAAAATTCGGAACTAAACGTTTTTTTCTCTCCAGCGGCCGTCCATACCGTTTGGTTATTGGGAGTTAGTCCCCTTGAGTGCTTAAACCACGAGTTAGACATGCAGTCGGTAGTTCTACACGTATTTCGAGTGATTGATTTGAACATACTCAACCAAAAAAAACCCGTCCCCATACAAAACAGAACTCTGAGATATTTCAATCCACCCGTGATAAATACGACTGAAACAGAGTTAAGTTACATCATGTCTTCAGAAGCCAACTAAAGTAACTTTGAATTTCCAAAACACTAACTATTTATGTTCCTTAAACATGCGTTTAAAGAAATCGTTGTTGTGATATCTCCTTAATAACTAGACGAGCTAGGATAGTCAAACATGGCTGTTTTGCGTTATTAAGCCCAACAGTAATGCTGCATCAAGAAATTTAAAATCGAAAAGGTTATTTATGTCTGTAACATCTTTTACTCACTGGTATTACATTTTTATATTTTATAATTTTTACTTAAATGCCAAAGCTTCTGGCCAAATACAAATGTTTAATTTTGATTTCTGCACCCAAGTGCATTTGAACTAACAATAAAAGCATCTTACTGTGATGCATGAAATTAAGAGTACATCTTTACACAACATGTGTCATAGAGATTCGAAATCAAATTCAAAAAGGATTTTTCCTCTGTTGAAAATTAGGTGATGTTTCTTTTGCGGCTGAGTGTAGATGATTAACGATGCAGTACATGAAGTACATACAGTACATGCAGAAATGGCATGTTCTCTATTCGCCTACAGTCTTAAAACAACATGTCATGGGCTGTTGATTACTAAGCCGAAAAACTCTTAACAAATCAACGGAAAATGGGGGCTTGAGAGATCCTTGTATAGAAAATACTATTAAATCACAAAAGATAACATTGATTAAAAGTCTATTCAAAAATTATTCCAAACTGAAAACACTATTTTATAATAACATTAACACAAAAGATATGAATTTTGTATCAAAATATGAAATCCATATCAAAGAAAATATACTGACGAAGAGAATCAATGACTTTTGGAAAGATTGTTTACTTGGATAGGGCAACTACATCAATAGTAAAAGACAAAAATCAAGGGGGAAGACGATATTCTCACGCAACCACTCTTACGAATCGGTGATAAACCAATATACTATAGACATTATGAAAAGGCGGGTGTATATTATATAAACGATTTGGTCAACGTTCACACAACTTTGAAAAGGTTCACACACTTATGAAGGATTTTTTAAGCATTCACGCGAAATAAACCATTAAATTTAGATCACATAACCGTGCACTCGAAAAATCAAAATTCGGAAGTAAACGTTTTTTTCTCTCCAGCGGCCGTCCATACCGTTTGGTTATTGGGAGTTAGTCCCCTTGAGTGCTTAAACCACGAGTTAGACATGCAGTCGGTAGTTCTACACGTATTTTGAGTGATTGATTTGAACATACTCAACCAAAAAAAAAACGTCCCCATACAAAACAGAAGTCTGAGATATTTCAATCCACCAGTGATAAATACGACTGAAACAGAGTTAAGTTACATCATGTCTTCAGAAGCCAACTAAAGTAACTTTGAATTTCCAAAACACTAACTATTTATGTTCCTTAAACATGCATTTAAAGAAATCGTTGTTGTGATATCTCCTTAATAACTAGACGAGCTAGGATAGTCAAACATGGCTGTTTTGCGTTATTAAGCCCAACAGTAATGCTGCATCAAGAAATTTAAAATCGAAAAGGTTATTTATGTCTGTAACATCTTTTACTCACTGGTATTACATTTTTATATTTTATAATTTTTACTTAAATGCCAAAGCTTCTGGCCAAATACAAATGTTTAATTTTGATTTCTGCACCCAAGTGCATTTGAACTAACAATAAAAGCATCTTACTGTGATGCATGAAATTAAGAGTACATCTTTACACAACATGTGTCATAGAGATTCGAAATCAAATTCAAAAAGGATTTTTCTCTGTTGAAAATTAGGTGATGTTTCTTTTGCGGTTGAGTGTAGATGATTAACGATGCAGTACATGAAGTACATGAAGTACATGCAGAAATGGCATGTTCTCTTTTCGCCTACATCTCGATTTGCCTACAGGCTTAAAACAACATGTCATGGGCTGTTGATTACTAAGCCGAAAAACTCTTAACAAATCAACGGAAAATGGGGGCTTGAGAGTACCTTGTATAGAAAATACTATTAAATCACAAAAGATTACATAGATTGAAAGGCTATTAAAAAATGATTCCAAACTGAAAACATTATTTTATGATAACATTAACAAAAAACATATGAATTTTGTATCAAAATATGAAATCCATATCAAAGAAAATATACTGACGAAGAGAATCAATGACTTTTGGAAAGATTGTTTACTTGGATAGGGCAACTACATCAATAGTAAAACACAAAAATCAAGGGGGAAGACGATATTCTCACGCAACCACTCTTAAGAATCGGTAATAAACCAATATACTATAGACATTATGAAAAGGCGGGTGTATATTATATAAACGATTTGGTCAACGTTCACACAACTTTGAAAAGGTTCACACACTTATGAAGGATTTTTTAAGCATTCACGCGAAATAAACCATTAAATTTAGATCACATAACCGTGCACTCGAAAAATCAAAATTACGAAGTAAACGTTTTTTTCTCTCCAGCGGCCGTCCACACCGTTTGGTTATTGGGAGTTAGTCCCCTTGAGTGCTTAAACCACGAGTTAGACATGCAGTCGATAGTTCTACACGTATTTTGAGTGATTGATTTGAACATACTCAACCAAAAAACCCCGTCCCCATACAAAACAGAAGTCTGAGATATTTCAATCCACCAGTGATAAATACGACTGAAACAGAGTTAAGTTACATCATGTCTTCAGAAGCCAACTAAAGTAACTTTGAATTTCCAAAACACTAACTATTTATGTTCCTTAAACATGCGTTTAAAGAAATCGTTGTTGTGATATCTCCTTAATAACTAGACGAGCTAGGATAGTCAAAATGGCTGTTTTGCGTTATTAAGCCCAACAGTAATGCTGCATCAAGAAATTTAAAATCGAAAAGGTTATTTATGTCTGTAACATCTTTTACTCACTGGTATTACATTTTTATATTTTATAATTTTTACTTAAATGCCAAAGCTTCTGGCCAAATACAAATGTTTAATTTTGATTTCTGCATGCATTTGAACTAACAATTAAAGCATCTTACTGTGATGCATGAAATTAAGAGTACATCTTTACACAACATGTGTCATAGAGATTCGAAATCAAATTCAAAAAGGATTTTTCTCTGTTGAAAATTAGGTGATGTTTCTTTTGCGGTTGAGTGTAGATGATTAACGATGCAGTACATGAAGTACATGTAGTACATGCAGAAATGGCATGTTCTCTTTTCGCCTACATCTCGATTTGCCTACAGTCTTAAAACTACATGTCATGGGCTGTTGATTACTAAGCCGAAAAACTCTTAACAAATCAACGGAAAATGGGGGCTTGAGAGTACCTTGTATAGAAAATACTATTAAATCACAAAAGATTACATAGATTGAAAGGCTATTAAAAAATGATTCCAAACTGAAAACATTATTTTATAATAACATTAACACAAAATATATGAATTTTCTATCAAAATATGAAATCCATATCAGAGAAAATATACTGACGAAGAGAATCAATGACTTTTGGAAAGATTGTTTACTTGGATAGGGCAACTACATCAATAGTAAAAGACAAAAATCAAGGGGGAAGACGATATTCTCACGCAACCACTCTTACGAATTGGTAATAAACCAATATACTATAGACATTATGAAAAGGCGGGTGTATATTATATAAACGATTTGGTCAACGTTCACACAACTTTGAAAAGGTTCACACACTTATGAAGGATTTTTTAAGCATTCACGCGAAATAAACCATTAAATTTAGATCACATAACCGTGCACTCGAAAAATCAAAATTCGGAACTAAACGTTTTTTTCTCTCCAGCGGCCGTCCATACCGTTTGGTTATTGGGAGTTAGTCCCCTTGAGTGCTTAAACCACGAGTTAGACATGCAGTCGATAGTTCTACACGTATTTTGAGTGATTGATTTGAACATACTCAACCAAAAAAAAACCGTCCCCATACAAAACAGAAGTCTGAGATATTTCAATCCACCCGTGATAAATACGACTGAAACAGAGTTAAGTTACAACATGTCTTCAGAAGCCAACTAATGTAACTTTGAATTTCCAAAACACTAACTATTTATGTTCCTTAAACATGCGTTTAAAGAAATCGTTGTTGTGATATCTCCTTAATAACTAGACGAGCTAGGATAGTCAAACATGGCTGTTTTGCGTTATTAAGCCCAACAGTAATGCTGCATCAAGAAATTTAAAATCGAAAAGGTTATTTATGTCTGTAACATCTTTTACTCACTGGTATTACATTTTTATATTTTATAATTTTTACTTAAATGCCAAAGCTTCTGGCCAAATACAAATGTTTAATTTTGATTTCTGCACCCAAGTGCATTTGAACTAACAATAAAAGCATCTTACTGTGATGCATGAAATTAAGAGTACATCTTTACACAACATGTGTCATAGAGATTCGAAATCAAATTCAAAAAGGATTTTTCTCTGTTGAAAATTAGGTGATGTTTCTTTTGCGGTTGAGTGTAGATGATTAACGATGCAGTACATGAAGTACATGTAGTACATGCAGAAATGGCATGTTCTCTATTCGCCTACATCTCGATTTGCCTACAGTCTTAAAACAACATGTCATGGGCTGTTGATTACTAAGCCGAAAAACTCTTAACAAATCAACGGAAAATGGGGGCTTGAGAGTACCTTGTATAGAAAATACTATTAAATCACAAAAGATTACATAGATTGAAAGGCTATTAAAAAATGATTCCAAACTGAAAACATTATTTTATAATAACATTAACACAAAATATATGAATTTTGTATCAAAATATGAAATCCATATCAAAGAAAATATACTGACGAAGAGAATCAATGACTTTTGGAAAGATTGTTTACTTGGATAGGGCAACTACATCAATAGTAAAAGACAAAAATCAAGGGGGAAGACGATATTCTCACGCAACCACTCTTACGAATTGGTAATAAACCAATATACTATAGACATTATGAAAAGGCAGGTGTATATTATATAAACGATTTGGTCAACGTTCACACGACTTTCAAAAGGTTCACACACTTATGAAGGATTTTTTAAGCATTCATGCGAAATAAACCATTAAATTTAGATCACATAACCGTGCACTCGAAAAATCAAAATTCGGAAATGAACGTTTTTTTCTCTCCAGCGGCCGTCCATACCGTTTGGTTATTGGGAGTTAGTCCCCTTGAGTGCTTAAACCACGAGTTAGACACGCAGTCGATACTTCAAAAAGGTATTTTGAGTGATTGATTTGAACATACTCAACCAAAAAAACCCGTCCCCATACAAAACAGAAGTCTGAGATATTTCAATCCACCCGTGATAAATACAACTGAAACAGAGTTAAGTTACATCATGTCTTCAGAAGCCAACTAAAGTAACTTTGAATTTTTCAAAACACTTATTATTTATGTTCCTTAAACATGCGTTTAAAGAAATCGTTGTTGTGATATTTCCTTAATAACTAGACGAGCTAGGATAGTCAAACATGGCTGTTTTGCGTTATTAAGCCCAACAGTAATGCTGCATCAAGAAATTTAAAATCGAAAAGGTTATTTATGTCTGTAACATCTTTTACTCACTGGTATTACATTTTTATATTTTATAATTTTTACTTAAATGCCAAAGCTTCTGGCCAAAAACAAATGTTTAATTTTGATTTCTGTACCCCAAGTGTATTTGACTAACAATAAAAGCATCTTACTGTGGTGCATGAAAGTAAGAGTACATCTTTACACAACATGTGTCATAGAGATTCGAAATCAAATTCAAAAAGTATTTTACTCTGTTGAAAATTAGGTGATGTTTCTTTTGCGGTTGAGTGTAGATGATTAACGATGCAGTACATGAAGTACATTCAGTACATGCAGAAATGGCATGTTCTCTATTCGCCTACATCTCGATTTGCCTATAGTCTTAAAACAACATGTCATGGGGCTGTTGGTTACTGTTTCGCAATGGTAAACTAGCATCACCTCTATGATGTCAAATTGACCTCATTTAATAGAAAGAAAACGAGAGGTTGAGTTTTGTTATAATGACTTGATTTATCATTATTTTTAACTCTAATTGCTGAAGTCCTGACATTACGGAAAATACTGGTCACACAAAAACCCACTGTCATACATCTATTAATCATATGTCACATTCACATCACACAATGTCACAGTTGTTCATGATAACTTCGCAAAAGTATGGTCACAACTCAAACAACAGAAGAGACACTGACATTAAAACGGGTCATTGAAAGGTGAGAGCGGTCTTGATTGTCATAATCCTAACAACTCCCCGTTATACATTCACGATAAATGCAGTGAGAAAATAATTCGACTGAAATAAGTTGATATTTAAAACAGGACAATGTTTTACAAAGATAAATCTGTTGTGAATGTTTATTTAAGGTACCATCTAGTCAAATGTGATGCCTTAGACATTGAAAAACGCAAGTTGTGTCGTTATTTTAAACGTGAAGTGATACACATCATACAGCGAGTGACGTTCGTTATTGTCTGTCACATACCTCTCGCCTCAACAAGTTTTTCACGAGTAAAAGAACTACTATGCAACAGATCAACAATAAATCAAGTTCAGATTGTTAAGGAATGTTGAATATGATATTAACACCACAAAAGGTCAACAGTCATTGACTGAAACATCACAACATTGGCGTTCACCGTAAGACGTGGAATGCAAGGGAGGTAATCACTTTACAAAGGGAGATAATTCATTTCAAAGGGAGACAACCCTGAAAAGTAATTCTGGCAACACGTAAGTCACTGCAGTGAAAATATGAGTTATATTTTCACTGGAGTGAAAATATGATTTTCTACTGCTTATATGAAAATATGGATTATATTTTCATCGTATAATCACATATTTCATTGCTAGTTATATAATAAAGAGACATACATAATAACTATGGTTAATTAACAGTACATGATAGATTTACAAAATATTGAGGTTAATCAGGATAATGAGGTTTGGGCTCAATAACATACATAACTAGAATATAGCATCATTAAATAGCAAAAACAACTATTCTTTGCGATAAATGTAAGTGTGGCAGCAAATTACTGAGTGAGAAAATTGAGAGAAATTGTCCAATGTTAAAATTAATCTATCTTTATTCTTGTGTTATCATAATTTTTTACCAATCCATAGTATGATATATATTCCTTAATATTCCATATTTGTCATGTGAAAAATACGTATAAATGAATATCATATCAACAAATGAAAATATATTAACTTATAAATTATCAAATCATGTAATATTGAAATATGAGTAAACATTGGCCGTAATGATTATTGGTTTGATAACTTAACTGTGAAATTACACCCGTCCAATGGTTTAACTTGACCGTTACCTGTAATCAAACATAGTTTGCTAACACATATTTGATAAAGACTAGTTAGATCTGAGGCAGATGAATGAAGTTAATTGTTCAGTTTTATCCAACGGAAAATAGTCAGTCAGTTGTTAATATTATGCACTGCAAGATTTGAAATTGAACAATGTAATATATTGAAAGTTAATATAAAAGTCCATTGTCATATTTGTATTAAAAATATGGCATTGTCTTCAAATTAATGTCTCTAATAGTAACTTTTACCGAGTGACGGTAAATGCAGACGAAATTACAATATAAATTTGATTCAACTTGCTCAGTTTGATTTAATGTTAAAAAATTATTATTTTTGTTTATATCAACTAGGCAAAATAAGTTAAGGATATTTGAAAGTTTACTATTCATATTTTGTCAGTATTTCAATGAATAAATATATTATTATCCTCCGTCCCGCGCTAAGCGCGAAACGGAGATATAGTATTTGGCTGCGTCCGTCCGTTCGTACGAAATGGAATAACTCAAGTACCATTCACTGGATTCTTTTCATATTTTGCATATGGGTTCATCATAAGGAGAGTAATGTTCCTACAGAGGTTTGTGATCTTGACCTATATCTATATCTATATCTATATATATCTCTGAAGTATTCTATATATATATATATATATATAATACTTCAGAGACACAGATCTACAGCAAGTGTCGTCTGAAGTATTCTATTTTTATATACATTTACTTCACGTGAGACCTTCTTCATATTTTGATGGCACAAGCTAAGGATATCATGAAGGCGATTAAGCAGCTGAAGAGTGAACACAAATATTTCTCGGGAACTGTGTTTTTTTAAACAACAGGTTTTAGCGATGTCCCGCTTCATTGGATTGACTGCCGACGTCGTACCGCCAGTTGAAACTGAAGAACAGAGAGGGATCACTCAATCTCGAACTGGAGGATTATGCCCAGAGGCATTATGGTTCACACCTCGAATTGCAGAATGACAAAGAAGTGGAGTATGAAGCTTTTCAAATCCGAAAAGCAATGATCAAGACATGGCGCCGGAAGCTAAATGAAAGAAAGCAGGCCTATTATAATGCTGTACGAACCAAACGGACTGCAGAAATATACAGTGACTTTCTAGAAACGCCAACCCTGTTACGACGTAAGTTGTAATAAACGCGGTAAGATGTAATAACTGCGGTAAATTGTAATAAAAACGCGGTAAGATGTAATACTGCGGTAAATTGTAATAAAAACGCGGTAAAATGTAATAAAGTTTACTGCAGTAAATTGTAATAGGGGGTGTGTTACGACGTAAGTTGTAATAAACGCGGTAAGATGTAATAACTGCGGTAAATTGTAATAAAAACGCGGTAAGATGTAATACTGCGGTAAATTGTAATAAAAACGCGGTAAAATGTAATACAGTTTACTGCGGTAAATTGTAATAAGGGGGTGCGGTAAAATGTTACTCAAAAGTGCGGTAAAATGTAATACATAATGCGGTAAAATGTAATAACCATACATCTAATTTTTAGCTGCCATGAATGCCGAATTTGGGTCATTCATTGAACATATACATATGTATTTTTTGAATGAGAGTATTATTATAAGTATTATTGCATATTAAAATCATAAGTTCTCCAAAATTTACAGACGAACTGTTTTGATTAAACCTCCGCCTTACATGGGAGTATACAGGGTTTATTCTGTCAATCTGTCTGAAACTTTACATTTGTATTTCAAATTTACTGGAGTGGTGCCTCTTGATATTTTCAGATTTCTGAAAATTTTATTATTTTTGTTTGTTTTCATGAAAAACGAGACTTTGTCTCTGTTCACGTTTACAGATAGATAGGTTGTTTCCTGAGAAGAGATTGATAACCATTCATCATATCTTTCTGAAACCTATTCATGTCGTGTATTATCCACTAACATAATTAAAAAGTCTATCATCATTTATATCAAAGATCGATTATACATGCTAATAAAGCACTCTGAGTTAATAGGGGACCGTTTGGATATTTTATCTTCTGATGACTCTTGTGTTTGTTTGAGTTTCTATGGAAACGAAACAGTGACTTTATGTGTATAATGGAAGAATATATATTCCATTGTTTTGCAGAATCGCTGAAACTATCATATGTTTCACTTCATTAAACTGTATTCATATTCATACCCACAGATTTACATTTTGCAAGTTTTTGAATTTGTATGTAACGGTAATCAGATTGTCTTGAACTGTTAAAGTATTAGATTCCATGTAACATGTTCGTAACTTCCGGTGTCATGAAGTGTTACCATTCCAACAAAATGAGCCTAGGGTATATGACTTATATGATTATGTTACATGCAACGCTTAAGATAATTTAATTCCATACCTAATTGATAGCGGAAACTTTTGAAGTTGAAATTATCTTCTGCTAGTACCTTTGCTCTATTCTGGCAAGCCAAACTCTCGATAGACATTTTAAAACATAAATAATTATTTGTGTATGTGTGTGTGTGTGCGTGTTTGTGCGTGCGTATGTGTGTTATTATTTAGGGTTTAGTGTCATTTTCAAAATGATTTCACTTATGTCATGATGGCTAGTATCATTGCACAACATCCCAGGGTGGAAATGCTTCAATTGGGAGACGTTTACATGTGTGCGTGTGTGCCTGTGTGTGTGTTGAATTCAAATGTTAATTCATTTAGAAAACTAGCGCCGTCGTTCAAATATTTTCTAATTTTCTTGAGGTTATTGTGTAAAACTGTTATTGGCACACATGTTTGGTCAATATTTTGCTTAAAGGAGCTGTAGCATGTTTTTTGCCAATTTTATTCTTTCCTTTTTACCATTTATATTACAAATTTATGCAATTTATAATTACTTTAGAAGGTAATAGTTCTCATTACATGAACCATCTATCCGTAGTCGCAGAAATTTGTGTAGTGGTCATAATGAAAACCACTGGCGGACTGATGATAGCATGTTCTCACGTGCTGTTATATTCAAAATATTATTGTCAGAGTTGCGAGCAGAACAAATTCATAACACACAAAATTCGAAAATTTGTATAAATTATGCAAATAAGACAAACCGAAACAAACAAACATCACATCTGCAAATCATAGTGATTAAATTTGTAAAGTTTAGAAACATATCATCAATTAGTATCAGAGCTGTTAGTGAAACAAAATCAGACGGACGAATTGTCAGACGGACATTTTGATTTGTGAATTTTACTTTCATCAACATCAACTTCTATAAAAGAAAATATTACAATTTACCGCACATCGTATTACAATTTACCGCACCTTTCATCGAAACATTTTACCGCACCCCCTATTACAATTTACCGCCGTTAACTTTATTACATTTTACCGCGTTTTTATTACAATTTACCGCAGTATTACATCTTACCGCGTTTTTATTACAATTTACCGCAGTTATTACATCTTACCGCGTTTATTACAACTTACGTCGTAACAGGGTGCGGTAAAATGTTTCTATGAAAGGTGCGGTAAATTGTAATACGATGTGCGGTAAATTGTTATATTTTCTTTTATAGAAGTTGATGTTGATGAAAGTAAAATTCACCAATCAAAATGTCCGTCTGACAATTCGTCCGTCTGATTTTGTTTCACTAACAGCTCTGATACTAATTGATGATATGTTTCTAAACTTTACAAATTTAATCACTATGATTTGCAGGTGTGCTGTTTGTTTGTTACGGTTTGTCTTATTTGCATAATTAAGTATATTTGCTAAGAATGAGAGGCTATCTATGACATGTGATTTGCATGTTCGAATCCCAGAATTATCGCTTCGTTTCGACAAAATACGCATACAATTCACAAGTGTTCTTTTCATCGTTAGTATTACAGAAACAAGATTTTACAGTGACTAAATACGCTCATGATCTCGTACACACGATAATTTGTATGGGTAAGCGCATTAGTTCGGACGAGTGCGCATCGTATTATGTGGCGGCAAAGAAATCATTATTGGAAAATATTCTAAATGTGAGAATCATAGCAGGGAGCGAAGCCCAAGAGTTTTGTGTTTCTGTAATGTTTTATTCTACAATAAAATACAATAACAAGTCTTCTATTTCTATTTGATATAACCTTCAACAATTACTCGCATTTATAAAAAAAACATGCACTTTAAAAGTTGTTAGTATAAGTTATATTTTGTCGTAAACTTCACTTGCTAAACGACGCAAAGCTATTATTACCGATATATAACGTAATTCCTAAGCGATGTGATTTTACCGAAATGACATCAACAGTCAACCGCATGTTATATCGTTGAATAAGTTACGCTGTCGTGGGTATCTTATATTAGCAGTTACATGATGAATGTGTCTTACCTACATACTTTATGATAATACATATAACATTGCACCGTTCAATGTATTGTTCAAAATCTGCGGTTTACGATTAAATTTTAATAATTTTACCACTTTAGATGGTAAAACTTCTCACTACACAAACCAGTTATCCGTAGTCGCAGACAATTATGTTGCGGTTATAATGAAAACTACTGGCGGCCATTTTAATGTCAACAACTTGAAATGGCCGAAAAATACAGAACTGAATTCCAAAAGTTTTAAAAAGCATGTGGAGAAGTTTTCAGACTTTAATATTTGTGTTAAGAAGAGTGTTTTTCAATTGGCGACATTATTTAAAAAATTCATGACATGAACTTATTTTAGCAAATAAAACGTGTTACAGCCCCTTTAAGGGGTTGGTACTACATTCCTACACAGTTCTTAAAGTTCGCAATTGGTCCTCGTTATGTTCTATTCGTTCGTAGTACGTTTGAGAAATTATGCAGGGACGGATATAATTCCATTTAGTTTAACAAGTGAAACATGAACAATCTGTTTATATGCTGACTGATGGTTTTCTACAACCTTTGGATGGAAACAGAGAAACAGTACAGGTACACGTGTGCAGAGTTCTTTGGTTAAACATATAATATTTATAATAAACGGATTGGGAACAAATTATCCACAAAACATATCTATATCCTTTCCTTTGTTATCTAATTGTTTGGTTTGAGGCAAGAGATTTTAATGGTCAAAATTCTTTGTCAACAATATATAATAAAAACGGAAATATCAATGCAAGAATGTGGGCATATTAAGAACGAGATAGGTTTGGTTTAGAACGCATATAAACTGACTGATAACGGCGTTGGACTGAAGTAAAACGTTTTGAGCACGAGATGAACGGGCAATTTTGTTCAATCAAAACATGGTACAAACTATTAGAGGACGGAGTAAAGACGACATGGGCGTACTAAGAATTGTCTATCGTATTTGAAAACTTCTTCATAACAGTTAGCTGTCTCTGTCCCGTTCGAGGCCGTTTTACAACATTTTTTGGAAGGAAAAGAACGTAGTAGGAACTTCTTTTGTGGGACGGAGGCATATGCTTTCGCCAACCAAATGCTAACTACTGCAATAAAATCGATTTATCAGAAAAGAGACTACGTGATATCTATATGCTATTTCAACAATTTAAGGGGTAGCACGTGTTTTTCTCTGAAATAAATCAATGTCATGAACTTGACAAATAATGTCGCCATTCGAAAAACACCATTTTTCTTCGCAATATTAAAGTTAAAAAACATGTGCACATATTTTTTAAAGCTATGGGAATCATTTTGTACTTGGCGGCCAGTCAAAGGTATTCACCTTGAAAAGTCCGCCAGTGGTTTTCATTATGACCACTAGACAAATTTCTGCGACTACGGATAGATGGTTCATGTAATGAGAACTATTACCCTCTAAAGAAATTATACATTGCATAAATTTGTAATATAAATGGTAAAAAGGAAAGAATAAAATTGGCAAAAAACATGCTACAGCTCCTTTAAGCAAAATATTGACCAAACATGTGTGCCAATAACAGTTTTACACAATAACCTCAAGAAAAATAGAAAATATTTGAACGACGGCGCTAGTTTTCTAAATGAATTAACATTTGAATTCAACACGCACACAGGCACACACGCACACATGTAAACGTCTCCCAATTGACGCATTTCCACCCTGGGATGTTGTGCAATGATACTAGCCATCATGACATAAGTGAAATCATTTTGAAAATGACATTAAACCCTAATAATAACACACATACGCACGCACAAACACGCACACACACACACACACATACACAAATAATTATTTATGTTTTAAAATGTCTATCGAGAGTTTGGCTTGCCAGAATAGAGCAAAGGTACTAGCAGAAAATAATTTCAACTTCAAAAGTTTCCGCTATCAATTAGGTATGGAATTAAATTATTTTAAGCGTTGCATGTAACATACTTTTTTTTCTCATATCAACTGTAAAGTCATATACCCTAGGCTCATTTTGTTGGAATGGTAACACTTCATGACACCGGAAGTTACGAACATGTTACATGGAACCTTATACTTTAACAGTTCAAGACAATATGATTACCATTACATAAAAATTCAAAAACTTGCAAAATGTAAATCTGTGGGTATGCATATGAATACAGTTTAATGAAGTGAAACATATGATAGTTTCAGCGATTCTGCAAAACAATGGAATATATATTCTTCCATTATACACATAAAGTCACTGTCTCGTTTCCATAGAAACTCAAATAAACACAAGAGTCATCAGAAGATAAAATATCCAAACGGTCACCTATTAACTCAGAGTGCTTTATTAGCATGTATAATCGATCTTTGATATAAATGATGATAGCCTTTTTAAGTATGTAAGTGGATAATACACGACATGAATAGGTTTCAGAAAGATATGATGAATGGTTATCAATCTCTTCTCAGGAAACAACCTATCTATCTGTAAACGTGAACAGAGTCAAATTCTCGTTTTTCATGAAAACAAACAAAAATAATAAAATTTTCAGAAATCTGAAAATATCAAGAGGCACTACTCCAGTAAATTTGAAATACATATGTAAAGTTTCAGGCAGATTGACAGAATAAACCCTGTATACTCCCATGTAAGGCGGAGGTTTAATCAAAACAGTTCGTCTGTAAATTTTGGAGAACTTATGATTTTAATATGCAATAATACTTATAATAATACTCTCATTCAAAAAATACATATGTATATGTTCAATGAATGACCCAAATTCGGCATTCATGGCAGCTAAAAATTAGATGTATGGTTATTACATTTTACCGCATTATGTATTACATTTTACCGCACTTTTGAGTAACATTTTACCGCACCCCCTTATTACAATTTACCGCAGTAAACTTTATTACATTTTACCGCGTTTTTATTACAATTTACCGCAGTATTACATCTTACCGCGTTTTTATTACAATTTACCGCAGTTATTACATCTTACCGCGTTTATTACAACTTCGTCGTAACAAACCCCTTACATACCAAATTTCTGGAAAAGGGAAATGGATTCACATCGGATGACCTGAGGGAACAATTTTCCATAAAACAAGTTGAAAAGGAGACCCACCATCTTCTGAATGAATATGTGAGAAATGTGCAAACATATCATAGGATAGACGAATTAAAATACCTCCAGTGGTTCCGTGCAGGATAAACTGTTAGAAATATGGAAGAATTATAAGGGAAGAAAATAAAAGTGTAAAATTTTGGAAGATTGGTTAAAGAGCCATCACGGATGTTGATGAAAATATCAAAATTTGTCCAAAAATCTATCTCCGTGAAATAAAAACACTTAATTTTTCCCTAATTTTTTCAACTTAAAATAAGCCGAGAAATTGCATTAATTAGTAAAGGTGTTTTCCAGTCTAAATATAGATCCAGTCTATTATTTTCAAGCGCAAAGCATTATGGTCTAGCTCACACACAGTAAGCAAAGACACGAAAGAATAACAAAAAATATGAGCAATGAAAGAAATCGAAATATATAATTTTATTTATGGTTATTTATTTACCATTTCATTTAATTTTGTATTTGCTACAGATATTGGAATAATTGTTTTACCCAACTAGGTATTTTTATTGAATTATATAATTAATGAGAGTAAAAATTTGTCATTATTTGCTGGTCTTATCTCAATAAAAAGAACATTAAACAGGAAATAAAAAATGTGTATATTCTCAGGACATTTAGAAACATAGTTTATAAAGCAATCGTCACATTCAGTAATGTGTGACAAGGGTACTTTGCAAGAGAGACACGTGCAGCACGTGTAGCACATGGGTTGTTATGGCGACTTGCGCTAGAGACGAGCCTTCACGCTTCGGAAGCGCTAACTGTTTGTGTAGTACGTATTACGCAAAAAAGGGGACTCTGTTTATATACGTCAGATACCCGTAGCGCGCGCTAGTCGAAGTGATACTTCTCTTTGAAACCAAATTGCAATACATTGTCGTGATATGAAAATTATTTAACATATGCTTTGTTGTAGATAAAAGATTTCTCTGGCGAATGACGTTATAAGTATATTTTCCAAAAATTTGAAACACTAACATCCGTGATGGCTCTTTAATAAATCAACCTCTGGCAATGCAATCAAATGTACAGAAGAGGAAAGGAAATATTTCAAACAAAGGAGGTAAACAGGAATTCGCAAGGATATGGGGACATTTTAACAGAAGACCACTTGTAGTGCCAAACAGAGACAGATATTTAGATCAAAATGATTGTCACCACCAAGAATCAGATGTGTCCTTCTCAATAATGGGGATGAATCAGTCCCCAGAACTATTGTCAACAGAGGACTTAGACCAAACCTACACAATTGTTACCGACCCAACCATTGTGCCACCAAAAGAAACAACAAACATTGGCTTTAATGACACCTCTTTAGACTCTACTCAAAACACTATGAAAAAAGGTCTCTTGAGTAAATTTGATTTTTTTTTGACATTTTTCAAGAAGCACAAAATCTTATACTCCCCGAAATTACATGTATGCTAGAAATGTCAATTATGCAATTGAAACAAATGATCAATTCATGGACTGCGGGCGAGGATGCGAGACCTGCAATGACTCAAATGTTAATCCCTCGTAAATAGTTTATTGGGTGCTGAAGAACGTATTTTTTAATTAGTAATATTTTTATGAGAAATGTACATATAATCATCTTGAAATGCAAATCATTACAGTATTAAACACTAAATCTTGTCGCCCAAACACTTTCTCTGTCATTATTTGGTATGTTCCAAGCACATTTTAAGCTTTTTTGTTATAAAAGAAATCTTTTACTCAATGTGACCTTTTCAGTTCAAAAGCACTTACTGCAATATTATCGCATTACACAAATAAAACTCCCGGTCTTATGAGACACCTTTATATGTTCGTTTATATATTGATATAAATTATAAAAGGTGGATAAAGGACATTTGGTAAAAGAATTGACTAGATTTAATGTAAGTAGGTGCTACCTCCTTTTATACATGTTAAAAATATTGGCAGCCAAGGGCTTATATAGCGCACCGCCACACAATAAGTGTTTATTTGTGTATATACCTATCTCATCATTTATTCACTGTATACCTTCATTTTAAGATTACATTTATTTATGGTTATATATGCCTATAATATGCATCATTTTAGTGTAATTTACATTACTTGACTTCTTAATATGGTTTACGTTACCTATATTGATCTTAAACTTTGTAATATATATTCTCTCATAACCCTTTTGGGTGGCATTTGTGCTTTTACATTTCGCATTTTAACCGCTGCATTTACCCCTGTTGTACAAATGGTGAGACTGAAATAAACTATATTGTATTGTATTTTATTGTATTGTAGTATAAAGCCTGGTCAGTCGAGATGCAGAAAGGAGTGAGTGAGTGAGTTATTGTTTAACACCGCTTCGGCAATATTGCAGCCATTAGCGGCGAGATATTTAATTTATTTGCCTAATTTAAAAAAGAAAATTGCAAATGAAAAACAGAACACGACGCGAAAGCCGTAAAAACATCAGCATATTATCACAGGTTGAATAAAAGCTGATAATGAAAAGTTAAAATTTACAATTAATCAATAAGGTGTATAGCCTTTAGAAAATCTAAAACACGATGCTCACCGAAATGAGTAAAAACTTGACTTATTGAAATAGAAGGATAAAAAGTTTCCCTAATATGTGCAGTGTCCCAACACTCACATAAAATGTGTTTGACTGTGAGGGGACACTGGCAGGGTATACATACAGGGGAATCTTCCCCCTTTAAAAGATATGAGTGTGTAAGATGAGAGTGTCCAATACGACATCGTCGTAGGACACAAGCTTCCTGCCGGGTAAAAGAGGATAGAGATTTGTAACCTAAATGAGGTTGAATAATGTGAAGTTTGTTATGATGTTGTTGATCCCATTTGACTTCCAACGTTGTTTAATGTAAGATTTAATAGCAGGTTTTGAATCTGTATATGGAACTTTAGTTGGGGAAATAAGTTTGAGGTTTAATGCTGATATAGCTGCTGAATCAGCTTTACCATTGCCTCTAATACCCATATGGCTAGGAAGCCAGTAAAAGACGATGTCGCATTGCAGACATGTATTATGAAGCGATAATACATCCCGAATAATGGGGTGATTAGTTTTGCAGTTGTTAATGGCATGCAAGCAGGACAAAGAGTCAGAAAAGATAATATACTTATTTGCAGTGGAATTTTTAATGGATGGCTTTAGCTTCTGCAGTGAAGATGCTACTGCCATTGTGCAGTCTGGAAGCATATGTTTTAGATGAGGTCACTGTTGCAGCAGCGACTGTGGGGCCATCCTTAGCCCCTACTGTATATATTCGTTTATACTCTGTGAAAAAATCACAGAGCTCATAGAAAGCCTGTTGAAATACCAATTGATCAGTGTCAGATTTTTTATATTTGGTTAAAGAGAGATTAACACGGGGCTTGACAAGCTGCCATGGTCTAGTGGCAAGTAAACCGTGCTCTGCTATTGTTGAGAGGTCAATAACTGATTCTTCAACATGTTGTTGAAGGCGTATACTGAGAGGTGGAATTGCTTTAGGTTTTGAGTTATACAACTACTGGTATTCTGGATTGAATACGCGGTTGTAAGCAGGATTTGAAGGGTTAGATTTTAGTTTAGTGATGTATTGAAGTGCTAGCTTGATGCGCCGATCTTCAAGAGATGGCTCATCAGCTTGAACGTAGAGACTTTCAACAGGTGAAGTTCTGAAGGCCCCAAGACAAACCCGAGACCCTGGTGGTGATATGTGTCTAGCATTTTAATATAAGAGGGGCGGGCAGATCCATAGATTATGGATCCATAATCCAGTTTGGAGCAGATGAGTGATCGATAGAGATGAAGAAGAGTTTCTTCATCTCCACCCCATGTATTGTTTGATACGACCTTTAAAAGGTCTAATTGCCTTTAAGCATTTAGCTTTTAGATTTTTAAGATGAGGAATAAAAGAAAGTTTACTGTCAAAAGTGAGACCAAGAAACTTGGCCTCAGGAACAACTTTGATTGGAGTTTTATCCAGAAAAAGTTCTGGATCTTGGTGCATTTTGCGCATATTGCAAAAATGCACACAAGATGTGTTGGCTTTGGAAAATTTGAAGCCGTTTGCCAACGACCATTTGTGTATTTTGTTGAGGCATAGCTGCAATTGGCGCTCGCTTGGAAACTCCAAAATCGTCCACAAAAAGTGAACCATCTGTATGGTCATTTAAGACTTTAGCCAAGCTGTTGATTTTAATGCTAAATAATGTGACAGATAAAATGCTATCTTGTGGGACACCCATTTCCTGATCAAAGAAATCAGAAAGGGTGGAACCCATGCGCTCACTTTAAATTGGCGGTCATGTTAAAAATTAGATATAAAATGAGGCATACGACCTCGCAAGCCAAATTCAAATAAATCTTTTAGGATGCCATGCTTCCATGTAGTGTCGTAAGCTTTTTCTAAATCGAAAAAGATAGACACAGCATGTTGTTTATTAATAAATGCATCACGAATAAATGATTCTAAACGAACAAGATGATCAGTGGTACTGCGTTGTTTGCAGAAACCACATTGAATATCAGTTAGTAATTTATTAGTTTTTAAGTACCAAACTAGACGATCATTGATCATCCGTTCCATAGTTTTACATATGCAACTTGTTAAGGCTATAGGACGGTAGTTAGAAGGGTCTGTATGATTCTTCCCAGGTTTTGGGATAGGCACAATAGCAGCATTGTGCCAACAAGATGGAAATTCACCAGTTACCCAAACATGATTAAATACATGAAGTAGGACCTCAAGGCAAGGTTCTGGTAAATATTTAAAAGCTGATAATGGATTTCATCAGGTCCGGTTGCTGTATCATGAGCTTTAGAAAGTGCAGTTTTAAGCTCTGACAAGGAGAAGTGTTCATTATAATCCTCTCCATTGTCAGATTTGAAATTAAGTGGTCGTTTTACCTGTACCTTTTGGTACTTTTGGAAAGCAGGGACATAATTTGCAGATGAATAATTTTTAGAGATTGTTTCAGCCAACTTATTGGCAATGTCAGATTTTGAGGTGAGAAGGTCATCGTTGACCTTAAGATGTTTTATTGTAGATTTGGAACCTTTGCCTTTAATTCTACTAATCATATTCCAGACTTTGCTGATAGGTGTTCTGGAATTGATCTTAGAGACATAGCCTCTCCAAGATTCGTGTTTTTGTTGGTTGACTGTTCGTCTTTAGCTCGAGCCTTGCGACAGTTATCTAAGTTAATTCTTGTAGGTCGTTTAATGAGCTTGCGTTCAGCTTTTTTACGTGCCTTAATGGCAGTATCGCAGGTTTCATAAAACCATGGCTTGTGAACGCGTGGATTTGCAGAGGTTTTAGGAATAGTTTCAGTTGCTATATAAATGAAACCTTTAGAAAAGGCCTCAACAGGATCAGTTGCATTAACGATTTCATCAAATATAATATGATCACTGCATAGGGCAGAAAATGTACCCCAATCCGGCTTTGAAAATTTCCAACGAGGATTGTGCTCCTCGGGAATAGCTGATGAGGGTTCTAATACAATTGGGAAGTGGTCGCTCCCACATGTATCCTCATGGACTGACCATGAGAAGTCATGTAAAAGGGATGCATCAGTTACTGATAAATCTATAGCTGTATATGATCCTGTAGCAGGATGTAAATATATGTTTGAACCATCATTGAATAAACATAAAGTATTTTACCCCTAGAATCTAGGGTATTACTACCCCAGAGGGTTTAGGTAATTGGGTAACAAGTTGATCAAGATCTATTATAGTAATATCTTGAGATGGTGGAATATAAAAAGAACAAAGAGTTAAAGTTTTAAATAATGATAAGCTGACAGCTACAGCTTGTAATTGAGTTTTTAATGGAATTACTCTGTGGATAATTTCATTACGTATTAAAATAGATGCACCCCCTTTGCCCTATCAGCAGAAGGGGAGAAAGAATTATAAAAAGTGAATGGTCTCATAGAAACTTTATCAGTTTCTTTAAGATGAGTTTCTTAAAGGCAAATAGCTCGGGGATTGTATTGTTGGGCCAACGAGCCCAATTCGTTAAAATTAACCTTAAAGACTCGACAATTCCACTGGAGAATCGCCATGGATGATAGGATAACATAAAATATTAAAAGCCTCATGATGGATGTTTTACTGGAGAAAGCCGATGCTCGAAGGACCGAACCCTGTGCCCCTTTTTGGGCGAGTTGTTAAGGGATGCTGTGTCTGATGCATCCATAAGGACTTCATCAGACTCAAGGTCGAGAGATCCATATTTGTTGAAGACCTCAGCCGTATTCCTATGGCCCTTGGGAGTGCAGTTTAACGTGTTGTTTTTTGTTTTATTTGCAGTTTTTGAGTTTTGATTTGGTTTTGGGTTTTGATTTGATTTTGGATTTTTTTGAGAACCTGTCGGTTTGACAGGCTCTTTGAGTGATAGAAGCGGGAATGTCATGGTACCTATGGTTGAAGATGTTGCATTGCGCAAAGTTTTTATGGTTGGTGGATCATTGATCCACTCAATGACCGTCTGAGTGGAGACGGAGCATTTAGGGGCGTTTGCTGAGGATACTATTTTGGAATATGAAGGCTTTGGACCCTCAGTAACCAGGCGTTTTGCTTCAGGGAAGGAAATGTTTTGGGTGAGTTTTACTTTTAAGATTTCGGACTCCTGTTGCCAGCTTGGACATTCCTTTGAGGAAGCCATGTGCTCGCCAGAACAGTTGACACATTTCGGAAACTCCTTGCACTCCGTTAGCGCTGGATGACTTTCATCCTCAAGTTTGCCACAGCGAGGACAAACACATTCATCAGCTCTGCAAGAGTTGCTTCCATGGCCAAACTTCTGGCAATGTTAGCAACGAAGGCGGTTAGGGATGTAGAGTTCAGTTTTGAGTTTGAAATACCCGGCATTAATTGTTTTTGGAGCTTGAGGAAGTGAAAAGGTTATAAGATAGGTGTTGGTTTTGATGATTTTCTCCTCCCTCATGATAGTGAAGTGCTTAACTGCTGTCACCGCCTGGTTCCTGAGGTTGTCAAGGAGCTCTTGCTCGGTTGCATCCTCGAGACATCGATCCTTGTCTCGGATGATGGCTTTGCTGCTGTTTAATGCTGTGTGTGGAGAAACCTTGACAGGTTTGTCCACAATGAGTTTTAATGCTTGCAATGATTTTGCCTGTTGCGGTGATTTGCATTCAACCAATAGGTACCCATTCCTAATTTTTTTACGTCCTTAACATCACCAGCAAGACCTTGAATGGTCTTGGTGGTGGCGAAGGGATTGAGGCGCAGTGGTTTGTCATCAGTAGATGAAATAACTAGAAATCTAGGCCAGTTGTTTGAATTTGTAGGAGATGTTGAGATATTTGTGATATTTGATGAAGTTCCTCAGAAGAGTGACTTGCATCCTTTGAATGAGTTCGCTTTTTTTTACCTGATGGACCCATGTTATGTTGGTAAAATTTCATCAGCCTGGATCCCCACCCACCACGGAGCACCAACAAGGGCAATGCTGTATGTCAGCGGGTCTCCTGCCGACAGCACCGGGGATACCAGGATGATATACTCCATTAAAGAGTTGCGAATTCTTCACTGGATTGACCCATTGGCCACCGCTATCTTGGAAGCTGAGTAAAGTTGATGAATATGTGAATGTGAGAGAGCGCTAAGCAAACAACGTAGAGATAAGTACATCAGAAAGGATAGCATTGTGAAAAGGTGGCGAAGTTATGCAAGAGAGCATCACGATAGAACAGAAAATAATTGCAAAGAGAGGTAGCAGCGTAAGAAGAAGGATAGAAAAGATGTGCACAACCAAGTGCTTGGCATGACCAGCCGATTGACCAGACCGGGCCAATCCGGCCACCTGTCTAGATGAAGTCGGGGCCAAAGCAGTGCATTGTTCATTGTTAGCTTTAAACTAAACACATCCCTCAACTGCCAGGCATCCTTCCTCCACCCGTACAGGTCGCAGTCCACGGCAAACAGACTGCCCCCTTTTAGTCGCCTCTTACGACAAGCAGGAGGAACTGAGGGCCTATTCTAACCCGGGCACCCCACGGGGTGCAGAAAGGAAAGAGCAACAGAAGAAATCAATTTCCCAAAAGTGTGCCTTACATCTGAATACAAACTATCTACTACAGCACGAGGCATCGTAGTTTTCCTAATCATACTGTTTATATAAACCATCAGGACTTTAACATCGGTGGTGTTGCACTCATTACATAAACGTCTACTTAATAGTGTAATGAATGTTTATTTATCTTTTGTTGACTGCATATTTATAACCCTTGATTCGTAATATTTCCACTTGGTCAAAGATATTGCGATCGGTATTATTTATGTTCATTCAGAAAATAGTCTGTTCTAACTGATCATAGGGATGTCAAAGGTATTGAGTTGATTAATGATATATAACTTGGTCTTCAAGCCAAATATGGAGATGTCGATATTATGATAGGCGGCGATTTTAATGCAGTTACTGGCCATATCATGGATTATGTAATCTAGGAGCATCATGATTACATTCCTTAATTCAATGATATACACGATATCACTGACAGCTTTGATCTCCCCTGCTCATCTAGAGATAGTGAAGTAAATGAATAAGGGAAAGATCTAATAAATGTATGTGCCCAATATGGTCTTCACATGTTAAATGGACGTTTCCCAGGTCATAAGGACCATTCAGGGTCTTGCTGGTGATGTGAAGGATGTCAAGAAGATACGGAATGGGTACCTTCTTGTGGAAGTAAGAACAAAACAACAAGCAACATCACTTCTCACCTTGCAGAAAATTATTGACAAACCTGTTAAGGTTTCTCCTCATACATCACTAAACAGCAGCAAAGCCATTATCCGGGATAAGGATCGCTGTCTCGATGATTCCTCTGAACAAGAGCTCCTTGATAACCTGAAGAGCCAGGTAGTGACTGCTGTCAAGTGCTTCACTATCAAGAAGGAAGACAACATCATCAAGACGCGCACCTATCTCCTAACATTTTCAACTCCACTAGCTCCAAAATCAGTGTATGCAGGGTATTACAAACTCCCCACGGAACTGTATATCCCTAACCCCCTCCGTTGCTACCGGTGCCAGAAGTTTGGCCATGGAAGCAATTCCTGCAAAGCGGATGAGCGTGTTTGTCCACAGTGTGGCAAACTCGACGATGAAAGCCATCCAGACAAATGCAAGGAGTTGCCTAAATGTGCCAACTGTGCTGGTGAACACCTGGCTTCCTCCAAGGAGTGCCCACGGTGGCAACAGGAGTCGAAAATACTAAAACTTAAATTCACGCAGAATATATCTTTCCCCGAAGCAAAACGCCTTGTTCTTGAGGGTCCTAAACCCTCATACTCAACCATAGTATCATCAGCAACTGCCACTAAATGCTCTGTATCAACTCAGACAGACATTCAGTGGGTGAGTGATCCCCCAACTCAATACAAACTCCGCAATTCAACTTCTTCCACAATAGGTAACAAGACATTCCCTCTTCTGTCCCTTAAAGAGCCTGTCAAGCCGACAGGATCTAAAATACCTCCAACTGCAACCAAAAATCCAAAACATTCAACCTCAAAACATACTGCCAAAAATTATAAATCCAAAACAGCATCCCGCACTCCCAAAGGCCTAAGGAATGCGGTAGAGGTCTTCAACAAGTATGGATCTCTTGACCTTGAGTCTGATGACGTCCTTATGGACGCATCAGACACAGCGTCTCTTAACAACTCGCCCAAAAAGGGGCAAATTGTTCTGTCCAATGACCGTCGCTTCTCCCCGGGAAATTATCCACAGAGTAATTCCATTAAAAACACAATTACAAGCTGTTGCTGTCAGCTTATCACTATTTAAAACTTTAACTCTCTGTTCTATATATACTCCACCATCTCAAGATCTAAATATAAAAGATCTTGATCAACTTGTTACCCACTTACCTAAACCTTTTATTATCATGGGTGACTTCAACGGTCACAATCCCCTCTGGGGTAGTAATACTCTAGCTTCTAGGGGTAAAATACTCGAAAGTTTCCTCAATGACTTGTGTCTATTTAATGATTGCACAAACACATATCTACATCCTGCTACAGGATCTTATACAGCTATAGATTTATCAGTAACTGATGCATCCCTTTTACATGACTTTTCATGGTCAGTCATGAGGATACATGTGGAAGTGACCACTTCCCCATTGTATTAGAACCCTCATCACCTATTCCCGAGGAGCACAATCCTCGTTGGAAATTCTCCAAGGCTGATTGGGGTACATTTTCTACCCTCTGCCGTGAACATATTATATATGATGAAATGCAACTGATCCTGTTGAGGCCTTTTCTAAAGGTTTCATTGATATAGCAACTGAAACTATCCCTAAAACCTCGGCAAATCCACGTATTTACAAG
Organism: Gibbula magus; assembly: GCA_936450465.1. NCBI lineage: Eukaryota > Metazoa > Mollusca > Gastropoda > Trochida > Trochidae > Gibbula > Gibbula magus. The sequence goes on along the minus strand of OW388293.1, from coordinate 60,654,505 downwards.
CCATGGTTTAATGAAACCTGTGATACTGCCATTAAGGCACGCAAAAAAGCTGAACTCAAGCTCAGTAAACGACCTACAAGATTTAACTTAGATAACTGTCGCAAGGCACGAGCTAAAGCTCGACGCATAGTCAACCAACACAAACGCGAATCTTGGAGAGGCTATGTCTCTAAGATCAATTCCAGAACACCTATCAGCAAAGTCTGGAATATGATTAGTAGAATTAAAGGCAAAGGTTCTAAATCTACAATAAAACATCGTAAGGTAGATGATGACCTTCTTACATCAAAATCTGACATTGCAAATAAGTTGGCTGAAACAATCTCTAAAAATTATTCATCTGCAAATTATGTCCCTGCTTTCCAAAAGTACCAACAGGTACAGGAAAAACGACCACTTAATTTCAAATCTGACAATGGAGAAGATTATAATGAACACTTCTCCTTGTCAGAGCTTAAAACTGCACTTTCTAAAGCTCATGATGCAGCAACCGGCCCTGATGAAATCCATTATCAACTTCTAAAACATTTACCAGAACCTTGCCTTGAGGTTCTACTTCAGGTATTTAATCATATATGGGAAACAGGTGAATTTCCATCTTGTTGGCACAATGCTACCATTGTGCCTATCCCAAAACCTGGGAAGGATCATACAGACCCTTCCAACTACCGTCCTATAGCCTTAACAAGTTGCATATGTAAAACTATGGAACGGATGATCAATGATCGTCTAGTTTGGTACTTAAAAACTAATAAATTACTAACTGATATTCAATGTGGTTTCCGCAAACAACGCAGTACCACTGATCATCTTGTTCGTTTAGAATAATTTATTCGTGATGCATTTATTAATAAACAACATGCTGTGTCCATCTTTTTCGATTGAGAAAAAGCTTACGACACTACATGGAAGCATGGTATCCTAAAAGATTTATTTGAATTTGCCTTGCGAGGTCGTATGCCTCATTTTATATCTAATTTTTTACATGACCGCCAATTTAAAGTGCGTGTGGGTTCCACCCTTTCTGATTTCTTTGATCAAGAAATGGCTGTCCAACAAGGTAGCATTTTATCTGTCACATTATTTAGCATTAAAATCAAGTCTTAAATGACCATACAGATGGTTCACTTTTTGTTGACGATTTTGGAGTTTCCTGCAGAGGCAAAAATATGCCATCAATCGAGCGCCAATTGCAGCTATGCCTCAATAAAATACACAAATGGTCGTTGGCAAACGGCTTCAAATTTTCCAAAGCCAAAACATCTTGTGTGCATTTTTGCAATATGCGCAATATGCACCAAGATCCAGAATTATTCCTTGATAAAACTCCAATTAAAGTCGTTCCTGAGGCCAAGTTTCTTGGTCTCACTTTTGACAGTAAACTTTCTTTTATTCCTCATCTTAAAAATCTAAAAGCTAAATGCTTAAAGGCATTAGACCTTTTAAAGGTTGTTTCAAATAATAAATGGGGTGGAGATGAAGAAACTCTTCTTCATCTCTATCGATCACTCATCCACTCCAAACTTGATTATGGATCCATTATATATGGATCTGCCCGCCCCTCATATATCAAAATGCTAGATACAATCCACCATCAGGGTCTCAGGCTTTGTCTTGGGGCCTTCAGAACTTCACCTGTTGAAAGCCTTTACGTTGAAGCTGATGAGCCATCTCTTGAAGATCGGCGCATCAAGCTGGCACTTCAATTTATAACCAAATTAAAATCAAACCCTTCAAATCCTGCATACAACTGCGTATTAAATCCTGAATACCAGCAGTTATATTATAACTCAAAACCTAAAGCAATTCCACCACTCGGTATCAGACTTCAACAACATGTTGAAGATTCTGATATCGACCTCTCAACAATAGCAGAGCACGGTTTGCTTGCTACTCCGCCATGGCAGGTGGTCAGGCCCCGTGTCAACCTCTCTTTATCTACTCATAAAAAAGCAAATACAGACCAATTAATATTTCAACATGCTTTTTTTTAATTACGTGATTTTTTCTCAGATTATAAACCAATTTACACTGACAGTTCTAAGGATGGACCCACAGCTGCAGCAGCAACTGTGACTCCTTCAACAACATATGCTTCAAGGCTGCATGATGGCAGCAGCATCTTTACTGCAGAAGCTAAGGCCATCCTTAAGGCAGTCCATCACATTAAAAACTCAACTCCAAATAATTACATTATTTTTTCTGATTCACTTTCTTGCCTACAAGCAATTAAAAACTGTAAGAGTGATCACCCAATTATCAGGGATATCTTATTACTTCATAATTCTTGTCTCCAATGCGACATCATCTTCTGCTGGCTTCCTAGCCATATGGGTATAAGAGGTAATAACAAAGCTGACTCGGTAGCTAAATCAGCATTAAACCTCAAACATATTTCTCCCACTAAAGTTCCATATACCGATTCTAAACCTGCTATTAAATCTTACATTAAACAACGTTGGAAGTCCCAATGGGACCAACAACATCTTAAAAAACTTCACACTATTCAACCTCATTTAGGATACAAATCTCTATCCTCTTTTACCCGGCAGGAAGCTTGTGTCCTACGACGATGTCGTATTGGACACTCTCATCTTACTCACTCATATCTTTTAAAGGGGGAAGATCCCCCGATATGTATACCTTGTCAGTGTCCTCTCACAATCAAACACATTCTATGTGAGTGTTGGGACACTGCACATATCAGGAAAACTTTTTATCCTTCTATTTCAATCAATCAAGTGTTTACTCATTTCGGTGAGCATCGTGTTTTTGATTTTGTAAACGCTATACACCTTATTGACAAATTGTAAATTTTAACTTTTAATTATCAGATTTTATTCAACTTGTGATAATACGCTGATGTTTTTGCGGCCTTCGTGCCGTGTTCTGTTTTTCAATTGCAATTTTCTTTTTTAAATTAGGCAAATAAATTAAATATCTAGCCGCTAATGGCTGCAATACTGCCGAAGCGGTGTTAAACAATAACTCACTCACTCTGTTATCCATTCCTCTGCTTCCCGTTGTAATATGGTTTGTAGGAAATCCAATGTTAATCATGATTAGTGTATTAAATCACATTGGTGTAATGAGGAATGTGCAAATATCAAGAAACACAAATATGACATTCTGAATAGATTCAAATTGACTGGAAGCAAGTCTGTTACGACATAAGTTGTAATAAACGCGGTAAGATGTAATAACTGCGGTAAATTGTAATAAAAACGCGGTAAGATGTAATTCTGCGGTAAATTGTAATAAAAACGCGGTAAAATGTAATAAAATTTACTGCGGTAAATTGTAATAAGGGGTGCGGTAAAATGTTACTAAAAAGTGCGGTAAAATGTAATACATCATGCGGTAAAATGTAACAACCATACATCTAATTTTTAGCTGCCATGAATGCCGAATTTGTATAATTATTATTGCATATTAAAATCATAAGTTCTCCAAAATTTACAGACGAACTGTTTTGATTAAACCTCCGCCTTACATGGGAGTATACAGGGTTTATTCTGTCAATCTGTCTGAAACTTTACATATGTATTTCAAATTTACTGGAGTGGTGCCTCTTGATATTTTCAGATTTCTGAAAATTTTATTATTTTTGTTTGTTTTCATGAAAAACGAGAATTTGACTCTGTTCACGTTTACAGATAGATAGGTTGTTTCCTGAGAAGAGATTGATAACCATTCATCATATCTTTCTGAAACCTATTCATGTCGTGTATTATCCACTTACATACTTAAAAAGGCTATCATCATTTATATCAAAGATCGATTATACATGCTAATAAAGCACTCTGAGTTAATAGGTGACCGTTTGGATATTTTATCTTCTGATGACTCTTGTGTTTATTTGAGTTTCTATGGAAACGAGACAGTGACTTTATGTGTATAATGGAAGAATATATATTCCATTGTTTTGCAGAATCGCTGAAACTATCATATGTTTCACTTCATTAAACTGTATTCATATGCATACCCACAGATTTACATTTTGCAAGTTTTTGAATTTTTATGTAACGGTAATCATATTGTCTTGAACTGTTAAAGTATAAGGTTCCATGTAACATGTTCGTAACTTCCGGTGTCATGAAGTGTTACCATTCCAACAAAATGAGCCTAGGGTATATGACTTTACAGTTGATATGAGAAAAAAAAGTATGTTACATGCAACGCTTAAAATAATTTAATTCCATACCTAATGAAACTTTTGAAGTTGAAATTATTTTCTGCTAGTACCTTTGCTCTATTCTGGCAAGCCAAACTCTCGATAGACATTTTAAAACATAAATAATTATTTGTGTATGTGTGTGTGTGCGTGTTTGTGCGTGCGTATGTGTGTTATTATTAGGGTTTAATGTCATTTTCAAAATGATTTCACTTATGTCATGATGGCTAGTATCATTGCACAACATCCCAGGCCGAAAATGCGTCAATTGGGAGACGTTTACATGTGTGCGTGTGTGCCTGTGTGTGTGTTGAATTCAAATGTTAATTCATTTAGAAAACTAGCGCCGTCGTTCAAATATTTTCTATTTTTCTTGAGGTTATTGTGTAAAACTGTTATTGGCACACATGTTTGGTCAATATTTTGCTTAAAGGAGCTGTAGCATGTTTTTTGCCAATTTTATTCTTTCCTTTTTACCATTTATATAACAAATTTATGCAATTTATAATTACTTTAGAGGGTAATAGTTCTCATTACATGAACCATCTATCCGTAGTCGCAGAAATTTGTCTAGTGGTCATAATGAAAACCACTGGCGGACTTTTCAAGGTGAACACCTTTGACTGGCCGCCAAGTACAAAATGATTCCCATAGCTTTAAAAAAGATGTGCACATGTTTTTTAACTTTAATATTGCGAAGAAAAATGGTGTTATTCGAATGGCGACATTATTTGTCAAGTTCATGACATTGATTTATTTCAGAGAAAAACACGTGCTACCCTTTAAACTGTGGAAATAGCATATAGATATCACGTAGTCTCTTTTCTGATAAATCGATTTTATTGCAGTAGTTAGCATTTGGTTGGCGAAAGCATATGCCTCCGTCACACAAAAGAAGTTCCTACTACATTCTTTTCCTTCCAAAAAATGTTGTAAAACGGCCTCGAACGGGACAGAGACAGCTAACTGTTATGAAGAAGTTTTCAAATACGATAGACAATTTTTAGTACGCCCATGTCGTCTTTACTCCGTCCTCTAATAGTTGGTACTATATTTTTGAAACAGCACATCTGCAAATCATAGTGATTAAATTTGTAAAGTTTAGAAACATATCATCAATTAGTATCAGAGCTGTTAGTGAAACAAAATCAGACGGACGAATTGTCAGACGGACATTTTGATTGGTGAATTTTACTTTCATCAACATCAACTTCTATAAAAGAAAATATTACAATTTACCGCACATCGTATTACAATTTACCGCACCTTTCATCGAAACATTTTACCGCACCCCCTATTACAATTTACCGCAGTAAACTTTATTACATTTTACCGCGTTTTTATTACAATTTACCGCAGTATTACATCTTACCGCGTTTTTATTACAATTTACCGCAGTTATTACATCTTACCGCGTTTATTACAACTTACGTCGTAACAAAGTCTCTTTTATCAAAATTTCATACATCACGCAATAAATTCATAGAAATATGTCGTCACAAGAAAAAAAAGTTTCCAGTGAACTCTACTGAGGACAATTTGGATTGCTATAATAATAAAAACGCAAAATCATTTTTGCCACATATCCAGTATTTTAGTAAACGGTCTGTGCAGTTATCTTCTAACATCGGCAGTGATGAATGGATTGATTATTTTCGATCTGTACTGAATATCTGTGACAATATTATAGATGACGATATTAATTAATTACATTCTCAAAGGAGTATATGGTCTCCCATACTGACTATTCCGTTATTTGTGATGACTGTACTAATGATGATTACAACAATATTCTCAATCACGTTATTACCCCCACTGAAGTTGAAACAGCACTTCTTAACCTCAAGTTAAAGAAATCTCCTTGTCAAGATGGAATTGTACCGGAAATGCTCAGATGCAATTCTCAAATATTTACCATGCACCTTTGTAATTCATTCAATTGTATCTTTAAATCTGGCAATTTTCCTGAACAATGGTCGAAGAGTATAATATTCCCGTTACACAATAAAGGTAACATTAATGATGTAATAACTACAGAGGTATTTCCCTTTTAGATATACTAGGGAAAATTTTACTCATTTTTTACATCATTTTATTCATGAATTTGATAAGTATCCAGAATCACAGTGTGGTTTCCGGAAGGGTTACTCAACAGTTAATAATACCTTGCAAAGTCTTATCCAGAAATATTCATCTTAATCCAAATGTCGTTTTTATTGTTTATTTGTTGGTTTTAGAAAAGCGTTTGATTCCATAAACAGAGATCTACTGTGGCATGTTATTGCATCAAAAAGTATCCATGGTTATATGTTGGACATTATCATGGATATGTACTTTTTAACAAAAGTCTATGTAAAGTTGTCACAAAGCACTTTTTCAGAATATTTTGACAGTTTCAGTGGTATGAGACAAGGTTGTATTTTAAGCCCTTTGTTATTTCAACTGTTTATTAACCAAATACATACAGTTATGGAGCTATGTGGTGATGGTTGTCTCCAATTGTCATCCCAGCGGTTCAGGACATATGGACAAATTCTCTTCCAACCAGGATATTGTCTTGTATTCGTAGCAAAGGTCATCTGACAAAATATTGAGGTAAGTTTATCAATTAGTTTTTCTATAAATCTCTTTTGAAATAATGAGACGGCTCCTTGTTTACGTCCGCTATCTTGTTTTTCCGCGAATACTTTCGGCATGGCGCTGTACACATGATATGATCATACTTCACTGTGTCGTCTATATGCACAGTTAGAAATAACACAAAGTTACTTATTTAATACGCACATGCTCAAACATTTTGTTCATTGTTGAACTTACATACTCCGTATGATTTCATTAAGTCATTAATCACATGCAGTGCTAATAAATCACCTGTGTTGCGTTCATTTTCTATGTTACGAGTTTGGGCAATTCCATTCTTCTTTGATAGGTAATAGGTATGAGCCTGGGTGTTCAGTGGCCCGTGACCTTATGTGTATTGGGCTGTATGACAACTGGCATGTGTGGGAATGGGAGGATACCAAGGTGGTAGGGGTATTTTTGTTGACTCGGATTTTGTAGAACTATTCCTGTGGTTATATGCCGATGATTTATGCTGGGTTTTTTTTAATTCTGTTATGAGTTTACAAAAGAGAATTGATATACTTTTGCAGTTTTGCAAGAAATGAGGTCTGACGGTTAATTTTGATAAGACCGAAATTATTGTCTTTCGAAACAGAGGGAAATTAAGAGCTTTCAAATATTGGTACATCGACGGTACATGGACGGTATTAAACTAAATGTATCAAAATACTACAATTATCTTGGTTTAACATTTTCAAATAGATTATCTTGGTCTAAATGTGTACAAAACTTAGTTTTAAAAGCAAATAGAGCAATGGCATCAATCAAAATATTTTCTTCAAAATTGAAAAAATATCTCCGACTGTGTTATTTAATATGTTCGATGTACAGCTTAAGCCTATCATATTGTATGGATCTGAAATTTGGGGAATGGGAAGCTATTGAAAGATTTCATGTTGAATTTCGTAAATATGTTCTTGGTGTGAGTTATAAGTGTTCAAATGTTGCAGTGCTTGCTGAATGTAAAATCAACTATGTACATATTGACATCCTTCAAAGAGTAATTAAATTTTGGTTTAAAATATTAGAATCACAAGAAACGAGGTATCCAAAACGGTGTTATAAAATGATGTATAAACTTGAAGCAGTAGGTCGGCACACCTGGGCTTCGGGTGTTAAGAAGATATTGTTCATGTATGGATTTGGTTCTATATGGGAAGCTCAGGGTGTCGGCAAAATAAGTGATTTTCTACATAATTTTGTATTAAGAATTAATGATTGTTATATACAAAGCATATTTGCAGATATTAATGGCAGTTCATCTTTAGACTTATATTCTAACATTAAACACACTTTCTGTATAGAACCAAACCTACATGAACTTCACGTTAAATCGAAAGAATCAAGACGAAGAATAACTTTGATCAGAATAGGTGCCCTGTCAATTCGTAAAAATACTGGAAGAAGAGAAAGAATACCTGCTTATGTTGTAGATTTTGTAAGCTTTGTGAAGAAAATGTAATTGAAGATGAACTGCACTTTTTATTCAAATATCCAATGTTTAAAGAAATATATAGAAATATATCCCACATTTACCAGATCATGTTGATATATAGTACCTGCAAAATATTTTTCAACGTCAACAATTATTTTATCCTATCCATGTTTCATAAGAGATGCACTTGCCTTACGCTCTAAGGTTATATGGTTAAATTAACTCATGATGTAAACTTTTTTTTATTCTTTACTCTCTGATGTTTGTCTGTTTTTTTACGGTGGCCCATAGGGGACATAAAGTATTTTTATAGTTTATTGTATTTCTCTCATCGAAACCACAGAAGACTGTACTGACAATACGGAAAACCTAGAAGAAAACACGATAAACTCAAATTGAAACACGAAAAACTCCAAATGAAACACAAAATACTCCAAATGAAAAAAGAAAAACTCCAAATGAAACACGAAATACTAAAAATGAAAAGTAAAAAACTAGTTCATGAAATTCTAAGAAACTACCCTTCTCTACGGTGGCCCATAGGGGACATAAAGTATTTTTTATAGTTTATTGTATTTCTCTCATCGAAACCACAGAAAACTGTACTGAAAATACGGAAAACCTAGAAGAAAACACGATAAACTCAAATTGAAACACGAAAAACTAAACATGAAACACAAAATACTCAAAAAGGAAACTAGAAAAACTCCAAATGAAACACAAAATACTAAAAATGAAAAGTAAAAAACTGGTTCATGAAATTCTAAGAAACTACCTTCTCTGCCCAAAGGGAGATCATAATAAATTTTAAATGACTTCTTTACAAATGGAATTTTCTCGAAATTGCAAATGACAAAAAACTAGTTGAGGTGAAAACCCTTTCCACCGCGGTGTAAACCCTTTCAACCGCGGTGCAAACCCTTCTCACCGCGGTGAAAACCCTTTCCACCGCGATGTTAACCCTTCTCACCGCGGTGTTAACCCTTCTCACCGCGACGAAAACCCTTTCCACCGCGGTGAGAACCCTTTCCACCGCACGGTTGAAACTCTTTCATCCTGCATAGCATTCAAATATAGAATAATAAGGAAACAAAGATTTGAATCTTGTAAAAAGAAATTCCAATTGATATCAAAACAAAGATATTTTGATTTCGTTCTAGGTTTCCAATATAACTCACATATTCTTATTGGTCTATTTTAAAACAAATGTATGTACAAGACACAAACGAGATTATTTTGCATTTTTTTTATTTCAGCTGTGTGTTTTAAGCTAAATAATCATTGTTTTAACAATCAATTCGATGCAAAAATATGCCAGTTGTTTGATCAACTAAGTCGGCAAGTTATAACGGTACCACGCCTTGGCCGTGTTCAAGAGAGGTTTCAAAGTAATCGCTCAATGAGCAATTACTTTTAAACCTCTCTTTAACGCGATTGCTCAATGTAGCGCTACGTAGCAAGGCGAGCAAACTTCGAGGTATTTGCACTGTGTCGTTCAAGAGAGAATGAGCGCTACTTGAGCGCTACTTGAGCACTACATTGAGCGATCAATAAGCGATTATAAGCGCTCGCTGTTATGGAACGGAACCCTTTTTTAGTACTTCATATCTTCTGAACCATGGGCCACTTTTCACATGTTTTATTTCGTTGTAAAGAGACATGCTTATACTTTCCAAAGTAGATAAGTGGGAATAGGTATCAATGCTGGGCTCTAGATGTCAATCATCTTCTTTATGAATAAAGTTATTGGTATATGTGGCAAAATGAGTTTTTTTTACAGCGACCTTAAAGGAGAGACAGGGAAGATTTACGACTATATCCATGTTCGGAGAACACTTTCTTTCACAACAAGCCCATAAACAACGTTACTATAATAACATTTTACTGTTCATATCATTAATAAAGCAGATGGAGAGTAAATTGTCTCACAAACCAAAATCTTGAAGCTGATGAAATACTCCCACATGTTTTTCATTTTTTATTTAACACTTCAATTTAAACTTGGATGAGGGAAATACACCCGAATCAATATAATTATCTGAACCCTGAATGTATATGTATATGTATTGATAATCAAAAGTGGTTGCAAACTGTTTCAAAAGATTCCAAACTTTTACAATTTTACAGAAATGTAAACGTTGTTTTGGCTATGAACAATACTTGTCCGAGAACGAGTTCTATGGATATACAACTTCTGTACTGTGTATATTCAGACACTGTTATCAAGCAAATGAAGAATTTACACTGAAACGACACACGCCTGCAATAAAGAAGATGTAAATCCATTGAACTCGTTCTCCGTCATTTTAACAACTTCTAAATGCCACTGAAAGAAGAAATACTTGTCCATTGCAAACATCGCAATATACAGAATTGCTTTAACAAAATGTAGATGTTCAAACCACAACGTAATGGTAGAAGAAGGTAGAAATTTTAGACTCTAAAGATATGAAAGACGTTGCACACTTTGTATTATCCCATGCATTGAGTCAGAAATATAGTATATCTGTCTTTTCTTGACAAATACCATGTTTATCTCATCGAGTGAGGTAGAAAAGTTAATGTAATCACTCGTGGCTACATCACTCGTGAAATATCTACCTCTATCTAGGTCTCCTTCAATGAGATAGACATAGCCGATCTTTGCATCTATATTAGCATGTGCTATCTGTATAGAAGAGGAGATTTTCGACTATATCCATGTTCGGAAAACACACAAATGATTTAAACGGTAAACCTACAGCCTTCGCAAGTTGACACTATGACGTCAAAACATTGTCCCGATGACGATAAATTTGGTGATAAAGTTAATCGTCACTCAGTAGAGTGGTGATAAAGGTTATCGCCACTGTAGCTTGATAGAGGGTTTATTTCACTGATAGGACGGAGTATCTCACTCCAAGTTATATAAAAAATATTTTATCATGATTTGTCCATTTTGCAATGTTTCACGAACTACTTTACCTAAATATTGGACTGAAATTTAATTTTATGGAAAATTTATAACTTAATCCTGATGCAGTTTACTCTTCAGCTAAATTAATTTCCTTGCCATGAAGAAAACAACTGCAATGACCTCAAAATTCATGAAAATGTATTCTATTATACTATGATGGTGGCCTCGTTACTGAATGAAACTCTATCTTTATGTGAGCAGAAAGGAGCAAATGTAATGATTTTATTTATTGTTCTTACAGTTAAACTTGTTAATGGCATGCACATAACTATTCTAAACAAATGATAATACTTGACCTTTAAGGCTACTTTAAGATGTGCATTTAGCTCAGTAAGATTTAATTGGTTCAAAACTTGAATTGAGCAGGAAAACCAAAGAGAATGCCAACGTTTTGTAATACTATACCAATATTTGTAGAGGTATTTAAAAACAATTCCAGTCGAGCAGAATTGTTTTGTATATGATCTATGTTTAAAAAAATGCACAATTATCGTCATTTACTAACTTCAAAGCTTTAAACTCCTTCTTGGTATAAACTATGCTGTGTACTTTTAAATCCTTTGTACAGCATCTGTACCGTAAAAACGTTTTTCTCCCTTTAAGAGAATATAAATCGAAATGCCCACTTTTCATATACATTTGGACATTTATCACCAGTATTCACACTGTCATAACATATTGTGGAATTCATTACAAATACATAGTCAAACTAGTACACCTGTATGGATTAATTAATTTGCGCCCTCATTTTTACAAGTAAAACTTGTTTGATAATAGATAAGTTCATCGTTCTAAAAACAACTTAAATTTTGATTAAAATGACCGTCTAACATTTAAAAAATAAAATTAGGCGATTTGCTGTCCAAATACCGTTGAAGAACAAATGTAATTTATTGAATGGTATTCTTGATGCTGAGGTGATGAAGACACAATTTTATGGACTTTTTTTGTTCTCCGTAGACAACACTGCGACTAACCTAATGTCGGTGGATCGAGAAGTATGGGTAAACGTGAGAAGAAACTTGGAGGAACTATATATACATGAGTTGTTTTTCCTTCGTTTTCTTCTTGGTAATATCAACAAGATGGGTCCCTCTCTGAATATTCCTCTTTCTTTCTTTCATTCCCCATGCTTATCACCATTTGCTGACGTATTCGTACAACTAGTTTCTCGCTATATTCAATACTTACATTTCATATTACTGTATACTTTATTTATACTATGTAATTATTTTTGTTTAACTCATTTCATGTACATGAAGTTCATTTATTGAATAAACATTCACTTGCCTTCCAATCACTCTCAATCTCGTATTCCTTATGTATATTACATAATATGTTATCCTTCCCCGAAACGAAAATCCTGTATCCGCCCCTGGCTAGTGCTGGTTCATCTACTAATTAAAGATGCATCCATTGTGTTTCATTAAATTTCATTTTATTTTAATACGTGCCAACATACGATATGTGCTGATTTCAGTTCAAATACTTTCACTCAACTTGCATATCCATCCCCATTAGCCAAATATATAATAATTATTAGTTTCCAATTAAAATCGAGCAGCATCATTACACATGTGTAAACTCGAAACTATATATTCACGTCCCACGTACACGTTACGAACACGGTAGTTATAAGACCTATTAAACAACATTAACCCAAAGTTGTCTATTTGTCTGTTGTAAATAAATTTCCAGAATTACGTTTGACCAATTGACGTGGCATATTGTACGGTTTTCGATCAGAAATCGCTACTTTTACCTTTATATTATCGACATACCGAGTCGACTGTCATCAAAATGGCAACAGTCAGTACTCCTCGATAAAATGACACAATTTATAAAATTTGGCAAATGTGACCCATATAACAACACAATGGATGTACCTTTAAGTGGACATTTTATATGAACAAGTATTAGACGATTGTGTAATATCCGAATGTAAGCTCCATGTAAGCTCCATGCATGGAAGACGTACATATTATTATCATCACATTAAGTCATGACAATACACAGAGTTCGCAGTTTTTAATCAATGTTATGTGTTAATAGAAGTAACCCCAATAATGTAGCAAGGGGTGGATATTGTTAATTAAGAACTAAGCAATATGTAAATATAATTCAGCAGTGGATAACAGTATTATACTAGTAGAATAATAGCATTTTACTTATACTTATAGTTTTCAATTAAGATTAGCAGAAAAAAAGGTTTTCATTGTTGGGCTTTAAATTTCAGTAATATTATCTCTATGAATAGATCTTTTTGGTTTATATGGCAAAACCAAGATATTGTCTGCATTTGCTTTTAAAGCAACCTTTAAACATCCTTATATATAGAATAGTTTTTACTAAATTTAGATGTTCAAGCCATTTCGCGTCTTCACTACTTCGCCACTTCTTTACCTATTTTGAAAAGATTCTACAATAATTAACGATTTATCTGAATATGATATGTTGATGTGTTGAAATATCGAAGTATATAGCATATAGTATGTAGTTAGATCTTGATCCACATGAACTAACATTTTGCATGTTATAAATGATATTCATTAACATTATTCCGAGTGACATACAAACGCAGTCGTTGAAAGTGATAAGTATTTGTACTTGATAAATATGAGACGTGTAAACTCTGGCGGTAGTGCTTGTCTTCAATACTTCAATCAAAACACATCAATTTGCAAATTGATTAATACGGAACAACCAGAGAGTGGATCGTATGCAGTGCTTTGTTTTAGAAATATAATTCAATAACAGAAAGCTCTTTTTAGGAAAATAATTATTCTAAATAACGCATTGAATAGGAAAAATAAGGAACAAATGTACAGGACGAACAGCTTCTATACTTTGCTAACATTTCTGTCAAACGTGTTTCAATTCCCATGTACTTTGGGTTATCCGAGCGTTGGTAATTTTCCCGTATCATCATGATTCAACAATTATTTTTGTTGTGAAAAAGGATTTTATTATTATTTTTGGTGTGACGTTCATCACAATAATAATTGCGGACATTGACTGTCAATCATTATAAGAAAATAATTCTCTTTAATAATATCATTTTGTGATTGGCGCTTTTTATTATTTATTTTTTATTTTTAGTTTATTTTCAATAACAGTCAATACTTCTTGTTGAAATACTACAATGCCCCTGAGTGTCCCTTTTAAAACTCATTGAGAATGTTGTTGGAGTCAGATTATGTCAAAAGCAATAAATGTAGTTATTTTATTTAAAAGTACGGATTGATTGCTGATGAACATTATCAATTTAAGGCTAGTTCATTTACTAAAGTGATATTATAACGGTGAAAGTCGCGATTTATGATAGAAAACTGGACAAAAATGCGGGTTGATTGGTTAAATGTAAGTTTGGAAACATACCTTTAATAGACAAACAGTCAGATGTGGGTTGGTAATGTGTAATAGGTCATATAACTACTGTGTACATATATATGACGTATAAATTCGGCTTCTGCACATTCAAACTGCTGTTGCTCGTCTTTATTTAATTAGCATACATTTGGCGTTAGAGAATGAATATGCAAGTCAAGTGAAATTATTTGTACTTCAATCAGAATATCAGGTCTTTCGGCACGCATGAAGGACAACTAAATATTCCTAAAAATGTCCAATGGCTCTTTAAAGCATATTTGTTAATGTTTTGTTCTATATCTGTAAATAAGTTTTTTTGATATAAGATTATTTAACCAAAAGCGTATATATTCAGAATTTGGTGGATTCACATATCATAATAAAGTAAAGAAGAACTAAACGCCGGAAACCGTTTTTTTTTTTAACTTATGTGAGTACTTTAGCTCTGATGGTTAAATCACAATATCATCAAAATACCTGTATTGACCTGTATTAATAACATGACACAATATAAAGCAAATTTATAAGTATGTGAAATAAATATTCAAATTTCATACTACATATCTTCTGATATGAAATGAACTGAACAGCAAAAGAAACACGAGTTTAAATGAGTATAGTTTCTGTTTGCTTATCAGCCCATGGTTTGTCATATCATTAGTAAATGTCAGATAACATGTGGAGCTATGTAGAGTATAGATGGTTACCATTGCAAAGTCAAATGGTTTCAGTTCGCGAAAATGCACGTTACATGTTGTCATAGTAACATGATCTGCCTGTTATCCGATACTTGCTCTGTGAAAAGGACCCAATCTTGTTTAAGAAGTCAATGCTTTGCAAAATAAACGTGACATTTTCAGAAACTGGGATATTGACCGACTGCATACTGTACAGTTTGCAATGACTGTAAATGTGCTCGTGGAACACCTTGGTACCGACAAGGAATGCAATACCTTGAAGTTTTATCAAACTGAGACCCATATAACCATTCTGAATGAAATTCAAAGTGACGCAATAATGTCAAATCAACATCAGCAAAGATAGGGGTTTTGCATCAAACAACTTCATGGGAGTGTTTGCACAAGTTCCAATTGCATTTAAAAGCACAATTGGCCCCTTATCATCTGAAAAGAAATATGGATATTTTCCCAAAGAATGACTACGGCACAAGATAATGCTATGCAGAAGTTCTACAGAAGTGTTGACTTATCGTTATGTGTGCTTGCTGTCCATCACGTTATTAACATCATGTCAACGCAATTTGAATGCTCTGATGTTATACATTTGCTCAATACAGCGTTATCAGTAATTACGAAATTGTTTCAGTGGACTAGTGTTTATTTTGCTGTTCAGTAGATATATATATAGTATGTGCGTCACCTTGTTGAGATTACAATGCATCTACATAGTATAGCTTACACAAGAAACCAACATAAATGCTCATAATAATGCAAATGTTGAGTGTACTTCAACCGTCTATATAATTTCGGAATATAGTGTCCATATTTTAGGTTCATTGTACGTGATATACGTGTATCTCGATTTTTTTAAAGAATGACATGGCTTCTATAAGTATTAACATAAAGTTAATGCATTGAGTTGGGCCTTATCAAAAGTTTGGCTACTTAGAAAGGTTGTCTGCTCGGGAAAGTCACACTAGAAAACTACAGATTGTCGCGAGGGCCACACGTCATTTAAACGCCTCGTTGCCGCGAAAGCCACGATTGATTGCGGGATGATTACCGTTTATCAAATTAGAGCCAGATAATGAACTTGTTTTAAAGTGAATACGGAGCGAATCTTGTTTTTTTAGTTTTAAATAAAGTTTCGTTAAAGTTTTTCTTTAGGTCTCGATTTAAAAAATCACGACTTTTCAACTTTATATTTGTCACCATTCTGAAGTGGTTAGCATAAAAATGATGATTCTCAGCAACGTCCAGTATTCGGTAAAATTACATCTGACTATACAACATACTCAACATGACACCCATACGTGTACATTACATGAAATAAAATATGTTGCTATGGCCCAGTATGGGGTGAAAACATCTAAATCTTAAATATGAAACTCGCCTGTCCTGTGCCTTCCTACAATATGGTAATACATAGTAAAAAGACCGCAAAAAAATAACAGTTTATTATATACCGTAATTTCACATTGACCAGCACTCCCGACCATTGCCGGGAGAGCCACGCTAATACGATCACAAAACTTTCTTATTGCCGGGAACGCTAAGTTGTATTTAACCATATTTTCTTACATGTGGCTCTCCCGGATTGCAATCCGTGTAAAGGTGTGCATTTGAAAACCAAGTGAAAACCAATAGAAACCACGGTCGTTATCCAAAGTTATACTAAGATTCTTATGTTTATTGCAAAATAGTTTTACACACCATGCAGCATTTGACAACAGTTGTGAATCACATTTTCCTTCTCTGTTTTACTAACTTCCTCGTTACCGTTATCTATTAACTGCATAGATATTAGTTCCTTCTATCGTATATATTATGAGTGTTAGAACGATTACTTTTGGGCAATTGAGTAATGAAGCCGCCATAAGATTATTAATTAAGCATTATTCCAAAATAAAATATTATAGAATATAAATATTTGGGTCCTATAGGCGAACATATATGTAAAATGTTGCCATCAACATCATCAAACGTTTATAACAGCATTAAACTACTCTACACGTTTGCTTGTTTCATTAACTATATGGAAAATATTGATAATGATAAAATGAACATCATCATCAATAACAACAACGTTTTTTGAAACTGTCCTAATGTCACATTCTCAACGTCCTGGAAACTAAATCATATTATCTACCACCACGAAGTTTGAAGAATTATAAAGGAAAGAGTGTTCTCTCCCACTCTCTTACTTTGATTCCGAAAAGTAACTATAATAAAACAAGCAGATCGAGTTGGCCTAATATTTACAAATTAAAATTGTAAATCCTTGGAAACAGGGCAAAACATCATGGACGGGACGATACAGACATACGAACAAATGGAATAACGAACAGACGGACGGACGGAGCTCATTTCTATATTCCCCAACTTCGTTTGGCTGGGATGAAAATAAGTAACAAATTATCTCAATGAAATATGGTATGGCTATGATGGCAGTGGAGAGCTCCAGAAATGTTCTTATCTTCATTTAAAGAAGAAGGAAATACTCCAGAACTTGAAACTCTTTTAATATGTCTTACTCAAATGTGGTCTACACATATATGAAGCAAAGGATGCCTATTGATATGTAAAACAGTTTAAAGAAATGGTTGTTTTATTTATGCTGAAATTTATCAGAAAACTGTCAAGCATAACCCTTGTCGAGCAATTTGCATCCTGAAGTACATGAAGTGTTGTTGCTGAAAATTAAAATTGAAAAGTTTATCGATTCAATGTAATTATGTAACGGTAAAAGTAGTGACAATGCACTGCGATTGACGTCCGTCATTCGGTCACATGTCATTTTGGAAACTTGTTTACAACAGACGATAGGACAAATTTTGGTTGAGAATGATTACTGGGTCATCTGTGCATGTAAATGAGACGTGAAAATTCGGTTTCGGGTGTTGCCGACTTTCATTTGAAACTAGTAATCATATATACTGGGCGATAGGGGCTGAATTGCAAGATAAGTGAATTATTTGAACTGAAATCAGCATATATCGCATTCAGCACGTATTTACACCAAATAAAGTATCTTGAAACACAAAGGGTGCCTCGTCATAGATATAGTGTACATATTATTTGAACGAGTAAACTTACAGTTTCATTAATGTTAGCAGAATGGAGTCATTACAGTGGTTTAGAAAATATTTCTTAACCTCAAATTACTTAACCGATTGTAGCCTACGTACACTGAAGGCGCACATCTTATTATCATCACACTAATGGTACTCATGCTATTTTAAGGGCGTTAGAAGAACTTTTTCTAAGCGAAATAATTATTTACTAGAGACAAAGAACTATGCCGCCATTGGAAATGAATCATTAATATGTTTTTGTTGACACAATGGTAAAAAAAAGGTCTGATATATCTAAAGTATGTCTATGGAAGGATCTATGTGTACGGGGATAAAATTTGCTTAAAGTATGTCTAAGGAAGTATTTACGTACAGGTTTAGACAAACCAAATCAACGTTTAGAATTAATCTATTATACCCCCCACCCCCTCCGTACCTGGCTAGTGCTGAAGTTGTTGTTCATCTACTTATTAAGTGTACATTTTGAACAAGTCATAGGGTTAGTTTCTTAAATATATGTTAGCTGAATGAACCATTCAAGTGTTAAGAAGACGAATTTCTAACCTCCAATACTTATCCGAATGTAAACTAAGCTCCATGCACTGAAGACGTACATCTGTTATCATCATATTAGTCATGACCATGCAAAGAGTTCGCAGTTTTATGTCTTAGTGAAATTAACCCAACTTTTGTACCAAGGGTTGAACGTTGATATTGTTGATATAGAAACTAGGATTGACGCGTCAATACTTAGGTCTTCAAGACTTCTGCTTAACCTTGAACTCCATGTTGGACTCGAGGGTATTCTCCAATTTCTCTGCTTTAAAATGAGCTATCGAACGTGTCTCTGTCGTCCGTAGATATTTTACAAAAAATCTTCAAAGGAAGTACCCCTCTGAAATTGGAATAATCGCATATTTATCGACCCCTACATGATGTTTCTCATGATTGAGACAAAATGGTAATTATTTTCATACTGAGGTACAACATAGAAAATGCTGTGCTTTAATTTCCACGTAAGTAGATGTAATCATCATTTAGATTGCATATATGGTTAATGTGTTATGTTTTTCTGAATATTCATTAATATAGTCAAATATGCTCATGTTCGGACCCTTAGACGACATTTATGATGTTTGAAGCTTAACTATCAACTTTTTGATGAAAGCGGCAACAGAAAAGTTGTTTCTCCTGAAATTGTACATACGCAGATTGGATTAAAATTTCAATAGGATAATTAGTTAAGCAGTTATTAACCATTCAACTTTGCTGAAAATGGCGATTTTCTAAAAACCGACAATCTCCTACGACTTGTCGCATGTAAACTATTAGAGTTACGTGCTTGAAAATTATAATCCTTAATAATTGACTTTCCCACTTCAAAATGAGCTATTCAAAATCTTCCTATCTTCAGTCGTTTTTTATCAATAATTATTCAAATTATATACCCCTCGAAATACTGAAAATAACCAAATTTTACTTTTTTGGGAATAAGTCCCAATTGTGCCCAAACCATCAATTTTTATATGATAATGATGTGTTATGAAATTTAACATGGTTATATTTGGGATAACACTACCTTCAATAGTACAAATTCTTGTACTTTTTCGGGCCGAGTCCCATGCGGGATTCGAACCCACGCCCTCAGAGTAAGGCAACTATCGCCAGCATTGACTGTACCAACAGCTTACCACACGACCATGTCGCCTCGACAAAAATCGATGTCCAACAATCGATAGTTAAGCTAATTTTTACATTCAATACCTCTCTTATAGACGTAAATGAAAATGTTATGAAATTGTTGAACTAGTTATTAGAAAGAGAGGGCAATAAATACCTTTGGCATAACTTCATTCATAACAGAGTTATGTCCCTTTAAAGTCAAAGGCCGAAAATCAATTTTTCAAAAAGTTCAATTTTTAAATTACTGTCTCTCAGAAAAGGTTTACTACAGAGCTTAGGTTGATAGATTCATATAAACAGCAGTGTTTCAGCATTCATATGAGCAACAGTATGTCTATGTGTTGCCGTTATGTAGAAGAAGATTTTTGAAGACGCGTACCCTCAAAATCGCGAAAGTCCACACAATTTTAAGTTTTTTGGAAATAGCAAAAATCTATGATGGATCTAATTGATGGGGAATGTTGTTGCCCACATTTTGGTGAAAGTTTTATGAAAATATCTTGATACGTTTTCGAGCTATTGAGGTTTGAAGTTTTGACTTTAAGGGGAGATAACTCACAAAAGAAGTCGAAAATCGAAAATCGGGCTTCGATGTGCACAACTTCAGGTTACACGCTATCATCCCAGAAAATTTCGTGAAATTCGGCTAAGCCGTTAAGTCTAGACACGATCCACAAAAAAGGTACAAATAATAATAAGGAAAACTCGGATAAAAACAATAGGTCTTCACGTGCAAGACCTTACCACCGCGGTGCAAACTCTTCTCACCGCGGTGCAAACCCTTCTCACCGCGGTGTAAACCCTTTCCACCGCGGTGGAAACCCTTCCCACCGCGGTGGAAACTCTTTCATCCTGCATAAGTCATCAAATATAAACTAATAGGCGAACAAAGGGTGTAATCTTTTAAAAATGAATTGAAAATTATATAAAAGTAAAGTTACTTTGATTTTATTTTTATGGTTCCGATATAACTCAAAGGTTATTTTGGTTTATTTTAAATCTTCAAATGTATGGTATGTACAGACATATGAAATATACAATATAATTTTGCAATTTGTGTTTTAATTCAGCTGTGTGATGTTAGCTATAATATATCAATATAATTGTTCACGTCATTGTAAATATATGCCAGAGGTTTGTTCGGCCCCGAGCTTTGTATGCATCAAGTCAGCAGATTATAACGGTCCCACACCTTCATTTCGTACTTCATATATTACGGTTTTCAACTTGTTTTCATCATTATAAAGAGAAACTGATTGGCTCCAATTTTAATCACATACTTTCGTGCAAACTGTTGAACCATGCTCCACCACGTTACATCATCGTATTAAGTGGAAGAGCTTTAAAGCGATAAAAGTGATAAAATATAAATATAAAAAGTGCGCATGTTTGAAGACGAAAATCACATGTCACATGTAGACCTTTATCTGTCGTAACAGTCAATACTGGACTCCGTTTCATAACAGCGAGCGCTTATAATCGCTCATTGATTGCTCAATGTAGGGCTCAAGTAGGGCTCATTCGCTCTTGAACGACACGGTGCAAATTCCTCGAAGTTTGCTCGCCTTGCTTCGTAACGTTACATTGAGCAATCGCGTTCAAGAGAGGTTTAAAAGTAATCGCTATTTGAACGATTACTTTTGAAACCTCTCTTGAACACGGCCCTGGTTTCATTCAATTTTGTTTTTCATTTGACTGGGCTTTTGGATTCACACAACATAAGAATGATTTTGATAAATGACATGGTGTTGGTTAACCTGAACAAAAAATACTTCCTTAGATATACTTTGTGTGACTGAGTATAACAGATTTGATTGAGCAAAACAAAGTTTATATAAATTTAAATCGGCTCACTCTGATTATTTCTGGTATATATTCATCAACATAATGTAAGACACAAGTTTGCAAATCTATTGTAACAACACTGATATATTATTCAACCATTCACTAACAAATCAATGGAAAGAATTAAATAATCTATCATAATCAAAATAAAATATATTATTGAGTTTTACTGGGTTACATTATATTGTGCACATCAAATTGAAGCAGTGTGCGAAAATATATATATAACGATATATATAAAGATACTATTAGGCTATATCACAGTAGAATATTTGTGTGACATCGTGTTTTAAAATATGCAATGCCACAGAAATAATTCTAAAGGTTTAATTCATGAAAAATGGCAAATTTATTAAAAGTGTGAACTCCTTGCATCGCAATGAATCATTAGTTTGATGGTAATAATATGTACGCCTTCAGTGTATGGAGCTCAGTGTACATTCGAATACGTATTGGAGGTTACCAAATCGTCTCTTCCCAATTGAATCATTTAGAGCCCAAGATTGAATACCTTTTTTCTGCTAATCTCTATTGTAAACTATAAGCATAAGCAAAATGCTTTTATTCTGCTATAGTATAATAATGGTATCCACTATCAAATTATATTAACATATTGTTCATTTCTATATTAACAATATCCGCGTTCAACCCTTGGTACAATAGTTGGGTTAATTTCACTAAGACATATAACTGCGAACTATTTGCATGGTCATGACTAATTTGATGATAACAAAATGTACGTATTCAGTGCATGGAGCTTAGTTTACATTCGGATAATTATTGGAGGTTAGTAATTCCTCTTCTTAACACTTGAATGGTTCATTCAGCTAACATAATATTTAAGAAACTAACTCAATGACTTGTTCAAAATGTACACTTAATAAGAAGATGAAAAACAACTACAGCACTAGCCAGGGGCGGAGGGGGTGGGGGTATAATATATTAATTCTAAACGTTGATTTGGTTTGTCTAAACCTATACGTAAATACTTCCTTAGACATACTTTATGTGCCTGAGTATAATAGATTTGATCGATCAAAGCAAATTTTATATAAATCGGCCCACTCTGATTACCTCTGATATATATTCATCAACATAATTAAGATGCAGGTTCGGAAGTCTATGGTATCAACACTGGTATATTATTTAGCCATTCAATAACAAATTGAAGGAAAGAATAAAATCATAATCAAAATACTTGTTTTAATGGGTTATACAGTACACATCAAATTGAAGCAGTGTGCAAAGAGTATACTATATAGATATATCACAGTATTATATTGTATTATAAAAAGTGCCACGGAAATAGTTCTAAAGGGAAAAAACAGGTTTTGGGGAAATTTACTAATATAGTGTGAAATCTGTGTATCGTCATGAATCAGTAGTATGATGGTAATAGGATGGGCGCCCTCAGTGAATGGAGCTTAGCTTACATTCGAATAAGTTAATGGAGCTTACACAATCTTTCCTTTAAGGCTTGAATGATTTTGCTAATATTTATTAAATTTGAAAAATAATGTTTGTTGATTATTATATATGTGTACACCTAATCAGTTTATTAATAACATCACTGTGTAAGCGTAGTTTAGCAACAATTTAACACTGATGATAATTGATAAACATATTCCGATTTTAGCTCTTCAGGCCTAAATGTTTGGGTGTGTGGTATAGTGGACAGGATGTATTGTATATTAATAAACAGATGCTTCATTGAAACATGTTATGCCTTTAAAGTATTAATGGTTTTGTTTGAGTGTCCGTTATTGTTGGCATTGTCATTGTCATTGTCATTGTCATTGTCATTGGCGTTGGCGTTGGCGTTGGCGACTGAGCATAACTCCAAAACTAGTTAACAAATTCTCACCAAATTTGGTATACTGTCATTCCATATCATGTAGATGTGCCTTTTAATGGTGGTATCACCTACATTTCAATTTTGTCTGGCTTTGAGGGCGAAAGAGGAAGGAATGTTTACTTTGTTTACAGTTTAGTTATAAATGTATGTTTTCACTGTTTGTCTCATGATTTGAGATTATGCGTTCCCCATTTTCATTCGATAGGATTCACTTTCTGTCAACATTTGTTCAATCATCATTATATGTCATCATGGTGAATGATAGGAACTGATTGAGGGAATAACACAACAAAAGAATTAGCAATTACCTTTCTGCATTTTGGTTTTTACACACTCTGCTAAACAATCACGACAACGCATAACAAATTTGCTAAAATATACATGTTTAGATATGAGAGCAGCATGATTAGACCCAGCTTGTAAAAATGTGAAAAGTTTAGCTCTCTGTATCAAATCGTTTTGAAGAAGAAGTCTTTTAAAGAGTTTAGGGTGGACCTCTGTCACATCCATATTCGACATGGGGTCAGGAACAAAAGAACAAATAAAATTGTATATGTAATAAAACTTTTAATTCGAAAATGTCATCTTCCTATGTCAACTGGTTCCGGAGAAGAAAGTCGTTTAAAGGTTCTCTTAATAATGCCTGCCACGCCCATATTTGATGGGTGGTTAAGTTCAAATGAACAAACTTTGATCCCCTGTGTGCAAGATACCTCCCCACAAAACTTCAGCTTTTGGGATGTTGCAGTTCAGGAGGAAAAGTCGAAAGTATGAAAAGTTTACGGTCGGACGACTGAGGGACGGACGCGGTCGCACAACGGGCCATGCCATAAGCCCATCTGGCCTTCCAGCCCTGATGAGCTAAAAATCCATGTCACTTACAAGAGCGATCTGCAAATATTATCGATAATCGACAACGTTAACACGGTGTATTTATCCCCGTACACATAGATCCTTCCATAGACATACTTTAGATATATCAGACCTTTTTTTACCATTGTGTCAACAAAAACATATTAATGATTCATTTCCAATGGCGGCATAGTTCTTTGTCTCTAGTAAATAATTATTTCGCTTAGAAAAAGTTCTTCTAACGCCCTTAAAATAGCATGAGTACCATTAGTGTGATGATAATAAGATGTGCGCCTTCAGTGTACGTAGGCTACAATCGGTTAAGTAATTTGAGGTTAAGAAATATTTTCTAAACCACTGTAATGACTCCATTCTGCTAACATTAATGAAACTGTAAGTTTACTCGTTCAAATAATATGTACACTATATCTATGACGAGGCACCCTTTGTGTTTCAAGATACTTTATTTGGTGTAAATACGTGCTGAATGCGGTATATGCTGATTTCAGTTCAAATAATTCACTTATCTTGCAATTCAGCCCCTATCGCCCAGTATACATGATTACTAGTTTCAAATGAAAGTCGGCAACACCCGAAACCGAATTTTCACGTCTCATTTACATGCACAGATGACCCAGTAATCATTCTCAACCAAAATTTGTCCTATCGTCTGTTGTAAACAAGTTTCCAAAATGACATGTGACCAAATGACGGACGTCAATCGCAGTGCATTGTCACTACTTTTACCGTAACATAATTACATTGAATCGATAAACTTTTCAATTTTAATTTTCAGCAACAACACTACATGTACTTCAGGATGCAAATTGCTCGACAAGGGTAATGTTTGACAGTTTTCTGATAAATTTCAGCATAAATAAAACAGCCATTTCTTTAAACTGTTTTACATATCAATAGGCATCCTTTGCTTCATATATTTGTAGACCACATTTGAGTAAGACATATTAAAAGAGTTTCAAGTTCTGGAGTATTTCCTTCTTCTTTAAATGAAGATAAGAACATTTCTGGAGCTCTCCACTGCCATCATAGCCATACCATATTTCATTGAGATAATTTGTTACTTATTATCATCCCAACCAAACGAAGTTGGGGAATATAGAAATGAGCTCCGTTGGCCCGTCCGTTCGTTTTCCGTTTGTTCGTATGTCTGTATCGTCCCGTCCATGATGTTTTGCCCTGTTTCCAAGGATTTACAATTTTAATTTGTAAATATTAGGCCAACTCGATCTGCTTGTTTTATTATAGTTACTTTTCGGAATCAAAGTCAGAGAGTGGGAGAGAACACTCTTTCCTTTATAATTCTTCAAACTTCGTGGTGGTAGATAATATGATTTAGTTTCCAGGATGTTGAGAATGTGACATTTAGGACTGCTTCAAAAAACGTTGTTGTTATTGATGAGAATGTTCATATTATCATTATCAATATTTTCCATATAGTTAATGAAACAAGCAAACGTGTAGAGTAGTTTAATGCTGTTATCAACTTTTGATGATGTTGATGACAACATTTTACATATATGTTCGCCTATAAGTCCCAAATATTTATATTCTATAATATTTTATTTTGGAATAATGCTTAATTTATAATCTTATGGCGGCGTCATTACTCAATTGCCCAAAAGTTAACGTTCTAACACTCATAATATATACTATAGAAGGAACTAATATCTATGCAGTTAATAGATAACGGTAACGAGGAATTTAGTAAAACAGATAAGGAAATGTGATTCACAACTGTTGTCAAATGCTGCATGGTGTGTAAAACTATTTTGCAATAAACATAAGAATCTTAGTATAACTTTGTTGAACGACCATGGTTTCTATTGGTTTTGACTTGATTTTCAAATGCAATCCGGGAGAGCCACGTGTACGAAAATAAGGTTAAATACAGCTTAGCGTTCCCGGCAATGAGAAAGTTTTGTGATCGTATTAGCGTGGCTCTCCCGGCAATGGTCGGGAGTGCTGGTCAATGTGAAATTACGGTATATAATAAACTATTATTTTTTTGCGGTCTTTTTACTTTGTATTACCATATTGTAGGAAGGCACAGGTCAGGCGACTTTCATATTAAATTGATGTTTTCACCCCATACTGGGCCATAGCAACATATTTTATTTCATGTAATGTACACGTATGGGTGTCATGTTGAGTATGTTGTATAGTCAGATGTAAATACTGGACGTTGCTGAGAACTATAAAGTTGAAAAGTCGTGATTTTTTAAATCGATACCTAAAGAAAACTATCACGACACTTTATTTGAAACTAAACAAACAAGATTCGCTCCGTATTCACTTTAAAACAAGCTCATTATCAATCAATGGGTGGCGCTAATTTGATAAACGGTAATCATCCCGCAATCAATAGTGGCTTTCGCGGCAACGAGGCGTTTAAATGACGTGTGGCCCTCGCGACAATCTGTAGTTTTCCAGTGTGGCTTTCCCGAGCGGATCACCTTTTATAAGTAGCCAAACTTTTGATAAGGCCCAACTCAATGCTTTAACTTTATGTTAATACTTACAGAAGCCATGTCATTCTTAAGAAAATCGAGATACACGTACATAACGTACAATGAACCTAATATATGGACACTATATTCCGAGATTATATAGACGGTTGAAGTTCACTCAACATTTGCATTATTATGAGCATTTATGTAGAGTTTACACATTGAAAGTCAATATGTTGGTTTCTTGTGTAAGCTATACTATGTAGATGAATTGTAATCTCAACAAGGTGACGTACATACTATATATATCTTCTGAACAGCAAAATAAACACTAGTCCACTGAAACAATTTCGTAATTACTGATAACGCTGTATTGAGCAAATGTATAACATCAGAGCATTCAAATTGTGTTGACATGATGTTAATAACGTGATGGACAGCATGCAGACATAACGATAAGTCAACACTTGTGTAGAACTTCTGCATAGCATTATCTTGTGTCATAGTCATTCTTTAGGAAAATAGCCACATTTCTTTTCAGATGATAAGGGGCCCATTGTGCTTTTAAATGCAATTGGAACTTGTGCAAACACTCCCATGAAGTTGTTTGATCCAAAAACCCTGTCTTTGCTGATGTTGATTTGACATGATTGCGTCACTTTGAATTTCATTCAGAATGGTTATATGGGTCTCAGTTTGATAAAACTTCAAGGTATTGCCTTCCTTGTCGGTACCAAGGTGTTCCACGAGCATATTTACAGTCATTTCAAACTGTACAGCATGCAGTAGGTCAATATCCCAGTTTCCGAAAAGTTCACGTTTATTTTGCAAAGCATTGACTTCTTAAACAAGTTTGGGTCCTTTTCACAGAGCAAGTATCGGATAACAGGCAGATCATGTTACTATGACAACATGTGACGTGCATTTTCGCGAACTGATACCATTTGACTTTGCAATGGTAACCATATATACTCTACATAGCTCGACATGTTATCTGACATTTACTAATGATATGACAAACCATAGGCTGATATGCAAACAGAAACTATATATAATCATTTAAACTCGCGTTTCTTTTGCTGTCCAGTTCAGTTCATATTAGTAGATATGTATTATGAAATTTGAATATTTATTTCACATACTTATAAATTTGCTTTATAGTGTGTCATGTTATTAATACAGGTCAATACAGGTATTTTGATGATATGGTGATTTAACCATCAGAGCTAAAGTACTCACATAAGTTAAAATAAAATGGTTTCCGGCGTTTAGTTCTTCTTTACTTGATTATGATATGTGAATCCACTGAATTCTGAATATATACGCTTTTGGTTGAATAATCTTATATCCAAAATACTTATTAACAGATAAAATGTAAAAATAATGCAAATGGACAAAACATTAACAAATATGCTTTAAACAGCCATTGGTCATTTTTAGGAATATTTATTTGACCTTCATGCGTGCCGAAAGACCTGATATTCTGATTGAAATACAAATAATTTCACTTGACTTGCAAATTCATTCTCTAACGCCAAATGTATGCTAATTAAATAAAGACGAACAACAGCAGTTTGAATGTGCAGAGGCCGAATTTATACGTTTCATATATGTACACAGTAGTTATATGACCTATTACACATTACCAACCCACATCTAACTGTTTGTCTATTAAAGGTAAGTTTCCAAACTTACATTTAACCAATCAACCCACATCTTTGTCCAGTTTTCTATCATAAATCGCGACTTTCACCGTTATAATATCACTTTCCTAAATGAACTAGCCTTAAATTGATAATGTTCATCAGCAATCAATCCGTACTTTTCGATAAAATAACTCCATTTATTGCTTTTGACATAATGTGACTCCAACAACATTCTCAATGGGTTTTAAAAGGGACACTCAGTGGTATTGTAGTATTTCATCAAGAAGTATTGACTGCTATTGAAAATAAAATAAACATAAAAAAAATTAAAAAATAAAAGCGCCAATCACAAAATGATATTAATAAAGAGAATTATTTTGTTATAATGATTGACAGTCAATGTCCGCAATTATTATTGTGATGAACGTCACGCCAAAAATATGATAAAATCGTTTTTCACGACAAAAATAACTGTTGAACCATGATGATACGGGAAAATTAAAACGCTCGGATAACCCAAAGTACATGGGAATTGAAACACGTTTGACAGAAAAGTTAGCAAAGAAAAGAAGCTGTTCGTCCTGTACATTTGTTCCTAAATTTTCCTATTCAATGTGTTATTTAGAATATTTTTTTTCCAAAAAGAGCTTTCGGTTATTGAATTATATTTCTAAAACAAAGCACTGCATACGATCCACTCTCTGGTTGTTCCGTATTAATCAATTTGCAAATTGATGTGTTTTGATTGAAGTATTGAAGACAAGCACTACCGCCAGAGTTTACACGTCTCATATTTATCAAGTACACATACTTTTCACTTTCGGAGTGAGTGATACCATATTGATGATATTATGTCGACATGCCCTTTCAAAAGGGAAGGAATCATAGAGCAATGGAATACATAGATAGGCAGTTTTGCTTGAATGCGTGTAAAATAAGTGATAAAAAGTTAGGGTCTAATTTACCATCCGTAAAACATATTGTGCAAGCCCGAATTACCTTGTTTCGACGAAATATCATAATCTATTAGTCAACGACTGCGTTTGTATGTCACTCGGAATTATGTTAATGAATATCATTTATAACATGCAAAATGGAATATATGTGCTAAATGATTGAGCGGTACAGTCTGAGTTGAGGTTTGTTGGTTCATGTGGATCAAGATCTAACTACATACTATATGCTATATACTTCGATATTTCAACACATAAAAATAGCATATTCACATAGATCGTTAATTATTGTAGAATCTTTTCAAAATAGGTAAAGAAGTGGCGAAGTAGTGAAGACGCGAAATGGCTTGAACATCTAAATTTAGTAAAAACTATTCTATATATTCGGATGTTTAAAGGTTGCTTTAAAAGCAAATGCAGACAATATCTTGGTTTTGCCACATTAACCAAAAAACATATTCATAGAGATAATATTACTGAAATTTAAAGCCCAACAATGAAAACCTTTTTTCTGCTAATCTTAATTGAAAACTATAAGTATAAGTAAAATGTTATTATTCTACTAGTATAATACTGTTATCCATTGCTGAATTATATTTACATATTGCTAAGTTCTAAATTAACAATATCCACCCCTTGCTACAATATTGGGGTTACTTCTATTAACACATATCATTGATTAAAAACTGCGAACTCTGTGTATTGTCATGACTCATTAATGTGATGATAATAATATGTACGTATTACGTGGATGGAGCTTACGTGTAGCTTACATCCGGATATGTATTGAAAGTTACACAATCGTCTAATACTTGTTCATATAAAATGTCAACTTAAAGGTACATCCATTGTGTTGTTATGGGTCACATTTGCCAAATGTTATAGATTGTGTCATTTTATCGAGAAGTACTGACTGTTGCCATTTTGATGACAGTCGACTCGGTATATCGATAATATAAAGGTAAAAGTAGCGATTTCTGATCGAAAACCGGACAATATGCCACGTCAATTGGTCAAACGTAATTCTGGATATTTATTTACAACAGACAAATAGACAACTTTGGTTTATATTGTTTAATAGGTCTTATAACTACCGTGTTCGTAACGTGTACGTGGGACGTGAATATATAGTTTCGGTTTTACACTTGTATCATGATGCTGCTCGATTTTAAAGGCGCAGTAGCACGTTTTTTCGCTCAAATAAGTCGATGAAATGTATTTGAAAAATAATGTCAACAATAGTAAGACATCCTTCTTTCTTCGGAAAATCAAGTTAAAAATATGTGTACATGGTTCCGTAAAGGCCATAGGAATCGTTTTTGTCATTCAAAATAATAAAATGTGTTCACAATAAAATGGCCGCCATGCAATTTTGGCTTTATACGCAACACCGTAATTACCACTACGGATAATTGGTTTGTGTAATACGATGTTTTACCCTCTAAAGTAAATATAAATGACATAAATCATTATTATGAATGGGAAAATAAAATTTGAAAAAAATGTGCTACGGCCCCTTTAATTGGAAACTAATAATTATTATATATTTGGCTAATGGGGATGGATATGCAAGTTGAGTGAAACTATTTGAACTATTTGCACGTATTAAAATTAAATAAAATTTAATGAAACACAATGGATGCATCTTTAATCATTAGATGAACAATAACTGCAGCACTAGCCAGGGGCGGATACAGGATTTTCGTTTCGGGGAAGGATAACATATTATGTAATATACATAAGGAAAACGAGGTTGAGAGTGATTGGAAGGCAAGTGTATGTTTATTCAATAAATAAACTTCATGTACATGAAATGAGTTAAACAGATATAATTACATAGTATAAATAAAGTATACAGTAATATGAAATGTAAGTATTGAATATAGCGAGAAACTAGTTGTACGATTACGTCAGCAAATGGTGATAAGCATGGGGAATGAAAGAAAGAAAGAGGAATGTTCAGAGAGGGACCCATCTTGTTGATATTACCACGAAGAAGACGATGAAAAAAAAACTCATGTATATATAGTTCCTCCAAGTTTCTTCTCACGTTTACCCATACTTCTTGCTTCACAACGACAATAGTTAAGTCGCAGTGTTGCCTACAGAGACCAAAAAGGTCCATAAAAATGTGTCTTCATCACCTTAGCATCAAGAATACCAATCAATAAATTACATTTGTTCTTGTATTTGGACAGCAAATCGTCTAATTTCATTTTTTAAATGTTAGACAGTCATTTTAATCAGAATTTAAGTTGTTTTTAGAACGATGAACTAATCTATTATCAAACAAGTTTTACTTGTAAAAATGAGGGCGCAAATTAATTAATCCAAACAGGTGTACTAGTTTGGCTATGTATTTGTAATGAATTCCACAATATGTTATGACAGTTCAAATCAAATCAGTTTATTCAGTATTTCGGCCATGTGGTCAGAGTACAATTGAATGTGACCACATAAACACGTCACGTGACAGAAATGTTCATTATCATGTTTTAAATGCAAATACATGTTTCATATAGATTGCAACGGATTTTATCAATTCAATTTGTGATGAGGTAACAAGGGCACACTATATTTATATGATTTGCATTACCCAAATACTTATATCTGAGGTTTGCATATCGTTCACATACAAACAACACATGATATTCATCTTCAATTGTTCCCAGATTACAATTTGTACAAATAGCAAGGTTTTCATCAACACATTTGTTTTGTCTAACAAGGTTTACTTTAATAATTTTATGACAGTGTGAATACTGGTGATAAATGTCCAAATGTATATGAAAAGTGGGCATTTCGATGTATATTCTCTAAGGATGTAAAAGTACACAGCATAGTTTATACCAAGAAGGAGTTTAAAGCTTTGAAGTTAGTAAATGACTGACGATAATTGTGCATTTTTTAAAACATAGATCATATACAAAACAATTCTGCTCGACTGGAACTGTTTTTAAATACCTCTACAAACCTTGGTATAGTATTACAAAACGTTGGTATTCTCTTTGATTTTCCTGCTCAATTCAAGTTTTGAACCAATTAAATCTTACTGAGCTAAATGCACATCTTTTAAAGTAGCCTTAAAGGTCAAGTATTATCATTTGTTTAGAATAGTTATGTGCATGCCATTAAAAAGTTTAACTGTAAGAACAATAAATAAAATCATTACATTTGAAAAAATGTTCTCCGCTCTCAAAAAATCTGAACTTTCTCTTATACGAAAGAGGTACAGTGGCGAGACAAAGCGATAAAGCGATAAACTGATAGACCGATAGACCGATAGACCGATAGACCGATGAAGCGATATACATGTAGCTGCGCGACAAAGCGATATGGCATTTATCGCTTTTTCGTCTTGCCATTTCGCTTTGTCGTGTTGCCATATCGCTTTGTCTTTGTCGTGTTGCTATATCGCGAAAGAGCGATGTCTCCTCTCGGCCATCATAGATACACTCTCGAATTGCTCCTTTCTGCTCAAATAAAGATA
This sequence comes from Gibbula magus, assembly GCA_936450465.1. NCBI lineage: Eukaryota > Metazoa > Mollusca > Gastropoda > Trochida > Trochidae > Gibbula > Gibbula magus. The sequence goes on along the minus strand of OW388293.1, from coordinate 60,621,403 downwards.
GAGTTTCATTCAGTAACGAGGCCACCAGCATAGTATAATAGAATACATTTTCATGAATGTTGAGGACATTGCAGTTGTTTTCTTCATGACAAGGAAATTAATTTCGCTGAAGAGTAAACTGCATCAGGATTAAGTGAAAATTTTTCCATAAAATTTAATTTCAGTCCAATATTTAGGTAAAGTAGTTCGTGAAACAATGCAAAATGGACAAATCATGATAAAGGATTTTTTTATATAACTTGGAGTGAGATACTCCGTCCTATCAGTGAAATAAACCCTCTATCAAGCTACAGTAGCGATAACCTTTATCACCACTCTTCTGAGTGACGATTAACTTTATCGCCAAATTTATCGTCCCCGGGACAATGTTTTGACGTCATAGTGTCAACTTGCGAAGGCTGTAGGTTTACCGTTTAAATCATTTGAGTGTTTTCCGAACATGGATATAGTCGAAAATACAGATGGCACATGCTAATATAGATGCAAAGATCGGCTATGTCTATCTCATTGAAGGAGGTAGAGGTAGATATTTCACGAGTGATGTAGCCACGAGTGAAACATATTAACTTTTCTACCTCACTCGATGAGATAAACATGGTATTTGTCAAGAAAAGACAGATATACTATATTTCTAACTCAATGCATGGGATAATACCAAGTGTGCAACGTCTTTCATATCTTTAGAGTCTACCGTTTCTACCTTCTTCTATCATTACGTTGTGGTTTGAACATCTAAATTTTGTTAAAGCAATTCTGTATATTGCGGTGTATTTCTTCTTTCAGTGGCATTTAGAAGTTGTTAAGATGATGGAGAGCGAGTTCAAAGGATTAACATCTTCTTTATTGCAGGCGTGTGGCGTTTCAGTGTAGATTTCTCATTTGCTTGATAACGGTGTCAGAGTATACACAGAACGTCGCAGGCCTGCAATAAAGAAGTTGTATATCCATAGAACTCGTTCTCGGACAAGTATTGTTCATAGCCAAAACAACGTTTACATTTCTGTAAAATTGAAGTTTGGAATCTTTTGAAATAGTTTGCAACCACTTTTGATTATCAATACATGTATATATACATTCAGGGTTCAGATAATTATTTAGATTCGGATGTATTTCCCTCATCCAAGTTTAAATTGAAGTGTTAAATAAAAAATTAAAAACATGTGGGAGTAGCTCATCACCTTCAAGATTTTGGTTTGTGAGACAATTTACTCTCCATCTGATTTATTAATGATATGAACAGTAAAATGTTATTATAGTAACGTTGTTTATGGGCTTGTTGTGAAAGAAAGTGTTCTCCGAACATGGATAGTCGCAAATCTTCCCTGTCTCTCCTTTAAAGGGGCAGTAGCACATTTTTTCGATGAAATAAGTCGATGAAATATATTTGAAATATAATGTCACCAATAGTAAAACACCCTTCTCTCATCAAGAAATCAAGTTGAAATAGAGTGTACATGGTTTCGTAAAGCCATGGGAATCGTTTTTGTCATTCCAAATAATAAAATGTGTTCACAATAAAATGGCCGCCAAGCAATTTTGGCTTTATATGTAACACCATTATTATCACTACGGATATCTGGTTTGTGTAGTGGAATGTTTTACTCTCTAAAGTAAGTATAAATGACATAAACTATCATTATAAATGGGAAATTTGAAAAAATAAATTTGGCAAAAAAACGTGCTACTGCTATAAAAGAACTAATACAGCAAACATTCTGATTTTGCCACATATACCCATAACTTTATTCATAAAGAAGATTATTGACATCTAGCGCCCAGCATTGATAGCTATTCCCACTTATCTACTTTGAAAAGTATAAGCATGTCTCTTTACAACGAAATAAAACATGTGAAAAGCGGCCCATGGTTCAGAAGATATGAAGTACGAAATAAGGGTTCCGTTCCATAACAGCGAGCGCTTATACTCGCTTATTGATCGCTCAATGTAGTGCTCAAGTAGCGCTCAAGTGGTGCTCATTCTCTCTTGAACGACACAGTGCAAATTCCTCGATGTTTGCTTGCCTTGCTACGTAGCGCTACATTGATCAATCGCGTTCAAGAGGGGTTTAATAGTTATCGCTAATTGAGTACAATTCAACACTGAGTACTCCGCCACCTGAGGAACGGAGGCCTCTGCCGGGACGAAACCCCGCTGAGCACAGAAGGAGGCAAAGGCCTGCCACTGAAAATCATAGAGATTCCTAGTGGTCTTCCTATGAGAGGTAGCTATGGTATTGGCGACGCACCTTGAGTAACCACTGCTCCTTAACCCTCTCTTAATACAAGCCAAGCGTGAAGGCAGAACACCTGAGGGTTCTCGTGTAACCTTCCGATTCGCCTGCTGGGGAGCAAATCTCTCCGTGGCTAAATCGGAACAGGTTCCTGATGACAGAGCCGCCGGAGAGGAATGAACCATGGTCAGGATGGCCACCAGGGGGCGACCAGAAGAAGTCGAAGGACCCGAGTTGTCCCTATCTTTGTTACCACTTGGGAGAGGATGGCCAGCGGCGGAAAAGCATAGGCGCCCATCACCTCCAAACCCTAACGAGAGCGCATCTAAGCTCATCGGCCCTGGAGGACCCCTGCTTGTTTATCGACCAAACAGCCGCTGAACTGTCCATGTGGACTAGTAGGCACTGGCCTCGCAAGGGGACCTGCCAGTGTTGAATGGCTAGACGGACTGCGACCAACTCGAGGACGTTGATGTGTGAGTTCTGCTCTGATTGAGAACAGACTCCCGCCACATGCTCGTGACCCAGATGCGCCCCTCCTCCCTGAGTGGAGGCGTCTATGAACAGGTGAGCTGAGGGGGACGAGGCCGAAGTGGAACCCAGGAGAAAACACTCTCGTCCACCTGCCACCAAGCTAGGAAGCGATGCAGACCTGGGGTCAGAGCTATGGCGTGACGACAACGAGTCTCCCTGATGTGGGGGTTCAGGAACACCTGAAATGGGCGGAGGAAAAACCTCCCCCTGCGGGTCAGGTCCTGAGCTGACGTTAGCAACCCCAACACTCTTTGCCACTGACGTAGGGAGAGCGACGCATCGAGGGCGCGTTCCATTAAGTGATATTAAACAAGTCATCCGCTCCTTCGTGACGAACCCACAGAACAGCTGAGTGTCTAGGATAGCCCCTAAGAACTTCAGACGAGTCACTGGGACCAAGTCCGACTTCTCTAAGTTCACTAAGCACCCTAGGCGACGGAACAGGTATAGTGAGAACGGTCGTGAGCAAGCCCATCGTCCAATTACATTAGAACCTGAATGTCGCATTGGTGTAAGAATTGGGCGATAGGCCGAGTCACACGTGTGAATAGCCAGGACGGATGACAAACACTGGGGAGTAAAACTCCGGAGTTAGATGCGGGGTCAGGACCTCCTGCACCGCCCCCCTTGGAGATTAAGATCTCCACCTGTTCCAAGGTTAGTAGGAGCCGGTCCCGTGACAAGGGACGCCCCCTTGGAGCACAGGTAAGAGGAGGATCAGACGAGACGGGAATGGGGAAGTCCTGGCCCAGTATCCGACAAACGAACGGGTCTAACCCTAACTGCTCCCAGTTGCTGACTAAGCTTGCAGCCGGCTCCCCACGGAGCCCTCCGACCACGAGTCACTTCCTCCGCTTCCCCATCTGAGGGGTACGGCCCCCGGCCCCGGGATGCTGGGACTTGGGAGATTGACCAGTGGATCCGCGGTCACGCCCTCCCCGCCGAAAGACCGTCTTGGCTTTCTTGGGAGTTGATTGACCCTGGCCATGACCCTGACCTTGATGGTAGTTAGCCGCCGGGCGTATGGGCGTAGTCTGCCTCTGATTCACCGCAAGGCGATTGGTGAGGTCTTGTTGTTGAGCCTCCTGCCGCGCTCTAAGAACCTCGGGGATACGACCCTCAAAGAGAGATTCAGACTTGGCAGGGGCCTGCCTGAGGGAAGATTTCTGGTCGGGGTTGAGGCCAGAACGATACAAGTAGGCATCCCTACGCAGGACCGTATTCCCTGACGATATCCGCTAAGCCGATAGCCTTAGGTCCGCGGCCACATTGCCGAATGCTTTGAAGAGCACCGGGTCACCCGACTCCATATCAGCCTGCTTGCCACAGTTGAGCATCGCCTGACAGGTGAACGCCCAGTGAGTGCCCAACCCCAACACTGTGCGAGCCTCTCTATCGAGATGCCTGAGCTGCGCATCACTACCGCGATGGGGCCAAAGGCGAGTGACAGGCGAGTGACTGGCGAGTGACAGTCGAGTCACTGACGAGTCTAGACGAGTTGAGTTGAAGGTGAAAGCCAACCGGAGCAGAAGACGAGCTATCGGAAGACCCGCCTGATTCTAGAAGACAAAGGGACTGGCGGAGGGCACGACCAAGACCGTGTGACCAAGCTGTCGTCCGACGAAGGCAAGAGAAAACAAAAGACACGAATTGCACGTGCAGAGCGTGCAGCTACCAGCTTGGTCCCTACCAGCTACCAGCAAGGTCCCTTATTCACTCAACACCTACATAAAATAGGTTGTCTAAGACAACCTGTTAACGACGAGCGTAGATAGGACGTTGATACAACCTCTTAAATGAATAAGAAGTAGTAGGTTAGCAAAAGTAGCGAAAAAAACGCTAAAAATACCCAGTGGCGGAGCGAAAACATACACGTCTGTCTTGCTATGCAACTGAGAGGAGAGCGAAGATTTCCGGTGGTGACGTCACGAGACCATGCAGACTTACCGCCCTTGGGAGAGGGATTTTACGCATCCCCTACTCCACTGTTTTAAGTTTCGTCTGTGTCAACGTTGAAATAGCATACCTAGAGAGGAGGTAGGCATAGTAGGTCTAGTCAATAGATAGGTATTTAAATAATGTGTTTTTGTACGAGGGCCTAAGGCATTTTACTGAATTAAACGAAATAAAAAATTAGGGCATACGTAACTTTTCTTCCGGGGGGGGGGGGGGAAGTCCGCAATATCGATGGCTGATTGATGGCTTAACCTTAAGCAATGTATGCGAATTCTCTATACGAGTATTGATAAGAGGAGACTACTTTCTTCAGAATTCACTAATAAACACTTGAATATACATACAGCAATCACGAATACACAGTCTGTTCATTCATTATCTCTGTCTGCCATCTTTGAAATAATATAATACTACATATTTCATTACAGGAATGAAATAATGATTACTTATTCACGTAAAAACAAAGAATCTGGACGTTTAGCAATTTACTTCAAAATCTATTATAATATACATTGTTATCTACTTACTCCATGTGGACCCTCGAGAACTGTCGGGAATGCTATACAAATGCTGAGGGTTTGATTAAATTGGTTGTAAAGCGGAGATTATCTTGTGAAAATGTCTACTCAAAACGTGACTACCTGTCAGATCTTACTTTAGAACCTTTACAGGAGGACAATTTGCGGGGAAAGGACTGTCAGTAATATTTCGGAGTTACAGAACATAAATCTGAAACAGTCTTTAATTACATGCACATAATTCATAGAAGAAAAATACAGAACTACAAAGGGCGAATATGAGATGTCTTAACTACATCATGTATCCTATATACAGTAGTCCAATAAATAAACATACCCTGTATCTAGAAACTTTCTAGTGCGTATCTAGAGAACGTATCTAGAAAGTTTCTAGTGCGTATCTAGAAATTTCTAGAAATTTCGAGTTTTTACTTTTTGCGAGATAATCACACAATTTTTAGATATTCTGAAATTGCATATTTACTTTGGTAATTCAACAATATAACTCAACTAGAACAGAAGAAAATTGATGTTTAATTTCTTGGTCTCCTCGTTATAACGCGCATCGCTGAACTGCCCAATGGACAGTCTAATTACAACAGTCGCTGTTTTGCCTCTCGCTGTACTGCGCCATGACGGGTTTGTTGAAGCCTGTGAGTAAATTAATGAAAGATAGACATCGACTATAACATGAAATATGTGGATTTATTTAGAGAATTAATTGAAACAATGTATAAGCTTCTAAATAAGATCTCATTAATATCGTATTATCGGCTCAAAATTTTCATGAACAACTTTCAATCAATCAAACTGTGAGAAATGTTCATCAAACAACTGATTATAGTATGTTTGTAAAGTATGTGGAGTAACTTTGCCACTTTTCCTATCTTAATGATATATAAAGTATTTTATTAAACGGACATCAGTATGCTCTTAATTTTGCAATGGTATGTCCTGTTATTAGTATTGATATTAAGTTGTTTCTCCTACTTGTTAAGTTTTACCATTATTGGCTTTCTCCCAATGGCGATTGTTTCAGAATTTTAAAGATGTGTACACTGATAAAATGGTATCTTCATTACATCTTATCAATGCCTTCAACAGCGGAGAAAGGAAACGACTGTATCATATCGAGGGTAAAGAAGTAAGCAGCAGCTTCGTTTTAGTTGTTCGTTCTTCGAAGAACGAAGAACTAGACAAAAAATATACGTTTAGTTCTTCGTTCTTCGTTCTTCGAAGAACGAACAACTGCAGAAAAAGAACTCACTTTTTGTTCTTCGTTCTTCGAAAAACGAAGAACCAGAAGTGTGAAACTGTTTAGTTCATCTTTGTAAAAGGTCGGGAAAGCCCAGTGTTTACCGATTTTGGCTTCAGATCAAAATACTTGATTCGGATCCACTAACTCCGGGCATCCTCGGTTACCCATGGTTTTACATATGCTCCGTTACTCTCCACTATATCACCCATTGGAAACCTTATCAGGAGAATCTGTACTCAAATTACCCAAATTAGAACTAGACAGTATGGAATATTTTAGTTCTTCATTCTTCGTTGGTCATTCTTCGTTGTAATACACTTACTCCACTTTACCTATACTAGTGTAAGGTGGTAGAACAATCAGTGGACATTGTAACTTCAGTCAGTAAATAAACTGTGGCTAATAGATTCCTGATTTGTTCTTCATTTTCGAAGAACAAAGAATTAGAAACGGGGACATTTTAGTTGTTCTTTCTTCGAAGAACGAAGAACCAAACAGTATGGAATATTTTAGTTCTTCGATCTTCATTCTTCATTCTGCGTTGTAATACACTTTCATTAGTTTATCTGCACTAGTGTAATGCGGTCGGACAATCAGGGGATATAACAACTTCAGTTATTTTATAAACTCTGGTTGTTGTGGACATGATAGACAACTTCAAATAATGCCATTTATACTCGTAAAAGTTTGTAAATTTTCCGAATTTGCGTGCTGGTCCGTAGTAGAACTATGATAAATAAAAACAATAAAATATCCGGTTTGCATGAACTTGCATAAGCTTAAACAACCCTTAGTGGTGCAGCAAAATCAATAATCAACCGGTGGCAGTTACAACATTTGACACCGCAGTGGCAAAGCAATTTTCAACACCTTTTTACAAGCTTTTACTGTAGATGATCGGTATCTGAAGATATTCGTAAATGTCTTCCAAATATTTAGACAAACATAATCAAATTTCTAATTTTGATCGCAAAAAGTCAAGGTCGATTAATGTCATGATATCGAAAAACAACCCTCGCTGATCTTTATCCTGTTAAAACGAATGTTAAAGGCGAGTAAATGATAAACGTTGCATTACTTCTTCTATGTCCATTATCGAATGGGTGTCCACGTGCACGTGATTCAATGGTTAGAGGGGATTTGGATTTGTAGAACATGAACATCAATATGTATACACCAAATCATCAACTATGGTTTCATCGTAACTGAGTTTTATGTGGATCGAAGAGTTCGACATTTCATGTCTTAAATCAGTTTTCTCTGAAACGTGTATGAAAAGTAACATTAAAATGTAACTAATAGCACCGTGTGCCATATCATGATGGCGTCAATTCAACTAGCTTTTACAAAATGCATATGGTGATTCATCTGTCATCATTTGTATAGGATATATTATCTTAAATGATTACAGACGTATAGAGCGTTTATAAATTTTAAGCATAATATCATCACATTGAGAATAAGATGCGGCATAGTTGTTAATGTTCTAATAATTTAGGATTTGCATGAACATAACCAGCATATAGACATAAGAGTAACAGTGTAATGAAATTTAAAAGAATTTGTAAATGACATTAAATTAACATTCAGTGTGTTGTTGGAGTCATGTACATCAAACGTTATTGTTGTGGCTTTGTTTCAGTCGTTACAATCACTCGTTGATTGAATATGAAACTTTTCGGCGGTTGTTTATTTTGCTGCTTATTTTAGGTTTCCTCAAGCAAAATGTATTCAAGGTATATTGTATTTAAATAGTAAATAAACAATGATATTATAAATAACTTTCAATCTGATGAAGTTACGTGACACTTAATTACTATTTAACATATTTTAATGGCATAATCGAAAGTGACAAGCAGGCGTGAGCAGGTATTATAAGGCAGCTGTAGAAGAGAATTAAAAGCCGAAAGAAGAAAGTAGTCCATTTTCAGATTTGTTTATAATTTGCGCATTTGTTTATATTCATGTATGCAATAGCTGTAGATGGCATTGATTTTCTACTATCCTGATCGACCATCATCCTTTCTCTTGCTCTTTTTATACACTGTTCCAACACACTGCACATATTGCGCGATATACAGGATAACAATAAAAACAATCGAAAGTAAACATAAAATATCAATTCATGCAGTGAAATTATATATGATATACAGTCAGGCCTCGATCATCCGAATGTTTCCGTTTTCCATCAGAAACGTTCGGATAGTGAAATGTTCGGACTACTGAAATGAACCAAACAAGATGGAGTTGATTACTTTTGAATCTCATCATCATATTTATTTCCTCCACAATTTGGAAATTAGATGTTGAAATTACATCACAGGACAGTGAGAGAATATACAAACGCATTGAGAGGTGTTAATTTAGTGAAAGTTTAGTGGAATATTAATGATTGATAATAATGTTCATTGTGGGCAAGTCCACTGTCAGTTGCTTGACACACTTCGGATGTTGAAGAGGCGCTGATATGCAGACATAGCAGACATGAGGAAGACAGCTGAAAGTTTGTGGAAGTGGAGTAGCACTTCCGGATCTGTACACACGCTCTGCGGGCGACCCATTAGCAACTGCAAAAAGGTTTCTTCGTCGCTGTTGAAGAGAAGAATGTGCAGCTTCAGAGGCAGGTAATCCAGCGTGTTGTTCCAGAATTTGCTATATAAGACAGAGAATGCTGGGCATCCTCTGGAAACGTGTAGAAGCAGGTCCGAATACAGGTGTTTGCACAGAGAACAAGTTGTGTCGCTGGATTGAGGCACTGCAACCCACAACTGTCCTAGGAAGTGAAAGGCCTTAGTATGCTGTCTATTATTGGCTAATGTCCATGGGAGGCATGGTGATGGCTTCAGGTGCAGGGATCTAAAACGTTGAAAGGCATCATCAGAGGTTATACGCTGCTTCCATTCAGTTGTATACTTGTGGTTGACTCGTTCTTTGATCAGCTTTTTCCAGGATTGTTTACTTGGCAGGGATGATCCTTGAATGAAAGCAATGAGGCAATATCCGAGATTATAGAGCTGGAGAAGGGAGATAATTGCAGGGCAAAATCCTTGAAGTTGAGTGTCTGAGTCTGGTGTCTGGAGGTAGAGGAGAAGTCTGGATGTGAGCAGGCGGCGAGACAGAGTTGATGGGGGTAAGGTGATCAGTCTGTGAAAGAACATGAGTTGCCGACGGGTTACCTCCTCCTTGACCGGGAGCCATCCTAACATACTCAAACTGTTCGTGTGCGTGTTTGAAAACCATGTATATGCTTTGCCATATGACGCCATGTCGCCTCCAGTAAGTGTTCATCGTGTTGGGATAAGTTCGTCCAAAGTTCACATCCATAGAGGAGAGATGGTAGAACAACTTTGTGTACTGTGGAAGCCGCAATGAGAGGATTTAGTCCATTTGGTCTGATGCCAATTCCAGTAAGAGAATGGAAAGAGGCTCTAGCTTTACGACAAGCTTCTTTTATTGACTGAGAGTGTGTCAGATTGTTTGAAACTTTAGTTCCAAGGTGTGAGACGCAGGTACTGCCTGGTAGTTGGTTGCCAGCAAGAAAGAAGTCAGGGTGCATAGATCGAGTGCCTTGCTTACCAAAGACAATAACTTGACATTTGGTAGGGTTAACTTCAAATCTCCAGTTAGATGCATATGCAGTGACTATGTTTAATAGCGATTGAAGTCCTGCGGGATAAAGGGAGAGAACTGTGAGGTCATCTGCTAGTGTTGGGTTGCCAAGACACAGGTCTCCAACTGTAATGCCATGTCCAGAGGTTTGTAGTTGTTTTAGCAGGTCGTCAATGAATACTAGGTACATAAAGGTTGAGAGTACCCCTCCCTGTCTCACTCCTTGCTTGACGAAGAACTGCTCTGATTGACATCCATTAACTGCTACAATACTTTTGAGGTCAGTATAACAATGCACAAGTAGTTTCCACGTCTGACCTGTAATTCCTAGGTTTGCTAATTTGAGATATAGTCCACAGTGCCATACAGTATCAAATGCCTGTTTGTTATCAATCAAAGCACCGTAGACTTTACTTCCCAGGTCTCGGTTGTGGTGAATGGATTTCGATAGGTTAAAGGAGGCTGTTGTACATCCAAGTCTCAGTTGATAGCCTTGCTGTTGTGCATTCGGAAGTGAGATTTCAGAGTTGGTGAGCCATTTTGCAAGTTTGTCGTTTAAGAGTTTTTCAAAAAGTTTGTACAGAACTGGCAATAAGGTCATGGGCCTGTAGTTGATGGCTTAGTGTTTTGGTTTATTATTACCTTTGTGAATTGGTATAATGATGCCTATTTTGCACTTTTTGGGAACATATGCAGATTGAATCATGGCATTGAATAAGCGAGTGAGATGTAAGGTAAGTTGTGGTCCGCCATATAAAATATGTTCATTTTTTATGCAATCCTTTCCAGCAGCTGTGTTACGTTTCAGAGAGTTGACTATGGATCTAGTTTTATCACAGGTAATGGGCATGCAGAATTCTTTGATGTGAACACAGTTAGGTGATGAGTATAGATCATGCACTTTGAGTTCTGTTTCCTGCAGGATGTCCTGGTTAAAGTGTGGTTTTGCTTGAGGAGTATGAACTGATTGATAGAAGTTCGCAAAGGCGGAACACACATCCTCCGGATCCCAGACGTCGTGGTCATCAACAGTCAGATGTGCACAATAATTAGGTTTTCTGCCTTTCTGGTTTTTAACCATTTTCCAAAATAATTTGGAATCACACTCTGCGAAGTGTTCAAATTCTTTGAGATTTTCTTCAATAAGATCTTGGATAGCACTTCTTTGAGCTCGTCGGAAATCTCGTTTAAGACGCTTATAAGTTGCGTAAGACTCGTGAATGAGACCACGAGGGCGTCCCTGGTTGATCCAACGTCTTCTGGCATGACGTTGTAGCGAGTGGATTTCTTTGAAATGTTTAGACCAGTATGGTTTCGTATGCGGGTTAAACTTAGATGAAGGCAACGTGACTGAGGAGGCATGAGATATGGCGTCAGTAATGTTGTCATAGTACGCATCAATGGCATCAACAGTGGAGAGATCTGGTTCACTAAGAGGTGTTAGTGCATACGAGAGAGCATCAGAGTAGGCTTCAAGAACAATGCCATCACAACGCTTCCACGAAATACTTGATGGTTTCGTTTCTATGATGAATGGAAATTCATGTAGCTGAAGTTGGGCAACTTAGGGAGGTGATCTGATACGCAGTTAAGATCATCTTCTTCTTGAATGTAGGCATAATCGATGTAGGATACATTCTCACTGGATATGAAGATGTAGTCTATCTGGGACATGGCAGGAACAAACGTGTAACTGTGGTTAGTGGTATCATTTGGTATGACTGAAATTAAGTTGTTGTCAGCTACAAATTGTGAGAGAAGTCCATCGTTGTAATCAGATGATAACTGAGGGTTCAGTCTAGCATTAAAGTCTCCCATAAGAACTACGACAACGACGTTGATGTAGAAGTCGTGGATATCCTGAAGTTCTCTAAGGACAGTTTGGTATTCAGCAGTTACATAACTAGCAGTGGGCATATACACCGAGAACATAAATAGTGGGGCCATGTTCTTAAGCTCGAGCTTGATGCCAATTATACGTTCGCTTATTATGTGATCCAAGAGGGTTACATATGGAGACAGACTTGTTTTGCACATAATGGCAACGCCTCCTTTCCCACAGCGTAGGTGTGATCCCCCCGAAGACTGTATTTTAACGAAGCAGACATAATCAAAATGAATTGAGTCAATAAATTCAACAGAACTATCTAAGAGTTTGTGTTCAGTAATAAAAGCTAAGTCAGGTTGATTGATTGACAAGATTTCACCCAGTGATAGTGCTGATGACATTATGCCTCTGACATTCCATGTGATAATGTTAAGAGTGTCATAGATATAAATCTCCTCCTATATTGCAGTATTATTTACAAGCTGACCACGCATGATGTAACGCTGATATACCCAACTGTTCGTTAGCTGCCTCAGGCAATATGCACTCCAAGCAACGGAGATTTAGTATCGTTATTAAGTAAGATTCGGTAAACTTAGCAATGAATGCGCTTATGGCGACATCGAATGTTACAGTATTACATATTTCAATGACATTAATTACGTGAACACAGGTATGGTTCCCATAGTCCGAGGGTATATAAGTCGAGCGTATTTGCAGGTTAATTATATCTTGATTCGCTGCAAATACATTCACATGTCGACCCTCATCTGTGTTCAGGTAAGCTATGTTATATTACTTTGTTTATGTCTAAATTGTAACTGTATTATCAAATGTAAATACTGCTTGTTACTTGAACTGTGTGTAACAATTATTCATCACTAGATTTGTTTACCTATGTATATTTACCATCATCCTTAGCTATGTCTATCACTTAGTCCTAACTATGTACAAAACTTGTGTCAAATGATTATATTATGTGAGCATTCAATTTATATCGAACACCATGAGTGAATTATATACAAATGTCTGCTAGCAATAAGATCATCCAAGTTATCACATATGTTACTTAGATTTATTCTTCATGTATAAAAATGAGAGGTCCGTCAGCATTGGCTCAATAACTTATTACCGTATTTAAAGTAAATGCGTCCTACTGTGATTACTGTATTATAGAAATTGTTGTATTACCGTATTTAAAGTAAATGCGTCCTACCGTATTTACTGTATAAACTGTTATAATTACTGTTATTGTAATTATACCATATCAACCATTTAGAAATGTTATATTATATAACTTATACTTTTTACTGTGTATTATCTTAACTTACTATTGTAATTTTAATGTATTATTTGAAATTGCATAATACATATATCTTGATACGCTGCAAATACATTCACATCTCGACCCTCATCTGTGTTCAGGTTATCTTTGGGGCATCCTCCAGCAAATCAGTGTGCTCGACCGTGTGACTGCTAATTTCCCCGATTAACTGTCAACATAAAACTCCTACAAACCACGTCACTTCAACGTGATAAAATCATCAACGTTGTCGACACCAAAACGATGACAACGACCCGATGAAAGGTGGCTGGAGAACGTCGACCCAGACGCACTGATGCCGACTGGAGGAGCAACCCCAACCAACTACCGGGACAAGCTACGGTTTTCAAGCAAGCCCTTACAACAACATCCACTAGGGGGTTTCAGTACCTTCACTATATCATCTCCTGACAACACTAGTGTGTCATCTCAACCTTCATCTGCTTCATCTCCTGATCAACATATTGACGTTGTAGAGCAGCCCTCTACCTCAGGACATCATCATCAGATACAACAACCTCCCCAACATAATAACCCATCTGTTGAGCCAGCCATGACATCCCTTCACCTCCCCAAGTTCAGTGGATCACAAGACGGCCCAGCTTGGTGGACAGATTTTGAGGCATGGCTCGAACTGTCAAAACATACAAATGACAGGGCATGTTTAATCCTACCCTTCTACTTGGAAGGCCCAGCCAAGCAGTGGCACAGGCATCTACCTGGAGCAACACGGACCACATGGGCCAACATCAAGGTAGCCTTTCAGGAGCAATTAGGGCAGGACCTGCAAACGGACCTGTCAGTTTTAAACATCAAACAGCAGCCCGCTGAGACTGTAACGGCCTACCTTAATAGGGTACAAGAAGGGTCCTACAGCAAGGACATCCCAGAGAATCTTCTTGTGGCCATCACCATTAACGGACTGCTGCCTGAAATTAAGCAATGGGTGCAGTTGCAGCAACCCAAGACTATGAGAGAGGTTCAACAACAGGCTAAATTGGCTGAATCTTCTCAGCCATCAGCAAAAAGTACAGACATTAATGTGGCACAGGATGTTAAAAATTTAACAATGTAAATGGAAAAATTAATAAGTACCAATGCTGAGGTCGCATCCCTCAGTTTCAATAATCATTCAGACCACCGACCTCAGCATAAAACAAAATCTTCTCAAAAGAATCACCATTATAAAAATTCACCCGCCCCAAACTGTGCTCAGAATAGTCATACCTATTCACCTTCTCTACCTCCTCATGCTCATACACCATACTCATATCAAACCCCAACTAACCAACCTTCTTTTCAACAAGGATACCCTTCTCACAATCCTTACTATCATCCACAGCAACCATCCTTTCCTCCACATCCACAAGTATCTTCTTACCCTAACTACCCTCCTCAATCATCCTTCCCTCATCCTCCCTCTTACAATCCTCCTCCCCAGTCACAACCTCCTCGTAGATGTGCAGGATGTGGCGGGCACTGCTCAAATCGCAAATACTGTCCACATCGCAACACTCTCTGCACATACTGCAATAAGACTGGACAACCTCACTCTTTATGTGTCAATGCCTTTCTGGCGCGTGGTCACTCACAATAGGGACTCGCGCCTGTCTCTCAGGTTCCAACACCGGGGGTCAGGCCAGGACTAGCACAAGCACATGTCTCTTCTGCTTCTATTACTCAACCTAGTGCTATCTATCCAGCTGTTCCATCTGATTCTTCCTCCTCTAATGCTATTCCTACACAACATGAACCAGTCTACATTGCATCTGCTTCAACCCTACTCACGAAAAGTACTATATCTTTGAAATTAAACGGCATTAAGACCACAGCGTTAGTGGACACGGGTGCCGGAATTTCTTGTATACATTCCAAATTCCTTAACAAAATTGGCATTTCTGAAAATTGTTATAAAAAATCTCCCTTAACAGAAGTCATAGGTGTGGGAGGTGAACGACATTCCGTTCTTGGCACTGTCACCATAGTTGTTAAGATTAACAATAGTAACTACTCTCAGAAATTCCATGTCTTCTCTTCCCTACATCATACAATAATCCTTGGAATGGATTTCCTTGAAACTAACCAAGCTAATATTGATTTTGTTTCCAAGACACTCACCCTTCACGCAGGTTTGCACTCTGTGTCATTTGTGGAGACCAATGTTGGTCTCGCCAGACCACGCAAAACAGTCATCATCCCAGCTCACTCTGAAGCAGATGTCCCAGTCAAGCTTTCCAGATGTTCCTCACATGAGATTGTTATACTTGAGCCCTTACCTGGCCTCGACGTGCTGAATCTACAAGGCGCCAAGTGTCTCATACAGAACACAAAAGGTAAAGCTTGCATGCGATTTCTCAATCCTTCAGATTCTCCTGTCACACTCAGCTGTCGACAAATCGTTGCTTCTGCTTCTCAAGTTGATATTGATTCTATCATATCTCTAGTTTCTACGCCTCCACCTTCAACTCAGATCAATTCTGTTTCTGCAACTACCACTGATTCGTCGGACACTCTATCCTTCAATCTCAGTGATTCTGATTTAACTGAAGAACAAAAACTTCAACTAGAGTGCTTCCTTCGTTTTCAACAGTCAGTGTTTGCACAAGATTGGTCACAGTTAGGTCGGACTCATTTTCATGAACATCGTATACAAACTGAAGATGTTTCTCCTATCAGACGAGCCTTCTATCGTCAATCTCCAGAGGTTAAGCAAGAATGTGCTAGACAAGTTCAGAAAATGTTAGACGCAGGTATAATCGAACCTAGTTCATCAGAATGGCAATCGCCAGTTGTAATGGTTAAGAAATCTGATGGTACTTATCGTTTTGCCGTAGATTATAGAAGGCTCAATGCTGTTACGAAGCCAGTATTTTTTCCTCTTCCTCGTTTTGATGACGTAATTGATGCCATTGGTGAAAAACGCAGCAAACTTTTTTCAGTCCTAGATTGTGCTAGTGGATTTTGGCAGATACCACTTCATCCAGAAACTAAGCATAAATCTGCGTTCATTACGCAGCAAGGCATCTTTGAATTCAACCGTCTTCCTTTTGGTCTTAAAAATGCACCAGCAGCATTTCAACAGACAATTTCTAGAGCTCTTCAAGAAATGAATTGGAAGTTCATTTTGGTCTATGTAGATGACATCATAGTCTATTCCAAAATTTCAAAGAACATCTTCATCATCTTAAATGTGTCTTTGCAAAACTTAAAGAAGCAGGTCTTACCCTGAAACCAAGTAAGAGTAGATTCGCAGCCAGAAAAGTCACATATCTTGGACATGTTTTCAGCAAAGATGGCATTGAAGTCGATCAAGCCAAAATTGAAATTGTGAACAAATTCCACAACCTAAAAATATTCATGACATTCGTCACTTTTTAGGCCTAGCTTGCTATTACCGCAAATTTGTACCAAGCTTCTCAAAACTTGCTTCACCCCTTTACAATCTTCTTCAAAAGGACACCCCTTTTCATTGGACTCCATCTTGTCAATCATCTTTCGTTAAGCGTAAAGAAGCATTAACTTCAGCTCCTATTCTTGCCTATCCTGATCCTGAAAAACCTTACATCCTGACCACCGATGCTTCTTCATCAGCCATTGGCTATATTCCTGGTCAAAAGGACTCTTCAGGAAAAGAACATGTCATCTGTTATGGAGGTCGTGCCCTTCATGCTTCAGAAAAGAAATGGGGAATCACTCAGCTAGAATGCTTAGCAGTTCTTGAAGGAATCCACACCTTCCATGTTTATCTTGCCTCCAGGAAGTTCAAAGTCTACACTGACCACAGTGCACTCAAATGGCTCAAGAACATCAAGGCTGAGACAGGTCGTCTTGCCAGATGGTCTTTGATGCTTCAGGAGTATGACTTTGATATTGAACATCGACCCGGCAAGTCAAACACAAATGCTGATGCACTATCTAGAATGTCCTACCCACCTCTTACTTCTTTACCAATCACAGATGACTTTCCTTCTCCACCTGTCATTTCTTCTATCAGTACTTCTTAATTTCCGGCAGAGCAACGTACAGAAGTAGTAGCCTCTGTTACTTCTGATGAATCTACTCATCAAGCATCAGATGACACATCATCTTCAGATCAGTACACAACTGACATTCTACCAGATTCTTCAGCAGAATCTGAACCACTTCAAGTTGACTTTGTCTATCTCAGGGAGACAGCATCTCCTGGTCCCTTCGTCAATGCTGTAGATACAGACATCAACGACAATGACCTTGCTGAGAGACAGAGAAAATCAACAGACTTGAAACCCATCATTGATTTCATCGAGACAGATGAAATTTCACCAGACTACACTCCTGCTCAAGTCAAAGGTCTTCAAGGACGTTCCCAAGAGAATGACCTTAAGGACGGTGTTCTATATCACTTCTTTCAGCCCAAACACCGAGGTAATAAAGGAAACCGTGTTCCCATGATAACACAGTTGGCAGTCCCCACTAAAGACAGAAAAGACTTGCTGTAAGATTACCATGATTCCAAAGCAGGCGGATGTCACTTCGGCCGTGACGCCACTCGCCAATCCATCATGGCAAAGTACTATTGGCCAGGGTTGTACCAGGACATTGAAGACTATGTCAAGTCCTGCGATGTTTGTCAGCGCTCCAAGAGGCTCACTCATTCCAAGCCAGCGCCATTGGTTCTATTGAAGATACATTTTCAAGACTTCATGTTGACATACTTGGTCCACTTCCTAAAACCAACGAGGGCTACAAATATATTCTTGTAGCAGTAGATTCATTCTCCCGCTGGATCGAAGCCTTCCCTATGAAGACCCAAGATGCAACTGAAGTAGCAAAGATACTCTTTAATGAGATCTTGTCTAGGTATGGTGCCCCAAGATCGCTTTTAACGGATAGAGGTCGCCAATTCACATCCAAGTTGGTCAATGCTATCTGTGAAATCTTGGAAGTCAAGCATCTTCATACCAGCTCATATCATGCTCAATGCAATGGAATGGTTGAAAGGCGAAATGCAACAATCGCTCAGGCTCTAAAGTCCTATTGTCAACCTGACCAGAAAAACTGGGCTGATATTCTACCCTGTATTCTGATGGCCATGAGGAATGTTCCTTGTCAATCAACTGGTTTTTCACCTCACTTTCTAATGTTTGGAAAAGAAATGCATCTTCCATTTGATACCTCTTTATTGCCAAAACCATCTTTAGGTAAAGATGCCGAGAAGCATTTGAAAACACTGATTGATAATCTCAAAGTGGTAAAAGCAATTGCTCGGGATAACATGGAAGTCAGTCAAGAAATTGACAAAGAGCACAAAAACATCAAATCCAAAGAACCATCCTTCATGGTTGGCCAACATGTCTACCTTCACAACACAGCAATAGGCACAGGTCTTTCACCTAAGTTGGCACAACCATGGAAAGGTCCATACTACATTACTTCCATTGGACCAAACTACACATACAAGATTCGGAGATGTTCAGACGACGCTGAACACAAATCTCCTGTACATGCAAATCTCCTAAAGTTGGTGGTTCTTAGAGCCACCAGAACCACAACCAGACACCTCTGGTACAGCAGCATCAGCGCCTGCTTCCAATTCTACCAGTCAGCACCCTGACTGCAATTCTTCACCTTGTTCCAGCGCAACGGATGGTGATCCTGCATCATCTACTACTGATGATTGCAATCAACAATCAGGCTTACCTTCTACTAAGCCAAAGAGCACTTCTTCTGCTCACCCTTCTTCTTCGAGCTCAACCAACGCTTAATTTTCAACCAGCACAACTGCTGCACAAAAACCTACGAGCGCACAAACCGCTCCACCTGCACAAACAGCACAACCAGCACCCAGCACATCATCTTCTGCACGTAATGCACCATCTGCACCAGAACCCTCTAGAGAAGCTTATCCTGTAGAAAAGATTCTTTGGTCAAATCTCATAAATGGAGTACGACATTATCTGCTCAAATGGCTTCACTTCCCTACACCAAGTTGGGAACCAGAACAGAATGTAGGTCCAGGTCTCAAAGCAGACTTCCACATCAGGAAAACAAATTCAGGCAAACGTCGCAACCGACAACAACAACCCAAATACTTCTATTAACATTTCTATTCCTACTACAGTATATAATATGTAATCTTATCTTGAGAAACAACTTTCATTGGAGTTACTGAAAGACATTGCAGTATTATTTACAAGCTGACCACGCATGATGTAACGCTGATATACCCAACTGTTCGTTAGCTGCCTCAGGCAATATGCACTCCAAGCAACGGAGATTTAGTATCGTTGTTAAGTAAGATTCGGTAAACTTAGCAATGAATGCGCTTATGGCGACATCGAATGTTACAGTATTACATATTTCAATGGCATTAATTACGTGAACACAGGTATGGTTCCCATAGTCCGAGGGTATATAAGTCGAGCGTATTTGCAGGTTAATTATATCTTGATTCGCTGCAAATACATTCACATCTCGACCCTCATCTGTGTTCAGGTAAGCTATGTTATATTACTTTGTTTATGTCTAAATTGTAACTGTATTATCAAATGTAAATACTGCTTGTTACTTGAACTGTGTGTAACAATTATTCATCACTAGATTTGTTTACCTATGTATATTTACCATCATCCTTAGCTATGTCTATCACTTAGTCCTAACTATGTACAAAACTTGTGTCAAATGATTATATTATGTGAGCATTCAATTTATATCGAACACCATGAGTGAATTATATACAAATGTCTGCTAGCAATAAGATCATCCAAGTTATCACATATGTTACTTAGATTTATTCTTCATGTATAAAAATGAGAGGTCCGTCAGCATTCGGCTCAATAACTTATTACCGTATTTAAAGTAAATGCGTCCTACTGTGATTACTGTATTATAGAAATTGTTGTATTACCGTATTTAAAGTAAATGCGTCCTACCGTATTTACTGTATAAACTGTTATAATTACTGTTATTGTAATTATACCATATCAACCATTTAGAAATGTTATATTATATAACTTATACTTTTTACTGTGTATTATCTTAACTTACTATTGTAATTTTAATGTATTATTTGAAATTGCATAATACATATATCTTGATACGCTGCAAATACATTCACATCTCGACCCTCATCTGTGTTCAGGTTATCTTTGGGGCATCCTCCAGCAAATCAGTGTGCTCGACCGTGTGACTGCTAATTTCCCCGATTAACTGTCAACATAAAACTCCTACAAACCACGTCACTTCAACGTGATAAAATCATCGACGTTGTCGACACCAAAACGATGACAACGACCCGATGAAAAGAGCACCAATTTCATAGTTTCCATGCGTAGAAGGATTGGAATTTGGTTTCATAATGTTTGAACAGATACAGCAACACAAAGCTAGGTATAAATAAAGTGAGAACATACATACTTAGTAGTTTCTGTTGGCTTGTGCATCAAGTAGGCTGTTTAGTACCAGTCGTTCTCGTCATCGTACTTGTGTGCTTGATTGCTCTGCTTGTCCTGCCATTGTCTGACACTGAGCCACTTCCTACAGTAGACTCCCGGTGGCCACTCAACGTGTTGTTCTATTATAGCTGATTGGTGCTTGGGTACAGTTAACTTCGCTGATTGTGTGCTGTTACTGTTTTTGCCTTGTATAAGTCTGAGCCCTGTAACTGTGGCATCATTCTGTTTGAGGAAATTGACAATTGCTGGTCTGGTTGATGTTGCCGAGATACCTCCGATGTAGTACCGTACAGTTCTGGTACGCACTGTGCCTTCAAAGACCCCTGAATCAACTTCGTCTGATGTAGCTGAGTTATGGGTTGTTTCTTTGACTGGAGATTGTGGTATGACAGTTACACTGCGTTGTGAAGCGCTGTTTCCATTGGAAGAAACTGTTATGTTTAGCTTGGATGAGGAAGATCCATGGCTTTTAGATCTGCGTTTTGTAGTAATCGTTGGATTAGTGGTTAGATGAGATTGCTGTAAGAATGATAGATCAGAATGTGGTGAGTAGGATTCTTTCATAAGTGAACTATCCTTCTGAATACTGTCATCATCACAGGTGATATGAATGACGTCATGAGTAACTGTAGGGTTGGTGTTTGAATCCTGAGTGGTGGGTGAGTAGTCAGTGTTTGTGTTCACCGATTGTGTATCCGCAGTGTTACTATTCAACAACACAAACTGATCTTTTAGATCTGCTATTTGTTCAACAACAAACTCAACAGCTTGTTTCATAACAATGTTTGATACTTTCATATGCTCATTGTGTTCTTTGAGTGAGGTAATTTCTGTTCTATAGGCAGTCAATAACATTTTCGTCCAGGCGTTTAGCTTGGTCAAGGTCATGTACTCTTTGTTTGAGTTCAATAAGTTCGGCTTTTAGCTGGGCCACCGCTAATTGATCAACAATAGAGCAGGTTTCACCTGACAAGTGACGGGTTGGAGTTGAATTGTACTTAGGTTTTGGGGTGCCTTTAGTGTAAACAATGTCAACCTGTGTGTTATCTCCGTTGATAAAACTTTGCAGTATGTAACAATCTTTGGCGTATTTCAACAAACTATTACTTTTGTCAGTGTTCTTTCTGGTTATTAGTTGTCCACCTGGACAGTTTGATACACTTTTGGCTCTTGATGACAAAACTTGTCTATACCACTTGACAGTTTCCTCTGACATACGAGGGGCGTTCAATAAGTGTTGCAACTTCAATATAAAACCAACTCGCGTAGTCAATTTTTTACTTTTATTTTTCAATATAGTTACCCTTCACCTCAATACACTTATTCCATTTCTCTTTAAGACTTTTGATGCCGCTTTTGTAGAAGTCTTCCGTTTGCCCCCCTAACCACGCCTCTGTGGCAGCTTTGACGTCTTCGTCATCCCGGAAGTGCCTTCCACGTAGGGCGGATTTCAGGTTTCTGAACAGGAAGTAGTCACTGGGGGCTAGGTCTGGGCTGTAGGGTGGGTGGTTAAGCTGTTCGAATCCACAATCACGTATAGCGGCCTGTGCAACTCTTGACTTGTGGACTGGAGCGTTGTCATGCAAAATCAGAACACCACGTGTCAACATTCCACGGCGTTTCTGTCGAATTGTCTTTCGCAATTCTTGCATTAGGTTGGCATAATATTGACCATTCATTGTAGTTTTGATTGGCAAGTAATCAATTAATAATATGCCTTTTGCATCCCAAAAGATTGTCGCCATAACCTTGCCAGCTGATGGTTGAGTGCGAAACTTCAGGGGAGGCGGTGAACTCGGGTGCTTCCATTACTTGGATTCCAGTTTAGTTTCCGGGTCCCAGTGGTGGATCCAGGTTTCGTCACCTGTCACCAGACGAGACAAAAACCTGGCTTCATCCGCATTAAACCGATCCAGGAGCTCCATGCAACTTTCGGTTCTTTTTTGGCGATCTTGTGCTGTGAGGTTTCTGGGTACACATCTTGCAGATACCTTGGACATACCAAGATGGTCATGAATTATTTTGTCAACACTTCCAACTGATATCTGGAATTCCAAAGACAGTTCAGAAACTTTAACACGGCGGTCAGCTAAAATTCGTCTTTCGATAGGGGCAATAACTTCCGGTCGGGTGACTTCAGATGGCCTGCCTGACCGTGGTCATCGTCTGAGGACTCCCTGCCCCGCTTGAACTGAAGAGACCAGCGACAAACTGTTGAAAAGTTAGGAGCATCCTTACCCATCACATTACACATACGATTATGTATTTCTGTAGCTTTGCATCCCTCTTTAGTAAGGAACTTGATCACAGCGCGTTGTTCATGTTTGAGAGAATCCATGATTATGGAGACCCCTAGGTCAGCGCAGCTATTATATCTAAATAATTGTTACGTCTAGAAATTGTTTTGACATGTGTCAATGTTATGTTTTGACTATAGTAACACCTGCTATAAGCTGACACTGTTTATGTAAACACCAATGCCCCGCTTGCAACACTTATTGAACGCCCCTCGTACAAGTCAAAGACAACAGGGTCTCCACATAAATATCACATGGGAGATTTAATAGATCTGCATCAAAGTTTTGTAAGAGAGGGTCATTAGGCGATGGCATGGTAGACTGGGATATTGTAATGTCACTTGCCTGGGATAGTTGGACGCCATCTTGTTGATCGCTGATTTGGGTAGGCACAGATGGAGAGGTATCTAGCGTGTTAATCCCACTATCAATATCAACAAATCTCACTTGAGAATCATTGCAAAAGCTGACCGAAGTTGGTTTTTCAATAGAGAGTCCATTTTCTTCTCTATGCACTGTGCAATTAGCAATTTCTTCAGAGAGTGGGACAGGCGTGACCTGCCCTGACGCCATCTTGTTTTCTTGCTGACAGACAAGAACGAATTTAGAATATCAAATGACTTTGACACACTGGCTATTTATGACTATCACACAAAATGAGAATTTTCAATATATTACAGTCACAAACTACTGACACACAACGTAAAACATTACAATTTATTAAAATCATAAACTACTGACATGCTCAACTCCTGTGTCATCCACTGTTATCGAAGTTTACCGATCCAATCAGTGTGGTGATCGCTTGTCACCGGATGAATGAAGCAGAACTAGTTGTAATTAACTAATCCGTTACGGCTAATTGACGTTCGGATTTGGAAACGGAATCAACGGAATAATGAATCAACATTTAATGAGTTTATGTAGAGATTAGTTTGGTTACACTTACCGTTCGGACACTGCGAGATTCGGATTATCGGTGGACGGACTATCGCGACTTAACTGTATGCTCTCTGCTGAGTGGACTAAACCAGATCATATAACCGGTATAAATTATTAGGAACACGAAATTAACAGTTGAAAAGGATAACCTATTGGTGGTGGCACGTGGTCCCCTGCATAGCTCAGTCGACCGCTATCACATAATTTCAGCAACAACGGGCATGGATCGCTGGATGGGTGGGTTACCCACCTCATTGGATAAACTGAGAGTTTGAAGGGTTATTCCCTGACCCACACTGAGACCATCCTCGATTATCCAGCGCTATTGTTCAGATAAATCTTCACACAGATTTATCGGAACAATAGCGCTGGATTATCGAGGATGCACTGAGACATGAGCTGTGAGTCTCGTTGTGTCACTTTGGGACGAAATGTGCCTCTGTTCACTCAGCAGTACAATTGAGGACCTGCATGTTTGGAAGTGAAGGCAATGTGACAGATGACCTTCAAGCGCCTCAATTGGTAGCTCAGGTGGCATCTCCAAGGGGAGCTCAGAATTTAAGAAAAGAAACGATGTTGGTCCTTATACCAGGGTAATAATGTGTGTAACGCTTTGAGCACGGCCATTTGTGATATAATATTTCTCGTTATTATGACCATCAAACTATAAAGTTTACACAAAATAATCTTCGGAACCACTACTCAATTATGAAAATGCTATCACATGCTGTTTTCTTATGTATATTTAAAAACCTTCAAACGAGAATTATATTAGTAGTTAAACGTTATTTTAAACAGTACGTAAGAGCCATGCAATAGATATTTTAATATTTCCTGTGAATTACATTTTGCGCGTGATGACACATGAGTAATGCTATAGTGTTGTGAGCGGGGCTTAGTGCCTGATTTAAGTTAAGACTAAACATTTGTGTTAAAATGCATTGGACATGTTTCGCATTTATTTTTTAACATTGTTTACTGATTAAACATTTGTTTTAAAAGTAAGGTGTGAATTTAAAAGAAATAGATGTGTTTTTTTCACTGGCTTATAAACAGTTTGAAAGTTCAAGTTAAACGGTTGTAGGATTGCTGTCGACAAGCTCTGGCATATTTACCAGTAAAACTTGTACTTTTCAAACCGTTTATAAGTGAACAAATACATTATGAAATCTATTTCTTAAATATACACATCAATAGAAATGTAAAAGATGAACACATCAGTATTAATACAGAACTAGAATAATTAACATCTCCCGGGTAATACAATTATTATGAAAGGAGTGGATGTGTTTTGTTTCGCTCATCAGATAATCAAACACATAATCGTGAGCATCATTAATGATTATTAATGATATAACACGGAAACGACTACAGTCTTGTATTTATTACCTTTCCTATATAATGAGATGTTACGCTTACACACATTATTTAATATAATAAACTGTACAAAATAAGATCCGCTAGATGCAAGGTACCTCCCAACACAATTTCAGCTTTGGGGGTGTAGCAGTTCAAAAGGAGATAATGTGAAAAGTAAACGGACGACACCTGATGAGCTAATACCGTATCTATGTGTATAGTATGACTAATCAGCTATTTTATTATATTTGAATGCGTGACTTATGTTCAGAATGTAACTAATGCAGCTCTTTCTTGTTGTGCTGAAGGGGTAGCATTGTAAAGTACATGTAACTCATACTAATGAAAATCATAGTAACTGATATGCTGTGTTTGCGTGATACCCAGTCGAGTGTATCCGAGGTTCGGCTTCATTTGCCTGATTTTATTTACTGACTGAAGTTGCAATATCCCCTGATAGTCCGACAACCTTACACTGGTGTCGGTTAAGTAGAGTTAACGAATAACGAACAACTAAGATACCCCAGTTTTCTAGTTCTTCGTTCTTCGAAAATGAAGAGCAAATCAGGAATCTATCAGCCACAGTTTTTTTAATTACTGAAGTTGCAATATCCCCTTTTGTCCGACCACCTACACTAGAATAGGTAAAGAAGAGAAAGTGTATTACATCGAAGAATAAAAAACGAAGAACGAAGAACTAAAATATTCCATACTGTCTAGTTCTTCGTTCTTCGAAAAACGAACAACTAAAACATCCAAGTTTTCTAGTTCTTCGTTCTTCGAATATGAAGAACATATCAGCCAAACTTTATACCGACTGAAGTTAACATATCCCCTGAATGTCCGACCACCTTACACTAGTATAGGTAAATTAGAGTAAGTGTATTACAAAGAAGAATGAACAACGAAGAACGAAGATATTCTATAATGTTTAGTTCTTCGAAGAACGAACAACTATGATATCCCAGTTTTCTAGTTCTTTGTTTTTCGAAAATGAAGAACAAATCAGAAATCTATCAGCCACAGTTTATTTAATGACTGAAGTTGCAATATCCACTGATTGTCCGACCACCTTATACTAGTATAGGTAAAATAATGTAAGTGTATTATAACAAGGACTGAAGAACGAAGAACAAAAATATTCCATACTGTTTAGTTCTTCGTTCTTCAAAGAACGAACAACTAAAATGTCCCCGTTTCTAGTTCTTCGTTCTTCGAAAATGAAGAACAAATCAGAAATCTATCAGCCACAGTTTATTTAATGACTGAAGTTGCAATATCCCCTGATTGTCCGACTACCTTACACTAGTATAGGTTAATTTAAGTAATGTAAGTGTATTATAACAAAGACTGAAGAACGAAGAACGAAGAACTAAAATATTCCATACCAGTTCTTCGTTCTTCGATGAACGAACAACTAAAATGTCCCCGTTCGTAGTTCTTCGTTCTTCGAATATGAAGAACGAAGCAGGAATATATCAGCCAAAGTTTATTTACTTACTGAAGTTAACATATCCACTGATTGACCGACCACCTTACAGTAGTATAGGTAAAGTAGAGTAAGTGTATTACAACGAAGAATGAACAACGAAGAACGAAAATATTCCATAATGTTTAGTTCTTCGTTCTTCGAAGAACGAACAACTGAGATATCCCGGTTTTCTAGTTCTTTGTTCTTCGAAAATGAAGAACAAATCAGGAATCTATCAGCCACAGTTTATTTAATGACTGAAGTTGCAATATCCACTGATTGTCCGATCACCTGAAACTAGTATAGGTAAAATAATGTAAGTGTATTATAACAAAGACTGAAGAACGAAGAACTAAAATATTCCATACTGTTTAGTTCTTCGTTCTTCGAAGAACGAACAACTAAAATGTCCCTGTTTCTAGTTCTTCGTTCTTCGAATATGAAGAACAAAGCAGGAATATATCAGCCAAAGTTTATTTACTGACTGAAGTTATCATATCCACTGATTGCCCGACCAACTTACAATAGTGCAGGTAAAATAATGAAAGTGTATTATAATAAAGAATGAAAAACGAAAAACGAAGAACTAAAATATTCCATACTGTCTATTTCTTCGTTCTTCGAAGAACGAACAACTTTATAAGGGATTCAAGTAAGTGAGCCAAGGCAGGGTTCTAACAGCGATAGTCTATTTACTGACTGGCGTTCAAATATCCCGCGATCGGCCGATCATCTTACATTGGTGTAGGTAATGAAAGTAATACTGTCCAATTGTTCGTTCTTCTACAGGGATATTTTAGATCATCCCAGTTTTCCAGTTCTTCCTTTTTTCGAAAAGTGAAGAACTAAACAGGAATAATCAGCCACACTGTAAAAATGGTGTTTAGGATGTAAACATAATACTAAGCGCGTATCTTGTCCTGTTTTTTTTTACACGTTTAGACCCCTTAACACGTTTAGCTATATGAATGTGTTTAGGAATGTGTTTAGCAACTAATCACGTTTACGCTTAGCAAATAAACACATTCCTTAACACATTTAGGTAGCTAAACGTGTTCAGGGGTCTAAACGTGTAAAAAAAACAGGATAAGATATGCGCTTAGTATTATGTTTAGCTTTCAAACAAAACAAAACCATACAATCCAACACGCCTGAAAATGAAAGCATTGCAAATGTATAAAATAGTTAAATCAATGAAGACCAATTGTATATCTTTTAAATTAAAATGCTAGATAAAATCACAAGTGGCTGTTGAAAACAGTTACCAGTTTCAATGTTACACAGTCATCGCCAAAACATTCTACTACTAATGTAGTACTACTACTAAAAAGTATATCAAACAAGACATAAATTTGGTCTGCATTAACCTCTTTTAAGAAAATAATGACTCAAAATAGGAATTCCTCGAAAAGGTTTATTAAAAATTATGTATAAAATAACCATGTACACCAAGAACACTCCTCCAAATTACCAAATATTGTATTTATAAGATAATCATTATTCTCATAATATACATGGATAAAAGGTATCCAAAGATAAAATATATGCCTGGACAATGTTCACTTGGCAGTTAAATTTTCAGACACAAATATTTTAAAATTGGTTTTAAAATCAAGGCATTATAGCGACATTGTTCAACAAATGATTGTCTGTACATGAATTAATAACTAAATAAATCCTTTAAAATAGGTAGGGTGCTTTCTGGATTTTTTCCAACATAACATTTTCACAACAAGTTTTTTGTAGTTTACTCCCTTTAAAACATCTGTATTAAATCCAAGGATTTGGAAGGTATTTGAGATTCAGGAAGGTCGTTTGTAAACTGCATTTTATTTCCTTTGGCATCCTTCACCTGTAACATGAATGAAGAAACTTTTAGTTTACCGTCGTAAAGCAACATGACAAAAAATAACACATTTTATGAACATATCGTGTCTCCTGAAATAAAGGAGGTAAAGTGAAACATGTCATAGAGTAACTCATTTGGGTATATACAAATGGTTGTACAAAATTAACTGACATCAAATCCAGTGATGAAATCAGTTTTAAAAAACTTAAATGTATTTTAGCGGGACTTCAACGTTTTGTAATAACTGATTCTGTCAGTTCTTGTTTCCTACAAAAAGGGCAAAAATGAGTATGAAAAAGTCAGAAAAAAATGGCAGATACAAGCAAATCTTTTACCAAAGCATATTTATACAATAGTTGGTCTTTATAATGAAAAGTGATAGTCTATATATTACTTAAATACAGTTCATTTGTGAAAGTCCTTGCATAAAGGAATTTAGTTTAATATTTACTCACTACAGCTGAGTGAATACTTACAGTTACTCCTATTTCTCCATCACAGCATCTTTCTTGTCGAGGCAGAATGTCATCAGGAAAACTTCTTCTCCAACTGCATAACATAGATACATCTAAATATACTGGTCTGGTCCTAAATGAGTTAAGTATTTTAATGAACATATTGTCATATATATGCTTCTTTCAGAACTTATTTAGTAAATACAATTGTTAAACGTCTATACCCTTATTACACATCTTAATTCAAGCAATTCAACACAACCAGTTACACTAATCAAACCTCACTACACTGGAATGTTATAGTAACATGTGGTTTATGGATATTACTTTATTTTAGATCTATAAACATTATCACAACCCTCATACATATCATTTATATACAAAAACAAATATTACTTAAATATTTATGTGACTGTTGGTGCTAAGCATATGATATACGTACGTTAAATGACTTGTTACAAACTCCTTTGACAAATGAAAACAACATAGTAAGCATTCGGACGACGTTGTGAAATCTCAAAAGAACCTACCTTACACAGTCTTGATTGGAACCATAATTGTGTCGTTCAGGGAACATAGAGACATATATTCGCAGTAGCATCACCTTTTGGCTTCATGTGCACTTCGAATGACCAGAAGCGTGTGCATCAACAACGTGTAAATAGACAAGAGGATGCTGGCGAAATATGGCGGTCACAGGGATACACATCTGTTCTTAATCAACTCTCCCGCCCAAACTGATCAATGTAATCCGACCCATTGGGGAAATTCTCAAACATGTTTAGGAAAGTGTTTAGCCACTGGTGCAATGTCTGTCTAAACACGTTTAGAAATGTGTTTAAAAGCTATTCATGTTTTAATAACAGATGTAATATCGTTCTTGTGTTTAGCTATTAAGCACTATCCTAAGCATGTGGAGCATTAAACACGTAACTGTGGTGTTTAATTGCTAAACGCGATTTTTACAGTGCAGAGTTTACTGTTTACTGACTGATGTTTGATTTTGTTCTGTTTACCCTTCATCTAACACTGGTGTAGGTAAAATAAATTGATTGTGTTATAACTACATCGTAAGATATTCCAGTTTTCTAGTGCTTCGAAAAATGAAGAACTAAAACAATATTTCTCTTTGGTTGTTGGTTATTTGAACATCGAAAAATTAAACAATACTGTTGACTGTTCAGTCTGTGTCCTGAAATAGGTCCTGTATAGTGTTGTATGTTTATTACAGAGATAATATAATGGGCTCGTGACAAGGTTCTGGCAGCTCTATCCCGTGATCGGCGGACCCTCATCCAGTCGGTTGTAGGCAAAGTGAAGTAATTGAATTACAAAGAAATAACAAAGAACGAAGAACTAAAATTGTGTATTCTGTTTAGTTCTTCGTTCTTCGAAGAACGAAGAACTAAACATTTCTCTTCTGTCTAGTTCTTCGTTCTTCGAAAAACGAAGAACTAAAAACGAAGCTGCTGCTTACTTCCGGCCGCCTTTTAGAGAAAATTCAGGGCAAAGTTGATTTTGTTGATCTTGACATTATTTTTCAATTTTAAAGTATTATTTTGCGGCGGGGGATCATGTCACCTTAGTGACAACTACTTGTTCTATACACTGTTGTAAAAGTGAGAATATTTTTGATAAACTTAAACTTCAGGGTTGGAAATTATAAGAAATGAATGTCAGTTTGTGTGGTTGCAATGGAAAATGAACGATGTCAAAGGGTCATTCAAACTATGTGAACGGAGCGAGCTTACATTCATGGACAAAGTCTTAATCGACAGGAAACCGATTTGTTGTAAACAAATACAGTCAATGATGGCAGAGATCATGGGGTTACCTCGAAACAGATTGACTGTCACCATTCAGGACGTGCAGGAGTTTGAACCGTTGTCAGTATTTACTTACTGTTAAGTTTCTGGAGCATGTTTTCAGACATTTTAAACAACTATTTTGAAAAGAATTCAACAAGATTTATCATAGCGAGAGAGGAGCTGCGGTAGAACAGAGAAAGTAGTTCCGTCAACGTTCACGCGACTTTGAAAAAGGTTCACACACGTATGAACGATTTTTTAATATTTCAAACGAAATAAACCAGTAAATTTAGATCACATGACCGTGCTCTCGACCATTAACATAATCGGCAACATGTGTAAATTACACAATTCGAAATTATATCTCCATGACGCATTTTTTCCTGACCCATAAATAGGGTCACCCTAAGCAACTTTCGATACGCAATACCCTAAACAATTTGACTGTGAGGGGTAAGTCTGGCAACTAAAGGAGGAATAAACTAATTTCACTTAAGTTTGGTGCTACATACATAAAATGGGTAGTTTGAAAGCTCATGTACAAATCTTTTAGGATTACCCTCAACATTTTATGATTGCACTTAAAATGGTGAATTTCTTTAAATTACACTCCTCCGACGCCTCTCAAATTTGGGAATAGGACACCACAATTTATAATTTTTGTATGATAATCCTCAACATTTTATGATTGTACTTAAAATGGTGAATTTCTTTAAATTACACTCCTCCGACGCCTCTCAAATTTGGGAATAGACACCACAATTTATAAAAAAAAATAATTATATTCTCGAAAAAAGAATCATTGACCAAATGAACAAACTTAAAGTCTCTTTAAGCTTTATGTGACAAGTGGTTTTGGAGAAGAAATCGTTTAAAGATTTTATGAAAAACTATACTCCCCATGAAACAAAGATGTTATTATTGAGCTCCATATTTTAGCTCATCGGGCCATTATGGTAAAGTCTTCCCTATAGTAAGATGTAAAAACACCTCTGAAATCGGTGCTATGGGCCTGCTATACATATATAGTTGAAGTTTCGCTCGTTTGGCGAAGTCAAAGAGCTAAACTTTGAGGTCATAATGTGATATAGCCCCGTACCTCCCATAGTCGACATGGACTGATAACCCATATAGGCCTATACTTCGTTCACGTGGTGCTTGTTGGTTACCTGATGTACGAATTCCTACCAACGCGAGCGACTTAACGCTTGAGTTATCTGAAGGGAGATATCAAGTAAAATGTCGAGAATGTATTGTGCACCTAGTAATTAATGCTCCAGTGATTCTACACACTGACGGCCCCACGTCCCAGACAGTGCAGAAACTATATCAAATGTGTGTAAGCATACAATATGGCATGGGAAGAGAGCAACGTCCTGAACTTGTCCTGGGTGAGGTTTCGTTTAGCATCTTAAGCACTGCAAGTACACTTTTGAAAGCATGAACACATCTCAATATTGCTTTTTTAATATATATATATATTAAAGTACGCGCTGCAACAAAAAACAGAAGATTTAAAATTACACGTTTACTCTTTCTAGCTCATACTACGTAAACTGGCGGCTGCACATGTGATTCGATTCCTTCCCCTCGTACTAAAAGTCGGGTTGCATAGCAACTAAGGTGGGGGTCGCTACGCTTGAGCTCGTGCAGTTACCATGTCGAATGGGGGAAGGGGTAGCAATGTTTTAATCTTTAAAATACGGAGGTAGGGTCTACATTTTTTTAGTGACCAAGATAAGCGTTAGTCCTCAAAAATCTGCAACAAGCATATCCTATTTCCCCGCTCTCGATGAGACAAAGGCCCTATACTTTTACATTTCAATCTCAAACTATATGTAGCTAAGGTAAAGGCATGTAGGAAATTGATCTCCGTTGCCCTTAGGCCCCGTGTATATAATCTCTGTCCAGACCTGACGCGTAATCCGACAGCCTGGCGAAATTCCAGAACAGGCGTACCGTGAACATGCGACCGGTCTTCTTTACTGAATACAACATTACTTGCATAGGCTAATGCGGATTTGTTTTTTGAGCAATTCATTAGGCCTGCTGGTCAGCATTGTTTAGTTTTTGATCGTTTGAAAGTATGATATATATTTATTCTTTGATGTGGACCACATAGACATGGTAGACTCTAAATATTTTAAAAAAGTAATAATTTTAAATGTAAATAACCATTTCTAAGTTCATAACCAAAATATCCATAATGACCGTGTCGAGAAAGATTACCTTTTAGATGCGTAGGCCTATGGTTATTCAGATTGTCAGATTATTCAGAAATTGTCCATCTCATCTAATTGTGTAGTCTTTGTAGCAAGCCTAAACAAAAGCTTTCTTAGTGCTAAGATAGTCGTACGTCAATGTTAATGTATAGCACTTACGACTATCTTAGCGCTAAGAGAGCTTCGAAAATATGGATCCTGGGCCTTATAATAGTAGGGCTACCAGACCCGCGAAAGCATCGGCACGTAGCCATAGGCTGACTGCAATTTGTAGCGGTTTAAGGAAAATACTATTTCATTGAGTTTACAAGATGTTGCCTTCAATCTGGCTCAACATCTAATCAGGCAAGTGCACTAATTTTCTTATTTCAGCGTGATGGGAAGACAGCGAATGTTGGCGTCTGAAATTGATCATAGAAAGAAATGGAATATCCAAGAATCCCGGAGACGCGGAGGCTTTACTGCTCGCGTGCATGGCTAGTAGAATTGATTTTCCAGCCGGGAATATTCCCATAACTTGCTTCCAACACTTCTGACATGGAGTGTGGCACTTTTGACATGTCATGGACGTATCCGTCGTTTGTTCTTCAGAATCTAAATTTATATTATTTAAATCAATAATTTGCATTCGTTAATTAGTGCAATTAGTGAAACAAGTGGATCACTTCAAAGATTATAAGAAACATCACATATACGCGTTGACCTCTTTCTGTGAACATTACAACAATCGCTCATCCAATCAGCGAGAAAAACGTCGACAGTGAAATATGATGCTTCAATGTCTTGCGCGTCCATTAAGAGCGCATCTCCCTTACCCATTTGTCAAACTTGTTGAGCACTGTCATCCAGACTTACCTCTTAACATGGTATAGCCCAAGTTGCAGGGTGAACAAAGAACATCCAACAATTCTACCAACTATCGAGTTACTCTCACCAGCCTGGTAGTATGCATGAAACTATTTTGGAATAACGTTAACAATAAATCACATCTTTTGAAACCAATGCATTAACTGAAAAAAACCAGTAAAACAACCCACATATGTCCTAATAAAACCTTCCACCCCTCTAGATTCATAGAATATACGACCCCCTAATCACGCATGCGCACATGACCCCACGTGTTCATAAACAAATTTTGATGGAAAAGGGGAATCGTTAATACGAGTCGTGGTTTGTAGTTTGGAATCTAACACATCTTAACTCAGGTAGATGCTACAGAGCTCAAAGGCTTGTCATAACATGGGGACTGAAACTAACAAAGATGAACGTAACACGCCAGAGTATTTAGCACAGTTACTAAAAGATAAGAAACAAATACAAGCTCTTCCGAACGTTTTCGTACATGCGGAAAAGCTATTAGATGAAGGTAAGTTGTTTACCATTTATGTTCTTCCTCTACATTTCGGTTAATTCAAACCAGATTTTGAATAATTCTTTCATTGTAAAATATATCTCCGACAGCGTCAATAAACGTCACAACAAAGAACGGGGTCGCTCGGCCCGTAACAAACTTTTTGCAAAAAAACTTCCAGCGACTTGTTATCGATTTTCTTTATCAATATTATCAAGTTATCGTGTTATTATTTCCATGTATTGCTGTCGTGTCGATCTTAGAGTTTAGCAGAGACGAGTGAACTAGTACGACACATAAAGTTGGAAACTTAGTTGCATTCCGATACGCTTTGATAGACAAGAGAGCTCAGCTAGGAAAGCGGCCATATTGAAAGCCTACACCCTCCATCGAGCAAGGGCCCACAGTCTAAGACACGTAATGTGGTTATTCACAGCATTCCGGCCTGTGTTGACTCCTCGTAGCTTCTCTGCTGTCTGCAGACGAGTGTCGGTGAAGATGGAGTTTGCTCGCAGCTATTACTAGTCTGCTAGAGTAGTAACTGGAGGCTTATCTTCAACACCCCAGATAAAATAAAATGCAATTATAAAACATAACCCCCCACAATAAAGATATTATGTGGATTGTGTAGCTCTGATATGTTCGAAACAAAATGCATTGTTAAGTATAGATATCTGCGTCAGAAGACCATTCTTGAAAAGTAAATGATGCATCTAAGTTTGAAATTGTGAAATAGTTTTAGCAGCAACGTTTCGGTATTGTACATTTTACTTAGATAATACATTCAGGATCATGTACTCGAATATTTTGGGTGGCTATTCAAAGGTTTTGATAATCCAATAATTTGCTTTATTGTGTGTGTAACTTTGCATTTATTTCAATGTCTTTAAAACTGGCTTGTATAGGTGTAGGCTGCTACCTATTCACTGCTGATTTATTGAAGTCAACAGACTGGGTCAAATTTCTGAATGGGCATGGAATTCTAGCTCTTTCAAGCTTTGCTACTGCTGTAGGGTGGAATACAGCATTACACCTTTCATATGGTACTGGCATCTGAGTTGGAAAATTGCATGTTCGTTTTCCTATAGTCACTGTTACAACTGGAAGAGTTAGCTGTCCTCAATAACTCACTTTTCATCTAGATTTGCATTTCTGCCATGACCGTTTAAAATCATTGTTTTTGATTGGTTTATTTTATCTTCCAATGGAGGTTCGAACACTATTTTTGTGAAAGGTGATATACATTGTTTAAATGCACGATCACGTAACATTCTAAGGCCATACATTGACAAAAAATCGGTTTCCATCATTACCACCTTCTACGTCATTTAACATGTTTATCTGTGTTATTTTGACCGACGTTTTGACAAGTGAAACTATGCTTGAACAGTAGACGATTGTGACATAAATTGATGAAACTTCCTAGCTCAAGGCATAACTTTTGCCTGTCTCAATTACTGGTTGCTTTAAGCCTTACAGTAGTTTCTATGCTTGGAAATTTGAGCCCACTATGCATTTCAGGTTCAGTGATCCACTATCTTAGCACCAAAAAGCGAGGGAAATACTACAAGGCTTAAATGAGCCAGTGATGGAGATTGACAAAAGTTATGCTTTGCGTTTGGAAGTTGGGAGTTGATGTGGTCCGAAAACACTGTGAAATTCTGATTTTGTTTCAAACACACTAGATATCATAGAACTCTATTTGCTGATCTACTTGTTTCATCATGCTACTATTACACTTTTCGACTAATTCAAGTGACTTAAGTCATTACTTATGTTTCTGTCGAACAAAACTGTTTGATTTAAAGAGCCATCACGGATGTTAGTATTTCAATTTTTTGGAAAATATACTTATAACGTCATTCGCCGGAGAAATCTTTTATCTACAACATGGCATATGTTAAATAATTTTCATATCACGACAATGTATTGCAATTTGGTTTCAAAGAGAAGTACCACTTCGACTAGCGCGCGCTAAGGGTATCTGACGTATATAAACAGAATCCCCTTTTTTGCGTAATACGTACTACACAAACAGCAAGCGCTTCCGAAGCGTGAAGGCTCGTCTCTAGCGCAAGTCGCCATAACAACCCATATGCTGCACGTGCTTCACGTGTCTCTCTTGCAAGTTACCCTTGTCACACATTACTGAATGTGACGATAGCTTTACAAACAATGTTTCTAAATGTCCTGAGAATATACAAATTATTTCCTGTTTAATGTTCTTTTTATTGAGATAAGACCAGCAAATTATGACAAATTTTTACTCTCATTAATTATAAAATTCAAGAAAAATACCTAGTTGGGTAAAACAATTATTCCAATATCTGTAGCAAATACATAATTAAATGAAATAGTAAATAAATCACCGCCAAAAAAAAATGATTTTGATATCTTTCATTGCTCATATTTTTTGTTATTCTTTCGTGTCTTTGTTTACTGTGTGTGAGCTAGACCATAATGCTTTGCGCTTGAAAATAATAGACTGGATCTATATTTAGACTGGAAAACACCTTTACTAATTAATGCAATTTCTCGGCTTATTTTAAGTTGGAAAAATTAGGGAAAAATTAAGTGTATTTATTTCACGGAGATGGATTTTTGGAAAAATTGATATTTTCATCAACATCCGTGATGGCTCTTTAAGCAGCACAGCTCGACAGGACTGACTGGTTTCATTATAAAAATAATGACATCATAACTGCTTTCACAATGCTTGAATTCGGTATTGTCTATTTTTGGAGTTTCTTTAGGAAGCCGACACATCATGATTTGTGCTGGATATGTAGGTGTTTTAAAATAACTTCTTTTCTGTATTGTAATACCTCTACAATTCTAATAATTATAACATTTTCTTACACAATCATTTTCCTCATATATTGCTGAAAAATGAATAAGTCAGACTCAATGACCGCATAACAATCGAGCCTCTGCGACATCAAAGAAATTGTAATTAAAAGCACTAAAAATAAATTGTCATGGTAAAATTGAGATAAACCTATTGTGTTTTTATTTTGTGTGTGACTAGAACGTAGATCCGCTGCTACGTTCAGGTCCCAAATGATATCAAAAGGTATATATATATATATATAATGATAATCTACATTTGAATCACAAAAAGTGAAAAACGTAATAGGTTTATCTCCTAATGGACGTAAATAACCCACACTTATCTGTTCTTATTTTAGCTTAACCTCAATATTTGGTTTGACATGTACTGGTAATAAATAGTTAGCTCATCAGCCCTAAAGGCTAGATGGACTTACAGTATGGTGACCGGTCAGTTGGGTGTTGTAGTCTGTCGTCAATATTCAAACTTTTAAATTTTTTTTCAACCATACACCATAAATGAGAAAAATAGAGGCATTTTATTTTTAATTTACTGGCTTGTCTTCACAGTGACAGCCAAGTATTTTGTATGTATTCACCAGTGACTGGTGTATTGGCTGTATATGAATGCAGACTTCTCTAGAACCGCTGTAACCCCAAAACCTGAAATTTTAAGGAGAGTACCTTGCACGTATGGGAATTGAGGTAACAAATCTAAGAGTCATGACGACTCCCTGCTGGTAAAAGAGAGAATCTGAGTCATGAATGTATTTTTGGAAATCAGTTTGGTTTGTCGATCAAGGGTTAAAAATCAACATTGTGTGAATATGTAATAGTTACTACCATAGTTTCCGAGTTGTATCGGGAAATAGCAGGACAGTTGGTCCGAGACGACCAAGACCTCGGACGGAGCTCAAGGACAAAATGTCCTGGTATTTCCTGATGCAACGGGAAACTATGGTTGTAAATAACTTACATCTCACTTATTGCGTGTGAAATAAAATGAAAAAATCAGTTATAAAATTATGAAAATGTCCACAACCTTTTTGTGGCCCCTTCACCAGGTTATGAATGAAGTGCGTAGTAGTGCTATGGCTATTCAGCTTGAGTGGTTTGAGCACATGCTACTCACATGTCAAATTCGGAAATTGTGCAAAAATACAACCCATTGCAGTTTTCATAACATGTACACTTCGAGGTGAGACGTAGAAGGAATGGGACGTACATCTGTGTTGCTCAGCACCAGTGAAATTTCAAAAGTGGATTCTTAAAAAAAAATATTTGGACTATCACTATTTAGGTACCGGTAAACTGAAATTTTGTATTTCTTTATTTGGCATGTATTACTATTATTCATTAAAACGATTAAAGTGACAAAGTAGTATATTAAATTTTTTCTTGATTAACATTATGAAACAATATATTTTTAAGCTCATCAGGCCTGAAAGGCCTGTAAACTGTAAACATCCGTAAACTTTTCGCTTTTTCGACTTCTTCTCGAGAACCAAGGACTCCACAGAGCTGAAATTTTATGTGCAGACTCCTTGGCCAATGGGGATTCTAAATTGTAGATTTTGTGACCCTGTGACCGAGCCCCAAAATACTATTTTCATCTTCTCCCCAGTTTAAAAGGTCTAGAGAGCTGAAAAGTTGTGCACAGACTCCTTGGCTAATGGGTATTCTAAATTGTAGATTTCATGACCCCGTGACCTCAAATGGGGTCACAGGGGTTCCATCCTTAAAAACCTATTTTCATCTTCTTCTCCAGTTCCAAAAGATCTACATCTTCCCTAGGCAAGGTGAAAATGTATCGAGATCTCTCCATTTTAAGCTCATCAGGCCTGAAAGGCCCGATGGGCTTATGGCTTGGCATGGTGTTCGTCCTTCCGTCCATCCGTCTGTAAACTTTTTCGCTTTTTCGACTTCTTCTCCAGAACCAATGACTCTAGAGAGCTGAAATTTTATGTGCAGACTCCTTGGCCAATGGGGATTCTAAATTGTAGATTTCGTGACCCCATGACCCCATTACCCCATGACCCCAAATGGGGTCACAGGGGTCACATCCTTAAAAACCTATTTTCATCTTCTTCTCC
This sequence comes from Gibbula magus, assembly GCA_936450465.1. Lineage (NCBI taxonomy): Eukaryota > Metazoa > Mollusca > Gastropoda > Trochida > Trochidae > Gibbula > Gibbula magus. The sequence goes on along the minus strand of OW388293.1, from coordinate 60,582,036 downwards.
AGTTCCAAAAGGTCTATAGAGCTGAAAAGTTGTGTGCAGACTCCCTGGCCAATGGGGATTCTAAATTGTAGATTTTGTGACCCCATGACCCCAAATTGGGTCACAGGGGTCACATCCTTAAAAACCTATTTTCATCTTCTTCTCCAGTTCCAAAAGGTCTATAGAGCTGAAAAGTTGTGTGCAGACTCCTTGGCCAATGGGGATTCTAAATTGTAGATTTTGTGACCCCATGACCCCAAATGGGGTCACAGGGGTCACATCCTTAAAAACCTATTTTCATCTTCTTCTCCAGTTTCAAAAGGTCTAGAGAGCTGAAAAGTTGTGTGCAGACTCCTTGGCCAATGGGGATTCTAAATTGTAGATTTCGTGACCCCGTGACCCCAAATGGGGTCACAGGGGTCACATCCTTAAAAAACCTATTTTCATCTTCTTCTCCAGTTCCAAAAGGTCTAGAGCTGAAAAGTTGTGTGCAGACTCCTTGGCCAATGGGGATTCTAAATTGTTGATTTCGTGACCCCGTGACCCCAAATGGGGTCACAGGGGTCACATCCTTAAAAAACCTATTTTCATCTTCTCCAGTTCCAAAAGGTCTAGAGCTGAAAAGTTGTGTACAGACTCCTTGGCCAATGGGGATTCTAAATTGTAGATTATGGTCATGATCTAAGAACCAATCTTTTGCTTGTAAACAATAACTTAAATAACTTAAATATTCAACTTTAGATAGTAAATCAATGAAATCCTGATGAGCTACAGAGCCCATGGCTCTATTTTTATTTTTGTTTCCATAGAAACTTGTTGAATTTGGACTTTGTTCAGAGACGGGTTCGTTTCCGGAGCACAGCTCGAAAACCATTCATCATATCTTCCTGAAACTTTCCATGTGTTTCACCCAATAACTGAAGTGTTGCCTTTTGATATTTTCAGATTTTTTCTGAAATTTTTTTCTTTTTCTGTTTCCATAGAAACATGAGGGGATGTTGGTTGTTGATTGATTTTGACTGCTTCTGGAGCAGAAGTCTAAAACCCTTAACATACCTGAAACTCAGCATCTGTAATACCCACTAACTGAAGAAGTATGGTAGTAGATACACAAGTATCTGTCACAGATGTGTTTTACAATTTTGTGGAACCGGTGGGATATGTCATCTTCTGATGACTCTTGTTATTTTTTGCGGTAACTTTGTTAAAGATACTCGTAAGGTAAGTAACCCTGATTAATTTTTGCAGTGTGAATATTAAATTCAGAAGTTTATGATTGGAATAGTCTGAGACTTTCATGGCTCGTGATTGTTTCAGAAATCAACAGAGTGCGAGTGGCCCTCTTCCATCACAAAGGTAACCGGGACCCCTTGGACCTACCCGAACCGGTGGGGCCTGTAGTCACACTCACAGAGAAACTCTTCGTTCCAGCTAAAGATCATCCTGACGTAAGTAATTAAGGACAGACTCAATTTTGTTTTTGGCATGTTTGAAAGTCTTGAAGACCTATTACTTCATTTTCATTATTTTCATTATTAGCAGCCCCGACTAAATCTGGGCTGCTATCAGTTTTTGTGCAGTTTCCACCGCTGCCTCGGCGTTTTTTTCCTATGACTTTTTTTGCAATACGGTTTCAAGAACTCGTATACACAACTTTCTACTTATACCCCTGGTCACAGGTGAAGGTCACAAGTTCCCAAAAAGTCCTTGTAAACAAGGTAACTTGAAAATAACTCTGCTCTTATTTGGTGTATATCTCTGTAATCCGTCAAAGGTCAAGGTCATAGCGAGGTCACAACCTAAGCATGCTTTTGCGAAAATGTCTTATTTCAACTATTAACACTTTGAATCATTACAAGATTGTGATACACAATGAAAAGTGATCACTGATTGTGTGACCTTGATTTTTAAAGGTCAAGGTCACGAGATATGGTCATGCTGACCAGTTCTGAAATCACTAAGTAACTTTTTTCCATGAAGATATTAACACCTCATATAGATAGCTTAATTTCTTTCTTATACACCTGGTGAATGCTTTTGACATGTTCACATTCAAGGTCAAAGGTCAAGGTCATGAGTTCTGAAATCACTACAACAATCCTTGTAAACATGATAACTTCAAACTTTTTTTGTGCTATTAGGCTCTTATTTGGTATATATGAATTATGAAGAAAGACCAAGATTTGAAAACGTTTTCGCTAAAATCTGTCAAAGGTCAAGGTCAAAGTGAGGTCAAAACTTAAGCATGCTTTTGTGAATATGCCGTATTTTAACTATGAACACTTTGAGTCATTGCATGATTATTATACGCGATGAAAAGTGATCATTGATGGTGTGACTTTGAAGGTCAAGGTCATGAGATATTTGTTAAGGCCAAGTTAATCCTTTGATCAAATTTTGAAAGAAGAAATAGGTTTTCAGAACAAACTTGTGAAAAGTGACCCAAGGCATGATTAGTAATAACTCGAATAATGAACAAACTTTTGTTAAAAAGAATTCCCATTTTATTGATGTTGACGAGAAGGCGGAACAGGGAAAAGCGAGACCCTAAGTTTCGGAGCTGCTCTGCTTTTGTGGTGTCCCGCAAACGCTAATCTAGTTTTGTGTAAGTGTTTGCATTTTAGGAATTACATAGAAACAGCGCATATGAAATTAAGTTTTAGCTCATCCGGCCTGAAAGGCCCGATGGGCTCATGGCATGGCGTCAGGCGTCCGTCCGTCCATCCGTCCGTAAACTTTTCGCTTTTTCAACGTCTTCTCCAAAACCAATAACTCCACAGAGCTGAAATTTTATGTGCAGACTCCTTGGCCAATGGGGATTCTAAATTGTACATTTCGTGACCCTGTGACCCCAAATGGGGTCACAGGGGTCACATCCTTAAAAACCTATTTTCATCTTCTTCTCCAGTTCCAAAAGGTCTAGAGAGCTGAAAAGTTGTGTGCAGACTCCTTGGCCCATGGGGATTCTAAATTGTAGATCTCGTGACCCCGTGACCCCAAATGGGGTCACAGGGGTCACAACCTTAAAAACCTATTTTCATCTTCTTCTCCAGTTTCAAAAGGTCTAGAGAGCTGAAAAGTTGTGTGCAGACTCCTTGGCTAATGGGAATACTAAACTGAAGATTTTGTGACCTTGTGACCCCAAATAAGGTCTCAGGTTTTCAGCTCATCAGGCCTGAAAGGCCCGATGGGCTTATGGCATAGCATGCCATGCCATGGCGTCCGGCCGTCCATCCGTCAGTAAACTTTTCGCTTTTTCGACTTCTTCTCCAGAACCAATAACTCCAGAGCTGAAATTTTATGTGCAGACTCCTTGGCCAATTGGGATTCTAAATTGTAGATTTCGTGACCCCACGACCCCAAATGGGGTAAAAGGGGTCACATCCTTAAAAACCTATTTTCATCTTCTTCTCCGGTTCCAAAAGGTCTAGAGAGCTGAAAAGTTGTGTGCAGACTCCTTGGCCAATGGGGATTCTAAATTGTAGATTTCGTGACCCAACGACCCCAAATGGGGTCACAGGGGTCACATCCTTAAAAACCTATTTTCATCTTCTTCTCTAGTTCCAAAAGGTCTAGAGAGCTGAAAAGTTGTGTACAGACTCCTTGGCCAATGGGGATTCTAAATTGTAGATTTCATGACCCCGTGACCCCAAATGGGGTCACAGGGGTCACACCCTTAAAAACCTATTTTCATCTTCTTCTCCAGTTCCTAAAGGTCTAGAGAGCTGAAAAATCGTGTGCAGACTCCTTGGCTAATGGGGATTCTAAATTGTAGATTCCATGACCCCAAATGGAGTCACAGGGGTCACATGTTTAAAAACCTTTTTTCATCTTCTTCTCCAGTACCAAAAGGTCCAGAGAGCTGAAAAGTTGTGTGCAGGCTCCTTGGCCAATGGGGATTCTAAATTGTAGATTTTTTGACCCTGTGATCCCAATCTAGGTCACAGGGGTCATGATCTAAGAACCTATCTAATCTTTTGCTTGTAAACAATAAGGGTGCAACGATACACTGGGCTCACGATACGATTCGTATCTCGATACTTAGCTTACGATACGATACATATCTAGATACTCTTCTTGATAGTAACAGCCTTCTATTCTAAAAAGAAAACGGACGTATAGAACACCTTTAATCATTGTAAGACAGAACACTGAAAAATTCATTGAATTAAACCATTTAACAACCAGTAACAGTTAAACTACTGCAGCATTTGAACATTTTCAGCCCATATCAATTTGTCTGAAATAAAACACTACATACAGCGCGAAACATTGAAGCTGTCACACATACAAAGTTAACTGAAGGTAGAGACCGGAATAACAACCAATAAGATTCCTTCGTAATATTACGGCAGAAACCGAAGTAGTTGACCTATTTTTGACAGCCAATGAAGATTCAATACTCTGTGTTACTTGAATAAATTATCTCTCGGTATTCTTGAAAGGGAGGTCACTCTGTTTCATTTTCATGACTGGTTTTGTTTTCGCTGGCAAGTAAAGTAAAATGAATGTATGTTAAACTTTCCAAACTGTTATATCCTTTTAAAAATTGAACCAACAGTGGTGCTTTATAAATCTAGTGGTAATTGCTAATTCAATAATGGTATGTATCGTTTTTGATATTTGCATGTAAATGTACCGTGTATCGTATCGTGACTGTCGCATCGAGGTACATCGATATTCCAGCGTATCGTTGCACCCTTAGTAAACAATGTATTACTTGAGATAACTTAAATATTTAACCTTAGATAGTACATAAATGAAATCCTGATGAGCTACAGAGCCAATGGCTCTATTTTTTTGCTATGTATATTTTTCCTACTTTTACTTTAACCACCTTTTTAGCTCATCAGGCCTGAAAGGCCCGATGGGCTTATGTCATGGCATGGCGTCCGGCGTCCGTCCGTCCATCCGTCCGTCCGTCCGTCCATCCGTCCGTAAACTTTGCACATTTTCGACTTCTTCTCCAGAACCAATGACTCCACAGAGCTAAAATTTTATGTGCAGACTCCTTGGCCAATGGGGATTCTAAATTGTAGATTTCGTGACCCCATGACCTCAAATGGGGTCACAGGGGTCACATCCTTAAAAACCTATTTTCATCTTCTACTCCAGTTCCAAAAGGTCAAGAGAGCTGAAAAGTTGTTTACAGACTCCTTGGCCAATGGGGATTCTAAATTGTAGATTTCGTGACCCCATGACCCCAAATGGGGTCACCGGGGTCACATCCTTAAAAACCTATTTTCATCTTTTTCTCCAGTTCAAAAAGGTCTAGAGAGCTGAAAAGTTGTGTACAGACTCCTTGGCCAATGGGGATTCTAAATTGTACATTTCGTGACCCCATGACCCCAAATGGGGTCACAGGGGTCACATCCTTAAAAACCTATTTTCATCTTCTTCTTGAGTTCCAAAAGGTCAAGAGAGCTGAAAAGTTGTGTACAGACTCCTTGGCCAATGGGGATTCTAAATTGTAGATTTCGTGACCCCATGACCCCAAATGGGGTTACCGGGGTCACAGCCTTAAAAACCTATTTACATCTTCTTCTCCAGTTCCAAAAGGTCTAGAGAGCTGAAAAGTTGTGTACAGACTCCTTGGCCAATGGGGATACTAAATTGTAGATTTCGTGACCCCATGACCCCAAATGGGGTTACCGGGGTCACAGCCTTAAAAACCTATTTACATCATCTTCTCCAGTTCCAAAAGGTCTAGAGAGCTGAAAAGTTGTGTGCAGACTCCTTGGCCAATGGGGATACTAAATTGTACATTTCGTGACCCCATGACCCCAAATGGGGTCACAGGGGTCACATCCTTAAAAACCTATTTTCATCTTCTTCTCCAGTTCCAAAAGGTCTAGAGAGCTGAAAAGTTGTGTGCAGACTCCTTGGCCAATGGGGATTCTAAATTGTAGATTTCGTGACCCCTTGACCCCAAATTGGGTCACAGGGGTCACATCCTTAAAAACCTTTTTTCATCTTCTTCTCCAGTTACAAAAAGTCAAGAGAGTTGAATAGTTGTGTGCAGACTCCTTGGCCAATGGGGATTCTAAATTGTAGATTTCGTGACCCTGTGACCCCAAATGGGGTCACAGGGTCACATCCTTAAAAACCTATTTTCATCTTCTTTTCCAGTTCCAAAAGGTCAAGAGAGCTGAAAAGTTGTTTACAGACTCCTTGGCCAATGGGGATACTAACTTGTAGATTCCGTGACCCCATGACCCCAAATGGGGTCACAGGGGTCACATCCTTAAAAACCTATTTTTATCTTCTTCTCCAGTTCCAAAAAGTCTAGAGAGCTGAAAAGTTGTGTGCAGACTCCTTGTCCAATGGGGATTCAAAATATTAGATTTTGTGACCCTGTGACCCCAATCTAGGTCACGGGTCATGACCCAAATATTTTCATCTTTTATCTTAAGTACGTAAAGCTGTAGAAAGGTGAAATTGTAATTGTAGGATTGGTGACCCTGTGACTCCAAAGTTGGGTCACAGGAGTCATGGTCTAAAAAACCTATTTTTTTCTTGATGACAATGTATTACTTGATATAACTTAGATAGTCAACCTTAGATAATAATCAATGAAATCTTGATGAGCTACAGAGCCCATGGCTCTATTTTTTACATGAAGAGACATGCCCTACCCTTTTCACAAACCTTTAATCTTAGCAATTACATTTCATAGCTTATCAATCCTTAAGTGTGCAGACAGCTCTCTCTATAAGTAAAATAAAAATATCAAACTTTAACAGTCGGAGGTATTAGTGAGCCACACTCACTTTTTTGCTTGTTGTGGCTGTGGAGAAGGTGGAACAGGGAAAGGCAAGAACCTCAGTTTTGGGGCTTCCCTGCTTTTGAGGTGTCCCTCAAACGCTCTAGTTTCTTTAGACGTATTGTTATTATTGTTATATTAGGGGTCACATCCTTAAAAACCTATATTCATCTTCTTCTACAGTTCCAAAAGGTCAAGATAGAGACTTCTTGGCCAATGGGGATTCTAAATTGTACATTGTGTGACTCTGTGACCCCAAATGGGGTCACAGTGTCATGATCTAAGAACCTATCTTTTGCTTGTAAACAATAACTTTAATCAACTTTAGATAGTAAATCAACGAAATCCTGATGAGCCCATGGCTCTATTTTTTTCTTATTATTATTTGAACGTTGTACAAATACGCTGAAATGATTTGCATGAAATTTTCAGGGATGATAGCCTGTAACACAAACTAGCCTTGTACGTTGGCTGAATTTTGAATTTCGACTTCTTTCTTGAGTTATCTCCCCTTGAAGTCAAAACTTTAAACCTTAATAGCTCAAAAACAGATAAAGATATTTTCATAACACCATTCCCCATTAGATATGGCTATAGTGGTTTTCGGCCGTATTAATAGATCTTTTTGCTATTTTAAAAAAAACAAAATTTTTTGTGTACTTTCGCGGTTTTGAGGGTATGTGTCTTTGAAAATCTTCTCCTCTATAACGACATTACAAACAGCTATGTATTGTAGCTCATTTTGAAACTGAATAAATGCTCCTTAACATGATTTCGCAAAAACTAGAAATTTCGACTTGTTTTTTTTAGTTATTCACAATTTAATATCGTCAATTTTATAAAGGGCTAATTTTGGCCTCCTGTTCAATGGGACATAAAATGACGATATGTCAAAGATACTTATTTCAATATGATCCAGATACGTTATGAAAGATTTTGCTGAACACCTATATCATGTAAAAGTTGATACTTTTGCCACAATTTAACCATTGGCCCAAAAATACGAAATTCTGTGGGTTTATTCTTTGGAGAATTGTTGATCGTAAACCACTGAGGATAGCAACACCTTCAATAGCTCATTTTGAAGTGGAAATGTCATTTATGAAGCACAATAATGTCCAAGCATGTATCTGTCATAGCTTAAGTGTGACAAATCATAGAAGATTGTAATTTTTCGTCATTTTCAGCATAGTTCAAAGGATCATAACTGCTTAACTAATTAAGATAATTTAATTGTAATTATACCTTTGGATGCACAAATTCAAGAACAACAATTTTTCTGTTGAACTCTTTCATCATAAAGTTGATAGATAAGCTTCGAACATCGCAAACGTTGTCTAGGGGTCCAAATTTAAGCATTTTGGGGTATGTTCTTGAATATTCAGAAAAACATAACGCGTTAATTATGTATGCAATCTAAATGATGATTACATCTACTTAAGTGGAAATTAAAGCACAATATTTTCTATGGTGCAACTTGGTATGAAAATATTAACCATTTTGTAGTTGTAGGGGTCCATTAATAACTTTCAAAGTCAATGACCCTCTGAAAATGGAAGAATCGCTTATAATAAGCGATTCTTCCATTTTCAGAGGGTCATTGACTTTGGAATTTTTTTGTAAAATAACCATTGAAGATAGAGACATGTTTAATAACTCATTGTAAAGCAGAGAAACTGGTGAATAACCGAGAGTCTTGAAGACCTAAGTATTGACGCGTTAATCATAGTTTGTACTTTTCTTGTCCAGACGGCTTGAACGATTTGCATGAAATTTTCAGGGATGATAGCATGTGACCAGGTCTGGAAATAAACGAGACAGATTTTGGATTTTTTACTTCTTTCTTGAGTTATCTCCCCTTGAAGTAAAAAATTCAAACTTCAATAGCTCGAAAACTTATCAAGATATTTTTTAAAATTTCACCAAAAATCTGGGCAACAACATTTCCCGTCGATTTTGTGGTATGAAAATGTACTCCTCCCTCAATTTTATGATTACAGGTATGTATGATAGCTTATAATGAAGATAAATGAATCGTTAAGAGCGCTCTTTTTGCATAATTTTGAATTTCGTCCTGGAATTTCGGTTATCTACCCTCCAACATGGTCCTTTTTTAAAGGTTTGAATTTTGGCTTCATGTTCAAAGGGATGTAACTCTTGTTACAAATAAAGATATGTCAAAGTTACTTATTGCAATCTGATGCAGATACATTACCTAACCTTTCTGTTTTAGATCTTTATCATGTAAAAGTTTATAGTTAGATCACAAATTGAACATTTGCCAACAAATATGAAATTTTGTGATTTTGAGAACCCTTGAGGGGCATGTTCTTTGGAAAACTTTCTATCGTAAACCACTGAAGATACAAACAGGTTTAATGGTTTATTTTGAAGTAGAGATATCATTTTATTAAGGACAATAACTTTCAAGCTGTCATATCTGTCATAGTGTACGTGTGACAAGTCATAGACGACTGACATTTTTCGAAAATCGCCATTTTCAGCAAACTTCAAAGGATCATGACTCTTTACCTAATCGAGCTATTGAAATGTTATTGACACCTACGTATGCAACCTTTATGCTGTACTCTTTCATTAAAAAAATGATAGTTAAGCTCCGAACATCGCAAGCGTTGTATAGGGCGTTGTATATGTTGCGTATTTTTATTTTACCCATTTTAGCCCCTGTGGCGGAATTTACCAAGACCATCCAACTCGCAGCAGTATTTTGGCTAAGGCACTAATTAGCTCTGCTGGCGGAATTTCCAGGCGGCGATTCCGGTACCGTTTTTACGAAATATATCGCATCAACATCGCGAAACCGACTATATAGGGGCGTTCAATACAAATTCAAGTCACTGCACCCGTACACAAATGGCTAATTCATACCCGCGACTTTGAATGAATTTTCTACAATTTTTCGTTTTTATTCTATTACTTTCGAAAGATTGTCTTTAATTCGGACCTCATAATGTCATAAATACAAAACGAAAAAATTCATTTATATACGGAATTGAAGACAAGATGTCTGGCTTCTCAATGATATAAAAATTATTAGAATGCGACCTTTGGTTATAATTCTATAGCTGTGTAAAGTTTGTCTTTATTTCCACCTATAAAATCGAAATACTTACAACATGTATGCAGCATTGCAAACGGTTGTTCATCGCACTTTTCCAAGAAATCATAATGTCGAACCAGTTGACAAATAAGCACATGTCAACCCAAATACGGTTATGTTATCTTTACTTCTGTGAATAAATATGTGCATTTTATATAGAATAAAAGATTGTTCTTTTCGGTTTATTGTGATATAAAAATTATGAAAATGCATTCAGTAGTTTAGCAGTGATATTTTCGTCGATTGTTTCAAAATTTAAATGAAGTGTAAACATTACCTTTTTCGCGGCACTTGCTGTGTCTTTATTATTTTTTGGACATTTGCGAATTTTATATGGGATTGTAGTTTATTCTTTCGGCAAAACCGTATTATAGCTGGTTCACTTTTAAGGAAGGGGGGTAACTCTTGTATTTCACACTGAAGCTAAGCATTTTGGTTTCGTATTCTTACTGACAACCCGACTTTGTACAAACATATAAAATATTTATGTACTAGAACATTTAAAATTATTAAAGAATTACATTTTCTAATTTTCGGGTTGTTTTTAGATGATTATCGTTATGAGAATGTGGGAACACCTTGTCGCTACCTATATACGGCCGTGACAAGTGGTCCCACATTTCCTGATTCGTTGTGAAAGGTAGTCATTTCTAATCGTGAGCTAATTTAAAAGGACTGGTATTGGGTGGTTTTCATATAAAAGACAATGTAAAGTAAAATAAAAATATATCGCATTTTCAATTTCTGAATGATTGTTTTCTAATTATTCTTGAAATTTTTCCATCCTATTTTTATCCCCCGCCACAACGAAGTTGGCGGGGGATATAGAAATGAGCTCCGTCCGTCCGTCTGTCCGTCTCTGCGTCCGGGCTTTTCCATTCCGGCCTCAAACTTCAAAACTATAAGACATATCTCAACGAAACTTGGTGTGTGGAACAATCATCATGTGTAGATGTGCCTTTTGGGGTTTTCAACTTCTTCGAGTTATTTTTTTTGACCGTTTCCATGGAAATGTAACTTAGAATTTCATTTCCGGATCAGAACTCGAAAACTATAAGACATATCTCAACGAAACTTGGTGTGTGGAACAATCATCATGTGTAGATGTGCCTTTTGGGGTTTTCAACTTCTTCGAGTTATTTTTTTTGACCGTTTCCATGGAAATGTAACTTAGAATTTCGTTTCTTGATCAGAACTCGAAAACTATAAGACATATCTCAACGAAACTTGGTGTGTGGAACAATCATCATGTGTAAATGTGCCTTTTTGGGTTTTCAACTTATTCACAATTTTTTATTTGTTTAATTTTTACCATTTCCATGGATACATAACTTAATAATTTATTTCAGGAGCAGAACTCAAAAACTGCCATGGATGTATTTTTAGCTCATCTGGCCTGAAAGGCTCGAATGGCTCATGGCATGGCACGGTGTCCGGCCTCTGTCTATCCATCCATCCGTCCGTCCGTCTGTAAACTTTTCGCATTTTGTCTTCTTCTCCAGAACCACTTGGTCTAAGGAGCTGAAATTTTGTGTGCAAACTCCTTGGTTCATAGTCACTGTTATTCAACAACTATTCTTCAATAAATTTTCCCAAAGGCGGGGGATATGGCCGACTCTGTCTGCTTGTTTCATTAAGTATATGGAAGTAGAAATATTTTGATACATCACATATTTTAAAATGATTACATTTGCATTCCATTCATCGGTCATTCATCATCCACCGGCACATTTTTAAAATGATAATCACACTAAAATGTCCCTTCTGGGAAATGTGGGACCACTATCCCTATAGGCAAAATATCAACTGGTCCCACATTTTCAAAATCACACTAAAACATCATTTACTGTATTTTGGCCAGAAAGAAGCACTAACAGACATCGTAACAGTGTCAACTGAGCGGGAGTGGTCCTAGATACGGGAAGAAATACCCTAGCTCTACATGATCAGAGTTACTTCCCTTCAATACAAGCGAACCAGCTATAATACGGTTTCGCCATTCTTTCCCCCTTTTTTTGGCGTAACATTTTTAGCTCATCAGGCCTGAAAGGCCCGATGGGCTTATGGCATGGCATGGTGTCTGGCGTCCGTCCATCCATCCATCCGTCCATCCGTAAACTTTTCGCTTTTTCGACTTCTTCTCCAGAACAAATGATTCCACAGAGCTGAAATTTTATGTGCAGACTCCTTGGCCAATGGGGATTCTAAATTGTAGATTTCGTGACCCCATGACCCCAAATGGGGTCACAGGGGTCACATCCTTAAAAACCTATTTTCATCTTCTTCTTCAATTCCAAAAGGTCTAGAGAGATGAAAAGTTATGTGCAGACTCCTTGGCCAATGGGGATTCTAAATTGTAGATTTCGTGACCCCATGACCCCAAATGGGGTCACAGGGGTCACATCCTTAAAAACCTATTTTCATCTTCTTCTTCAGTTCCAAAAGGTCTAGAGAGCTGCAAAGTTGTGTGCAGACTCCTTGGCCAATGGGGATTCTAAATTGTAGATTTCGTGACCCTGTGATCCCAAATGGGGTCACCGGGGTCACATCCTTAAAAACTTATTTTCATCTTCTTTTCCAGTTCCAAAAGGTCTAGAGAGCTGCAAAGTTGTGTGCAGACTCCTTGGCCAATGGGGATTCTAAATTGTAGATTTCGTGACCCTGTGACCCCAAATGGGGTCACAGGGGTCACATCCTTAAAAACCTATTTTCATCTTCTTTTCCAGTTCGAAAAGGTCTAGAGAGCTGAAAAGTTGTGTGCAGACTCCTTGGCCAATGGGGATTCTAAATTGTAGATTTCGTGACCCTGTGACCCCAAATGGGGTCACCGGGGTCACATCCTTAAAAACTTATTTTCATCTTCTCCAGTTCCAAAAGGTCTAGAGAGCTGAAAAGTTGTATGCAGACTCCTTGGCCAATGGGGATTTTAAATTGTAGATTTTGTGACCCCTTGACCCCAAATGGGGTCACAGTGGTCATGATCTTAGAACCTATCTTTTGCTTGTAAACAATAACTTAAATATCTTAAATATTCAACTTTAGATAGTAAACCAATGAAATCCTGTTGAGCTACAGAGCCCATGGCTCTATTTTTTTAAAACAACCAATACGTTCACATGATATGAAGTGCGCAAGTAAGGCAAGTTACCGACTTTTTTTCCCGTTCCGCGAGAGGCCTGGCAGATAACATGTACGGGCAATGCCTGAAAGGCCCCATGGGCTTATGGCATTGGATGGCGTCCGTCCGTCTGTAAACTTTTCACTTTTTCGACTTCTTCTCCAGAACCAATGACTCCACAGAGCTGAAATTTTATGTGCAGACTCCTTGGCCAATGGGGATTCTAAATTGTAGATTTGGTGACCCTGTGACCCCAAATAAGGGCCCCAGGGGTCATAACCTTAAAAGCTATTTCCATCTTCTTCTCCAGAACCAATGACTCCAGAAAGCTGAAATTTTATGTACAGACTCCTTGGCCAATGGGGATTCTAAATTGTAGATTTGGTGACCCTGTGACCCCAAATAAGGGCCCCAGGGGTCATAACCTTAAAAGCTATTTCCATCTTCTTCTCCAGAACCAATGACTCCAGAGAGCTGAAATTATATGTACAGACTCCTTGGCCAATGGGGATTCTAAATTGAATGATTTGGTGACCCTGTGACCCCAAATAAGGGCCTCACAGGCCATTACCTAAAATCCTGTTTTCATCTTTTTCTCCGGAACAAAAAGATTTAGAAAGCTGAAATTTTATGTACAGACTCCTTGGCCAATGGGGATTCTAACTTGTAAATTTGGTGACCCTGTGACCCCAAATATGGGCCACAGCCTAAAAAACCTTTGAAAATTAATTTTGAACTGATATTTTATGTGCACTTCATTCACTTTATTTGAAATGTATGTCGACTTAAGATAACAATCTACATTGTGGACATGTTTGTCAAATTGATGTAATCAATGTGAAATGAGAACTATTGAATAGCCTATGAACTGAAAATTGTGACAAGGCATAAAGGACTAAATTGAAGAGGAGTTAAGAATTCTTTTATTTTACATGAGATATGTGAACTGCATATGACTGGTGATGAAATGATAAGATAAGATTATTTTCATCTTCTTCTCCAGAACGAAAAGACCTAGAAGGTTGTCATGTTGTGTAAAGAGTCTTTAGCCAATGGAGATTCTAAATTGTAGATTTGGTGACCCAGTGGCCCCAAATAAGGGCCTCACAGGCAATTACCTAAAATCCTGTTTTCATCCAGAACAAACAAGAAGGAATATTTTTTTCAGAATGTTTAGATGTTTGGATGACAAGGCTTAGAACCGAGATTGTTTAGCCAAGGTGATTCTAAATTGTACTATGTACCATGAGATTCATCACATTGCCTGTTCTCTTTAAGCCTTATACAGTTAGATCAGTGCTGCCAGTGTTTAGTGCAAGCAAGAGTCTATTACATAATTTGGCGGTAAAACACAAAAAACACAGCTGGCTTGTAACCAGAGCCAAGGGGTCAGAATATTGCATAATCTCCTGTGTGTTGACCTTGCTGAGTGCTCTCTCTCATTTTCAAGAATAAGATTTGTCAGGGTTAGGGATCGTACATTATATTGAGACAACATATTTCTGTCTTCATCATCAAACAAAATAAACTCTGATGAGCTACAGAGCCCATGGCTCTATTTTTTTTCTCTCCAAATCTCCATGAAATGGGATCGGCAGATCCGTAATCAAAGAAATAAAATAAAAAATATTTTGAGGGACAACTGCATGTTTTTATACAAGCAGTTTGATATGGTATTTAAGTATCACATCAGTCACTTATAGAACTTCCTTTTTATAACAATACATGTTTGATTGTGAATCCAGCTTGTCCGAATGGAAAATTGACCTGTCTGACACTTGAAAAGTCAGTTGACCGATTGAAGAAAATCAAAGAAAAACTAATCAAACAGGCCTTACAAGCATTAGATAAAGGCAAACCACCTGCTTATGTCTGTCATAATTATCCCCCGCCGCTCGTTAACGCAAAGCGGGGGATATAGTATTCGGCTGCGTCCGTACGAAATGGAATAACTCAAATACTATTCACTGGATTCTTTTCATATTTTGCATATGGGTTCATCATAGGGAGAGTAATGTTCCTACAGAGTTTTTGACCTTGACCTTTATTTCAAGGTTACAACGAGACGAGTCATTTTACCGTTATCAACTGAGTATCTCAAGGACCATTCACTGGATTCTCTTCATATCTTACACATAGCTTCTCCTAGGGAAGACAAAGGGCTCATTAAACATTTGTGACCTTGACATTGTTCTCAAGGTCACAGCAGAACTTTGAGTTTGTCGACCAGAATGAAAGTGGGCGGCCGGTGATCACTGAAGTGTATCGTGCTGTGACGTAAGTGGAGGAGTCTCACTATGGCCGCTAATCTTAATTTAACGCATTTTCCCAACTTTTAAACTGTTCATATAAGACAGAAAACTTCATCAAAACAACCCAAATTTTCGATAAACGGATTACTTAACTATTGAACTAGCGATTTTATATGGTTACAACGACTGGGGCCTGCTGAATTGGAGTGCATTCTGCGCTTATGTATAGTATGTTTGTAGCAATTAACCGCAAAACTGCTGTCATATCACTTTCCATGGAGTGTTTGTCTTCAAGCTCCAGCATTTCAAGATACGTGGCCGATGCCTTGCCTTACCTGTATGAACCAAATGACAGTTCAAGTGACATTGACTCTCGCGGGAATCGGGGCGAAGAGAGATTAAGTAGCACCAATTGATCAAATTATGTTCCATAATCGGCAGGTTAATTTTGTTTTGTATGTATTAATAAATAAAGTAAAATGGTAGGTATAATTTCATAAACACTGAACGATAGGCTGTTCAAATAGGCGAGACAACATTGATGTAATGCAATGCAAACCATTTTCACTTCACTTTTATGAATAAATACATGAACTGGATTGGTCAACAAACTCAATGAAATTTACATGAAGATTGCTCCATTGTACACGCAAACATTATGATAACACAGATTGATATAGACAACGAACATTATCGGATGAAAGAATTATGTTACCAGTAGCATTTTAATGCACATCTCGTAAATGAAAACGAAATGGTTTAATAAAAAGTGTCACTTCAGCACACCAACACACAATTCTCAGTTTAGCGTACCATATAAATGTTTCTTCCAGATCAAAGGGGGGGAAATGTTGTTACAGCAAATTAGTTTGCTCAATTAAGAAGCTGAGTATGTGAGAAGGAAGGAGTGTAATTATGTTTGTACAGATAACAAGTTTACTGGACCGATTCAATTATATAACAAATGGCATGTCGGTGACCGGCGTGTCATATATGTTTATTGTCAAACGTCCTGACTTGGTGACACACAATACACTTACCGCGACATTCAGTCTATTTGTTTTTTCTACCTTGCCATTTGCGAAAATACTTTTGCTGAAAGAGGGTTAGCATTTGACCATCTTCTGTTTCCAAGTACTGTCATTGATGGATTTATAGGTTTACAATTTCTGTCTTATGTGCATTTGGATATTCATATTGTCCGTTTGGATACGTTTATAAGGTAAGTTTCTTACATTAATTGACACTCTTGCTGAAATGTCAATTTAATACGATGTTTATTTGATTTGATTAACCACGCATTTTATTGAAAACATTATTTTATTATCTATTAGATTCTGAATGTTTTAATGTGTTAATAAGTGATAACTAAATCGTAAAATGTAACATTGGGATGCAGTGTTTTCGTAGGTGGATTCGTAGACGTATTATTATCGTTGATAACCAACTTCTTTGGTGTTTTAAAATATGTGGTAAGTGGTTTTGATTGTTGTAATTGGGTTGTAGTCAAAAGGGCCGAATGTCAAAAGGGCCGAGAACTGCATAGTCAAAAGGGCCGAAGGAAAAAGTCAAAAGGGCCGAGGTGAAAGTCAAAAGAGCCGAGCCATTTAGTCGAATGGGCCGTGTTCAAAGTCATAAGGGCCAAACCCAAAAAATACCAACATATAACATGGCAAAAATTTAGGTTTCATCTTTTGACATCGTTACAACATTTCAACAATATTTTTATTGTCGCACTATTATTGTTCAGCACTATTCACACTTTCAGGTGTAGAAATACACTTTTAGACAGTACTGTTTTAGACAGTAGATTTAGACAACATCTTTCTGGACCCATTTACATATCACATGGTCCATATGCCCTTGAACACATTGTCAGCAAGGTTGATCCCAGATAGCATTCATATATTGGCCCATAGTTGGCCCATAGTTGGCCCACGATCACTGGTTTGGTTGGCCCACGGTTGTCACATTGACGATGGGCCCATTTGGATATGCTCATCGGTTTTACATTGGCCCATCATGTTGGCTTAATGTTGGCCCAATGAAAGAGAAATTATACTCTGAAATGGCCCATAATTGGCCCATTGTGGTGATTTTGTTGGCAAAATGTTGGCCCGATGTCATACCTATGTTGTTGCACTGCACTGTATACACTACACTCACTACATACCCTTACCATAATCAGAAGTATACAAACAAGAAAACAATTTAATCAAATAAAACATATTTTTATTAGTTAAGTTATCTTGGTCCCGTGATTCATGTGTGCCATGTATCTTGCATAGGAAACCCCTATTTCACGACTGCCTTTGTCTCAGTTGTATTCGGTCCAGGCAGGTTCTTGTAGGTTGTTCCTGAAATAATTGAAATAGTTTCAAAGTAAACACTTGTGAAATCAGAGCTAAAACATAAACGGTATATATACAACATTAGAACTTTAATATTGTCTAGCCAGTGTTGGGCCAAAATTGGTTCAATTGTTGGACTAATGAACATCAAGATTTAAATACTTTTTCTTTCAAATAAAGACAAACTAGACAATTAGATATAGAATCCTGCCAAGTTGTCAACTGATATGATTTCCATACCAAACGTTTATTTAACAAAAATGTTAAATAGTCACAATCAACTCAAACTCAGAAAAGACTGGTGAACAACAGAAACGTATATAAAATAAATTATTAAATATTGTTCATGCATTTGAATACAACATTAGTAGATTGTTCCCTAGATATGATAATGTAATGTTTTGACCTTGAATTTATACATTCATATGTATCACAGGTAGCAAACATGTACTTTAATACTTACCGAGTTAAGTCCTCCACTCATGAAATGGTTCTGTCGTCTGCTCTTTGACTGTTCCATAAAGCTATGGGACATATATATGTTTGGTATCTACTGTGGTTTACTTAAACTAAAGAGCATGTCCCACATTATGTTTAAACATACAATTAAAAACATTACTTGAAATTTCCTTTCAAGTAATTTTCAACTTGCTTCAAATGAACAATTTAATAAATGCGAAAGGATGGCTAAACAATAACTTTTATTTACAACATTGACCCAACAGTGATCAGTATCGTACACCAATGGTTCTTTCAGTGAAGATTCAGAGCCCAGTCTATTTTGCTGATCTAAACACTATTTTTCAATTTTGAAGTATTAATTTGCGTTTGGGGATCATGTCACCCTGGTGACAACTGCTTGTTAAAAATTTGATGAGCTACAGAGCCATTGGCTCTATTTCAATAAAATTGTGATACTTGAACAATCAATTTCCACAAAATGTAGTTTCAAGTCATGTTTTCTTTATGCACAGACACTGACAAATTTTGGTGATCATGGAATTTTTCAGTCATATCAAGGGATTGTACTTTATCAAAGAACAATATATTGTTCTCAACATCAAACAATATAAACCCTGATGAGCTACAGAGTCCAAGGTTGTATGTTGTTACGTATTTGTACAACCAATAAAAAAAAAAAAATGGAATGCTTGGCATCTTGTTATCCCCGAGGGTTCAAAGCTGCTCGCATGTTATAAATCACTGTTTTCCCCAAAAGGATTTTCATGCATTCATAACTTAATTTTCAGTTCAATTTTGTTGGTCGAATATTGGGTCCACGTGGAATGACTGCAAAGGAGTTAGAACAGTACACAGGTTGCAAGATCATGGTTCGAGGCAAGGGATCAATGCGTGACAAGAAAAAGGTAAGACAATGCCATTGAGCATTTCACAAAATATCTGTTCAACTTCACATAGCCATGACTATTGGAGTGGGTGTTAGTCCTCTCGGAATGTTCTGTATGCTTTGTTATCAGCAACATAACTATTGATTTCTCTTCACTGCCATTACTACTCAAGCTTCTGCCTTGCTTGATTTGCCTGACAGTCTTTCCACCAATCCTTCCATCCCTCTGTGCATGTCAGTATGGCTTGAGAGCAGCAATCATCCTGGTGTCACTCACAGGCCTGTTGAGCCCAGAAAATAGTTCCAATCCGATCTACGACTGTAGCTCACATGCTGATAAACAAAATGCACCACCTGTTGTCTGTCAATTAGGTACTAGCTATGATAAAGGGTTTATTTTAAAGGGAGGGTTCTGTCGCCATCTTGGATTTGTACATCATCAGGCCTGAAAGGGCTTATGGCATGGCATGGCATCCGAGGTCTGGCCAACCTTCCATCCATTCATCCATCCGTATACTTTTTGCTTTTTCGACTTCTTCTCCAGAACCAATGACTCTAGTGAGCTGAAATTTTATATGCAGACTCTGTGGCTAATGGGGATCCTAAATTGTAGATTTCGTGACCCCGTGACCCGTGATAGGGTCACAGATGTCACGACCTTAACAACCTATTTTCATCTTCTCCAGTTCCAAAGGTCTAGAGAGCTGAAAAGTTGTGTGCAGACTTCTTGGTCAATGGGTTATATGGGTCACAACCTTAAAATAATTTTCATCTTCTTCTCCAGTACATAAAACTCTTGAAAGTTGAAATGTTGTGTACAGACTCCTTTGGCAATAGGGATTCTAAATTGTAGATTTGGTGACCCTGTGACCCCAATAGTGAATCACAGGGTTCACAAACAGTGTTTGTCCAATCTTTCTGAAAATTTACACATGCTTTGGCTATACATCAGTGATTTACATGTGCTCTTTTGGGACCGATCAGATTATTGTTTTCAGAATTATGGCCCTTGACTTTGAGTTTTAGGCTTTCTGACTGTGGGTTAAACTTGAACTTTGGGTGATATGCCTTTGAAATTTAATATGTGTGTTTCCTTTTACCTAGAGTTTAAGACCATTGAATAGGATTGAATCTTTTGTAAGTTACCCTTACATTTAAACTACTTATTTGGAGGATATGACCTTAGTGTTTTGGAAGAGGCATGTTGTTTGTCGGATGTGGTGATGTAGCAGTGTATGGGTGATTTGACATCTTTCTATTGTGTTCAGGAAGAGGCAAACCGAGGCAAAGCAAACTGGGAGCACCTGAACGAAGAGCTGCATGTTCTCATTACGGTGGAGGACACAAGGCTGCGTGGAGAAATCAAGATGAAGAAAGCTGTGGATGAAGTCAAGAAGCTTCTCGTGCCTGCTGTAAGTTGAAAAGTTTTGCTCTCTGACACTAATTCCAACAAAGGTAGTTCTGTCAAGCAATTTAGCTATTCTTTATTTTACTCCAGGTAACAAAATAATTGGGATATACGGGGCTCTGCCTGTCAATCTGTTAAACTGTTACTGTGCTGTTGAAAAGACTCCTAACATGTCTAATTAAGTGAATCACTTATCACTAATCTACACCATTTCGAAGATGACATTGTGCTTGTATACGATATACCTCGTTAAACTTGTTTATTTTATGAAATTTTATGTGCAGACTCCTTGGCCAATGGGGATTGTAGATTTCGTGACCCCATGACCCTAAACGGGGGTCACATCCTTAAAAACCTATTTTCATCTTCTTCTCCAGTTCCAAAAGGTCTAGAGAGCTGAAAAGTTATGTGCAGACTCCTTGGCCAATGGGGATTCAAAATTGTATATTTTGTGACCCCGTGACCCCAAAAGGGGTTCACATCCTAAAAAACCTATTTTCATCTTCTTCTCCAGTTCCAAAAGGTCTAGAGAGCTGAAAAGTTGTATGCCGACTCCTTGGCCAATGGGGATTCTGAATTGTAGATCTCGTGACCCCGTGACCCCAAATGAGGTCACAGGGGTCACATCCTTAAAAACCTATTTTCATCTTTTTCTCCAGCTCAAAAAGGTCTAGAGAGCTAAAAAGTTGTGTGCAGACTCCTTGGCCAATGGGGATTCAAAATTGTAGATTTCGTTTCCCGTGACCCCAATCTACGTCACGGGTCATGACCCAAAAACCTATTTTCATCTTTTTCTCAAGTATGTAAAGCTCTAGAGAGGTGAAATGTTGTGTAGAGACTCTTTGGTCAAAGGTGATTCTTAATTGTAGGATTGGTGACCCTGTGATTACAAATGTGTGTCACATGGGTCATGATCTTAAAACCTTTTTAGCTCATCAGGCCTGAAAGGCCCGATGGGCTTATGGCATGGGATGGCATCCGTCCGTAAACTTTTCACTTTTTCAACTTCTTCTCCAGTCCCAATGAACGTGGAGAGCTGAAATTTTATGTGCAGACTCCTTGACTGAAGGGGATTCTAAATTGTAGATTTGGTGACCCTGAGACCCCAAATATGGGTCACAGAGGCAGTGACCTAAAACACTATTTTCATCTTCTTCTCCAGTCCCAATGGCTCTAGCGAGCTGAAATTTTATGTACAGACTCCTTGGCTGTAAGAGATTATAAATTGTAAATTTGGTGAGCCTGTGACCCCAAATATGGGTCACAGGGATCATAACCTAAAAGCCTATTTCAGTTTACACCATCTTTCTGAGATTTTATGTGCACTTCAGCCAGTATGTAGGTAAGGGAGGTAATCCCAAAGAAAAGACCTGAGGGAAAGGCATTTCATCTTTCTGATGCGAGTTCTTACATGTGCTTTGAGAATATAATATGTCTAATGAAAAAGATGTTGAGAATTAAAAACTTAGAATTGGCGGTCTAACAAAAATTATAAGTCATTTCATCTTTGTCTCACATTTCACATATGAGTAATTATTTTTATTTTGCAAGTGAATTGCTGAAAAAGGTACACAAGTCTAAAAGTATTCTAAAGACTTAATACAGAATGTTTTATTAAATCTAATATAATGTTCTTTGAAATTTATGAGTAAATAATGGAGTTTTTGAATATCTCATGATATTGTATAATTAATTTGGAGAATTAATTAATGAGAATTTCCAGTACGAGTCAATTTGGTATACCATATTTATATCATAGTTTATACTTTATAACTGATTTAGTTTCCTATTAACTTTGCAGTTAATTTTATTCAATAGGAACAAGAAATAAGATAAATGTCTACATTGATGGACATGTTTAATGTGAATCTATTTGAAATGAGAACTACTCAGTGTTCCCGTTAACCGGTAATTGTCGGTTTTTCACCGATACATTTGTGGGTGTTGTACCGGTATTTTATAACCTTGTCGTTACAGTGTACCGGTAAAATCTAATCATTGATCTCAACCTTGACTAACAAACCATTTAAAATTGTTTGCAATCCTCATTTGTTTTCTTGACATTTTACGATTACCTTAATGTGTTTTAAAACTCAACCCGATTCCCTAACCAAGACAAGTTGTCAGAATATTATGAAGGGGAATCCTTTGACGTTGTGATCGAGCAATACGGCACGCCCATTGGTCAGTATGAGGACAATATTGTGACGTCGCACCAATCGAATGGCAGAGAACCAAACAGGATTTCCCACACGCGAGTGTTAGCCAACTTGATTTGTGTCCCGAGATACTGTTTGTGAATGTATTTGTGTAGAGTTTGCAGATATGTATGTTTCCAGACTTGGTTATTTTGATAAAGGCATAATGTCAAATTTAATAATAATAATAATAAAATGTTTGTGTTTCATTATTCACGGCGTTTTCATGAAATGATCCTCTTTACCAAACGGCAAACTGTCAAACCGTCATGAATTAAATTTAAATATTCAATACATCTCAATTAATTTTCAATAATAATGAAGTTCTACAAATAAATTGAAATGTAAAAAAAATACCAGCCAAAAAGTCAGTTCATCACGGATCAATCGGCGAGTGTGAGCGAAGAAAAATTCATTTCCTAATCAATTATGAAAATTAATTTTGTTCTGTCGGCCGTATCCACAATTCAGACATAATATGAGTCATGAAAGCTCTCAGATATTTATCTTTCTACAAATATCATTATATCACATAATTAGTGTGCATTTTTAGCTCATCAGGCCTGAAAGGCCCGATGGGCTTATGGCATGGCATGGTGTCCGGCGTCCGTCCATCCGTCCATCCGTCCATCCGTAAACTTCGTTTTCGACTTCTTCTCCAGAACCAATGACTCCACAGAGCTGAAATTTTATGTGCAGACTCCTTGGCCAATGGGGATTCTAAATTGTAGATTTCGTGACCCCATGACCCCAAATGGGGTCACAGGGGTCACATCCTTAAAAACCTATTTTCATCTTCTTCTTCAGTTCCAATAGGTCTAGAGAGCTAAAAAGTTGTGTGCAGACTGCTTGGCCAATGGGGATTCTAAATTGTAGATTTCGTGACCCCATGACCCCAAATGGGGTCACAGGGGTCACATCCTTAAAAACCTATTTTCATCTTCTTCTCCAGTTCCAAAAGGTCTAGAGAGCTGAAAAGTTGTGTGCAGACTCCTTGGCCCATGGGGATTCTAAATTGTAGATCTCGTGACCCCATGACCCCAAATGGGGTCACAGGGGTCACATCCTTAAAAACCTATTTTCATCTTCTTCTCCAGTTCCAAAAGGTCTAGAGAGCTGAAAAGTTGTGTGCAGACTCTTTGGCCCATTGGGATTCTAAATTGTAGATCTCGTGACCCCATGACCCCTAATGGGGTCACAGGGGTCACATCCTTAAAAACCTATTTTCATCTTCTTCTCCAGTTCCAAAAGGTCTAGAGAGCTGAAAAGTTGTGTGCAGACTCCTTGGGTAATGGGGATTCTAAATTGTAGATTTTGTGACCCCATGACCCCAAATGGGGTCACAGGGGTCACATCCTTAAAAACCTATTTTCATCTTCTTCTCCAGTTCCAAAAGGTCTAGAGAGCTGAAAAGTTGTGTGCAGACTCCTTGGCCAATGGGGATTCTAAATTGTAGATCTCGTGACCCCGTGACCCCAAATGGGGTCACAGGGGTCACATCCTTAAAAACCTATTTTCATCTTCTTCTCCAGTTCCAAAAGGTCTTGAGAGCTGAAAAGTTGTGTGCAGACTCCTTGGCCAATGGGGATTCTAAATTGTAGATTTTGTGACCCTGGTGAAATGTTGTGTAGAGATTCTTTGGTCAAAGGTGATTCTTAATTGTAGGATTGGTGACCCTGTGACTCCAAATGTGGGTCACAGGGGTCATGATCTAAAACCAATATTATTTTGCTTGTTAACAATGTATTACTTGAGATAACTTAGATATTCAACCTCAGATAAAAAATCATTAAAATTCTGATGAGCTACAGAGCCCATGGCTCTATTTTTAAACTGTAGCATCATTCAGTTTGACAAACGAAGTACCCTGCAACTTTTACAACAGACATGCACTGAGCGATTCCTTCAATCTGATTGGTTGTCACGTAGCGGGGGCTGTATAACATTCATTTTGGAGCTTTATTGCGACGAAAGTAAAGGCATTTGTTTGAATAGTCTAGTCGTATTAATAATGCATTTCATCTTACACTCGTTATGTAGGTAAGTTATTTTTACGTAGTCAAAGAAAGGGAAATTACCTAAGCAATTATATTATAATGAATATTCTTGAAAGGATTTATTTCGTAAAAAATGTTTGAAACCAACCCCCTTGTGATCGCAAGTTACCTGCACACAAGAGGAAGTTTTTGAGAAGTATTTCCATACAAAACACTCCAGAATATTTAGCAGACACCATTTTATTATATTTCACCGTGATATATACTTTGCTACCTATTGTTAATTCGTTAACTCGACATCGTTTATCGTTTACACGATCTTTCATTCACTCATCACAAAACGATAGGTAGTTCCGTGTTACGGCGTGTATTCCACGAAAACAGGTAACACTAGGGAATACGCGAACTATGTAATTTTGAAGCCATGTCGTTATTATGTTATATTTATTTTCGAGATTGTATGATACCGGTAAAATTCTGTATGTACCGGTAAAAATTACCACTGCCGGTACACTGTACCGAGAGATTCAAAAGTCAGCGGGAACACTGCTACTGAATTTTGAAGGAATAACTTGAAGAGGAATTACAAATTTGTTATTTTACATGAGATATGTGAACTGAATATGACTGGTGATGACTGGTGATAACATAGGACTATAAAAGAAGTAGCTACATGAGATTGTGACACCACACCTATTTTCATCTTCTTGTACAGAAAAATAATTAATTGTAGGAAAAACAACACCTAACATATATATTTTACTGGCTGTGAGTCCAGTGTCTGCATGTTATGTAATTGCATTGTGTTGACCTGGGCGTGACCACTCCCTGGCAGAAGGATGAAAACTGATAGTAACACAGGTTTCAGGTTACAGTACTTCAAACTACTGTGCAGCGCTGTGTTACAGACTGTGTGTGAGACTACTTTAGTCTTAAACTGACTCTAAAAAAAGAATTTATTCATAGAATATCACCATTTTATCAAATATTGAAAAGGAGCCGACTCCATAACATACCCCACTTATATATCTCCTGATGAGCTACAGAGGCCATGGCTCTATTTTTTTTACTTGTTTACTTGAGATAACTTAGATATTTAACCTTAGATAAAAAATCAATGAAGTACTGATGAGCTACAGAGCCCATGGCTCTTTTTTTCAAATTCTTCTCCAGAACCAATGAATCTTAGAGAGCTGAAATTTACAGACCCCATGGTTGAAGAGGATTCTAAATTGTAGATTTGGTGACCCTGTGACCCCAAATAAGGTCACAGGGGTCATGACCTAATACGCTATATATATTTCTTCTTCTCCAGTCCCAAAAGCTCTACAAAGCTGAAATGATATGTGCAGACCCTTTGGCCACCGGGATTCTAAATTGTAAATTTGGTGACCCTGTGTAAGTCGCAGGGGTCAAGACCTTAAAAACGTATTTTCATCTTCTTCTCCAGTTCCAAAAGGTCTGGAGAGCTATAGATTTGTAAGCAGGCTAATGGAGATTCTCAATTGTAGATTTTGTGACCTCGTGACCTCAAATAGGGTTACAGGGGTCATGACCGTTAAATGTTATTTTCATCTTCTCCAGTACCAAAAGGTCTTGAGAGC
The DNA here is from genome assembly GCA_936450465.1 of Gibbula magus. NCBI lineage: Eukaryota > Metazoa > Mollusca > Gastropoda > Trochida > Trochidae > Gibbula > Gibbula magus. The sequence continues at coordinate 60,555,897 of OW388293.1, read as the reverse complement.
TGAAATGTTGTCTGCAGACTCCTTGACCAGTGAGGATTCTAAATTGTAGATTTCGTGATCCTGTGACCCCATTTGAGGTCACGGGGTCACGAAATCTACAATTTATAATCTCCATTAGCCAAGGAGTCTGTACACAAATTTACAGCTCTCTAGACCTTTTGGAACTAGAGAAGATGATGAAAATAGGTTTTTAAGGTTGTGACTTCTGTGACCCCATTTAGTCTTTATTAGGGGAATACGCAGAACGCTGAACTTGTGAGTCTTTAAATTTAGTACCAGTCTTCATTTGGGGAATACGCAAACACCAGGTGATTTGGATGACCTTGGCCTCATTTTCAAGGTCACTACGAGAATTGACCATTTTTTAAAATGTTGTTAGCTAGAATGAACTGCTGTACATATAGGCTTCAAATTTGGTACCAGTCTGCATTTGGGGGAGACGCAGGCACCAGTGGATATGGGTGACCTTGACCTCATTTTCAAGGTCACTACAAGACTTTGACTAGTTTTTAAAATGTTGTTAGCCGGATTCTCCATGAACCGCTGCACCTGGAGTCTTCAAATTTGGTACTGACACCAGTTGATTTGGGTGACATTGAACTTATTTTTAAGGTCACTACGAGACCGACAGATTTTTAAGGCTCATATGGCCTGAAAGGCACGATGGGCTTATGGCGTGGCATGGTGTCCGGCATCCATCCGTCCGTCCATCCGTAAACTTTTTTGTTTTTTCAACTTTTTCTCAAGAACCAATGACTCCAGAGTTGAAATTTTATGTGCTGACTCCTTGGCTAATGGAGATTCTAAATTGTAGATTTCGCGACCCCTTGACCCAAATGGGGTCACCGAGGTCACATCCTTAAAAACCTATTTTCATCTTCTTCTCAAGTTCCAAAAGGTCTAGAGAGCTGAAAAGTTGTGCGCAGACACTTTGGCCAATGGGGATTCTAAATTGTAGATTTGGTGACCCTGGCCTGGGGCCCCCAATAAAGGCCTCTCAGACCATTACCTAAAAACCTATTTTCATCTTCAGAACAAATGTACCTAGAAGGCTGTAATATTGTGTGCAGACTTTTTAGCTAATGGGGATTCAAAATTGTAGATGTTGTGCCCCAAATAAAGGCCTCAAGCCATGACCTAAAAAACTTCAGTCTTCATCATTAAACAAAATAAACCCTGATGAGCTACAGAGCCCATGGCTCTATTTTTATGTATTTCCTTTGTGCTCAATTCATGAAGATGTAAATTCCCATCTCAGGGCAATAAAGATTTATGTCTTATCTCTTCCTTAAATTTGGGTGTGACAGTGTGTTCACAATAAGCTGCCTTTCTTGTAATGCTATGACGCTAACATTTTGAGAATCTCATTTTTTGGTGGATGGAGAATAAGATTTGTAAATTGTGTTGTCCTGTTCCCAAAATAAGGTGGGGCGGGATAGTGCAGTGGTTAGCGCTTTCAGCTTTGGATCAAGAGGTCCGGGGTTCGAATCCCGCCAGGAGCATGTCAACTTCGTCTGCATTAGAGAACTGTTCTACACGCAGTAAGGTTTGGGTGCATTGCAATGCTACACTGAATTTCAGCGTAGTACCACCCATGGTTTCACCGCAATGCATAGCACATGGTGTTGCAGGCTTTCTCCCTGCAATAATACTAGCAGCCGGGATAAAGTGAAAACTCGCCTCTCCAAAATAATGGTGTTCTTAAAAGTTTTTAGTTATGCCAGTATTGATTTCAAACTTCTGTTCTCTTACAAGTCAAATAGAGACAAAACAACGGATCAGACTTTAGAATATACTTAATACTTCTTTAAAATGCAAAGATTTATATTCAATATTATTGTGGTGATATATCTTAACCAATGTGGAATATAAATTGCAAATTGAGTGACCCATGCAAGGCCTTTTATTTGATCTTTAAAATTCAACTATGCTAAGTGATCCAGGTCAATCAGTGTTTTAGTAAGATCACTATCAGAATTGTTTATATTCATATATCATGATGCTATTAATTGAAGAAAACTCCCATTTTGTACCTTTTTACAGCCAGAAGGGGAGGACGACCTAAAGAAGAAACAGTTGATGGAGCTTGCAATTTTGAATGGAACTTATAGAGATTCAACTAAAGCAGTGTTGCAACAAATGCATTCAGCTCGTAAGTGGGTGTTTATTTCTTTTTGTACCAAATGATGACAGATGATGTGCTTGTATTTCAGCCTGATGGGGAGGATGACCTGAAGAAGCGCCAGTTGATGGAACTAGCTATCATTAATGGTACTTATCGTGACACAACAAAACCACCAAGCACAGTTGCTCCAACCCCAACATCCAGTCGTAAGTGCCCTCCCTCCCCTCGCCCTCCAGAAACGGAGGAACAGGCGAGAGAAATCTGGCGAGCCGCATGCAGTCTGTCTTGTTTGTGGTGCAGCTTTACTTTCCATGCTAGCTTTTTCTTCTAGATTCCAGGCATGTTGTCACATATAGTTTCATACATTTTTTTTACTTTTACAGCAGCTTTAGTTGATGACATGCTGACTTTGGTTACAGTTTGTTTAAACTTGTTTTACTTATGCTTTGACTTGGGCAAGGTGTTGTTTGTCACAATCACTGGCAGTAAGCATGATGAAGCTTTTGCATGCATTTACCTCCGCTCTCTGAAAAGGATTTAGACCTCTTTCTACCACACTTCCCTCTGCAAGGCATAACTCTTGCCATTCTTCATTACTGGCTGATTTAAGCATTGCAGTATTTCCCTTGCTTTACGGTGCCAAGATAGTGGATCTCTGCATGTGAAAAGCATAGTGGACTTTGATTTCTTTGCACAGAAACCATTAGGAAATAAGGCAAGATTTAAATCGGCCAGTAATAGACCAGCAAGAGTTGTGCCTTGCGTTGGGAAGTTGCTTTCTACCCTACTAAGCTTATTTCTCAGTGTACAACACCAGGGAATTGGCAGACGAAAGAGTGGTTGTGGTTCTGGTTGTAAAACACATGTTTAAAAATTATCATCCACCTGCTCAATACATCCCCTGGAACGGGGGACTATGTATTAAAAGGCAAATTGTACGTCCCCCTCTTGTTAATAGTCCAGTAGAAATCGACATGAAATTTACCTACTCCGGACATTTAGTATAACAAGCAAATTTGTTTCTGAAAATCATTAGTAGGTCCCTGTGATGCTGTGAAAAAAACCCAGCCAAAATCAACCTTGGGCAGAAAAAGTTGTGACCATTTAAAAATGTACCCCAATGATGAAGTCAGCTACTGTACATATACCATTAGTTGGCTGACCAGTATCATCTGAGTTGTCTCCCTTCTTAGCAACAGCTAAAATGGCCGACATTGTTGTTGACAAGAGAAGTTTCAAAGCGGTGAAATATGACATGTAAGATTAGAACTGTGGTTATATTTTCTGGAAATACTTTATTACATTTATATAAACACATAAGGCTTTGAAATATACCTTCAAATAGTCAGGTATTCAGTGTTTGATAGATTAAAATATCAACATGCTAAATTGATCATTTATGTATCAAAGTCACCTATTCTTAATGCCTTTTTTAACTCTCAATCATTATGAAATAGAATGAAACTGACAATGACAATGTTATGAAATAACTCAAATCCCATTTCAAGTATAACATTGTGTAATGGACTTATAATAAAATAATTTAGAAAATTTTTAATAGCTACACATGTAATCTTCCTGGTACTGCTTCATGACGACTAATTTCCTTTGAAGAATGCGTCTGTTGATCGGTACTGTTTAAATTTCGAACATTGTATTGATTAATTGTAATATGAACTCAAACCATATTTCAAGCAAATTGTATCACTTTTGTCAATGATGAAAAGTTATCAGGATTTATCTGAAATAAAATACATCATTGCAAAAACTGTATATATATATATATATGGGTTTTTTTGGTCGGTTAATACATTTATCAATCAACTTCAGCCCAAAAAATAACAATTTGCCTTCACTGTTTTTAAAGTAACTTATATATATATAATAGTGAAATAACATGTTATTCTACTCAGTGAAATAACACTTTCAATCATATGACATCATCGTAACACTAGGATGACATCATAGGATGGCCGTGGAAGGAGTGGCAATCTCGGAGGCTCCGTTCATTAAGTGAACGTCATTTATGAACTATACATGATTTGTTAAATCTAATAAATAGAACATTTGACATGTTTCGTCGAATACAATGTAATCTCATCTCGTGAAGTAGAAATCAGACATATACACTCGTGGCTGCGCCCCTCTTGAAAATATGCATTTCTACTTCACTCTATGAGATATAGGACAACATGGTCCACGAGAAATGTCAAATATCTTCAATTTATTATATGACGAGCAGTGAAATACTGGGATTTATCAGTGAAATAAACTGTCTATCGGGCTACAGTGAAAATAACTTATATTATCACTGCGAACGGTGACTGATATAATTTGACGTCATAAAACAATGGTCTCACGCGGCGAATGATGCCACAGTGTTACTGTGGCGATGGGCTGTTCCTAGCTGCCGCTCGGCGTGAAAACGCCCGTTTTCGGACGTAATTACATTGATAATATCAAATAATAAATATAAAATCCGTCAATTCTTGACAAATACCATGTTTATCTCATCTCGTGAGGTAGAAAAGTGAAAATATAATATTTCTACCTCACACGATGAGATAAACATGGTATGTGTCAAAACAAGACAGATATCCTATATATGAGCTTCACATTAAACATTCTTAGTTGACTTAATACCAAGAAGGCATTCTTTTATTTTAAAGTAAATACAAATTGGGTGAGCATATCTTCAAAACTTTGTGTCGGCCCAGATTGGGGAGATGAAGCATACGCCAGTCAATTTGATGACCTTGACCTTATGTACAAAGTCACCACGACACTTTGACCATTTTTCGACTCTTGTTAACGCTCTATCTCATGAATCATAGCACCGAACATCTTCAAATTTACTGTAATGCAATATATGAAGAATCTCCTTTTGAGCAAATTATGTCTTAAATTTAATATTAACTGAGGGGAAAATTGCCATGTTAAAGGCAAGCACTTGTTGTTACATAACTTTGTAAAATAGTTCTATCTAATTGGATAGTGCCAATACTGTTGAAAAATCAGATTTGGTTACACTTCACCTCAAGAGTCATAATATACTTGTTGCCAAGCAACGATAGCTATTGCCAAAATTTATTATCCCCCACCACGAAGTGGAAGGGTGATATAGTTTTGGGGTCCGTCCGTCTGTCTGTCCGTGCATCCGTCCATCAGTGCGTCTGTCCGTCCGAGATAAAGGAGACAGCTTTTCTCAAAACCGTTTAAGATAGAATTTCCAAATTTGGTGTGTTGCACGAGGGCATAAATACCTTGATGGGAGTTCGAAAATGAGAAGCATGCAATTAATTTTTAGCTCACCAGGCCTGAAAGACCCGATGGGCTTATGGCATGGCGTCCGGCGTCCGGCCGTCCGTCTATAAACCTTTTCGCTTTTTCGACTTCTTCTCCAGAACCAATGACTCTAGAGAGCTGAAATTGTATGTGCAGACTCCTTGGCCAATGGGGATTCTAAATTGTAGATTTCGTGACCCTGTGACCCCAAATGGGGTCACAGGGGTCACATCCTTAAAAACCTATTTTCATCTTCTTCTCCAGTTCCAAAAGGTCTAGAGAGCTGAAAAGTTGTGCGCAGACTCCTTGGCCAATGGGGATTCAAAATTGTAGATTTCGTTTCCCGTGACCCCAATCTACGTCACGGGCGTGAAAGGCCCGATGGGCTTATGGCATGGCATGGTGTCCGGCGTCCGTCTGTCCGTCGGTCTGTAAACTTTTCGCATTTTCATCTTCTCGAGAACCACTTGGTCTAGAGAGCTGAAAAGTTGTGTGCAGACTCCTTGGTAAATGGGGATTCAAAATTGTAGATTTCATGACCCCGTGAACTCAAATGGGGTCACACGGGTCACAACCCCAAAAACCTATTTTCATCTTCTTCTCAATTTCCAAATGGTCTAGTGATATTAAAAGTTGTGTGTAGACTCCTTGGCTAATGGGAATTCTAAATTGTAGATTTCCTTATGCTGCGACCCAAATATAGGTCACAGACGTCATGCCCTGAAAAGCCTTTTCATCTAGAGATTGTATGTGCTCTTTTAAGGGAGGTAATTTAATGGAAACAACAGTAATGAATTAAATCTTTAAGTGTGACTTTATAGGGGATTTTATCTTTGGCCTCAAAGATAGATCAGAGGGGTCCTTACCTTCAGACCTATTTCATCTTCTTCATTTAAAGTGCTTCCTATGTGTAAAACCTCACACCTAGAAGTTGACATTTTGAATAAGTTAATGTATATAAAGCCTGATGAGCTACAGAGCCCATGGCTCTATTTTTAAGTAAGTGAAATCTATTTTTAGTGTATCACGATACAGGAAGCTCACGATACAATAATCACAATTTCCCAAGCTACGATTGTATTGTAGGTATCAATGAATTGTTACAGCCCTAATGACTATGTCTTCTTGTTAAATGATTGTTTGAATGAAAAGTTATAAAAATGAACCATTGTTGTAATTAAAATGGCACCAACAGAAAACTTTTCACAATGAAAACTGAATGCATTCAAAAAGGCAAATGATAACAATACAGTTACATATGATTTTGACTAATCACTAGTCCAGAACCAATGCGTGTCTTCTTGTTAAATGATTGTTTGAATGAAAAGTTATAAAAATGAACCATTGTTGTAATTAAAATGGCACCAACAGAAAACTTTTCACAATGAAAACTGAAAGCATTCAAAAAGGCAAATGATAACAATACAGTTACATATGATTTTGACTAATCACTAGTCCAGAACCAATGCGTAGGAATATATATTATTGTGTATCAGTTAGTTTAATTGTTGAAATGATAGAATGAAGATAAACATACTGTGTTTGTAATCAGCAATGTATAACAGATTTCTAATTACTAAACTAACTTATAATTTCTTTATATATGCAGCTGATTTTCAAGCACAGTATATTTTTCTCCTAATTACTGTGTTTATTATCCCACCGGTATGTTATACCGTGGCATATAGTCGTCGCCCTGTCAGTCCATCCCTCAGACCGTCCGTAATCATTTCGTTTCCGGAGCAGAACTCTAAAACAATTCATGATATGTTTCTGAAACTTCCATGTGTGTTACCCACCAACTGAAGTGGTACCTTTTGATATTTTCAGATTTCTGAACATTTTATTTTTTTCCATTTCAATAGAAACGTGTTGAATTAGGACTTTGTTCAGAGTCAGATTCGTTTCCGGAGCACAGCTCCAAAACTATTCATCATATCTTCCTGAAACTTTGCATGTGTGTTACCCACCAACTGATGTGGTGCCTTTTTTTCCATTTCCATAGAATCTGTTGGATATGAACTTTGTTCAGAGATAGGTTTGCTTCTGAACATACGGTTACGGTTACAATTATCTGTCCGAGATGTGTTTTACAAGTTATGTGGGACCGGTGGGATATGTCATCTTCTGATGACTCTTGTTAGGAGCCCTGACCGAGTACTGGGCTGCTATCAGTTTTTAGCTCCTTGAAGGCCCGATGGGCTTATGGCATGGCGTCTCGCCGTAAAGTTTTCTTTTTTTTGATTTCTTCTCCAGAACCAATGACTCTAGAGAGGTGAAATTTAATGTCGGACTCCTTAGCCAATGGGGATTCTAAATTATAATGGTAACCCTGTGACCCCAAATAGGGGTCACAGCGGTCACGACTTTGAAAACCTATTTTCATCTTCTCCAGTTCCAAAAGGTCTAGAAAGCTGAAATGTTGTCTGCAGACTCCTTGGTTAATGGGGATTCTAAATTGGGTTCACAGGGGTCACAACCTTAAGAGGAGGTTCTATTAGTGTATTTTGTTGTGGAAAGGAAATTCTAGAGGATATTCCCTTTTACACATATATATGTTATTAGTACATGATTAAAACACAATCAGATTGAAAGATTGTTGAAGTTAATATTTTGATGACTTTGAATTTCACAACTCGATAAAGACAAGCGCACATTTATTGAAAAATAAAAACAATTAGAACTGAAGCTATTCTTCGGCACTGTGAGTGGGGAAAACTTTGCTATGGCCCAACAGCATATTGTTTATTTGTTTTATGACATGTTATGTGTTACTATGTGAATATACTATCAATGTATATGTTTTATTATTGCAAAAGTTTAAAATTTGGTTAAATATACAATGTTTTCTTCGCCGCTAATGGCTGCAATACTGCCGAAGCGGCGTTAAACAATAACTCACTCACTCACGATGTTTTCATTTCACGGAATGCCAAGAAACCAAGATGGCAAGCTGCCGATAGATAGTACTTTCCCTTTAAAAACCTATTTTCATCTTCTTCAGTACCAAAAGCTCAAGAAAGCTGAAATGTTGTGTACACACTCCTTGGCTCAAATGGATTTTAAATTGTAAATTTGATGACACAAACCCCAAATATGGATCAGCAGGGTCACAACCTAAAACAATAGATATGGTAGCAAGGTTTGAACAGTACTTTTGAGAATTTATGTGCTCTTCACTGAAGTCTGTATAGAGACTAAGGGAGGTAATCCCAAATATGTGCGTTCTTACATGTGCTTTGAGAAATGGTTGTTCAGAATGAAGTTGAGACAAAAATTGAATGTAGTATTTGTTTTATAAAACCATCTTTTTTTAACTGCATGTCGTGTAATTGCATTTTGTTGACCAGGGCAGTGACCAATCCATAGTAGAGAGATGCAGACAGCAGCTCTAGCTGTCCGTGCTAGTGCACAGAGATTTCATGTTACTTCAAACTTCTGTGCTGTTAGTCTGTGTGCAAGACTGGTTTAGTCTTACACTCCGATGCTCAAGAGAATTTATGCATAAAATATCAACATTTTATTAAATATTGAGAAGGAGCCTATGAGAAACGGGATTTTCAGAAACAGATCAGGGCTCATTTCAATATGGAATAAATGTTGATATTTCCAGAATACAACTAAGAACTAAAACTATAAAATGCAAAAGTCGACAATAGTTACAGTGAATGTGGATTATTGTTTACCAATTTTGATAATAAATTTTAAATTTGATGACTGAGCAATGCGTTATGTGATATCTTAATCTTTTCCTTAGAGGTAATGAATTCCTGATGAGCTTCAGCGCCAATGGCCCTATTTGTCCCCGATTGGAACGAGGGACTATGTATTCAGTGGCGTCCATCTGTACGGACGTACGTACATCACATTTCTTGTTAACGCAATATCTCATAAAGCTTTGCATCCAAAGTCTTCAAATTTGATGTCGGCCTACATTGGTGGATTACGCAGACACCAGTCGATTTTGATGACCTTTACCTAATTTTCAAGGTCACCACAATGCTTTGACCACTTTTCGAACTCTTGTTAACGCAATTTCTCATGAACCCAAGCACCCAAAGTTGTCAAAGTTGGTGTCTGTCTACATTGGGGGATAACGCAGACACCAGTCGATTTTGGTGACCTTGACCTTATTTTCAAGGTGACTATAACACTTGACCAAATGGTGTGTCTTACTAAATGGCGGGGGACATTGCCTTGTTAGTGGCAAACACTTGTTTTATTTTATTTTATTAAAATTTTGAAATTTAAACACAAATTCATTTCAGAGGCCAAATGACTACATTATATTGAGAACAATCTATTTCAGTCTTCAACATCAAACAATATAATTCCTGATGAACTCCAGAGCCCATGGCTCTATTTTTAGCTCGTCTCGCCTGAAAGGATTAGGATTGGGCATAAAAGGTTTCAAGTTAAGGGACTATCATATTTCCAGCTTCTTGGGTGACTGGTCCCTTGAGGGAAATAGTAAGAGACTTCAAAATATACCTGTTACCTCTTCCTTAGAATGTAATGGGTCTATCATAATTAAATGTTGACATATTTTGACCTATGTGTTTTGTAAATTGTAAATTTGTTGACGAGCAATACTGTTATATTTCATATGTTAGAGATAATGAATAATCCATTAACTGATGAGCTATAGAGCCGATGGCTCTGTTTTTGGAATAATTCTCTCCGCTTTCTTTTGATTTCAGATTTATTTTTAGTTGGTTTAATTTACTGCATGATTCTTTTGTGAAACTGCATGTTTCCTTGTTTTCTTAGCTATCTGTAAGTGAAGTATCATTTTCTAGCATATACCCTTAGTAAAAAGCTCAGTCACTAAGTTATCAGATGGAATTGTCAAACTTAATTAATAACATTGACAAATAGTAATGGAAACTGAGTTTTAACTTTGTATTTATAAGGAATAAGTTTGAATGCACTTACCGCCCACCACAACATTGAGATATGAAGGCAAGCACTGTGCACTGTATAGCTTGCTGATGTTTGTATTCTAATGATCTTGATTGTACTCTTTAAGATTTTAGTATGGCCAACCCGTGGAGGGGTCAGGACCTCAACCTCACGAGAGGGACAGTTACCAGCTCAGGTAAGTTCAGATTTAGCCAAAATGACATCACTATTGGCACCAGCATGACGCAGCATTTGTATAAATAGTTTTCAAGCGAAACTCTTATATGGAGTCACGTAATGACTCAAAATTTTCTATCGTGTTTCCGTATAACTAATTTTAGCTCATCAGGCCTGTAAAGGCCAGATGGGCTCATGGCATGGGCCCGTGTTCGTCGTCTGTCGTAGTTTGGAGTCGTTCGTAAACTTTTGACATTTTCCACTTCTCCTCCAGAACAGCTACACCCCCAAAGCTGAAATTTTTGCACCCAGGGGATCTAATTTTGTACATTTTCTCCCGACCCCCCTTCAAATATGGGCGTGACAAGCAGTTTCCTTAAAGAGCCATCACGGATGTTAGTGTTTTAATTTTTAGCTCATCAGGCCTGAAAGGCCCGATGGGCTTATGGCATGGCAAGGCGTCCGGCGTCCGGCCGTCCATCCATCCGTCTGTAAACTTTTTGCTTTTTCGACTTCTTCTCCAGAACCAACGACTCCACAGAGCTGAAATTTTATGTGCAGACTCCTTGGCCAATGGGGATTCTAAATTGTAGATTTCATGACTCCTTGACCCAAAATGGGGTCACAGGGGTCACATCCTTAAAAACCTATTTTCATCTTCTTCTCCAGTGCAAAAGGTCTAGAGAGCTGAAAAGTTGTGTGCAGACTCATTGGCCAATGGGGATTCCAAATTGTAGATTTCTTGACCCCATGACCCCAAATGGGGTCACAGGGGTCACATCCTTAAAAAGCTATTTTCATCTTCTTCTCTAGTTCCAAAAGGTCTAGAGAGCTGAAAAGTTGTGTACAGACTCCTTGGCCAATGGGGATTCTAAATTGTAGATTATGGTCACGATCTAAGAATCTATCTTTTGCTTGTAAACAATAACTTAAATAACTTAAATATTCAACTTTAGATAGTAAATCAATGAAATCCTGATGAGCTACATAGCCCATGGCTCTATTTTTTGGAAAATATACTTATAACGTCATTCGCCAGAGAAATCTTTTATCTACAACATGGCATATGTTAAATAATTTTCATATCACAACAATGTATTGCAATTTGGTTTCAAAGAAGTATCACTTCGACTAGCGCGCGCTACGGGTATCTGACGTATATAAACAGAGTCCCCTTTTTTGCGTAATATGTACTACACAAACAGCAAGCGCTCGAAGCGTGAAGGCTCGTCTCTAGCGCAAGTCGCCATAACAACCCATGTGCTGCACGTGTCTCTCTTGCAAAGTACCCTTGTCACACATTACTGAATGTGACGATTGCTTTACAAACTATGTTTCTAAATGTCCTGAGAATATACAAATTATTTCCCGTTTAATGTTCTTTTTATTGAGATAAGACCAGCAAATTATGACAAATTTTTACTCATTAATTATAAAATTCAAGAAAAATACCTAGTTAGGTAAAACAAGTATTCCAGTATCTGTAGCAAATACATAATTAAATGAAATGGTAAATGAATAACCGTCAAAAAGTTACATATTTCGATTTCTTTCATTGCTCATATTTTTTGTTGTTCTTTCGTGTCTTTGTTTACTATGTGTGAGCTAGACCATAATGCTTTGCGCTTGAAAATAATAGACTGGATCTATATTTAGACTGGAAAACACCTTTACTAATTAATGCAATTTATCAGCTTATTTTAAGTTGGAAAAATTAGGGAAAAATTAAGTGTATTTATTTCACGGAGATAGAATTTTGGAAAAATTTTGATATTTTCATCAACATCCGTGATGGCTCTTTAAAACCTTTTAACGACTTCTTTCCGAAACCGGTTGGCATAGAAAGCTGAAATTTTCAGAATAACATCTTTATAATATGAAATTTCAAGTTTTTTTTATTTGAACTTGACCGCCAAACAAATATGGGCATGACAGGGGGTCCATCCTCAAATCTTTAAACAACTTCCTCTCTAAAACTATATGAAACGAAGTTAAAATTTTCAGAATAACATCTTAATAACATCTAAATTAAAGTTTGTTCATTTTTAGCTCATCTGGCCTGAAAGGCCCAATGGGCTTATGGCATGGCATGTTGTCCGGCGTCCGTCCGTCCATCCGTCCGTCTGTAAACTTTCGCATTTTCATCTTCTTCTCCAGAACCACTTGGTCTAGAGAGCTGAAAAGTTGTGACTCCTTGGCTAATGGGGATTCTAAATTGTAGATTTGGTGACCCTGTGACCCCAAATGGGGTCATTGGGGTCAAAACCCTAAAAACCTATTTTCATCTTTTTCTCCAGTTCCAAAAGGTCTAGAGAGCTGAAAAGTTGTGTGCAGACTCCTTGGCTAATGGGGATTCTAAATTGTAGATTTCATGACCTGTGACCCCAAATGAAGTCACTGGGGTCACAACCCCAAAAACCTATTTTCATCTTTTTCTCCAGTTCCAAAAGGTCTAGAGAGCTGAAAAGTTGTGTGCAGACTCCTTGGCTAATGGGGATTCTAAATTGTAGATTTGGTGACCCTGTGACCCCAAATAGGGTCACTGGGGTCACTGGGGTCAAAACCCCAAAAAACATTTTCCATCTTCTCCAGTTCCAAAAGGTCTAGAGAGCTGAAAAGTTCTGTGCAGTCTCCTTGGTAAATGGGGATTCTAAATTTCAGATTTCATGACCTCAAATGGGGTCACAACCCCAAAAACCTATTTTCATCTAGAGATTTGATGTGCTCTTTTAAGGGAGGTAATTTAAAGGAAACAACAGTAATGAATTAAATCTTTAAGTGTGACTTTATTTGTAGGGGATTTTATCTCTGACCTGATCAGAGGGGTCCTTACCTTCAGACCTATTTCATCTTCTTCATTTAAAGTGCTTATGTGTTATACCTCACACCTAGAAGTTGACATTTTGAATTAGTTAATGTATATAAAGCCTGATGAGCTACAGAGCCCATGGCTCTATTTTTTAAAAATCTCTTCTCAAATATGGGCGTTACAGGGTGTTAACTGAAACCTTAAATTTCTCTTCGGGAACTAGAACTGTGATCCCAAATATGGATCAGCAGGGTCACAGACCTAAAACAATAAATATGGTAGCAAGCTTTCAACAGTACTCTTGAGAATTTATGTGCTCTTCACTTCAGTCAATATAGTGACTGAGGGAGATAATCCCAAAGATGTTAGATGTAACATGTGCTTTGAGAAATGGTTGTTGCGAAAGAGAAGTTGAGACTTTAAAACTAAGAATTAAGGGTCTAACAAAAAATCTTTTTGTAATATTTATCATATTTCATGTAAGTTAATAAGTTTTTTAATGTTTTATTTTGATCTAAGACCTGATGAGCTACAGAGCCATTGTCTCTATTTATACCTCCGCTACGAAGTTAGCAGGGGTATATAGCGGTCATTCTGTCCGTCCATCCGGTCAATTTTCTCAAAAGCTGTCAAAGGTAAATCAACCAAACTTTGTACAGTTGTTAACCATGTTCTTCCGATCACGCGCAGATAATTTTCAATTTTCTGAGATTTAATTTTTTGTTGTTTCCATGGAAACGTCACTTTTTGGACTTAGTTTTATTGTGTTCAATCGGGACAAGTTTTCTCGGAAACTGTTCAAACTAGGTGAATGAAATTTTGTTGTGAGTACTCATGACCATACTCTTTATCGAGTTCGAAAACCACTTCCGAAATATTATTTTTTTACGGAGTTATGGCCCTTGAATCCGAAATTGAACTTTGTACCAAAAGAACTGTGATGCTCCAATGGGAACAAGTTTTCTCGGAAACTATTACATCTAGGTGAATGAAATTTAACATGGAGGTAGTCAAGATGATACTCTTCATAGAGTTCACAGTCCAGTTCCAAAATATGATTTTTACTGAGTTAAGAAGCCCTTGAATCTGTAATTGAACTTTGTACAAATTACCAGTGTGATGCTCTAATGGGAAAAATTAAGTTACCTAAAAAATATTACATCTGGGTGAATGAAATTTTGTAATAACAAAGCCAGTTTCCAAAATTATTTTGGACAATATTATGTTGCTTGAAGCTGTTTTTTAAGCATAGTACCCTTCACATCTATAATTCTCAATGGACGGATAGCAGATGGTGGGGGTATGTGAGCCATGCGCACTTTTTTCTTGTTTTTACCTGAATTGACATCTTAAACAATGTTGTGTTGAATGTGATAGTTATACAATTGAGATCCTGTTTGCTGTTTATATTTATTACTCGCCCGTTGAAGATATCACTGTTGAATAAATCTAAAATGTTATTACACATTGTGTAATAACATTGCATGCTGCTGTTTGACGTGACGTCATAATGACATAAATATGACGTCACAATGTTAGTGCTGCATTCGCAATGGCGTGTGTCCCATTTATTGACTAGTTCGTGGAATTTAAGTGGGATTTAAATCCGTGAGTACTATATAAAATACTAATCTGTTCCGTTTAACATTTTGAAACTCGTGAATGGTATCAGTATCTAACTGGCTTTGCTCTTGAAATACCAAACCACTCAATCGATTCATAAATATGTTATTAAACGGGACTTAGTTTAGTATTCTCTGTATAACTTTCAGCGATAGTTTGTTTACAAGCCCTTAAATATTTATTTACAGAGTCTCCTCGTCTGCTGGCTCCAGGTGCTCTACAGATGCAACAGTTTCGCAGCCAAACCCCAACAGGGGCACCCATCATTCTGCACCCACGCATGCCCACAGTGGCCACAAGCACAGCAGGCCTGCTGAATGGGGCCCCGCCCCCTTTGGTATCGCCAACAGAGAGCGGGCTTATGTACAATCCTTATGAATATCCCTATGCCTTCTCACCTGCAACCATCCTTGAGTACCCCACCGGACTTGACCAGACTGCTGCCGTTGCTGCTGGTATGTTTGTGCGCTAGTTTCATCGTTTGGTCTGCCATCAGAGCATCCACATCAACAGGCACTCCACTCAGTTGCTCAGTTGCTCAAACTATCACTTCCTTGGAATGTGTAGTATTTACATTCCACCATGTAAGAAAGATGCTCTGTGTAAAGTGAAAGGGCTGAATGGATGTAGATCAGTGGTGATGCGAGTGTACCTAGGACCCACTGCTAAGGGCTTGTTCCTCATCAATTTCAGCACAACTCAATGGAACAATGTCTTCCGATTCATATATTGCTCCTTCGAATTCATTTAGCTTTAATAATGCTTTTATATTTTCATGAAGCCTTTCATCTGGAACATTCCTAGTGCTTGTACTATTGGTTTATTTATACAGTGCTATATACTTTCACTCCCAATTATATGTTATTTACATCTATACAATTTTAAGATAATTTTTACCTTTTCTGTAGTGTGCTATTCTTCAAAGGAAGAATTTTCAATAATTTACCATTCCTTTTTTGCTCATCAGGCCAATTAGGCACTAACCCCCCCCCCCCCCCCCCCCCCACTTTTTCAAAGCCAGAAATTTGTTTGGGGGACCAAAATCGCGATTTAAACACAAATCCAGATATTTAAGACCAAATATGCAGAAAGTACCTCCCCAAAAATGTCAGTTTTGGGGGATGTAGTGGTTTTTGAGAAGTCGAAAGTGTCATATGTGAATGGACAACAGCCTGTGCTAAAACGGCAACACCAAAAATATGTCCTTTTTTTAATCATCTGGCAAACTATAGTAGTATACTCAATGCTAAAAGATTATGTCTAACCCTGATATATTACACCTTGGTGTTTCTATAACACGCAATTCTACACCCCACCCCCTGTTACAAAATTTAACATCTTGCCCCTTCCCACATTATAAATCTCCAGAACCGTTACACCCCCAAAGCTTAAATTGTAGGTGGTCTCAGTGTGTTGAGGACTATGATAAAATGTTCCTTGGGGCTGTGGTGAGGTCTTTGTGAATAATGTTTCCATTGTTAGCTCATCAGGCCTGAAAGGCCCGATGGGCTTATGGCATGACGCCCGTCCATCCAACAGTAAACTTTTAACTTTTTCGACTTCTTCTCCAGAACCAATGACTCTAAGAGAGCTGAAATGTTATGTGCAGACTCCTTGGCCAATGAGGATTCTAAATTGTAGATTTTGTGACCCCCACGACCTCCAAATAGCCAAATAGGGTCACAGGGGTCACAACCTTAACCCTCAAGTTGCGTATTTCTTTATTTTTCTTAGCAGATTTTATTTGGGATTGTATCAATTTTTACCCCTTTATTTTGATATAAAAATATTTGAAAACAACCAATTGGTTCAGAAAATATGAAGTGAGTAAGTAAGGTGGGGTCCGTTATAAATTCTTGGCCTGCGAAACGCGATTATATACGCGAGTAAACGGGACTGGAGGACAGGGCCGGGGGGCAGTGGAAGCACGTAGGTGATAATTAGCCCCCCAGGGAGATAAGGCTATGGAGCAAAGCCAGAAAAAATTGGCAAATTGATGTGATTTTCGCTGGACATTTCGACCGGACATTGACAAAAGACTTGTTATCGTGGCAAACTGCAAGATTTAACCCGTATATGCATGACAATTTTGTGTATATATTGTTCATAGCTTGCAATGAACTGAATAAGTTCTAAGTTTCCCTGCAAATAATGTTTTCCCTATCATCTTGATTGTTAAATTAGCGTCCCACAAATGGGATGACATTCACCAAAGGTTACAGGTTTTTCTCCCCAAAAGAAGGAACTACATTGCCAGAACGTGAGGTGAAACGTTCAAAACCGAAAGAAGAATGACTTACAATAGACTCGCTAGGACTCTTTGTCTGTAGACATACCTTAGCAGACGGGTGAACTCCAGAAAATACACTTGTCAAGCTTTTTTTTGTGGATCTTGCATAGCTGTCTAGATGGTCTATTTTATCTGTGGCTGGCATGTTCCTTTTGTAATTCTTGAATATAGATGGCATTGAAAGTTGGACCTTCTCAGTTTTAGACCTCCGTCAATATCTGTACCTACCATGTTCTCAATGTAATTCTTGAAGAAAAATGACATTGGAAGTTGAACTTCTTGAGTATTAGACCTCAACCATCCCCCCGCCATTTGTATCTGTTGCACTCCATTTGTTGTTGAGGCACAAGTAATCACACTGTTGTCCACCAACAATGACCTTGGAGTAGGCATCCCTGCAGTCAATAGAACCCCTCTCCGACCTTTGTGTGACATTGGAGCTGGTGATTGGGCATTTGCGTAGTCTTATTCAACCATATAGTTCCAGTAACCTGAACACCCCTTTCTGCTCGAGTTTCCAACTAGGCCATGGATGTGAAGAGATTGTCGATGGTTCATTTTGTGTGGTAGTTCATTCACATGGTAAAGAACTACAGAAACCACATTCCAAGCCTAGTACAGTTCCTGCACCCTGTACGGTTCTAACTGCACACGGTTTAACCGTGGTCTGGAGAACTGAGGCATCAAACCTTGAACCTAAATGTCACCACCCTTCTATTAATGAATTTCTTTGTTCTATGATAGCAAAAATATGGCAGCATACGTTCATCCACATTGATTGAAGTTGTCTCTGGCAAAACTGAAGATACCGCTCATTCAGCATGTACATGAAAGGACGAGGTTTAATGAATGTTTACGCTGCTAATGGCTGCAATACTGCCGAAGCACTCACTAATGAATGTATAATGTGGCTTTATTTTGGTGTTGTCTGCACAGTTGTCTGCAAAGTAGAGGAGCAGTTTATCCTCACATCGGTTAAACGTCATAATTGAGGATACAGCATTATTTTGAGTATCCTCCCGGCTTTTCCAATACATGACTGCTGTGGCACACAAGTATATATTGTCCACATATGAGGAGAATTGTAAAAGTTAACTTCAAATCACCTTAATTGAGTTTGAAGCTAACTTTTGTACTCTGTACAGTTTGTTTGGGCATTTCACATCGGAATGAACTGACTTCATCATCAAAAACATTTGTTGGTGTGTAATCCTTGTCAGAATTCCATGCAGACATGTCATCTTCTGCCTCAATGACATTTGGTAAGACTTTTTGTTCAATTTTGGGAAGCCTCACGTCTGGATGAGACAACAAATGTTGTGATGTCATCATCTAGGGCACCACTGTCATTGTAAATAGTAGTTCTTCCCTTACTGGAGAGGGGAGTGAGACTACATTTGGCTTGATAGCTAACGACCAGACAATGTGTTGTCTTATGTAACAAGATATAAGTGATGTGGAAAGAAAATGTTTTCTCTGACAACTATTTAACTAATTTATTTACGCGTACATAGCAAGCCTACAGACATTCAGAGTGAGGTATTAGTACTCCAGTTCCATTTAATTTATCAATCCCGACATATATTGACAATGGAAAATAACTTTCTTAGCAAAGATTTTTTCTGAGAGTCTGCAAAAAACCTGAACCCTTTCCTGCATGTCGTCCCATATGTGGGACGCTACTTTGATGAAACTTTGAGCACGGGAAAAATAGAGGGCTAACGTCAACATTTTGTTTCAGTTCAACAATAAAACATTGAAATTCAGTAAACACGACCCAAAGGATGTCTGTTTGAAAAAATATTTATTCACACTTACTTCAAACTTCAGTGAACTGGCAAATCCGGATCTCTTCCCTTAGAGGTCGTTTTATTCAAAAGAACATCATGCATAAATGGGTTAAATAAACAAGTTTTCATGTGGCGAGCCGCTAACAGATATCATCTCGCATTTTGACAATGGGTCAGGTATGGAGGTAACTGACTCAGTAAGTAGACTAAGTCTGACGTACAGCAACACATCTCGCCAAGGTGACCAAAGATGTTCTCAATGAGCCTCCCGGACCAACACGGTATCAGCAAGTTAAAGGTTAAAAACCTATTTTCATCTTCTTCTCCAATTCCAAAGGGTCTAGAGAGCTGAAAAGTTATGTGCAGACTCCTTGGCAAAATGGGGATTTTAGATATCGTGACTCCATGACCCCACATAGGGTCACAGGGATATGGTGTATGGCGTCCGTCCAGTCGTCTGTAAACTTTTTGCTTTTTCGTCTTCTTCTACAGACCCAATTGGTCTAGAGAGCTGAAATTTTGTGTGACTCCTTGGCCAATGGAGTTTGGTGATCATCCAGTGTCCCCAAATAAGGGCTTCACAGGCCATGACCTAAAAATCCTATTTTCATCTACTCTTCCAGAAAAAAAAGACTTAGAAGGCTGTAATATTGTGTACAGACTCTTTCGCCAATGGGGATTGTAGGGTTGTAGTTTTAGTGACCTGTGACCCCAAATAAGGGTCTCAAAGGCCATGACCTAAAAATCTATTTCATTCTTCATCACAATATAAACCCAGATGAGCTACAGAGCCCATGGTTTTATTTTTAGCTTATCTGGCCAGAAAGGCCCGATGGGCCCATGGCATGGTGTCCAGCGTCCGTCCGTCCATCCGTCTGTTAACCCCAAATAAAGGCCTCACAGGCCATGACCTAAAACCCTTTTTTCATCAAAAACCAAAAATGCAAAAGGTCTAAAAAGCTGAAATGTTGTGTACAGACTCCTTGGCCAAATGGGATTCTAACTTTTAGATTTTGTGCTCCTGAAACCCCAAATATAGGTCACAGAGGTCATGACCTGAAAAGCTGTTTTTATCTTGAGATTTGATGTGCTCTTCAAAGGGAGGTAATTTAAAGAAAACAGCAATGGTGGATTAAATCTTCAAGTGTGTCTTTATTTGTAGGAGATTTTATCTCTGGCCTCAGACCTATTTCATCTTCTCCATTTAGAGTGCTTCCTATTTGTTGTACCTCTCACCTAGAAGTTTGACATTTTGAATTAGTTAATGTATTTAAAGCCTGATGAGCTACAGAGCCAGTGGCTCTATTTTTAATTTTTGAAGTAGTCGTGGGTGGCGGATCTTGTCAAGTTTTTCTTGTCCATTTATTTGTTTGGGATTTGTAGCTGTACGATTTACTTTCCATAATCATAATTATTTAGAGATGTTCCTAATTTTGATGCTTGCTTTATTTCTTTCAGTCCTGACAAATCTCCTGGTATGCAATAGAACGGTTATTAATAATAAACCCTAAAAATGCTTCGACAGCAGATAATATGGCAATTTTAAATTCACCTTTCTGAAATTGTATCCAACAATTACCAATACACAAAATAACTTCTCTTGCTACTAAGATACTGTGTACATTCTAAAACTGAACATTCACGGTTTGCATGATATGAAGTCTCTGTAGACTTTTCTTACCAAAACTGATTTTTCATTTCGTTTCAAGGTTGACTGGACCATAGTTCTCTCTCTATTTATATATATTTAATAAAATATATATATATATATATATATATAGCCTTGATCCCTAACTGTTTGTCTTGTGTCCTCATCGACTCACACGGTTATGCATGAGGTGGACTGAGGAAGACACTTGCCAACAGGAAGTTAGGCAGGCAGGCAGCACTGGACCAGGAGATATGTCTCTACAGTTGTACTTGGTGTTGTACACATGGGTCCATACATGTAGCTCAACTCCAATGGCTGTAGCCTTCTTGACATCTTATGTGAACATGCTCTGCTTTATTGTTTTGTTTTTAAAGTCTCAGCATCTTGCCATCAATCGTTTTAGGTGCTGTGCCCAAAATAAGGAGAACATTAACAGGAGTGCGAGATCACCCTTACACGCGGGTGACAACACTTCCATGATGTGTGGAAGGTTAGTCTCAAATATAGCTAGCTAGCTCCATCAAGAGATCCATCATTGTAAGATTAACAACACTGTAATCTGTTTGTCTGCTAGCATGAAGGGCTCTGTGGCTTGGGCCAAATTTCATCAGCTTGAACCAATCTTAACTACCATATTGAAAGGGTCCCTGTTGCTTCCATTGAATTGTCTCTATTAGAGAACTCTAAAAGATTCTAATGAATTCTGTCATTGTACAACCCATCAAGATAATATAGCTTTTTGCCCCAAATTTCTTATTGCGTATTTCTGGAAATGCAATATTTTTTTCCTGCTCCAAAATTGGATGATCTTTCTTTTTTAGTAGACCCACTCCCCCCCCCCCCCCCCCCCTCTCTCTCTCTCTCTCTCTCTCTCTCTCTCTCTCTCTCTCTCTCTCTCTCTCTGTGTCTCTGTCTCTTTTTCCCCACAGAGTTCTTCATACTGTTTGTAGAAGAAATCCAGTCAGTTCTATTGCTGATATGTTCAGTATGTACAATCGTATTAATTGTCATGGTTTATTTTGACACTGATGCCACAGAAAATCAAATTCAGACCCCAAAGTTTTTCCATGAATTGTTTTTATTATGTAATATATGAATAATATATATGTATACACACATGTTTGTTTGTGGAAATATCTTAGCCGTTGTTGTCCAACAAGCTCAGCTGCAAAGTGATGGATCTCTTTAATCCATGTGGGGTGTTATAATCATTTTATATTTTGTCAATTTTATTTCTTTTATTGTTTTTGTATGCAAATTATTTATATTTTCTTTTACATATCACTTTTTTATGCTTATGTTATAGTATTGATACTTATATTTGTGATAGCTGATATGTGAAGCCAGACCTAGGCTGTCAAAATGGCATATCTTCTATAACTTAGACAAGCTCAAGTTGTTTACATGTAATGGATAACTAAAGGGGTGGGTGGGAGCCAGGGAGTGGTCCTGCTGATTTCTACTATGGGCCGCTTTCTGTCCACACAACTCATCAGTACTGTCAGGAATCTTTTGTAATTGTTTACCTTTGTCAATCAAGTTGAATGAGGTAAAAATGACATTTGTATTATTATTTGGGTGCATACTTTATTTTGTTAATATAGATTTTATATAGGCGTATTTGCCAGACTGAAGCTTATTAGCTTCTGTATATTGAGATCTGTTACTCTAGAGTAGAATTGTCTTGTTGGTCATGTTTTTATACTTGAAGCGAGTGACAAATCAAACTTGAGAGAGTGAATGAAACTTGTAGTTGTGGAAGTGTTATTTTGAAGAAAATGTGTTCACTATCAATTTATTTCTTCATCGGACACATTCAAATCCATGTGCAATCATTGTTGTCAGCATTTTAGGAATAAAGCACTAGTTGCCTTTGTTGTGTCTTGTTTATAGTTACTGTAGGTGGATTGTGTACAGGGACAGTGTACAGAACTCTGATATGTTTTGAGGGGCACAGTGGAGGGGGGGGTTTGGGGTGGGGGGAGTGGGAGTTAGGAGTGATTGAATAGAAATGGGTCAGTTGAAGCAGTCGGAACCGAAGTGAGCAATCAAAGCGTGTCCATTCGGTGCAGACTCTCTCAGACAGGCACTGGAGAGACTTCTCCCAATAACTATCTTCATGGATTTAGAGCAACATGCCAAACGACGTCCAGTCAGTACAAGAGTGTCTGTGTACATGTAAAATCATTTCAAGTCTGTTGTACGAAGAGTCTGTGAGGGTGTGTGTTTAGTCAATCTGTGACTTGTAAGTCTGTGTGTGTGTGTGTGTGTGTGTGTGTGTCTGTGTGATTAAGTTGAGTGTCTGTCTGTAGAGGGACAGAAACGGCCGAGTTCCTGGTGCATGTCTGACAAAGCATGTCTGACCGTGTTGCCGGCTCTGTTCACTTTTCAATACTAAGTAATGTCTGTACTAGGTCTGCCATCATTAATACTTTATTTACCTAATTTATTATGCATTTATTAACTCTTAATGTGCGAATTAACCAATAGTTAATACTCACATGAGAGCAGAAATGCTCTTTGGTTTGAATGGGTGTAATTTTGACATTTATCAAACACATTAACAAAATTGTTCCAACTCTTTAAATTCTAGCAAAAACTTTTGATGCAGTTAATATTTTTTCTCCTGTGCACCCACATTAGATGGAATGTTACTATGAATTGTAACAGTCTGCACTAACTCTTGCTGTATCTGGACAATTCGCTGCATTAAGGGCCTAAACTGTAATCTTATCATTAATGAATTCACCACAGAATGCTGATGTCGTAGCAATTACAAACAAAACTAACTCATTTTCTTTTATTTTCACTTCTAACCTCAGCTGGCAACTAACCCTTGAACGTGGCCACAAACGTCCGATCCCTGTGCCTTAAGAGAAGGGTTAGTCGACTGTCATCATCCGCCTGCCCGCCCGCCCGCCCGCCCACCTGCTCTTTGCTGCCCACTTGTTATCTCACAGTCAGTCTACCATCATCACCTGCATTGTCTGTAGTGATGAGCTTCATCCTACTCACTTCGTTACATGCCTGATGATGCTCACTTGAGGACCATTAGCTATTGCTTCAAGGATGAAAAGGATTTATCTGTGTAACTAAAGGAAGCTTACAATGTGTGTGCTTGACCACTGTGGAAAGAGTTGCAGCACAGCAGTTGGCTAGTATTGTTAGATTTGAACAACATTAAAGCCGGCCACAAACCCACCCAGGGATGGATTGATGGATGGATGCCAGCCTGGCCAACTCTTTGTGCTACATAATCTCATGTTTGTGTCCACTGGGCCTGGGTTTCCTACTTGTTGTATCTGTTGTACATACATTTAACCTACTGATAGCCAACACTTGTTGGTAAAGGTGAGAGTGTGGAACTAGAATGCTGAATCCATCTGCCACTGTCTCAGTCAGTATTCCTCTCGTTTTCTACTTGCTCATCCACACTCGGGAACTCACCACTTTAAATTAATATGTTGAATAGATTTGTTGCCTTATATGAATATGGCCATGAAGTGTTCAGCTACTAGAGAAACTAAAGGCGTTGCTGATGTGCTGGTTTAGATCTAGGTTGCTTCTGCTGGGCAGAAGTGGACCTGTTGTATTGCTTGCCTCTCAGTATTTCTAAATTGGCAACACAAAATATTACTCAATGTTCTTATTTATGAATGAGATGGTAGCTCATTTGTAATTTCATAAAAGCAATGTGTTCATAGCAGTTCCACACTGTCACCTTGAAAGTAGCATCAATTGTTTATTATCTACTTATGTTAATGAGTTTGCTGATCACTTTAACCAGGCTGTATTTGATATTAGTTTGCTTTACATCTGATATTTAATATTGTTGTGCTCATATCTATGCTTTGTGATGGGGGCATGCTTTACTCAGCAAAGTTGAGGTGTGAATCTTTTGAGTTAATACTCTCATCGATCTCCATGAAAAGAGAAGAAACAACATTTGTATGCCTCTTTCACTACAAGCATATCATTTCATTTCAATTGTTGCATATCATTTGCTCATGTTTTTTTTTGCTTTTTTACAATTTTGTATATGTTAGCAAGTGCTTTCTAAAATCAAAATTTTGGTAAGATATATATCGTCATGACTTTACAATATAAACGGATGCAGATAATCAGAATGACCAACCATGCATATCTATGCAAACTTGTACATTGCCTTTGCCTTAAAACTCAAGTGCTTGTCAAAGATGAAGTTTACATCCAGAGAGTGCCAATGTAATGGCTTCCAAATCATGTTTTATCATCATTTATTGTTCAGAATTTTTTTATATGACGTTTATGCAAAGAAATCATCATATTTTATAGCTCCTACTTAGCTATGCATTAACCATATCAGATATTTTTGCAAAGACAAAATTGTTTGAGATTAACTTTATGGAGATATTTTTAGTTTGAAGAATATTGTCTTCCATTTAAAGTTTGAATGTATGAGATGTAGTATGTAGCTAGTTGGATACCTGTACATACTCACGTGAGGTGACTGGCAGGACATACAGGAGGCAGGGAGAAGTGTTCCTGTTGGGTATCGGGGGGAGGGGATGGGGCCTCCACATTGCTCACTCACTCAATCAGCTGCTTGCTGCTCAGGCAGGCAGGCAGGCAGATAGACAGCACTCCCTCAGTATTAACAACTAACCTGGCCAACAGGCAGACTCACATTGGTCTCCTAACTGTCTACCCATGTATTGGAAGTCAAGCAGCTTGTACAGTCTGAGCAATTGTAGAGGCCTTCTTCTGCCCCTGATCTCAGCCTAGCTCAACCGTCCTTTGCTCATGTCTCCTGTCTCCTGTACTTCATGTAAGAATCAAATGTCTTGTGAGTCACATGGTCACTGTTTTACATGTTGTATAGGATCAGTGTTTCTAGCATGTGATAATATGCAGGGAGGTAAAGGTTAGACATAATTTGCACATGATGCTCTGACTGACATGTACTTAACCTATGGTGTATTCATAATACCCCCATTACAAAGTAGTCTGGGGGTATAGTGCGGTCAGTGTGTCCGTCCGTCCGTCACACATTTTGTTCTGCTCATAACTTGAAAAAAATAATTGTTCAAATGTTACAAAACTTGATACATAAAATGTGCCTTTTGTGTGCTTAATACCCTCATTTGCATAATTTATGCAAATTTTATAGTAACTTTAAAATATCATTAGCCCACAATCAAAACAAGTGGTCAGGGAAATAGGAATGTATGAAAATCAAT
Source organism: Gibbula magus (assembly GCA_936450465.1). Classification (NCBI taxonomy): domain Eukaryota; kingdom Metazoa; phylum Mollusca; class Gastropoda; order Trochida; family Trochidae; genus Gibbula; species Gibbula magus. The sequence goes on along the minus strand of OW388293.1, from coordinate 60,530,026 downwards.
TGTCAATTGTAATTTTCAATGTTAATAATAAAATACGCTGTATAACAGGCTAGTAACAGCACTTGTCATATATCAGTTATCACTTATTTTGATATCCAGACATTTGATTTCTAAAAGATAGCATCACTTTAGTTCTATTTATAGATTGCCATTCTACCACCAAAAAGTTGACTGACCTATTAGGGATGGGAGTGTCAAGTTGTTTCTTGCATTTCTTATTACCATGTAAAATTTTCTTCTTGCATAATTTATTAAATTTGTTGCATGATGAATAACTAAATTAACAGTTTTCCACGATAACTGCCCCTGATCCTGCATACAGTAAGCTCATGAGAACTTTTATATTAGGTGAATATTTTGATAAATATTCACCTATCATCCCTCAAGCAAATAGATTGCCCCATTCATCTTTTGTTTACGTCTTTAGGCAGGTGAGCATGGAACAATTTTTTTTCAAGCAGAGTAAATCAAAATTATTTGTAAATATGTTGCTTATTGTTGGTCAAAATGCTGAATTTTTAGCTCATCTGGCTTGGATGGCCTGATGAGCGCATGGCATGACATGGTGTCCGCTGTCCGTCTGTTCGTCTGTAAACTTTTCGCTTTAATAATAAATAAAATAATGAGGATACTAATATCGCGCTGAACTCCACAACACAAAGGGCAATGCTCAAAGCGCTAAACCAGGTACTCAATTGTACTGCTGAGTGAACAGAGGCACATTTCGAATAAAGTACCTTGCCCAAGGTGACACTATGAGCCTGTCAACTCATGTCTCATTGTTCGGCAGGGAATCACCCTTCAAACTCTCAGTTTTCATTCAGCAATGAGGCGGGTAACCCACCCATCCAGCGAGCCACGCCCGTTGTTGCTGAACTTCACTGACAGCGGTCGACTGAGCTATGCACAGGTCCACGTGCCGCTTTTTCGTTTTCTTCTCCAGAACCACTTGATCTAGGGAGCTGAAATTTTGTGTACAGACTCCTTGGTCAATCAGATTTCTAAATCGTAAATTTGGTAACCTTGAACCCCATATATGGTCACAGGGGTCACAGCCTAAAAATAATATATTCATCTTCTTAAGAACCACTGACCCTAGAGACTTGAAATTTCATGTACAGACTCCTTGGTCAATTGGGATTCTAAATTGTAGATTTTGTGATCCTGTGCCGCAAAATATAGGTCACAGAGGTCATGACCTGAATCTTGAGATTTTATGTGCTCTTCAAAGGGAGGTAATTTAAAGGCAACAACAGTGATGAATTAAATGTTCAAGTGTGTCTTTATTTAAAGGGGATTTTATATCTGGCCTCAGAGATAGGTCAGAGGGGTAAGGACCTATTTCATCTTTTCCATTTAAAGTGCTTCCTATTTGTTGTACCTCTCACCTAGACGTTGACATTTTGAATTAGTTAATGTATATATAAAGAATGATGAGCTACATAGCCAGTGGCTCTATTTTGTAAAACCTATTATTTAGAAATTCCTTGTTGTAATTCAACTGTTGAAAACGGTGACAGTTCGAAAAATAGACATCTGGGAAAGGCCATGAATTTGTGCTGTAATTACAGGTTTATTTTAAAGAAGCATTTCCATAAAAAATAAAATCATTAATATTTAAATAACATTTAGAGAAAAATAAGATAGATATTCGTAGATGTAATAATTCTTGTTTGAATGACAAAACTCTACTGCAGTAGGCCTTATGTTATCAGTAAATATTAGCTGAACATTCAGCAATCACTCGCTTGCCTGGGCCATGTGATGTTTTGAATAAATTTGATATAATATTGCACTCCATATGTGATGTAGATGTTTTTACAACTTTGTATTATGACTTTGGTACAACATTTGAAATTTCATTTGACAATGTTGATAATTAATGACTGTTTAAAAAAAACTAGTAGTCAACCGGACTAGTGCATTCTTGTTTTTATTCGCCCCACATGATTTTCACTCGCCTCAGGCTTACGGGTGAGCATAAGGATCGAACCCTATTTTCACACTTGTCAACTATGATCTCATGATGTCCCTTTTATGGGTTAGAACTACATGTATATGAATGTAAAAAAAAATTTGTTTCCATGATGTGAACAGTGGCACTATGATGGAGTAACTTTGTCTGAAGCATACCGGTATATGTCTATGAAATTTACACATAAGCTAACCATGATACCTTGATCTGAATTATGTTTACATCATATCTGTCGAATTGTCATATTGTCTTTTCTGAAGTGTATCTCTTAAACTCTGCTTTCATAAAACTGCAGTGGTATGTTCATACAAAGGACTATACATTTATGTGCCTTTAACTATTTTGAAGCTTTTTTTCTTTTACCAATATTGGAAGCGGCGGTATATGAGTGAGCACTAATTCTCTTGTTGGTTTTGTAAACAGACCGATCGATCGACCGACCGACCGACCGACAGGCATACAGACATATAAAGTTACAGACCTGCCTTCCTGCCTACCCACTTACTGACCTACTGCTGTACTTCTACATGTGCCTTAACTGCATGCCATCTAGTGCTGACAGTCTGTCAGTCAGTCCACTCACAGACCAGTAGAACTCACAGGTCACAACTCAGTTCATGTTTGTATTAGTCTATTTTTGTTACTCACCAGAACAGTTTCTATTTAACCTGCATTTCATATCACCTGTTTCTTAACCTACTGGTGAACAACCAAGTGCAAAGTTTACAAAGCATAATACTTTTCTAACTAACCTTGTTACAGGCCCAGTGCATTGTGCTGGTGCCATGGGAATCTCACTACCACACTACTACCATATTGTTGCTCTACAGTTTGTTATGTACTAATAATCTCGGGGAATACTCGCCCGCCCACCTGCCTGTTGATGATGAGAACAATAGCATTCAAACTTAGTAATGGTTTTGCATCATCATTAACCAGTTGGTTGCTACAGCTTTTCATAATCATATGGCTGTATTTTGTACCTTTTCGTACCTGTTAATGCAATAAAATACATTTGTAGCCATGAGAATATTTCCCTTTCTTTCTGTTCCAACTAACACTGCTCACACACACACACTGTCTTGATGCTCCCAGGCCGCTGTGTTGTGCCGTCAGTCCTCGCATCCACTTCCATAGGATTCCATCCTGATGTCTTGCTGGGCTGCTGTAAGCGCCGCTCAATTCAGTAACGTTAAGTTAACTTATAAGCCACATACAATGCGCCAGCAGCCAGCCAGCAGCCAGCCGTGGTGTATGCGAGAGACTGACAGTGCTTCATCAAAGAGTGAATTGTCTTTCTGGCCTTGCTTTATGTGCTTGGTAGTCTGTAGTCTGTATTAAACAATACTATATTTGCTAATGTTATGCTTCATTGTTGCTCAAAATACTCACAAGATAAGTTTAAATTTATTGTTACCATATTTTATCAAAAATATAACAAACTTTTCCAAACTTTGTAATTTTGCCTTGTTTGGATGATTCTTGCCACAATTTGTTAATATTTCAACTTTTGAAAGTTGCTCAATTGCTCAAGTGTATATGAGGTGGGGTTGTTGTTTGGTCGTCAGTCTTCCTGGGATATATTATTATAGTTCTGACGACAAGGGACTGTTATTTATTCCCACATATTTATCCATGACATTTTTAGCTCATCTGGCCTGAAAGGCCTTGATGGGCCTATGGCATGATATTTCTCCGTCAGTCCATCCGTAAACTTTTCACTTTTATGACAAAAATAACAGTGATTCTAAAGAGCTGAAAACTCCAAATAGGGGTCACAGGGTTCATGACCTAAAAACCTATTTTCATCTTTTTCAGTATGAAAAGCTCAAGAAAGGTGTATTTGTTTTTTACAGATTCCTTTGCCAGTGTAGATTCTAAATTGTAGATTTTGTGACCCTGTGACCCCAAGTATTGGTAACAGGGGTCATATCCTAAAAAACGATTTTCATCTTCTCGTTACAGAAAGTACTCGAAATTTAGTATACCTCTGATAATTACTTTTGAACAATTTACATTTTGAAACTTAGTTTGTTTTAAACCTGAAGAGCTACAGAGCCAATGGTTCTTTTTTGTAAGTTAAGCTGCTTGCCTGGCTGACTACTGACCTTTTGACAGTATTTAGCTGTTGAAACCATGCATCCTTGTGTCTATTCTGTATGACTGTGATGCATGGTGCTGGTTAACTATCTTGTAGTCATAATAGGGCTCGTGCCCACTCTTTTCTAACCTTTTTAAATATATGTCTAGAATAAAGAGTATTCTAATCTTGCCCTCTCTGCTTTATACCATAAAGTTGTTGCTGGAATACATGAATACATGTTCTATGCTGTGTGGAAGGAGGTGTGAAGAAGTTTCTATCTACTCTCACATGTGCAATTGTTTGTCTTAACCATCCAGATATGCTGATTACTTCAGCACTTTCAACTCTTCCAGAGAATCCAAAGGGGGTTTATGTTGTTGCAAAGTAAGTTCACCCTGAAAAAGGGTACCTGTAAGGCAAGAGGGCTTATGACATCGGCCGGCATCCAGGGTCAGTCTTCCAGAACCCAGTGTATGCAATAAGCTTGAAAACCTGCCTAAAAGTTGTATTTTTAGCTCATCAGGCTTTAAAGGCCTGATGGGCTTATGGCATGGGTTGTTGACTGCGTCTTTCAGTCGGGCATCGCCGGTAATCTTTTCACATTTTTTACTTCTTAAACGCTTCTCAACACTCCCAAAGCTGAAATTTTGTAGGGAGTTTGCTTGCGCCTAGGGGATCAAAGTTTTATCCCTAAATATCTATTAGCGGTTCATAAATTTAGAAACATGTGAAGAATAATATTTTCATCATTAAATCATGTCATAATGCCATAAAGAGTTGAAAAACCAAAATATATATTATTGGAAGCTTCTTTATGCCTCTTACTGGTTTACCAGCATCACATGATGGCATATTAAGCTGAAATTTACATCTTTATTACATATTATTGTTGATTCAAGGTTTAGCTCATCATGGCATGGCTTGGCGTCCGGCATCCATCCGTCCGTAAACTTTTCGCATTTTCAACTTCTCCAGAACCAATGACTCTAGAGAGCTGAAATGTTGTGTGCAGACTCCTTGGCTAATGGGAATTCTAAATTGTAGACTTTGTGACCCCATGACCACATGAGTCAAAATCCTGTAGAGTGCAATTTTCCAGTCTTAGAAAAACAAAAAACAAAAGTGTATAAAAATCATCATCTTTTACTTATAAGTATTGCATGAACATTGAATAATCTGAACAAGAAATATGCAATCTTAACTGTAACTATTAATTAAGTAATTAGCCATACTTTGATGCAAACAATTAAAAAAGGTCAATACTGCTACCAGAATAAAATGTTTGAAATAGTAAAAATGTACACAAACATTTTTTTGGACTATTTGACATGTGTTACTGATGATGTGGTATATGTTTTAAGTCTATAAAGTAACATGTTTTAACAAATAGTTTATTCATGACCCCCTTTGATTTCAAAATAATAATTAATTGAATTTTGAAATGAAAACATTTTAATATTTAACTCACCCAAACAAACTGTATACCAGCACTTTGACATATCCCTATTTAGAAACTTACCAAATCATTATCAAAATAATACAATCTTAAAAAAATTTATTTTTCTTATTACCATTTTTTAGTAAGTAGCAGTTTGTGACAAGTATGGAAGCAGTTTGGACAAACTGAAAATCTTTTCAATAGTATAGAGACTTTTAAAGTTTTATTTGTTCATTTCTTACATTAAATCTCTGTCAATATAAAAAAAATCTGTTACATCAAAAGTCTGTTGATCATTTAACAGTAAAACAGTAAAACTAACACATGTCAAGGTTTACGAAAATCGTTTTCCATATGTTTGTGTCCTCCTCTCCTTGTTGAAAACACATGATGCCTGTTGGTTCAGGAATTTTTATTTTGCGAACACATCGTCATAACTGTACCAACATTTGTGTTTATGGTTCCTGGACTCCATTTGGAGCTTTGGTGACTGATGGTTCCTGGACTATGTTGGTAGCCTTGGTGACTGATTGTTCCTGGACTATATTGGTAGCCTTGGTGACCGATGGTTCCTGGACTATATTGGTAGCCTTGGTGACTGATGGTTCCTGGATTATATTGGTAGCCTTGGTGACTGATGGTTCATGGACTATATTGGTAGCCCTGGTGATCGATGGCTCCCGAACTACATTGGTAGCCTTGGTGACTGATGGTCCCCGAACTACATTGGTAGCCTTGGTGACTGATGGTCCATGGACTATGTTGGTAGCCTTGGTGACTGATGGTTCCTGGACTATATTGGTAGCCTTGGTGACTGATGCTTCACAGACAAAGCAGTCTTGGTTCCTAATGGTTCCTGGACTACACATTGAGCCTTGGTGACAAATTGGTCCCAGAAAATGACGGGATTTCTCTGATGCACCAAGTGCCATTTTCAATGATATTTATCTAAAATAAAAAAAAACAACAAATGCTGTTACATAGGAAACTATTACATAAAGAGGTTTCCCTTAACATTACGACTTCAAATTAAATCAAGACATGAAAATTGAAACTACTCTAATTGTCACTACAACCACTGCATTGTAAAAACTCGAAATTTAAACCTGTTGTGCAAATTTTAAAATTTTATTCACCACCTCAATTGTTTGTATATATATAATAACTGTGGATAACAAACCATTTAAAAACAAATATAGTAAAACTGAAGATGCAAAGAAGGGAATCAGTGGTTATATCATTCATGTATATCAATTTGACAACACCACCATAACTCTGTCAACACTGTCACCATGTTTTCAAAATTCTTATTCATAATCCATATGAAATAATATTTCAAGTTACTGAATTATTTTAATCATAATACAAACTTTCACATGTAACATAATTAATTGTATCATTTTGAACAAGTTCTTCAGTACTGTGACAAAAGCTATCAAAACTGCTTCTGCACTTGTCAAGAGTGTTTTATAAAATTTGAACATGAATGATACTGGAGTCAAGCAGATTGAGGCCAATATTTTCATCCAAATTTACAATTTATGCTTTATTCAAACCATTATCATTCGATAATTTTAAATATTTGATTGATTTGTCAATACTGCCACTTGCTATGTCAAAACTGCCACTACTCTCAAAAGTATACCAGGGATCTTCTATAACTGAACCTTGAACTTTTAGAATCATGTTTATTCTTCAATTTCTTAAATGAAAATTTGTTTCGCCACAAGAAAACCATAATTAATTGCATGAACATCTTAACATTGCTCCATACTGGAAAATATGTCACTACCGTCACCACATTTGTCCTAACTGCTACCAATATTTGTATACAACTGTTTTAAAAGATAATAAATTAGACTTTTCATTTCAAAGACAGTAAGCAATAACTGTAATAACAAAAATGACAAAAACGTTTACTCAATGCCTACTTAGGATAAGCACAGATGAATATTTTCACACAAATAATCATTTTTGTCCATAACCACCACCAGTTTTGTCACTGCTGCTACCAGTCAGGATGAATTTCAATATAGTTTGTAAATAAGTGTACACACCCAAAACCAAACAGGTGTGTTATTATTGCTTTAAATAATGGTACACTTACACACAACATTAAGATCCAAAAATATCATTGTTGTTAAAACTTACTATCAAAACGAAAACTCAATACCGCCACTCTGTGTGTCAAAACTGCCACTTTTGCGACGGTTGCAGTATTGACTGTAGCAGTGTTGACGTTCTTAGATGTATATTGAAATTAAATACAATTAACGGTCCCCAAAGACAAAAAGATCATGTCATTACAAGTAACTCTAAATGACTCCTTTAACCAGTTTAAGGTGAATGAGCATTACTATTCTCTCTCTTTGAAATCTTGTTGACAATTTTGACACACGTAATTCATAGACTCATAATTTCACTTACTTACTGATTATGATACACACTGAGAGCTGAAATCCATCATGCTTCCATGTTGAAGACGGCAAGTGAAGGGACCAAGGCAGGAACTGATCTTTGTGAATAACTTGAGGAGAGTTTATTTTTTTTGCCATGTTTGGTCATGGTAGCAGTGACATATACTTCTGGGGGAGTGTTCTTTATTGCGCAGAAAATTATAAGAAAGGCATATAAAGACATACAACTGTACAGTCTGCTGAACCTCTGTAGTTCCTGCATCAATGCAAAATATTATAATGTTTGTAATACAAAACCATTTGACAGAAACTAATTTTCAAAATTCACAATCACCGCAAAGCATAGCCACATGGCATTGCGGACTTTCTCCCTGCCGTAATACTAGCAGCCCCGATATAAGTGAAATACTCTTGAAAGCGGCGTTAAACCCCAACTCACCTCACCTCACCTCAAAATTCACAATCTTACCTTGGGACAATAAAATTTTGCTATTTTTACTACTAAAAAATTGCTTCAAAGTTAATTTTTAGCTCATCTGGCCTGAAAGGCCCGATGGGCTTATGGCATGGGATGGCGTCCGTCCGTCCGTCCGTCCGTCCGTAAACTTTTCGCTTTTTCGACTTCTCCTCCAGAACCAATGACTCCAGAGAGCTGAAATTTAATGTACAGACTCCTTGGCTGAAGGGGATACTAAATTGTAAATTTGGTGACCCTGTGACCCCAAGTGTGGCTCACAGGGGTCATAACCTTAAAAGCTATTTTCATCTTCTTCTCCAGAACCAATGACTCCAGAGAGCTGAAATTTTATGTACAGACTCCTTGGCTGAAAGGGATTCTAAATTGTAGATTTGGTGACCCTGTGACCCCAAGTGTGGCTCACAGGGGTCATTACCTAAAAAAAACTATTTTCATCTTCTTCTCCAGTCCCAATGACCGTAGAGAGCTGAAATTTTATGTACATACTCCTTGACTGAAGGGGATTCTAAATTTAATTTCTAAATAATGTAAATTTGGTGACAGTGAGACCCCAAATATTGGGTCACAGAGGCAATGACCTAAAATGCTATTTTCATCTTCATCTCCAGTCCCAATGGCTCTAGCGAGCTGAAATTTTATGTACAGACTCCTTGGATGTAAGGGATTCTAAATTGTAAATTTGGTGAGTCTGTGACCTCAAATATGGGTCACAGGGATCATAACCTAAAAGCCTATTTCAGTTTACAGCATCTTTCTGAGATTATATGTGCACTTCAATCAGTTCGTAGGTAAGGGAGGTAATTTTAAAGAAAACAGCTGAGTTAAAGGCATTTCATCTTTCTGATGTGAGAGTTCTAACATGTGCTTTGAGAATATAATATGTCTGATGAAAAAGAGATATTTAGAATTAAAAACTTAGAATTGGAGGTCTAACAAAAATAATAAGTCATATTTTATCTTGTCTCACATTTCACATATGAGTAATTATTTGTATTTTGCAAGTGAATTTGCTGATAAAGGTACACAAGTCTAAAAGTATTCTAAAGACTTAATACAGAATCTTTTATTAAATCTAATATTATGTTCTTTGTAATTTAAGAGTAAATAATGGAGTTTTTTAATATCTCATGATATTGTGTAATTATTTGGAGAATTAATTAATTATTTAATGAGAATTTCCAGTACGAGTCAATTTGGTATACCTTATTTATATCATATTTTATACTTTATAACTGATTTAGTTTTCTATTAACTTTGCAGTTAATTTTATTCAATAGGAACAAGAAATGAGATAGATGTCTACATCATGGACATGTTTAATGTGAATCTATTTGAAATGAGAACTATTGAATACCCTTTGAAGGAATAACTTGAAGAGGAATTAAAATTTTTCATTTTACATGAGATATGTGAACTGAATATGACTAGTGATGACTGGTGATAACATTGGACTATAAAAGAAGTAGCTATATGAGATTGTGACATCACACCTATTTTCATCATCTTCTCCAGTACAGAAAAATAATTAATTGTAGGAAAAACTGCATCTAACATATACATTTTACTGGCTGTGAGTCCAGTGTCATGTTATGTAATTGCATTGTGTTGACCTCTTCCTGGCAGAAGAATGAAAACTGATAGTTACACAGAGGTTTCAGGTTACTTCAAACTACTGTGCAGCACTGTGTTATCATAGACTGTGCGTGAGACTGCTTTAGTCTTCCACTGACTCTAAAAAAGAATTTATTCATAGAATATCACCATTTTATCAAATATTGAAAAGGAGCCTATAAGAAATGGTGAAAAAGAATTTACTAAAAAAATTCACCAATTTATTAAGTATTGAAATGGAGCCTATGAGAAATGGGATTTTCAAAAACTGAGGCTCCTATTCATTATGTAATAAATGTTGGTATTGCCATAATGCAATTAAGAATTAAAACAATATAATGCAAAGGTGTATGATATTCATAACGAATGTTGATTTATGTGTAACCAATTTTGATAATAATTAGCAGGGGTCATGACCTAAAAAGGTTTTTTTCATTTTCTTCTACAGCCCCAGGCCATTATTGCAATAGCTTACAGTGGTGAATTGTATGCAAAGAATTGTACCCGGTATATTCATTATTATATAATGTGTGTACGATCTTAAAAAATAGTATGATCTCTCCACCACATTATTATATGTTTGATACCAGCAATTTATTTCCAAGCTTTGTGTTGCTCTTTCAACACATATATATAGCAGATTGGCAAAGTTATGGTAACAAAATATTTTTAAACTGCTTTAATCGTTTCACTACCTAGATTCTTATTACTACATTCCATAATCTGACCATTGCTATAAAGTCCACTCCATAACATACCCCACTTATTATCTCCTGATGAGCTACAGAGGCCATGGCTCTATTTTTTCAGTGAACAAACAAAATTATATATATGATTTGCTCAGCTGATATTGTTTCACATGCTCAATTGAAAAACAGAAATAAAAACAGTTTTCATTAAAAATTTATGACCGGACCGAAAAATTGCACTTTTCAGGATTTTGACTCTTATGCTTTCATATTGATCATCTTGTTGGTTTTTTAATTCTTCGAATTTAAACTACTAAGCTTGTTTTGGGGAAGATAAACACAAAAAGCAATTATTTGAAAACAACTCTATTTTTACTTATTGTATTTTTAGCTCATCAGGCCTGAAAGGCCCGATGGGCTTATGGCATGGCATGGCGTCCGGCGTCCGTCCGTCCATCCGTCCGTAAACTTTTCGCTTTTTCGACTTCTCCTCCAGAACCAATAACTCCACAGAGCTGAAATTTTATGTGCAGACTCCTTGGCCAATGGGGATTCTAAATTGTAGATTTCGTGACCCCATGACCCCAAATGGGGTCACAGGGGTCACATCCCTAAAAACCTATTTTCATCTTCTTCTCCAGTTCCAAAAGGTCTAGAGAGCTGAAAAGTTGTGTGCAGACTCCTTGGCTAATGGGGATTCTAAATTGTAGATTTCGTGACCCCATGACCCCAAATGGGGTCACAGGGGTCACATCCTTAAAAACCTATTTTCATCTTCTTCTCTAGTTCCAAAAGGTCAAGAGAGCTGAAAAGTTGTGTGCAGACTCCTTGGCCAATGGGGATTCTAAATTGTAGATTTCGTGACCCGAAGACCCCAAATGGGGTCACAGGGGTCACATCCTTAAAAACCTATTTTCATCTTCTTCTCCAGTTCCAAAAGATCTAGAGAGCTGAAAAGTTGTGTGCAGACTCCTTGGCCAATGGGGATTCTAAATTGTAGATTTCGTGACCCCATGACCCCAAATGGGGTCACAGGGGTCACATCCTTAAAAACTTATTTTCATCTTCTTCTCCAGTTCCAAAAGATCTAGAGAGCTGAAAAGTTGTGTGCAGATTCCTTGGCCAATGGGGATTCTAAATTGTAGATTTCGTGACCCCATGACCCTAAATGGGGTCACAGTGGTCATGGTCTAATAACCTGTCTTTTGTTTGTAAACAATAACTTAAATATTCAAGTTTAGATAGTAAATGAATGAAATCCTGATGAGCTACAGAGCCCATGGCTCTATTTTTCAACTACAACAAGCAGTTGGTAAGATTTTTCACCTCTAAAATAATGAGTGCTGCCATATACCATGAAAGTATCCCTACATTGGGACAGGCTAATTAAAATGCTTCTTAGATAACTGCACCATTTTTGCCCCCCACTATGTATTCAGCTGCATCCGTCCGTCCGTACGTACGTCACTTTTCTTGTTTACGCGATATCTCATGAAGCGTTGCATCCAAAGTCTTTACATTTGGTGTCAGCCTACATTGTGGTTGGACGCAGACACCAGTTGATTTTGGTGACCTTGACCTTTTTTTCAAGGTCACCACGACAGACCATTTTTTAGCTCATCAGGCCTGAAGGGTTCGATCGCCGCTAATGGCTGCAATACTGCTGAAGTGGCGTTAAACAATAACTCACTCACTCACTCACTGAAGGGTTCGATGGGCACATGGCATGGCGTCCGTCAGTCCGTCCGTCCATCCGTAAACTTTTCGCTTTTTCGACTTCTTCTTCAGAACCAATGACTCCACAGAGCTGAAATTTTGTTTGTAGACTCCTTGGCCAATGGTGATTCTAATTTGTAGATTTCGTGACCCCATGACCCCGAATGGGGTCACAGGGGTCACATCCTTAAAAACCTATTTTCATCTTCTTCTCCAGTTCCAAAAGATATAGAGCTGAAAAGGTGTGTGCATATTCCTTGGCCAATGGTTATTCTAAATTGTAGATTTTGTGACCCCGTGACCTCAAATGGGGTCACAGCGGTCACAACCTATAAAACCTATTTTCATCTTCTCCTCTAGTTCCAAAAGATATAGAGCTGAAAAGTTGTGTGCAGACTCCTTGGCTAATGGGTATTCTAAATTGAAGATTTCGTGACCCCAAAAGAGGTCAGAGGTCATGAAAAACTATTTTCATCTTGAGATTTTATGTGCTCTTCAAAGGGAGGTAATTTAACAACAGTGACAAATTAAATGTTCAAGTTTGTCTTTATTTAAAGGGAATTTTATATCTGGCCTCAGAGATAGGTCAGAGGGGTAAGGACCTATTTCATCTTCTCCTATTTGTTGTACCTCTCATCTTGAAGTTGACATTTTGAATTAGTTAATGTATAAAGCCTGATGAGCTACAGAACCAGTGGCTCTAATTTTTTACCTACTCTTTACCTACGTTTTAATTACGATATCGAGTTCCTGTGTGTCTATAGTAGCAAAAAATCTTACGGATATACTATACATATACTACTGTTATGAATCCACCGCGTCTACGAACCGGTCTGGTCTACGAAATCACCGCATCCGGATTTGTCTGTATATATGAGTCATTCTAAAAAATGTGGACAATTCCTGTCCTCCCATATTCTATGGTGTCTAAATCAGCGAGAACAGCCAGGATTGAGCTGTTTTTGTCCCCCGCCGCAACGCATCCGTCTGTACGTACGTCACATTTCTTGTTTACGAGATATCTTATGAAGCGTTGCATCCAAAGTCTTCAAATTTCATGTCTGCCTACATTGTGGGAAGACGCAGACACCAGTCACTTTTGGTGACCTTGGCCTTATTTTCAAGGTCACCGCAACACTAGTACTTTGAGCACTTTTCTAACTCTTGTTAACGCCATATATCTTGACCAGATAAGATAAGATAAACTTTATTATTATTTATTATTTTTAAGGATCCGCCAAAATTTGGAAGAATCCGGAAGGATCCGGCAAATGGATTCCACCACTTTTTGTCCTGTGCATGTGCTCTGGAATTCAGGCAGATACTTCTTGTAAAAAGTTCACTTCAAGGAATCAATTAAGAAAGAGAGTATTTTTTTATCGATGTCTTTCCTGAAACACTTATTTCCCATATGCTGTCCAGTTCGAAAGAAGTAGGAGTCTGTAATTCAATATGGGTTGTTGAAAGCAACACACACTATAGGTCTGTCAACTGGAGGGATCAGTCATCGTTTTTAATTGCACTTTTGAAGAGATATTGTCTTTCATGTAACAGTCTTTTCCTGTAACAAAAGACATGTTACAGGAAAGATCAGAGCTGTTACAGCAAAGACATTTCATCTCTATTTGTTTAAATTCTTATCACAATAATTTTATATTTAAGATAAACATTAAAGATTCAATAAACATAATGCATCATCCACATGTTCAATACTTCAAATTCTTCTGGAAATCAGAGATCAAAGCATCACGGTTTGCACTAGACATTGTTACTGTAAAGACATGATATTGTTACAGCAAAGAATCTGCGGAAGATTATCACAACTAAAACAAAAAGAAAAGACATGTTCAAATTATGAATTTGATTAATGATAGTAGAAACAACCTCAGGGGGAATCTAAGCAGATAGGTGCATTATTTTATATTATCTAAAAGCAGCAAAGCATACAAAGTGTTACAGCAAAGACCTAACATTGTTACTGAATCTTTTGCAATGGATAAGACTTCTAAGCTACCTCATGACTGTTGAAAATTAGAGCTTATAATATAGTGCAGATTTTTATTTTAACAAATCTAGACAAACTGAATACACAGTACTGAAGCTTAAAGAAATAAAATAACATTGATGAAGGTAGAATAATTATTAAATTTCATAAGACTTAATGTTGTCTAACGTGAACTAGACGAGATATGATTCAGTAGTACCCAAGATTAGTCTTGAATTGATTTTATTTGGATTTCAAGGGAGAAATCATGCTGTGACAGTCTAATTGGTCCTGATGCTATTAATACATCTGCAACGAATGATCAACAGTCTCGTGGACCAGTATCATTCACAGGAAATTAAGGATACCCAATATCCTGCAAAAACTTATATGAAAGTATGATGTATCCACATCCCTCTCAGACTATTGTTTTGGGGGAGGGGGTGAGGGGTAGATACTTTTGTTACAGTAAGATATTGGGTGTCCTCAATTCCAGTTTACCAGTTATATAGCATGATGCTCCTGATTGCTGAGGAAACCGGTCACTGGAAACTACAATGGCAGGCTATACTGGTTTAACCATTACAATGGAGTTATAATATGCTCCTCGCAGAGTTTGTTATTTCAAAGTGTTTATCAAGTTTGATTGCCAAATCATTTAGTCCCTGCATTGTTCGAATGAATATGCTTCAATGTGTTAGTGTTCCAAATAACAATATACACATTATTTAGATATTCTCCAAATACCTTTCAGCCTGTTACATTAGTGTCTGTCCTGTAACAAATCTTTGAAATAATGTATCTATTTTATTTTACCAAGAAGTATGTATATGGCAAGAGAAGACGTTATCCAGGTGTCATTTCAACCATAGCTTCAGTTACATTTAAACTTTTAGTCATTATTTCCACAATAGTTTTCTTAACTTGTTCTTTAATGTCTTTCCAGTAACACCCATTTGTCTTTACTGTAACAAAATATTTAAATGTGATCAATACCGAAAATAGATACAACGTATCATGAACTAGTTCATTGTAGATATTAAGCTATGATTGAAATTTATCGTTTTTCCTTAGCTTGATTTAAATGACCAATCCAATCTCATCGAAAATAACTAAATGTTATTGAATTGTCTTTTCCGTAACATGTTATGTCTTTACTGTAACATTATTTTTAATATAATTGAAGTCGTTAAAGTCACATTACTAAAAGTTTTATTGCGAGTCATTCCTTTAATACTTCATGTGTCTCAACCAATAAAATTTGGCTATGTCTTGAGATATCAATAGAATTCTGGGATACTCTCTCTGTATGTCCAGTAACAAGGTGTCTTTACAATAACATTGTTTTCTTTCCTGTAACATCATTTATTTCTTAATTAGTTACATAAATATTAATGATATAATGTCGACAATATCCTGAAGGAATACATTAATATGTACATGTGACAATGTCAGTAAAATCTGTTATTACAAAGTCAATTATTTTGGAATCTAAAGGTTTTGAAAATTTACTCCAGCATTCTGTTTTCCTAGGCAAACAATTGGTCCCTATTATGTTTAATTCCTAAGTAAATTATTAGCACATTTTGTGATAGACCTAGGTTTTAACATGCTTTTGAATAATTTGAAATATTCACTATGTTTAAACATTTTTACCACAAAATATAACTGTTACAGGAAAGACTAATGGTCACACTAGCTAATTACATTAATTGTCCACAGACTTAATACATCTCATTAAGCCCTGCGTTTATATTTTTCTCATATCTTAATGATATGTCTTTACATTTGTGAAAAAAAAGTTCTGAAAAATTACATAATTTTTTTTCAAAATTTTGTGTCCGGAATTGTGCACTTTTTTTTAGAATGACTCATAAACTCAAATTTATCCAAGTGCAAGGAATCATTGATAAATAAATTAAAAATAGAATACACCAACATTTAGAGGAATCGCCAAACTATCTTTATTCAAAGTTTGAAGTGCCGTTTCGAGTTAGCATCCCTCAAAGACAAGCGCCACCGATCTCGAGGTGAAGGGTATGTTAACTCCATGATAAACGAATTGTTGTCAAATTGTTATTTATGCAGTGAACGGTTTGATGAATAGAGCATGCATCCACGTCAATCATTCCATGTCACGTGACACAAGTTTAAGGTCATAGTTTGTCGATCGATCAGCTGTTTTCTGTCAAAATTTTACTTATTTTTTTATCCCCCGCCGCGCGTTTAGCGCGAAGCGGGGGATATAGTATTCGGCTGCGTCCGTCCGTCAACTACTGTTCACTGGATTCTTTTCATATTTTGCATATGGTTTATCATAGGGAGAGTAATGTTCCTACAGTGGTTTGTGACCTTGACCTTCATTTCAAGGTCACAACGAGACTTTGTCATTTTATCCTTGTCAGCGGGATATCTCAAGAACCATTCGCTGAAATCTCTTCATATCTTACACATAGCTTCTCAAAGGAAAGACGACGGGCTTATTAGATTTTTGTGACCTTGACATTATTCTCAAGGTCACAGTGGAACCTTGAGTTTTTCGAAAGGATAATGTACATGTAAAGCTTGTCAGCAGGATATCTCAAGAACCATTCACTAGAAGTTCATCATATCTTACACAAAGCACTTCCAACGGAAGACAAAGGGCTGATTAGATGGTGGTGACCTTCACATTATTCTCAAGGTCACAGTGGAATTTTGAATTTTTCGACATGTTCGACAGTCGATTTTGCTGATCTTGACATTGTTTTTCAATTTTGAAGTATTAATTTGCGGCGGGGGATCATGTCACCTTAGTGACAACTACTTGTTTTTAATGATTTATCGATGATCTTGACCGAAACTGACCAAGAGGTAAATCAATAAACCTCTGACTCATGTTCACAAGATATATTCCTCTCTGAACTGAGAGAAATTTCCAACTAACTAGTGAAACACATTTATACACCAGGCTAAACATAGAATCATACAATTTATATGTAGATACATATTTCACATAACATCATTTTTCCTCAATCATTACATTGTTATATTATTCGTTCACAATTCACAAGCATATTATATCAATATGCACTCATTTTAATTTCAGTTATATATGCATTATTCTATACAGGCGATACTACACAATATGTAATGCTACTCATCTGCAATGCCTTTAGACGTGCTCAATTTACACGTTCTTTCATCTCTTGGAACATTATACCAGCAGCCCGTCTCGATAGGTAAACTGTGGTTAGTTTAGAGGTTCTAAATCTTTTCTTTTTTTGTACAGCAAATCATACAATATTTCAATTATTTCAACATCGATGAGAAGAGATAAAAAAAACAAAACCGTATACATATGATAGGCCATGGGCCGAAAGCCGTAGCTTGTCTCTAAAGTGACTTTAGGTCCAAGTTTTTGGTGAAGGCAGAAACAATATATAAATTTAATCCTGAGTGTTTACTGCTTCCAAAAATGCAATGTTTCACCTAGGATACTTGTTCATTATGAAATTAGGGCATGTTGAAGTGATGAATCAGCAGTTTCACAAAAGGTCTTCTTAGCCATGGAAAAACTGATTTTTTGACAACAGTTTTTAATATATTTCCACATATCACATATCTGTTGAAAGAGAATATGTTGTTCTATCTAAATATGGTGGTCCTACTGGGTTTCCTATTGAAAAATGTGAAATTTCTGCAAAAAATGTTCTCATAAACATTAATTTTTCTTAAACCGTTCCATTTCGTTTATGATTTTAAAAAGAAAATTTAATTTTTAGCCCTAATTCAGTTCATAGTTTAAGAAACAGATGTAATTACAACAATGAGAAGTTGGATTACATAAATTTCCAAGAGTGCTAAATGACTTGAGCGAGAGTTTTTTCTAAGCAAAGGGAGGTAACTCTTGCAAGTATTTCTAATTGTTTTTAACATTTCTCATAGAATTTGCCATCAAGTAACAACTGATTCTTATTACAAACGTACGAAAACACATTATGGAATGATATGTTACAAAAATGTAGAAGAATGTAAATATTAATTTTTGATTTTCCCCCCTTTTTTCCCAATGGCATAAATATGTAAAAAAAAAAAATAAAAAAATTGCAAACATCAACTACAATAATGCAGCGATACACAATTGTACATAAGAAATTACAATTTTTTTTCGGGAGACATAATGTTTTCGCCTCCGTCCGTTATTCCGTCATTCCGTCATTCCGTTATTCCGTTATTCCGAAATGCTTTCTTTTCCGGGCTATATCTCAAAAACCATTCAATATTTTTTCACGAAACTTGGTATGTGGTTAGACCTAGTGGTGGAGTGGTGCCTTTTGCTATTTTGGTTATTCTGAATTTTTTTTTTTTCTGGTTTCCATGGAAACAATTTGAACTTAGTGCAAATTGGGGGTCGGTACCTTTTCCGGCCTCTATTTCAAAATCTGTTTAGTACTTCTTTACGAAACTTGGTATGTGGTTAGACCTAGTGGTGGAGTGGTGCCTTTTGCTATTTTGGTTATTTTGATTTTTTTTGATTTTTTTCTGGTTTCCATGGAAACAATTTGAACTTAGTGCATATTGGGGGTAGGGACCTTTTCCGGCCTTTATCTCCAAAACCGTTCAATATTTTTTCACCACACTTTGTATTTGCTTAGACCTAGTGATAGAGTGGTTCCCTTTGCTACTTTGGCTATTCTGAATGTTTTATTTCTCGTTATTAATGTAGTATTGAACTTAGTGCTTAGCATAAGTGAAAAATAAGGGTAATATGACTAGATTGGATTGAAAGTTGGAGCGGGGGACATCACAGTGCATCACATGCACATATTTCTAGTTAAAGGTGTGTTAAGTCTGTTCGCTAAAGATACCCATTTTCTGCAGAAGTAGTTAAAGGTCTGAGCTTTTTTAAAAATAAAAATATGAATGAAAATATCTTTGATTTAAAAAAAAAGGTTATACAACAATTATGTTTTCCCCCTTTGCTTACTTCTTTGAATCCTTTGAATGCGAATTAATTTTTTGGTTATGATAATTTGATTCAAGAGAACTTATGTGTTTGGTAGGCCAAATAAATAGAGGATTCTTCAGTGTTTTCAGTATAATGTTACAGTTTATCTCTCAGCGAGCGACCGGGAAAGCCAGTATTGTTTTAAGTGGCGCAAATACGAGTGAAACATATATATATATAATGAGAGATAAGTGACATTACACTGTAAATACAAAATATTCCATTTATTATATGCTTCTATGTTATATGGGGATAGACGACTGCCTATGCTATAAACCCATTTGGAATTTCGGGCCTTTTTGGCTAAAAGTGCATTGTCAAACACAAAAATATGACATGGTTTTAAATCATTTGCTGAACTATAATAATATTTAATGCTATAAGGATGTCCCTTCTATATCAAATCTGGAGGTTACTATATTAAACATGCATCTCATGCTTCTGAAACATTGCATTTAAAGTAACCAACGGTGAACCAACTACTGAAGAGTTGCTTTAAGATATTATCAGTTTTTCAATGATAACTTCGATTTTGACTCAAATGTGTTATCAAAACTGACCGGTTCCATTTCCAAAGCATAGCTAAAAACCTGTTAATTGTATTTTTCTGAAACTCTTTAGGTGTATTATCCATCCGCCTTTTTTAGCTCATCAGGCCTGAAAGGCCCGATGGGCTAATGGCATGGGATGTCGTCCGTCCGTAAACTTTTCACTTTTTCGACTTCTTCTCCAGAACCAATGAATCGAGAGAACTGAAATTTTATGTACAGAGTCCTTGGCCCATGGGGATTCTAAATTGTAGATTTGGTGACCCTGTGACCCCAAATACGGGCCCCAGGGGTCTTAACCTATAAAGCTATTTTCATCTTCTTCTCCAGAACCAATGACTCCAGAGATCTGAAATTTTATGTACAGACTCCTTGGCCAATGGGGATTCTAAATTGTAGATTTGGTGACCCTGTGACCCCAAATAAGGGCCCCAGGGGTCATAACCTAAAAAGCTATTTTCATCTTCTTCTCCAGAACCAATGACTCCAGAGAGCTGAAATTATATGTACAGATTCCTTGGCTAATGGGGATTCTAAATTGTAGATTTGGTGACCCTGTGTCCCAAAATAAGGGCTTCACAGGCCATTATCTAAAATCCTGTTTTCATCTTTTTCTCCGGAACAAAAAGACCTAGAAGGCTGTAATATTGTATGCAAACTCTTAAGCCAATGGGGATTCAAACGTGTAAATTTGGTGACCCTGTGACCACAAATATGGGCCACAGCCTAAAAAACCTTTGAAAATGAATTTGAACTGATATTTTATGACTACTTCAATTACTTTATTTGAAATGTATGTTGACTTGAGATAACAATCTACATTGTGGACATGTTTGTCAAATTGATGTTAACAATGTGAAATGAGAACTATTGAATAGCCTATGAACTGAAAATTGTGACAAGTCATAAAGGACTAAATTGAAGACGGTTAAGAATTCTATTATTTTACATGAGATATGTGAACTGCATATGACTGGTGATGAAATGATAAGATAAGATTATTTTCATCTTCCTCTCCAGAACGAAAAGACCTAGAAGGTCGTCATGTTGTGTAATGAGTCTTTAGCCAATGGAGATTCTAAATTGTAGATTTGGTGACGCTGTGGCCCCAAATAAGTGCCTCACAGGCCATTACCTAAAATTATGTTTTCATCTTTTTCTCCGGAACAAAAAGATCTAGAACGCTGTAATATTGTATGCAAACTCTGTTGTAATATTGTATGCAAACTCTTTAGCCAATGGGGATTCTAACTTGTAAATTTGGTGATTCTGTGACCCCAAATATTGGCCACAGCCTAAAAAACCTTTGAAAATGAATTTTGAAACTAGCTACAAGAGTTTGTGATACCACATCTTCTTTTCCAATAAAGAAAAATAAATGAAGATGGGGAAAACAAAATTTAAAATATGTAATTTACTGGCTGTGAGTCCAGGGTCTGCATGTTGTGTAATTGCAGGTGTTGACCTGGGGAGTGACCACTCCCTGGCAGAGATGCAAACAGCAGCTAATACACGGAGGTTTCAGGTTACTTCTCTGCTGTGTTACTCATTTAGCCTTACACTCAGATGCTCAATAGAATTTATTAATTAAATATTGAAAAGGAGCCTATGAAACTATGAGCCAATGAGAAACAGGATTTTTAGAAACAAATAGGGGCTCTTTTTCATTATGTAATAAATGTTGATAATTCCAGAATAAAAATAAGAAGTAAAACAAAAAACTGCAAAGGTCTACATTATTTATAATGAGTATGTATTAATGTGTAACCAATTTTGATAAAAACTTTTAAATTTGATGACTGGGCAATGATTTATTATGTGATAATCTTAATCTTTACAATAGAGATAATTAATAACATGATTCCTGATGAGCTTCAGAGCCATTGGCTCTATTTTTATTTTAAGATTTTAAAATTATAATTTTTTGTTTCTATGGAAATGGTTGGATTTGGACACAGGGACAGGTTAGTTTCCATATAAGAATTTTTTAAAAAGGGTTTATCATATCTTTTTTAACCTAATATGTGTTGTCCACCTTGTGAATTAGTTCCCTACCGGAGTAGTACTGTTCGTGTTATCTTTTTTTAATTTTAATAGGTGGTAATCACTATTAAACGTGTTATCTTATGACTTGTTAATTGTTTTTAATATAAAATTATTGTGTTTTCATGAAACGAACTGGACTTTTTTCTTGAGGTTTCTTTCATTTCCAAACACAAAAAGTCAATATACCTTTTTAAAAATATGGACCTTTTATGTTTCAAAACTTTCAAATTTTGATTGGTTTCCATGAAAATAAGTGAGACCTGGAGCCATTTTGTGAGGGACCCATACTTTTGTTTCTACTGCTTGCAAAGTTTATCTGCACGTCAGTTTTATAGACAGTAGATAGGTAGATATTATTATTATATATGAATAGAGTCAATATGAACAAAATTCAACTTAGTATTTGCATGTAAAATATAATCATGTAATAGTAATACTTTATTGCTATACATTAGTAAAATAATGCATATAAAATATAATCGTAATACATTATTGTTCAGGATTGTTTGTCAATTTGGAAGATATTACAAATATTGCTAAAGGTAAAAGTTTGTTTTTCTGTGTTTTTTTCAAAAGGTGTGCACACTTCTTTTTTTTTAGCTCATCTGGCCTGATAGGCCCGATGGGCTTATGGCATGGCATGGTGTCCGGCGTCCGTCCGTCCGTCCATCCGTCCATCCGTCCGTCCGTCTGTAAACTTTTCGCATTTTCATCATCTTCACCAGAGCCACTTTGTCTAGGGAGCTGAAATTTTGTGTGCAGACTCCTTGGCCAATGGGGATTCTAAATTGTAGATTTCGTGACCCCGTGACCTCAAATGGGGTCACAGGCGTCACATCCTTAAAAACCTATTTTCTTCTTCTTCTCCAGTTCCAAAAGGTCTAGAGAGCTGAAAAGTTGTGTGCAGACTCCTTGGCCAATGGGGATTCTGAATTGTAGATTTCGTGACCCTGTGACCTCAATTGGGGTCACAGAGGTCATGACCGCAAAAGCTATTTTAATCTTGAGATTTTATGTGCTCTTCAAAGGGAGGTGATTAAACAACAGTGATGAATTAAATGTTCAAGTGTGTCTTTATTTGAAGGGGGTTTTATATCTGGCCTCAGATAGGTCAGAGGGGTAAGGAACTATTTCATCTCCTCCATTTAAAGTGCTTCCTATTTGTTGTACCTCTCACCTTAAAGTTAACATTTTGAATTAGTTAATGTATAAAGCCTGATGAGCTACAGAGCCAGTGGCTCTATTTTTCTTCTTTTTTCTTTATTTTTTTACTTTCTTTCTCTATTTATTGTCCTCCGCCGCAACGCGGAACGGGGGACTATGTATTCAGCGGCGTCCGTACGTACGTACGTCCGTACGTCCGTCCGTACGTCACATTTCTTGTTTACGCGATATCTTATGAAGCGTTGCATCCAAAGTCTTCAAATTTCATGTCTGCCTACATTGTGGGAAGACGCAGACACCAGTTACTTTTGGTGACCTTGGCCTTATTTTCAAGGTCACCACGACACTTTGACCACTTTTTGAACTCTTGTTTACGCGATATCTTATGAAGCGTTGCATCCAAAGTCTTCAAATTTCATGTCTGCCTTCATTGTGGGAAGACGCAGACACCAGTTACTTTTGGTGACCTTGGCCTTATTTTCAAGGTCACCACAACACTTTGACCACTTTTAGAACTCTTATTAACACGATATATCATGAACCCAAGTCGCTCCAATGATGTGTCTTACTAGCTCAATGTCACCGGCGGGGGACATTGCCATGTTAGTGCCAAACACTTGTTTATTTTTTTATTCCATTTCATTTCAAATACATACATGTCATCAGTCAATTGTTGTCAAATATAAATAATAATAGGTGTCAGTAAAAGTTACCAGATTGATGTTAATGGCCACAAAATTGACTACCAATAAAGTGTTTTACATGCCATTATCAAACATGTTTTCTACTCAAATACCAAATTAAGTAAATGTTAGTTTATAGCCATGAAGACAGTTTTAAAATCTTAACGTAACATAATATTATGAATGGGAAAAAAAATTCTCACTTGTGTACCATTTAAATGGTAAATGATCCATTTTCTCAACAGGAACCCGATATTGTAAGTAAAACAAAGGTAAAATGAAGGTAAAAAACTACACCCTATATCAAATAAAAAGAGTAAAGGAACAAGGTCAGCCATACTGCCGATCTAAGGAAGCGGCCCATTCAATTTCAGGTCAAAATGTACTCTAAGAATTGGTGACATTCACAAATAAACGCACGTACCTATCAACAATACATTTCTCCACAAACCCAGCTGATTTCAAACATATGTCACGCCTAAGATAACTTGAGTAGCTCTTCAAACTCGAAAATCGACCACAAAAACCTCTCCCCTGAACATTATTCTTCAGTATCACAGTGTTAATAATCAAAGTTATGATTATTTTTCTGTTTTCCATCCAGAAGTAGCCATTGTTTAATATACCCATATATATAGCCCCTAGAAACATTTGATATTGCCACAATTCGATCAGTTGAAGACTCACCAACAGACACACACACAATCTATGATGGGGGCGGCCATCTTTGTTGTACCGGGCAGGCTGACCTAACTGCTCTCTGATTGGTTGAAAATAGCATATTTCTCAGGGGCCTTTTATTACTGTTTATTAATTAATGAACAAGTGTTTTTGGTGAAACATTGAATATTTTGTGAAAAATAACCATTTTCTACAATATAAAGCAAAGTTTTCCCCTTCACCCAAAACTTGGACCTCAAATGAACAAAAAAAATCTTCGGCCCATGGCCTGTGAGTAGTTGAATTGGAGTGGTCAAAGAAATAGCTTATGACAGCTGGACCAGAATTTCACGAACTTGTTGTCACAGTTGGAATAGGCTATTGCTTTAGTTATATTGTAGTAATGTGTTAACTCTCTCTGGATATATATGTAAAATTTGAAAATGCCATCTTTTATGACGAGACATATGGCATTTAATGGATTATTTCCTTTCGAGGGAAAGCCGAGTAGAATATTTTCTTGCGTAAAAGTTGTACGAATTTCCGCCTTGTTATTTATTCATTTTTAGCTCATCAGGCCTGAAAGACCCGATGGGCTTATGGCATGGCATGGTGTCCGGCGTCCGTCCATCCGTCCGTCCGTCCGTCCATCCGTAAACTTTTCGCTTTTTCGACTTCTTCTCCAGAATCAATGACTCCACAGAGCTGAACTATCATGTGCAGACTCCTTGGCCAATGGGGATTCTAAATTGTAGATTTCGTGACCCCATGACCCCAAATGGGGTCACATCCTTAAAAACCTATTTTCATCTTCTTCTCCAGTTGCAAAAGGTCCAGAGAGCTGAAAAGTTGCGTGCAGACTCCTTGGCCAATGGGAATTCTAAATTGTAGATTTCGTGACCCCGTGACCCCAAATGGGGTCACAGGGGTCACATTCTTAAAAACCTATTTTCATCTTCTCCAGTTCCAAAAGGTCTAGAGAGCTGAGATGTTGTGTAGAGACTCTTTGGTCAAAGGTGATTCTTAATTGTAGGATTGGTGACCCTGTGACTCCAAGTACGGGTCACAGGGGTCATGATCTAAAAACCTATTTTTTGCTTGTTAAAAATGTTTTACTTGAGATAACTTAGATCTTCAACCTTAGATAATTAATCAAATCCTGATGAGCTACAGAGCCCATGGCTCTATTTTTCAACTTCATTCTAGAGAGATTTAACACGTTCACAATTCCAAAATACATGCGCAATGTCGGCAGTTGATATATTCCAACTCGTACACACGGGGGAATCTTTATATCCAATCTTAAACAAATATTTACCAAATGGGAGGATTTGATTAATAATTATATAAGCAGCCAACGTAATTGCACACTATCAGTACATATAAATGGAATTTCATTAATGTTTCTCCATTCTTTATCTGTGAAGTATTTTATATCATTCTCCCATTGCTGATTAGCAGAGGTCTTTTAAAATTTTGATCCTGATAAAATATTATAGTAATATTTTGATCCAGTTTTGCTTTTCATAAGTAAGTGAATATTGAATGGTAAAAACGGCGCTATCAATGGAATATTATCAGATTCTAAAGTTTTCAAATACATATTTACAGCGTTTCTCACTCCGTAAAAGGTCAACTGGTTACAAAGGATATTATATCTATTCCTAAAGTCTAAGAAGTAGATAAGTTGGCCGTCTTGGTCACTTAAGTCGTTGATGTATTTTACTCCTGCAGTATCCCACTTCTTCTGATAGCTGTAATCGTAGAAGCCAATACTTTTTTTGAGAAGCAATAATGTCCTTTATAATAGGTACTTTAAAGCCACCATCGGGGATATTGTTTGTTACCCGGTCCCTTTTAATCTTATCGGGTTTTCATTTCAAATAAATCGAAAACATTTTGTTTGAAAAAATTGTATGATATTTTCAGCAGGTGCGGGGAGAGTAGAGATCAAATGATTAAGTTTTGGCAATAATAGTGATTTAAATACTGTATTACGTCCAAAGGGAAGTCAATATCCTACTTTTCCATAGTTGCATAGAATGTTCTATTTCTATGAATTTATCACTATTATTTATATCTATTATGTTTTCAAAGTCAAGTGTCAAATTTTATACCCAATAGCTTAAAGTTGTCGGTCCAGTCCATTTTATTGTTATAAAGTTTCATTCGACAGCGTTTTTTGGAACCAATCCAAATCAACTTTATTTTATCAATATTTACTCGTAAACCCGAAAAACGTTCAAAAAAGGTCAACGTATTCAAAACTGCTTGTTAACATCTTTCCGTTTCGTCTAACATTAATGATGTTTCATCTGCAAATTGAGCTAGCAAATGTTCTACAGTACCAATCTTTAGTCCTTTGATAAGTTTGTTACTCTTTATCAGTCTGGTTTATATTTCGGTGCATATGATAAATATATATGGCGAAATAGGGTCACCCTGGCGACAGCCCTGACTTAGTTTAAAGAAAGAACTTGCTAATCCGTAAGTACATGATTCCGAATTTCCATACAGTAATTTTATCCATTTACGGTTTGAAGGACCGAAGTTGAAAAATAATAAAGCATTTTGTATAAACCCCCAATCTAAAGAATCAAATGCTTTTTCGAAATCTATAAGCATTAACAACCCAGTAATTTGATAGGCATCAACATATTCCATAACGCCATACACTTGTCTTGTAACCTCTCTCATATATCTACCCTTAATAAATCCCTTTTGTTCTTCACTAATAAAAGTATCTAGAGCAGACAGGGACATATTGTCGGCTTTCCGTCTCGTGGCAAAGCGAGGCATGCTGTCTAAAATTTATTGTTTTATAAAGATGGCATGCCGACTATAAAACACAGTAGACGGTATCCCGTCTAACTGATTAAGGAAGAGTTCATTGTGTCAAAATGCTAAAATTAAGACTACATGCCATCTTCATATTTCATAAGATTGTAAGCGGTCTTTTTTTTCTTCAAAATATAAGCGTATTACTGTATTGAGCTTGCTTGATTGTCACAGACTGAAATCAAGGTGTTCCAGTTAGAACCTTCGCGCACGGGAATCACGACACGAGGCCGAGGTATTTGTTTCACATGCTCGATAGTTCATCTCACTTGAACCCGACCTCAACACTGCATAAAGCCACAAACAGAATTGAAACACTTTAATTATCCCCCGCCACAACGAAGTGGGCGGGGGAATATAGAAATGAGCTCCGTCTGTCCGTCTGTCTGTCTGTTTGTCCATCTGTGCGTCCGGGCTTTTCCATTCCGGCCTCAAACTTCAAAACTATTCAATATATTTTGCTGAAACTTTGTACAGGTATCAACCAAGTTGTCTAGATGTGCCTTTTGCTATATAGAAATTTGAGAAATTTTGTTCTTCTTTTTTTACGAATGCAAACAGTCTGGACTTAGAACCAAGAAGAGGGAAAACTATATTCCGGCCTCAAACTTCAAAACTGTTCAATATATTTTGCTGAAACTTTGTACAGGTATCAACCAAGTAGTCTAGATGTGCCTTTTGCTATATAGAAATTTGAAAGAAAAATGTTTTCTTTTTTTACGAATGCAAACAGTCTTGACTTAGAACCAAGAAGAGGGAAAACTATATTCCGGCCTCAAACTTCAAAACTATTCAATATATTTTGCTGTAACTGTGTACAGGTATCAACCAAGTAGTCTAGATGTGCCTTTTGCTATATAGAAATTTGAGATTTTTTATTATTTTTTTTGCGAATGCAAACATTCTGGACTTGATTTTCCCTCTTCTTGGTTCTATATTCGGGCCTCAAACTTCAAAACTATTCAATATTCTTCCAGAGCGACGTCTAGAGATGCAACGATACAGAGCGGTTGCGATACAATACATATACATTATCAACGTGTTCAGGTTAGAACTATCACTTATGAGTTATGAGTTATAACAATTTTCAAGAAAGTAAATGCATTATATATTCAAAATGCATAAATATATTCAAAATTCCTACATGGCGGGGGATATGGCCGACTCTGTCTGCTTGTTTAGTTTTAATTTCAGTCTTCGTTTGTTAAACATAATAGGGTAAAAGATAAGTGTCCTTGTGAGACTAGCCACATGGCGTTGCGGGCTTTCTCCCTGCCATAATACTAGCAGCCGTGATATAAGTGAAATACTCTTGAAAGCGGCGTTAAACCCTAACTCACTCACTCACTCCTTGCAAGACAAAACTATATCAGACAGCTCACACAAAGCATAAACTAATCGTGACACACGTGGAACACGTGGAAATGTACAAGTTGGTAGTGTCAGTGCCACAAAATACAAAATAAAGATACAACATATTATGTTTTAAACAGTTTGCACTTCCGTTTATAGTCACTGCAGCACGGTTTTTGTATATTATTTTCCTCAAATGTGTCATTTTAAAAAATCTAAGTTTTTATGCAGTATATTACGTTGAGAGGGTTAAACATATCTTTACATGCCCCACTAAGCCGTATCCACAGAAAATCGTTATCGGTATTGGTATGAAGCATATATAAAGCAACACTTTTGTGGAGCTCTTCAGTGTGAGAGGTAGGTTACCGGCACTTTTGAGAGTTTAATAATAATAATAATAATAATAATTTATTACCCATATGGGAATATGTTTTACATGTAACAGAGCATAGAACAATATACATACAAACACGTAGACAAGGGACAACATTAAAAGTTACATTGTTAAGAAATATTTAAACATTAAACAAATAAGACAGCATGAAGTGAAAGCATATCAATAGAATAAGAAGTCTAAAAAGTCAAGTCGACAGCATGATGGTTGGCCATTCCTGGTGCCATATTTAAAATTCCACTCTGAGCGTTTAAGTGCCATGTTATAGGCGCTGTAGCTCGATTTTCTTACTGAACTAAAGTGCTCTCACAAATAAGTATTACAAATGCCTACATAATTCATCTCAATGAATAAAAAGAGTTCTGAAACGAGTGTACATGGTTCGGCTAAGCTATGCGAGTACGTTTCCCATCGATCGCCCATTTCAATGTGTTCACATTTAAATGGCCGTTCGAATTCTGACTGATGTAGGAATACCTAAACACTCCGAGTATAGTTATAAATATGGAACAATGATGGAATGGTCAACCATCTTGCCGTCAGAACTGTCAACTTCTCATGAGACCTACAACTCTACATCTCACACTGAAAAGTTGTACACAACTGACGCTTTATACGTGGCACCGTTTTCTTCGAATGAGATCTATAGATAGGCGTATCGGGTCATGTAATGAGTTGTATTACCAATTCACGTAGCAATATAGGATATAAACAAATGTGAGAACAAAATAATATGCAAAAAATGTGTTACAGCGTTTACATGTGTTTAATGTTTCAAATACAATACATTATTTTTTTGGAAAAACCTTCTTACAATACAATACCTGTAGAATTGAATGAAATGGTAAATACATAAGCACCAAAAACTATATATTTCTTGGAGTTCTCATAAAACGTCTCTTTTATTTGTTTGTTTATATGTAATAGTAAACCACATTGCTTTGGGTTTGAAAATAATAGTTATTTTGGTCCGAAAATTCTGCGAAAAATAGTACATTGTATATATATTATTTCAATACGATAGATTTTTTTTTAGAAATTTCTCGGTATGTCTACTAACATACTAAATCAGTCAGAAGGCTTGAACTACCGTCGAGCGGCCATTTTAATGTGAAAACCTTAAAAACACCGCTCGAAGGGGAAAACATTCCTCGAACGTATTTGTGATCAGTGTGTAAGTGTCCATTCATCTGCCGTCTTATACAAAAGTATGTCAAATGAGGAAGAATATCACAGCATTGAGATTTTACATTGAATTGTGTAAAATTTGGTCTTTGGAAATCGAGCTTTTACATAACAGTAGTGATCTTTGAGTTAGAATTATAGTGCGCTGTTGATTTAAAGTTCAAGAGGGTACATATTATGCCGATAACATCTTGTTCTGACATAATTTTAATATTTCATAAACTTTACCTTAAATACCAAACATTATTGATGTAATTAACAGGACATTGCTGCTGATCAAGAAAAGATGATCACTGATAAAGCCACAGTTACGGGTTTTATTCTTGGTTATTACTGTCCAGCCAGTCAATATTCAATGAATTTGAGGAACAGGTGATTCTATTTTCCTTGAGGAAACGGCCCGGTTTAATTACGTCACGAATCCTCCTCCTGGGGAGATGTCAAACACTTCAGCTTCAAACTAGTACCCTGTATGTCCCATTGGGTATGTTCGTCTTCTCTCGACCTCAAGCTGCAGAGAATCTTTGATCGTCCACATTGTTTCCTTCGTGGTCTTCTTTACTGAAAAATGAATGCAAACATAATAAAAAATATATTAATAACAAACATAAAACGAAAAAAATACAACCTTTTTAAAATTTATTTGTTCGTATTTGTATATTTGTATTTGTATATACCTGTTGTAGGTTGAGATAAAGGATCATCTATCGCCTTGGTAAGTTTTTAGCTCATCAGGCCTGAAAGGCCCGATGGGCTTATGGCATGGCGTCCGGCGTCCGTCCGTCCGTCCGTCAATCCGTCTGTAAACTTTTCGCTTTTTCGACTTCTTCTCCAGAACCAATAACTCTAGAGAGCTGAAATTTTATGTACAGACTCCTTGGCTAATGGGGATTCTAAATTGTAGATTTCGTGACCTCGAGACCCCATATGGGGTCACAGGGGTCACAACCTTAAAAACCTATTTTCATCTTCTCCTCCAGTTCCAAAAGGTCTAGAGAGCTGAATAGTTGTGTGCAGACTCCTTGGCCAATGGGGATTCTAAATTGAAGATTTCGTGACCCCATGACCCCAAATGGGGTCACAGGGGTCACAACTTTAAGAACCTATGTTCATATTCTTTTGTCTAGAAAGCTGAAATGTTGTGTGCAGAGTCCTTTGAAATAGGAATTCTAAATACTGGATTTTCCGCCGGGCTTTGCTGCGGGATACGGATGGCTTGTCACATGATCAAATCACGTGACATCGGACACGCTTTGAGACAAAATGGCGATTATCAATGTATCGTAATTCGCTGGTTGCACAATAATTTTCGACTCGCTGGGCGCATGCGCAGAAAGGTGTAAACAGCGACTGGTGGAGTTCCGGTTTCATTGTTGTTGTCTGTCAATCAGTCAGTTCTCATCATGAGTCCGACAGCTAAACACCGTTCTCCACGGCTCAGGCGAAAAGGCAATCACCCAGGAAGTTTTTGTTGTGTACCTAGATGTACAAACCACAAGAAGAAAGATAATCTATTAGGTGTCAAGTTGTCTTATCACCGATTTCCATTGAGTGACCCGAGGCGAAGTAAACTCTGGATCGATCACATCAGACGTGAAGCTTGGTTTCCAAAGTCAACTGACAGAATCTGTTCAATTCATTTCGAAGGAGGTTTGTATTTTTTAAAATAAGCTAAAGTATTGATAGTTGACAAAACAAAAATACCACCGTTAATCTCCAAATGTTTTTTTTTCTATGTCAGTAGTAGACCTACAGTACTAGAATAATTGAAAAATGTGAGATGAGGACTAAAGTAAAAAAACAATCATTTATACCAGTAAATAGTTCAGTTATAATGATATAATATTATATATAATTTTAGTAGAATGTAGCTGTAACTATTACGAAGTTTCCATAAATCACCAAGTGTAGTAGACTGAACAGAATTGTGATATCCCTGCTGGACATTTTTATTGGTGTTATGCTTTTTTATTTTAAATTCTTCTGATGGAAGGTTTTTAAAAAAAAATATCAATTATGTCACTTGATATGAGTTTTGGTAATTGATGAGGATGACTGTTCAGAGTGTAGACCTTTTCAAGTGTAAGTATTGTGTCAGAATTTACTACATTTAAAACTCATTTCAATTTCTTCTACATTCAGTTCTCATTGAAATTTTCAAAATTAACCATGAATCATAATTTACAATCAAACTTGATCCTTTAAGTTGTATAGATTGTTTAAATATTCAATTATTTTGACTCTTAAAAATCAATTTCCTTTATATTAAACATAACCATTGTTAAGATTTCATGTATGACCACCACACAGTAATTGCATCAGACATAACAAGCACCCCGGCCTGTCAACTTTATGACCATATGTCAACAGTCTAGACCTGTTCAGATGACATTTGCTAATGAGATAATGACTACAATCACTTAGTTTCTCATTATATAACCAAAATCTTGCATAATATCAATATCAATTTGAATCTGTACCTCAGTACCTTGTAAAATATTGCTCTTTACAAATATAATATTTTAATATTTTACACATAAGGGAAAATACTATGTAACCACATAACTAAACCTATTGTTAAATTAAAAATATCAAATCTCTTGTTGAATGAAGTGTTACAAAATGTTATTGAACAATAGACATTTTGACTTCATCTAGATTATTTTTCGTTTATTAGTTACATATATTAAACTTCAAAATTACTCTCTTCAGGAAAGAAATCTGATGATCCAAAGAAACCAGGATACGTCCCAACAGTCTTCCCTTCTCGTCAGAGAGCTCTCAAGCGACGGAACACTCAGATTTCATCCAAAGCCGTGTCACCTCGAGCTAAACGGGTCCGTCGTAAGATATTCCCGGATTCGCCTCCAAAATCCCAGAGCTCGACCACCCAACATATCTACACCCAGCACATCAAGTGAGGATGAGCTACATTCTCCGCCTGATTCAGAGCAATACAACAACACACCAACACAAGATGAGACACACGTGATGCCATCTCGGAAGGATCACGACTATGTCTATCCCTACATACATTTTTGAAGCACTGGCGAAATATCTGCATGGGCGATGTGGAGGGAAGCTAAATTACTGGAGACATCAACCGACATCTAAAAGTGCACGTCAATCCAGTAAGACGCTGGGAAGGGAACGGACACTAAGCTTCCAGGAGGAACTATTCCTAGTTCTTGTACGCCTTAAGCGTGGTTTGGAGTTTAGAGACATACAGATGAGAACTGGTATAAGCATATCAACATTGTCAAGAATCCTCACCACTTGGATTAATTTCCTGAACAATAAATTGACTTTCAACTACAAACACCATGACACTGTCAAATTTCTGGTTGGTATGGGACCCTACCAAGCTGTGAATTTTGTGTCGGCCGCCTGGGGAGGAAGAGCTACAGACAAACACATTACACTCAGCAGTGAGAAGCTCATGTCTAACCTAGCTCCTGGTTCCAGTGTCATGGGTGATCGTGGTTTCCTAGTGACAGAGGAACTCCGTTCCCTTGGTGTGACAATGATTATGCCTCATTTCAAGGGCAGAGACCGGCCTCAGTTCTCTGTATCTGAAGCTAGACGCTCAGCTCAGATCAGTAGTGCGGGCATACACATTGAACGGGTCATCCAAAGGATCAAGACATTTCAAATTCTTGAGAAATCAATCCGAATGGACCAAAAGGACTTGATTGAACAAACTTTTAGAGTTTGTGCCTATCTTGTTAACTTTCAGAGACCAATTGTTAGGCAGTGAGATCACTGTATCAGTGAATTTTGTCAATAAAATGAGGAAAAAATAACAAGACTTAAGTTCAGGTTGATGAATGTATTTGAAACCTGTGTGGAATATATTTGTATTCCACATGTTAATGTGATGAAGTAATAGGACAAGTGGTTAAACTTGACAAACATAGTACATGTGTTGCAGGGTGTACTTGTCCATGAATGTCAAACTGCATGATTCGTGAAGATGTTGGTGTTTATTCCATATATGTATAATATATATACACACGCACCCTGTAAAACAGTAGGGGAATAATAAATACATGTAAACAATAATCAATACATCATAAAACATCACAAGTTCATACCTCTTAATTAAAGGGATAAATACATTACTTATACATTAACATGAATTATTCTTTATATCATATGCCACATAATGTTGCACATGCTTCTACATAATAATTCATAATGCAGTCTATTAAAACACGATAAAGATATGACAACCACATCTTAGATAATAAATACACAGTGCTCAATTACATATTAAACATATGCTATAAAAGGCAAAGATGAGCACATAATACAACAGCATACATGTACATATGGCATACATAAAACAATACATACCCTGTGGGTGACACTGAGGTGCGAGGGTATCAGGCCACCTGGTACCGTGGTACCTATTTCTCTAAGACATATTGATCCTAGAAAGAATAGAATATAAAATATATAGCTAATGCCTTGCCACATATAATTAGCCATGGTCATAATGGGAATAGTACTTAAAACAATAGTGAGCTCAACTTATTAAATCATACATACTCACTCACATTCACAACCGTTACAAATAGATGACACTTTAGGTTTAGCAATGATTACTTTAAGCTTATGGATTATATATATAAAATATAAGCATTTAGACATTAAGATTTAACATTAAGTTTAGGCATTATTTGAGATAGCTTTATTATATAATGTTATAAATAACATAATTAACTAACCTGTGATAACTATGACTTCAGTACTGTCTGTGTTGTGCAGTGCAGAGTTGCTAGCAGTGTGTTTGAAAAGAGCATGCAAGAAGAGAAAGAAACCTTAAGTTATATAATATGATCAGTGACAAAGCAGAGGCTATTGTTTCTGGACAGAGAACAATACGACAAGAATGAAATAAGCTGTCCACCCTTGAAATAAATAGCATTACCTGCTTGGACATTAGGCACAAACATACAGTCACTGAACAGTGAAATAAAATACTGTAAATAACATGCTAAACATAAAACTATATACAAAATATAATGCTGCTACATACTTCCTCCCCCGGGAAAATGATGTCCTCATCATTTACCAGCGATGATGTTGAGTAGTGTGTCCTGAGCCTTGTCCTGGGAGATGTCCAACACGCCCTCAGCTAGAAGCGAACTGAGGTAGTTAGCTCTTGACATCCACTCCGGTTTGGCGTCTGCTGACATGACATATTCGTTGATTCTCATCCATTCTGGCTTTTGTTTTGGTCTGGTCGATCTTCTAGGTGGTGGTTCAGGTGGAGCATCCTCTTGTTCGTCCCTGTCATCCTGCTCTGTTAGGGGAACAGACGGAACTTCATCGAGCGATGTCTCCTCTTCTGAATCTGGTCCTGGGAGCGTCAGTTCTCCTGTGTGCTGTCTCGGTGCTGGTCCCGGAACAACAGGGGAAGTTGTTGGCGACGTCTCCTCTCCTGAGTCTCTATCCTGCGAGGTGTGCTTTTCCTGCTCTTCTGATATCTCTTCCTCTCGCTCTCCCTCCTCAGCTGTCCGATCAACTGCTCTGACAGTTGATGCTGAGGCCCGAGATGTCTGGATGGGGATCATCACTGACTCCTCTTCACTCTCGTCTTCTGATTCAGGTTTCTTAGGCGATGCTCTTGTGACTGGCTTTCTCCGTGGAGCTGGAGTTGGTCTTGATGCAGGTTCTTGTTCGGTGTTCTTCACATTGTTGATGATGGATCATATGGGAAGAAGCAAATTCCTTTGAAGAGTTCTCGTCCTTCCTTCTCCGTTTTCTTTCGCAACTACATATACTGGTGCGGAAGAGTTTGGCTTGTCCAATATAGTGTAAATCTCGTCCTCCCACTTGTCAGCAATCTTGTGGCGTCCATCATATGCAACAATCTTTACCGGGACTCTATCTCCAGTCTCCAATACTGCTGCTCTTGCCTTATGGTCAAAGTTGGTCTTTTGTCTGTCTTGAGCTCTAGTTGTCATTTCTGCTGCAAGCTCGTATGCCTGCTTTAGCCTGTTCTGCAAAGATTTAGTGTATTTCAGGATGGACTGGGGTTTGGATGGCCTGGTGTCGAGGCCGAAAGCTATGTCAACTGGGAGCCTTTGATGCCTACCAAACATCAAGAAGAAGGGAGACTGGCCCGTCGATTCATGCCGAGTGCAATTGTAGGCATGCACGAGAGGGCCAACATGTGTCTTCCAGTCTCTTTTGCTGTCTGGATCCAAGGTCCCTAGCATGTTGCACAGCGTTCTGTTGAAACGCTCGCACATCCCGTTGCCCATAGGATGGTAAGGGGTGGTGGTAGATTTCTCAATCTTAGTAGGCGGCAAAGCTCGGTTATAAGAGTTCCCACAAAGTTGGCTCCTTTATCTGAGTGTATCCTTTTTGGCAAACCGTAGTGTACCACAAAGTTATTGAAGAAAAGCTCAGCTGTAGTCTTCGCTGTGGTGTTCTTGCAAGGATAAGCTTGAGCATACCTAGTGAATTGATCAGTGACCACAAGAACATATTGCTGGCCTCCTTTCGATGTTTCTAGGGAAAGGAAGTCCATACAAACTAGTTCAAGTGGTTGAGTAGTGGTGATATTCACTAGGGGTGCTCGTCCCGTAGCTGTCTTCCGTTTGATGCAGCGGTCACAGGACTGCACGTGCAATTCAACATCTTTGGTCAAACCAGGCCAATAGAATCTTTCCCTCAGTAGAAAGAGTGTTCTATCCCTGCCCGGATGACCAACGTTATCATGCAAGCTGCGCAGAACTGCACCACGACATCTACTAGGTAAGATCAGCTGGAACTGCTCTCCCTGATCTGTCTTCAATGTTCGGTAGAGGACTCCTTGGCGTAGCTCCATCTGTGGAAAAGTCTTGATTAAGGCTAGAACATCTGTGTCTCCCAGATGCTGATTTCTATCTGGTGACGTTCCTGATTCAAGGTAGTCCACAATGGTTGCTATGGCTGGATCTCTCATCTGTGAGCGTCTCCAATCTTTGGCATTGTCTTCACACTTGTCGCCTGTGATGTTGACGTCATCTTCTGCTATAAATTGTGCTGACATACAGAAACTCTCAACCAGGTTGTCCACTTGCGTTGCCTTGCAGTTTGCATTCACTGAATCCATGGAGAGTTCTTCAAGTGGTAGCTTCTCAGGCATCCTTGATAGTACATCAGCATCTATGTTATTCTTTCCTGGTCTGTACCTGATGCTGAAGTTGTAGGCAGAAATGGCAGCTAGCCAACGATGGCCAGTGGCGTCCAAGCGAGCAGTTGTTAAGACGTAGGTGAGGGGATTGTTGTCTGTGACAACTGCGAACTCATGCCCATACAAGTAGTCATTGAATTTTTCAGAGATGGACCACTTTAAGCACAGAAACTCGAGTTTATGTGCAGAATAGTTCCTCTCTGACTTGTTCAACCCACGACTTGCATAAGCTATGACCCGCAGTTGCCCTTCTTGCTCTTGGTATAGAACCGCTCCCAGTCCATGTGCACTTGCGTCAACATGTAGCTCAAATGGCTTGAAAAAGTCAACATACCCAAGTACTGGTGGTGTGGAACGACGAGTTTTCAGTTCGTCAAAGGCTTCTTGCTGTTCCTTTCCCCACTTCCACTCTGAGCTGTTGGTGTGGTGCTTGGCTTTTGTCTTATTTGCTGCTGATTTTGGCATCCATTCTGACAATGGTCTGGCGATTTTGGAGAAGTTCTTCACAACTTTTCTGTAATAGCCAGCAAAACCTAGGAATTTCCTCACAGCTTCTGGGTTGGTTGGCGTTGGCCATTTGGTGATCTTATCCACTTTAGCTGGGTCTGCTTCAATGCCATTAGATGAGACGATATATCCAACATAGCGCACTTTCCTCTTGAAAAATTTACACTTTTTGGGTGCAAGTTTGAGGTCCACATTCTTGAAGTCGACGGAACACAAGTCCTAATCTATCAACATGCTCTTCATTTGTTCTGGAGAAGATTATCAGATCATCCAAGTAGATGAAGCAAATCTTTAGATTCAATCCTTCAAGGCATTCCTCCATTAAGCGTTGGTATGTTGCAGGAGCTTTGGAAAGTCCGAAAGGCATTCGATTAAATTCATAAAAACCAAGAGGCCCAACTGTAAATGCTGTTCTTTCCTTGTGCTCCTCCTCCATTTCAACCTGGTGGTATCCACTTTTCATATCCAGCACTGAATAATACCTGTTTCCACCAAGGCAATCTAGAAGTTTGTCGATCCTTGGAAGCGCATAGGAGTCTTTAATGGTACGATGATTAGTCTTACGAAAATCTATGCATATGCGCAAGCCACCATCTTTCTTCTTGGCTTATACTACATTAGAAGCCCAAGGACTGTGATATGTTCTAATGACTCCAGCAGAAAGAAGTTCCTGAAGATGAGTCCGCACTTCATCATACATTCCTGGTGGGATCCTGCGATGGCGCTGCTTGAATGGTGTCTCATCATAATAATAATAATAATATGTACACTTGTAATGCGCTGACATCCGGGAAGCAAGTGCCCACTCAAAGCGCTACATGAAAATTGAAAGTCACAGTTTGTGATAGAGTTTGAAAAGATAGGTTTTTAGGTCTCTTTTAAAAGTGGTGATAGAGTCTTTGACTTTCAGTTCTTTTGGTAGCTCGTTCCACAGTTTGGTGGCACTATAGGAGAATGACCTTTTCCCAGAAACAGTTTTAACTCGTGGTACCTCAAAAAGCATGAGGTCAGCAGATCTCAATGTTCTGGACGGAACGTATGGTTTGAGGAGATCACACAGGTACTTTGGTGCCAGTCCGTGGAAACACTGGTAGGTGAGCACAAGCACTTTAAAATATATCCTGGCCTCTACAGGGAGCCAGTGCAGCTGAATCAGTGATGGTGTAATTGATGCTGATACTCGTGTCTTGGTTACCAGTCTTGCACAGTGGTTTTGGATTCTTTGTAAACGCTGCAGACCTCCTTTTGTGATGTTACAGAACAGACTTTTGGCATAGTCCAACCTTGATAGTACCAGAGATTTCACTAAGTCGTGTGCGGTGTCCTTTTCAATGAGATGTCGTATTGCACGGATGTTTCTGAGATGGTACCCACAAGTTTTGGCAATGTGTGAGATATGAGTATCCATCGACAGTTCTGGGTCAAACTGCACACAGGTTTCGCATTGCATCAACAAACACTATCTGTGAGTCAACGATCCTGATGTCAGGTATCCCTATATTTGCCCTTGCTCTGGAAGAACCAAACAGCATAGCTTCTGTTTTGCTTTCATTCAATTGAAGGAAATTATCTGTCATCCATACCTTTACAGCATCAGCACACTGTTCTAATCGAGTGAGTGACGATGAAGGGGATTTCACTGGACAGCTATCCTGTAACTGGGTATTATCTGCATAAAGATGGTATCTAACGTTCAGAGATGAAATTATCTTGCCGAGGGGCTTTGTGTAAAGGGTGAACAGCGTTGGACCGAGCACTGATCCTTGCAGTACCCCGTACTTGATGTTAATAGGGTTAGAGGAGTCCTCGTTTATACGCACAGACATCTTTCTGTTTTGCAGATATGATGTGAACCACTGCAAAGCTGTTCCAGACATCCCGATACCACGATCATACATGTCTATTCTGTGCTTCACTAATGAACAATTGCCGAGATCATCATCACGCTTGGAGAAAATGTCCTTGAATTTGAGGATCAGGTCGACTCCATCACCAATTTGTTCACGGGTAAGTCCTTCAGTGTGAATGTCCACTTAGCCAAGGATGATATCAGAATCCACTGGCTTTCCAGGAGGTAAATCTTGGACTGTAACTGGCTGAAGCTCACAAATAATTGCTTTAGATGGAATAACAACTGTCTGTGTCGTAACATTAGAGATATGCGCTTCAATTTCAACTGGCTGGTCACACTCATACTTAATGATGGTCGGTGCAATATCCAGGTCACTTGGTATAGCAGAATCGATGGTGGCTTGTAGGAGTGCACAAACTGACTCCCGTACTGTGGATGTTTGAGGGTCACATGGTTCCTGATGTTCAAACTGTGTTGGCTCTGGTCCAAACTGGGAAGGTGGAGGTCCATACTGAGCCTGGGGGTGAGGAGTAAAGGGAGCTTGTCCTGATGTGAGTGAGGTACCAAAGTGTCCTCCTCCTCTAGCATGAAATCGTCCTCTCTGTCCACGTCCACGTCCACGTCCATAGTGTTGGGAATGTCCTTGTTGGAATGACGAGAACTGTGCTTGCTGTTGGAACACTTGTGCTGTAAGTTGCTGTTGCTGGTTCTGTAACTCAGTCATTCCACTGTGTAACTCATTGACTAGGTTCTTTAGCTCTGTCAGTTCACTGTTCTCCTTTGACTCTGAAGTGGTAACCATATTCACAGATGCAGACTTGACCTTTGCCTTATTCTTCTCTGCTTTCTCTGTCTTGTCCCGTTTAAGTTCGAACTCCATCTCTCGTAGACACAAGCGAAGTTCATCAAAGGTAGAGATGCTGTCGTACTTGTATCCAGCAAGAGTCTTCAAAGTGGGATTAAGTCCATCCCACAATCGTGTCCGGAGCATGTCATCCTGTACCATTGAAGAGAGAGACTTCTGCTTGGCAAGCTGGAACATCAGGCGATCCAAACGACAACTCCATGTGGCCACATCTTCATCCTCTCCTTGATAGGTGCTATAAAACTCTGACATCAAGGCTGAGCTCCGACGTAAGGTTCAAAAGGCACTCTTTAGTCGATGTAGGAGGTCTGTCAAATCCGCATGTGGTCCAAGCTTCATAGAGATAATAGCTGCCTCTCCCTTCAAAGACTTCCTGATGGCTTGTAGGATGACATCAGATCGGTGGGTCTTAGCGGCAAGAAGACATTCCACTTCATAGATCCAGTGGTCATAGTCTGTGTCCTTTCCTTGTTCACCACTAAAGAAGGGAAGCTTTGGAAAATATGGGTAAGTGGATACTATTCCCGGTGACTTGGCGCTAGGTTGACCTTCATCCACTTCCTGTTTAATAGCGATATGTTCCTGTTTCTGTGCCTGTGGCTTGGACAACTTCTTGATCCATTCTTGAAACTCTTCAGCGGATCCCTCAGGAGGTGAATTTTCCCATCTTCTTGAAAGCCGCCACGGTGTGGTCCATTTCCTCCTTGGTGAATTCCATATTAAGTGAATGATAATAAAGTGATAACACAGAAGAAAATAATTTGAAAAAAACCCCAAGTCAAATGGATTAAACCATTTGAAACACAAATGTGGAAGAATGGAAATCTAACCCATTTTTCCAAAACAATGAAAGGATTAAAGCTACCGATATAAACAAATGGATCAGACAAACGTGATGTTTGACTGCAAATCAATAGGGATATTGTAATAATGTATATCACACGATGATCAAAGGGAATGGATCACAGGGCGATAGGTTATATGAATATTTAAACAAGATATATCACATTGTGATCAAAACGAAGGAGATCACAGGGTGTTTAATATGTAATGAACTTAGCAATGGGTAATTAATAACACAAGGTATATCACATTATGATCAAAAAGAGGAGATCACAGGGTGATAACAAAGTAACATATATGGGTAATAAATAACAATAATGTGGCAGGAAACGAACTTTAGATTAAATGAGCTGCATCGTTGAAACCTGGAACTGAAATTGGGCAGCGAGATGGGGGTTGTACCAAAATACAAATATTTTTGGAACTAGACAAGGAACCACAATGATGAAACTAAACTAAGGCATATTGAGAAAATATAATGAATGTGCAATATATATATGATACCAGAGACGATCAAATAGATCAGCACAACACAAGACCAAAGCTAAATAATCCTAAACGAAAGGAAGAGATTGGGTATACATAATGGAATGGTAAAGAAGAAACAAG
This sequence comes from Gibbula magus, assembly GCA_936450465.1. Lineage (NCBI taxonomy): Eukaryota > Metazoa > Mollusca > Gastropoda > Trochida > Trochidae > Gibbula > Gibbula magus. The sequence goes on along the minus strand of OW388293.1, from coordinate 60,487,906 downwards.
TGGGATTAGTGCAATTGTGAATGTGATACTTGCTAAGTCGAGTGTCACTCCGTCAAAGAAATGAACACGAAACACCTTAAACCTACATGATATATTAGGAATGCTAATTAAACTAAACTTATTTAAATTCAATTATTTATATTTAATTAAATGATGAATTGATTAATCAAGCACACAAGCAAACACACATAATAAATTTAAACACGAAACTTCAGTAACTAAGCAATAAGTTAAGTGCAAAGGGTATACCGGTATACTATGGCGCCATATTAAGTAAACTGAGCAAAATAAATCACCAAAAGTGCAAACAAGTAGATTATTTACAGCAAAATCTAAAGTGGCCAAGGCATATTACCTGATGAGCAATGTAAATAATAAACTACAACTTTATTGAGAGGTAACTAAACTAACACAGAGCTAAACAATATGATAAGCTACATGGTAGAAGTTATAATACAAAACAATAATATTTGTATAAATAACGTTGATGTGGAAACTTACATAGCAAATATATTAAATATGTAAATGGAATATGATATATTAAATATTACTATATGAAATGGTATGAACTTGTATATGATATGTTACAATTACATAGGAATTTATTACATGATATAAACTATAGAATTGTTTATCACAATGAACACAATAATGTTATTGAAAACGATTAAATATGAACAACAAAAATTACATCATATATCATCAATCAAAATGAAATCAGTTCATGAAGGAACACATAGGGTGACGTGAAGAGTTCAACATATATACATATATTTCACGTGAGGTGAGGAAGTGTCCAGGGCACTTATGTCTTATATCAGACAACAGTCACGGATCACGTGACGACCTAGTGTCCGTAGAGAGTCACTGCTAACAGCACAATAACATATGAGGGGGAGAACGCACAGACTCACTCATGGTGATCAGAATCATCAAAGTCCTAGAAACTTGACTCTTGGTGGCGATGCATGGAAACCAACATTCCTCACTGGGGGCTCCATTGTTGCAGGGTGTACTTGTCCATGAATGACAAACTGCGTGATTCGTGAAGATGTTGGTGTTTATTCCATATATGTATAATATATATACACACGCACCCTGTAAAACAGTAGGGGAATAATAAATACATGTAAACAATAATCAATACATCATAAAACATCACAAGTTCATACCTCTTAATTAAAGGGATGAATACATTACTTATACATTAACATGAATTATTCTTTATATCATATGCCACATAATGTTGCACATGCTTCTACATAATAATTCATAATGCAGTCTATTAAAACACTTAAAGATATGACAACCACATCTTAGATAATAAATACACAGTGCTCAATTACATATTAAACATATGCTATTAAAGGCGAAGATGATCACATAATACAACAGCATACATTTACATGTTTTAAACGATTATTCAAATGAAAAGCAGTTTTCAAAATGTTTAAATCATATTTCTAAGAAATAAAATGAAAACGTTGTTTTTAACATTATTCTTAAAAGATTTGATACACAAATGAAGAGGGGGATTTTCCCACATGTCTTGGCAACTTAACAAATAATGATTACCTTCACTGGTTTTACATTCTTTAGTCTTCTTTATATTTACCCTGCTATATATCAGAAAGAGTTTGGTAACATAAATAATAGTTTATGTACTCCAATTTATGTTTGTTCACTAAAAGTGCACAGGTATTACATATCCAATAAATAATTATTTCAATATTTATAGCATCAATACAACCAGGCTGCACTTTCTTGATTCACTAAAATTTATAAATGATTACATGAAAATTACATTCTCAAAATCGACAGCTACAGTTGTTGTACTAAATATGTGTTTGTATGTCATGCATACTATGACCTTAAATTAGAAAATATAAAATGTCCTTTGAACATGTTGAATATTCCTGTTTCATTTATTAATTAATTTAATACTTACTACATCAGCACCCCTGCATTTATGGAAAAAATAGAGCCATGGGCTCTGTAGCTCATCAGGATTTCATTTATGTACTATCTAAGGTTAAATATTGAAGTTATCTCAAGTAATACATTGTTTACAAGCAAATGATCATGACCCCTGTGACCTAGATTGGGGTTACAGAGTCACCAAATCTACAATAGACCATTTTCCGCCGGGCTTTGCTGCGGGATACGGATGGCTTGTCACATGATCAAATCACGTGACAGTGGGACACGCTTTGAGACAAAATGGCGATTATCAATGCATTGTAAATACGAAGGAGGTTAAAAAATGGGTGTTAAAAGGTGTGCTTGGGGGTAATGTAAGAGTGATTCGCGATTAATACATAAACAATGCATTAATGGTGTGTATTTTGTGAGATTTCCAAATGACACCTTTCATTAAACAGTCCTTGACCTTATAATTTACATTTTTGTGATTCTTTCAACCGTGTATAGTTCATAATTCATTTTATTTCTTATCCAGCTTGTCCATTCATTGTACTAGATAGTTTCATGTTGGTTTCCATTAATGGAATCTAAGAATGCCAATTTCACGAATGGAAACCAACATGAAACTACACTCGACAGTTTCATGTTGGTTTCCATTTAATGGAATCTTTTAATACAAATTTCAGGAAATGAAACGAACATGAAACTCCAAATTATAGTTTCATGTTGGTTTCCATTTCATGGAATCTGTGAATACAAATTTCCAGGAATGGAAACCAACATGAAACTTCAAATTGTAGTTTCATTTTGGTTTCCATTTCATTGAAACATTGATTGCAATTTCCAGGAATGGAAACCAACAGGAACTACATAATGAGAGTTTCCTGTTCGTTTCCATTATGGAAATACTATACATGAGATTAGTTTGGTTACATCTTCCTACCGTTCGGAAACTGCAAGATTCGGATTATCGGTGGCCGGATTATCGTGGTTTGACTGTTTATTATAGAATCCAAATTGCCTACTTTCAGCGGATGGATACCAAGTGGATACCCCTATTACCCAGTTTACAGTTGGTTTCCAGATTTCAGGATTCTCAGCCATTTTGCTGTGGGTACGCTTAAGTGAATAGAACCACTCAATCGCCCCTTCCTTGGGTATAGATAGTTCTCTATTGTCAACATACGTTTAGAAGACGTTTTTCACATCACCCTTAGGAAACGGATATTTGTCAAATAAAAGCATATTTGATATCAAATTATGGTTGAAATAATGACCGCAGACCGAGTGAATATCTGTGATAACCATCGAGCGGTACGCGAGATGGTTATCACAGATATTCACGAGGTCGAGGTCATTATTTCACATACACCACATGGTTATGATTGACAAAGTGACAAGTCGTTTTTATTTTCATTAATTTAAATACGAAATAGTTACTTTAATTGAACGTTTTGAAATAGTTGTAATGTTGTAATGCTTGAGTGAATTCTACTCTGAACATTGCTTCAACATCACGTGTACACTTCGCGAAATTCACGTGCAAATCGAGTCGTGTACATTCATTGTTGTCAAACAGAAATTCCTAGCAAGTAACCAACTGTTTATTTTCGTTCTTACTACAGAAACTACATAATCTTTTCTTTGAATATATATGCAATAAAGATGATTTAAAAAAAATGAAACAAACATTTATAAGATTGTTTTTGACAACATATTATTCTATTTTAACAAGCCATTCAGTCCATGACCAACTATCTACTGGCGTTAAGCGAACACCGTGGCTGCACGGACGTTGTTCATTGCATCTTGTGATGCACGGACATCATGAATGTCATGTTGTCAAGCTACGTTTCTAACTTCACGTGCTGCACACAATCAAAAGCGCGTGGTTGCGAGGAAGTGGCCAAAATGGAGTGTCTGATGTTTCAAACAATAGTACACATAATAAGAGTTTCAAGGTCTGTTCGGAGCTGTTTAACCGTATTTGACATTTTAGCTCATGGAATAGGGCGTTTTCGAGTGACCAAACGAAATATAAACATGTTCACGATAGTGTTTCATTCACAATATCATACAGCTTTGCTTGACAAATCGTAATAATGATTTTCACCAGGGCGTGGGGTGATTGTCTTTACCATTTTGACATTACCGTTCGTATACTTTTGCATGTCATTTTCATTGCATAGCTCTTTATCGATAATCAATATCGAGTGTTAAATTGATGTCGTTGATTTTCTTGCTATCAAAATTTGTAATTTTATCATTTAGATATTTCGTAAATATTCTGCTATTAAAGATGCATCTAGTATTGTTTCATAATATGTTATTTGACTTTAATACGTGCCAACATTCCATAAGGGCGGATTTAAGTTCAAATAGTCTCACTCAACTTGCATACCCATCCCCAATCGTAAAAATATATCATAACTAAAAGTTTCCAATTTAAATCGAGCAACGTCAATATACATGTGTAGAAACCGAAACTACACGTCCCATTTTCATGTACAGTAGCCATGACCTATTCAACAGCTGTTCAACATTATCAACCATAAATTGTGCTGATGTTTTGAGTCGATTATCACCAACATGGCAATTTTCGGCAACAGCCAGTACTTCAGATAAAATAACACCAGTTATAACATTTGGCATATATATGACCCCAAACAGCGAAATGGATGCACCTTTAAGTTTAAGTAAAGTAAAAGGAAGTAGACTATATCACACATACACAAGTCTACAAAACTAATACAAGATGAGACATCAGAAACAGCCCCCCCCCCCCCCCCCCCCCCCCCCCAACAATTCATCATAATTCTGTTACTTATGTGTCACTTTTGCTTTTTTCAGGGATAACCAAACGAATTAAGAAAAGACTGCATCAAGGACCACCATCGATACGTGTGCGCTGAATCACGGGATATTTACAAACTCATTTCATCGTACTTATAAAACGGATAACAAGAATGTGTGTGAACATTAAACAAATTAAAATGATGGTTAATAAATTTTGGGATTCTGTCTCATGTTTTCTTTCATATACACGTATTTGCGATCTTTGATATTCTTTAAATCAGCTTATTTGTCGTTTTTTGTGTAAACTAAATGAAAATATTGGCATGACAAAACTGACAGAAAAAAATGATGTAAAGAATGTCGAAAGTCACAAATCGAGGCAAAGGGTCATTTAGACCCGCAAGCCGAGGGTAAGTTTTTTTTCGAGGTGCGATATGGTGAATATGGCGAGGCGAAGCCGAGACATGTTCACCATATCGAACCGAGAGGTCGGTTATCACGAGGTTGGTTATCTGATAACCAACCTCTTGATAACCGACCTCTCGGTTGCTTGGAGGTCGGTTATCTAAAAATAACTACCTCTGATATTGACCTGATAACCACACCACGTGGTGTATAGGTAAATATTTGTTCTTTACGAAAATATAATTTTAATATTCATAGCATCTTCCTTGTTGTAGATACGCGATAGTGAATAGACCCACCCAATCGTCTGTTTCCTTATGTATAGATAGTTCCTTATGGTCAACATACATTTAGAGGACGTTTTTCACATCGCCGTCAGAAACGGATGATTCCTAAATGAAGGCATATTTGGTATGAAAGTGAAGGCGATTATGTGTACTTTAAGACAATATTAGTTTAATATTCATAACATCTGTCTCATTGTAGGTACGCGTTAGTGAATAGACCCACCCAATCGTCTCTTTCCTTGTCTATAGATAGTTCTCTATGGTCAACATATGTTTAGAGGACGTTTTTCACATCGCCGTAAGGAAACGGATAATTGTTAAATAAAAGTATATTTGGTATCAGAGTGAAGGCCATTATGTGTACTTTTAAGAATTTAACTTAAATATTCATATCACCTTCATCGTTGTAGGTAAGCGTTAGTGAATCACCCCATCGTCTGTTTCCTTATGTATAGATAGTTCTCTATGGTCAACATACGTTTAGAAGACGTTTTTCACATCGCCATCAGGAAACGGATAATTGTTAAATAAAAGTATATTTGGTGTCAAATTGAAGTCGATTATGTGTACTTTAAGATTATATCAGTTTAATATTCATAACACCTGTAATATTGTAGGTACGCGTTAGTGAATAAACCCACAATTTTAATATTCATAGCATCTTCATTATTGTAGGTACGCGTTAGTGAATAGACTCACCCAATCGTCTCTTTCCATATGTATAAATAGTTCTCTATGGTCAACATACGTTTAGAAGACGTTTTTCACATCGCCGTCAGGAAACGGATTATGTCAAATCAAAGCATATTTGGTATCAAGGTGAAGGTGATTATGTGTACTTTAAGATTATATAAGTTTAATATTCATAACACCTGTAATATTGTAGATACGCGTTAGTGAATAGACCCACCCAATCGTCTCTTTCCTTATGTATAGATAGACCTCTATTGTCAACATACGTTTAGAAGACGTTTTCACATCGCCGTAAGGAAACGGATAATTGTTAAATAAAAGTGTATTTGGTGTCAAATTGAAGCCGATTATGTGTACTTTAAGATTATATAAGTTTCATATTCATAACACCTGTCTTATTGTAGGTACGCGTTGTTGATAACGTGGTTAGGTTGGCATTACTCTTGTGCCCCAACATTCAAAAGTCACAACAGACAAACTTGCTTGCAGCCATTACTGTTTACTACGCTGAAGTGGTAGATACAAAAAGTAGGATAAGTATCCTGTCAAAATAATTACATGTGAAACTGGGATTTAACTAATACGAAATAAGATCATGAACATCCCTTTTTGTTGAAAAGAAAGAACATTTCCTACATTACTAGTCCATGGGAATTATGAAATTAATATCAATAACATCAAGAAAACGGATTTAAAAAGTTATCCAACACTCTCTCGAAGATGACATTTTATCAAAACTTCAATTTCACATTACTTATTTGCAAATATAGTCTTTCAAATATCCTTTCAAGTGCCGGTTTCTCGCTGGCAGTTTGCGAGGTGACAGGTGAGTGTCCTCAGGTGTTAGAGTTTGCTGACGACAAGGAGACGAGACATCAGGACTGGTGTTGTTGGAAGTAACGTCATTATTAGCTGATACGGTCTCATTGTTCATTTTAAGTTTGTCTTGAATAACTAGTGAAGATGGTAGGTCAATTTGGTTGGGATATCGTTCTTGTTGCCTTGTGAGAGCCTTTTCATGGACTTGGTGATGTTCTTGTAAAGGTGACTTATCACGGATTACAGCTTCAACCTTCGTCGGTCGAATATGGACCCTGTTTCTTCTGAACTCAGCACCATCCTGTGCTTGAATTCTGTAGGCGTCATTCTTTAGACAGTCCAGAACTTTTCCAAGTCCCCACTTGTCATTTTCTTTTCGTTGGAAATAGACATTGTCACCCACAGACAATAGAGGAAGATTTTGGGCTGACTTGTAGTATTTGCGTACGCATTGTGTCTTCTCTCTCGTTTCAGCCTTACTTCATTGTTGGCATCTCTGGCTTTGCATGCTTGTAGAGATGGAAGCAGTGTTTGTTTCTGTCGACCGAACATCATTTGGTTCGGACTGAGACCTGTGTCTTGTCGAGGAGTGTTTCTCTGTTCCAACAGAGCTTCATACTGATCTTCACCATTTCTGTCACATTTCAGCATGAGGTGTTTGATGACTTTGACGGCTGATTCGGCCTTGACGTTTGCTTGTTGATGTTTGCTTGTTGATGTAATAGAGGTAATATGTGAGATTTCTCACCTGGTTGTGAAGTGTTCAAATTCGCTGGAAGTGAATTGGGGACCGCCATCGGATATTATTGTTTCCGGGATCCCAAATCTAGCAAACTGTTTCTTCAGGACAGCAACAACAGAGCTAGATGCTGTTCTCTGGAGAAGGTCAACTTTTGTATAGTTGGAGTAATAGTTAATTGAGACCAAATAACTTTGATCTCAAAAAGATCTAGACCGATCTTCATCCAGGATGTATCACCATCGTCATGCTGCTTCAGGAGTGTTTTTGTTGTTCGAGCTGCTAACTCTTGACAAGCCTCACATTTTTCAGCGATTTGTGTCAGTTCTGTGTGGGTTCCTGGCCAATATACAGTTCCAGCAGCACATCTTTTCATCGCATCATAACCACTGTGTGACTTGTGTAGTTTCTGCTTGAAATCAAATCGTAACTTCCAAGGAATGACGATAGCTTCCCCTTTCACGACGACATCATCAATGATACTCAGGGTATCTCTTACATCGAAGTATGGTTTGCATTCTTCAGGTATCTTTTGACAACGGCCAACCAGTCTTGATTAATGTGATGAGAGACTTTAGGTTTTCGTCCTTCTGCAGTTGCTTCACGAATCTGTTCAAAAAGCGTATCACTGATGTCACGGTTCACTTTAATGTTCATGACTCTTGGTCTTTGTTCTTCGGATGAAAGATAAGCACGACTCAAAGTATCAGCTATGACAAGATGGGTGCCTTTCTTGAAGCTGAATTCAATGTCATAACGATGTAGTTTTATCATAATGTCTTGCAATCTCCGAGGAGCATTACCGGGAGGTTTTCGCCGAATTGTTTCAAAAGGTTTTTGGTCATTTTCAATCACAACCCGTCGCCCATAAGTATATAGGTTGAATCGTTCAACACCATACAGAGTCGCCAGGGCTTCTTTCTCTATCTGAGTCCATTTTCTTTCTGAGGTAGTCAGAGCGAGGGATGCGTACTCAATGGGTCTACCATCCTGTAGCATAACAGCACCAATACCATCTTTGCTGCTGTCGACTTGAATGACCAGTTCTTTGTTTTGGTTGTAGTAAGCAAGCACTTGAGTGTTTATCGGAGCCCTTTTCACCTCTTGAAATGTATGCTCATGTTCATATGTCCAGTTGAAGGCAGTATCCTTACGTGTGAGAGCTCGCAGAGGTTCCATCATCGTTGAGAGAGATGGAAGAAAGCGTGACATGTACTGCACCATGCTACAGAATCTTCGAACACTCGTAGCAACAGTAGGAGTGAGCTTATTCCGGATAGCTTCTACTTTGGAGGGGTCAGCTTTCACACTACTAGCAGTAATGATGTGTCCATGGAAAGAGATTTCTTTCAATCCTGTCACAGCCTTGTCTCTTTTTGTCTCTCATGACATCTCTGGTACAAGGTTTGAAGTTTTGATTCATTGTCCTTGACAGCTTCAGTATCACCCTTACCTTGTCCAGCAACAATGACATCATCAGCGATAGCAAAAATTCCATCAAGACCATCCAAAGCTTCGTTCAGTTTGCGTTGGAATATCTCACTACACACCTTCAGACCAAATGGAAGTCTAGCCCATCTATATCTTCCAAAAGGAGTTATCATTGTCGTGTATTTGCTGTTAGTTTCATCAAGTCGGACATGCCAATATGCTTCTTTGACGTCGACTTTGCTGAATACTCTTGCATCTAATAGCTGAGGTGAAACATCTTCAAGTGTAGGTAGCTTTTAATGTTCCCTCTGGAGTGCCGTGTTGAGGACTTGAGGATCGATGCATATCCTTAGTTTCCCATTAGATTTATGGACAACAGCCATTTGACTGACCCACTGTGTAGTCTTGGTTATTGGCACTAGAATACCTCTCTCACAGAGACGATCAATATCATCTTTCACTCCATCGTAAAGAGCAAGAGGCAGGTTGCGACAGGGAAGCGCTTTTGGTTTAACTTCAGGGTTGAGAGTGAGAGTTGCTTCCCCTAGGTCGCCAAGTTTTGGATCATGTGAGCCTGCAACTTTTCCAATGAACTTGTCGGTATTGACAGTTATCAACTTTCTAAATCTTGAATTGCCTTGAGACCAAGTATACTCTGATATCTGTTAGGAAGGACAACACATTTCACAATGTGTTCTTCACCTGATTTTGGGTAGGTGACTTTAAGGTTAACTTCACGTTTGGGTTTGACAATGGTTTCATTAAATGTGTGCAGAGTAGTCTTGGTTCTCTTCACATGACTTTTCTTGACAAACTTTTGATTGATGACATTTACATCAGCTCCACTGTCGAGTTGAAAATGTACATCACAACCGTTGATGTTCATCAGAGCAGTTACCACGTCCTTATTTGACTTGACAGAGTTGATCATGTTGAGCCATAGCTCATCAGAAGAATCATCATTGTCACCTTCAGTAGCGTCAACTTTCCTGAAAGTTTGTTTAGGGCATCTGATTGGGAAATTGTTTCTTCCTTTACACTTGGAGCATACTTTTCCCAAAGCGGGACACTTCAATTTGTCCATAGGATGCACCTTAGCACAGAATTTACAGCGTCTCATGTGTTCCCTTTCTTCACTGAATTTAGAACCAGAGTTCTGAGCAATGTTAGTGTTACGTCGACCAGACCTGGGTTTACCTTTCACTTTGTTGAGATTCTTATCTGCACTAGGTTCTTTCATGGCATTTACGTGTTTGTTGGCTTGTTCATATGACTGGCAAATTTTGATAGCTGTCTTGAAGTCAAGATTGTCATCTCGCAGTAAGAGTATTTGCACTTTTCCAGAAACACAGAACACAATTTTGTCACGAATCATGCATTCTTCTTGGTCACCATAATTACACTGTGCAGCAAGTGATCTAAGATCTGTCACAAACCGAACTCGAAAGGTTCAAAATATGGAGCTGTGATCAACTTCTGTGACTCTACAACTTCATTTTGACGAGGATTACAATAGTCTCTGATCATGTCATAACCATGTTGAGGGTTGTTTTTGTTTTTAGTACCCCACTCAAAATGTTCATAAGCTTTCATAAGGGCCTCATCTCCAAGATTTATAATAGTGCCAGTTTGAACTTCAGCCGAGGTGTTGATGGAACAAGAGGCTGTCATATTAAAATCCACATGACGTTTCCAGATTCTGAAATTTTCAGGCAAGTTACCAGTGTGTAGATCTAAGTAATCTCAGATTTGTGTTTATGAACAGAGGAGCAGTCTGTGCCACAGGAGGAGGATGATCCTGGTTATCAGCCATAATGACAAAATTCAGGAATTAAGTGTCTACTGACAAATATCAAGCCCCTCCAGAAAAACATGTGGTCATAGAAAGCACATGGCATGCAGAGGATTCTGAGATTCAAAGTTTGTTTTCCCCTTTTCCAGGCAATAAAATAGTCGCTCACACGCTGCATTGTGAAGAAAATGTCTTCACCGCTGCCACCATGTTGATAACGTGGTAAGGTTGGGTTTACTCTTGTGCCCCAACATTCAAAAGTCACAACAAACAAACTTGCTTGCAGCCATTACTGTTTACTACACTGAAATGGTAGATATAAAAAGTAGGATTAGCATCCTGTCAGATAACTACATGTGAAACTGGGATTGAAATAAAACGAAATAAGATCATAAACACGCGTTAGTGAATAGACCCACCCAATCGTCTCTTTCCTTACGTATAGATAGTCCTCTATGGTCAACATACATTTAGAAGACGTTTTTCACATCGCCGTCAGCAAACGGATGATTTTTAAAAGAAGGCATATTTGGTATCAAAGTGAGGGCGATTTATAGCACCTTCATTGTTGTAGGGACGCGTTAGTGAATAGACCAACCTAATCGTCTCTTTCCTTATGTATTGATAGTTCTCTATGGTCAACATACGTTTAGAGGACGTTTTTCACATGGCCGTTAGGAAACGGATATTTGTCAAATCAAAGTGAAGGTGATTATGTGTTCTTGAAGATTATATAAGTTTAATATTCAGAACATATGTCATATCGTAGGTACCTCTAAGTGAATAGACCCACCCAATCGTCTCTTTCCTTATGTATAGATAGACCTCTATGGTCAATATACTTTTAGAGGACGTTTTTCACATCGCCGTAAGGAACCGGATAATTGTTAAATAAGAGTATATTTGGTGTCAAATTGAAGCGGATTATGTGTACTTTAAGATTACATAAGTTTAAAAGTCATAACACCTGTCTTCTGTAGGTACGCGTTAATGAATAGACCCACACAATCGTCTCTTTCCTTATGTATAGATAGTTCTCTAAGGTCAACAAACGTTTAGAGGACGTTTTTCACATCGCCGTCAGGAACCGAATAATTGTAAAATAAAGGCATATTTGGTATGAAAGTGAAGACGATTATGTGTACTTTAAGAATGTTACTTCAACATTCATAGCACCTCCATTGTTGTAGGTACGCGTTAGTGAATACACCCACCCAATCGTCTATTTCCTTATGTATAGATAGTTCTCTATGGTCAACATACGTTTCGAGGAAGTTTTTCACATCGCCGTCAGGAAACGGATAATTGTTAATTATAAGTATATTTGATGTCAAATTGAAGCCGATTATGTGTACTTTCAGATGATATAAGTTTAATATTCATAACATCTGTCTCATTGTAGGTACGCGTCATTGAATACACCAACCCATTCATCTCTTTCCTTATTTATAGATAGTTCTCTATGGTCAACAAACGTTTAGAATACGTTTTTCACACTGCCGTCAGGAAAAGGATGATTCTTAAATAAAGGCGTATTTGGTATCAAAGGTTAGGCGATGATGTGTACTTTAAGATTACTAGTTTATAAGTTTAATATTCATAACATTTGTCTTATTGTAGGTACCTGTTAGTGAATACACCAACACAATCGTCTCTTTCCTTATGTATAGATAGTTCTCTATGGTCAACATATGTTTAGAGGATGTTTTCACATCGCCGTCAGGAAACGGATAATTGTTAAATAAATGTATATTTGGTGTCAAATTGCAGGTAAATATTTGTTCTTTACCAATCTCATTGAAATCAGATCGAACCTAACACTCGTACCTCGCTGCGTTTCTGATCTGTCCAGTGCACCGCAAAGGTCGTGTCAGACGGCTTTCAGAGCGACCTTTCACATTCATGCCATTCAACCAATCAGAGGCCAGGATAGATATGACATTTGGCTTATCAACAAAGATGGCGGATAAGTTAGCAATGGACGACGTTTTGGACTCTGTTTTGCCGACGTTTGGGATTGAAAACATTAAACTTGAACAAAAAGACATTTTGATAGCTATCCTGAATGGTAAAGATTGTAAAGCAACGTTACCAACTGGTTTTGGGAAGTCGTTGGCCTTCCAATTGTACATACCAGTGAAGAAACGCCTGCAACCGGACCAAACTACTGGCAAAGTGATGGTTTAGTGCCCACTTGTCGCTCTCATGCGTGATCAAGTAGACAAAATAAGAAACATTGAAGGGATAACGGCTGCTTACAAAGGTTTGTGACCTCAGTTTTATTTATCTATGGTCTATTATTACAAATACACGTAAAACGAAAGGCTTTTCTACAGTTGGCACACAAATGATCGATGGAAAAATATGCAATATGATTACCAAGTTACCCATTTTACATTATTATTGACTTTTGTATGTATTTGAAATTAACTAAAATCGGTCAATTATACATGAATAATTATTTGATTATTAAGCAATATTGCCAACTTTAACATTTACACAATATAAGAAACCAATAAAAAGACAATTATAAAACTTTGAAATTCTTTTCTTCTATATTGTATGCATAGGATCAAGCCACAAGGAAGATGACAATATTCTTAACGGGTCCACAGATATCATCTATGCTTCCCCTGAAAGCCTCGTTGGTGATGCACCATTTCGAAGTTCACTACATGCCTTAGATGTTGATGTCATTGTCGTTGACGAATTTCACACCATTTCAACATGGCATGTCATCGTTTGGATTTCTGGTTGTTTACCCTAAAGATCACATTTCTTTGATTGGCATTCTAGAAGTTGATGGAAAGACAATTTCCATATTATTTGAAGGCGACGTTTCGACATACTATGTTGTCATGTTAATGCCGTTGTCGAGCAAGTCACTTGAGAAGTTGTATATCCATAAAATTGTCTCTATTCTAAAGATCACAGCTAAACAATGATAGTCTTCATTAAAGTATGAATAGTAATGGAAGGAAAACTAATTAATGATAATATTACAGTGCAATTCAAGTTTTGATTCCCTAATTTTCTTTATGTTAACAGGGGACAAGGATCAGATGGCACTGAAAAAGAGGCATTCCGTAAACGGTTTTCACACATTGGAGAACTGAGATCCTTCTTTCCAAAAGCTTGTGTTCTTGCACTCAGTGCAACATGTACTTCTAAAATTCGGAAAAGAGTTGCAAAAGTTTTGTCTTTGAAGGACTCTGCAGTTGTTATCAACATGTCACCTAACAAGAGTAACATAAAGATTGTAGTCTCTAAGGTTAGCACAGTCATTGAGCATGCAATGACCTGGATAATGGATGGATTGACATAATTAAAGCAGGAATTTCTCATTATGAGTGTTATTGACCCCTCACTCTCAGAAATGGCCGTCCCAACTTGGAATTTCTGTCTGCTTTTCCTCATACTTCATTAAATATGCAAACTATTTTTTTAAATTAAAGACTAATGTTCTCATCCTATATGGCTCTCCTATAACTGTTATAAATACTTAATGACACTTTCACAACGTCTCATTATGAGTGTTAATAACCCCTCAATCCAGAAATGGCCGTCCAAACTTGGAATTTCTGATAATTTTCCCCCATATTTAATTAAATATGCAAACTATTTTTTTAAATTAAAGACTAATGTTCTCATACTATATGACTTTTCTATAACTGTTATAAATACTTAATGACACTTTAACAACGTCTCATTATGAGTGTTATTGACCCCTCACTCTCAGAAATGGCCGTCCCAACTTGGAATTTCTGATAACTTTCCCCCATATTTAATTAAACATGCAAACTATTTTTTTAAATTAAAGACTAATGTTCTCATACTATATGACTTTCCTATAACTGTTATAAATACTTAATGACACTTTCACAACGTCTCAATTTGAGTGTTATTGACCCCTCACTCTCAGAAATGGCCGTCCAAACTTGGAATTTCTGTCTGCTTTTCCTCATACTTCATTAAATATGCAAACTATTTTTTAAAATTAAAGACTAATGTTCTCATCCTATATGACTCTCCTATAACTGTTATAAATACTTAATGACACTTTCACAACGTCTCATTATGAGTGTTAATAACCCCTCAATCCAGAAATGGCCGTCCAAACTTGGAATTTCTTATAATTTACCCCATATTTAATTAAATATCCAGACTATTTTTTTAAATTAAAGACTAATGTTCTCATACTATATGACTTTCCTATAACTGTTATAAATACTTAATGACACTTTCACAACGTCTCATTATGAGTGTTATTGACCCCTCACTCTCAGAAATGGCCGTCCCAACTTGGTATTTCTGTCTGCTTTTCCTCATACTTCATTAAATATGCAAACTATTTTTTTAAATTAAAGACAAATTATATTATCATACTATATGACTCTCCTATAACTGTTATAAATACTTAATGACACTTTCACAACGTCTCATTATGAGTGTTAATAACCCCTCAATCCAGAAATGGCCGTCCAAACTTGGAATTTCTGTCTGTTTTTTCCTCATACTTCATTAAATATGCAAACTATTTTTTTAAATTAAAGACTAATGTTCTCATACTATATGACTTTCCTAAAACTGTTATAAATACTTAATGACACTTTCACAACGTCTCATTATGAGTGTTATTGACCCCTCACTCTCAGAAATGGCCGTCCCAACTTGGAATTTCTGATAACTTTCCCCCATATTTAATTAAACATGCAAACTATTTTTTTAAATTAAAGACTAATGTTCTCATACTATATGACTCTCCTATAACTGTTATAAATACTTAATGACACTTTAACAACGTCTCATTATGAGTGTTATTGACCCCTCACTCTCAGAAATGGCCGTCCCAACTTGGAATTTCTGATAACTTTCCCCCATATTTAATTAAACATGCAAACTATTTTTTTTAAATTAAAGACTAATGTTCTCATACTATATGACTTTCCTATAACTGTTATAAATACTTAATGACACTTTCACAACGTCTCAATTTGAGTGTTATTGACCCCTCACTCTCAGAAATGGCCGTCCAAACTTGGAATTTCTGTCTGCTTTTCCTCATACTTCATTAAATATGCAAACTATTTTTTTTAATTAAAGACTAATTATATTCTCATACTATATGACTCTCCTATAACTGTTATAAATACTTAAAGACACTTTCACAACGTCTCATTATGAGTGTTAATAACCCCTCAATCCAGAAATGGCCGTCCAAACTTGGAATTTCTGTCTGTTTTTTCCTCATACTTCATTAAATATGCAAACTATTTTTTTAAATTAAAGACTAATGTTTTCATACTATATGTCTTTCCTTTAACTTTTATAAATACTTAATGACACTTTCACAACGTCTCATTATGAGTGTTATTAACCCCTCACTCTCAGAAATGGCCGTCCCAACTTGGAATTTCTGATAATTTTCCCCCATATTTAATTAAACATGCAAACTATTTTTTTAAATTAAAGACTAATGTTCTCATACTATATGACTTTCCTAAAACTGTTATAAATACTTAATGACACTTTCACAACGTCTCATTATGAGTGTTATTGACCCCTCACTCTCAGAAATGGCCGTCCCAACTTGGAATTTATGTCTGTTTTTCCTCATATTTCCTTAAATATCCAAAGTATTATTGTGAAATTAAAGACTAGTTATATTCTCATACTATATGACTCTCCTATAACTGTTATAAATACTTAATGACACTTTCACAACGTCTCATTATGAGTGTTATTGACCCCTCACTCTCAGAAATGGCCGTCCCAACTTGGAATTTCTGTCTGTTTTTTCCTCATACTTCATTAAATATGCAAACTATTTTTTTTAAATTAAAGACTAATGTTCTCATCCTATATGTCTTTCCTTTAACTGTAATAAATACTTAATGACACTTTCACAACGTCTCATTATGAGTGTTATTAACCCCTCACTCTCAGAAATGGCCGTCCCAACTTGGAATTTCTGATAATTTTCCCCCATATTTAATTAAATATGCAAACTATTTTTTTAAATTAAAGACTAATGTTTTCATACTATATGTCTTTCCTTTAACTTTTATAAATACTTAATGACACTTTCACAACGTCTCATTATGAGTGTTATTAACCCCTCACTCTCAGAAATGGCCGTCCCAACTTGGAATTTCTGATAATTTTCCCCCATATTTAATTAAATATGCAAACTATTTTTTTAAATTAAAGACTAATGTTCTCATACTATATGACTTTCCTAAAACTGTTATAAATACTTAATGACACTTTCACAACGTCTCATTATGAGTGTTATTGACCCCTCACTCTCAGAAATGGCCGTCCCAACTTGGAATTTATGTCTGTTTTTCCTCATATTTCCTTAAATATCCAAAGTATTATTGTGAAATTAAAGACTAGTTATATTCTCATACTATATGACTCTCCTATAACTGTTATAAATACTTAATGACACTTTCACAACGTCTCATTATGAGTGTTATTGACCCCTCACTCTCAGAAATGGCCGTCCCAACTTGGAATTTCTGTCTGTTTTTTCCTCATACTTCATTAAATATGCAAACTATTTTTTTTAAATTAAAGACTAATGTTCTCATCCTATATGTCTTTCCTTTAACTGTAATAAATACTTAATGACACTTTCACAACGTCTCATTATGAGTGTTATTAACCCCTCACTCTCAGAAATGGCCGTCCCAACTTGGAATTTCTGATAATTTTCCCCCATATTTAATTAAATATGCAAACTATTTTTTTAAATTAAAGACTAATGTTCTCATACTATATGACTTTCCTAAAACTGTTATAAATACTTAATGACACTTTCACAACGTCTCATTATGAGTGTTATTGACCCCTCACTCTCAGAAATGGCCGTCCCAACTTGGAATTTATGTCTGTTTTTCCTCATATTTCCTTAAATATCCAAAGTATTATTGTGAAATTAAAGACTAGTTATATTCTCATACTATATGACTCTCCTATAACTGTTATAAATACTTAATGACACTTTCACAACGTCTCATTATGAGTGTTATTGACCCCTCACTCTCAGAAATGGCCGTCCCAACTTGGAATTTCTGTCTGTTTTTTCCTCATACTTCATTAAATATGCAAACTATTTTTTTTAAATTAAAGACTAATGTTCTCATCCTATATGTCTTTCCTTTAACTGTAATAAATACTTAATGACACTTTCACAACGTCTCATTATGAGTGTTATTAACCCCTCACTCTCAGAAATGGCCGTCCAAACTTGGAATTTCTGTCTGCTTTTCCTCATACTTCATTAAATATGCAAACTATTTTTTTTTATTAAAGACTAATTATATTCTCATACTATATGACTCTCCTATAACTGTTATAAATACTTAAAGACACTTTCACAACGTCTCATTATGAGTGTTAATAACCCCTCAATCCAGAAATGGCCGTCCAAACTTGGAATTTCTGTCTGTTTTTTCCTCATACTTCATTAAATATGCAAACTATTTTTTTAAATTAAAGACTAATGTTTTCATACTATATGTCTTTCCTTTAACTTTTATAAATACTTAATGACACTTTCACAACGTCTCATTATGAGTGTTATTAACCCCTCACTCTCAGAAATGGCCGTCCCAACTTGGAATTTCTGATAATTTTCCCCCATATTTAATTAAATATGCAAACTATTTTTTTAAATTAAAGACTAATGTTCTCATACTATATGACTTTCCTATAACTGTTATAAATACTTAATGACACTTTCACAACGTCTCATTATGAGTGTTATTGACCCCTCACTCTCAGAAATGGCCGTCCCAACTTGGAATTTATGTCTGTTTTTCCTCATATTTCCTTAAATATCCAAAGTATTATTGTGAAATTAAAGACTAGTTATATTCTCATACTATATGACTCTCCTATAACTGTTATAAATACTTAATGACACTTTCACAACGTCTCATTATGAGTGTTATTGACCCCTCACTCTCAGAAATGGCCGTCCCAACTTGGAATTTCTGTCTGTTTTTTCCTCATACTTCATTAAATATGCAAACTATTTTTTTTAAATTAAAGACTAATGTTCTCATCCTATATGTCTTTCCTTTAACTGTAATAAATACTTAATGACACTTTCACAACGTCTCATTATGAGTGTTATTAACCCCTCACTCTCAGAAATGGCCGTCCCAACTTGGAATTTCTGATAATTTTCCCCCATATTTAATTAAATATGCAAACTATTTTTTTAAATTAAAGACTAATGTTCTCATACTATATGACTTTCCTAAAACTGTTATAAATACTTAATGACACTTTCACAACGTCTCATTATGAGTGTTATTGACCCCTCACTCTCAGAAATGGCCGTCCCAACTTGGAATTTCTGATAACTTTCCCCCATATTTAATTAAACATGCAAACTATTTTTTTAAATTAAAGACTAATGTTCTCATACTATATGACTCTCCTATAACTGTTATAAATACTTAATGACACTTTAACAACGTCTCATTATGAGTGTTATTGACCCCTCACTCTCAGAAATGGCCGTCCCAACTTGGAATTTCTGATAACTTTCCCCCATATTTAATTAAACATGCAAACTATTTTTTTAAATTAAAGACTAATGTTCTCATACTATATGACTCTCCTATAACTGTTATAAATACTTAATGACACTTTAACAACGTCTCATTATGAGTGTTATTGACCCCTCACTCTCAGAAATGGCCGTCCCAACTTGGAATTTCTGATAACTTTCCCCCATATTTAATTAAACATGCAAACTATTTTTTTAAATTAAAGACTAATGTTCTCATACTATATGACTTTCCTATAACTGTTATAAATACTTAATGACACTTTCACAACGTCTCAATTTGAGTGTTATTGACCCCTCACTCTCAGAAATGGCCGTCCAAACTTGGAATTTCTGTCTGCTTTTCCTCATACTTCATTAAATATGCAAACTATTTTTTAAAATTGAAGACTAATGTTCTCATCCTATATGACTCTCCTATAACTGTTATAAATACTTAATGACACTTTAACAACGTCTCATTATGAGTGTTATTGACCCCTCACTCTCAGAAATGGCCGTCCCAACTTGGAATTTCTGATAACTTTCCCCCATATTTAATTAAATATGCAAACTATTTTTTTAAATTGAAGACTAATGTTCTCATCCTATATGACTCTCCTATAACTGTTATAAATACTTAATGACACTTTCACAACGTCTCATTATGAGTGTTAATAACCCCTCAATCCAGAAATGGCCGTCCAAACTTGGAATTTCTTATAATTTACCCCATATTTAATTAAATATCCAGACTATTTTTTTAAATTAAAGACTAATGTTCTCATACTATATGACTTTCCTATAACTGTTATAAATACTTAATGACACTTTCACAACGTCTCATTATGAGTGTTATTGACCCCTCACTCTCAGAAATGGCCGTCCCAACTTGGTATTTCTGTCTTCTTTTCCTCATACTTCATTAAATATGCAAACTATTTTTTTAAATTAAAGACAAATTATATTCTCATACTATATGACTCTCCTATAACTGTTATAAATACTTAATGACACTTTCACAACGTCTCATTATGAGTGTTAATAACCCCTCAATCCAGAAATGGCCGTCCCAACTTGGAATTTCTGTCTGTTTTTTCCTTATACTTCATTAAATATGCAAACTATTTTTTAAAATTAAAGACTAATGTTTTCATCCTATATGTCTTTCCTTTAACTGTTATAAATACTAAATGACACTTTAACAACGTCTCATTATGAGTGTTATTAACCCCTCACTCTCAGAAATGGCCGTCGCAACTTGGAATTTCTGATAATTTTCCCCCATATTTAATTAAATATGCAAACTATTTTTTTAAATTAAAGACTAATGTTCTCATACTATATGACTTTCCTAAAACTGTTATAAATACTTAATGACACTTTCACAACGTCTCATTATGAGTGTTATTGACCCCTCACTCTCAGAAATGGCCGTCCCAACTTGGAATTTCTGATAACTTTCCCCCATATTTAATTAAACATGCAAACTATTTTTTTAAATTAAAGACTAATGTTCTCATACTATATGACTCTCCTATAACTGTTATAAATACTTAATGACACTTTAACAACGTCTCATTATGAGTGTTATTGACCCCTCACTCTCAGAAATGGCCGTCCCAACTTGGAATTTCTGATAACTTTCCCCCATATTTAATTAAACATGCAAACTATTTTTTTAAATTAAAGACTAATGTTCTCATACTATATGACTTTCCTATAACTGTTATAAATACTTAATGACACTTTCACAACGTCTCAATTTGAGTGTTATTGACCCCTCACTCTCAGAAATGGCCGTCCAAACTTGGAATTTCTGTCTTCTTTTCCTCATACTTCATTAAATATGCAAACTATTTTTTTAAATTAAAGACAAATTATATTCTCATACTATATGACTCTCCTATAACTGTTATAAATACTTAATGACACTTTCACAACGTCTCATTATGAGTGTTAATAACCCCTCAATCCAGAAATGGCCGTCCCAACTTGGAATTTCTGTCTGTTTTTTCCTTATACTTCATTTAATATGCAAACTATTTTTTAAAATTAAAGACTAATGTTCTCATCCTATATGACTCTCCTATAACTGTTATAAATACTTAATGACACTTTCACAACGTCTCATTATGAGTGTTAATAACCCCTCAATCCAGAAATGGCCGTCCAAACTTGGAATTTCTTATAATTTACCCCATATTTAATTAAATATCCAGACTATTTTTTTAAATTAAAGACTAATGTTCTCATACTATATGACTTTCCTATAACTGTTATAAATACTTAATGACACTTTCACAACGTCTCATTATGAGTGTTATTGACCCCTCACTCTCAGAAATGGCCGTCCCAACTTGGTATTTCTGTCTGCTTTTCCTCATACTTCATTAAATATGCAAACTATTTTTTTAAATTAAAGACAAATTATATTATCATACTATATGACTCTCCTATAACTGTTATAAATACTTAATGACACTTTCACAACGTCTCATTATGAGTGTTAATAACCCCTCAATCCAGAAATGGCCGTCCAAACTTGGAATTTCTGTCTGTTTTTTCCTCATACTTCATTAAATATGCAAACTATTTTTTTAAATTAAAGACTAATGTTCTCATACTATATGACTTTCCTAAAACTGTTATAAATACTTAATGACACTTTCACAACGTCTCATTTTGAGTGTTATTGACCCCTCACTCTCAGAAATGGCCGTCCCAACTTGGAATTTCTGATAACTTTCCCCCAAATTTAATTAAACATGCAAACTATTTTTTTAAATTAAAGACTAATGTTCTCATACTATATGACTCTCCTATAACTGTTATAAATACTTAATGACACTTTAACAACGTCTCATTATGAGTGTTATTGACCCCTCACTCTCAGAAATGGCCGTCCCAACTTGGAATTTCTGATAACTTTCCCCCATATTTAATTAAACATGCAAACTATTTTTTTAAATTAAAGACTAATGTTCTCATACTATATGACTTTCCTATAACTGTTATAAATACTTAATGACACTTTCACAACGTCTCAATTTGAGTGTTATTGACCCCTCACTCTCAGAAATGGCCGTCCAAACTTGGAATTTCTGTCTGCTTTTCCTCATACTTCATTAAATATGCAAACTATTTTTTTTAATTAAAGACTAATTATATTCTCATACTATATGACTCTCCTATAACTGTTATAAATACTTAAAGACACTTTCACAACGTCTCATTATGAGTGTTAATAACCCCTCAATCCAGAAATGGCCGTCCAAACTTGGAATTTCTGTCTGTTTTTTCCTCATACTTCATTAAATATGCAAACTATTTTTTTAAATTAAAGACTAATGTTTTTATACTATATGTCTTTCCTTTAACTGTTATAAATACTTAATGACACTTTCACAACGTCTCATTATGAGTGTTATTAACCCCTCACTCTCAGAAATGGCCGTCCCAACTTGGAATTTCTGATAATTTTCCCCCATATTTAATTAAATATGCAAACTATTTTTTTAAATTAAAGACTAATGTTCTCATACTAAATGACTTTCCTAAAACTGTTATAAATACTTAATGACACTTTCACAACGTCTCATTATGAGTGTTATTGACCCCTCACTCTCAGAAATGGCCGTCCCAACTTGGAATTTATGTCTGTTTTTCCTCATATTTCCTTAAATATCCAAAGTATTATTGTGAAATTAAAGACTAGTTATATTCTCATACTATATGACTCTCCTATAACTGTTATAAATACTTAATGACACTTTCACAACGTCTCATTATGAGTGTTATTGACCCCTCACTCTCAGAAATGGCCGTCCCAAATTGCAATTTCTGTCTGTTTTTTCCTCATACTTCATTAAATATGCAAACTATTTTTTTTAAATTAAAGACTAATGTTCTCATCCTATATGTCTTTCCTTTAACTGTAATAAATACTTAATGACACTTTCACAACGTCTCATTATGAGTGTTATTAACCCCTCACTCTCAGAAATGGCCGTCCCAACTTGGAATTTCTGATAATTTTCCCCAAATTTAATTAAATATGCAAACTATTTTTTTAAATTAAAGACTAATGTTCTCATACTATATGACTTTCCTAAAACTGTTATAAATACTTAATGACACTTTCACAACGTCTCATTATGAGTGTTATTGACCCCTCACTCTCAGAAATGGCCGTCCCAACATGGAATTTATGTCTGTTTTTCCTCATACTTCATTAAGTATGCAAACAATTTTTCTAAATTAAAGACTAATGTTCTCATACTATATGACTCTCCTATAACTGTTATAAATACTTAATGACACTTTAACAACGTCTCATTATGAGTGTTATTGACCCCTCACTCTCAGAAATGGCCGTCCCAACTTGGAATTTCTGATAACTTTCCCCCATATTTAATTAAACATTCAAACTATTTTTTTAAATTAAAGACTAATGTTCTCATACTATATGACTTTCCTATAACTGTTATAAATACTTAATGACACTTTCACAACGTCTCAATTTGAGTGTTATTGACCCCTCACTCTCAGAAATGGCCGTCCAAACTTGGAATTTCTGACTGCTTTTCCTCATACTTCATTAAATATGCAAACTATTTTTTTAAATTAAAGACTAATGTTCTCATCCTATATGACTCTAATATAACTGTTATAAATACTTAATGACACTTTCACAACGTCTCATTATGAGTGTTAATAACCCCTCAATCCAGAAATGGCCGTCCAAACTTGGAATTTCTTATAATTTACCCCATATTTAATTAAATATCCAGACTATTTTTTTAAATTAAAGACTAATGTTCTCATACTATATGACTTTCCTATAACTGTTATAAATACTAAATGACACTTTCACAACGTCTCATTATGAGTGTTATTGACCCCTCACTCTCAGAAATGGCCGTCCCAACTTGGTATTTCTGTCTGCTTTTCCTCATACTTCATTAAATATGCAAACTATTTTTTTAAATTAAAGACAAATTATATTCTCATACTATATGACTCTCCTATAACTGTTATAAATACTTAATGACACTTTCACAACGTCTCATTATGAGTGTTATTGACCCCTCACTCTCAAAATGGCCGTCCCAACTTGCAATTTCTGTCTGTTTTTTCCTCATACTTCATTAAATATGCAAACTATTTTTTTTAAATTAAAGACTAATGTTCTCATCCTATATGTCTTTCCTTTAACTGTAATAAATACTTAATGACACTTTCACAACGTCTCATTATGAGTGTTATTAACCCCTCACTCTCAGAAATCGCCGTCCCAACTTGGAATTTCTGATAATTTTCCCCAAATTTAATTAAATATGCAAACTATTTTTTTAAATTAAAGACTAATGTTCTCATACTATATGACTTTCCTAAAACTGTTATAAATACTTAATGACACTTTCACAACGTCTCATTATGAGTGTTATTGACCCCTCACTCTCAGAAATGGCCGTCCCAACTTGGAATTTCTGTCTGCTTTTCCTCATACTTCATTAAATATGCAAACTATTTGTTTAAATTAAAGACTAATGTTCTCATCCTATATGACTCTCCTATAACTGTTATAAATACTTAATGACACCATCACAACGTCTCATTATGAGTGTTATTAACCCCTCACTCTCAGAAATGGCCGTCCCAACTTGGAATTTATGTCTGTTTTTTCCTCATACTTCATTAAATATGCAAACTATTTTTTTTAAATTAAAGACTAATGTTCTCATCCTATATGACTTTCCTAAAACTGTTATAAATACTTAATGACACTTTCACAACGTCTCATTATGAGTGTTATTAACCCCTCACTCTCAGAAATGGCCGTCCCAACTTGGAATTTCTGATAATTTTCCCCCATATTTAATTAAATATGCAAACTATTTTTTTAAATTAAAGACTAATGTTCTCATACTATATGACTTTCCTAAAACTGTTATAAATACTTAATGACACTTTCACAACGTCTCATTATGAGTGTTATTGACCCCTCACTCTCAGAAATGGCCGTCCCAACATGGAATTTATGTCTGTTTTTCCTCATACTTCATTAAGTATGCAAACTATTTTTCTAAATTAAAGACTAATGTTCTCATACTATATGACTCTCCTATAACTGTTATAAATACTTAATGACACTTTAACAACGTCTCATTATGAGTGTTATTGACCCCTCACTCTCAGAAATGGCCGTCCCAACTTGGAATTTCTGATAACTTTCCCCCATATTTAATTAAACATGCAAACTATTTTTTTAAATTAAAGACTAATGTTCTCATACTATATGACTTTCCTATAACTGTTATAAATACTTAATGACACTTTCACAACGTCTCAATTTGAGTGTTATTGACCCCTCACTCTCAGAAATGGCCGTCCAAACTTGGAATTTCTGACTGCTTTTCCTCATACTTCATTAAATATGCAAACTATTTTTTTAAATTAAAGACTAATGTTCTCATACTATATGACTTTCCTGAAACTGTTATAAATACTTAATGACACTTTCACAACGTCTCATTATGAGTGTTAATAACCCCTCAATCCAGAAATGGCCGTCCAAACTTGGAATTTCTTATAATTTACCCCATATTTAATTAAATATCCAAACTATTTTTTTAAATTAAAGACTAATGTTCTCATACTATATGACTTTCCTATAACTGTTATAAATACTAAATGACACTTTCACAACGTCTCATTATGAGTGTTATTGACCCCTCACTCTCAGAAATGGCCGTCCCAACTTGGAATTTCTGATGATTTTCCCCCATATTTAATTTAATATGCAAACTATTTTTTTAAATTAAAGACTAATGTTCTCATTCTATATGACTATCCTATAACTGTAATAAATACTTAATGACACTTTCACAACGTCTCATTATGAGTGTTATTGACCCCTCACTCTCAGAAATGGCCGTCCCAACTTAGAATTTCTGTCTGTTTTTCCTCTTACTTCCTTAAATATCCAAAGTATTATTGTGAAATTAAAGACTAATATTCTCATACTATATGACTCTCCTATAACTGTTATAAATACTTAATGACACTTTCACAACGTCTCATTATGAGTGTTATTGACCCCTCACTCTCAGATATGGCCGTCCCAACTTGGAATTTCTGTCTGTTTTTCCTCATACTTCATTAAGTATGCAAACTATTTTTTTGAATTAAACACTAATGTTCTTATCCTATATGACTCTCCTATAACTGTTATAAATACTTAATGACACTTTCACAACGTCTCATTATGAGTGTTATTGACCCCTCACTCTCAGAAATGGCCGTCCCAACATGGAATTTATGTCTGTTTTTCCTCATACTTCATTAAGTATGCAAACTATTTTTCTAAATTAAAGACTAATGTTCTCATACTATATGACTCTCCTATAACTGTTATAAATACTTAATGACACTTTAACAACGTCTCATTATGAGTGTTATTGACCCCTCACTCTCAGAAATGGCCGTCCCAACTTGGAATTTCTGATAACTTTCCCCCATATTTAATTAAACATGCAAACTATTTTTTTAAATTAAAGACTAATGTTCTCATACTATATGACTTTCCTATAACTGTTATAAATACTTAATGACACTTTCACAACGTCTCAATTTGAGTGTTATTGACCCCTCACTCTCAGAAATGGCCGTCCAAACTTGGAATTTCTGACTGCTTTTCCTCATACTTCATTAAATATGCAAACTATTTTTTTAAATTAAAGACTAATGTTCTCATACTATATGACTTTCCTGAAACTGTTATAAATACTTAATGACACTTTCACAACGTCTCATTATGAGTGTTAATAACCCCTCAATCCAGAAATGGCCGTCCAAACTTGGAATTTCTTATAATTTACCCCATATTTAATTAAATATCCAAACTATTTTTTTAAATTAAAGACTAATGTTCTCATACTATATGACTTTCCTATAACTGTTATAAATACTAAATGACACTTTCACAACGTCTCATTATGAGTGTTATTGACCCCTCACTCTCAGAAATGGCCGTCCCAACTTGGAATTTCTGATGATTTTCCCCCATATTTAATTAAATATGCAAACTATTTTTTTAAATTAAAGACTAATGTTCTCATTCTATATGACTATCCTATAACTGTAATAAATACTTAATGACACTTTCACAACGTCTCATTATGAGTGTTATTGACCCCTCACTCTCAGAAATGGCCGTCCCAACTTAGAATTTCTGTCTGTTTTTCCTCTTACTTCCTTAAATATCCAAAGTATTATTGTGAAATTAAAGACTAATATTCTCATACTATATGACTCTCCTATAACTGTTATAAATACTTAATGACACTTTCACAACGTCTCATTATGAGTGTTATTGACCCCTCACTCTCAGATATGGCCGTCCCAACTTGGAATTTCTGTCTGTTTTTCCTCATACTTCATTAAGTATGCAAACTATTTTTTTGAATTAAACACTAATGTTCTTATCCTATATGACTCTCCTATAACTGTTATAAATACTTAATGACACTTTCACAACGTCTCATTATGAGTGTTATTGACCCCTCACTCTCAGAAATGGCCGTCCCAAATTGGAATTTCTGTCTGTTTTTCCTCATACTTCATTAAATATGCAAACTATTTGTTTAAATTAAAGACTAATGTTCTCATCCTATATGTCTTTCCTATAACTGTTATAAATACTTAATGACACTTTCATAACGTCTCATTATGATTGTTATTGACCCCTCACTCTCAGAAATGGCCGTCCCAACTTGGAATTTATGTCTGTTTTTCCTCATACTTCATTAAATATGCAAACTATTTTTTTAAATTAAAGACTAATGTTCTCATACTATATGACTTTCCTATAACTGTTATAAATACTTAATGACACTTTTACAACGTCTCATTATGAGTGTTATTGACCCCTCACTCTCAGAAATGGCCGTCCCAACTTGGAATTTGTCTCTGGTTTTCCTCATACTTCATTAAATATGCAAACTATTTTTTTAAATTAAAGACTAATGTTCTCATACTATATGACTTTCCTATTACTGTTATAAATACTTAATGACACTTTCACAACGTCTCATTATGAGTATTATTGACCCCTCACTCTCAGAAATGGCCGTCCCAACTTGGAATTTATGTCTGTTTTTCCTCATACTTCATTAAGTATGCAAACTATTTTTTTAAATTAAAGACTAATGTTCTCATACTATATGACTCTCCTATAACTGTTATAAATACTTAATGACACTTTCACAACGTCTCATTATGAGTATTATTGACCCCTCACTCTCAGAAATGGCCGTCCCAACTTGGAATTTCTGTCTGCTTTTCCTCATACTTCATTAAATATGCAAACTATTTGTTTAAATTAAAGACTAATGTTCTGATCCTATATGACTCTCCTATAACTGTTATAAATACTTAATGACACCATCACAACGTCTCATTATGAGTGTTATTAACCCCTCACTCTCAGAAATGGCCGTCCCAACTTGGAATTTCTGATGATTTTCCCCCATATTTAATTTAATATGCAAACTATTTTTTTAAATTAAAGACTAATGTTCTCATACTATATGACTTTCCTAAAACTGTTATAAATACTTAATGACACTTTCACAACGTCTCATTATGAGTGTTATTGACCCCTCACTCTCAGAAATGGCCGTCCCAACATGGAATTTATGTCTGTTTTTCCTCATACTTCATTAAGTATGCAAACTATTTTTCTAAATTAAAGACTAATGTTCTCATACTATATGACTCTCCTATAACTGTTATAAATACTTAATGACACTTTAACAACGTCTCATTATGAGTGTTATTGACCCCTCACTCTCAGAAATGGCCGTCCCAACTTGGAATTTCTGATAACTTTCCCCCATATTTAATTAAACATGCAAACTATTTTTTTAAATTAAAGACTTATGTTCTCATCCTATATGACTCTCCTATAACTGTTATAAATACTTAATGACACTTTCACAACGTCTCATTATGAGTGTTATTGACCCCTCACTCTCAGATATGGCCGTCCCAACTTGGAATTTCTGTCTGTTTTTCCTCATACTTCATTAAGTATGCAAACTATTTTTTTGAATTAAACACTAATGTTCTTATCCTATATGACTCTCCTATAACTGTTATAAATACTTAATGACACTTTCACAACGTCTCATTATGAGTGTTATTCGGACCCCTCACTCTCAGAAATGGCCGTCCCAAATTGGAATTTCTGTCTGTTTTTCCTCATACTTCATTAAATATGCAAACTATTTGTTTAAATTAAAGACTAATGTTCTCATCCTATATGTCTTTCCTATAACTGTTATAAATACTTAATGACACTTTCATAACGTCTCATTATGATTGTTATTGACCCCTCACTCTCAGAAATGGCCGTCCCAACTTGGAATTTATGTCTGTTTTTCCTCATACTTCATTAAATATGCAAACTATTTTTTTAAATTAAAGACTAATGTTCTCATACTATATGACTTTCCTATAACTGTTATAAATACTTAATGACACTTTCACAACGTCTCATTATGAGTGTTATTAACCCCTCACTCTCAGATATGGCCGTCCCAACTTGGAATTTCTGTCTGTTTTTCCTCATACTTCATTAAGTATGCAAACTATTTTTTTGAATTAAACACTAATGTTCTTATCCTATATGACTTTCCTATAACTGTTATAAATACTTAATGACACTTTTACAACGTCTCATTATGAGTGTTATTGACCCCTCACTCTCAGAAATGGCCGTCCCAACTTGGAATTTGTCTCTGGTTTTCCTCATACTTCATTAAATATGCAAACTATTTTTTTAAATTAAAGACTAATGTTCTCATACTATATGACTTTCCTATTACTGTTATAAATACTTAATGACACTTTCACAACGTCTCATTATGAGTATTATTGACCCCTCACTCTCAGAAATGGCCGTCCCAACTTGGAATTTATGTCTGTTTTTCCTCATACTTCATTAAGTATGCAAACTATTTTTTTAAATTAAAGACTAATGTTCTCATACTATATGACTCTCCTATAACTGTTATAAATACTTAATGACACTTTCACAACGTCTCATTATGAGTATTATTGACCCCTCACTCTCAGAAATGGCCGTCCCAACTTGGAATTTCTGTCTGCTTTTCCTCATACTTCATTAAATATGCAAACTATTTGTTTAAATTAAAGACTAATGTTCTGATCCTATATGACTCTCCTATAACTGTTATAAATACTTAATGACACCATCACAACGTCTCATTATGAGTGTTATTAACCCCTCACTCTCAGAAATGGCCGTCCCAACTTGGAATTTCTGATGATTTTCCCCCATATTTAATTTAATATGCAAACTATTTTTTTAAATTAAAGACTAATGTTCTCATACTATATGACTTTCCTAAAACTGTTATAAATACTTAATGACACTTTCACAACGTCTCATTATGAGTGTTATTGACCCCTCACTCTCAGAAATGGCCGTCCCAACATGGAATTTATGTCTGTTTTTCCTCATACTTCATTAAGTATGCAAACTATTTTTCTAAATTAAAGACTAATGTTCTCATACTATATGACTCTCCTATAACTGTTATAAATACTTAATGACACTTTAACAACGTCTCATTATGAGTGTTATTGACCCCTCACTCTCAGAAATGGCCGTCCCAACTTGGAATTTCTGATAACTTTCCCCCATATTTAATTAAACATGCAAACTATTTTTTTAAATTAAAGACTAATGTTCTCATACTATATGACTTTCCTATAACTGTTATAAATACTTAATGACACTTTCACAACGTCTCAATTTGAGTGTTATTGACCCCTCACTCTCAGAAATGGCCGTCCAAACTTGGAATTTCTGACTGCTTTTCCTCATACTTCATTAAATATGCAAACTATTTTTTCAAATTAAAGACTAATGTTCTCATACTATATGACTTTCCTAAAACTGTTATAAATACTTAATGACACTTTCACAACGTCTCATTATGAGTGTTAATAACCCCTCAATCCAGAAATGGCCGTCCAAACTTGGAATTTCTTATAATTTACCCCATATTTAATTAAATATCCAAACTATTTTTTTAAATTAAAGACTAATGTTCTCATACTATATGACTTTCCTATAACTGTTATAAATACTAAATGACACTTTCACAACGTCTCATTATGAGTGTTATTGACCCCTCACTCTCAGAAATGGCCGTCCCAACTTAGAATTTCTGTCTGTTTTTCCTCTTACTTCCTTAAATATCCAAAGTATTATTGTGAAATTAAAGACTAATATTCTCATACTATATGACTCTCCTATAACTGTTATAAATACTTAATGACACTTTCACAACGTCTCATTATGAGTGTTATTGACCCCTCACTCTCAGAAATGGCCGTCTCAACTTGGAATTTCTGTCTGCTTTTCCTCATACTTCATTAAATATGCAAACTATTTTTTTAAATTAAAGACTTATGTTCTCATCCTATATGACTCTCCTATAACTGTTATAAATACTTAATGATACTTTCACAACGTCTCATTATGAGTGTTATTGACCCCTCACTCTCAGATATGGCCGTCCCAACTTGGAATTTCTGTCTGTTTTTCCTCATACTTCATTAAGTATGCAAACTATTTTTTTGAATTAAACACTAATGTTCTTATCCTATATGACTCTCCTATAACTGTTATAAATACTTAATGACACTTTCACAACGTCTCATTATGAGTGTTATTGACCCCTCACTCTCAGAAATGGCCGTCCCAAATTGGAATTTCTGTCTGTTTTTCCTCATACTTCATTAAATATGCAAACTATTTTTTTAAATTAAAGACTAATGTTCTCATCCTATATGTCTTTCCTATAACTGTTATAAATACTTAATGACACTTTCATAACGTCTCATTATGATTGTTATTGACCCCTCACTCTCAGAAATGGCCGTCCCAACTTGGAATGTATGTCTGTTTTTCCTCATACTTCATTAAATATGCAAACTATTTTTTTAAATTAAAGACTAATGTTCTCATACTATATGACTTTCCTATAACTGTTATAAATACTTAATGACACTTTTACAACGTCTCATTATGAGTGTTATTGACCCCTCACTCTCAGAAATGGCCGTCCCAACTTGGAATTTATGTCTGTTTTTCCTCATACTTCATTAAGTATGCAAACTATTTTTTTAAATTAAAGACTAATGTTCTCATACTATATGACTCTCCTATAACTGTTATAAATACTTAATGACACTTTCACAACGTCTCATTATGAGTATTATTGACCCCTCACTCTCAGAAATGGCCGTCCCAACTTGGAATTTCTGTCTGCTTTTCCTCATACTTCATTAAATATGCAAACTATTTGTTTAAATTAAAGACTAATGTTCTGATCCTATATGACTCTCCTATAACTGTTATAAATACTTAATGACACCATCACAACGTCTCATTATGAGTGTTATTAACCCCTCACTCTCAGAAATGGCCGTCCCAACTTGGAATTTCTGATGATTTTCCCCCATATTTAATTTAATATGCAAACTATTTTTTTAAATTAAAGACTAATGTTCTCATACTATATGACTGTCCTATAACTGTTATAAATACTTAATGACACTTTCACAACGTCTCATTATGAGTGTTATTGACCCCTCACTCTCAGAAATGGCCGTCCCAACTTAGAATTTCTGTCTGTTTTTCCTCTTACTTCCTTAAATATCCAAAGTATTATTGTGAAATTAAAGACTAATATTCTCATACTATATGACTCTCCTATAACTGTTATAAATACTTAATGACACTTTCACAACGTCTCATTATGAGTGTTATTGACCCCTCACTCTCAGATATGGCCGTCCCAACTTGGAATTTCTGTCTGTTTTTCCTCATACTTCATTAAGTATGCAAACTATTTTTTTGAATTAAAGACTAATGTTCTTATCCTATATGACTCTCCTATAACTGTTATAAATACTTAATGACACTTTCACAACGTCTCATTATGAGTGTTATTGACCCCTCACTCTCAGAAATGGCCGTCCCAAATTGGAATTTCTGTCTGTTTTTCCTCATACTTCCTTAAATATGCAAACTATTTGTTTAAATTAAAGACTAATGTTCTCATCCTATATGTCTTTCCTATAACTGTTATAAATACTTAATGACACTTTCATAACGTCTCATTATGATTGTTATTGACCCCTCACTCTCAGAAATGGCCGTCCCAACTTGGAATTTATGTCTGTTTTTCCTCATACTTCATTAAATATGCAAACTATTTTTTTAAATTAAAGACTAATGTTCTCATACTATATGACTTTCCTATAACTGTTATAAATACTTAATGACACTTTTACAACGTCTCATTATGAGTGTTATTGACCCCTCACTCTCAGAAATGGCCGTCCCAACTTGGAATTTCTGATAACTTTCCCCCATATTTAATTGAATATGCAAACTATTTTTTTAAATTAAAGACTTATGTTCTCATACTATATGACTTTCCTATAACTGTTATAAATACTTAATGACACTTTCACAACGTCTAATTATGAGTGTTATTGACCCCTCACTCTCAGAAATGGCCGTCCCAACTTGTAATTTCTGTCTGTTTTTCCTCATACTTCCTTAAATATCCAAAGTATTATTGTGAAATTAAAGACTAATATTCTCATACTATATGACTCTCCTATAACTGTTATAAATAATTAAAATCACTAAATGTATAATCAATGTCCAAGTCAGTTGACCAAGTTTCAGTAATTCTTATGACATCTAGTGTTTTTATAAAAATCTTTAAAACCAGCGTCCGTAAGTTTTTGAACGATACCGGAGATATTCCAATAAATGAAATTGACAAATACACCGGTATTTTCATTATTGTCAGTCTCATTCCTATCATCTGTGTGTGTTGGAGAAAGTCTCACATGTGCCTGGCCCTGGCCACTTCCCTAGCGGGTGTTATCTCTCCTATCTGTGCGTGAAGACGACCTCAAGGTTCGTGTCGTGTCCCCGCGATCTCTGTCTCTTCGAGTATTTGGTCCAGATGAGCTCTAACTGTCTCTTGAGAAGCCTTCCTTAGGTGCCTCTAGCAGCTTGCTCCCCTTATAATAGAAGCGGGTTTCGGGATGTTCTTCTCTTAGGCGGCTCAGCTCTTTCCGTTGATGTCCAGTGAGGTCGTTAGCTATACCAACTCCTTGTTCCTTGAGAACGCTCCTTAGTTTGACAGAATGCCATTTGTCTTGCCAGTGCAGTGTTCGAGCGATGATCGGTTTTAGCCTGCCGTTATTTCTCGCGCCAATCCTATGTGCTCTCTCAATATCTCTAGCTACAAGGGGTGGGAGATCTTTCGTAACTCTGGCTTTATTGAGAATATCGAGCACCTTCTTCTTACTATCTGTTCTCATACTATATGACATTCCTATAACTGTTATAAATACTTAATGACACTTTCACAACGTCTCATTATGAGTGTTATTGACCCCTCACTCTCGGAAATGGCCGTCCCAACTTGGAATTTCTGTCTGTTTTTCCTCATACTTCCTTAAATATCCAAAGTATTATTGTGAAATTAAAGACTAATATTCTCATACTATATGACTCTCCTATAACTGTTATAAATACTTAACATCACTAAATGTATAATCAATGTCCAAGTCAGTTGACCAAGTTTCAGTAATTCCTATGACATCTAGTGTTTTTATAAAATCTTTAAAACCAGCGTCCGTAAGTTTTTGAACGATACCGGAGATATTCCAATAAATGAAATTGACAAATACACCGGTATTTTCATTATTGTCAGTCTCATTCCTATCCTCTGTGTGTTGGAGAAAGTCTCACTTGTTCCTGGCCCTGGCCACTTCCCTAGCGGGTGTTATCTCTCCTATCTGTGCGTGAAGACGAACTCAAAGTTCGTGTCGTGTCCCCGCGATCTCTGTCTCTTCGAGTATTTGGTCCGGATGAGCTCTAACTGTCCCTTGAGAAGCCTTCCTTAGGTGCCTCTAGCAGCTTGCTCCCCTTATAATAGAAGCGGGTTTCGGGATGTTCTTCTCTTAGGCGGCTCAGCTCTTTCCGTTGATGTCCAGTGAGGTCGTTAGCTATACCAACTCCTTGTTCCTTGAGAACGCTCCTTAGTTTGACAGAATGCCATTTGTCCTCCCAGTGCTGTGTTCGAACGATAATCGGTCTTGGCCTGCCGTTATTTCTCGCGCCAATCCTATGTGCTCTCTCAATATCTCTAGCTACAAGGGGTGGGAGATCTTTCGTAACTCTGGCTTTATTGAGAATATCGAGCACCTTCTTCTTACTATCTGTTCTCATACTATATGACTTTCCTATAACTGTTATAAATACTTAATGACACTTTCACAACGTCTTATTATGAGTGTTATTGACCCCTCGCTCTCAGGTATGGCCGTCCCAACTTGGAATTTCTGATAATTTTCCCCCATATTTAATTAAATATGCAAACTATTTTTTTAAATTAAAGACTAATGTTCTCATACTATATGACTTTCTCATAACTGTTATAAATACTTAATGGCACTTTCACAACGTCTCATTATGAGTGTTATTGACCCCTCACTCTCTAAAATGGCCGTCCCAACTTGGAATTTCTGTCTGTTTTTCCTCATACTTCATTAAATATGCGAACTCTTTGTCAAAATTAAAGACTAATGTTCTCATACTTTATGACTCTCCTATAACTGTTATAAATAATTAATGACACTTTCACAACGTCTCATTATGAGTGTTATTGACCCCTCGCTCTCAGAAATGGCCGTCCCAACTTGGAATTTCTGATAACTTTCCCCCATATTTAATTAAACATGCAAACTATTTTTTTAAATTAAAGACTAATGTTCTCATACTATATGACTTTCCTTTAACTGTTATAAATACTTAATGACACTTTCACAACGTCTCAATTTGAGTGTTATTGACCCCTCACTCTCAGAAATGGCCGTCCAAACTTGGAATTTCTGACTGCTTTTCCTCATACTTCATTAAATATGCAAACTATTTTTTCAAATTAAAGACTAATGTTCTCATACTATATGACTTTCCTAAAACTGTTATAAATACTTAATGACACTTTCACAACGTCTCATTATGAGTGTTAATAACCCCTCAATCCAGAAATGGCCGTCCAAACTTGGAATTTCTTATAATTTACCCCATATTTAATTAAATATCCAAACTATTTTTTTAAATTAAAGACTAATGTTCTCATACTATATGACTTTCCTATAACTGTTATAAATACTAAATGACACTTTCACAACGTCTCATTATGAGTGTTATTGACCCCTCACTCTCAGAAATGGCCGTCCCAACTTAGAATTTCTGTCTGTTTTTCCTCTTACTTCCTTAAATATCCAAAGTATTATTGTGAAATTAAAGACTAATATTCTCATACTATATGACTCTCCTATAACTGTTATAAATACTTAATGACACTTTCACAACGTCTCATTATGAGTGTTATTGACCCCTCACTCTCAGAAATGGCCGTCCCAACTTGGAATTTCTGTCTGCTTTTCCTCATACTTCATTAAATATGCAAACTATTTTTTTAAATTAAAGACTTATGTTCTCATCCTATATGACTCTCCTATAACTGTTATAAATACTTAATGACACTTTCACAACGTCTCATTATGAGTGTTATTGACCCCTCACTCTCAGATATGGCCGTCCCAACTTGGAATTTCTGTCTGTTTTTCCTCATACTTCATTAAGTATGCAAACTATTTTTTTGAATTAAACACTAATGTTCTTATCCTATATGACTCTCCTATAACTGTTATAAATACTTAATGACACTTTCACAACGTCTCATTATGAGTGTTATTGACCCCTCACTCTCAGAAATGGCCGTCCCAAATTGGAATTTCTGTCTGTTTTTCCTCATACTTCATTAAATATGCAAACTATTTTTTTAAATTAAAGACTAATGTTCTCATCCTATATGTCTTTCCTATAACTGTTATAAATACTTAATGACACTTTCATAACGTCTCATTATGATTGTTATTGACCCCTCACTCTCAGAAATGGCCGTCCCAACTTGGAATTTATGTCTGTTTTTCCTCATACTTCATTAAATATGCAAACTATTTTTTTAAATTAAAGACTAATGTTCTCATACTATATGACTTTCCTATAACTGTTATAAATACTTAATGACACTTTTACAACGTCTCATTATGAGTGTTATTGACCCCTCACTCTCAGAAATGGCCGTCCCAACTTGGAATTTATGTCTGTTTTTCCTCATACTTCATTAAGTATGCAAACTATTTTTTTAAATTAAAGACTAATGTTCTCATACTATATGACTCTCCTATAACTGTTATAAATACTTAATGACACTTTCACAACGTCTCATTATGAGTGTTATTAACCCCTCACTCTCAGAAATGGCCGTCCCAACTTGGAATTTCTGATGATTTTCCCCCATATTTAATTTAATATGCAAACTATTTTTTTAAATTAAAGACTAATGTTCTCATACTATATGACTGTCCTATAACTGTTATAAATACTTAATGACACTTTCACAACGTCTCATTATGAGTGTTATTGACCCCTCACTCTCAGAAATGGCCGTCCCAACTTAGAATTTCTGTCTGTTTTTCCTCTTACTTCCTTAAATATCCAAAGTATTATTGTGAAATTAAAGACTAATATTCTCATACTATATGACTCTCCTATAACTGTTATAAATACTTAATGACACTTTCACAACGTCTCATTATGAGTGTTATTGACCTCTCACTCTCAGATATGGCCGTCCCAACTTGGAATTTCTGTCTGTTTTTCCTCATACTTCATTAAGTATGCAAACTATTTTTTTGAATTAAAGACTAATGTTCTTATCCTATATGACTCTCCTATAACTGTTATAAATACTTAATGACACTTTCACAACGTCTCATTATGAGTGTTATTGACCCCTCACTCTCAGAAATGGCCGTCCCAAATTGGAATTTCTGTCTGTTTTTCCTCATACTTCCTTAAATATGCAAACTATTTGTTTAAATTAAAGACTAATGTTCTCATCCTATATGTCTTTCCTATAACTGTTATAAATACTTAATGACACTTTCATAACGTCTCATTATGATTGTTATTGACCCCTCACTCTCAGAAATGGCCGTCCCAACTTGGAATTTATGTCTGTTTTTCCTCATACTTCATTAAATATGCAAACTATTTTTTTAAATTAAAGACTAATGTTCTCATACTATATGACTTTCCTATAACTGTTATAAATACTTAATGACACTTTTACAACGTCTCATTATGAGTGTTATTGACCCCTCACTCTCAGAAATGGCCGTCCCAACTTGGAATTTCTGATAACTTTCCCCCATATTTAATTGAATATGCAAACTATTTTTTTAAATTAAAGACTTATGTTCTCATACTATATGACTTTCCTATAACTGTTATAAATACTTAATGACACTTTCACAACGTCTAATTATGAGTGTTATTGACCCCTCACTCTCAGAAATGGCCGTCCCAACTTGTAATTTCTGTCTGTTTTTCCTCATACTTCCTTAAATATCCAAAGTATTATTGTGAAATTAAAGACTAATATTCTCATACTATATGACTCTCCTATAACTGTTATAAATAATTAAAATCACTAAATGTATAATCAATGTCCAAGTCAGTTGACCAAGTTTCAGTAATTCTTATGACATCTAGTGTTTTTATAAAAATCTTTAAAACCAGCGTCCGTAAGTTTTTGAACGATACCGGAGATATTCCAATAAATGAAATTGACAAATACACCGGTATTTTCATTATTGTCAGTCTCATTCCTATCATCTGTGTGTGTTGGAGAAAGTCTCACATGTGCCTGGCCCTGGCCACTTCCCTAGCGGGTGTTATCTCTCCTATCTGTGCGTGAAGACGACCTCAAGGTTCGTGTCGTGTCCCCGCGATCTCTGTCTCTTCGAGTATTTGGTCCAGATGAGCTCTAACTGTCTCTTGAGAAGCCTTCCTTAGGTGCCTCTAGCAGCTTGCTCCCCTTATAATAGAAGCGGGTTTCGGGATGTTCTTCTCTTAGGCGGCTCAGCTCTTTCCGTTGATGTCCAGTGAGGTCGTTAGCTATACCAACTCCTTGTTCCTTGAGAACGCTCCTTAGTTTGACAGAATGCCATTTGTCTTGCCAGTGCAGTGTTCGAGCGATGATCGGTTTTAGCCTGCCGTTATTTCTCGCGCCAATCCTATGTGCTCTCTCAATATCTCTAGCTACAAGGGGTGGGAGATCTTTCGTAACTCTGGCTTTATTGAGAATATCGAGCACCTTCTTCTTACTATCTGTTCTCATACTATATGACATTCCTATAACTGTTATAAATACTTAATGACACTTTCACAACGTCTCATTATGAGTGTTATTGACCCCTCACTCTCGGAAATGGCCGTCCCAACTTGGAATTTCTGTCTGTTTTTCCTCATACTTCCTTAAATATCCAAAGTATTATTGTGAAATTAAAGACTAATATTCTCATACTATATGACTCTCCTATAACTGTTATAAATACTTAACATCACTAAATGTATAATCAATGTCCAAGTCAGTTGACCAAGTTTCAGTAATTCCTATGACATCTAGTGTTTTTATAAAATCTTTAAAACCAGCGTCCGTAAGTTTTTGAACGATACCGGAGATATTCCAATAAATGAAATTGACAAATACACCGGTATTTTCATTATTGTCAGTCTCATTCCTATCCTCTGTGTGTTGGAGAAAGTCTCACTTGTTCCTGGCCCTGGCCACTTCCCTAGCGGGTGTTATCTCTCCTATCTGTGCGTGAAGACGAACTCAAAGTTCGTGTCGTGTCCCCGCGATCTCTGTCTCTTCGAGTATTTGGTCCGGATGAGCTCTAACTGTCCCTTGAGAAGCCTTCCTTAGGTGCCTCTAGCAGCTTGCTCCCCTTATAATAGAAGCGGGTTTCGGGATGTTCTTCTCTTAGGCGGCTCAGCTCTTTCCGTTGATGTCCAGTGAGGTCGTTAGCTATACCAACTCCTTGTTCCTTGAGAACGCTCCTTAGTTTGACAGAATGCCATTTGTCCTCCCAGTGCTGTGTTCGAACGATAATCGGTCTTGGCCTGCCGTTATTTCTCGCGCCAATCCTATGTGCTCTCTCAATATCTCTAGCTACAAGGGGTGGGAGATCTTTCGTAACTCTGGCTTTATTGAGAATATCGAGCACCTTCTTCTTACTATCTGTTCTCATACTATATGACTTTCCTATAACTGTTATAAATACTTAATGACACTTTCACAACGTCTTATTATGAGTGTTATTGACCCCTCGCTCTCAGGTATGGCCGTCCCAACTTGGAATTTCTGATAATTTTCCCCCATATTTAATTAAATATGCAAACTATTTTTTTAAATTAAAGACTAATGTTCTCATACTATATGACTTTCTCATAACTGTTATAAATACTTAATGGCACTTTCACAACGTCTCATTATGAGTGTTATTGACCCCTCACTCTCTAAAATGGCCGTCCCAACTTGGAATTTCTGTCTGTTTTTCCTCATACTTCATTAAATATGCGAACTCTTTGTCAAAATTAAAGACTAATGTTCTCATACTTTATGACTCTCCTATAACTGTTATAAATAATTAATGACACTTTCACAACGTCTCATTATGAGTGTTATTGACCCCTCGCTCTTAGAAATTGCCGTCCCAACTTGGAATTTCAGATAATGTTCCTCCATATTTAATTAAATATACAAACTATTTCTTTAAATTAAAGACTAATGTTCTCATACTATATGACTTTCCTAAAACTGTTATAAATACTAAATGACACTTTCACAACGTCTCATTATGAGTGTTATTGACCCCTCACTTTCAGAAATGGCCGTCCCAACTTGGAATTTATGTCTGTTTTTCCTCATACTTCCTTAAATATCCAAAGTATTGTTGTGAAATTAAAGACTAATATTCTCATACTATATGACTCTCCTATAACTGTTATAAATACTTAATGACACTTTCACAACGTCTCATTATGAGTGTTATTGACCCCTCACTCTCAGAAATGGCCGTCCCAACTTGGAATTTCTGATAATTTTCCCCCATATTTAATTAAATATGTAAACTATTTTTTTAAATTAAAGACTCATGTTCTCATACTATATGACTTTCCTTTAACTGTTATAAATACTTAATGACACTTTCACAACGTCTCATTATGAGTGTTATTGACCCCTCACTCTCAGAAATGGCCGTCCCAACTTGGAATTTCTGTCTGTTTTTCCTCATACTTCCTTAAATATCCAAAGTATTATTGTGAAATTAAAGACTAATATTCTCATACTATATGACTCTCCTATAACTGTTATAACTACTTAAAATCACTAAATGTATAATCAATGTCCAAGTCAGTTGACCAAGTTTCAGTAATTCCTATGACATCTAGTGTTTTTATAAAATCTTTAAAACCAGCGTCCGTAAGTTTTTGAACGATACCGGAGATATTCCAATAAATGAAATTGACAAATACACCGGTATTTTCATTATTGTCAGTCTCATTCCTATCCTCTGTGTGTGTTGGAGAAAGTCTCACATGTTCCTGGCCCTGGCCACTTCCCTAGCGGGTGTTATCTCTCCTATCTGTGCGTGAAGACGACCTCAAGGTTCGTGTCGTGTCCCCGCGATCTCTGTCTCTTCGAGTATTTGGTCCGGATGAGCTCTAACTGTCTCTTGAGAAGCCTTCCTTAGGTGCCTCTAGCAGCTTGCTCCCCTTATAATAGAAGCGGGTTTCGGGATGTTCTTCTCTTAGGCGGCTCAGCTCTTTCCGTTGATGTCCAGTGAGGTCGTTAGCTATACCAACTCCTTGTTCCTTGAGAACGCTCCTTAGTTTGACAGAAAGCCATTTGTCCTCCCAGTGCTGTGTTCGAACGATGATCGGTCTTGGCCTGCCGTTATTTCTTGCGCCAATCCTATGTGCTCTCTCAATATCTCTAGCTACAAGGGGTGGGAGATCTTCCGTAACTCTGGCTTTATTGAGAATATCGAGCACCTTCTTCTTACTATCTGTTCTCATACTATATGACTTTCCTACAACTGTTATAAATACTTAATGACACTATCACAACGTCTTATTATGAGTGTTATTGACCCCTCGCTCTCAGAAATGGCCGTCCCAACTTGGAATTTATGATAATTTCCCCCCAATATTTAATTAAATATGCAAACTATTTTTTTAAATTAAAGACTAATGTTCTCATACTATATGACTTTCCTAAAACTGTTATAAATACTAAATGACACTTTCACAACGTCTCATTATGAGTGTTATTGACCCCTCACTCTCAGAAATGGCCGTCCCAACTTGGAACTTCTGTCTGTTTTCCCTCATACTTCCTTTAATATCCAAAGTATTATTGTGAAATTAAACACTAATATTCTCATACTATATGACTCTCCTATAACTGTTATAAATACTTAATGACACTTTCACAACGTCTCATTATGAGTGTTATTGACCCCTCACTTTTAGAAATGGCGGTCCCAACTTGGAATTTCTGTCTGCTTTTCCTCATACTTCATTAAATATGCAAACTATTTGTTTAAATTAAAGACTAATGTTCTCATACTATATGACTCTTCTATAACTGTTATAAATACTTAATGACACTTTCACAACGTCTCAGTATGAGTGTTATTGACCCCTCACTCTCAGAAATGGCCGTCCCAACATGGAATTTCTGATAATATTACCCCATATTTCATTAAATATGCAAACTATTTTTTTTTAATTAAAGACTTATGTTCCCATACTATATGACTTTCCTATAACTGTTATAAATACTTAATGACACTTTCACAACGTCTCATTATAAGCATTATTGACCCTTCACTCTCAGAAATTGCCGAACTTGATGTGTTGATGATGCTTTTTCAGGATCGGAGGAATTGTTCTCTATAAAAACATAATTGTTTTCTTCTTCCTTCTCAGCTTATATTCAGTAACCTAATGCTAAGGCTTTAACTCACACGCAGTACTTATCCCCTTTAATCTGTGTACATATCAGTTAGTTGTCTCTACATTGCTGCCGCATTGCTCGTTCCATCTATTAAAGATTATCCCATCTACACATCAGGAATAATTCGACAAATTACATGATATACCAATCGACACATTACTATCTCATCTCATGAGTGACCTCCCCTGAGTAATATTCGAGAAGATTTGCTCTGAATATTTATTTTTCAAAAAGTGCATTTAGAAGCATAAAAGAAGATCAAAAGAGACATTGGTGTCGACGTAAGCACCTGGAGAGTGAAGATAGGTACATTTAGCCCACGAAAACCTCGTTGTAAGTTTCGCGTGGACTGTTTATGTGTGTCACTATGTGTGGCCAAGGTTTTCGTGCTCGCAGTGTTGACTATTACTAGAAGTGGGGATGTAGAAACAAATCCAGGGCCTACAAATAAGGAACTCTCTGAAATAGTTACACATATGCAAGGGGAAGTTAAATCACTGAAGCAGCAAGTTGAATCTCTCAGTGAGTCATTAATGATGAAAACAACTGACTTGACAATGAAAACAGATGATTTGGAAAATAGATCTCGCCGGGACAACGGTATCCCTGAGAAGCAGGGTGAGGAGAGAGAGTCGTTGGGTGAGTGTGAGGAGGCGGTGAGGGAAGTGCTCAGTGTTAAGCTGCAGATAGAGGATGCTGGGAGTGATGAGAAGGTAGGGATAGAGAGAGAGAGCCCATAGAGTGGGGAAGAGGAAGGAGGATGGGAAACCCAGGCCAGTAATTGTCAAGTTAACCAGAAATAAGACTAAATCTGA
This sequence comes from Gibbula magus, assembly GCA_936450465.1. Lineage (NCBI taxonomy): Eukaryota > Metazoa > Mollusca > Gastropoda > Trochida > Trochidae > Gibbula > Gibbula magus. The sequence continues at coordinate 60,443,566 of OW388293.1, read as the reverse complement.
GATTCTGAGACAGGCAAGAAGCAAATTGAAACAATCTGAAGTGAAGATCAGCGAAGATTTCAGCTACCCTGTTAGGGAGAAGAGGAGAAAACTTATTCCACACCTAGTCAAGGCAAGAGAGGAGGGGAAAGAAGCTTTCATCCGTTTTGACAAACTGGTAATAAGTAATATCTCTCATGAAGTGAATGCGAACAATGGTGAACTGAGGAAGTGTAGGTAGGACAGGGGCCAGGGTCTATCACAGCCAGCCCATACACAGTGCAACAACTCTACACAATCTTCAGTCAAACAACTGCTCAGTATTTTTTCTTGGAACTGTCACTCACTCAAGAGACATTTTAAAGACAACATGCTAAAACATGAACTCTCTAAGTTCACTATAGTCTGTTTAACTGAGACATGGTTATATTCTCCCTCTTATTATGGTGTTTTTTTACCTTCACATGATGTATTCCCTGTGTGTAGGGATAAAGGTAAACATGCAGGGGTGTGTGTGTTTGTGCATAAATCCTTTAGTAAAGGTGTTAAGAGAATATTACCACATTATCAAGATGCTGTGTTTCTCTTTCTAGATATGATGTTTTTTTGGTTTAGAGCATAATATAATCATTGGGCTTGTGTATGTTTCACCTGAAAATCATCTCATTATAAGGATATGGGATGCAACAGTTTGAATCATCTTGAAGATGCATTGTGTGAAATAACTCGTAAATATGATGCAGAAATCTTGATAACAGGTGACTTTAACAGTAGAACTGGAGAGGAAGAGGATTACATAGCTGATGATAGTGCTGATTATCTACCTGACAGTTATAGTGACTGGTATGATAGTGACAACTTCTCATTACCTCGTTTGAATAAAGACAAACAAGTTAATATCTTTGGCAGACAATTACTGAACATATGCAAGACTTATTCAATTCACATTGTCAATGGAAGGAGTTTAAATGATCAAAGAGGAGAGTTCACATGCATGTACTGCAAATAATGGACTCAGTGTGGTGGACTATGTCATTACATCTTCAATCATGTTTTCATACATAGAACAATTCAAAATATTGGATTGGGATAAGTCTGATCATTTTCCTCTCATCTGTGACATTAAAACCAACAAAAACTCACAAAGTTATCCTAATCATGTAAAGGAATCTATCTATCACAAGTTTATATGGAATCATGACCAAGTCAACAATTTTAATTGTGTACTTCACGATGACACTTCTACAAATATTTTAAAGGATATCAAAGATTTAATCTCTGTGAATGTGGACAGTGCAGTTGATCTAATATGTGGACTGTACACGAGAGCAGCCGCCTCGATGAGCAGGCGACACGGGTCACGGGACTCAGCGCGGGACTCAGCCAGCGTGATGGGACGCAGAGTGTGATAGAGTGAAGTCCGACAAGTATCGGGCACTGGACAGATTCAGAGACACTGATAGAGATGAAGATTTCAAAACATTTAAACACTACAGACGAGTCTTTAAAAACCTATGCAGTAAAAAAGAAGATGAATTTCAGCTTTCAATAAGAAATAGATTTAGAGATAAAAACAAGAATGATAATAATGCAATGTGGAAGGAGATAAAGAAACTGAAAAGTTGTTTTAAAACTAACAATATTGACTCTGAAGAATGGTTTTCTTATTTCAAAACACTTTTAAACTCTTCTAGTTTTATATCGTCAATTGAAGATGTTGTCAAGTCAGATATACTTGCGCGTGACCGGGAAATATGTGTAGCATGTGAACATGGATCACCTGAAGATGTGAACAGAGAAATATCCAGTGATGAAGTAAAGGTTATCATTGTAAATATGAAATCAAATAAAGCACCGGGTTGTGATGGATTGCCTTCGGAACTTTTTCAGAATTCTCTCGATGTCATTGTGCCTATATGTGTTCAACTGTTTAACGAAATCATGGAGTCTGGTGTCTACCCGGAAGCTTGGTGCAAAGCTGGTATATGTCCGCTGTATAAAGATGGTGATAAGAACAGTGTGAATAATTACAGAGGCATTTCATTATTGCCCGTGTTGGGTAAAATATTTACCAAAATTATAAACGAACGTCTGCAAAGGTGGTCTGATGACAATAAAATATTATATGAAAACCAGTTTGGTTTCAGAAAAGGTCGCTCAACAGTTGACAGCATGTTTACTTTGTACGGAATTATACAAAAATATTTGTCTAAATCAAGAGGAGGAAGATTTTACTGTCTCTTTATTGACCTCAGCAAGGCGTTTGATTGTGTTGATCATAACTTACTCTGGCATCGACTGATGAAATACGGCATTCATGGAAATATACTCAGGATTCTGCGAGATATGTACTCGAAACTAAAATCCTGTGTGAGAACTAACTACGGTTTGACAGAATATTTCAACTGCTGTATTGAAACGCGGCAAGGATGCATGGTCAACCCAACACTATTTTGCCTTTTTATAAACGAACTCATCACTGAAATAAATCAAGCTAACTGTCGTGGAATTTTTATTTCAGAGGAAGAACCAAATGTATGTTCCTTGTTATATGCTGATGACGTCGCCAACGCTGCTGACAGCACTGGAAGACTACAAGAACAGATCAACTGTATCAGTGAATTTTGTAATAAGTGGGGACTTTCTTTAAAAATGAACAAATCTAAAATAATAATCTTCAGGAATGGTGGACCTTTAAGACATTCTGAAAAATGGACTTACAGAGAAGAGAGGATACAAACAGTTTCATTTTATAAATATCTTATCTTATCTATTTTTATAAATATTCTTCACTCCTAAATTGGTATGGACAAAAGCAACATCAACTTTAGCACAAGAAGGGGAGAAAGTCTGTCTCAATATTTACAAAATACATCATTTATCTGGAGGGCTACCAATTGCTACTGGAATTAAGATGTTCGAATCCATGGTTTTACCGATATTGACATATGGCTCTGAAGTGTGGGGATTCCTATTTAATGAGACAATTGAGAAGGTACAAACTAAATACTATAAACGCATTCTTAATCTGCCAATAAATGCAAGCAACGACGCTGTCCTTGGGGAAACCGGAAGACCACGATTATATGTCTATTATATCACAAAATGTATTAAAATTTTGGATAAAATTAATATCGATGAACAATGAACGCCTACCTAAGAAAACATATTTAATCTTGTATGGATTAGACGAAGCTGGTCGTGTATCTTGGGCAACGCATGTAAAGAACATTCTTTTTAAATATGGATTTGGTTATGCTTGGATTACTCAAGATGCTTGAAACTCTCTAATGTTTATTTCTCAATTTAAACAACGAATCATGGACTGTGACCAACAACGCTGGATTGAAAATCTAACCCAGAAATCGAAACTTCAAACATACTCAACATTCAAGTCTGCCCTGGATATTGAATTTTACCTTCAACACATAGATAATAAGGCCTATAGAGAAATCCTAACAAGATTCCGCTGCAGCTGTCATAAATTGCTTATCGAAACTGGACGCCACAACAATATAGAAAACACCCAAAGATTATGCCCACTGTGTCAACAAACAGGTTCAGAATATATTGAAAATGAATATCACTTTCTTTTAATCTGCAATTCTTACTCAGCTTTGAGGCTTACATTCATAGATAAATATTTTTACGTCAATCCATCATATGAAAAATGTATTAATCTTATGTCTTCTAAATGTAAACATACTGTTAAACAACTCTCGAATTATATTGTTCATGCTTTTAAACTTCGAGAGTCACTCAGTAATCGCTGATGTATTGTATCTATATTGTACATAACTGATTGTAAACTTTGTATCATATGTATGTTCTATGGGCCTGTGGTCTGAAACTTGAAATAAAATTCTATAACATTACTATACTTTGTGTGTTCTACAACGAAAGGACAATACATCACGCATACAAATTTTAAGTAATCAACATCATAACCTCAAAGCTCACTTAAAGAAGTAGTCCTTAGTTATGATATCGAATTACAAAATCCCTACATGACATAGTGAGAAAACAATTGGCGTTTATGTATACTTGTCTATAGCTTTAGATTTACAATAGCTTAAAGATGGATGTTTATTAATTCATTTAGTAGGATATACTCATTTCCCCCCACTTAAACGTGCGCGATGAATGTAAGAGGTTGTTTTGAAAACAATCTAACACGAGGTTGTTACAGTAAAACACCTTATCACGAGCGACTGGAGACTGTAAACTTTAGATATACACGGATTACCTTCTCCACGAGCAGATGTATTATACCGTCAAGGAAATGGTATATAACTCTATCCGAAGGGCATGGCACAGCATATTGCTGCAAACTGTCAAGATGGAAAGGGAACTGTTTGACAGTTTCTGTGAAAAATACAAAGGCCAAGAAACTGCAAAATCGGGGGTATTAACTGAATTAAGAAGAAATGTCTTCGTTGAGTTCTTGAAGAATCCCGATTCTGGTCAGCCAAAGATTCGACATCAGATTAAGAAGAAGAACTATGAATTGATAAAAGGAAAGCTGTGTCAAAGGAAATAAATAAATGGAGTAAGTGAACCTTTCTTATTGAGATACGCCACTGTGACTTGTAGTACGACAATAGTTCAGTTTCAGATGAATGTTGAATGACTACAGTATTTATTGATTGGAGATAACAAAAATAAAATTAAGTGGAATGTTAAGTTATAAAAGAAATGTAATAAATTTGAAGCAAAACCTGTAAAACAAATGTTACTGACATTACTAATGATACTAATCAGGGACATTAAATGGAAGAATAATTAAATGACCAGATGCAATTAAATCTACATCATCAGACGTGATGAATGAATATTAATAACAAGTACATCTTAATACGATCGATTTTAGACTAGGACTTCACTTCTACCTCAATGATCTGAATATTTTCAAAGAAGCATATGTTCTGCTGAATGAATGTGTACAAAAGTCTAATAGCATGGCAAGTGTATTTGAATTTGATAGTTAGAATATAATTCGAAATACATTTCTGACGTTTAAACCATTGGCCAGAAACTTTATAGTATGGCGCGAAGAAATTCAACAATCCTAGTCGGTTAGATAATTGTGAATAACCCATTCATAATTTAGATTGCAGGAGTTTTCTATATACTATATCTATTTACTATAGATCGATCAGGATAATTTGGAACACGGCAACAGCTATATGTCAATGCCTGATTGTAATTACGTTTAGTTAAATTCCTTATTTAGAGTTATTATCTTTATTCTTTATATCTCTCACAGATAGCTACCTATCTTGAAACTCCATCTGTGGAGGAATTCTATGACATCATCAGTCGCATTCACGATGAAACTGGACATGAAGGAATTACAAAGACCTTTAAAGCAGTGAGTGTAATTACATAAGTTAATGTGTGATCCTTAAGCCAGAATGTATCTTTAAATTTATATGTTCAATATTAAATTTTGGATTATTCTAATGGGAAACGCTTGTCTTCTAATCGTGTTTACATACAAAAAGGGTATATTGCCCACCGAATTTTATGTTGTACGGGAGGTTTGGAATATATTCTATCAGCATTCATGTATCTAAAATGATTTGGGCATAAAGCGAGCACGCCTCTATCTAATTTTAAGTTATCATCAGTAATTTAGAATGATGTGCCATAAGATAAGATAAATAATCACCCCTTGGTAATGCATTTAATCTTCCTGGTAATTATAGTCGAACATTACTACTTAAAACAGGAGCGACTACCCTTAAATCTATTGTATTTAGTTGATCATACATAAGTATATTAGTTATTTGTTATTACAATTTACAGCCTATATTACGGGTTTGTCTGGCGAAAAAGGACGTTAGAATAATACCCCAAGAGGAAATAGATCATGAAGATTATGTAACTTACTTTCCATCACAGATGAACTTCCCTATATCTTTCGCTGTCGTACTACTTTTTGTGAAACTAGAAAAACTAGACTACTTAAGTCCACAAATATTGTATCATGATGACAACTATTTACCACACTCGACTTTATTGTTTTAAGAAACCCGCGTAAGTTATAATATTAAAATTTCTAGCGCTAAGAAACCCGAAATGCTTTGGTAATTTGCACGTTTTTGCACATACGACTGTAATTGAAAATTTAATGTTTTAACCCACCGCAATTTTGACATTTTGTACATTATGGTTTATATTGTAACATGTCCTCTTATACCACCGAAGCTGATTTTTCGAATGTAAAGTGAAATTGAAGACACCATGAAGTATTTAAAAGGCTTTATAGCAGTTGGTGTTATAAAGGTTCTGGCTTCCATCACTAATCCACTAATTGGTTTCCCTCACTGCTTTGTCTCCTCATCTGTCTGGCTTATTACCGGTAACTTACCATTGCCTAATTTAGATCAGTACAGATCTCATAAATGTTATCACAACTTCACTTATTTAAACTTTCACGGCATTGTTCTCATCTCCTTGTATTTGCTATCGTATTATCATACAACACCGGTCTTGGTGTGTTTTTAATAAAATGGCAGTAAATGGTTCAAAATAAAAAGTTGTACATTTTAAAACCCCTTCTATTGGCAGAACATTGTGTGATTTTAAGTGTGGTGAAAAATTTTAGAAGTTGTTGATTGTTACGGTTATCTTGGTTTATTATTAACTGAACATTTAAATTATAAACGTACGACGAAAGCTGTCGCTAGCTCTGAAAGTAGGGCTTTAGGTTTATTGATAACTAAGTTCAAATTGTTAAGTGGTATGAATTACCACACTTACATAATGTTCACGCGGTGTAACAAAAATGATAATATGCTTTTAATTCATAAATTTGATGTTTCGTTATTTCATAAGGTTCAACTGAGATACGCCTACGTGCCAAGGGAGTTGATTGATGTATTTATCCAGAGATGTTTGACATGTCAGTTGAAAAGAACTCAGAAGAAACAAGTCCCTTTGAAACCCATACTGTCAACAGGCCCTCTTCAAAGATGTCAGGTAGAAACAATATTGAGTATATAACGTATTTCACCTTCTTAAGGTTACGAACGAAGTTCGTAATCGTTTCCCATATATGTTTTGTAATGTATTTTACTTTGTCTTTCAGTAATCGATTATATTGAAATGTATCAATTGGTTGTGTAAATGACCACTTCGACGTCCATGTGCACTGAAAATTGTATAGACCATATTGTACTTTTGACCATGTGTAAAAGTCAATGTATACAAAATTGCATAACCAAGTATCTTTATATTTGCAGATGGATCTCATCAACATGACAGAGCATCCAGACGGAAAATTCAAATACAGAGACTTGGCTGCATAGCGGCATTACACAAAATGATATTTCAATTCCAAACTTCCATTTGCCGTATCGTAATGATCGCCCAAGCCGGGGAGGAGGTGTAGCAATTTATGTAAAAAAAAACTTCTACGTTAAGGATATGGTCGACTTAACAATACCAACACTCGAAGCAAAATGGATGCAAATAATACGTAAAAACACAAAATATTTAATCGGAACTATTTATCGCGCCGATAAAAGTGAAGCATATTGGGAGTTAATAGATCAATCAATTTGTAATGCCATTACCCTGAATATCCCAGCGATAATTGTAGGCGATTTTAACCTTGATATTTTAAAGGATAAGCACATTAAAATTGAAACTCTTAAAGCAATGTACGGATTGAAACAACTAATAACTGAACCTACCAGGATCACGCCCAACTCAAGAACATTGATTGACTTATTGTTTGTAACAGATGCTGATAGTGTGTTATGTTCGGGTGTTTCTGATCTTATCTGTAGTGACCATTGTCCTATTTTCGTTACCATTAAAGAACATATTCCAAACAATAGTACTTTTAAAAGGAAAATTTATAATTATAATATGATGGATAAAGACAATCTTATTGAAAGTTTATCCTTAGTTTCATGGCAAGACGTCTTGACATTTGACACAATAGGTGAAGCAGCAAAGTCTTTCTCAAAGTCTTTTAAATATGTATGTGATAAGAACATTCCAAATAAAACTGTTACTGTTAGACCAAACGATCCCGTGTGGATATCTTCTGAAGTACGCAGTCTGATACGAAAACGAAACCGTGCACACAAAATCGCAAAAAGACGGGATCGACCTTCCGATTGGGCAAATTTTCGTAAAATTCGAAATAAAACTATATCAGCTGTTCGTACAGCAAAGACGCAATACATGTCTAAAATCGACAGTAAAATAAACGACTCGTACGGTAGTTAACTTTGGTGGCGCTTAGTGAAAAAATACCTAAAAGGTGCTCGTAATGATACGATATTTCCTCCTATCAAACATGGAAATTCAGTATTTGACAGTTTAGATGATATAGTAACGAAAATGAATGAATATTTTTGCACTCAGGCTACTGTAGAAAATCCTGATCGAGATCTACCAGAACTAAAGAAAAAAACTAACCAGAGTTTATCCACCATACACCTGAGTTCCAATGAAGTAAAAGATATTTTACTTTCTGTTGACGTAAATAAAGCAACTGGACATGATGGTATCGGAAATCGATTACTAAAACTCAGTGCTCAAGTAATATCAGAACCTTTGACTGCATTGTTCAATACCTCGTTAAATGTCTCAACATTTCCAGATGTTTGGAAACTTGCATCAGTAATACCAATTCATAAGAAAGGTAATTTAAATGAATGCAACAACTATAGGCCTGTAGCACTGACTAGTTGCTTAGCCAAAGTATTCGAAAAAAGTGTCTTTAAATATGTTTTCAATTTCCTAAGAGAAAATAACCTTTTAACAAATCTTCAATCTGGCTTTATCCCTGGAGATTCATCCACTAACCAATTGACTTACCTTTATGATTTTATTGCTAAACACCTGGACAAAGGAAAGGAAATAAGAGCGGTTTTCTGTGACATAAGTAAAGCGTTCGATAAAGTATGGCACAGAGGAATCATTCAGAAATTAAAAGCGTACGGTATTGATGGTCAACTCCTTTTATGGTTTAAAGATTACCTCGATGATAGAAAACAACGTGTTGTAATCAACGGTTACAGTTCTGAATTCAAACCAGTTACAGCCGGCGTCCCACAAGGCTCCGTTCTAGGACCACTTCTGTTCTTAGTCTATATTAATGATATCATAGATGACATTGACAATAACATACGGCTTTTTGCTGATGACACATCACTCTACGTAGTCATAAATGATCCAAATGTAGCAGCACAATTTAGCAGTAATAACAGACTCGGCAAAAACATGGCAAGTTGATTTTAATCCAAACAAGACGGTGTCTATCCAATTCACCCGTAAACTTACACAGAACACCAAACCAATACTATCTATGGGTTACACCAATATAACCGAGGCGTCATCTCATAAACATTTAGGAATAATCCTCCAAAAAGATTGTATGTGGCACAATCAAATTGACAATATCATTATTAAAGCCAGTCCAATGATTAACTGCCTAAGAAGTTTTAAATACCGCCTAAACAGGAAAACACTACAAACTATGTATAAATCCTTTATTTTACCAATATTTGATTACGCATGTCATATTTGGGATAACTGCACTAAGGAGCAAACACTCCTCTTGGAAAAATTAAACCTAGATGCAATCGGAACCATATGCGGGGCTGTTCGCGGCACAAGTCATCAAAAATTATATTCTGAAACAAACATGTCTTCATTACAAGAAAGGAGACGCCGTCAAAAATTATATCTCTTTTACAAAATGCTTAACAAATTAGTTCCAGACTACCTGTCAAGTTTAGTCCCAAATCATGTATCCTCTTCAAGTGGATACAGTTTGAGAAATAAAACTGACCTACTTAATATCAAATAATACCAGTCTTTACTCAAAATCTTTTATTCCAGACACAGTTAATATATGGAATTCTCTTCCTCCAGATATAGTTAATGCTAGCACACTAGGAGAATTTAAAAATAAACTAAAGCAACAAACCACAAATCAAATTTACTTCAATATTTCATATGGATCCAGATTCTGCCAGATAATCCATTCTCGTCTTCGGCTTGGGTGTAGTGATTTAAATGGAGATAGATTCACCAGGTTTATTTCTAACAACCCTGCATGCAACTGCGGGTATGACAACGAAGATGCGCTTCATTTTTTCCTCATCTGCCCTATCATCAGTGATATAAGGTTAAATGCATATTTCTTTTCCAAAGGGTTTAATTTGTCTTCAATTGTATATGGCAATCCCAGCTCATCAGAACAGGTTAATACAGAACTGTTAAAATCTGTACATAGTTTCATAACTTCATCGAGGAGATTTTTTTAATATAAATAAGTATTGACTCATGTTGTCGTGTTTGTGCCGTGCCTTGCTGGCTTATTCGTTACTTATTTCCTGAAATCTATAGCTATCATGCTGACATCAAACCACCTAGTTTTGTTTTGCGATTTTGTTACCATTAATCAGAATGGGGCAGAAAAGAGACTGACTGCCATTATAGTTGATTCGCAGAGAGCCGGATTGTACAAGCTTAGGTATATCTTGAAGTTAATATTTGTGTTTTCACTGTTTTTGTCATTAAAGGGGCAGTAGCACGTTTTTTTGCAAAATTTATTTTTTCAAATTTCCAATTTATAATGAGAGTTTATGTAATTTAAATTAACTTCAGAGGGTAAAACATCTTATTACACAAACCAATTATCTGTAGTGGTAAAAACTTTGTTGCGTATAAAGCAAAAATTGCATGGCGGCCATTTTATTGTGAACACAATTTATTAGTTTGTATTATAAAAACGATTTCCATGGCTTTACCGAAACATGTACACTCATTTTAAACTTTATTTTCCGAAGAGAGAAGGATGTTTTACTATTGGTTAAATTATTTTTCAAAATACATTTCATCAACTTATTTGAGCGAAAAAAACGTGCTACTGCTCCTTTAAGTGTACAGTACAGATATGCACATTCCAATATGTTTCAACATGCTTATTTCAAATATATAATATGTTCCTGCTTCGTGTTTATTATGAATTAGATATGATTTTTGAAACGTGAATTAACTCAATTTTGTAGATGCAAGGCGGGGGTTCTGAAGCGGCAATACCGAGCTGACTCATTGCATCATTTTCGGGGACACATTGGTCTCGCAGTTGATGGCTGGCGCGATGAGTTGCAGATAAAACTCCGCGAAGCTGCCAGAAAAGAAAAGTGAGGAGTGGACATATACTGAGGGAAAAAAATAAGGGATCGCATATTTCTTTATTGATGAAAACAAAATGCCTTACAGGTTTCAATGAGAGTTTACATGTTCACTACCCATAACCTGGCGCCTAAACGCACCAGGTTCAATAGGAGGGGTTCATGAAAATCGTGCACTTCATGTTTTACCATCAATTTTCGGGTATAAAGGGTACCTGTGCCAGAATAGAGTCAGTTCTGTTTTTTTCCTGAACATGGCAAGACAGTACATGACTTTGGTTCAGAAATGGCAGGCAATAGGTAGGTGAGATCAGGCCACCCTCTTCGAGAAGTTGCAAGACACTTTCAAAAGTCAATCAGTGTCTTATCTCGCCTCTGGAACCTCTACCGTCAGACTGGTGATGTTGCGATGCGAAAAGGTCGAGGACGACCTAAAAAGACAACACCAAGACAAGACCGAATGATCGCACGGCGTGCCTTGCAGAATCGATTCTCCCCAGCATCGAAAATAAACGCCGATCTCAGGGCTGCCACGCGAGTACGGGTATGTGACCGTACTGTACGAAACAGACTAAAGGCAGCAGGTTTAAAAAGCAGACGACCTATTGTTGGCGTACGGATGACACAGCAGCATAAGCAAAGAAGACTGGATTGGGTGCGGCAATATGGTGTGAGACAGCTACGTCATTGGCGTTACACCATGTTCAGTGACGAATCGAGATTCAATCTGGACTATGCAGATGGCAGAGTGCGTGTTTGGCGTCGCCGAAATGAGAGGTACCAGCAGGACACCATTAAACAACATGACAGAAACGGTCACGGTATGGGGCGGAATTACCTACGACAACAGAACAGATCTGATTCGCCTCGACGGACGACTGACAGGTGTTCGATACCGTGATGAGGTTTTACGTCCTGTGGTAGCACCGTTTGCCAGGAGAACAGGTCGCCGTTTTGAACTCCAACAGGACAATGCTCGTCCCCATACGGCTCATGTCTCAGCTGATTTTTTGAGAAACAGTAACATTACAGTGTTGCCCTGGCCTGCCAAAAGTCCGGACATAAACCCTATTGAACATCTATGGGATGTGCTAGGTCGAAGGGTTCGTGAGAGACGTATACCACCACGAAATCTTGATGATCTCTTCCAGTGTCTGCAGCAGGAATGGCGTGACATTCCGAGAGCTACAGTAAGAAACCTGATCGGAAGTATGCAAAGACGTTGCCAGACAGTCGAGAGAGCACGTGGGGGCCATAATCGATACTGACATTCTTCATTTAACCTGTAGACAATGACAATAATCTGTATGAAATGAATTGAATACAATCTGTGACAACCTGTGGTTTTATGCGATCCCTTATTTTTTTTCCTTCAATATATTATTATTTCATTATGTGCCAAGTAATTGTCTTGTCAAAAACATTGTGCCCCTAAGATCATAATTTGGACAGTAATTCTAATTTATATAATAATTAAAGTTAATATTAATTACTGTACATATGCTGTGAATCTGAATTAATTCCTTTCTATAAGAAGCATTTAGAAACTGGTTAGATACAGTACGGATTCACAACTTCTTATTGCAAGATTACGACATTTCGGTTTTCAAGCAAACGATATCAGAATTGATTTACAAGATGACTCATTATGTACATGTATACGTAGTAGAGAACACTTGACTTGACTTACTAACGGTTTCAACGAATTCACACAGGCTTAAAGCTTACCTACATGGTGATTTGATTGTTACAAGATATAATCATTCGGGGGAGCCAGATAGAACGAGTAATGAAGGATAATATACATTTATTTAGGTAATTAGATTGTACACGATATCCTTTTTGTAACGAACCTCTCTGTAACAAAGTCAACTATTGACGTCTAATCAGAATTAAGTAATATCTATGCACAATAGTATGTGTTCAGAATTCTTTATTACATTTTCAGTGATCCAACAACTGAAGAACAAGCTGGCTGGCCTGTCCTCATGCGGCCATGTTTGGAAAAACTCGCGAAAGAGGTAATAGTGATAAACAGAAGAACATAAACAAACAAAAAACAGTACAGTACAATATATGCGTATGAATACGTTTTTATTGGGATTTGTGTATTTCTCCGATTCCTCGCTCAGATGTCACCATGTTGTGGATAATGTATCCCCAACCCTATCAGTTGTATTATAAAGTACCTGCTCAAGTATTTGAGTGATAAGGGATCATTGAACTAGAATGTAGTAAGTAAAGTTTCATCTCGGAGCATGACTTATTTATCATTATTCGATATCCTGAAACTAGAATCAGTTGACAATGCTACAAGAGCATCCCGGACTTCATGATTATAGTTATCAATCCTGCTCGGATGTAAGGGGCCATTTAAACTTGGTTAAGATTACGTTACCAACTGTTACCAACTGAAAAGAACACATTATCCTCACTATAACTATTACATTTAATTTGTACATGCATTGTGTAATACGATTTCGTACATACTAATGTTAAAGCTTCAACATTGGAGGATTCTTGAAGTATGTATTTCTTATTCAGGATTTTGATGAACTATCCTGTGAGATTACCCTGGATACCATGTCCAAAATCCACCGAGATGAAGCCCTAACAGCAGCGTCTTATATAAGGGACATGATGCCATGTATTCCAACAGGGAGACCTCAGGAAACCAGAGCGAACCAGCTCGGTCGTTTTTGAGATGGGTATGTTTAACTTTTGATTACCGATATGGTCGAATGAGTAATTCTTTTTTATTCTCTCATCAAGTTTTTTTTTATATTTGTTTTCATAGGTTACAAGGTATATGTACATTGAAGAGTGCAATGGTTAAGAAGTATATAAACTGCTGAAGGATATGTGCTTTGAAATATAATCATTGTAAGTTGCTAAATAGTGGGATGAGTGATTTCCATTTATTTTTGAATTTTCATTATTCTTTTTGAAATGAAATGTTTCTATCAGACATATCTCTTTTAATGCTTTTTGGCAATTACTGAATTTTTTTAATTACGTTTTTATGTTACATAAATGTATATATTTCTTGGGTGAAGTAATGATTTAATTCATCAAGATATTTGTTAAGCCGTATTGAATGTTCTAAATTTTCCAAATGCATATATCTAACATTGGTTTATTATGCTTTTTTAAGATACGTGAAACACCTCCCCCCTACACTACTGGCGAAGTACATGATTGGTTTAAAGACAAGCCCTGTAGGCAACAGCTACTTTTACAGGGCAGTGTCCCTACTGTTATGGGGCCACGAAGACAAATCTACCTTTCTGAGGTTGGCATCCGCAGTCACTGGCCTGATGAACATAAACACAATCGTGAAACACGTACGTCCTTGCAGTTGTTGCAACTTCAAACATACTTTTTTTTTTATTTTGATGCTAGATAATAGAGCATATAACCATACACGTAGCGTTATTATTTGACTGTTTAAGGGGAATTAAGAGGATAACCGTTTTGTTCATAGGTCCTGGATTCCTACACATCCGAAGAACAGCTGATGACATTCTTATCTTCAGCTACAACTGATGTCGTCTTAGCTGGTATGGAAGGTTCCTGGGAGGAGAAAGTTTACTACGTAGTAAGAGGAAATGAACCTGTCACTCCATCCACAGAGCGATGTAGGCAAGTTAAAGGCAAAACAGAATCCACACTCTACAATAAATATTTTTTTAACAAACATGGGAAAAGAATAATGTTGCAATCGGAAAGATAAATCATACATCATAAAATGTACATTGTAAATGTCGGCTATAGCTATTAATTAGTTTTCAATATGTCATGTAATGGTCAAACGACAATATAACGTTAACATTATATTTTAGGTCCAATTCAATGCATGGGCATGACGTTATTAACTAGATCGGCCATAACAGTCTGAACCATGCTTGGAGGGACGGAATCGTCCACAGTTTATGGACCAGGTACGGGGGAACCATTTCATCTGGCTCTGGTGCCCCTGGATGCAACAAGTGCCCGTATGAGCCACTACTAGCCCCTTGTGGGAGGACATGTCCTGGTATGGGGCAGAAAGAAAGGGAGGAATGCGGCGCACAGCGTTTCGAACTTTGCCAAGGAGAAGATGACCACATGGTGGAATGTAGCCACTGTCTCCAGTGGTATCACATTCAGTGTGTCACGAGGAATGACCGAACAACTGTCATCAACACGAGCTTCAGCTGTGGATGCCACGTCCTTGAACCTCTTCAACCAAAAAGGTAGGTCATATTCAATAAAGTTTCAGTAGCCTACCATGCATTTAATAAAGCAATGTTTTTAAAACGCATTCGATAGTAGAAAACCACCGTTTTGACAATTACAATTAGGATTTGAATAACTTGCTTGTCTTATTTGTACATGTATTGAATATTAAAAACACAACGCATACATTTGAACTTTCATTTCATACATAATGTATTCTGAACTATTGTACATTATTCAAACATTTCCATCCATGTTTCTTGGCCATTTTCAGTGTCGCGTTTTTCAAGGACCTCAGAAGAGTGAAAAAAATCACACGAGAAGTTGGAATTGAGGTACTTACCTTTTCATAAAATAATATATCATTTCATATATTAATTTTTTTTTATTATTTCCCTTCTGGTCTACTTTTGAAATAATATTGCATTATATAAATGATTCCTTAGCTTGCTATAACACTTGCGGTGGAACGACACACGTTCAATTTAATAAATTTCTTTTTCAGAAGCTGTGCCAATACATCATAGAGGGCTCGTACACTTCCGGACGATGGCGTACCATCAGGTCAAACTCATGTCTTTAAAAGACAAACATGGAAGTCCAAGATTGGTTTCCATCGATTCAGCGAATTAGTGGTACGTTATTTCAACTCCTAACATTCCGTACCTCATTATGTAATGTGAACGTTAGTATATAACTCAAACGCTAGATACATTGTCATTGTTGTTGAGTGATATTTTAGTACCATGTAAAACGTCTGTCACCGTACTGCATCCTCAGTTCTTTATGTTAGCATCATTGTCTCATTGGGTATAGAATAACATTTCGATGCACTGTTTCAGATAACCTTCTTTGGAAAGAGAATATCGGAATTGCCTTTAGAACACTCACACACTCTTGATGTCTTCCTTCCCGAGGTGAGCAAATCCTTCTATTCATGTGATGTTATTTTATATTCTCACATTCATAGTATAATATTATTTATATTTCCTCAAGCAGCTTGAGTAAAAAGTCATAATAAAGTCACAGAAAGAAGTCACAATTGTTGCATATCACACGAGTTCTTGTGTTTGTTTTAAATAGTTTGTTCTCTGCATTTTAAGTATTTTAAATAATTTCATGCTGCATTTAATCAATTTGGAGGTGTTAAAGTCCTTTGAGTTTTTCCATGTTGAGAACTAATAGTTCAGTGTTTCTAATTCACATCTTATTTCATCAGCTTGCAGTTCACGTCACCATGAAACAAGAGGGAATAACCAGAATGGAAGCCGAACTGCTTCTCCAAGTCTGTGCCTGGTAGAGACATACCCCCTGGGAACCAACCTGAACTATCATTTTAGTTAGAACATTAATTTTTAAAAATGAGATCTGGATTGACGAACAGAAGCCTTATTTAAAGGATAATTTTGTTTATTCTTCCCATTAAGTGTTATAATAATGTTCATGGTTTTCAACTCCTTTTATTATTTTCCAATCAATTGTTAAGTTTGGTCTGACGTAGTTTTGAGTTTTTCGACTAAATGTCATACTCTCAGTCTTGCTAGGAATAGAACCAACTGGCCACTTCCTTACCCGATCTGCAATTTTTGCCAAATCATTATTTATAGTAGCGGCTGCTGTGATATGATCATCTATTATAAGTATATTGATGTATTACCGGAACATAGACGAATGTTACTGTGATTACCATCTACGATGTCATTACGTCATGTATCTGGGATTTAAAAATGAAAAATGAAAACTTGTTTGTTTTTATTTGACTCAAATGGGAAATGGTCATTTAGGAAGATGCGAAATAGAACAATGCTACATTTGTTATCGGGGCAACGTTTAGAAAGTGTCATACAATATTTCGTACAGTTATCGGAGCAACATATAGTATAAGAATATTCATCACATTTATTGAATAATGTGGAAAAGTTGATAGAAATTCCAAATTGGGACCGCCATTTCTAAGAGTGAGGAGTCAATAACTCATATAAGAACACGTTTTATTAAGCGTCATACAATATTTCTTACAGTTATCGGGCAACTTATAACATAAGAATATTCATCTGTAATGTCAAAATGTTGTTATGAATATTTAATGAATAATGTGGAATAGTTTATTGAAATTCCAAGTTGGGACGGCCATTTGTGAGATTGAGGGATCAAAAACTCATATAATGACACGTTTTGAAAGCGTCAAACAATATTTTTACAGTTAACGGAGAAACTTATAATATAAGAATGTTCATCTGTAATGTCAAAATGTTGTTATGAATATTTAATGAATAATGTGGAAAAGTTGATTGAAATTCCAAGTTGGGACGGCCATTTGTGAGAGTGAGGGGTCAAAAACTCATAAAATGACACCTTTTGAAAGTGTCATTAATTATTTATTACAGTAATAATAAGATCTTTTTCATGTTTTGAAAGTGTCATTAAGTATTTATTAGAGTTATAATAGCATCATATAGTATAAAGTTACATAAAGTTTCAATATTTTTATATAAAGCTCACCAATTAAGGCAAAAAAAAATATAATATGTTTGTATATCATGTGTTTAACTATGTAAATAAGCAAAATGCGCAGCATTGTACACCCTGAATTGTTTGTATTTTGGGCAAAAGGCCTTATACTGAATAAATATGTCTGTCTGTCTGTATAGTATGGGAATATTAGTCTTTAATTTTAAAAATCAGTTTGCATATTTAAAGATATGATGAAAAAATGATAGAAATTCCAAGTTGGGACGGCATTTCTGAGAGTGAGGGGTCAATAACACTTACAATGACACGTTTTGAAAGTGTCATTAATTATTTATTACAGTAATAATAAGATCTTATAGCATGAGAATATTAGTCTTTAATTTAAAAAAAACAGTTTGCATATTTAATGAGATATGAGGAAAAAATAATGAGGGATCAATAACACTTACAATGACACGTTTTGAAAGTGTTATACAGTATTCATTGCAGTTAGTTAATTACTTATAGTATAAGAATATTAGTATTGTTTATCAAAATGTTAGTTTTAATATTTAATTAGACGATACATGATGGCTTAATACCGCAATACTGAATGTTTGGTCATATACAGTTAATAGTTTATATCTTAATATGTATATCGAACTTGGGAACATATTTCTTTGGCATAACTCAAATAGTTTTAAGTTTGTTAGTTATGCTGAACAATTTACATTTGGATAGGCTACTTCTTTATATCAATCAAATAAGATGTTGGTAGTTTTAAATCAATCACACGTGTATTCTTTTATTCAATCAATCAAGTAACTAGATAAGATTAAACAAACAAGGTAACGTTGCGTTTAGACAATATACACTTTATATGTTGTTTTACCCTCACACCAGTGAGCGTGTGGTGTCCATTCATAACTGATTACTTGGGCTTATGAAGGACTCAGTGTCACACATCTTCAGGATGGTCAGTTCTCTTTGACATCAGGCTGTCACCTCGACATAAAGTGAATTTTCGGCTCCGGGGCGTTTCGCTCCAAAACCAGTTCCTCACGGGTTGGTTCGCTCCAATAAATAATGATTACAATTTCATGATTGATTGATCATACGTTTATTTTATGATAACGTAAGATTTTATTTTATGATAATGATTTTGAATATGTACTTTGATAATGACTTGTGAAATATAATATGTGTTGTGTTATTTTATGTGGCATTTTAACATACCTTTGATATATGTTTCAGGTCAAAATCCTGTATACAGACAATAAAGAACAAAACAATATAAACATGATGAGATATTTATTTCATTTATTCAATGGTTTTTTTTAAAATAAAAATCATCCCATCCCATGTTTAACACACACATTCATCATTCTTATCAATCACATCATCATGGAGTACATAGTCCAATGTCAATTCAATGTCTTCCATACACGGCAGCCGCCTTCAGAAGAAAATTACTGGTGTTCAGTTCCCCTGTGTACTTCTCCCAAAGGTCTTCAAGTTTCGACTGAATCCTCCTGTATTTCCGCCTGTTGTCCCTGGACGTGAGATTCTCCTTGACAAGTCGAACCTGGAGACTGACATGGTCGGCTTAGTTCCCCCTTCACCAACAGTCTGTAGTCTGCTCTGGAAACTCCAGAGTCGCAGGTCCGATGCTGCCAACGTGAGCAGCGGTCGCACTGTAATCATTCTTGTCTTGGTCGAACTCTACTTTGACAAGCTACACAAACCTCAAGCATAACACCAGCCATGTTTAAGTGCCAATACTTTCAAAGTCAACCATATTTATACGTTCATTTGAGTTCATCCTTTTTAAAATAAAAACACCAAGAAGAGTTCAAATACTTTATTATCAAAGCAATCTTAATTAACACCCTTTACTCATGTATTACTTATAACCATGCGTCTATCGTAATTGGTTGTTATAAATGGCCCTTTGATGTCTACTCACATGCTAATGCTAATCTGCTAATCCAACACATTCGGTACCACAAAGGTAGTTTATTGATCACAAAATCTCTTCAGTTAAGATACTTACCACAATAACAACTTTATTACATAAAACAACAACAACAAATCTATCACCTCTCATTCATTTTTTGGAGCGAACCGACCTGGAGGAACCGACCTGTGAGGAACTGGTTTTGGAGCGAAACGCCCCGGAGCCGAATTTTCATTGTAGGTTCTTAAAGTTTAAACCTAAATGACCTATAAATACACGTTATTACCAAACTTCATATTTAAATAAACATATTATTTGCATATTTTAATACACCCCGTCCCATCTTAAGATGGGACATCCCAACTTAGAAAATCCAAGTTGGGACGCGTTGGGACTTCATCATAATGATTTGACATCAAATCAATCAACTGTTGTTTGGAGATTGCTGTGACATTTATGTATTGTTTTCTGATTTCGCAAGTGGTTTACAAATAAGTAAAAAATGATATTCATCCTCTATCTCCCCTGATTTACATAATCTATCATTACGTTCTATGCCATTCATCCTGCCAGTTTCTATTTCAAGTGGGAGTGTACCACATCGGAAATTAGCATAAGTACTTCTGAATTTATTTATATGTAGTGAATTTATATAGACTTCGGTTTCGAATCTATTCTTAAAGCTTTTGGAGTTTTGGAGTTTAGATATCTTATCTATTGAAGCAAACCAATCTGATATTGATACATCTTGCATTCTTTGTATACATTCACTGATAAATAAGTTTATGTTCTCTACTCCCTGGTTTGCCCATACGTACATAAATCCGTTTGAGCATAACATATGCCTAACTTTAGTAACCCAGTTTACTTTACCATTTGAATCATAAAGTAAAGACATTTTGTAAGATTTCTTGACATATCTGTGTTCAGACATTCTGGTCATCTTAAGCCAATATTTCTCATGTTCAGCATGTTGCGGTAATAATGGACTGAACCCTTTTCCTGCACACTCTTTGTGTCATAGGTGAGCTTGTGTATTGCCTCTAATCAAAGACAACGTATAAAGTTAACAAGGTGTTTGCAAGGATGGGAGTGACAGCTAATAACTGACAATTCACTTAACTAAGTTAAAAACATTTTCATATCTGCACATACCACTTTTCAACTTTCCAATGCAAGGCATAACTCTTGCCAGTCTCCATTACTGGCTGATTTAGGCCTTGCAGTATTTCCTCAGGAAATCTGTTTTTAGAAATCCAGGCCCGCTATGTATTTCTGGTGCAGCGATTCACTATCTTGACACAACAAAGCGAGGGAAATACTGCAAGGGTTAAATCAGCCGGTAATGCAGACTGGCAAGAGTTATGCATTGCGTTTGGAAGGTGACCACTTTTAAGTAGCTGTCGATAGATAACACTCGTCATATATGTCACAATTGCTCGGCTATTTCTGTCTCCTTATTTAAAAAAAATAGTCTTCACCAGATGACATTTCCTAGCGGTCCAATATGATTTGAGGTGAAACCTGTGAGCATTGGCTGTAATTAGCGAACCAAGTACTGCGCTGAAATTTTATGTAATATAGCACCCAAAGCTGACTGCATGTAGTTCTCTACAGCAGACAAGGTCCTGACCTCTTGATCATGATCTTAACACACTATCCCGTCCCCTTCGGAAACAAACCTATCCTTGAACGAAGTCAAACGCATTTCTTTGGAAACCAGAAAATATTCTGAAATCTGAAAATGTCTGAAGGCACCACTTGATTAGAGTACTAACAATACTCAAAATGAGTCCAATGTACTTGTTGATCATCACACAATATGTGACATGGAAAAATAACAGTTTGTTATTTACCTCTAAGAAATTCATCAGTTGATGAAAGTCTTCAGTTTTGGAAATAAAACCCTCTAGTCTGTCTTTTGGTGTCAATCCATTTTGGATTGCTTGTTGGGCACCCTGCACCCTTTCATCAGTTAGTCTATCACCTGCAAAAAATGGGAAAAAATAAAATATAGGACTAAATATTTCTTAAAGAAGATTACTTACATCAAGTTACATGATGTACAATAGCTTTTACTAAATAAATTAATTTTGATCAATTTGATATTGTTAATTTTAGGATGTAATACTGTGTTGGCGTATCTTTCTTGGTGTCTATTTATCAGTAGAGGCAAGATTAATTTTTTTGTATGATACCAAAGTCAAATGGAACAGATACTGGCTTCATACATTTGGAAACTGACTAAGTTGTAAACTTATTTTTTTACATGACAGATTGTTTATTTGACCTTTATTATAATTAACATCACTGCCTAATTTAAACCTTCCTGTATTTTCTAAACTTTGCTCTTCTATTGTAACAGCATGCTGCACTTGAAGTTCATAGTGTATCTCTTTAAAGTACACACTACTGCGCCCATGTTTTAGGGAATGAGACATGAATAAACTAATCTGCCTAGTATTAATGGTTTCTGGAGACAAATAAAAAAAATAATTGATTTGACTGCAACCAAAGCCAATCTGAAAGAAAGAACTGATTCAACTAAGTCTCCATCAGCAAATGGAACATAGTCGTCCGTGAGTTGGGATAACAGCCTGATGACTTCTTGAGTCCTATTTTCATTGCAATCAAATAGTCCAATAGGATGCTGCAACAACAGACAAGTTGAAAATGTAAAAAAAAAGTTGAATCATAGACATTGTACAATGGAATGATGGAGGTCCATGCCATAGCCCATCTGGCCTTTAGGCGTTATGGGCTAAAACAAATAACTATAAAGACCAAAAATGTCAGGGATATTTAAAATTTGACAAAACATTTTTAACTATTATTGTTGTATGTATGGAACTATAGATGACTATATATTTATAATTTTAACTACTGCATATTTTGTTCCCCTATTTTGACAGTATATTACAGACCTGCTCAGTCTTTTGTCCTGCATGTTGACTGTACTGGTGATGAAGATGCTTGGGGTAGATCTTGTGGAAGCCTTTTCCATCTGTTGGTGATTGGACACAAGAAACTTCATTTCATCCAATAACTTCTGTTGTTCACTTTCTGAAGGAATGAAGACCTGTGTATCCAACTGGTATGCTTCAAGTGGTGATGAGTAACTGGCACTAGGCTGTAGAATGACTCGGTCAACAATAGCATACATGTTAAACAGATGTAGAGACATTGTCTTTCTGTCAGATGTACGGTATGATGGGAGAATATTTTTGTCCCAGTTGTCCCCAACAAGCTGGTATTTCCGCTGATCCCCTTCTGCCCAGTCATCCTTCAACTTCATGATCTCCTCACTCAGATGAATCTGCCATGATGCCAGCTTCTGATGAAGTGTTTGTGGATGAAGTGTCAAACCAACACGTGATAAACGCTGAATATCCTTGAACAAAGCAAACACGTATTACATAAAATATACCATTTAAACCAGTAACTTACAACTTCTCTATACAACGCATCCACCACTGGCTAACTGAAACCTTGCAACATTTTCTTCACTTGTATCTGCTGACATAGCGGAGCACTGCACCTTAAATGCATAGTTGGCTCTGATTCTCTAGCATGGAAAAGTGAAGAAAATACAAGAAAGCTTAAATTGGCAAGAGACTGAGACTGGCGTCAGTTAATATATCTTGTGAAGATAAATTGGCATTAGATAGAAAAAACAATGTGAATTTCTCTTAAATATAGAAGTAAAGTATGGTGTTTATCAACAGCAGCCACATTTTAATATCTTTATCTGTGTATGGTGAATTCTGATCACATACTCTGATTTAAATTATGCTATATGTCTATATGGTTGTTTATGATAAACTAATAACTCGGGTACCTTTTGTGTGCATTCGCCATGAATTAAGATGAAACCCATGATATACTGAATGGCAGACATATCTATGAAACGTCCTTTAAGTACATCTGCCGCTGTCATCATCAAGTGCCTGAAAGGTTTACTGTGAGTTGGTATGGGATCATCACTGATATCAGATGATAATACAAATATAAGTGCAGGGCATTTGGACTTCAGTTCCTCATAAAGGGCTTGAAATTGAAAATTCATCAGATCACTGTGTGTTTTCTTCATCAAAAGCGACCCAGAAGTCTTCTTGCAGATAGCTTTGCACTCTGTAGCGATCACTTTTGAAGCACATGTCACTGTATCTGTTGGATTTGATTCTGTCAGGTGGTCCAGCAACAACTTGTTTGTACAAGTGGAACGTAGTAGGCTCTTACAAATTTTCTTCTGAGTTTCATCTTCCACATAAGAACTCTTCTTGCCACTCGGGTAGTAGACAGTCACCTCGTATAAAGTAAAGCGTTTTAATTCAGGCTGTAATTATACAATTTTAAAACAAAAATTAAAGTATATTCACATTTCTCAATTTATTTATTAAATTTTACAATTAAGTGTATACACATTTCATTAGAGAATTACATTTCTAGTGTTAATCATATAATCATTCTGAAGAAAAGTACCAGTACTTACCAAATTGGGTTAATATCAAACTTCATAACTTGAACTGAACTGAACAACATGCCAAAAGCAAACTGTATCTAGAATTATTTTTTTTTAAATCAACCCAATAAGATTGACAAAGTCATCAAAATATCGAATCAATACCGACAAGATTACATTGTCCACTATGTACCAAACCGGTTAGGGACTAGTCTGTCATCCAGACCCTAGAGCAAAATATTCATCTGACGAACAACCCAGTCTAGACAATTATAGCAAGTCTAGTTTACTCACCTTTAAGGCATCTTTAGGGCTCCATTTTGTATATATATTTGAATTGTTTGTAAAATGGTGTTTTCGTGACTTAAACATCAGCTATTGTCTGATCGGTTTTATAACATTTTAAACTTAAAGGAATTTGGAAAATGTCATATATATATTGGTCACAAACAATGTACAGAGCAATGCAAAAAGTATTTGGACGGTGACCTTATTTCCATAAACTTCCATGTTAAATTTATTAGTAAAGTATACTAAGGACTTCCGGTTGTACATGGGAAGAGATAAGCCACGCTAAAAACGCGCTCCGCCACCCCACAGGCTATCGTAAGCAATCCTGCCAAATGACTTTTTGAAAAACTGTTAACACGACAGCAAAGCTTACATATGTTAACAAAGACACTTACAGAATAAAATTATTCTAAATAATTATCAACTGTGAACTTTAAATCACTTGTAAAACATGTCAACTCGTTCAGGCGTGGCTAACACAGAACAAATTGTAAACGCTTCTGAAAAAAGATTGAGTGAACTGATTCTAGAAGTGAAATCTGAACTAATACAGTCTATCCATGGAATTAAACAGGACATAAGCGAATTGAAAACCAAAGTGACAAGCGTTGAACATGATGTATCGGTGCATGACACTGAGTTGAAGAAACTACGAGCAGAAATGGCCGCCATCAAACAGTCGCACAACTTTCTTGAACGCCAGTGTGTCCTCAAAGACATCCACGATAGGAAGACTAATCTCCTTTTTTATGGTCTGAGAGAAACGCCAGGTGAAAACACAGAAAATACCATCAAGGATTTCTTTATTGACAAATTAAAGTTTGACCACGACAGAGTGGAGAAGATGATGATAAAAACCGCGCACAGACTCCCTAAAAGCGAGTACCAGAGGCAGCACAACCCGACAGCCCCGCCGAGTATCATAGCTACCTTCGTGAAAATGACGGACCGGGACGACATACTACAGGCACGGAAGATACTACGAGAGCAGACTGAACGGTTCAGCATACAGACAGATCTTCCCGCGATGCTGAAAAAGCGACGTGCCATCCTGAGCAGACAAGCGACAGAAATACGCCAGAGAGAAAACCTGTGGACAAGGGTGAGAGTCGTGGGGGTTGAGGTCGTACTGGAGACGAAGGAGCCGCGTACTCAATCCGGATGGAAAAGATACGAGTGAGATTAATCATTAAATAGTATGAACTGAGTTAACATTGTCTATCTACGTCAGGCCGACGTTAATGTCCACGCCTTACTCCTAAGTTACATTTCATTAAGCCAAATATCGCATTTAACCTTTAGTTACAAAGGTAATTTTAGTTTCTAAAATATTGATTTAACATAAGTCTGTTATGAAACGTTACAATCCAAAAAGCAGTCCTCAAACCACTAGTATATCAATGAACATGAAAAGCACGTGCGGTCTAACACGTGGTTTTGGAGTAGTACTGCACACGCTGGAGCATAACATTCTGTGGATTTACCCTGCGAACTGTGCTATATGGATTTTCATTTGGATTATATGGACTCAAACCAGTGAGTATAAACTTGATGGGTATTCTTACTTAAATGAACATTATCGTCGTGTATTGAACATATACATAGACCACGGACCAGTAAAAAACTTTCTTCTACGTTTGAAACAACGTTGTTTGAACGTCTATATGTATGCTGTCGATGTGTATGTACCATCACACCATAACGGCAGATGTTAAGTTGAACTTTCATTTTACTTTCAAATAGCCCTGTGGAAGGGTAATGTCCACGCCTTACTTTTAAGTTATATTTCATTAAGCCAGGTATCGTATTTAACTTCTAGTTACAAAGTTAATTTTAGTTTCAAAAATATTTATTTAACATAAGTCTGTTATGAAACGTTACAATCCAAAAAGCAGTCCTCAAACCACTAGTATATCAATGAACATGAAAAGCACGTGCGGTCTAACACGTGGTTTTGGAGTAGTACTGCACACGCTGGAGCATAACATTCTGTGGATTTACCCTGCGAACTGTGCTATATGGATTTTCCTTTGGATTATATGGACTCAAACCAGTGAGTATAAACTTGATGGGTATTCTTAATTAAATGAACATTATCGTCGTGTATTGAACATATACATACCACGGACCAGTAACAAAACTCTTCTACGTTTGAAACATCGTTGTTAGAACGTCTATGTATGCTCGATGTGTATGTACCATCACACCATAACGGCAGATGTTAAGTTGAACTTTCATTTTACTTTCAAATAGCCCTGTGGGAGGGTATAAGTGTCACCACAATATCTCCTCTGAACAACGATGGAGGTCAATGTGTCTTGTTTATGTTTCTTTGTATTTACGTTGTTATGCTGTTTATATTCACTTTCATTTCTCCGAATAAGTTCTGATGACACACACAAAATGGGTCAGCTGTTTGTATACCAACCTACTATGACAATAAGATTTAGGCTACTTGCCATTTTAATTTACGTGATACGATATGGCACATAAACTTGATATCTTCTCTGCAAATTGTCAAGGCCTAAATAATGAAAAAAAGAGAATTGATGTGTTCGAAAATCTGAAAAAACGAAAAGGTAATATTTACTGTATACAGGATACACACTTTACGGAGAATATAGAACAAAAAATAAAAATAGAATGGGGCTCCTCTGAAGCCCGGTTTAGTTCTTACTCAAGTCAAGCAAGAGGTGTAGCTATCTTATTTAGTGATAACTTTGAATTTGAAATTCTTAAGGAAATAAAAGATAATGATAACGGCAACTTTCTGATACTTCATATAAAAACCCAGAAAGAAATCATAAGTATTACAAATATCTATGGTCCAAATGTAGATTCACCCGAGTTTTACCATGACATTAAAAATAAAATACTGGATCTTGAAACTGAAACAAACATCATATGCGGTGACTTTAATCTAGTTCAAGATCAATCTAAAGACACTTTCAACTACTTACATATAAATAACCCAAAATCAAAGGAAGCTGTACTTGATATGATAGAAGAACTTAACCTATATGATCCCTGGCGAGAGACAAATCTAGATGTAAAACGATACACATGGAGAAAACCAAAACCCTTGAAGCAAGCACGTTTGGATTTCTTTCTCGTAAGTAGAAATATAGAAAAATCTATCACTAGTTCGAAAATAGAACCTAGCTATAGATCCGACCATTCAGTGATATCTTTACATATTGAATTCACATCACTCGAAAAAGGAAAGGGGTTCTGGAAATTTAATAACAGTTTACTTCATGATCCGGAATATGTGCGAGAAACTAAAGCTATCATCAAGGAGACTGTTGAGCAGTACCATTCACGAGATACAGACGGACATAAAGTGTTAAAGATAAATGAACAATTGTTTTTTGAAGTGTTATTGTGCAACATCCGAGGCAACACAATAAAATATTCATCTCGGAAGAAGAAAGAAAGGTTAAAATTAGAAGATGAATACAACGAAACACTTAAAAACCTAGAAGTAAAATTAGATAACTCTGACAGTGAAGAGACCAAAACTAAATTGCTAGAAGAAATAAATGTCATAAAAGATCACCAACTTGAATTGAATAATTATAAGACAGAAGGCATTATAATGAGATCAAAAGCAAAATGGCATGAAAAAGGAGAAAAACCAACCAAATTTTTTCTGTCCCTCGAAAAGCAAAATTTCCTAAACAAAGCTATAACTAAATTAGAAACAAATGATGGATATATAAGCGAAACAAAGGATATCATCAATCATGCAAAGACATATTTTGAAACTTTATATACCAGTAAAAAAGTCGAAGACGTAGACCTAGAAGAGTTATTCAGAGATAATGAAATTCCTAGATTATCTTGCAGTGAAGCACTCTCTCTAGAGGGAGAATTACAATATGAAGAAGTACTTTCAGCATTAAAGAATATGAAAAATGAAAAAAGTCCTGGTTCATCCGGTTTCACATCTGAATTTTATAAATTCTTCTGGGTTGATATCAATAAGTACCTCATCGATTCACTAAATGAAGCCTATAGGACCGGGGAACTTTCTATAAGTCAAAAACAAGGTCTCATAACATGCATTCCGAAAAAGGATAAATCTAAGGAACATATGAAAAATTATAGACCAATCTCACTACTAAATATTTCGTATAAACTAGCTTCAGCCGTTATATCAGCACGTATTAAAAATATTCTTCCAAATATTATCAGCGGAGACCAGAAGGGTTTTATGAAAGGCAGATATATTGGAGAATGTACAAGGCTTGTTAACGACATTATGGACTATACAGAATATATGAATAAACCTGGACTTTTGATATTGATAGATTTCGAAAAAGCATTTGATTCAGTAGAGTGGTCTTTTATCGAGAAATGTTTTGACTTCTTTAATTTCGGACCATCTATCAAACTTTGGTTAAAAACATTATACAATAATATAATTTCCAGTGTTCTTGTAAATGGATTCCCATCAGACTTCTTCCAAATCACGCGTGGATGTAGGCAAGGTGACCCCCTTTCTCCGTACATATTCCTTATAGTAGCCGAAATTCTTGCTCACATGTTACGGCAAAATAAGAAGATAAAAGGAATAACAATGGTAGATTTAGAATATTTACTAACGCAATTTGCAGATGATACAACAATTATTTTAGACGGATCGGAAAGCTCCTTTAGAGAAACATTACGTGTTCTCGAATCATACGCATCATTCTCTGGACTCAAAATAAACATAGACAAAACTAAAGTTGTTTGGATAGGTTCTAAACAATTTTCAAGCACGCAATATTGCAGAGATTATCTATTAGATTGGACTCAAAAGCCATTTCTACTTTTAGGCATTCTATTTCAACACAATAAAGCAGAAATGGTAGAGAAAAATTATAAAGATAAACTAAAGAAAATCGACAAAACAATGAAAATTTGGTCTCTGAGAGATCTAACACCTTTAGGGAGAATAACTGTGTTAAAGAGTTTGATATTGCCAACTCTTAATCATTTATTTACCTCACTAGCAAATCCAAAATTAGAAACTATAAAGAATCTTCAAAAAAAATGTTTCTCCTTCATTTGGAAAGGCAAACCTGATAGAATAAAACGATGTTTGATAACAAAAACATATGAAGAAGGCGGTCTAAAAGTACCGGCCATACTAGAAACAATTAAGTCTCAGAAAATATCATGGATAAGAAGATTATATGTACATAACTCCAAATTAAGTAACCTGGTTTTTACGACACACCAAGTGAGTAAATTAAACCCTATAGAAATGGGACCTTCGTATCTGAAGACACAGTATATTCCCAATCTTATCAGCCCATTCTGGAAAGACGTATTTGATGCTTGGTCTGATTTACAAGAAAACTGTAAATATGAAATCAATTTCAGCAGACAGTTTATATGGGCAAATGACAATATTACAATAGGGAAAAAACCTATAATATACGATCATTATCTGCAATCCAATATTAAATTCATTAATGACTTTTTAAACGAGGACAGCACATTTCTACCCTATAACGACTTCGTGGGTCTATACGATGTTAAGACAAATTTTATTGAATATGCGGGCTTATTAGCTTCTCTAAAATCCTATTCAAAACGGGGTCCGGTCAAGTTCAGTAAAGAGAAGGATTTGCCCTTTATTCCCCCCAATTTGGAAATACTTTATAAAGCTAAAAAGGGATGTAGTATATTCTACAACAAACTTTTACACAAAGACAACACAACCCAAAAACATCTTTACCAAATTAAGTGGGAAAAGGAATTGAATACAGATTTTGATTTAAATCAATGGAAAATATACAATCTCATACCATTCAGAGCAGCCTTTAGCGCAAAACACAGATGGTTCCAATATCGTGTTCTCCATAGAATTCTTATTACATGTAAAGATTTATACAATTATAAACTTATAGAATCGCCACTGTGTACATTCTGTGATGCTGAAATAGAATCGCTCATTCACTTACTATATGAATGCAGATTTGTCAAAAGGTTGTGGCAGGATCTACTAGAATGGATACAAAAGGAAACCGACACCGAATTGAAATTAAATGCCGAAACAGTTATTTTTGGATTCAAAGAAAGAAGGAACGATGTCCTGAATTTCCTCTATATTTTAACGAAAGAATTCATTTATTCCAAAAAATTGGCAAACAGACTACCTACTCTAGCGGGTTTGAAACCAAAATTACACTACAATTATCAACTATATAAATCAAATGCATATACACAATGCAAATATGACTCTTTTGTCACATTTTGGTCATCATGCCACAACCTATTCAATTAGATATTAATATTTGACTTGCTGTGTTTACTTCATCTATATATGAAAATGCTGTACCCATATCAAAAAGAAATAAAGTGATAAAAAAAAAAAGTATACATTTTCATAAAACAGGTTCTGGTTGGATCAATGTCAAATTTCCCAGCTGGATAAGAAATCATCTCAGCTTGAAGTACATAATATAGCGGTCATTCCTTCCGTCCGTCCGTCCGTCCTTCCTTCCGTCCGTCCTTCCGTCCGGTCAATTTTCTCAAAAACCGTCAAAGGTACATCAACCAAACTTTGTACAGATGTGAACCATGTTCTTCCAATCGCACACAGACAATTTTCAATTTTCTGAGATTGATACTTTTTGTCGTTTCCATGGAAACAACACTTTTTGGACTTAGTTTTATTGTGTTCAATGGGGACAAGTTTTCTCGGATACTGTTCTACCTAGGTGAATGAAATTTTGGTTGTTAGTACTCATGACCATACTCTTTATCGAGTTCGAAAACCAGTTCCGAAATACTATTTTTTACGGAGTTATGGCCCTTGAATCCGAAATTGAACATAGTACCAAAAGATCTGTGATGCTCCAATGGGGACACGTTTTCTCAGAAACTATTACATCTAGGTGAATGAAATTTAACATGGAGGTAGTCCAGATAATACTCTTCATCGAGTTCGAAAACCAGTTCAGAAATATTATGTTTTACGGAGTTATGGCCCTTGAATCCGAAATTGAACTTAGTTCCAAAAGAATTGTGATGCTCCAATGGGGACAAGTTTTCTCGGAAACTATTACGTCTAGGTGAATGAAATTTTACATGTAGGTAGTCCAGATGATACTCTTCATCAAGTTCACAGTCCAGTTCCGAAATATTTTTTTACGGAGTTATGAAGCCCTTGAATCTGTAATTGAACTTGGTACAAATTACTGGTGTGATGTCCTAATAGGAAAAATAAAGTTACCTAAAAAATATTACATCTGGGTGAATGAAATTTTGTAATAACAGTCAGTTCCTAAAATTATTTTGGACAATATTATGATGCTTGAAGCTGTTTTTTAAACATGGTAACCTTCACATCTATAATTCTCAATGGACGGATAGCGGATGGCGGGGGTATCTGAGCCATGCTCACTCTTTTCTTGTTTAGATTAAATTTTCTGACGACAATTTAACAAATGTCATACAATTTACCTTCATGTGTACATGAAAAAACGTGTCCCATTATAAGTTGCCATGTTAAATGTTATCACAACTATGTACAAATGTTGATCATATTACTGTCATTCCCTATATAGAAAATGACAAATTGAACATATATTATGATGTTGTAGCCAAGATGATTCCCCACAAACGTGATAAATGTGAATAGGATTGGATACAAATCTTATCTATGAACATTATTTATCCTAGACTATATTAACATGTATTACAGTAAGTTTATGGAAAAACTGTCACCGTCCGAATACTATTTACATTTCTCTGTATGTTATTACAGTGTGGAGGAGCACATTTGAGTTTCTTAATATCAAATTATATCTATACTCACCAATGTTCTCTAGTTTAGGAAGAATAAGTCTGAATGGAATCCTGAATCCTTCATTTCCCTGCCTCTTGTCACCTGGACTGGATCTAGCTTGTGTTGCTTGATATTTCAAAGGAGGTAGCTTCACTGGACTGACAATCTTAAAATTGATTGGGAAAGGTTGACAACTTGACTCGGTTGAGAAGAGAGCTCTTTCATTTTCAGTTTTAGTTTCATAGAGTAATCGTTTCACTGATTTGGGGTTTTTGCTTGGAGATGGCAAAATCAGTAGCATTTGTCTGGCGAGTTTTCTTGATTCTGTCAGAACGTCAAGTTCTTTCGCTGTCTCATCTCACAATCTTATGATTTTTTCGACCTTCCTCAAACACTTCCCGCAGATGCCGTTGGAATCGTTTTTGTCTCTTGCATGTTCAAAATCTATCGCCGTTTTAATTTTTTGCTATTCTGTCATCAGTTAATCTGTATTTATCTGTCAAAAACTTCTTTATACTTTCATTCCCGTGCTCATCTATATACTTCTGCACAAAAGAAAACCCGCACATCACACATATATTTGATTGACAGTATATTTTTCGCGGTGTTAATGACATCGCTTCTGTGTTGCTGTAACTGTCTCAGTTATTACAGGCGGCCGCCATATTACAGGAAATCTACGAAAGCATTGTCAACGATATTCACAAGAACGTCTCAACATTCCAATTGTCAACAGACCCCAAGAGCTGAACCAACTCTGTTCTGATTGGTTGATGTCTGCGCTTGCTCGACACGGAACAGATTGGTAACTCGCGAGATGTAATGACGGACTTAGGGGACGTATAACATTACAGCTAGTTTTACCTAGATTGTTTCTTTACGAAAATATAATTTTAATATTCATAACATCTGTCTTATTGTAGGTACGCGTTAGTGAATACACCAACCCAATCGTCTCTTTCCTTATGTATAGATAGTTCTCTATGTTCAACATAAGTTTAGAGGACGTTTTTCACATCGCCGTCGGGAAACGTATGATTGTTAAATAAAGGCATATTTGCTATCAAAGTGAAGGTGATTAGGTGTACTTTAAGAATTTAACTTAAATATTCATAGCACCTTCATTGTTGTAGGTACGCGTTAGTGAATAGACCAACCCAATCGACTCTTTCCTTATGTATAGTTAAAGCAAAGTTGTGTAAACATTAGTTCCATTACATCATGATATGATTTTATCGGTTTCTCCAATAGGTTACGTATTGTCTTTTTACCCTCCAATAGTTTCTACCTAATGTTCAACCTCCAATAGTATCGTGTGTTGTAGTTCTGGGTACATCACCAAAACGCAACCATTGTTAAAAAAATTAATTGCAATTGATACCTTTTTCAGATAACCATTTTCATCAAAGACGTACAGAAGAACAAAACACAATGTTTATTTAGAATGACAGCGCCACAACTGTACCATCAGGCAAATCGAGTTTTATGTTCCTTTTCGTCGCCGCGGCGCTCGATGTTGACGTCATAGGAGGTACGACATCCGTCGTGGTGGTGGCTGTGCAGGTGGCACTGGCTGGTCTGGTGACGGTACAGGGGATCTTTCCCCTAATCACGTCACTGACACGATCTTCCATCTCCGATGATGTTCTCTATAAAGGGGAAATGATATAAAATACAAATGTTTAACCGGGTTTTAGCAATTATCATTACTTTGAATAATATTATAATTTGATACAAGGGAAACTGAAAACGTTTCATATGCTTTCCCGTTACATAGCATATGTTGCACTAATACATTTCAATTTCTAAAGTAAATATACAACCTTTGACCTAACTTTTAAAAATAAATCTAATTTCAATTACTATTTGGTAAGTAAATTACCTTGTAGCTTCTTATAGCGAGAGATCTGTGGCCGGTGCGTTCAGCAATCAGTTGTTCATCTATTCCGGAGTCATACAACCGAGTTGCCGCCGTTGCCCTCAGAGAATGGTTACTGTAGAAGCCAGGAAACCCTGCCTTCTTACACAACTTCGCCACTGTTGACCTCAGCGGGTGTTTTCCGCCTGCGGAATCGGCATACCATACGTCATTCTTTGCATACTGAAGCGGCCGAAGATAAAATGCTTGGCACTATCCAGATCTTGGCCTGTAAAAATATTCCAAATAATTGTCTTGAAAGGAAAGGAAATGCTTCTTTCTAAAATGAATATGTGATAATGAACATCATATATGTAATTACTTTCGTGTGGTTCCAAAATAACCATTTTTTTTAGCAAAAGCTATTGAACTAACTGTAATTTCGACAATATGCACATCAAACCATCAATGTATAAATCGATCATCAACTTCATCAATCATGTGTGTTTCTTGCTTGAAAATGGAATAATTAACAACTTGTTCGTATATGTTACTTTTTGTAATGATTTGACTATTGCATATGTTTATAGATGCTACAAACCAACATGTAAAACACTGCTTACGAGAGAACATATCGTCTTAATTTTATATGGATATGTAAGATTCACAATTTATTTGAAATTTTAATATTCGTACTGTTCATTAAATCAATTCTATGAAATGAAAACTTGCCGTTAAATGTAGACGCGAAAATAAGATTATTTTCGAATTGTTCTTAGATATACGCTTCTGAAAACAGAAATTTTCTATATACATGTAGGAGCATAATATTATTAAAACTTCACCTCAGTGACATGTATTTTTCGTAGAGTCGTACGAGACACCTCTCTGGCTGCTCCTTATTTTCTGATACCCAAATGGACTTCTTCTCTATCTTCCGGCTGTTGAGTCCTCCTCTGTTTGTTTTGGAAATATCCTCTGTGTACTTCAGAAATCTGGAATACAAAGTCGAACGTTAATTAGTTACATTCAACTCATAGATAATTAGCAGAGAGAATATCGAGATAGCATTACTAGCAATATTCTACTGTGATAGTAACAAATTGAATGCACTAGTATGTCATTTCATACGAAAGGTAACGCTATGTTCTTACTTGAAGTATTTACGAATAGATAATACGTCAAAGTATATCAATGAGGCATTTCTAGAATGATTTAAACATAAAATCATGTTATTTACAGAGTGACAATAAGTGAATAATAATATTCAAACATATTGAGATGAAACTTATCTTTTCACAAAATATGAAATATAGCTTTGATTGTATTACCTTGCGCCGTTTGAATCAGATACAATAGTAAGCTGAGAGTTGGGGTCGACACGCAGGTTCCGGTGTTCGTCGCCAGCCCGCAATGCGAAGTGGAGACCGATCAGATATACGAGGGTGTCAAGAAGTTGTTTGGGACGGTCTTCGCCTAACAATCTTTTTTGCCATAGTATGTCTTCTTGATCTCTAGATATGACACTGGCTTGTCGTTTGTCTATCCCAATCCCTTGTTTGGCCAAAGATTTCATTCGACCGTCTAGTACATTTCTTAGGCCCTTAAAGAACGGAGATTCGAAGAAGTTGATTTCTGTTCCTTTTCTTCTTATATAATATTGCAAGGTAGTTAATATTTCATATAGAGTGTTACCCCTATATTCCTCTCCTTTCTTGTTCCTCACTTCCATTACGAATCTCATCAGAATCTGATTTAATTTGTCTTCATCATGTGCTAATTTCAATATATCCCTGTCTAACATTTCACCATCATGCACATTTTTTCGCAGCCTTTCCTCCACCCATGCCTCGAAAACGCCGTTAGCCCATCTACTCTTGGCCTCTGTGTTGTCAGAATGTGCAGCATTACATAGATTTTCTATTTGCCTGACAGTTACAGGTTTCGAAAATCTGTCAGTTTTCGGGGTTGGGCAAGGAGGACAAGGAGACCCAATTTTGGACAGATTTTGTTCAATTTCTTGAGAAGCTACAGCAAGTTCAGTGTCACTACCGGAGAAATTAGGAGAGGATTGTTCAATATAAAAATTAGCAACAATGTCATCATCAGCTTCAATCAAATGTTCAAAATCAGAATTTATTTCGACATCAAAAGAACACTGAAAACTGTTTTGCGTTATGAAACATCATCATCATCACTAGCCATGTTACCTGTAAGGTGGAAAGTTGTAATGTGTTGATGCACGTGAAGTTAAGGTTTATAAAGCAGGATAGCCCTCCAATAGTTTACCACGAGGAGTTGCGTGTGCGCGTTACGTTTTCAACCGTTTTCATTACCTAACACACTTTAACTCCAATAGTTGACAGTGACTTTGCTTTAAGTTAGATATGGTCCTCAAAGTCTCCATTAGTTTGGCACGTGGGACTCGTCCACGGCCTAACGGCCTAAGACAAGTCCCTCGTGCCAAACTAATGGAGACTTTTCGGACCATATCCTAAACATAGTTCTCTAAGGTCAACATTTGTTTAGAGGATGTTTTTGACATCGCCGCCAGGAAACGGAATATTGTTAAATAAAAGTATATTTGGTGTCAAATTGAAGCCAATTATTTATACTTTAGGATTATATAAGTTTAATATTCATAACATCTGACTTATTGTAGGTACGCGTTAGTGAATAGACCAACTCAATCGTCTCTTTCCTTATGTATAGATAGTTCTCTATGGTCAACATACGTTTAGAGGACGTTTTCACATCGCCGTCAGGAAACGGATATTTGTCAAATAAAAATATTTGGTATCAATTTTTATTAAATATTTGATCATTACGAAAATATAATTTTAATATTCATAGCACTTTCATTATTGTAGGTACGTGTTAGTGAATAGACCCACCCAATCGTCTCTTTCCTTATGTATAGATAGTTCTCTATGGTCA
Organism: Gibbula magus; assembly: GCA_936450465.1. Classification (NCBI taxonomy): domain Eukaryota; kingdom Metazoa; phylum Mollusca; class Gastropoda; order Trochida; family Trochidae; genus Gibbula; species Gibbula magus. The sequence continues at coordinate 60,406,462 of OW388293.1, read as the reverse complement.
ACATACGTTTAGAGGATGTTTTCACATCGCCGTCAGGAAACGGATGATTGTTAAATAAAAGTATATTTGGTGTCAAATTGAAGCCAATTATTTATACTTTAGGATTATATAAGTTTAATATTCATAACATCTGTCTGATTGTAGGTACGTGTTAGTGAATAGACCAACTCAATGGTCTCTTTCCTTGTGTATAGATAGTTCTCTATGGTCAACATACGTTTAGAGGACGTTTTCACATCGCCGTCAGGAAACGGATATTTGTTAAATAAAAATATTTGGTATAAATTTTTAGTAAATATTTGTTCATTACGAAAATATAATTTTAATATTCATAGCACTTTCATTATTGTAGGTATGTGTTAGTGAATAGACCCACCCAATCGTCTCTTTCCTTATGTATAGATAGTTCTATATGGTCAACATACGTTTAGAGGATGTTTTAACATCGCCGTCAGGAAATTGATAATTGTTAAATAAAAGTATATTTGGTGTCAAATTGAAGCCGATTATGTGTACTTTAAGATTATATAAGTTTATATTCATAACACCTGTCTTATTGTAGGTACGCGTTAGATAATAGACCAACCCAATCATGTCTTTCCTTATGTATAGATAGTTCTCTATGCTCAACATTTGTTTAGAGGATGTTTTTCACATCGCCGTCAGGAAACGAATAATTGTTAAATAAAAGTGTATTTGGTGTCAAATTTAAACTGATTATGTGTTCTTTGAGATTAAATAAGTTTAATATTCATAACATCTGTCTTATTGTAGGTACGCGTTAGTGAATACACCAACCCAATCGTGTCTTTCCATATGTATAGATAGTTCTCTATGGTCAACATTTGTTTAGAGGATTTTTTTCACATCGCCGTCAGGAAACGGTTAATTGTTAAATAAAAGTATATTTGGTGGCAAATTGAAGCCAATTATTTATACTTTAGGATTATATAAGTTTAATATTCATAACATCTGTCTTATTGTAGATACGCGTTAGTGAATAGACCCACCCAATAGTCTCTTTCCTTATGTTTAGATAGTTATCTATGGTCAACATATGTTTAGAAGATGTTTTACACAACACCGTAAGGAAACGGATGATTCTTAAATAAAGGTATATTTGGTATCAAAGGTTAGGCGATTATGTGTACTTTAAAGGTACATCCATTGTGTTTCATAAAATTTTATTTGACTTTAATACGTTCCGTCACACCATATGTGCTGTTTACAATACAAATAAAAACACTCAGCTTGCATATTCATCCCCAATCGCCAAATATATCATAATTACTAGTTTCCAATTAAAATCGAGTAACATATTTATGCATGTGCAGAAACCGAAAGTGCACGTCCTATTTACATGAACAGTAGTTATATGATCTATTAAACATTATCAACCCAAATTTGTTATTTTGACTGGTTTAAATAAGATTCCAAAATTACGTTTGACTCATTGGCGCGCGCCACATGCGGTGCTTTGTCCGGTTTTCGATCAGAAATCGACACTTTTACCTTCATATCGTCAATATACTAAGTCGAGTATCATCAAAATGGTATGTTTCGGTAACAGTTGGTACTTCTCGATAAAGTTAGACAATTTATAACGTTTGGCATATTTGACCCCCAACAACAGAATGAATGTACCTTTAAGATTATATAAGTTTAATATTCATAATATCTGTCTTATTGTAGATACGCGTTAGTGAATAGACCCATCCAATAGCCTCTTTCCTTATGTATAGATAGTTATCTATGGTCAACATATGTTAAGAAGACGTTTTCCACATCGCTGTCAGGAAACGGATATTTGTCAAATCAAAGCATATTTGGTATCAAAGTGAAAGTGATTATGTGTACTTGAAGATTATATAAGTTTAATATTCATAACACCTGTCTTATTGTAGGTACGCGTTAGATAATAGACCCACCAATCGTCTCTTTCCATATGTATAGATAGTTCTCTATGGTCAACATACGTTTAGAGGACGTTTTCACATCGCCGTCAGGAAACGGATAATTGTTAAATAAAAGTATATTTGGTGTCAAATTGAAGCCAATTATGTGAACTTTGAGATTAAATAAGTTTAATATTCATAACATCTGTCTTATTGTAGGTACGCGTTAGTGAAGACACCAACCCAATCGTGTCTTTCCATTTTTAGCTCATCAGGCCTGAAAGGCCCGATGGGCTTATGGCATGGCATGGTGTCCGGCGTCCGTCCATCCGTCCATCCGTCCATCCGTCCATCCGTCCATCCGTCCATCCGTCCGTCCAACTTTTCGCTTTTTCGACTTCTTCTCCAGAACCAATGACTCCACAGAGCTGAAATTTTATGTGCAGACTCCTTGGCAAATGGGGATCCTAAATTGTAAATTTCGTGACCCCATGACCCCAAATGGGGTCACAGGGGTCACATCCTTAAAAACCTATTTTCATCTTCTTCTCCAGTTCCAAAAGGTCTAGAGAGCTGAAAAGTTGTGTGCAGATTCCTTGGCTCATGGGGAATCTAAATTGTAGATTTCGTGACCCCATGACCCCGAATGGGGTCACAGGGGTCACATCCTTAAAAACCTATTTTCATCTTCTTCTCCAGTTCAAAAAGGTCTAGAGAGCTGAAAAGTTGTGTGCAGACTCCTTGGCCCATGGGGAATCTAAATTGTAGATTTTGTGACCCCGTGACCCCAAATGGGGTCACAGGGGTCACATCCTTAAAAACCTATTTTCATCTTCTTCTCCAGTTCCAAAAGGTCTAGAGAGCTGAAAAGTTGTGTGCAGACTCCTTGACCCATGGGGATTCTAAATTGTAGATTTCGTGACCCCGTGAACCCAAATGGGGTCACAGGGGTCACATCCTTAAAAACCTATTTTCATTTTTTCTCCAGTTCCAAAAGGTCTAGAGAGCTGAAAAGTTGTGTGCAGACTCCTTGACCAATTGGGATTCTAAATTGTAGTTTTCGTGACCCCGTGACCCCAAATGGGGTCACAGGGGTCACATCCTTAAAAACCTATTTTCATCTTCTTCTCCAGTTCCAAAAGGTCTAGAGAGCTGAAAAGTTGTGTGCAGACTCCTTGGCCCATGGGGATTCTAAATTGTAGATCTCGTGACCCCATGACCCCAAATGGGGTCACAGGGGTCACATCCTTAAAAACCTATTTTCATCTTCTTCTCCAGTTCCAAAAGGTCTAGAAAGCTGAAAAGTTGTATGCAGACTCCTTTGGTAATGGGGATTCTAAATTGTAGATTTGTGACCCCGTGACCCCAAATGGGGTTACGGGTCACATCCTTAAAAACCTATTTTCATCTTTTTTTCCAGTTCCAAAAGGTCTAGAGAGCTGAAAAGTTGTGTGCAGACTCCTTGGTCAATGGGGATTCTAAATTGTAGTTTCTGTGACCCCGTGACCTCAAATGGGGTCACAGGGGTCACATCCTTAAAAACCTATTTTCATCTTCTTCTCCAATTTCAGAAGCTCTAGAGAGCTGAAAAGTTGTGTGCAGACTCCTTGGCCGATGGAGATTCTAAATTGTAGATTTCGTGACCCCGTGACCCCAAATGGGGTCACAGGGGTCACATCCTTAAAAACCTATTTTCATCTTCTTCTCCAGTTCCAAAAGGTCTAGAGAGCTGAAAAGTTGTGTGCAGACTCCTTGGCCAATGGGGATTCTAAATTGTAGTTTTCGTGACCCCGTGACCCCAAATGGGGTCACAGGGGTCACATCCTTAAAAACCTATTTTCATCTTCTTCTCCAATTTCAGAAGCTCTAGAGAGCTGAAAAGTTGTGTAGTGATTCTTTGGTCAAAGGTGATTCTTAATTGTAGGATTGGTGACCCTTTGACTCCAAATATGGGTCACAGGGGTCATGATCTAAAAACCTATTTTTTGCTTGTTAACAATGTATTACTTGAGATAACTTAGATATTCAACCTTATATAATAAATCAAATCCTGATGAGCTACAGAGCCCATGGCTCTATTTTTATAGATAGTTTTCTATGGTCAACATTTGTTTAGAGGATGTTTTTCACATCGTCGTCAGGAAACGGATAATTGTTAAATAAAAGTATATTTGGTGTCACATTGAACCCAATTATGTGTACTTTAGGATAATATAAGTTTAATATTCACAACATCAGTCTTATTGTAGGTAAGCGTTAGTAAATACACCAACCCAATCGTGTCTTTCCTTATGTATAGATAGTTCTCTATGGTCAACATTTGTTCAGAGGATGTTTTTCACATCGCCGTCAGGAAACGGATAATTGTTAAATATAAGCATATTTGGTGTTAAAGTTAAGGCGATTATGTGTTCTTTAAGATCATATAAGTTTAATATTCATAACATCTGTCTTAGTGTAGATACACGTTAGATAATAGACACACCCAATCGTGTCTTTCCTTATGTATAGATAGTTCTCTATGGTCAACATTTGTTTAGTGATGTTTTTCACATCGCCCTCAGGAAACGGATAATTGTTTAATAAAAGTATATTTGGTGTCAAATTGAAGCCAATTATGTAAACGTTAGGAGTATATAAGTTTAATATTCATAACACCCGTCTTATAGTAGGTACGCGTTAGTGAAGAGACCAAACCAATCGTCTCTTTCCTTATAGTCCAGCGGATAATGGCATGGTTTGTATGTAATTGTGCATTTACATGTTACAAGTGAAATCTAAATTTTAAGAGAAAGAAATGAATTGTTTATTGCATTTCAGATAGGGAGGCACTCACAAATATGTGTTGTTATATTTTTTATTAAGCTCCAAAAAAATTTTTCAATATGCAGTCAGTGTTGTTTGTTGTTTGGAGAGTAGTAGAAATGAGGGTGAAATTAGAGTGATCTCCCCTTTATTATGATTTTATGCTATGTCACAACTAGCTCCAGACAGCAAGCAACCGCTCCGTGACGTCACTAATATACCGTAGAGCCAATCGGAGGTAGAGCGCCCTGACTTGGAGGTTGATGTCACAAACCAAGGTCACAATGCTGGAATCAGTAACATAGGCTCATTTGAAGGAATTAGTTCATGTTTATTTTGTGCACATGTCAGGAGGAATGACCACAGATATTGAGGAGACATGGATGGTGAGTAAAACTGTTTTTTTTTTATTTTATTAATTTGATACTGGGGGCCTGACAGTTGCATGGCTGTCAATATGCACTATGCAGTGCCCAACACTAAACATTGAATACATTTTTGTACATGCTAGGAGGAATAAATATGTGCCCATTATTGGTGTTTTGTATCATATTTGTCTAAAACAGAAATATACTGAAGTTCTAAAGTTTAGATTAATTGATTTTTTCTGAAAATAGAGGTATCATAGCTAAGCTGAAATTTACATGGAATAGTACTCCCCTTCCACTAATATTATGTTTTGAAGCGGAGGGGGGCTTCTGTTAGATACTCTTTCTTGAATTGCATTTTTGATAGGAATTCAGTGTAAGGAAATTTGAAGGCATGTGTGGTGTTTGTTTTTAAGGCAAGCAACATATTACGGCGATTTTTTGGCAACTCAGATTAGTCAGATATACATATGAAGATGGTATTTCGAATTGCCTGTTGATTCACGCACAACCAATCTGTTACAAAATGTCATATACCACTTTTTCCTTTTAAACATCAATCAGTTTACTAAAATTATGTATCCATATAATGTTATTGTCCAGCTTATTATTATATTTCAGAATTAAAATGAAATTATAGAACTTTATGTTTAAGTATAAAAATAAATTTAACAAATGTCTCTTTCGGAATAAGTTTATTTGATAACAAATATTTGAATTCAACTTTTCAGGCCAATTTTAAGATGTTGTTTACACCTGCTTATGTTTTTTAGTTTATTAACCAATTAAATGAATTTTTTATATTATGACAGGATGAGATGCTGTGCAGCTGCGATGATTGGACAAGTTCAAGTACTACTGCTGAGGCTACCCCCTCGTCAGGTATTACATAGATAAATGAGAAATTATTTGTATAGTTTTATAAATGTATATATGAATCAGTTACACTAACAATATACAGTACACACAGCAGGTGTTACTGTCAATGTTGTTGTTTCCTCATAGTTCCCACATATTTGTTCATTTGTTTGATAAATTAACAAGTGTTATCCGTAAATTTGTTTGTGCATTATTTTGCTAATCGCATTTACATAAACATTCTCAATTTCTCAACATAATATTTTTTTAGAACCTTTTTATCATTGAAGCACCCATAAAATACTTATTGTCCATGTTGCCTATATTTAGCAGGGGTGATCTTGTTAAACCTTCGTGAGCAGGTGTAAATAATTTGTTCTCTTTAAACCTCTTCAAAATATGAATGTTAAAAGGCAGGAGTAATACATGGAATGTATAAGTTTATGTATTATTTTATTTTGACACCCTTTTTACTGAGCACGATGCTGAAGGGGTTTTTCCTTTTAAAACCTCCAAAATCAATGGATTAATTAAAACATGTAATTTTTGCCCAAATATTTATAAGGTAGGGTCAATTGTTTTGATATTTTTTTAAATATCAATCAATCATGAGCATTATGATAAGGACAGCAAGAGACAGACAGATCAAAGTATGCTCTGTATTAATGTACACTGACGGGCAAAAGAAAGTATATGGCTCAGATGTATTTATCATATGTATCATTTTTAGATTCAAATATCTCGAGTTTTCGACGTCGTATTAAAAAACTGACTAGTTCGTGAAATTAGTTCAAAACATTAAATCAGTCAAAGAATACCTCTATGCGGTTTGAATTTTTTAAATTATTTTTGTTATTAAAATTTAAATTTTGACATTCCCCCAAATTAATTTTGATAAAACACAACTGCTCATCGACATAAAACACATACTCTGTGAAAATCAATAAATGTGCTATTTCCTGCACACATTTACAACATTTTGAACATGATAGTGGTCATGTTGGTGTAAATTTGATTTCTTACCCCTGTCTACTTTAAATGATATTTTAGTTAAAAAATAAAACAGTCACCAATTAAGTCATTCAAACTACTACCGAAAGATGTTATTGTATCGTATCCTAATCAAATGCATCTTTTCTTTAAAATATTGAATTAACCGAAAACAAGTGAGTGTTATACTTTCTTTTGCCCGTCAGTTTATTTCATGTCATGAAATTTAATGACTATTTTGAATCAAGGAATAATTGTACATACTATAATAGATTTTTATTTTCCAGATTCCAGATGATGAATAGTCAAACACAGTGATGATGAGTAGCGAAACACAGACCACAGATGACTCCAAGATGGATTGGACTTTGTGTGTATTTTGCCAGAAATGCACAAAGGATCCTCTTATCTGCCCAGCTAATGCTAAGAACCAATCTGGAAACGGCTATTTCACAATGGCCAATAACGTACAAGCTTTTTCTGAACTTGGACAGATGCCAATGGACCTAAATATGAGTTGTTTTTGGGGTGTTAACAACATTTTAACCAGCTTTGAAAGTCACAGAGCATGCTGGCACAAGTCATGCAGTCTTAAGTTCAACAATAAAATGTTGCAGAGGGCAACCAGATGGCGATTATCAAATGAAATTGAAACTTCAAACAGTGACTGTCATGAGATGTTCATCTAATGACAGAAACAAAACTTCAGAAAAAGATAAAGGTTGCTTTATTTGTGAGCAATCAGGATTGCAGACAGATTTGAGATGCGTATCAACTTTTCAAGTTTCGTGTTCGTGATTGTGCTTTGAAGTTGCAAGACAGTCATCTCTTAGCTATACTCAGCACTGGAGATTTGATGGCACAGGATGCCAAATATCACCCTAGATGCCTCAGCAATTTATACAGGAAAGCAACTCAAACAGAAGAACATCTAAAGGCGGATGAAATCAGTTATTCCCAAAGACTTAAAGAAGGTCTAGCTTTTGCCAAGCTTAGACTAGAGAAGGCAACTTGGATGAGTTTTTCAAACATGAAAATCAACCTTGTCCACCATCACTCTCACATCTTGGTATGCTTCGACCATCTGTTAAATCACAGCTTCTTCAGTGTCTTGAAGATATATCCTGCCCCACTGTTAACAGACCGGAAGTTGATGTTACAATATTAGATGGAGCAGCAATTGTGAATATGTTGAAGCCAGGAGAACACAAGACATGTTCATCTTTTAGCGAAGGCGTGTTTTCCAAGTATGTTGAGTCCCAGTTGGAAAATATAACAAGACTTGATATTGTATGGGACGTCTTCAAGACAGACAGCCTGAAAGCCAGCGCAAGAAGTAGGAGAGGCCATGGACAGAGGAGGCAATTTGAAAAAAAATTCATTCATTCCTCACAACTGGAAAGAGTTTTTCAGAAGTGACAGCAACAAAACAGAACTGTTCCAATTTCTTGGGAAAGAAGCCCTGAAGAGAAATACTGACAAACTAATCATCAGTACAGTAATGAAACAGCCCTCTCAAAAAAGCCATATGATGTTTCTGATCTGTCACCATGCAGCCACGAGGAAGCGGATACTAGGATGATACTACACTTGTCAGAAGCCAACAAGAGAGGATACGAGCGATTTATGATAAGAACAGTAGACACAGATGTTGTTGTGTTAGCTATTTCAGCAGCTGCTGTTCTTGCCATTTCAGAAGTATGGCTTGCTTTCGGTACAGGGAAACAGTTTCACTACATACCTGCACATGAAATAGCTGTATCATTAGGACCAAGGAAATCACTGTGTCTCCCTCTCTTCCACAGTTTACTGTGTCTTCCTTTAGGGGATGTGGAAAAAAGAAAGCATGGCAAGTCTGGTTTCATCTCGGGGAGGTAACCCACGCATTGGAACTTCTGTCAAAGCATCCTGATCAAGTTGCAGACGCTCTGATCACTACACTTGAACGTTTTGTGATATTGATGTATGACAGAACAAGTTGCCATACGAACTTTAATGAAGCAAGAAAGTACATGTTCTCTTTGAAGAGTAGAACAATAGAAAACATACCCCCAACATCTGCAGCTTTCAAAGAACATATTAAGAGATCAATTTATCAGGCCAGTCTACTATCCGTTGTCCTGATCTTCCAGATCCATCTAACTGGGGTTGGAAACGCAATGCATCCAACATGTGGGAGCCATTATGGTCAACTATACCAGAGGTTTCCATGACATGCCAGGAACTGTTGAAGTGTCGCTATACCAAAGGATGCAGTGGCAGGTGCAAGTGTCTGAAAGCTGCTCTGAAATGTACTGCACTCTGTCTTTGTGGTGGAGACTGTGCCCAATGATATTCTCCTACTTTGCTTAAGTGTAAAAATTCGAGATAATTGGGATTCATGAGTCTAGATTAGGGCTACATTCACCCATCTCCAGTTGAAGTTTCGAGAGTAGAAGCTTGTGATCCACAGTGTCAAAAGCTGCCGACAGATCTAAGAGTGTTAATGCAGCAATATTCCCTGAATCCACTCGACTTCTTAGTTCATTCATGACTCATAGCAAAGCCGTTTCTGTACTGTGGTTATCACGATAGGCAGATTGGAAATCATCCATAAGCCCATATATTTTAAGATGATCCTTAAGTCTTAAATTCACTGCCTTTTCAATGATTTTCGATATAAATGACACATTTGATACAGGCCTATAGTTTCTCAGATTGTTAGGATCCAAGTAACTTTTCTTTAAAAGAGGCTTCACAATAGCGGATTTAAGAGAGTCTGGAAAAAACTCCACTTGATATACTTGAATTCACCAGATTCGTTATGAAAGGAAGAAGTAAATCTAAATAATCCATCAACATAGAAGTGGGAGTAGGATCCAGCGAACAAGTTGTTTTCTTTGATGCTCTTATCATCTTCTCAATTTCTTGTTGGGAGAAAGGTTCAAAAGTGGGCAATTCATGGCGAGTTGATGATGCATCAGGAATCTCTGATTGTTTTGACATACTTGAAGAGTTTTTTTTAGATCTTCCTGAATATCCTTGATTTTGGTATCAAAATATTCCGCGAAGTCATTAGCTAGAACCTCATCAGAATCATATTCAGGCAGCTTCACATTGTCTTTTTTTACCGAGGAGTTTATTTACGAATTTGTAAGTCTTATCCAATCATCCTTTCATTTCCAATATTTTATTATTACAGTAATCAGCCTTTGCATTCCTAACAACTTTATTAAGCTTCTGTCGTCTGTGCCGATAAATCTGTCGATGTATCTCAAGTCGAGACTTGCGCCATTGACGTTCTGCCACTCTGCACTCTCGCTTTGCGTTGTGGACTTGATCATTGTACCAGAAAGAATCTGGTGTCATCCGTACATTCTTAAATTGAACTGGAGCATGTTTATCCAAAAGACTTATCAGTGTTGAATTATACATGTCAGTCAGCACGTTTGGATCTGTTGACGTTTCACTAAACAAGGGGGAGTTTAGAATGTCTGCTTTAAAATCCTCTTTGTCTATACTTCTTAAATTCCGACATGTAATTTGCTCAGGTTTGGGAATAGGTTTACACATGTTCCATTTCATGCTGACGAAACTGTGATCCGACATCTGCTTATCGATTACTTTGTCATCAGTAACCAACGATGTTTTTTCCAGAAGTAACAACCCAATCCAGTGTATGACCAGACTTATGGGTAGGTGCAGAGACAAGTTGAGTAAGGTTGTGCACAGTCAACAGTTTCACTATCTTGTATCTTTCTAAACAATGCTCGTTGTCAAATAGAACATTAAAATCACCCAAATATATTGTGTTAGTTTTGGTATTTGTTTCAATAAGTTTTCCAAATTCCTCTAAAAATTCAGAACGAGTAAGCTTGTTCTTCTGAGAAGGAGGTGGTCTGTAAATGCAAATTACACTTAATTTGTATGAAGTAACCCGTACAGATAAAATCTCAAAGGATTTATATCCATCTGATATTGCGGAGATTTTCTGAGATTAAACTTGTAGAGAATTCCTGTAGATCACTGCAAGTCCACCACCATGCGAATTATCTCTGGGTTGATGCATAAAAGAGTAATTAACTGGCGTTATTTCAGCAATGACTGCCTCATCCCCCTGAGCTTTCAACCATGTTTCAGTTAGAAATAGTATATCATAAGCATTGTCTTGTATGAATTCAGCAATTTCTAAGGCTTTATTTCTACTTGATTGTGAGTTCCACAGACCAACTTTCAGACAATTAGAAACTGATTTGGCTTGAGGTTGAATAGTATCGGACGGTGGAATAGCAGCACCTATCACGTTCTTATCATTGACAACTGTATAATAAGCCATGATGAGTTCATTTAAAAAGGCTTCATGTAACCCCAGACTGGTCGTTGGACTGGGAAACCTCTGTATGGGTAATTGAAATATGGCACTGGGATATGAGACTGCATTGGTTGTCCCATGGAAGCATTGCACATTTCATCATAGAAATATGGTCTGGGAGGTAATGACATTATTGGTTCATGAGTAAGGACTTCTGCAGACGAAGACGGGTAAGTGTGGTTATCACAGGAGACTGACTCTACTATCAGCTTACTCATCAGTTTAACACCACCGCGTGACAAGTGAATACCATCATGAACAAGAACATCGCGGGGTTTCAGAGACATCATATGTTTGAAAATGTCAATAAATGTCACTTGCTTTGCACGACACATTTCTTCCACGGACTTGTTGAGTTGTCTTGCCTTACTGTTATACCAGTTGGGTGTCTGTCGCGGGAGAACAGAGCACACATGCACATGCACATGCGCATTAGTGATGTTTTTCGTTACATTGAGGAGAGTATCAATTTCCATTTCCATTTCTTCCAAGGCACGGTCAGTAACGTCGTTATCCCCGATAACATATACCAAACTATTCACAGTGGAGTCTTCATTTAGTAAAAGAGGCAATCTTTCACGTATGTCACCTATTGTAGCATCCCTATTTGTGTCCACCACACATTTATGGCGAAGATGAGACGAAAGGATCGTACTGCTCATGTTTTTCAACATTGAACTACCTACTATCACTGTGTTGGCAGTCTCAATTCCTTTTGGGAGTGGCTTGACATGCTTTCTATCAGAGCGAACAGCGTCTGCATAAGACATGTTGCTCTCTGGAGGAGAATAGCGTTTCGGGGAGCTATTATTCTGAAACTTGCAAGCATGGGATTTAGCGCTCTGCATGCCCGCCTGCTTACGGGTAGACTCCACACGAGTCGAGTAGGATGGCTGGCGTTCAACAGGGGTCTCAGCTGTGTGAACTGGCTGCTTACGGGTAGACTCCACACGAGTCGAGTAGGATGGCCGACGTTCAACTGTGTGAACTGGCTGCTTAATAGTACGCTCGGTTTGAACAGATACAGAGATTTTGGAATTACTCTTCAATTGGGTTTCGAGTTCCTTTTGACTGGCAGCTAATTTTGATGCAAGATTGGCATTCACAAGTTTTAAATGAGATGATTTTTTCTTTTTCTATTAACTATCTTCGTTAGATTTTCATCTGACGGTTTAGATGCACTGTTAACAGTCGGAGTCGTAGTAGTCACAGCTTTACTGAAAGACAAATAGTTCTCAGATTCTGTACACTGACTACATGCGTAAGGTAAGCTAAATTTTCCTCCAAGGACACTATCTCTGAGGGCGATAGCTTCTCACATTTGTAGTGTACCCAGTGTGTCCCCCTGCTACATATCAATGCACGGGATTTGCAAAGTCGATTGCAATGTGAACACTTCTCATCGACTTTTATGTTTGAGTCCATATTCTGTACAATGTCATTTACATTGTCAATGAAAGTGGCATGTTCACTTAATAGGGATTTCAAATGGGGAAGATCTTGATTTATGAAAGTTTTCACTTATGGGCCGTTAACTAAAGCTCTGTTTGTCGTCCTGAACAGGTTAATGGTAAACGCAGGCCGGGAAAAGCTAGTGGCACTTATCCTGGTCATTTCTGATTCAATTAGTCAATTTTTGTCTTGCTTTAGGTGTGTGGAAAGGATTTTTCTGTTACTGGCATCACCGTAAAACGACTGAATTGAATTTCTGATGACTTCAAAACTTCCCGATGAGAACGTTAAAACGAAGTTATTCCCTTTTTTGATTTCACATACTATCATGGGTCTGGTGGCAGCATCTTTCTTTTTAGAAAGTAATTTTGGTTTTTCCAGAGAATATTTAGAAATAATTGTTTTTGACAGTTTACTGTTTGATTCCAATAACAATGGCTTCACTGTGACGTCACAATGGGTCTCCATTACGTCAGGTAACAGTTAGGTTAAAACTAGCTACATGAGTTTGTGATACCACATCTTCTTTTCCAATAAAGAAAAATTTGTTTTTGTGTTTGCAGTATTATAAAGTCATTTTTTCACTAGAAAAGTTAATTTCACACATTACTGTACTTTCATAATATCAATATTTCAATAGATTCACATACCTAAGTCTTTTCACAGAATATTTTTCACTTTCTTCGAGAGCCGTACTTTTCCAGTACTCACCGGTGGACGCATGCGCAAAAAAATAAATAAATAAAATAAAAATAAAAAAAAAATAAAAAAATGATGATGGTCAGGTTTGAGAAATATATTTGTATTTGTATGATTAAACTACAAAAAAAACATGGACATGATTAGAAGTAGAAATGCACATTATTTAATCTTTTGTGAGATGCAAAAGCCCACCATGTTATTAATTATCTCTAATTAAAAGATTAAGATATCATATAATAATAAAAAAAAAATTAAGTCATTGCCCAGTCATCAAATTTAAAGGTTATTATCAAAATTGGTTACACATTAATAAATATTATAAATAATGTAGACCTTTGCAGTTTATTGTTTACTTCTTATCAACATGTATTACAAAATGAAAAAGAGAGCCTATTTGTTTCTAAAAATCGTGTTTTTCATAAGCTCATAGTTTCATGGGCTCCTTTTCAATATTTAATTAATAAATTCTACTGAGCATCTGAGTGTAAGACTAAATCATTAACATGGCAGAGAAGTAACCTGAAACCTCCGTGTATTAGCTGCTGTTTGCATCTCTGTCAGGGAGTGGTCACTCCCCAGGTCAACACCTGCAATTACACAACATGCAGACGCTGGACTCACAGCCTGTAAATTATATATTTTAAATTTTGTTTTCCCCATCTTTATTTATTTTTCTTTATTGGAAAAGAAGATGTGGTATCACAAACTCATGTAGCTAGTTTTAATAGTCTCATCTTACTTCATCACCAGTCATATTTAGTTCACATATCTAATGTAAAATAAAACATTTCTTAACCCTTTTTAATTTTTTCCCTATGCATCCTGTCACAATATTCAGTTCACAGGCTATTCAATAGTTCTAATTTCACACTGATTACATCAAACATGTCCATAATGTAGTATTACTCTTAAGCTGACATATGAAGTGCACATAAAATCTCATTATCTTCACAGCTCATTAAAACAGCTGTTTTAAGTGGTTACCCCTGTGATCCATATTTGGGGTCACAAGATCACCAAATCTACAATTTAGAATCCCCAATGGCCAAAGAGTCTGTACATAACATTTAAGCTTTCTAGAGCTTTTGGGACTGGAGAAAAAGATGAAAATAACTTTTTAGGTTATGACCCCTGGGGCCCTTATTTGGAGTCACAGGGTCACCAAATCTACAATTTTGAATCCCCATTGGCCAAGGAGTACATAAAATTTCAGCTCTCTAGAGTCATTGGTTCTGGAGAAGAAGTCGAAAAAGTGAAAAGTTTACGGACGGACGGATGGACGGACGCCATCCCATGCCATAAGCCCATCGGGCCTTTCAGGCCTGATGAGCTAAAAAGGGACCCTGATTGCAAATAGGTAGGTGGGTACATACTACATAGGGTATTCTAATCTTCATGCCATGTGTGACATGGGGTATAATGTCACATTAGCACTGGGAGATTGTTTCTTTATTTTGAAATGAATAGAACACAGTAAATAAATTAAATGCATGTAATATAAAGTAAGCATGCAGTATTTAAACAAAACAAACACCAACTTTGAAGTATAAGGAATAATTTCATATCTCCTAACTTTTGAATTAGTCCCACTCCAATTAATTAATGTTTATTTTAATTAACAAATTGCTTAAATAACTTTAATACCACAGATCGTTAGCTACAACTGTTTTTCAATTATATATTTCCTCTGTTTTGTAAAGGGTTCCGTCATTCATTTAATTGATTTTGTGTACAGTTGTCAGCATCTTAAATAAACTAAATACTATGTTCTTAGGTAGAAATCCTTTTCTTATGATTTTTTTAAAAACATCTGTTCAATTTTCAAAGCTTATTCACATATCTAATTGTGCTCACAAATAAGAATCCTCACCACATCGATAACATTGATTACTGGCTGCATGATTATATAATGATACACCACGTGGTGTGGTTATCAGGTCAATATCAGAGGTAGTTATTTTTAGATAACCGACCTCCAAGCAACCGAGAGGTCGGTTATCAAGAGGTTGGTTATCAGATAACCAACCTCGTGATAACCGACCTCTCGGTTCGATATGGTGAACATGTCTCGGCTTCGCCTCGCCATATTCACCATATCGCACCTCGAAAAAAACTTTACCCTCCGCTTGCGGGTCTAAATGACCCTTTGCCTCGATTTGTGACTTTCGACATTCTTTACATCATTTTTTCTGTCAGTTTTGTCATGCCTATATTTTCATTTAGTTTACACAAAATACGACAAATAAGCTGATTAAAAGAATATCAAAGATCGCAAATACGTGTATATGAAAGAAAACATGAGACAGAATCCACATAATTTATTAACCATCATTTTAATTTGTTTAATGTTCACACACATATTCTTGTTATCCGTTCTATAGGTACGATGAAATGAGTCACTTAGTTTGTTAATATCCCGTAATTCAGCACACACTACAACTTCCAAACGCAAGGCATAACTCTTGCCAGCCTGCATTACTGGCTGATTTAACCCTTGCGGTATTTCCCTCGCTATCTTGTGTCGAGGCAGTGAATCGCTGCACTGGAAATGCATAGCGGGCCTGGATTTCTAAACACAGATTTCTTAAGGAAATACTGCAAGGCCTAAATCAGCCAGTAATGGAGACTGGCAAGAGTTATGCCTTGCATTGGGAAGTTGCACACACTATTGATGGTGGTCCTTGATGCTGTCTTTTCTTAATGACGACTCCAGCTAAATTCGTTTGGTTATCCCTGAAAAAAGCAAAAGTGACACAAAAGTAACAGAATCATGATGAATGAATTGTTGAGGGGGTGGGATTTCTGATGTATCATCTTGTATTAGTGTTGTTGACTTGTGTATGTGTGATATAGGCTACTTCCTTTTACTTTACTTAAAGGTCATCCATTGCGCCGTTTGGGGTCACATATGCCAAATGTTATAAATGGTGTTATTTTATCTGGAAGTTCTGGCTGTTGCCGAAAATTGCCATGTTGGTGATAATCGACTCAAAACATCAGCACAAATTATGATTGATAATGTTGAATATAGGTCATGGCCACTGTATACATGAAAATGGGACGTGTAGTTTCGGTTTCTACACATGCATAATGACGTTGCTCGATTTAAATTGGAAACTATTAGTTATGATATATTTTACGATTGGGGATGGGTATGCAAGTTGAGTGAAACTATTTGAAATTAAATCCGCCCTTATGGAATGTTGGCACGTATTAAAGTCAAATAAAATATTATGAAACAATACTAGATGCATCTTTAATAGCAGAATATTTATGAAATATCTAAATGATAATATTACAAATTTTGATAGCAAGAAAATCAACGACATCAATATTGATTATCGATAAAGAGCTATTCATTTTTTAAGTCAATGAAAATGACATGCAAAAGTATACGAGACGGTAATGTCAAAATGGTAAAGACAATAATCCCACGCCCTGGTGAAAATCATTATTACGATTTTTCAAGCAAAGCTGTATGATATTGTGAATGAAACACTATCGTGAACATGTTTATATTTCGTTTGGTCACTCGAAAACGCCCTATTACATGAGCTAAAATGTCAAATACGGTTAAACAGCAAATGAATTAGTGTCAAATACAATGTAACTCACCTTCATTTCGCTCCGAAAAGACCTTGAAACTCTTATTATGTGTACTATTGTTTGAAACATCAGACCACTCCATTTTGGCCACCTCTTCGCAACCACGCGCTTTTGATTGTGTGCAGCACGTTAAGTTAGAAACGTAGCTTGGCAACATGACATTCATGATGTCCGTGCAACACAAGATGCAATGAACAACGTCCGTGCAGCCACGGTGTTCGCTTAACGCCAGTAGATTGTTGGTCATGGACTGAATGGCTTGTTAAAACAAAATAATATGTTGTCAAAAACAATCTTATAAATGTTTGTTTGTATACATTCAAAGAAAAGGTGATGTAGTTTCTGTAGTAAAAACGAAAATAAACAGTTAGTTACTTGCTAGGAATTTCTGTTTGACAACAATGAATGTACACGACTCGATTTGCACGTGAATTTCGCGAAGTGTACACGTGATGTTGAAGCAATGTTTAGAGTAGAATTCACTCAAGCATTACAACATTACAACTATTTCAAAACGTTCAATTAAAGTAACTATTTCGTATTTAAATTAATGAAAATAAAAACGACTTGTCACTTTGTCAATCATAACCATGTGGTGTATGTGAAATAATGACCTCGACCTCGTGAATATCTGTGATAACCATCTCGCGTACCGCTCGATGGTTATCACAGATATTCACTCGGTCTGCGGTCATTATTTCAACCATAACTTTCCTCAAACCATTAATTTAAAAAAAACACAATAGATTAATTGCTAAAGATGTTTATGTATTTCTTACATATAAATGAGAACGCTATGTTCATTGTTTTAAAATTATTTTGTTATTGCAGACATACAAATGACTTACTAAAAAATAGTTTTTTTTTAAACTAGAACAGATTATATATATTTGATTGAATTATAAGATCTGCTTTACTGCTTCAACAAGAGAACGGTAAATAACCTGTACTAATTGGACCAATTGAAACTATATCCAAATGAACAATTTGAATCAATTTAGACTCCAAAATCGATTTTTTTTTAAAACAAGAATTTGGTTCGATTACAGTAAGTTGCACTGAATGACCCCTTTGCAGTTCGTAGGCATGTCGCAAGAGCCGTTAAGCCGAATGATGGCTAAGATTTGAACAGTTTATTCCCATGCAGTGACTTATATACAATGCTTTCTTGACATGCATGGGTAGGGTGTAAATTTTCATTCGTATTTTTTCAAATTAGAGCACTGAAACAACAACGAGTTTGACAGATTTACAGTTCAAAATGACGGTAAATAACAACGAGGAAATCCTACCGTAAATTATTCGAAAAACATCGCCTTGCATGTATCCTGGGCGGTGGTAATTGAAGATAATCGACAGTTGCATCGATCTTGAAAGTTTTCCTAGTGATTTTATCATTATTTTAAATAAAAGCAGGGACATTATATATAAGGTCCCTGATAAAAGTAAGTGTTATTGGTTGGAGGCGCAACCCGCCTCCAACCTGATACGCAACCCGCCTCCAACCTGATACGCAACCCGCCTCCAACCTGATACGCAGTTGGATTTCACGCTATATTACTGTTGGAATATTCAAAATAAACTTTCGACCAATCATGCTTGGCCTCTTCATACTTTGGAAAAAGCATATGACCAACGAACACGTCTGTAACAAATTTGTAACCACGTGACCATGTGGGTTATCCGAAATAATTATCCCCTTTTACTGCGAAAAGAGATTTTGTCTAAACATCTAAAATAGAAACGACCGTTGTGTTATTCTGAGTCTGAATGTAAGTAAACATAAGATTTTTCAATTCAAAGTCATTTTACACCTCCATGAGCAGACATGTACCAATTCAAGTGCATAATTTCGCACTGCAGTTTCGGAAAATCCAAGAAACTTTACAAGCTAATGTTATACGCGCGGAGCAGGCATATACTAAACGATAATAGTGGTTGTCAATCAACACACCAACCTTCCACTCAGTTATCAATATTTTCAATGCCAATCAGACTTGCATAATGGTAGGCCTACTCAATGTACTGTTATTGAATTAATGATAGTGAAGCTTGTACATGTATAAGCACATATTGGATAGAACCATATTTATGTCCAAACTGATAGCACCAAGCATGAGGATACCGGGCCATTATCCTTGTATTAAAAAAGGTCCATATGCCTTCCTTCCACAGATAAACAGAATATGCTTCATAATCAATCGAATTGGTACAATTTAAATTTGCAAATGTTTAACAAATGGTTGACTGCGTGTTTCAGGGAAAATAGGCCTACATATTCTTATTGCTGGAATCTAACGATGACACAACTGTCAACAACGTTTTGATCAAATTCATAATATAGGCCTACTTCAAAATTGGAGCAAAAGCACCCGGGAGTTGCGCATTAAAATAAATCGGGGAAGTTGAATGTTCACTTTCATTTTCAAATGACAGATTATATATAATTTTATTTTATTTATGAATAAATAATGTATGTAAATTGAAAAGCATATACACAACTTAAATGATCGAAGTAAAATTCTTTTATTTGCGACTTTTGAATTGAATAACTAATTGTGTGATTAGTAATCAAAGCTTTTACCCCCAAAATAACCATAATGCAGGCTTCACTTTGCTATATGTACATATGACATACATATCCTTTTTATAATATATTTTAGCCTTAACAAGATGCCTCCAACCATGCCTTTTTAAAGGCTTTTCTTGTTTAGAAGAGCTACCGACTTGTCAATGCTATGTGAAAGGTACTTCCGGGTTTGGAAGCGGCCTTAGCCTCGATCGTTTTCGATTTAGCGCATGCGGTTCCAAACGCCTCATTAATATTCATGAGGCAATATTAAAGGAGAATATTTGTAAATTTATAATCTGTAATAGTAAAATATACTTTAAAAAACATATTCCCCCGAAAATAATATGGAAAGCCGTGTTTAATTACTAATTACGAGATATATAAATATATAAATGTATCAAAAACAAAGGAACTTGTAATAGATT
This sequence comes from Gibbula magus, assembly GCA_936450465.1. Classification (NCBI taxonomy): domain Eukaryota; kingdom Metazoa; phylum Mollusca; class Gastropoda; order Trochida; family Trochidae; genus Gibbula; species Gibbula magus. The sequence goes on along the minus strand of OW388293.1, from coordinate 60,386,438 downwards.
TTCGAAGGAATAAGCCAGCAGGTAGTCCAGTCAGTATAAATGGAGATGTTGTTGAAGTAGTTAGTAGTTACAAATATCTTGGAACTCAAATTGACAATAAGTTAAATTTCTCTGAAAATACCGATCGTATATATAGCAAGTGTCAATCTCGCCTTCACTTCCTCAGGAAGCTCCGATCTTACCACATTGACTCAACTATTTTGGCTCTTTTCTATTAAACCTGTGTTCAGTCTATTCTCATGTTCTCTATCCAATGTTGGTTCGGCTCCCTGTCACTAACAAATAGAAACAAATTAAATAAGATAATTAAACAAGGAGAGAAAATTTCTAATCGTATCTTTAAGACATTAGATGAACTTAATGAAGGACAGGCTCAAAATTTGCCTTCAAAAATTATTTGTGACCCTTAACATGTTTTGCATGACTGTTTTGAATTATTACCCTCTGGCCGTCGGTATAATGTACCGACGTGCAAAACCAAACGTTACAAAATGTCTTTTGTACCAAAGTCAATTTCTCTATTGAATAAGCGTTAATGTTCCCATCATCATACTCTTTGTCCATGTTATATAACAATGTATGTATTCCATGTATTTATTATAAATGAATGTGTATAATTTTGTATTTATGCTCACTCAGTCGTGAAACAAATTCCCTAACGGGCAATAAAGAATTATCTTATCTTATCTTATCTTATAATATAACAACCGCGCCTACTGTTGCCTGTGCGCGTATGCATATTTGCCGGTAGCCTTCGGCAGGTTTAGTCTGTGACGTCAGAGATGCTCTACGGCCCGCATTGGTCCTTAGCGCAATGAAAGGGAAAGCATTAGAGTAGATGAAGAATCGGTTGAATACGTAGAATTCGGGTAGTTTCGGACTTGATATGGTATATTGTGCAGCCTTGGTGTGCAGTAATTCATCAAAGTCTGTTCAGAAGTTTATATATTTTTAATTTCAAAGTGAAAAGACGGATGCAGCGCGGCGAAAGGTTTGGATAGTGTCAAAGAGGAAAGAAGGACGGAAAACCGTCGGAATCTGTCTCACTATGTTCAGAGCATTTTGATCCGTTATATTAAAACAGTTTTATAAATAAGTGATAGTTAGTCTTAGAGTACTCGTAATTAAAAGTCCTTTATAAGGATATAACGTATAATGCCTTCTTATGGGATGTGTCATCCTCGGTTACCCAGAGTTTTATATATGCTCCAGCGGAGAGTAACGGAGCATATATAAAACCCTAGGTACCACCGAGTATGGGGATGTGAAGGCCGTGCTCTGACTGTGAAACTTGGTACACAGTTGTATAATTATTTGTCATTGGCTAATAACTGTATGAGATTAATTTCAATTTAATATGGCCAACGTGGCAGCTCAAATGGCATTTTCAGACCCAAAAAATATGTTCTGGTTATAAATCATTTAAAAACTATATGTATAGTGATATTCGACGCTTAAATGATATCTGTCGGTTATATTACACCCCACCACCCCACTTACTAAATTCTAAATCTTGCCCCAACTTTTGAAATATGTTGGATCCCGTTTATTTAATATATTTACTAAAAATAAAGCCATGGGCTCTGTAGCTCATCAGGATTTCATTGATTTACTATCTAAAGTTGAATATTTAAGTTATAAAAGTTATTGTTTACAAGCAAAAGATAGGTTCTTAGATCATGACCACTGTGACCCCATTTGGGGTCACAGGGTCACACAATCTACAATTTAGAATACCCATTGGCCAAGGAGTCTGCACACAACTTTTCAGTTCTCTTGACCTTTTGGAACTGGAGAAGAAGATGAAAATAGGTTTTTAAGGATGTGACCCCTGTGACCCCATTTGGGGTCATGGGGTCACGAAATCTACAATTTAGAATCCCCATTGGCCAAGGAGTCTGCACACAACTTTTCAGCTCTCTAGACCTTTTGGAACTGGAGAAGAAGATGAAAATAGGTTTTTAAGGATGTGACCCTTGTGACCCCATTTGGGGTCATGGGGTCACGAAATCTACAATTTAGAATCCCCATTAGCCAAGGAGTCTGCACACACTTTTTCAGCTCTCTAGACCTTTTGGAACTGGAGAAGAAGATGAATATAGATTTTTAAGGATGTAACCCCTGTGACCCCATTTGGGGTCATGGGGTCACGTAATCTACAATTTAGAATCCCCATTGGCCAAGGAGTCTGCACACAACTTTTCAGCTCTCTAGACCTTTTGGAACTGGAGAAGAAGATGAAAATAGGTTTTTTAAGGATGTGACCCCTGTAACCCCATTTGGGGTCATGGGGTCACAAAATCTACAATTTAGAATCCCCATTGGCCAAGGAGTCTGCACACAACTTTTCAGCTCTCTAGACCTTTTGGAACTGGAGAAGAAGATGAAAATAGGTTTTTAAGGATGTGACCCCTGTGACCCCATTTGGGGTCATGGGGTCACGAAATCTACAATTTAGAATCCCCATTGGCCAAGGAGTCTGCACACACTTTTTCAGCTCTCTAGACCTTTTGGAACTGGAGAAGAAGATGAAAATAGGTTTTTAAGGATGTAACCCCTGTGACCCCATTTGGGGTCATGGGGTCACGTAATCTACAATTTAGAATCCCCATTGGCCAAGGAGTCTGCACACAACTTTTCAGCTCTCTAGACCTTTTGGAACTGGAGAAGAAGATGAAAATAGGTTTCTAAGGATGTGACCCCTGTGACCCAATTTGGGGTCATGGGGTCACAAAATCTACAATTTAGAATCCCCATTGGCCAAGGAGTCTGCACACAACTTTTCAGCTCTCTAAATCTTTTTAAACTTGATAAGAATATGAAATTAGGTTTTTAAGGATGTGACCCTTGTGACCCCATTTGGGGTCATGGGGTCACGAAATCTACAATTTAGAATCCCCATTGGCCAAGGAGTCTGCACACAACTTTTCAGCTCTCTAGACCTTTTGGAACTCGAGAAGAAGATGAAAATAGGTTTTTAAGGATGTGACCCCTGTGACCCCATTTGGGGTCACGGGGTCACGAAATCTACACTTCAGAATCCCCATTGGCCAAGGATTCTGCACACAACTTTTCAGCTCTCTAAATCTTTTTGAACTTGATAAGAATATGAAAATAGGTTTTTAAGGATGTAACCCCTGTGACCCCATTTGGGGTCATGGGGTCACGAACTCTACAATTTAGAATCCCCATTGGCCAAGGAGTCTGCACACAACTTTTCAGCTCTCTAGACCTTTTGGAACTGGAGAAGAAGATGAAAATAGGTTTTTAAGGATGTGACCCTTGTGACCCCATTTGGGGTCACGGGGTCACGAAATCTACAATTTAGAATCCCCATTGGCCAAGGAGTCTGCACACAACTTTTCAGCTCTCTAGACCTTTTGGAACTGGAGAAGAAGATGAAAATAGGTTTTTAAGGATGTGACCCCTGTGACCCCATTTGGGGTCACGGGGTCACAAAATCTACAATTTAGAATCCCCATGGGCCATTGAGTCTGCACACAACTTTTCAGCTCTCTAGACCTTTTGGAACTGGAGAAGAAGATGAAAATAGGTTTTTAATGATGTGACCCCTCATTTGGGGTCACGGGGTCAGCTCTGTGGAGTCATTGGTTCTGGATAAGAAGTCGAAAAGGCGAAAAGTTTACGAATGGACGGACGGACGGATGGACGGATGGACGGACGCCGGACACCATGTCATGCCATAAGCCCATCGGGCCTTTCAGGCCTGATGAGCTAAAAATGCATTTCCACCGATTGTATATGTTCACAATATCACAACACATGATTATTGCAAAAATAATAAGTTTCAGTGTCCAATCCATGTGGGTGCTTGGTTTGTGACTTGTGATAGGAGAACACGTAACTGTCTAGCAACTCAAGTTCAAATAATTACTGTCTGCAAGGCAGAACTAGTAGAAAGCTTACGTAGAAAGTGACTCAAATCCCCCCCCCCCCCCCCCCCCCCCCCCCCCCCCCCCCCATCCAACTTGGTTAATACTAAGCCCCGTTCATACGGCAAGCGTTTGCATTTGAGTAAATCATTACACATATGAAAATTTGCAAATTCGCCGTATGGACGTATTTGCACAAATGTATATTTTACTACCGTAAGCAAATTGTCACCTAGTCAGCGACGGTTGCAATCGTTTACTACCGTGAGTGAATATGGTATTATATATAGCAACTCAAGTTCAAATAATTACTGTCTGCAAGGCCGGCAGAACTAGTAGAAAGCACACGTAGAAAGTGACTCAAAATGAAAGACCCCCCAATTGTTTACTGCCGTGAGTGAATATGGTATTTTAACTATTCTAGTAACAGTTCGTCATTTACAGACAAAGTGACTTCACATCGGTTGAGAAAATATATTAGAGAACTTTAGAAATTCTTAATATGTTTTTCAAATTCTCTTCTCTGCATGAACGCATAGTAAATTTACTTTTACTAACATGCGTATATTACTACCATAAGCAATGTTGCATATATGATATATGCACTGCAAAGTTCGCCGTATAAACAGGGCTTTACACTACGTTATTACAGGCTTCAATATATCGCGAGTTCCTTATTATCATGTTAGTCAGGTTTTCGTGACTACCAAATCTCTCACATAGCTATGAGTAGATCTTACTGTCTATCTAACTTGATTAGGATTGAACAGTGGTTTGTACGTTAGATCTATATAATAATAATATTTAATATCAAAACCTTTTTAAAGCAAACATGATTTGAATAATCGAGAATCAAGATGGTTCATTTTGTCCTGTGCAACTGGTTACTTCAGCGGTACAGTATATATACGAATAAAGCAGTATAATGTGTAGTAACATATTTTAATTAACAACATATAAGTTGTTGACACCCATGTTATCTAAATGTACTGTAGACAATAACTATTTAATGTACGGCATAATCCACTACTTATTGTGAAATTGTAACGTTAGAGTTTGCCAGTCCCTACGTACGAATTTTATTTCCAACTCTCTCACTGTTTACTTCTGAAAGCTCATTCTCACTTGATTCCTGGTGTTCAACTCAATGTTGATACACAATAGTTTCAAACTGATAAGGGCGGATGTTATTTATGTCAGATGGTTGAAAATCAACGCTGCCATCGCTATCCGAGAAAGCCATAACAACACTACGAACGAGAAAATACACTGCCTCAGCGCGCGGGAGAGCATCTTTGACATCATATCACGTGACTGCTGTCAGCCTAATTAACTCTCGGGGATTTCCGGAAAACGACTCGCACCGAAAACGTTTTTTCAACGTTTCTACATAAAATGTCGCATTTTAAATAATTTTTTTGACACACTTTGTCTTAAACAATACTGTTAAACATGTTAAAACAAAGTTTTTCTCTAATATTCTCCTTTAAGAATCCCCTGTAGATCTAAGTCTCGTTTAGCTGGGTTCCCTACCTCACGCACGCCGCTAGTAAATTACCCGGGTTTCCTGCCCCTGATTTGCCGCTTGGTGGCGTCAGATTTACATACAGCAGCGTGCGTGAGGTAGAGTAGGGAACCTAGCCTGTTACACGTCCCATCCCGTCTCGTTTACGTTCATTTCCGGTGCCACGCTTTCGATCGGTGACACCCTTGAACTCGTTACATGAATCGGTTGCGCAACACAATTACACAGCCGTCAGGCCTTGACTTGTGGACGTTACCCAGTCGAGTTTATTGCGGGGAATTTCGTCCCATAAGCTGAACGATAAAACATCGTTATATTAAGTGTATTAAATAACGATATCACTGTTTATTAGAATTAAATTCCGATCCAAGTCGAAAGCAAGGCAATTAGGGTATAATACCAACTAATAAATATATTATGTTTGAATTATTTTTCATTTATTTTTTATTATTGAACAGGACTTTTGAAGTTATTTCTGCAGAATCCAGTGTTGACATTGCATCTTATCATGTAAGGCAAATGGAAAAAAAGCAACATACAAATGAAGAAATCACTTTTCTATTCTAATAACATTCCATTTATCAAATAAAACAACAATAAAGCTCTGAATGATCATTTTAAATTGACCTTAACAAAAATTAAAAAGAGTTAGCCTCTTCTTGAGACATTACCACAAAAAACATCATTTTGCAGAAAAACAAGCTCCGTGCTACGCACTTTTTCTTTTTGAATCTCGAATAATACATATTCAGCTTGCATCATGCCAATTTACAGCATTTTTTCATTTAATTTCATTATTTTTTGGAACCTCTTAAGTTCAGTGTTTAAATAGGTAATAACAAATGATTATCAAGTATAAATGCATTTTAAAACATACTTTTAAAAACCTTTTTATCCCATTTAGTATAATTTACCAAATTTTTAGCTTTTTCAAATATAATAAGAATTTGTATATGAAAATGATAAATGTTATCTATTTTAGGTTATGGAGCTATTGACCAAATGTTTTTTCTTTGTTCTTAGTTATGTTTTAATATTAAATACATATTTTTTTTTTAAAAAATGGTTATTTACTGACAACTGTGTGGTTATTATTCTGTCATATCTTAACATATATTAATGATAATGCCTATCAGAAATGGTAAATGGCAGTGTGTTTGGGTTCAATACTCATTTCCGCCTATGATTTTCCAACTGTTTTCCAATTTTCTAAACATATTATGAAGGTATTTCACCATAAAAGTTATTAATTTGCATCAGAAATGTTGGAATGCTATTTTTGGTTTTGTAATTTTGTAGATATTGCCAAAATTAATTTTTTTATGGATCCCAGACACCTTTTGCTAATTTCCTGGTTTCTGAAAACCAGACGGTCATGTACTTTGAACATTTTTCACATCAAAATATTGGAAGTAAAAAAAGTTTTAAAAATATGTTTTTCTTTTCTATACATTAAGCTACACAAAACATATTTCAGAATAATTTTAATATTTTTTTTCAAAAAAGCTTGAGCATAGCTACATAATTTCGTAAACAAAATTATTTTTTTTAGAGTTTCATGTTGTCAATAAATCAAAACCATTGTTAGCATATTTAAATAACTATCTGCCTGTGTGTATTGTGATTTTTAAATTTGTTAAATTGTATGTTGGTGTCTGATAGTTTTTTTTGATTTTATAAATAATATGAGAACACAGGTAACAATTAAGTTTATAAATTGTGGATGAAAATTGTAGAATTCTACTATTCTTTCACAAAATGGACTCATCCATCATTCTCATTTACGTGTTCGCAGTTTAGAGAATTTTATTTTAGTTCAGTAACTGTTATACTAGAGCCCCGTTCATGCGCCAATGTTTACATACATGTGCAGAAATACATATATATGTATATTTACATAGGTATGTAAACGTGGCGCATGAACGCAATTGCATACATGTGTATATTTGCATGGTATGCAAATTTGCACTGAGTCAAGAGGTAGTGCAAATGTATTTTTACACATGTGCAATTTTGCACAGTATGCAAATTTGGCGCATGAACGCAAATACTGATTTACACACATAAACAAAGAGAGAGAGAGAGTCCCGAATGATGAACATGATCATGACTGGTCTTGCACAGCCTTCATATCCCAGGAGCATATCCATGGCAGCAGGGAGGGGAACCTACATGTAACTTCAACATATCTCATGATGATTATGGGGATTGTTAAATCAAAACCTAGACCTGTATACAAGTTTCATTCAGGATCATTATGAATAAGTGACTGAGAGACATTTTAATTATGTTTTCAAGAAAAGGATAAGGACATCCTATATTTTGATTTCATTCCGTCTATTTACCATTCCAAGATCTCAGATCAGAGTTTGCAAAGATACGAGCATAATATGCTCTACCCACCTACAGCCCACCATAATAAAAAAAAATCACAGACAACGTGCAACACAATCGAATAAAACCCCTTTCGATAAAGATAGTCCCCATGATTCTGTGAAGGTGCAATAATAGGGATGTGGGACCCATCTATGGACCCTGCACAATGTGGAAAACCCGAAATCTGCTCATAATCCATCAGAACCTCCCGCAGTTCATCCCCTTCTGGAAATTTGATGACATCAGGCGCCATCTTCTCAATCAAAGCATTGCAGACTCCTGAACACATGTCACAGCCGTAGATTTGGCAACACCAAAGAGATGAGCAACATTTCTATATTCAGCTGTTGTTGCAAACCAGTAGATTGTTATTGCTATTTGAAGTCTAACAGACAATGTTTCATTTAATTTGTATTGGTCTGATTTTCCAGGGATCCAGGCAGTTGTTCTTATATATAGATATAGTCAAAAGATTCTTGTGACATCCATTATTCATTGTTGAAAGTTTGAACAACATGGTTCTTAGAACTGTTTCTGAAAGATATCCAAACTCATGCTATTACTGATGACTATATATGTCATCATAATAAAGGGTAAAACATCTCCTTTGTCTCCACAGTGCACCACTGTCTACATGACCAAGGCTTGTGCTTAAATGAAGGAAACCGAAACTTAGGGTCTCGCCTTTCCCTGTTCCGCCTTCTCGTCAGCATCAATAAAATGGCAATTCTTTTTAACAAACGTTTGTTCATTATTCGAGTTATTACTTATCATCACTGGGGTCACTTTTCACAAGTTTGTTCTTAAAACCTATTTCTTCTTTCAAAATTTGATCAAAGGATTAACGTGGCCTTAACCAATATCTCATGACCTTGACCTTTGACCTTCAAGGTCACACCATCAATGATTACTTTTCATCGCTTATAATAATCATGCAATGACTCAAAGTGTTCATAGTTAAAATACGGCATATTCACAAAAGCATGCTTAAGTTTTAACCTCACTGCGACCTTGACCTTTGACAGATTTTAGCGAAAACGTTTTCAAATCTTGGTCTTTCTCCACCAAATAAAAACCTAATAGCACAAAAAAGTTTGAAGTTATCATGTTTACAAGGATTGTTGTAGTGAGTTCAGAACTCATGACCTTGACCTTTGACCTTGAATGTGAACATGTCAAAATCATTCACCAGGTGTATAAGAAAGAAATAAGCTATCTATATATGAGGTGTTAAAGGCGCTGTAGCACGTTTTCTTCGCTCAAATAAGTCGATGAAATGTATTTGAAAAATAATGTCACCAATAGTAAAACACCCTTCTCTCTTTGGAAAGTCAAGTTACAAATGAGTGTACATGGTTCCGTAAAGCAACGGCTATCGTTTTTGTCATTCGAAATAATAAAATGTGTTCACAATAAAATGGCCGCCATGCAATTTTTGCTTTATACGCAACACCGTTATTACCACTACGGATAATTGGTTTGTGTAATAAGATGTTTTACCCTCTAAAGTAAATATAAATGACATAAACTATCATTATAAATGGGAAATTTGAAAAAATAAAATTTGCAAAAAACGTGCTACAGAGCCTTTAATATCTTCATGGAAAAAAGTTACTTAGTGATTTCAGAACTGGTCAGCATGACCATATCACGTGACCTTGACCTTTAAAGTTCAAGGTCACACAATCAGTGATCACTTTTCATTGTGTATCACAATCATGTTATGATTTAAAGTGTTAATAGTTGTAATAAGACATTTTCGCAAAAACATGCTTAGGTTGTGAACATGTCAAAAAAATTCCCCAGGGGTATAAGTAAGAAGTTATGTATATGAGTTCTATAAACCTAATAGGAAAAAAGTTATAGTGAATACAAAACGCGCTCCGACTTAGTCACCTATACCACTTTATCACCTTGAATTAGCATACTTACCTGTTGTCAGTTTTATTTATTTTCAAACAAATATCCATTCCACCAGATTATCTACCTTTCAGATTTGATTTTAAACAGATTAAAACTAGCCTACACCAGTAGACATTGATATAAATGGTACTACAACATGAAATATGAACAATGGGCTAGGATAAGAAGTGGTGCCGAATATATTTTTTTTGCATATTCTCAAATTCTGTAAATTTATTCTGAGCATTAAAATACTCGAAATACTCATTTCTCTTCAGTTCTGGGTATTCTCAAGTGGTACAAAGCAGCCAGCACTTATTAGAAATGTTAATGAAAACTGTACTAAAATAATATATATATACTGAAAGCAGGTAGGCCTACCTTACAAGCGCTTTAATAAATAAAATATTACTGAAGATGAATTGGCAAAATAAAATTGAATATTTACCATTCTTTTACAAGGTCTAAAACATGAATTTTTATAATTATTTGATTTGTTTAGGAATAAACGTGGGCACACTGCATGACAAAATGATCTAACGGGTAAAATTTAACCTTCATAATGGTTTCGATACTCGGAGTCAATGGAAATAGCATCTCGCTGTCCCTACAACCCTGTTTATATGATTCCTAAGTGAATTTGGACCGGTAACAGACCCATTCAGTCACTCATTTAACACAGTGAACGTGTGTTTCTCACTGGAAGTGGGTAAATCTCGCGAGAGTTACTTACGGGTCCTATCTAGTTTTCAGTGGTACAGTGTATTGCATTTCTTCTTAGTCCCGATGTAGAACATAATGTAATGAGTGATTTAGAGGAATGATTTCAATAATATGAACAGTATATGCATTTTTTTCTTATTCCTGAGTTATGATAAAATGTAACGAGTGAATCAGATTCATGATTTATGTAATATTATACAATTATGATTCGTAATCATATTCCGTTTCTTATCCAATCCCACTTTTGGCGAAAATGTGTTACCATATGAAGTTACAAGTGTCTTTATATCAATAGCGGGTATATTTATCCCAAATCTTTATTTCTTAACCGATTTCGCTCAAATTTGGAATATGAGCTCACAGTATCGTATATAAACAGTATATGAAAGCAAAAATCGAGATTTTTAATTTTGAAAAATATTGTCAAAACAGCGATTCGAACCCCTGTGGGAGCTAGCTACGAAGGAGGAAGTCCGAGGTGCGCAGTCCGCCTGCGTGGAGGATAGTGTCAGAGTCTGATTTGTCGTTCTTTGATCTGACGTCACTTGGTCACGTGATCAACAATCACATGACAAGGAATCATATTTTCACGATACGCCATTTGAAAGAGAGGTAAGAAAAGTTCTCGTGTAGTTTATATCTCCCAATAAGTATTCCTTGTCGAGGGTCAAGTTAAAACGTCCATACTATATGCATAATTTAATCAATTTCGGTGTTTTCGTGTATTGCTTTGAACCACATTGTTTGGGCGAACAACTTGGCAACTTCTACAGTAGGCCTACACTACAGTAGTTATCTTTGTTCAACGTTGGTCCAGTTCTTTGCCGCAGTACTTATAGTAATACAGTGTTTAGAGAAGCTCGTGGTTTTTTAATTCTAAAAAAAACCATCTGTGTATGATTGAATGATTTTCGTCAATTCTCAGTAACTTGTCACTATTTTGGTCAATAAACGTCATTCTAAAATCTTTATGCTGCTCAGTGATACATTTACCCCCGAGTCCAGCATCAAATAGTGAAACAGCTCAATATGGAAAGAACTCGTTCAAAATTATAGGAATATACTGGCCCCTACACTTGAAATGTTTATATGGTGTATTTGCTTACTTATTGAAGGACTCGCTTATATCTGCTGGCACTCACAATAGCTTATGGTAACGAGTCCGTGGACTCTGCAGCAGGTCATTATTTGTATGGTAACTTAGTTTGTTAGTACCCGAAGCTCGTGACGTCATTTACACAAGTCATTGAAGTGCGCGCTCCCTTACATTCTCTTCCAACAGGGGTTACTCCCTTCAGATTTCCAATCCCACAGGGGGTAAGCCCTGTCCATGCTAAACCGGAAGTTGGCAGTCGTCAACAACCATTTTCTCGACAGACAGTCGTTTTTCAACTGAGGTGGGTCCTGAAATTGGTTAGTTTTGAACATTTTATATTGAATGATGTTAACAATATCAACATGTTTCAACTCGTGAATAGCTATAGTTTACAATCGCTACATCTTTAGAACATGACATGTACTAAATAATTTAGAATGTTAACATTTCCGAACGAGTCAATCGTCGTCAGAGAGAAGATTCGCGACTTTCTACATAAATACAGCAAATCAACATGGATGTGGCCAATATTTTATGTAGTTTTAAGTTGAATATGATAATCTAGGACTTGCATCAAAGTTACAGTATTCACAGATTAACCTAACCCAAGATATTAGAAAACATAAAAACTGTACACATTGATGGTAGTTGCTCCTGTTGACAAACACACTGTCCAGGTTGTTGAAAATGAACTGTACAGGTAGTTGGTCTGATAGTTGTTAATAGGTTACAGAAAAACGTTATGCAGAATGAAAATGGTGGTCATCAGTTCCGGTAAGTTTATTTATCTATCCTAATGAAGTAAACCTTATATATAGAGAATCTCACCCAAGTGTCTTCTGATATCAAATACATCAACACGAGTTGATTAAAGTTACAAATATCCGAGGCTTGCCGAGGATATTTTTACTTTAATCAACGAGTGTTGATATATTTGATATCAGAAGACACGAGGGTGAGATTTTATTTATCATTCAAAATCATTCTACAACAATTATTAGCCGAATACCTACATATCTGAAACACAAAACTGCCTTTTAGCTTCTTCAGCAGTGATCTCTCTGACATCATAAGCATTATGGCATCATAGCATTGTTACGTCATCACCATTGTGACGTCATAGCATTGTCACCAGTGTTCTAAGTGATGCCAAAGCTTTGTGATGTCATTAACTGATGATGTAATAGGATTATGACGATTTGATTGTAGCGATATCTACAATGTAGATATCGCTTGATCTCACACAAGCGATATCTACTGTGGGAGCCAGTTTTGGATGATAAAGGAAGTTATGACTTGAATAATGTTTCTTGAGATTGGCACTAAATCTGACTTTTTAGCTCAATAGGCCTGTAAAGGCCAGATGGACTTATGGCATGGGCCGGCGTTCGTTGTCAGTAAACTTTTCACTCGTTCGACCTCTCCTCCAGAACGGCTACACCCCCAAAGCTGTAATTTGGTGGGTGGGTACCCAAAGGGGGATCAAAGTTTGTTCATCACGAAGTCCAATGCCCACAAATATTGTCGCCAGAGACATTAAAAGTAAAAACTTCTCAGAAAGCGCTTGATATATGAATGTGAAAATTAACATCTTTGTAGGATGAAGATACAAGTTTGTAAATTTGGTTGAGATAAATTATGAAATATGAACTTTGCAGGTGGTTCACCCTAAAAGCTTAAAACGACTTCTTCTCATGAACCAGAAATGGGAGTTATCCAGAAACCTGGGCAGTGTTTACTTTTAAAGATGGAGATTATGATTTGTAAATTTCATTATTTAAATTTTAATACTTTCATTTTGACAGGGGTTCATTTAAATGTAAATATTTCATCTCCAAAACCAATGACCCTAGAACATTCTACTTTTGAGGATATCATCTAGACATCTATGTTTAGTGAATATCAAGAGTTCCAAATTTCAAATCTTCTGGATGAAAAGTATGAAAGTGATAAGTGGAAACATTTTAATAGTGTACCATTTTGCTAACATTAACGCTACCATAAAATATTAGCAATGTTTATATTTGGATTAAAGGTGTTTTCGAGAGCCTTCTAAAGCAACTATCATTATATTTGTATCATAGAAATTGAGCAAGATAGAACTTATTTTATGTTTTGAAATTTCACTCTATATTTCCTGTATACTGTCAGCAAATATGACTGGGGGTGTGTGTTTATGGGAAGGGGGAGCATGGGAGGAGGGGGATCAGGTTTCGCTGTGATGTCAACTTGTTTCAATTCTTGAATAGATATAGTTTACTATCGCTACATCTTTGAAACATGACATGTCATATATAGTTTAGAATTTTAAGATTTCGGAGCCAGTCAATCATCGTCAGGGAAATAATCCGCGAAAAGGCGACTTTCTACATGAACACAGCAAATCTACATTGATCAAACCCATATTTTGTGCAATTGTAAGTCGAATGTGATAATTTAGGACTTGTATCAAAGTTACAGCTTTCACAGATTGATCGAAGCCCAGATATAAGCAAAATTAAAAACTGTACACATTGATGGTAGTTGCTCCTGCTCACAAACACACTGTCCAGGTTGTTGAAAATGAACTGTACAGGTAGTTGGTGTTATAGGTGTTACCAGGTAACAGAAAAAGGCTATGCAGAACTAAAATTATGGTCATCAGGAACTTCATTATTTCTCCTAATGGGGTAGACCTTACAAAGGAAGTTATGACTTGAGTAACTTGAAAATGCCACTTAACCTGACCACAGCTATTAAAAGATATATACCTATATAGACCCTAACCTATTACTATATAAAAGGAAAGGGATGTAACAACGAAATGCTCATTCAAAGTTATATTTAGCATCAAAAAATTTTTTTATGGCACAGCCAATGAATGGATACGAAACTTGAATGATTTCCCAACAAAATGAGCTATAAATGGTCACAATCGGATCATTATTTCATAGACATAGACAGTCCATAATCACTACCTCGTGAAATCTAAGTCAATTTCCCGTCTCACGAAAATCATCGAAAACACGCCTTTTAAAATCGTTTATTTATAATTCCAGCAATGCTGACAGCACCTATGTATCGGCAGATTCGAACCGATGTTTTGGACATTTAAACTTCTGCCTTTCCTTGAAACCACTTTAAACAAAACTCACTCACTCACTCACTAACAAAAATATATGCTATGAAATGGATTTTGAATGATTCATTATACAACTAAAAAAACATGCCACATTTCTGTGTTTGAAGACCTGATTTAGATACTTTCAGATAGTATAATTGCAGAATGTTTGTGAATAGCGGGAATATTATTCATTGTCCAGTCTACTCATTCAAGACAGATATATACGGTTACTTTAAAGAGGAAGGATAACTTTGTCTCTGTCCACTGAGGGGCTTGTAGTTATTATGGCGATGTAAATTGACGGCGTCTTGCAAGCACATTAGAAATTCAAATGGTATTTTGTGACCTATAAGGATACGATTGTATTCTAATTATGTGATTTGTTATATATTTAAAAACATTGTTTTGCTGTATAACCTCTTGCAAAGGTCAATAGAAATTACTTTGCTAATAAAGAGTTATTTCCTTCTTATAAATTTCATTTAATGTTAATTTACAATGAAGTGTCTTATTTCAGAAACTATCTTGATTTTGTTATTGACTTTCTTAATTCTGGTTGACGAATGAAATCCTTTTCGTAAATTGTATTTCTGAAAGTTGATTAATTTGTGAATTCTTACACATTGCCTTGAAGTATTCAGTTTGATTTCATATCAATATTGAAATATCTTTATAACGTTTATATACGGACTAATAATAGGAAACCTTTTACTTTAGAAATAACTCTTCATTGATGTCTTCAGCCCTGTTTATACGGCGAGCGTTTGCATATGAGTAAAGCATTACACATATGCAAATTTGCTCATATGAGCAAACTTCGCTGTATGGACGCATTTGCACATATGTATATTTTACTACCGTAAGCAAATTTTTCACTACCGTAAGCAAATTTACACCTAGTCAGGGGCAGGTGCAAATTTTTACTACCGTGAGCAAATATGGTATTTTCACTTTTCTAGTAAAAGTTCGTTGTATACAGACATAGTGACTTCACACAGGTTGAGAAAATATATTAGAGAACTTTAGAAACTTAATATTGTTTTTCAAATTCTCCATATGTAGGATAATCTCCTTCTTGCACGCGATGACCTTCGAAATCCATCTGACTATCCGATTTTCATTATATAATTAGGGCGACATAGTCAAAACAATGTTGACAGTCAATGACAGATATAAATTAATGTCATTTATTTAGTTTACATCTAATAAATATTAATTGTCATGTTTCAGGAATTCTCTATTCATATATTAAAATAGTTGGAAGCCCATTTGCATAGGCAGAAATAAAACACATATGAACGCATAGCAAATTTACTTTTACTCACGTGTGTATATTACTACCATAAGCAATATTGCATATGTGCAAAGTTCGCCGTATACACAGGGCTTTCAATATCAGGTATTACAAGGTTGTGTGAGTTGTTGACCAAATGCGTTGATGGCTTGCTTATTTGAATGCTCAATTTAGTTCATGACACATATTTAGAAATTTCAAAAAAAAATTGGTAATGTGTTTCCACTACGTCCGTAACTCTTGAGAATAAGGAGCACCACAGTGCCGTTTTATTCTAGATAGCAACAGTTCAAGGTCTAAGAACGAAACAAATGACACTGTTATTAACAATAAGTTGTAGAAAAAAACAGTCCATGAGTATATATGTTAAACTTGTATTCTTTTGTTGATTCGATATTTACACCAAAATACATTTCCGTGAGTACTTTAGTTTATCAATTAAATTATTATTAAGGATATTATATCTATATGGAAAACAGTAGCGAGAATCAATTCACTTGCCACATTTTCATGTAATATTAACCCCAACAAAGTGGAGAAAAGGGTATCAAATACTGTCCTGCATAGCAACTACCATGGACAGTTACTTTTGATAATTTTCAACTACCTGGACAGTGATGGAGCAACTACCATCAATGTGAACAGTTTTTAATTTTGCTAATATCTCGGCTTCGATCAATCTGTGAAAGCTGTAACTTTGATACAAGTCCTAAATTATCACATTCGACATAACATTACACAAAATATGGGTTTCATCCATGTAGATTTGCTGTGTTCATGTAGAAAGTCGCCTTTTCGCGGAGTATCTCCCTGAAGATGATTGACTGGCTTCAAAATGTTAAAATTCTAAACTATGTATTACATGTCATGTTCCAAAGATGTAGCGATAGTAAACTATAACTATTCAAGAAATGAAACAAGTTGATATTGTTATCATCACTCAATGGAAAATGATCAAAATTAACCAATTTCGGGACCCACCCCAGTTGAAAAACTACTGTCTGTCGAGAAAATGGTTGTTGACGACTGCCAACTTCCGGTTTAGCATGGACAGGGCTTACCCCCTGTGGGAGAGAGAGAGAGCACTTTTTCTTCCACTCATTTACAATATCTTGTAACTTGATACATGTCATCACCACGATGTGTACATCTGCCTTTTGTATGTTTCATACCCTCCAGGGGTCAAAGTTAACCTTTTGAATGCAGTAGCCATTCGGACTAGTGCAATTCTAAAAGTCCAGACGTATTCCAGCTAGCCAAATACATCTCCATGATCATTTCACCTCAAATTTTAACTAGTCTTTTGGACTACCAGTTTTTACACTCTACTAGCGCAGCTTCTTTTCCGGAATTCCACTAGCCATTGGCTACCGGACGAGTGCTAATTTCGAACCCTGCCCTCATTTGCATAATCTATGCAAGTTTTCTAAATTTTTTGACTTCACCATTCACACTTCTCTCTCCCTCTCATAACTCGACACTAATTAGCAGCTCCGACTAAGTCGGAGCTGCTATCAGTTTTTGTGCAGTTTCCATCGCCGCCGCCGTTTTGTATTCGCTATAACTTTTTTCCTATTAGGTTTTGAGAACTCATATACATAACTTCTTACTTATGCCCCTGGGGAATTTTATTGACATGTTCACATTCAAGGTCAAAGGTGAAGGTCACGAGTTCTGAAATCGCTAAAAAAATCCTTGTAAACACGATAACTTGAAAAATATTTGTGCTATCAGGCTCTTCTTTGGTGTATATCAACTATGGAGAAAGGCCAAAATTTGAAAAGGTTTTCGCTAACATCCGTCAAAGGTCAAGGTCATAGTGAGGTCACAACTTAAGCATGCTTTTGCAAAAATGTCTTATTTCAACTATTAACACTTTGAATCATTACATGATCGTGATACACAATGAAAAGTGATCACTGATTGTGTGACCTTGAATTTTAAAGGTCAAGGTCACGAGATAGGTCATGGTCACCAGTTCTGAAATCACTATGTAACTTTTTTCCATGAAGGTATCAAAACCTCATATATATAGATTCTTTCTTGTGCACCTTGGGAATTATTTTGACATGCTCATATTCAAGGTCAAAGGTCAAGGTCATGAGTTCTGAAATCACTACAAAAATCCTTGTAAATACGATAACTTCAACAACTTTTGTGCTATCAGGCCCTTACTTGGTATATATCAACTATGGAGAAAGACTGAGATTTGAAAAGGTTTTCGCTAAAATCTGTCCAAGGTCACGGTCACAGCGAGGTCACAACTTAAGCATGCAGTTGCGAACATGCCTTATTTTAACTATTAACACTTTGAATCATTACATGATTGTTATACACAATGAAAAGTGATCATTGACTGTGTGACCTTAAAGATCAAAGTTCAAGGTCACGAGATATGGTCATGGTGACCAGTTCTGAAATCTGTAAATAACTTTTTTCCAAGATGGTATTAACATCTCATATACATAACTTCTTTCTTATAAATCTGGTGAATGATTTTGACATGTTCACATTCAAGGTCAAAAGTCAAGGTCATGAGTTCTTAAATCACTACAATAATCCTTGTAGACATGATAACTTCAAACATTTTTGTGCTGTCAGGCTCTTATTTGGTATATATCAACTATGGAGAAAGACCAAGATCTGAAAACTTTTCGCTAAAATCTGTCAAAGGTCAAGGTCACAGCAAGGTCACAACTTAAGCATGCTATTTTGAATATGCCTTATGTTAACAATGATGCATGATTGTTATACACAATGAAAAGTAATCATTGATGGTGTGACCTTGAAGGTCAAAGGTCAAGATCATGAGATATTGGTTAAGGCCATGTTAATCCTTTGATCCAATTTTAAAATCAGAAATAGGTTTTAAGAACAAGTTTGTGAAAAGTGACCCCTGTGATGATTCAACTTGTTAGAATAACTTGAATAATAAACAAATTTTTGTCAAAAAAAATTCCCATTTTATTTATGCTGAGAAGGCGGAACAGGGAAAGGCGAGACCCAAAGTTTCGGAGCTGCTCTGCTTTTGCGGTGTCCCTCAAACGCTCATCTAGTTGTTCAAATGTTACGAAACCTGATTCTTATAACCAATGATGTCTTAATCTGGTGTTACAGTGAATGTTATAGAAGTACATATACTTCCAATGCGCGTGGAACTGCTATCTTATTTAACAATAACTTTAGTTTCAAAGTTCTGGTCTCAAAGTATGATGAAAATGGTAATTATGTAGCCTTAAAAATCCTTAGTGATGACATGACCTATACGGTTATCGCTATATACCGGCCAAATGATGATACGCCAGAGTTCTATGATAATATAATTGAAATTGTCAAAGAGTTTGACAGTGGGGAAATATGCCTTTGTGGCGATTGGAATTTGGTTTTAAATCAACATTTAGATACTTATAACTATAAGCATGAGAACAATCCAAAAGCTAGAGAAAAGGTTATCGAACTAATTAACACCTTTGATCTCAAAGATCCATGGCGAGAATTAAACTTTGACTCCAATCGGTATACGTGGCGTCAACTGAATCCCCTAAAACAAGCTAGACTTGATTTTTAGCTCATCAGGCCTGAACGGCCCAATGGGCTCATTGCATGGGATGTCCAATGTACCAATGTTATGGTATATGAGTGAACTAATTCTCTTGTTTTGCCTGCCTTAAATACAAATATATGTTGTTGGGGTGCTCCCACCAATAAATCTTATATTGAATTTGAGCCCATCAAAATGATTTAACATAGTCAAATTTGTATCACTGGCTAGAACATTTGATACTATGCTTTATTACACTCTCTTTGAAGATTCTACTGTTGTGAAACATCGAAATGTTATTCAACACTGTTGTGACAATTGCACGTGAAAGCGATCACAGCTGGAACTGCTTTCCGGTGGGCCTTGTCTCAAGGCTTTTGGGATCACACAGTAATGGAGACTGGCAAGAGTTATGCCTTGCGTTTGGAAGTTGTGATTAATATTGTATGGACGCTTCTATCACAATTACTGTTAATCAGTATCACTTGGTTGATCCAGAGTTTGTTTCCTTGACATGTAATCTTGTTAGGGCTCTCACGGTTTGACCCCCATTTGACATCATGCAACTTGACGTAGCCTAATTAGTTTTAATGTACCAATTCACAAGGAATAAACTTCATGTTGAACCCATAAATCCTGTGACAGTTGTCAACTGAGTATTTTAGCGAAGTCCTACATTTTATTCCTCAGGAGGTCCGAGGTTCAAAACCCGGCAGGGGCACAACAACTTTAGTTGGGGTGCAATGTACACTTAAATTCAGCGTAGTGCGACCCATGGTTCACTAGTTCCCGCCGATGCTCGCAGGTTTCAACGTAGTGCATAGCCACCATGGTGTTGCAGGCTTTCTCCCTGCTGTAATACTAGCAGCCCCTATATTAGTGAAATATTCTTGAAATCGGCGTTAAACACCAACTCGCCTCACCTCATGTGTATTCCTTAGGCATGTTTTATATTTTCTTTTCTACTTTTGGGGAATGGGTTTTATTGTTTGGAATGTAAAAAAATTTCTTGCTGTCTGTTGTTACAGAATATGTTGATATAAAATGTTAATGTTGGGTATGCAGGAACTCCACTTTCGTCCCGTTTAAAACATTTATAAAACTTTGGATGGTATTTTGCTCGTTAGATACCAGCCATCCACTCATTTAATGAATCTGATTTCTTGTTACTTTCAGCTGAAGGTCAGACGACAAATAGAAGATGCAAGTCCTTCTTTTACTGGTATTTGTAGCTGTGACTTTTGCCAAGCCACAGTTTGTCAACTGGTTTGAAATGAAAGTTGCTGGCAAGGTGAAGGATGTGGAACTTCCAGAACAGCGCAAAATAGAATCTCCTCAGTCAGCCAGAGTCGTCTTTGAACCCTACCAGGAATTTGAACAGTTCAAGACAAAACATGGTACACATCATGACTGAATAACAAAGTGCTTAAGATGGCAAGAAATTTTAGTTGCCTTAGATGTTACAGTTGAATTAATTTTTAGCTTATTAATAGGGCTGAAACACCAGATGGACTTGTGGTATGTGCTGTTGTCCGTCAGTCTGTCATATGTAAACATTTTTTACTTCTCCCCCATGATTGTGCAGAACCAAAGCTAAAATTTTGTGGCAAGCTACCTTGTACCTAGGGGATCAAAGTTTGTTCATTTCGCCCTGACACTCCCTGAAATATATGGCAGGCATTTTTATCGAAATACTGAAAAGACCTCTCCCAGCAATGTTATGTTAGAAAGTTCAAATATGGGAGACTAAGATTTGTGTTTTATTATCCTACTCACAAAATAAAGCAGTGTGTACTCATTAGCAGAGGTGCCTACCATTACGATTTTTAGCTCATCTGGCCTGAAAGGCCCGATGGGCTTATGGCATGGGATGGCGTCCGTCCGTCCGTCCGTCCGTCCGTAAACTTTTCGCTTTTTCGACTTCTTCTCCAGAACCAATGACTCCAGAGAGCTGAAATTTAATGTACAGACTCCTTGGCTGAAGGGGATACTAAATTGTAAATTTGGTGACCCTGTGACCCCAAATGTTGGTCACAGGGGTCATAACCTTAAAAGCTATTTTCATCTTCTTCTCCAGAACCAATGACTCCAGAGAGCTGAAATTTTATGTACAGACTCCTTGGATGAAAGGGATTCTAAATTGTAGATTTGGTGACCCTGTGACCCCAAGTGTGGCTCACAGGGGTCATTACCTAAAAAAAACTATTTTCATCATCTTCTCCAGTCCCAATGAACGTAGAGAGCTGAAATTTTATGTACATACTCCTTGACTGAAGGGGATTCTAAATTGTAAATTTGGTGACAGTGAGACTCCAAATATTGGGTCACAGAGGCAATGACCTAAAATGCTATTTTCATCTTCATCTCCAGTCCCAATTGCTCAAGCGAGCTGAAATTTTATGTACAGACTCCTTGGCTGTAAGGGATTCTAAATTGTAAATTTGGTGAGTCTGTGACCCCAAATATGGGTCACAGAGATCATAACCTAAAAGCCTATTTCAGTTTACAGCATCTTTCTGAGATTATATGTGCACTTCAATCAGTAATTAGGTAAGGGAGGTAATTTTAAAGAAAACAGCTGAGTTAAAGGCATTTCATCTTTCTGATGTGCGAGTTCTAACATGTGCTTTGAGAATATAATATGTCTGATGAAAAAGAGATATTTAGAATTAAAAACTTAGAATTGGAGGTCTAACAAAAATTATAAGTCATATTTTATCTTTGTCTCACATTTCACATATGAGTAATTATTTGTATTTTGCAAGTGAATTTGCTGATAAAGGTACACAAGTCTAAAAGTATTCTAAAGACTTAATACAGAATCTTTTATTAAATCTAATATTATGTTCTTTGTAATTTAAGAGTAAATAATGGAGTTTTTTAATATCTCATGATATTGTGTAATTATTTGGAAAATTAATTAATTATTGAGAATTTCCAGTACGAGTCAATTTGGTATACCTTATTTATATCATATTTTATACTTTATATCTGATTTAGTTTTCTCTTAACTTTGCAGTTAATTTTATTCAATAGGAACAAGAAATGAGATAGATGTCTACATCATGGACATGTTTAATGTGAATCTATTTGAAATGAGAACTATTGAATACCCTTTGAAGGAATAACTTGAAGAGGAATTAAATTTTTTCATTTTACATGAGATATGTGAACTGAATATGACTAGTGATGACTGGTGATAACATAGGACTATAAAAGAAGTAGCTATATGAGATTGTGACATCACACCTATTTTCATCATCTTCTCCAGTACAGAAACATAATTAATTGTAGGAAAAACTGCATCTAA
This sequence comes from Gibbula magus, assembly GCA_936450465.1. Lineage (NCBI taxonomy): Eukaryota > Metazoa > Mollusca > Gastropoda > Trochida > Trochidae > Gibbula > Gibbula magus. Next base: position 60,363,675 of record OW388293.1, on the reverse strand, counting down.
CATATCAATTTTACTGGCTGTGAGTCCAGTGTCTGCATGTTATGTAATTGCATTGTGTTGACCTCTTCCTGGCAGAAGAATGAAAACTGATAGTTACACAGAGGTTTCAGGTTACTTCAAACTACTGTGCAGCACTGTGTTATCATAGACTGTGCGTGAGACTGCTTTAGTCTTCCACTGACTCTAAAAAAGAATTTATTCATAGAATATCACCATTTTATCAAATATTGAAAAGGAGCCTATAAGAAATGGTGAAAAAGAATTTACTAAAAAAAATTCACCAATTTATTAAGTATTGAAATGGAGCCTATGAGAAATGGGATTTTCAAAAATTGAGGCTCCTATTCATTATGTAATAAATGTTGGTATTGCCATAATGCAATTAAGAATTAAAACAATATAATGCAAAGGTGTATGATATTCATAACGAATGTTGATTTATGTGTAACCAATTTTGATAATAATTAACAGGGGTCATGACCTAAAAAGGTTTTTTTCATTTTCTTCTACAGCCCCAGGCCATTATTGCAATAGCTTACAGTGGTGAATTGTATGCAAAGAATTGTACCCGGTATATTCATTATTATATAATGTGTGTATGATCTTAAAAAATAGTATGATCTCTCCACCACATTATTATATGTTTGATACCAGCAATTTATTTCCAAGCTTTGTGTTGCTCTTTCAACACATATATATAGCAGATTGGCAAAGTTATGGTAACAAAATATTTTTAAACTGCTTTAATCGTTTCACTACCTAGATTCTTATTACTACATTCCATTATCTGACCATTGCTATAAAGTCCACTCCATAACATACCCCACTTATTATCTACTGATGAGCTACAGAGGCCATGGCTCTATTTTTCCCTAATTATATCCCTGCTACGACGTAGTCCGGGGTATATAGCGCTCCACGCTCCGTGCGTGCTTCCGTCCGTCTGAAATTGTTTCCGGAGCATATCTCAAAAACTAATTGACTTTGAAACTTCAAATTTGGAATGAAAGTAACCCAAATGGTGCTGTTGTGTCTTTTATGGGTCTTAACTCCATGGTCTAAATAATTTTTGAAATTTTGACCAAAAATGTTCAATTTTTAGCTCATCAGGCCTGAAAGGCCCTATGGGCTTATGCATTGGCATGGTGTCCGGCGTCCGTCCATCCGTCCATCCGGAAACTTTTCACTTTTTCGACTTCTTCTCCAGAACCAATGCCTCCACAGAGCTGAAATTTTATGTGCAGACTCGTTGGCCAATGGGGATTCTAAATTGTAGATTTCGTGACCCCATGACCCCAAATGGGGTCACAGGGGTCACATCCTTAAAAACCTATTTTCATCTTCTTCTCCAGTTCCAAAAGGTCTAGAGAGCTGAAAAGTTGTGTGCAGACTCCTTGGCCAATGGGGATTCTAAATTGTAGATTTCGTGACCCTGTGACCCCAAATGGGGTCACCGGGGTCACATCCTTAAAAACCTATTTTCATCTTCTTCTCCAGTTCCAGAAGGTCTAGAGAGCTGAAAAGTTGTGTGCAGACTCCTTGGCCAATGGGGATTCTAAATTGTAGATTTCGTGACCCCGTGACCCCCAAATGGGGTCACCGGGGTCACATCCTTAAAAACCTATTTTCATCTTCTTCTCCAGTTTCAAAAGGTCTAGAGAGCTGAATTTCACCGCAATGCATAGCCACATGGCGTTGCGGGCTTTCTCCCTGCCATAATACTAGCAGCCGCGATATAAGTGAAATAATCTTGAAAGCGGCGTTAAACCCTAACTCACTCACTCACTCACTCTAGAGAGCTGAAAAATTGTGTGCAGACTCCTTGGCCAATGGGATTTCTAAATTGTAGATTACGTGACCCCGTGACCCCAAATGGGTCACCGGGGTCACATCCTTAAAAACCTATTTTCATCTTCTTCTCCAGTTCCAAAAGGTCTAGAGAGCTGAAAAGTTGTGTGCAGACTCCCTGGCCAATGGGGATTCTAAATGGTGACCCTGTGGTGCCGCAAATAAGGGCCTCAAGCCATGACCTAAAAATATATTTCAGTCTTCATCATTAAACAATATAAACCCTGATGAGCTACAGAGCCCATGGCTCTATTTTTTTACTTTGTCTGGTTTCCGGAGCATATCTCAAAAACTATTTGACTTTGAAACTTCAAATTTGGTTTGGAAATAACCGCTATTGTGTCCTTTAGGGGTGCCAACGTCCAAATAATTTTGTCATTTGTGTAATTTCTGGAGCTTAAATATGGATGTTGCCTACTTGTATGATATTGTTGTGCCTTTCATTGGTTTAAAATCCACGGTTCAAATAATTAAAAAATATATTTTCACTAAAAACAATCGCTGTTATTCATTGACATGATTGACTAGATTATATTTTCCAATTTATTCATACTGTATGAAGGCGATCAAACTACAGGCGTGTGCTGTGCTCACTTTTGCCTCGTTGTTATGATGAATTTCCATTCCAAAATATACACTATTACAAAAACGCTGCAAAAATAAAGTTTTAAATTAATGTTTTATCTTCGTTTTTAAACAGATATTCACAGCCTAGAAGATAGTAATGTAACACCTGATGAACCAAAGAGCTATTGGAACTATTTTGCCGTAATACCTGTATGTATCCATTTAATTGTATTTGAATGTTTTCGGGTTTTTTGCAGGAAAGAAGTATAACAATATGAAACTGGAAATGGCTAGATATGGAATATTCCAGAAGAACCTGGACTACATTAAAGAACACAACAAGAAGTACAATGCTGGCCAGAAGTCCTACTACCTGGATGTCAACCAGTTTGCAGATATGGTACTTAGTCTATCCACAAATCATTTCAATTTAATATTTAACTCATCATGCCTAAAAAGCCCTTATGGACTTATGGCCAAAAAAAAAGTTGTGTGCAGACTGCTTGGCCAATGGGGATTCTAAATTGTAGATTTCATGACCCCGTGACACCAAATGGGGTCAAAGGGGTCACATGCTTAAAAACCTATTTTAATCTTCTTCTCCAGTTCCAAAAGGTCTAAAGAGCTGAAAAGTTGTGTGCAGACTCCTTGGCCAATGGGGATTCTAGATTGTAGATTTCATGACCCTGTTACCTCACAGGGGTCACGGCTCTTAAAAACCTATTTTCATCTTCTTCTCCAGTTCCAAAAGGCCTAGAGAGCTGAAAAGTAGTGTACAGACTCCTTGGCCAATGGGGATTCTAAGCTGTAAAATTGGTGACCCTGTGACACAACCTTAAAAACCTATTTTCATCTTCTTCTCCAGTTCCAAAAGGTCCAGAGAGCTGTAAAGTTGTGTGCAGACTCCTTGACCAATGAAGGTTCTAAATTGTAGATTTCATGATCCTGCGACCCCAAATATAGGTCACTTAGGTCATGACTTGAAAAGCTATTTTCATCTTAAGATTTTATGTGCTCTTCAAAGGGAGGGAATTTAAAGGAAACATCAGTGATGAATAAAATCTTCAAGTGTGTCTTTATTTGTAGGGGACAGGGCAGAGGGGTTAGGACCTTAAGACCTATTTCATCTTCTCCGTTTAAAGTGCTTTCTATTTGTTGTACCTCTCACCTAGCAGTTGACATTTTGAATTAGTTAATATATATAAAGCCGGATGAGCTACAGAGCCAGTGATTCTATTTTTTTACTGTGAGAAATACAGATTTTAGAGCTATTACAAGATTCAAGTTTTCTTCTACTTGGCCCAGTGTAGTTTCAAATCAGCACAGAAACACGTTAGCAATGTTTATGTTTAGATTAAAGGTGTTTTCGATGAGCTTTCTAACGTAACTTTCATATTATTTGTATCATAGAAATTAAGCAAGTTAGACCTTATTTTATTTTTTATTTTATGGGTATATTGTTTTTCGGGGGCGGGATAGCGCAGTGGTTAGCGCTTTCGGTTTCGGATCAAGAGGTCCGGGGTTCGAATCTCGCCAGGGTCACGGCAACTTTGTCTGCAGTAGAGAACTGTTCTACACGCAGTAAAGTTTGGCTGCAATGCTACACTGAAAGTCGGCGTAGTACCTCCCATGGTTCGCTAGTTCCAGCCGCTGCTCGCAGGTTCCACCGCAGTGCATAGCCACATGGCGTTGCGGGCTTTCTCCCTGCCATAATACTAGCAGCCGCGATATAAGTGAAATACTATTGAAAGCAGCGTTAAACCCCAACTCACTCACTCAAAAACACAAAAACTTTAACCTTGGCCATAACTTTGGATTGTTCAGAGGTAGGGCTTTCATACTTGGCATGTGCATACCTTGTGATGAGACCTTTCAGATGAGGTCATCATAAATTGACCTTGTGACCTTGCAGCTGTGGACATCTTCAGAAAACTTGGCCATAACTTTACTATATCCGGGGGCATCCGTGTTTAAGAAACACATCTTGTTTTGCAATTTAACTCAATTATCTGGGTATTATGAGCTATCTGTTATATAATGGTCAGTGCAGGCCAAGAGCTCAGTAATGTAATGGTCAGTGCAGTCCAGAGCTTGTTGCAGGAGTTTAGAGGTCATGCATTTCAACACACTGGCTGTGATAAAATGTTCATAGGATTTTGGTTTTATACTATGAACACAGTGAGTTACTATGCAGTAAAGTTAAATATACTTTTATTGAAAAGACATTAGCACGAATGAATAAATTGAAGATTTTCTCTGTTGGTTTTTTTTGTTTGTCGATTTCTTTTATTAAGTGGTGGATTCCTTTAATGGTTAATCAAAATCCAATGAAATACTGTTTATCTTCTTTAACCATATTCTCTCGCTCTCTCTCTCTCTCTCTCTCTCTCTCTCTCTCTCTCTCTCTCTCTCTCTCTCTCTCTCTCTCTCTCTCTCTCTCTATCTCTCTCTATCTCTATCTCTCTCTCTCTATCTCTATCTCTATCTCTATCTCTCTATAGCTATGAGAGAGCACTAGAATGCTGAAATCTTGTGTGTTTTTTTTTTTAAAGACAAATGAAGAATTCCGAATGTACAACGGTTTGCAAAGTGAGTATAAGCGTACAGAGGGAAAGTGTTCGACTTTCCTGGCCTCCGAGTTTCTGACCTTGCCGCCATCTGTAGACTGGAGAAAGAAGGGCTATGTGACGGCCGTTAAGAACCAGGGCCAGTGTGGCTCCTGTTGGTCCTTCAGTACAGTACGTATCTATTCCACATACACATCAACTCATAACATTGTTTATATATGTCATTTTCAAAAAACACAAAATTAACGGTGAAATTTTTTTCAAATAAGTAATTACTATTAATGCAAGATAATTTGTAAATGCAAATTGCCAACCTATTATTTTGACAAAATGATGGTTGAAATTTTTAGCTCCTAAGGCCTGAAAGGCCATATGTGCTTATGGCATGGGCCGTCGTCCGCCGTCCGTAAACTTTTTACTCTTTCAACTCCTCCTCCAGAACCTGGTGCAGACACCTTGGCAAATGGGGATTCTAAATTGTAGATTTGGTGACCCTGTGACCCCAAATACATTACAGTATCTTATTTTGATTTTGAGAATATCATCTTTGTATGTATATCTTTGTATGATCGAGACCAAGATCTCTAATTTTCATTCTTCTACTGTGAAATATTGAGCTATTTTAAAACTCAGTGTTTTTTCCCTTACCCTAACATGTTTGCTTTAAGCTTTGGGAGACAATATTGCGTAAACAGAGATTACATAACGAGCGAGTGTTGAATATAAAAAATATTCCAACAAGATATTTTTTAATTAAACATTTAAAAATATTAAAAATATTAAAATTATTATTATTACATTTAATATTAAAATTATAAAAATTATTAAATATTATTAACATTTAAAAATATTAAAAACAAGTTTGTGAGGAATCATCTTGGCTACATTATGTTTAATTTTCGGTTTTCTTTATTGGGAACGACATATGAAGCTGAAAATGTTGACCGTGATCCAACCAGAATTTATTATCCCCCGCCGCGCAATTAGCGCGAAGCGGGAGATATCAATGTCCAATCTAGGACACGCGATTAACGCTAAAAAATATCAAATCGCGCCTCATTAAAATATCATAGCGCGAACTACATTAACATGCAAGTCTATGGAAATAACGTCACTGTCCGAATTCTTTTTCATCACTCTGTATGATTCATTAAGGTATACTCACTTGTGAAGGGATTTATATTGTGTCTCTCCAAATTTTATACCATTTCGTTTGATGATTTGGGGAATATGTTTATTCTATTTCAATTTGGAGGATCACCTTTTTAGCTCATCAGGCCTGAAAGGCCCGATGGGCTTATGGCATGGCGTCCGTCCATCCATCCGTCCGTCCGTCCGTCCGTAAACTTTTTGCTTTTTCGACTTCTTCTCCAGAACCAATGACTCCACAGAGCTGAAATTTTATGTGCAGACTCCTTTGCCCATGGGGATTCTAAATTGTAGATTTCGTGACCCCCTGACCCCAAATGGGGTCACAGGGGTCACATCCTTAAAAACCTATTTTCATCTTCTTCTCCAGTTCCAAAAGGTCTAGAGAGCTGAAAAGTTGTGTGTAGACTCCTTGGCCAATGGGGATTCTAAATTGTAGATTTTGTGACCGCATGACCCCAAATGGGGTCACAGGGGTCACATCCTTAAAAACCTATTTTCATCTTCTTCTCCAGTTCCAAAAGGTCTAGAAAGCTGAAAAGTTGTGTGCAGACTCCTTGGCCAATGGGGATTCTAAATTGTAGGATTGGTGACCCTGTGACTCCAAATACGGGTCACAGGGGTGATGATCTAAAAACCTATTTTTTGTTTGTTAACAATGTATTACTTGAGATAACTTAGATATTCAACCTTAGATAATAAATCAAATCCTGATGAGCTACAGAGCCCATGGCCCTTTTTTTTTCATTATCTTTGCAGGAATTGAGATACCTGGACAACCCATTTCATCAAAATTTTTTGTCAAGTCATTTTTATCCCACCGGTATGTAATACCGTGGGATATAGTCATCACCCTATCCGTCTGTCCGTCCGTAATCATTTCGTTTCCGGAGCAGAACTCGAAAACTGTTCATGATATCTTTCTGAAACTTTCTATGTGTATTACCCACCAACTGAAGTGGTGCCTTTTGATATTTTCCGATTTCTGAAAATTTTATTTTTTGGTCGTTTCCATAGAAACTTGTTGAATTTGGACTTTGTTCAGAGACAGGTTCGTTTCCGGAGCACAGCTCCAAAACCGTTCATCATATCTTCCTGAAACTTTGCATGTGTATTACTCACTAACTGAAGTGGTGCCTTTTGATATTTTCAGATTTTTTCTGAAACATTTATTTTTTCTGTTTCCATAGAAACATGAGAGGGACGTGGTTGTTGTTGATTTTGACTGCTTCTGGAGCAGAAGTCTAAAACCCTTAACATACCTGAAACTCAGCATCTGTAATACCCACTAACTGAAGTACGGTAGTAGATACACAAGTATCTGTCAAAGATGTGTTTTACAAATTTTGTGGAACCGGTGGGATATGTCATCTTCTGATGACTCTTGTTTGTAATGCACTGACAATTTCAAGACTGCAATTTTTCAGGGCTAGAAGTTATGCATTATATTTATTACTTTAAATGAACAAAATTATTAAGCACTAGAATTCCATCTGTCCATCCATAAACTTTTCGCTTTTTCGTCTTCTTCTCCAGAACACTGATGAGCTACAGAGTCCATGGCTCTATTTTTTTCGGTTTCCAAAGACAGCGACTCTGTAAGGAAGTGATTTTGTGCGGAGCATATCTTCACCAAACTTGCTATGCATGTTGGCCATTATCTCTTGTTGTGCCTTTTGAGGGTTAGACCTATTTCTGAATTATTTTTTGCGGTTTCCCTGGAAACATGACCAAAACAGTGTCTCTGTGAGGAAGTCCTTTTGTGTGGAACTTATCTCCCAAACTATACATTCTAGCTGCACCAAACTTCATACACAAGTCAACCATGGTGCCTAGATGTGACTTTTGAGGGTTAGACCCATTTCTGAATTGTATTTTTTGCCGTTTCAATGGAAACATGACTTAACAGTTACTCTGTCTATATTATCAGTGTTATCTTATACTGTCAAAAGTTTATCTCTGGAACTGTACATTCTATATTCATTCAACTTTGCACAGAGGTTAGGCATTCCCATAGATGTGCCTTTCCTATTTTCAATTATGTCAAACTTTGGAAGCGGGGGTATGTGAACTGTGCTCGTTTCTACACTGTTTCAGTCAGCAACATCAATCACTATAAAGCAAGATAGCTACAGAGCCAATGACTGAGATATTAAATCATGCCCATGGCCCTACTTTATAGAAATTATACCAGTTTTCAAACGAAATGAAGGCTAAAATTCAGTTCAAATATTCATTGCAAATAGATACCAATGTGTCTCGGTAAATCACACAATATTTTGTTTTGATTTAAATTAAATGAATACACATGTTATAACATCCATGAAATTAACAAGAATGACAAACCAATACATTTCAAAGAATAAATATGAAAAAATCTGTTTTCTTCTCCAGTAATAAAGCTCAAGAAAGATTAAATGTTACGTCCTGACGCTTTGGCCAAAAGGGATTTTAAATTTTAGATTTAGTGACCCTGTGATCCCTAAAATCCTGTGAGATGCCTTGGTTTGGTCTACATGGATTAATTAGAAATTGTTCATTTTCAACCTTCACGATAATGTATTATTTAAATCCCTATGAGCTGCAGACAACAAATTCTCAAACTTTGTTTTGTTACTTGAGCGTAACTTGAAAATTATTAAACATTGAAACTTCAATTTTGAATGGATAATGGGCAATTTAGGAAGGATTTGTATTTTGGTGGAGTCCATCCGTCACCTTTTTTTAAAGCATACAGGTTATATTTACAGACTGGCAGCCTTGAAGGGCAGCATTTCCGAAAGAGCGGCAAGCTGTTGTCTTTCAGTGAGCAGCAGCTGGTGGACTGCTCCGGCAAGTTTGGCAATGAGGGGTGCAATGGAGGACTGATGGACGAGGCTTTTCTCTATATCAAGCAGAATGGCATTGAGCTTGAGACTGTTTACCCATATAAGGCAGAGGTATGACATCCATCTGAAATATGATATTTTCAAACAGGCCATTGACCCAGTTCCTTTAGTTCAATATGTCCTTCAAATTCAGGCTATCTAGTTGTTGAGAACCTTGCTCATCCAATGTAATAAGTTTATTTTTAAGCAACTTCTTCTCGAAAACCAGTTGAATAGAAAAAGAACTTATTATGTAGATTGAAGTTTGTTCATTTGGACTTGAACTCCCACTCCCCAGATTTGTAAATTTCATAACCTTACTCCTACCGGTGCATCGTGATTCATAGGCGTACGATACAATACACGATATGATTTGCCAGTGAAACGATACGATACGATACACAATTATATACAGTGAAATTTATTTCTAGTCTTATCAAATACAGTAAGTGCTTTCTCATTAGACTATTATAGTATTTCAACATGAAGACATTGAGAATTTAAAATATAAACTGTTTGATGAAACATAAAACTGAATGATCCAAACTTTCTGTACTTTGAGGCCCAGGTTTTAATAAAACTTTGTGTATCGCGATTCGTATCGAATCGTGGCAGCTGTATCGAGGTATGTATCGTATTGTGACCTACATGCATGGTTGCACCCCTACTTACTCCTAAAAATAAGGGTGTAGCAGGGGTGCAGTTTTGAAGACGGACACGCTTTTAATTACTATGGTCAAATGAAATACTGTAGGTCTAAACAAGCTAAATTTCATGCAATATAATAAATAAGTGTATGGAAAACCACATTTAAAATATTAAATTCAGACACTGAAATTGGAGTCCGGGGTCTGCCTATTATGTAATTGCATTATGCAGACACCCGGTTAGAGATGCAAACAGCAGGAAGCTAGTTACCTAATTAGGGCTAATATGGAGGTTTCAGGTTACTTCAAAACTTTTGTGTCGTGTTTGTGTGTGAACATGGTTTAGTTTTATGCATAAAATTAGGATCAGTAGGGTTACCTGAAACACAACATATTTTTCTTTTGGCCTAAACTACGTAGTAAGCAATAAAGATAATCCATAAAATGACATCACAGTTAACCCTTGTATGAGTCACGGAGAAAACTTACACTAAGAACCGTGTGGTCAAGGAGACACCACATAATTTCGGACACAAATGGCACCAAAGGTTCACAGAAATGTTTACCATTGCTTACTCAGCTGTATTTGTTGGAAATATATAGATATTTTCAAATGATTCCGACCAAGAAAATTGGACGAAAATAATACTATATGCTCGCGGGTATAAGACCTTAGACCACCCCCACTTTTCAGAGGGTTGTACTGGTTGGGGTTATTTCTGGGTTAAAGCCCACCCCCAACTTTGCAAGATGTTCCATGGTCATACATTACATATATCTATGATATTATTTTAAGTTTAGCGTCAAAAACCTACATAAAACCTATTCGGACTGTCTGACAGTCTCCGGTATGAATTTTCATCTGAGTTGGGTCTCTCCCATCTAAAAGCCCACCCCCATGTTTTCAAGATGTTTGTTTGTCTGGCCCCTTTGGTCTTATACCCGCGAGAATACGGTAATCATTTTTAGCTCATCAGGACTGAAAGCCCCGATGGGCTTGTGGCATGGCATGGTGTCCGGCATGGTGTCCGCCGTCCGTCTGTAAACTTTTCGCATTTTCGTCGTCTTCTCCAGAACCACTTGGTCTAGGGAGCTGAAATTTCGTGTGCAGTCTCATGTGCATGACCCTGTGACCTCAAATGGGGTCACAGGGGTCACAATCCCAAAAACCTATTTTCATCCTTTTCTCCAGTTCCAAAAGGTCTAGAGAGCTGAAAAGTTGGGTGCAGACTCCTTGGCCAATGGGGATTCTAAATTGTAAAATTGGTGACCCTGTAACCCCAAATAGGGTTACAGGGGTCATAGCTTTAAAAACCTATTTTCATCTTCTTCTCCACTTCTTGGCCAATGGTGATCAGTGGCCACAAATAAGGCCCTCACAGGCCATAACCTAAAAACCTATTGTCATCTTCTTCTCCAGAACGGAAAGACCTAGAGAGCTGAAAAGTTGTGTGCAGACTCCTTGGCCAATGGGGATTCTAAATTGTAGATTATTGACCCCATGACCCAAAATGGGGTCACAGGGGTCACATCCTTAAAAACCTATTTTCATCTTCTTCTCCAGTTCCAAAAGGTCTAGAGAGCTGAAAAGTTGTGTACAGAATCCTTGGCCAATGGGGATTCTAAATTGTAAAATCGGTGACCCTGTAACCCCAAATAGGGTCACAGGGGTCATAGCTTTAAAAACCTATTTTCATCTTCTTCTCCACTTCTTGGCCAATGGATTTGGTGATCAGTGGCCACAAATAAGGCCCTCACAGGCCATAACCTAAAAACCTATTGTCATCTTCTTCTCCAGAACGGAAAGACCTAGAGAGCTGAAAAGTTGTGTGCAGACTCCTTGGCCAATGGGGATTCTAAATTGTAGATTATTGACCCCATGACCCAAAATGGGGTCACAGGGGTCACATCCTTAAAAACCTATTTTCATCTTCTTCTCCAGTTCCAAAAGGTCTAGAGAGCTGAAAAGTTGTGTACAGACTCCTTTGTCAGTGGGGATTCTTAATTGTAGATTTAGTGACCCTGGCCTCAGACCCCAAATAAAGGCCTCTCAGGCCATGAACTAAAAACCTATTTTCATCTTCTCCAGAACAAATGTACCTAGAAGGCTGTAATATTGTGTGCAGACTCTTTAGCTAATGGGGATTCAAATTGTAGATTTGGAGACCCTGGGGCCCCAAAAAAAGGCCTCACAGGCCATGACCTAAAAATATGTATTCTTTTTCTCCAAAACAAAGAGACCTAGAAGGCTGTAATATTGTGTGCATACTCTTTAGCCAATGGGTATTCTAAATTGTAGATATGGTGACCCTGTGGTGCCCCAAACAATATAAACCCTGATGAGCTAAAGAGCCCATGGCTCTATTTTTGTGTGTCTGAGTTATAGTTTGCGTTGCACCTTTTAATGTTTATGTATCGCGTATTATATTTAATTGTTATTTCCAAGATTAATGTAAGCTGTTCCAGGTTCTCTGCACAGAGCTGACATGAAGGGTCAGGGTTATTAGTAAGCCATGCTCACTGTTTTGCTTGTTACGAGTTGTCTACGGATTATCATGAATATGCAAAATATCATTTTGGTCATGGTGAAATAGGGGCATTAAAAGTAAGATATAGGTATTTTGTTTTTATTTTGTACTTATGTTGGTTATTTGTTTGAAGCAAGAGCGGTGTCACTTCAACAAGACCAAAGTGGCAGCCACCTTAAGTGGTTGTATGGATGTGACAAGTGAGAGTGAGAGCCAGCTGAAGCAGGCAGTCGGCAGTGTTGGGCCTGTATCTGTTGCTATCGACGCAAGCCATCAATCCTTCCAGCTATACAAGTCAGGTGCGTCTCACTGCATTTCCCGACAAATGAGGGGTGAGGGGTTTAAGACAACTGTCCCTAAAACTGCCCATTATTGGGAGCCAAGTGGTTTGAGGCGGATTATTGCATGGAGTCAGATTCGGGAGGGGACAAACAAACATTAATTTAAGCTCATCGGGCCTGAAAACGACTTCTCTGAAATAAGTTGACATAGAAAGCTGAAATTTTCAGAATGACATCTTTATTACATGTACACTATATTTGTTCATTTGGTTAAAATCCTCCATCAAAGACTTAATTCATGCTACCTAAATAATGCTAGCAAGCTCTCTTTAGCTCATCAGGCCTGATGGGCTTATGGCATGGCATTGGTGTCCGGCGTCCATCCGTCCGTCAGTCTGTAAACTTTTTGCTTTTTAGTCTTCTTCTCTAGAACCACTTGGTCTAGGGATCTGAAATTTTGTGTACAGACTTCTTGGCCAATAGATTTGGTGATCCAGTGGCCACAAATAAGGCCCTCACAGGCCATAACCTAAAAACCTATTGTCATCTTCTCCACAACGAAAAGACCTAGAAGGCTGAAATGTTCTGTCCAGACCGTTTAGCCAATGGAGATTCTAAATTGTACATTTGGTGACCCTTTGGCTACAAATAAGGGCCTCACAGGCCTAACCTAAAAAACTGTTTTCATCTACTCCAGAACAAAAAATCCTAGAAGGCTGAAATAATGTGTGCAGACTCATTAGCTAATAGAGATTCTAAATTGTAGATTTGTTGACCCTGTGGCCCCAAATAAAAAACCTATTTTATTCTTCTTCCCCAGAACTGAAAGACCTATAAGGCTTTAATATTGTGTGCAGACTCTCTATCCTTTGCAAATTCCCAGATTTATGCCAGTCACTCAAACTGTCCTTGGGCTAGTGTGATATGAGCTGACCTAGGTGTAGTGGCTTATGGTAATCAGAGCTACATGTTATGTAATATGTTCCATAGAGCACTGCAAAGCAGCTGGCCAGTACTGAAGAGCAAGACTAAACCAATACTTTATTAAAATAAATTTATTTATTATCCCCCGCACGGGGGATATAGTATTTGGCTGCGTACGTACGTCCGTACGAAATGGAATAACTCAAATACTATTCACTGGATTCTTTTCATATTTTGCATATGGGTTCAACATAGGAAGAGTAATGTTCCTACAGAGGTTTGTGACTTTGACCTTCATTTCAAGGTCACAACGAGACTTTGTCATTTTACCCTTGTCAGCGGCATATCTCCATAACCATTCGCTGGTTTCTCTTCATATTTTACACATATCTTCTCCAAGGAAAGACGACAGGCTGATTAGATTTTGGTGACCTTGACGTTATTTTCAAGGTCACAGCGGAACTTTGAATTTTTCGACATGTTAATGTACATGTAAAGCTTGTCAGCGGGATATCTCAAGAACCATTCACCGGAATTCCATTATTTCTTACACAAAGCACCTTCTAGGGAAGACAACGGGTCCAGATGATACTCTTCATCGAGTTTGAAAACCAGTTCCGAAATATTATTTTTTACGGAGTTATGGCCCTTGAATCCGAAATTTAATTAAGTACCAAAAGAACTCTGCTCCAATGGTTACAAGTTTTCTCGGCAACTATTACATCTAGGTGAATGAAATTTTACATGTAGGTAGTCCAGATGATACTCTTCAACCAGTTCACAGTCCAGTTCCGAAATACTATTTTTTACGGAGATATGAAGCCCTTGAATCTGAACTTGGTACAAATTACCAGTGTGATGCTCTAATGGGAAAATGACTCCAGAGAGCTGAAATTTTATGTACAGACTCCTTGACCAATGGGGATTCTAAATTGTAGATTTGGTGACCCTGTGACCCCAAATAAGGGCCACAGGGGTCATAACCTAAAAAGCTATTTTCATCTTCTTCTCCAGAACCAATGACTCCAGAGAGCTGAAATTATATGTACAGACTCCATGGCCAATGGGGATTCTAAATTGTAGATTTGGTGACCCTGTGACCCCAAATAAGGGCCTCACAGGCCATTACCTAAAATCCTGTTTTCATCTTTTTCTCCGGAACAAAAAGATCTAGAAGGCTGTAATATTGTATGCAAACTCTTTAGCCAATGGGGATTTTAACTTGTAAATTTGGTGACCCTGTGACCCCAAATATGGGCCACAGCCTAAAAAACCTTTGAAAATGAATTTTGAACTGATATTTTATGTGCACTTCATTCACTTTATTTGAAATGTATTTCGACTTGAGATAACAATCTACATTGTGGACATGTTTGTCAAATTGATGTAATCAATGTGAAATGAGAACTATTGAATAGCCTATGAACTGAAAGTTGTGACAAGTCATAAAGGACTAAATTGAAGAGGAGTTAAGAATTCTTTTATTTTACATGAGATATGTGAACTGCATATGACTGGTGATGAAATGATAAGATAAAATTATTTTCATCTTCTTCTCCAGAACGAAAAGACCTAGAAGGTTGTCATGTTGTGTAATGAGTCTTTAGCCAATGGAGATTCTAAATTGTAGATTTGGTGACCCTGTGGCCCCAAATAAGGGCCTCACAGGCCATTACCTAAAATCCTGTTTTCATCCAGAACAAACTAGAAGGAATATTTTGTTCAGAATGTTTAGATGTTTGGATGACAAGGCTTAGAACCGAGATTGTTTAGCCAAGGTGATTCTAAATTGTACTATGTACCATGAGATTCATCACATTGCCTGTTCTCTTTAAGCCTTATACAGTTAGATCAGTGCTGCCAGTGTTTAGCTCAAGCAAGAGTCTATTACATAATTTGGCGGTAAAACACAAAAAACACAGCTGGCTTGTAACCAGAGCCAAGGGGTCAGAATATTGCATAATCTCCTGTGTGTTGACCTTGCTGAGTGCTCTCTCTCAATTTCAAGGATAAGATTTGTCAGGGTTAGGGATTGTACATTATATTGAGACAACATATTTCTGTCTTCATCATCAAACAAAATAAACTCTGATGAGCTACAGAGCCCATGGCTCTATTTTTAGCTCATCTGGCCTGAAAGGCCCGATGGGCTTATGGCATGGGATGCCGTCCGTCCGTCCTTCCGTCCTTCCGTCCGTCCGTCCGTCCGTCCGTCCGTCCGTCCGTAAACTTTTCGCTTTTTCGACTTCTTCTCCAGAACCAATGACTCCAGAGAGCTGAAATTTAATGTACAGACTCCTTGGCTGAAGGGGATACTAAATTGTAAATTTGGTGACCCTGTGACCCCAAATGTGGGTCACAGGGGTCATAACCTTAAAAGCTATTTTCATCTTCTTCTCCAGAACCAAGGACTCCAGAGCTGAAATTTTATGTACAGACTCCTTGGCTGAAAGGGATTCTAAATTGTAGATTTGGTGACCCTGTGACCCCAAGTGTGGCTCACAGGGGTCATTACCTAAAAAAAACTATTTTCATCATCTTCTCCAGTCCCAATGAACGTAGAGAGCTGAAATTTTATGTACATACTCCTTGACTGAAGGGGATTCTAAATTGTTAATTTGGTGACAGTGAGACTCCAAATATTGGGTCACAGAGGCAATGACCTAAAATGCTATTTTCATCTTCATCTCCAGTCCCAATGGCTCAAGCGAGCTGAAATTTTATGTACAGACTCCTTGGCTGTAAGGGATTCTAAATTGTAAATTTGGTGAGTCTGTGACCCCAAATATGGGTCACAGAGATCATAACCTAAAAGCCTATTTCAGTTTACAGCATCTTTCTGAGATTATATGTGCACTTCAATCAGTAATTAGGTAAGGGAGGTAATTTTAAAGAAAACAGCTGAGTTAAAGGCATTTCATCTTTCTGATGTGCGAGTTCTAACATGTGCTTTGAGAATATAATATGTCTGATGAAAAAGAGATATTTAGAATTAAAAACTTAGAATTGGAGGTCTAACAAAAATTATAAGTCATATTTTATCTTTGTCTCACATTTCACATATGAGTAATTATTTGTATTTTGCAAGTGAATTTGCTGATAAAGGTACACAAGTCTAAAAGTATTCTAAAGACTTAATACAGAATCTTTTATTAAATCTAATATTATGTTCTTTGTAATTTAAGAGTAAATAATGGAGTTTTTTAATATCTCATGATATTGTGTAATTATTTGGAAAATTAATTAATTATTGAGAATTTCCAGTACGAGTCAATTTGGTATACCTTATTTATATCATATTTTATACTTTATAACTGATTTAGTTTTCTATTAACTTTGCAGTTAATTTTATTCAATAGGAACAAGAAATGAGATAGATGTCTACATCATGGACATGTTTAATGTGAATCTATTTGAAATGAGAACTATTGAATACCCTTTGAAGGAATAACTTGAAGAGGAATTAAATTTTTTCATTTTACATGAGATATGTGAACTGAATATGACTAGTGATGACTGGTGATAACAGGACTATAAAAGAAGTAGCTATATGAGATTGTGACATCACACCTATTTTCATCATCTTCTCCAGTACAGAAAAATAATTAATTGTAGGAAAAACTGCATCTAACATATCAATTTTACTGGCTGTGAGTCCAGTGTCTGCATGTTATGTAATTGCATTGTGTTGACCTCTTCCTGGCAGAAGAATGAAAACTGATAGTTACACAGAGGTTTCAGGTTACTTCAAACTACTGTGCAGCACTGTGTTATCATAGACTGTGCGTGAGACTGCTTTAGTCTTCCACTGACTCTAAAAAAGAATTTATTAATAGAATATCACCATTTTATCAAATATTGAAAAGGAGCCTATAAAAAAAGAATTTACTAAAAAAAATTCACCAATTTATTAAGTATTGAAATGGAGCCTATGAGAAATGGGATTTTCAAAAACTGAGGCTCCTATTCATTATGTAATAAATGTTGGTATTGCCATAATGCAATTAAGAATTAAAACAATATAATGCAAAGGTGTATGATATTCATAACGAATGTTGATTTATGTGTAACCAATTTTGATAATAATTAACAGGGGTCATGACCTAAAAAGGTTTTTTTCATTTTCTTCTACAGCCCCAGGCCATTATTGCAATAGCTTACAGTGGTGAATTGTATGCAAAGAATTGTACCCGGTATATTCATTATTATATAATGTGTGTACGATCTTAAAAAATAGTATGATCTCTCCACCACATTATTATATGTTTGATACCAGCAATTTATTTCCAAGCTTTGTGTTGCTCTTTCAACACATATATATATAGCAGATTGGCAAAGTTATGGTAACAAAATATTTTTAAACTGCTTTAATCGTTTCACTACCTAGATTCTTCTTACTACATTCCATTATCTGACCATTGCTATAAAGTCCACTCCATAACATACCCCACTTATTATCTCCTGATGAGCTACAGAGGCCATGGCTCTATTTTTTCTTGTTTTCAAGGTCCCCGCGACACTTTGCCCACTTTTCGAACTCGGTTAACATGATTTATCATTACCTGATGGACCCAAAGTCTTCAAATTTAATGCCAGGCTACAATGCCGGGTTACAGACACCCGCCGATTTTGCTGACCTTGACCTTATTTTCTTATTCCAGTGTCTTAAATTTTTGTACCAGCCTACAATGTGTTACTATGCAAACATTGGGTGACCGGGATCATGTCACCTATGTGACAACTGCTGGTTTCTGATTGATCAGTGATAAGCCATAGATGCTTGACATTTTATGTATTGTCACCGTTGTGCTATCAGTGTTGCATGATATGACACAGTTTTGAATAATGCAGAATAAATGTTGTAAGTTGTTTTGTGCCAGGTGTGTATGATGAGTCTGAGTGCAGCAGTACCCAGCTGGATCACGGGGTTCTCACTGTCGGCTATGGAACTGATCAGGGTCAGGACTATTGGCTAGTAAAGAACAGGTCACTATTCATTCCTTTTTATATCTTTTCTTTAACACTGATAAAACTTTTATTTTAAGTAATAATTGTGTGGACAAATCTATCGCTATATGATAAGAATATCCCTAATTTAAAAAGTTATCTCATATCTTAATGCAATCAAGTGCATTGGTTTTCAAATGAGTGGTATTTTAAAACTGTGATGAATCTGATTGTTTGCAGCTGGGGAACAATGTGGGGTGAAGAGGGTTATGTGAAGATGTCCCGCAACAAGGACAACCAGTGTGGTATTGCTACTCAGGCCAGCTACCCACTTGTATAAAGAAAACGGACTGTAAGACTTCGCACTTACCTATTTGAGTGCCTGGCTAAACCATAACTCTGTACTCTTGATGATATAATATTCTGACTGCAAAGCCGAAGCGGCGTTAAACAATAACTCACTCACTCACTCTGACTGCAAAATTTCTGTTCAATGTACAGCTAAGACTAATGGATTGCTACATATAGGGAAAGATCTATTGGCAGTATTCCTATTTTCATTACTTGAAATGAAAAATTTGCTGTATTTATACTAATTTTACAACGTTTTAGCTCATCAGGCTTATGGCATGGTGTCCGGCGTCCGTCCATCCGTCCATCTGTAAACTTTTTGCTTTTTCGACTTCTTCTCCAGAACCAATGACTCCACAGAGCTGAAATTTTATGTGCAGACTCCTTGGCCAATGGGGATTCTAAATTGTAGATTTCGTGACCCCATGATCCCCAAATGGGGTCACTGGGGTCACATCCTTAAAAAACCTATTTCCATCTTCTCCTCCAGTTCCAAATGGTTTAGAGAGCTGAAAAGTTGTGTGCATACTCCTTGGCCAATGGGGATTCTAAATTGTAGATTTCGTGACACCTTGACCCCAAATTGGGTCACCGGGGTCACATCGCTAAAAACCTATTTTCATCTTCTTCTAGAGAGCTGAAAAGTTGTATGCAAAATTTAAGCTTCAAACATCGCCAATGTCGTATAGGGGTCCGAAAAATTGTTTGGGGGAGTATTCAGAAGGACAAAATTTAATTATGTATGCAATCTTAAGTGATGATTACATCTACTATCACAACAATTTCTGTTGTACCTTAGTATGAAAATATTAACCATATTCTAATGTTAATTAATATATTTTTGTTCAGAAGGCGAAGCCGTCTGCTAAACAACTGCCAGGAAGTAAAATTACGAATGCTCAGTCTGAGCCTTGACCCGTGTTAAATATAGATTACTCCACATACTACTGAAGATAGACATGTTTGATAGCTCATTTTAAAGCAGAGAAACTTATTGTGATTTAGCTGAAGGAAATTCAAGTTGAAGTTACTGATGTTCACCATGGTGAAGAAAGACAGGCAGTGTTTCGTGTGAATTGATCAATGTTTTTCTTTGCAGGAAGCCTACCCCTCCAGTTGTGATAGAAGCATTCCAAGAAGCCGCACACTAATTCTAGCTACTCTTGTACATAATGTATTATAGTCACTTCAGTGCTCAATGTCCTATAAGTTTAATAACTAATTTATAAAAGCAAATTAAAAAGTTACAATGTTTTAAAAGTTAAAAATGTGAAACTTTAAAAATTGTGAAAAAAATGGGTTTTTTTTTTAATGTTTTGCATGTGTGACAGAATATATTGTTGATAATTGTCTATTGGCAGTAATCCTATCTACTTCACAATAATTTCATCAAAGATCTTAATGTACACTTGCATTTTAATATCTGTAGTGGTTTTAATATTGTGTCCTTCATGTGTTACAGTTTCCCTTTTGATGTAACAATTTAATAATCTCAATTGCAATTTGTATCTTTTATTTTTTTGCAAATAAAGATTTTAAATTTTATAGAAAACATGATCCATTGGTGTTTTTTTTGTAGAGTCGGTATGTCATCAGTTAACAATGGCATCACTAAGATAAATTTATGTTGCCACATACCATGGCAACATGATTTTGATCACATGCCACAACCATAAAACTCAAAAATCATATTGGTTCATTTGCCATTTGTTACCCAGAAGATGACATGACTGTTCCATCACAAGTTTGTTAAATTGGACTTGACCTCCCATCAAATATGGGCATGGCAGGGGGGTCCATCCAAAAATCTTTAAATGACTTCTCCTCATTCAATCAATCAACCTGTTGGCTAAATGTGAAGTGACCGATTTGTTACATAACCATCGGTGCATTGTCCAGAGGAGTTGGGTTATCAGTGTGTTAAGGGCCATGATAAAATGTTCATTGGGTTTTGGTCAAGTCTTTGTGAATAATTTTTCCACTTATAAGTGAATGCTATCAGTTTTTGCGCAGTTTCCATCGCCGCAGCTGGCGCGTTTTGTATTGACTAACTTTTTTCCAAGAAGGTTTTGAGAACTCATATACATAAACTTCTTTCTTATACAACTGGGGAATTATTTTGACATGCTCACATTCAAGGTCAAAGGTCAAGGTCATGAGTTCTGAAATCGGTACAAAAATCCTTGTAAACATGATAACTTCAAAATATTTTGTGCTATCAGGTTCTTACTTGGTATATTTCAACTGTGGAAAGACCAAGATTTGTAAAGGTTTTCGCTAAAATCTGTCAAAGGTCAAGGTCACATCAAGGTCACAACTTAAGCATGCATTTGCGAACATGCCTTATTTTAACTATGAACACTTTTAGTCATTGCATGATTATTATATACAATGAAAAGTGATCATTGATGGTGTGACCTTGAAGATCAAAGGTCAAGGTCATGAAATATTGGTTAAGGTCACGTTAATCCTTCGATCGTATTTTGAAATCAGAAATAAGTCTTAAGAACAAACCAGTGATGATGTTAGTAATAGTAAACTCGAATGATGAACACATTTTTTTTTTTTAAATCGCATTTTATTGATGCTGCAAGAAGGCAGAACAGGGAAAGACGAGACTCTAAGTTTCGGAGCTGCTTTACTTTTGCGGTGTCCCGCAAACGCTCATCTAGTTTATATGGTATACTCACATGAGAAGGGTTTTGTATTTTTAGCAACCCCGACTCAGTCTCCATCGCCGCCAGCGCGTTTTACATTGGCTTTTTAGCTCAACTTTCACCGCAGTGCATAGCCACATGGCGTTGCGGGCTTTCTCCCTGCCATAATACTAGCAGCCGCGATATAAGTGAAATACTCTTGAAAGCGGCGTTAAACCCCAACTCGCTCACTCACTTTTAGCTCAACAGGCCTGAAAGGCCCAATCACATGGGCCAGCGTCCGGCGTCTGTAAACTTTTGACATTTTTAGCTCATCAGGCCTGAAAGGCCCGATGGGCTTATGGCATTGGATGGCGTCCGTCCATCCGTCCATCCATCCGTCCGTCCGTCCGTAAACTTCACTTTTTCGACTTCTTCTCCAGAACCAATGACTCTAGAGAGCTGAAATTTTATGTACAGAATCCTTTGCCAATGGGGATTCTAAATTGTACATTGTGTGACCCTGTGACCCCAAATAAGGGCCACAGGGGTCATTACCTAAAAAGCTATTTTCATCTTCTTCTCCAGTCCCAATGAACATAGAGAGCTGAAATTTTATGAACAGACTCCTTGACTTACGGGGATTCTAAATTGTAGATTTGGTAACCCTGTGACCCAAAATAAGGGCCACAGGGGTCACAACCTAAAAATCATTTTTCATCTTTTTCTCCAGTCCAAAAAGCTCCAGAAAGCTGAAATGTTATGTACAGACTCTTTGGCTGTTTTAATGAGCTGTGAAGATAAGGAGATTTTATGTGCACTTCATATGTCAGCTTTAGAGTAATACTACATTATGGACATGTTTGATGTAATCAATGTGAAATTAGAACTATTGAATAGCCTGTGAACTGAATATTTGGACAGGATGCATAGGAAATTTTTTTTAAAAGGGTTAAGAAATGTTTTATTTTACATTAGATATGTGAACTAAATATGACTGGTGATGAAGTAAGATAAGACTATTAAAACTAGCTACATGAGTTTGTGATACCATATCTTCTTTTCCAATAAAGAAATATAAATAAAGATGGGGAAAACAAAATTTAAAATGTATAATTTACTGGCTGTGAGTCCAGGGTCTGCATGTTGCGTATTTGCAGGTGTTGACTTGGGGAGTGACCACTCCCTGGCAGAGATGCAAACAGCAGCTAATATACGGAGGTTTCAGGTTACTTCTCTGCTGTGTTACTGATTTAGTCTTACACTCAGATGCTCAATAGAATTTATTAATTAAATATTGAAAAGCAGCCTATGAACAAATAGGGGCTCTTTTTCATTATGTAATAAATGTTGATAATTCCAGAATAAAAATAAGTAAAACATTGATAAACTGCAAAGGTCTACGTTATTTATAATGTATATGGATTAATGTGTAACCAATTTTGATAATAACTTTTAAATATGATGACTGGGCAATGACTTATTATGTAATATCTTAATCTTTTCCTTAGAGATAATTAATAACATGATTCCTGATGAGCTTCAGAGCCAGTGGCTCTATTTTTTACTTCTCCTCCAGAACCGTTACACCCCCAAAGCCACCAAAGACGTTAAAAGTGAAACCTTTCAACGACTTCTCCGAGAGTGCTTGATAAAGGAATGTGAAATTTTGTCATTAACATCCTTGTGGAATGGAGTTTGTAAATTTGGTTGAGATAAATATGAAATATGAACTTTGCAGCGGGTTCATCCTAAAACCTTCAAACGACTCCTTCTCATGAACCAGCAATAGGAGATATCCATAAACCTAGGCAATGTTTTCTTTAAAAGATGGAGATTAATTTTTGTCAATTTTATTTCCTAAACTTTGAAAGTTCGGTTGTAGTAGGGGTGTTATGAATAATGACGACTTGGGCAGTTCTTCTAATATTTATTCTGTACCCGTTGGTGCACAATGAATAACATATTCTGCTAACAAAACGAATGCAGAAATTAATAATACAGTTCTCTCAAGTTTTTACGCATGAATTACACCTCTTAGAAATAGTACTCTGCAATATGAATTAAATCACTGAATGAATATTATTATTACTCTGAAATATGTATACTTTACACCACTGAATGGGAAAAAATGCTACACTATATACACTAGAATGAATAATATTACTCTGAAATGTGTATAATTACACCTTGCAATGCAAGAAAATAGTAAGGTAAATATAGTTGCACCTTCATAATAAAACTGGAAAAACACTCATGCAAATAACATTGCCTCTTCTGCCATAAATTACTTTAGCAGAAATATCTCTTGGAATTACTATACTCTTTGGAATGATAAATTATTAACATATTATTCAATAAACTGAATAAATAGACAAATTACCAATTCTGAAAATATTACCCTCAACAAAAATAGACTTCCAAAAGTTACTCAAATATGGAAAATATATCAAAATACTCCTTGAGGAAATTTGGAATGAAACATTAGTCAATTCAAAAATATCCCTAAATATTACAAAATACTACTCAAAGCATGTGAAAATGGAAATAACATGAATAACCTACCCTTGAAAATAATGGAATGTTCCACAGCATGGATGTAAACAAACTTGAAAACACTGAATGAATTTACAAAAATATTGCCTATTATTAATGAATGAACCTACTCAGAAAGAATATGTATTTCGCAAAGAAAGTAAAGTATAATAGTTACCTGAAGAGTGATTTCTCCCCATGTTTATGTGTTGAAGTTGAAGCGCAGCGCAGCAAAAGAACCATAAAGGGAGATATATAATTATCAGCATTTAACCTTATATGCCTGCCGCTATAGAAAATATGTAACGATAAAACAAATTGATTTACTTAAATACTTTCAAAACAAGGGGTTCACTTAAAAGTGTATCGGGGGCGGGATAGCGCAGTGGTTAGCGCGTTCGGCTTCGGATCAAGAGGTCCGGGGTTCGAATCCCGCCAGGGGCATGGCAACTCTCTGCAGTAGAGAACTGTTCTACATGCAGTAAGGTTTGGGTGCAATGCTACACTGAATTTCAGTGCAGTACCACCCATGGTTCGCTAGTTCCAGCCGATGCTCGCAGGTTTCACCGCAATGCATAGCCACATGGCATTGCGGGCTTTCTCCCTGACATAATACTAGCAGCCGCGATATAAGTGAAATACTCTTGAAAGCGGCGTTAAACCCAAACTCACCTCACCTCACCTAAAAGTGTATCTTCCATCTCAGAGACTAATGACCCTAGAACACTATTACTTTTGAGGATATCATCTATGTTTAGTGTATATCAAGAGTTCCAAATATCAAGTCTTTTGGATAAAAAGTAAGCAAGTTATAAATGAAAACATTTCGTATCATAAGTCACTTTTACTCCAAGCCTTGTTTAAATGCAATGCAGTTTTATGTAATGGTACTCTTCTAAGGTATAGATTTAAAAGGTGTGTTCAAGAGATTTCTAACGCAGTCATTGTTAATGTTGTATCATAATAAATACTGGTATTCTAACTCACTTAATTGTCCAGCCATTTAAATTGCAAAGCCAGAAAGCATATTCACTGTGGAGAACCAGCCATATGAGATGTAATCTGAGCCGCTTACATAATCTTACATAATCCGTCTGCCTCCCCTTTCCTCCACTTGCTCCAGTCAACAGGCTGTTTGTTCGAAGCCAGCTGAGAGCCAGTTATATCATTTTATATAACAGTTTGTTAAAGGTTAGATGAAATGACATATGGTCACATTCGGATTCTTTGAAAAGGGGTTTCAATTTGACAATTGTTCGATTTTAAATTTCTGAAATCGACCCATAAATTACTTATATACGGCTTTTTAAAAAATTAAGTGCCTAATTAAGCCCCGGCGAACAGAATGAAAGTGGGCGGGCGGTGATCACTGAAGCCTATCGTGCTGTGACGTACGAGGAGGAGTCTCACTATGGCCGCTAATCTTAATTTAACGCGTTTTCCCAACTTTAGAAACCTATCAGGGATTTTGTCTATTGTTTCATAGGTATCTTGTTTTATCGTAATAACCCCTCATTATTATTTCAGTTGGTATTTCTTCTGATAATTATCACGTATGAGGTTTTTACTTTGAAAGTAAGTTTTTACTTTTGATATTAAGACCTTAAATGAGACTAAGATTTTATTTCACAATTCATAACAATTATTATCGAGAAGGATACTAAGATAACTTTTTCAGAGTGTAGATGGCGGGAATCGAACTCGATACCCATTGCTCTTTAAACAGGACGCTCTACCTCCTCGCTACCGAGGAAGCCGAAAGAACTGTGTGGATTTCCTCTATATACAGTCACACTGTCTCTGCCTCTATATAACGCTCGTCCGGGAGACATACTCTTTATAACGCAGAATTTGGGAATCAAACATTATAAAATGTAAATTTTGACATTTGACAGTTATAATTTTTTTTTTAAAAAACCACTACCGATAAGCGCTTACATTTATGTTTTACGGTTTTCGTTAAGAAAGCTTCGGGGAAGTAAGACCTCAAGCTTCGCTTTCGGTCTTACTTCTCGCTCAGCTTTCTTACCTCGGGTTTTACAATCCCAAGCATAACCTCTGTATCGTGTTTTATCCTACACTTAAACTGCTCATACCCTGTTCGCATGCACTAAATTTACTCCTATGAGCAAATTTGCTCATAAGTAAATATACTCATGTGAGTAAAAGCAAAATTACTAAGCGTTCGCATGACATTGACAACAAGGGGGAGTATTTCACTATTAATGTTAAACTCACGGATTTTCTCAAACCTGAAGAAAAAAAAGAGCAATGGGATCTGTAACTCATCAGAATTTATATTGTTTGATGTTGAAGACTAGTACTGAAATAGATTGTTCTCAATATGATTTAGTCTTACACATACACTCTGAAAAGTATTTATTCTGAAAATATCACCATTTTATTGAATATTAAAAAGGAGATTGTAAGAAATGGGATTTTCAGAAAAAGGGACTCCTTTTCATTGTTTTCAATAATTGTTTTTAGAGTCTAAGTTACATAATTCATTATCCCCAGCCCTGAAAAATCTCTGTATTAACAATTTAAAAAACGTGACTTGACACTAAAGTTTGATCAAATTGGTTGTCCAAGTATCACGGTTTCTGCAAAGATATTAAAGTAAAGATGATCCTCCCAAGTGCAATCCCAAGTACAATCCCTTGACACGACATTTAATTGAAAATCGCGAGAGAATGAGGGTAAGAGAGGCAGGGAGGCGGAGGGTTGGAGAGGGGGAGAGAGGGGCAGGGGGAGGGAGAGAAAGGGGAGGCGGGAGTGTGGTGTTGCAATGGTAACATTACTTTTGCGCACATCCATATAACTTTTGCTCACACAAAAAATAACTATTGCGCACCAACTTTTATAACTATTGCGCACACGCTGAAACCAGCTTATAACCTTCTCACTCGACGTTAAACCCTACTCAGTTACTCGCTCACTCACACCATTTCCGTTAGCCAGATTTTATCTGTTTCCCCCGTTCACCACGAGGAGGTGGAAGTTGGATTTTGAACGGGATATAAGAATTGACACCTTTCTTATATTTGCTGCTACTCTAGGAGAACATCTTTCAAAGGTGTTAAGCCGTGAAAGGATCGGCTCTATCCTAAATAGCAATTCATGTAGCTACACACAACTTAAACAGCTAGGAAAGGGCTATTTAGTAAAATTCACTTCTTTCAAAACCGCCTAAGCAGCCCAAAAAACACTCGCCAAAATTGCAGGGCATAAAGTAATTTATAAAACTCCGTTTTGGTTCCAGGAGTCTAGAGGCGTAATTAGTTTCTCGAGAAACGAGAACGATCTAGAAAGTTACCGCGAGGAAGCAAACCGTTTTGGCACACAACCCAAAATTCTCTCAGCACGGCGCATACAAAAATCGCTTCCCGACGGTAACAAATAAAACACGCCCAAAGTTATTCTCACTTATGAAACTCCTGAACTCCCAACATCTATCCTTTTCGGCGCAAGCACACGCACTGTGGAAATTCTAGATAAACAAATTACTTACTGCACAAACTGCCTTACATACAAGACGCACACGACTACGAACTGCAAGAGGAAGGGAGATGTGCTACATGCGTCGATCGGTCCTGTGGCGGACCTGATGCAAATCAGGACTGTCGCAGGTACTGCATCCATTGTAAATTTCATGAACACACATCTCTCCACCACTCCTGCCCGACAATACAAACTGGCAGCAAACCCACATCGAAAAAAACCCTCTACACTCGCTCCACATCAACCGCCTGCCCCCACTACCCAACCCCCACCCGCCACCACGCCCACCTTCCACATCAGCGACCCACCCGCCAACCCCGTCCCGTCCTCCACACCCAACCAACCAACCGGCCAACCCCCACCCCGTCCTCCACACCCACCCACCCGCCAAACCCCCACCACCCTACCACCCCTCCCAATCCTCACCACCCCAATCCCAAAATCACCATTCCTCTCCACAAGCTCACATCTCATCCCCCTCTACCCCCCGCCGCAGCACTAAAAACTCCAAACCCCACACTAAACCAACCTCTCTCTGCAGAGCACTCCACCTCAACCTCCCTACTAACTCCTCACCCACCGGCGCCACTTTCTTGGACAATGGTAAACTCCCAGCTAACACCTCCTCAACACCCACACCTTCTAACCAAACCGAATCTATGGACACTGAAAACCTGCATGAAAACCTTCCCCCATTAACAACTCAACCCCCTCTCGCTCCCCCCACAACCTCCTCCCAATCCTTCTATTATAACCTATTCAACACCCTCCCAGACCCCATCTCCCCTCCTCCCTCCCCTAAAACCCGCACCAAAAAACCCCGTTCCCCATCCTTCCGCACCTCCAAAAACCCCAAACCCAGGCCCTCACTCTCCTCCCAATCCAACCTCTCCATCCTGGCAATCATCATCTACACCTTCCCACCCCCAAAGTAACCCCTACTAAAATCCTTAAAAAGGCCCAAAAACTAAACTTAATCTCCACCTCAACTTCAATCCAAACCCTAAACATCCTATTAAATAAACTTATCTAAATTAAAAACCAACACCCCCATATCATTCATTTCCCTAAACCAACCATGCAGCACAAAATAAATACCATTCTTGATTTTCCTTACTTCTTATTCCTATTTTTTTTTCATTCATGCAAATTATCCAATGGAATTCTAATGGCCTTTCAGGACTCGGTCATGAGCTTAAAGCTAAAATTAAACTCAATCAACTAAACCCCCACGTAATTACCATCCAGGAAACCCATTTCGGCCCTAGGACTAAATTTAACATTCCAGGATATAAACTGCACAGGCTAGACCGCCCCAAAACCAATCCCGGTCGCTCCTTTGGAGGCCTTGCTATTTTTATCCAGAAACATTTAAACCATTCTACCTTTAACCTAAAATTAAATTCATTAGAGGCGCATGCCATAACCATTAAACACCAAAACGATAGGGTTAATATATATAATATATATAATAAACCTAAACTACCTTTCAAATTAGAGGACCTTCGTGTCCTACAAAATTCAGCCCCGGCCTTTCCATGAATTTGGGCGATTTCAATAGCCACCACCCAAATTGGGGAGTAAATGATAAGGTTGATTCCAACGGCAAACTAATTGCCGATTGGGTCATAAATAACAATTTCATAATCCATAACACTAACATACCAACTAGGTTCGATAGCTACAGGGACACTATGTCCGCTATCGATTTAACAATCACTACCCCGGACATCGCTAGCAATACCGAGTGGCAGGTATACGATGATTCCTGGGGAAGTGATCATTTTCCAATTCTTATCACCCTTAATAACTTTCTTCCATCAAATAACTCAAACATTGAAAATTGCCCCAAAACCCTAAATTTCATTACAACAAGGCTGACTGGGATAAATTCAATGCACTTTGCAACCAACTCAACCCAGCAGACCTTGAAAATATAGACCCCGAAACCTCTTCCTATAACTTCACTAATGCTGCCAAACAATTCATCCCCTTCTCCGCCCCCTAAATCTCTAAACCTACAGTTCCCTGGTGGACTGAGGAAATTAGAGTTGCGCGCAAACAGCGTAAAGCGGCCTTTAAGAAGGCAAAGCGCAACACTTCAAAATTACCTTATGCTAGGCAATTAAAAAATAAAGTAAACTCTCTCATAAAACAAACCAAAACACAACACTGGGAAAAATTCTGCGAGGAGCTGAATGGCAGGGCCAATTCCAAAGAAATGTGGAATAAAGTCCGAGTCATACGTGGCGGCAAACGCAGGGGCAAAATCCAACCTATAAATAATCTAATAAAAACTAAAGATAAAGCTAACGCACTTGCATTACACTTTGCTACAGCAAGCAGCAATAGTAATAACTCTCCGGAGTTCTTACAACACAAACATAACACCGCAAGCACCGCAAAACAACCAACAGACAACAAAGCATTCACTATGGAGGAGCTTCACTTTGTATTAAATAACAGGAAAAAGGGAACAGGCCCCAGGGCTAGACCTAACTTCCTACCAAATAATTAAGAAGCTACCCCCCTCCACCCTTAATATTCTCCTAAATCTCTATAACACCATTTGGCAACAGGGCAAGCTTCCAACCAACTGGAAGGAAGCTTTAGTAATCCCAATTCCTAAACCAAAAAAACCCTCCGGGGACCCCAATTCCTATAGGCCCATCTCCCTAACATCAAACCTCTGTAAAGTAATTGAATCGATGGTAAAACATCGCCTCCAATCTCACCTAAACACCAATCCCTTAAACAACGATCAGAGTGGCTTCACTCCGGGTCGTTCTACCTTAAACAAAGTAAAGTAGGCCAAAACAAAAAGCACTATACACTCGCAATCTTCCTGGATTTTTCCAAAGCTTTTGATATGGTGTGGCATAACGGCCTCATCCAAAAATTAACTAAAAAAGGCCTTTCGGGCAACATAATTAATTACATCCAGGATTTCCTACACAATAGGCAAATAACTGTCGGGGTCGAAAACCAAACATCTGAAAAATTTCTTTTGGAAAATGGCACCCCACAAGGCAGCATCATTAGCCCCACTTTATTCAATATCATGGTGGATGACCTTCACCAAAAATAAATACCTCCAAATTTGCAGACGACAGTGCCCTATGGGCACGTTGTAACAACCTCCATACTTCTACCACCTTACTCCAATCCACACTAAATAAAGTCGACAAATTGGGCTTTAAAATAAATGCGGAAAAAACCATAGGGGTAGTATTTAAACATAAAAATATGCGCCCTATCTCCCGCAATCTGTACCTAAAAAATAACAAGATAAACTTCCAAAAACAAACTAAATTTTTAGGGCTAATCTTTGACGAGCATCTCACCTGGGAAGCTCATGTCAAAGACCTTAAACTTAGATGCTCGAAAGACCTTAATGACATGAGAGCAATCTACGGCACAGGCTGGGGAGCAAATAGGCAAACCTTACTCCAACTCTATACCTCCAAATAAGGTCCAAATTGGACTACGGCGCTCCTATCTACAATTTCCTAAAACCTACTCTTATCAACACCCTTAATTCTGTCCAATATCAGGCATTAAAATTAGCCACTCGCACTCAAAAGGGTACCTCACTCGAAGCACTCCAAGCCCTAACTGGTGAAATTCCCCTCGCAACGAGACGGGACCAACTTACTCACCTTAATCTTTGTGGGCTGGAACTTCAGAGGACCCTCTTATAAGGGATATGCTTAGCAGCATACCCTCTAAATTCTTTAAAGCTTTATTCAATAAGTACCCGCTCCGCGCACCCATCTCTCATCGCGTAAATTCTCTTATATCCCAAGCTGAGATGGGCCATATTAAACTCTCCACAAATTGTACGGTGCTTCACCCTATCCCCTATTCCGGCTCCCAAAATAAATCTCCATCTCAGCAAAATAACTTCTAAACAAAACCCTCAACTCGCGCAAACAACCGCACTTCACTACATACAGGAACACTGGTCCGACTGGTGTCACATTTACACAGACGGGTCCAAGGACCCGGAAGCACGCACAACAGGTGTAGGCATACAATTCCAACATCCACAACCTTTTTCATACTCCAATAGGCTTCCCAACGACCAATCGGTCTACACTGCTGAGCTTATGGCCATCGCAATTGCCTTAAGCCATCAAAATTTAAAAAGCCAGGACAAAATTCTCATCCTTTCGGACTCACTCAGTGTTTTAGAAGCACTCAAAAACAAATCTACCAAAAACCGTCCTGGTTTAATTTCCAAAATTCTTCATACCATCCAATCTCTTAACAATCAGGGCAAGGCAGCAAAACTCCTATGGGTACCAGCCCATGTCGGAATATTTGGCAACGAAAAAGCCGACAAAGCAGCAAAGGAGGGCCTTAAATATGATGGCTGAGAGGGGCCATTTGATTTCGTGTTAACTTTCCAACACGAAATCGCGAAATCGCGAAAAAATCAAAACGAAATCTCGAAACAGGGACACGAAATCGCGAAACAGCGACACGAAATCGCGAAACAGCGAACGAAATAGCGAAACGGCGAAACATACGCGAAACGAAATCGCGAAGGAGCGAAACGCCCCCGAGACGAAATCGCGAAGGAGCGAAACGTCCGCGAAACGAAATCGCGAAGGAGCGAAATCGCGAAGAAGCGAAAGAGCGAAACCGCTAAGGAGCGAACTCGCGAAGAAGCGAAATCGTGAAGAAGAGAAATCGCAAAGGAGCGAAATTCCCTGTTCATAGAAAGTAAGACCTGATGTTTGAGCAAATAATGCGATGTCCTATAATTGTTTTTTAAACATAACATGACAATGTGTCTGAAAGTTATGAAACTTATATTATAAGGCGATGAGCCGCTATACAAAGCAGTTATATATTATAGAATCTGCATGTTTTACGATTAATGTAACGTTAATTGAGGACAATGTAAGATCGATACAAAAGCAAATCGAACTGGTAATATGAACGACGGATAATAGGTAACTTGTTATTGTTTATATTTGTTAGAGAAGTAAGAGTAAGTAAGAGTAACCTTGGAATAGGCAAAATAGTAATGCCGCCAACAAGAGCTTCCATATAAACTGAGATACACTGAGTTTACTGACTAAAATCTAATGGCTCATCTAATCCGTACTAAAAAGTCATATGCCTAAATTATTATATATATATATAGAGTAAACATCAGATGGTTTTGACTGGAGCAATCTTCTTTGATCCAGACAAAACCATCTGATGTTTATTCTTTTCTATATATAACCTTACTTCACGTGAGAAGCAACTCATCTTATATATATGACACCGAATCGAAATTAAATGCAGAAAAAGTTATTCTAAGATTCAAAGAAGAAGGAACGATATTGTGAATCTCCTCTTTATTTTAACATATACATTTATATTTAAAAAAAACGGCAAACAAATTACCTACTCTAGCAGGTTTGAATAAAAAACTGCAATACATCTATCAACTACATAAATCAATGTATATTCACAATGCAAATATGATTCTTTTGTCACATTTTGGTCATGTAGCCACAACCTATTTAATTAGATATTATTTGACTTGCTGTGTTTACATCATTTATACATACGAAAATGCTGTGACCATATAAAAAGAAATAAATTGATTTAAAAAATGGGATACACATTGCGCTGCTCTCTTACTGATCATTTCTGATGTTCATAGCATGGTATATAAACATGGCAAGATTTTAATTACATATTGATTTTTACCGTTCAATAAAGATGAAAATTTATCTGTCGACAGACTGACATAATACCATTCTTTAAGGCATTACGTAATTTATCATATAATGGACACGCCATGAAACTGTTATTCACTTAATACGTTGTAGCTAGTTTCATGTCATCTTCATTATAGTTTTTTTTATGGAGTGGGAAATAAATGGTATATTCCGAAAATACACATCAATCTTAAATTAAATCGTATTACACACGTAGGATAGTACAGTAAATACGCCAAGATTTAAAACGTTTGAGTACAGTACTCAAAGGCACTGTACAGCACACGTCTTGGTAGTAATTTGGACAGTCCAGGACTTATTATGCCTTGTGTACCCCTTTAGGCCTTCTATAGATGCAATAATATAATTACAATTCGCTCTCATTAACCTGTAATCGATAATTAAAACGTGGAAGCGGACAGCTTCAAAAGTGATGAAGTTGTCGCATATGGAGTGTAAACACGCCTATCCGTACAGCGAAAAATGTAGCACACACTGTTATGATGACTGTCAAACTGGATACATTTATAAGTTGCGCGTATAATTTTGCGCATGTATCGTTTGGTTGTCATAGTTTTAAAATAGTCATAATCTGGAATATACGGAAGCATCCTAGTGCCACAGTGAGAATTGTTTTACTATCACCTAATTAGGAGATACTAACTCCTAATTAGGACTTAGTTATCGCCTAATTAGGACATAACTAAGTCCTAATTAGGAAATAAGTAAGTCCTAATTAGGAGTGAGCCACAAAGGAATAAATTGAAGAGGAGTTAAGAATTCTTTTATTTTACATGAGATAAGTGAACTGCATATGACTGGTGATGATATGATAAGATAAGACGAAGGCTGTCATGTTGTGTAAAGAGTCTTTAGCCAATGGAGATTCTAAATTGTAGATTTGGTGACCCTGTGGTCCCAAATAAGGGCCTCACAGGCCATTACCTAAAATCCTGTTTTCATCAGTTTCTCTGAAACAAAAAGACCTAGAAGGCTGTAATATTGTGTGCAAACTCTTTAGCCAATGGGGATTCTAACTTGTAAATTTGGTGATCCTGTGACCCAAAATATGGGCCACAGCCTTAATAAAAACCCTTTGAAATTGAATTTTGAACTGATATTTTATGGCACTTCAATCAAATTTTCCCTTATAAACAAAACATAAAAATCTATTTTCATCTTCTTCTCCAGAACAAACTAGAAGGAATATTGCGTTCAGAATGTTTAGATGTTTGGATGAAAAGGCTAAGAACCGATAAAATTGTGCAAAGATTATTTAGCCAAGGTGATTCTAAATTGTACTATGTACCATGAGATTCATCACATTGCCTGTTTTCTCTAAGCCTTATACAGTTAGATCAGTGATGCCAGTGTTTTGTGCAAGGCAGAGGCTATTACATAATTTGGCTGTAAAAGCACAGCTGGCTTGTAACCAGAGCCAAGGGGTCAGCATATTGCATAATCTCCTGTGTGTTGACCTTGCTGAGTGCTCTCTCTCACTTTCAAGACGAAGATTTGTCATGGCTAGGGATTATGCATTATATTGAGACAATATGTTTCTGTCTTCATCATCAAACAATATAAACCCTGATGAGCTACAGAGCCCATGGCTCTAAAAAAAATTCTGGTTTCCATGGAAACAATTTGAACTTAGTGCAAATATGGAGTAGGGACCTTTTCCGGCCTCTATCTCCAAAACCGTTCAATATTTTTTCACCAAACTTTGTATTTGCTTAGACCTAGTGATAGAGTGGTGCCTTTTGCTACTTTGGCTATTCTGATTTTTTTATTTCTCGTTATTAATTCAGTATTGAACTTAGTGCTTAGCAGAAGTGAAAAATAAGGGTAATATGACTAGGTTGGATTGAAAGTTGGAGCGGGGGACATCATAGTGCATCACATGCACATATTTCTAGTTAATTAAACAATCAACAAATATCGCTTCCTTGCTCGCGTTTGGTCTTCTTTCTTAGTTAGCATGTTTATGATAATACATCTTCGTGTATTTAAATACCACACGACGAGTTTTGCAATGTATAAGAAGAAACGTTTACTCAACGTATGTTTCTAAAAATAGCAATTATAGTTTGCAAGTAATAAGTATAATTGTCATGTTATGTTAAAAAAACAATTATAGGACATCGGATTATTTGCTCAAACATCACGATCTTACTTACTATGAACAGAGAACTGTAAATTCCTTATTTCGCCCCTTTTCTCTTTTGCTCTTTCGCTCTTTTGCTCATTTGCTCATTCGCTCCTTCGCTCTTTCGTTCCTTCGCTCTTTCGCTCCTTTGATCTTTCGCGATTTCGCTTCTTCGCTATTTCGCTCCTTCGCGATTTCGCTTCTTCGCTATTTCACTCCTCGCGATTTTGTTTCGCTCCTTCGCGATTTCGTTTTGCGGACGTTTCGCTCCTTCGCGATGTCGTTTTGGGGGCGTTTCGCTCCATCGCGATTTCGTTTCGCCGTTTTGCAATTTCGTTCGCTGTTTCGCGATTTCGTGTCCCTGTTTCGCGATTTCGTGTCCCTGTTTCGCGATTTCGTTTCGCAATTTCGCGATTTCGTTTTGATTTTTTCGCAGTTTCACGATTTCGTGTTGGAAACTTAACACGGAATCAAATGGCCCCTCTCAGCCATCATACTTAAACTTCCAAATTCACTACCTTTTTATCATTCGAAACAAGAGGCAAAAAGCCTTTCAAAATCTTATGTAAAGCAGGCATGGCATAAGCAATATTCAAACTCCACAAATGCTCACCATACCAAACAAATTCTCCCTAAACCACTAGGCAAACACAAAATTTAATTCCAAAACAAAAATATTGATAGGGCAATATTTAAGCTCCAAACGGGGCATACTAAACTAAGTTCCCATCTCCATAAAATCAAACTAAAAGCTTCACCCACATGCCCACACTGTCAGCAAGCAGAAACAATCCATTCTCACAGAATGCCCACAGTATGCGCCCTTCCGCCAAATACTCAACCTAACTCTAAGGGCCAACAACATCCCACCACAAAACATTAATCTAATTAATCCAAACAATAACCAAAATACCTTCAAAGCATTAGGCACTTATCTCAAATATTCGGACCTCCTGACCCGAATCTAAAAACATAAACAAACTCAATTCGAAACCTAACAACCCCCCCCCCCCCCCCCCCCCCCCCCCAAAACGGGTTCATAAAAGGTCGGTCCACTGTTGATCATGTTTCAACTTTAACCACCATAATTGAAAACAGGAAACTGTGTAAGAAACCTACATTTATAGCATTTATAGATTTTCAAAAGGCGTATGACTGGAAAGACAGAGGAAATCTTGGACGAAACTAAGTAACAGTGGTGTGCATGGGAAGATGCTCTCGGCCATAAAGTCTCTATACAAGAAATTGCAAATGTCGACTTTCTACATGAATATCGAAAATCTACATGGATCAAGTCCATATTTTGTGTAATTTTAAGTCGAGTTTGATAATTTAGGACTTGTATCAAAGTTACAGCTTTCTCAGATTGATCGAGGCCAAGATATTAGCAAAATTAAAAACTGTACTCATTGATGGTAGTTGCACCATCACTGTCCAATGCCACAATGTTAAATGCAGTGTCGAACAGACATTCCTTGACAAGGTTATTTTAAAGTATGTTTGTTTTTTTCAATACATTTTTATTCGTTCCAATTGTTACATATTCAAACACACGAGTCAAACATCAAGGCATACAGTCGACTATAATTAGGTACATAGATGTTATTATACACATAATAATTAGTTGCTGAATATTGGGATGAGTGAATTCCATTTTTTATGGAATTTTTCAATTGTTTTTCTTTGAGATGAATTTTTCAACAGAAAATATTTCTTTTAATACCATTTTATAACTGTTGAATTTTGGAACTGTATTTCTAATATTACACAAATGGATATGTTTTTTGGCAGAGATAATGATTTGATTGAGTAATACATCTTTATGAAGTGTACCGAACCAAACCAAGTACTTTGTAATTTTTAATTTTTGAGTTAAAAAGTTATTTATCCAGAGTTCTAACTCATTCCAAAATTGTGTAGTTTCACAACATTCCCACTAAACATGACATATGCTCTCAGAAGAAGCCTTGCAAAAACTGCACAAATCATTGTCTATCAAATTCATTCTCAGTAATTCCCTTTAAGTATAAATAATTCTATGCAAAAATCTGTATTTAAACTTCCGCTATGTCAATCTCATTTTAAAATATTTTAAAGTTGATAGAAGCTTGTGAAAATAACAATGTTAATCAAATTATGATTGCCTGAAAACTCTTGTTTACAATGAAATATAGCCGATTTTATTGTTTGAAAGGCAGCTGCCAATTATATACACAATACAAAATAATCATTACATTGTGTTTAGGCTTGCTTGTTGATTGGTTATTATTCAACCAGATATCTTATTTAAATATGGACCCTTTTTTTATTAAATGTTATTACATTTACAAATAACAGTACACAACAAAATTCAGGTCTAACTAGTACAGCCGTACTCTGATTTTAAAAATCTCCTTACAAGAATAAAGGCTTTACAGACCGTTTGGCTTATCGTAACTGTTTGGCTTATCGTAACTGTTTATACCGATTCTTATGTGTATTTACAGAATAGCTGTGAATATATATTTGATATATTATTGACTTACTTTTTAGCTCATCAGGCCTGAAAGGCCCGATGGGCTTATGGCATGGGATGGCGTCCGTCCATCCGTCCGTCCCTCCGTCCGTCAACTTTTCACTTTTTCGACCTTTCACTTTCACTTTTTCTCCAGAACCAATAACTCTAGAGAGCTGAAATTTTATGTACAGACTCCTTGGCCAATGGGGATTCTAAATTGTAGATTTGGTGACTCTGTGACCCCAAATAAGGGCCCCAGGGGTTATAACCTTAAAAGCTATTTTCATCTTCTTCTCCAGAACCAATGACTCCAGAGAGCTGAAATTTTATGTACAGACTCCTTGGCCAATGGGGATTCTAAATTGAAGATTTGGTGACCCTGTGACCCCAAATAAGAGCCACAGGCCATTACCTAAATTCCTGTTTTCATCTTTTTCTCCGGAACAAAAAGACCTAGAAGGCTGTAATATTGTATGAAAACTCTTTAGCCAATGGGGATTTTAACTTGTAAATTTGGTGACCCTGGGGCCCGAAATATGGGCCACAGCCTAAAAAAACCTTTGAAAATTAATTTTGAACTGATATTTTATGTCACCTCAATCACTTTATTTGAAATGTATGTCGACTTGAGATAACAATCTATATTGTGGACATGTTTGTCAAATTGATGTAATCAATGTGAAATGAGATCTATTGAATAGCCTATGAACTGAAAATTGTGACAAGTCATATAGGACTTAATTGAAGAGAAGTTAAGAATTCTATTATTTTACATGAGATAATTATGTGAACTGCATATGACTGGTGATGAAATGATAAGATAAGACTATTTTCATTTTCTTCTCCAGAACAAAAAGACCTTGGAGGCTGTCATGTTGTGTAAAGAGTCTTTAGCCAATGGAGATTCTAAATTGTAGATTTGGTGACCCTGTGGCCCCAAATAAGGGCCTCACAGGCCAT
Organism: Gibbula magus; assembly: GCA_936450465.1. NCBI lineage: Eukaryota > Metazoa > Mollusca > Gastropoda > Trochida > Trochidae > Gibbula > Gibbula magus. Next base: position 60,325,001 of record OW388293.1, on the reverse strand, counting down.
TACCTAAAATCCTGTTTTCATCTGTTTCTCTGAAACAAAAAGACCTAGAAGGCTGTAATATTTTGTGCAAACTCTTTAGCCAATGGGGATTCTAACTTGTAAATTTGGTGATCCTGTGACCCCAAATATGGGCCACAGCCTAAAAAAAAACTTTGAAATTGAATTTTGAACTGATATTTTATGGCACTTCAATCAATTTTTCCCTAATTAAAAAAGAACCTTGGGTGAGTCATCTCATCTTTTAGATATGTGAGTCCTAACTTGGGTTTGAGAAATGCAGAAATTGAGAAAAAAAAGTAACTTTGCCGTTAATCTTATTCAGTAGGAATGTGAAATATATGTTGAAGATCAAGTCTCCATGCATTATGGACAAGTTTGTCAAATTGATGTAATCAATGTGAAATGAGAACTATTGAATAGCCTATGAACTGAATATTGTGGATATTATAAAAAAAAAAAAACGACCTTATAGGTCAAAACATAAAAATATATTTTCATCTTCTTCTCCAGAACAAACTAGAATGTTTAGATGTTTGGATGAAAAGGCTAAGAACCGATAAAAAGGTTATTTAGCCAAGGTGATTCTAAATTGTACTATGTACCATGAGATTCATCACATTGCCTGTTCTCTCTAAGCCTTATACAGTTAGATCAGTGATGCCAGTGTTTTGTGCAAGGCAGAGCCTATTACATAATTTGGCTGTAAAAGCACAGCTGGCTTGTAACCAGAGCCAAGGGGTCAACATATTGCATAATCTCCCGTGTGTTGACCTTGCTGAGTGCTCTCTCTCACTTTCAAGACTAAGATTTGTCAGGGCTAGGGATTGTGAATTATATTGAGACAATATATTTCTGTCTTCATCATCAAACAATATAAATCCTGATGAGCTACAGAGCCCATGGCTCTATTTTCTTGCTTTATATTCTGAGATATGGACGTTATTATGACGTTGTGAGGACGTAAGGATCAATGTTACATGACCACGTTGGAGTGATGTGATAAGTACGTCAATACCAACGTTGTCCCAACGTTGAGAAATTACGTTACGGTTAACGTAATAACTACGTCGCAGCGACGTTGAGCAATCACATTAGCAGAATAAAGGTTTTACACACTGTTTGGCTTGTTGTAACTGTTTATACCGATTATTATGTGTATTTACAAAATAACTGTGAATATATATTTGATTCTATTGACTTACTTTTCTTGTTTTATATTCTGAGATATGGACGTTATTATGACGTTGTGAGGACGTAAGGCTCAACATTACATTACCAAGTTGAAGTGACGTGATAAGCATGTCAATACCAACGTCGTCACAACGTTGAGAAATTACGTTACGGTTTACATAATAACTACATCGCAGCAACATTGAGAAATCACATTACCAGAATAAAGGTTTTACACACCGTTTAGCTTGTCGTAACTGTTTATACCGATTCTTATGTGTATTTAAAAAATAACTGTGAATATATATTTGATACTCTTGACTTACTTTTCTTGTTTTATATTCTGAGATATGGACCTTATTATGACGTTGTGAGGACGTAAGGCTCAACGTTACATGACCACGTTGAAGTGACGTGATAAGTACGTCAAAACCAACGTCGTCACAGAGAAAATACGTTAGAGATAACGTAATAACTACGTGGCAGGGACGTCGAGAAATCACATTAGCAGAATATGGCCTTTATTGACCGTTTTGTCTGTTGTAACCTTTTATATTGATTCGTATGTATATTGAAATAATGTATTTGAACATATTTTTGATGTTATTGAATTACTTTTGTGATGTTATATTCTGACATAAGAATGTTATTATGACGTTGTGAAGATGTTAATCTCAAAGTTTCATTTCTACGGTTTAATGGGGGCGGGATAGCGCAGTGGTTAGCGTTGGTTATTTATATTAGGTTTTACGTACTAAATACGTTGTAGCGACGTCAAGAAATAACGTTACCAAAATACGACATTCCCAACGTCAGGATTACGTTGTGTGTTAGCTGGGATCTCGGAGATTTGTCGGAACATCAAAAGCTTCTCATATTATCGGCAAATCTCAAACGTTTAGCAAGAACCTTCTACACGGGTCTAGCTCCTTATAAAAAGTTTTCTTTTCATAATTTGGTGCTGAAAATGAACAGTCATTTCGGAAGTGAACGACAACAAGGTTAAACCGTTTGGAAATGAGGAGTCGTGAGCAAAATGAGGCTGTAGCTGCTTTGGCAGATGAAATTCGTCAAATGACAAAGTGTGCTTACAAACATTTGGACAATAGAGCTCAAGAGGCCATTGCTTTGAACCAGCTTTATAAGTCAGTTTCTAATGAATTGAGATTTCGCTGCCTGGATAAGATTATCACAATTTGTGTTAAGCTGTTGAGGTCATTGAGAGATACAAAACTATACTGGGTGGTTAATGCTGGCGTTTCTTCACAGCTGGTCCCAATGTCTAAGGAACCAAGTAGTGTATTTCGCGAAAATGACCTCCTTTTGCAGATTTTGACACATATTGAAAAATTAGAGAGGAGTAGCCAGCCTAGGTTTCCTAGACAGACTTCTCAAAGGACCTGTTATACTTGTGGTTCACCAAGCCATTTCAAGAGGGATTGTCCTGAGATAGGTACTAACCCGTTCCAGAGAACAACACGACCAGAACATTTTGTACGAGGTTCGAGAAACGACAACCTGTCCTCTCAATAGCCCATGTGAGGACAGATACAAAAACGCCTGCATGTATCTCTGATGTCAGAATGAGTGTGGCTGCAGATTTGACCGGATTTTCATACAGTGGTTTTTATGTTGAAGGATATATTTCTCGGGCTCAAGTCAAATTCCTAGTGGATAGAGGTTCAACAATTACTATGCTTTCTAGCACTTTATTCTTGACTATTCCTGACTGTAATGTGGACAAATTAGTTACTCGGGATAGGAATATCAATAGTGTTGATGGTTCACAACTGCAAACTCTTGGATTTGCACATATGAACATATGTCTACAAGAAAAGGAATACAATCACAGTGTGGATGCTATTCTTGGGCAGAACCTCTTTTTGGAATACGTCCGGGCAATTGACTACAAGCATTTTGAACTGAAAGTGGACGGACCTGCCATTCAGTGTTCTATTAGGGGTGAAGCACAACTGATCTGCAGGGTTAAGGCACGAACTCAAACTGATATACCTGCACATAATGGTGCTTGGATACAGGTGAGAATCCCAAAAGCTGAGAAATTAGCTGATATTGGGATTATTGAGGCACAAAAAGATCTAGCAATGAACTTACACACTCAAACGTCCATGATCAACGGATCAATATCCTTAATCTTCGAAACAAGGATGTCCCCATCCACCCCAACACACACCTAGAAAGTGCTCAGGCAATCTACATGAGGCCAACCAGTCAAGTAAGATGTGTCACAAGGCAGGTAGACAAAACCCTCCCTATGCCAAACCATCTCAAATAACTTTTAGAGAGGAGTTCTTCTCATATTTCTGAGGAAGATGTGAAGTTGCTTGCCACTCTCCTTGTGAAGTATCAAGATGTGTTCGCTAAGAACTCCTCTGACCTTGGGAAAACAACAAATGTTGAACATCGTATCAACACAGGGACCAGTTGCCAAATAAGACAGCCCCCGAGAGACAACCCCTTGGAAAGAGGGAAATTGAAAAGACTGAACTTCAGAAAATGTTGGATCGAGGTGTCATTGAGCCCTCAAACAGTCAATGGGCCTCACCTGTACCAAGAAAGGTGGCTCTATGCGGTTCTGTGTGGACTACAGACGCTTGAATGATGTTAGTTTGAAAGATGCATACCCGTTTCTGCGGACAGATGACTGTCTTGATGCTCTTGGAAATGCCAAATGGTTTAATACGATGGATGTAAACTCAGGATTCTGGCAAATTCCACTAGCTGAGGAGGATAAGTGCAAACGGCTTTTGCTACCGGAATGGGCTTGTATCAGTCTCTTGTAATGCCATTTGGTCTTGTCAATGCTCCTTCCACATTTGAGCGGCTGATGGAAGATGTCATCAGAGGTTTGCAATGGAAAGAATTCCTTTTATTCATGGATGACATCATTGTAGGCGCGGAGGATGTTTCCTTTTCACTTTCTCGCCGGGAACATGTGTTTTAGAGACTTCTCCAAGCTGGATTGAAATTGAAACTTCTTCCAGACAAGTGTACAGTTTCTTGGTCACATTGTGTCCGAGAAAGGCATTGAAACAGACCCTGAAAAAATCTCTGCTGTTCAAAATTGGCCGGTTCCGAAAAATGAGAAACAAATGAGGAGCTTCCTTGGGTTGTGCTCCTACTATCGTCGCTTTGTCTCAGGATTTGCCGCATTAGCAAAACCTCTCTACAAATTGGTTGAGAACAGACTGAACTCCTGAGAACAGACAATGCTGATGTGCGTTGGATGAAAAACCTCAAGACTCCTATAGGACAAGTTGCCAGATGGCTAGAGCAGCTTGGCACGTACAACTTGGTTGTCACACATCAAGCAGGCAGGAAACATTCAAATGCAGATGCACTGTCTCGAAATCCATGCCAGGTCTGCAGAAAACAGAATGAGGTCAGTGAAGAATCTGACAGTGAGGTCAAGGATGATGCAGTTCTCGATCCTCGTGAAAAGGCTTCAGACCCTGCTGTGCGAGTGCAGACATGGAGCAACATAGTAACCAAGTAACGCTAGATAATTGGAGTTTCCCTGAAATCAGAAAGCAACAACTCTCAGATGAGAATGTTGAATTCGTTCTCAGAGCAGTGGAGCTAGGTGAAAGGCCTGATTGGCCCAACATATCACATATGTCGTCAACAGCAAAAACGCTGTGGAGAAAATGGGATCGTTTAGAACTTCATCTCGGTGTCCTCTATCGGAGATGGTTTGACGATGACTCATCTCACTTGCAGATGATTGTACCAGACAGGCTTGTGCCTGACGTTTTGTTGTACCATCACGATATCCCATCAGGAGGTCACCTTGGATGGGAAAAACCCTAGAGAAGATAAAGGTATCTTTCTATTGGCCTGGGATGATTGCCAGACCTGTGATCACTGTGTCGCAAGGAAGCAATCAAAAGCCCAACGACCTCCACATGGCGAGTATCTTGTTGGTGATTCTATGGAGCGCATTGCCATGGATATACTTGGACCATTGCCTGTCACCAGAAAAGGCAACAGGTATATACTTGTCAATTTGCAATGGCGAACCAGGAGTCAGAAATAGTGGCAAGAATCCTTGTAAATGAGTTCTTTTGTCGCTTTGAAACTCCTCTCCAAATTCACAGCGATCAAGGTACGAACTTTAAATCAAGGCAGAGGTCTGCTCCTTCATGAACGTCCACAAAACAAGAACTACAAGTATGCGACCACAAGCAAACTGCGGTGTGGAGCGATTTAATTGCACGCTTTGTGCCATGCTCACAATGTTCTACTGTCGTGATCAACGCAACTGGGATGAATTTCTGCAACAGCTCCTGATGGTACAGGACAGACCCAAAACAAGATGGTTTTGGGCCGAGAAGTAACTCTGCCCTTGCAGGATGTTATTGGAAAGCCAGATCAAGAAGAGCATTCAAATGGTGAATCCTTTGTGTCCAGTTTAGGAAGGAAACTCCAATGTGCACATGAGACTGCGAGGAAAAGTCTCAAGAAGAATCCTCTTTACCAAAAGAAACACTATGACCTGAAGACAAAGAGGAGAGTTTTGAATGTAGGACAAGCAGTTTGGCTACACAACCCAATGAGACGGCCAGGCATTTGTCATAAACTTACCTCTAAATGGAAGGGTCCCTATCTGATCACAAGGAAGCTAGATGACTTAAGCTACTTGGTCAAGAAAAGTCCAAAGCTACCTGCAAAGGCATACCATGTAGACCGACTCCTCCTGTAGAAAGGGAGAAACCTTCCAGGATGGATGCGGTCCCAACAAATTGGAGAGCCTAATAAGTCCAGAGGATTTCCTTGATGATGTCTAGTTTGGCAACTTGGTTTATTGTTAAGATTGTTTGATGATTGTTTCATGTGACAGTTCAAGTTGGTTAATTTTAAGGAATCTATGATATTCCATGTTAGGATAGATACTGCTGACTGGTCTTCTAAAGGTCGGGGATGAGACTGTTGTTGAGTTGAAACGTTTTGAGGTTCTTCAGACAAGCAAATCATTTTTTGATTTGGGAACTGTCTGGGAAAGGGAGAGGTCTCGAGACTATGCGTTTTTGGTTCATCCTGGTGTCCAGTCTTTTGGACAGATCTGAAATGAAAGAAAGGATAATTATATTTTTGAACGTAGTATTGGGCAATGGCTTTTTAGTTGCTCATGGGAACGGTTCAGGGGATGGGAAGTTTAGGGGTGATCATCCTACTATTTCCAGTTTTTCTTTCAATCAGATTGGAGGATGGTGTATTAACACTTTCATGTTAATAATATAACTCTCTAATGGAAGGGATAAGAATGACAGGAATTGAATCGATTTGTGTGTGGGATAAGCAACTCTCTTCAGGACTTTGCCAACAGGACTTCACACAAGAACCACCTTATGGGCAAGCCACACCAGGCACTCTCGGTCGTATGTCCCTGGTGCCCTGAGACAGCAACCTTCAGAAGGAGTCTTGACTTGAGGAAACACTGTGAATTTTTCCATGTGGGGGAAGTGAAGCAACTTAGAGAGAAGGCCTTGGAGAAAGTGCTTGTTTCTGGTTGAAGTTAGAACAAAGGCTTACATCAGGGTGGTTAGACGACCTGACGAACAGAGCAGCTAGGGTAGACACCTGAGGGTGGCCATTGTGAGGGCCATAAAGGTCAAAGCATCCAGACTCTTGCTGAATGGGAGGAAGGTTCGAAGGCGATGGAGTGACTCGTACGATCCTGAATCGCCTGGGATGGAGGACGAGGAGCTGAAATTGATCGACATCACCATAGGTGTCAATGGAGCTGACGTGATTTATGTGACTTAAACTCAACAAATCATCTACAGGGTACACCTTGGAGCCACCTCAATAAAGGACCCGAAGACCCTCTCATCTTTGACAAGGAGGATCTCCATTGTGGAAAAGGTTCAGGTGGAGATTCCCTCAGCCCCTCCTTCAACCCATCCTAGCTCAAGGAATGACTTCTTTGCTTCTTTGCTAGGTGTGGAAGCAGTAAAGGTTAAGAGTGTTGAAAGGTGGATTCTTCCTACACCAACAGCTGTTTGTGTAGCCACATCCTAGGCAAGAATCAACCTCACCAGCCCGGAAGAGGTCATCCTTGAGGAAGGAGCCACAAAGGAAGCCATTCCAAAGTCCTGTGGAACTGGAGATCCATGCTGGCAACACATGCCTCACTCCTCCAAGAAAATCCCTCCAGTGGAAAAGGAACGAAGGTCCTCGCCACCAAGAAAGGTCACTTCACCAGCCAAGAAGGCCCCTCAATTGGCTCTACCTCCCTTGGAAACGGTACAAAGGACCAGTGGAAGAAGAGAAAAGAACCTCGCCACCAAGGAGAGTCACTCAACCAGAAGAAGAGGAGCACCGGAAATCACCACCCAAGAAGGTCCTTCTAGTGTCTTCTAAGGATGAACGTCTCCCCAAGGCAGCCAGAGCTAACTGGAAAGAGGTTGCATGCCCTTGCTTCCTCCAGCACGCCAAGACTTGGACACCGCAGTCGTCACCCTTGGCCACCGGTCCTTCAGGTTGTCATGGCCTCCTGTTGGCTGGAGGGAAATGGATCCAAACACTCGTCTTTTGTGGTGGGAGCATGCTTCCATGACGTTGGAGAGAGGCCAGTCGAAACCAAACATTTCCAATCGAGCAAGCCTTCTTGACCAGTATAACATGCTTGCGCTACCCGGAACAAAGAGCTCCAGCCATTCTGCCAGCCAAGATGTGGAGAAAGTTCGTGTTTACAATTACAGGACGCTGACTGCCATTTCCCTCGGAAGAATGACTGGTGCAACAGCCGAGATGTTTGTTGCCATGATGCAGGAGGCATCAAAACAACGCGTGCGGAGCACGGACCAGCTTCTGAGGGACATAGCAGCCATACCCCTTCAATTGGAGGCCTGAAGCCTTTGGTACTCGTACCAGGACGTACGAAATTAAGAGGAGGGTAGTATAATAGCATGTAGGTTATTTTGGGTGAATTTTGCAAAGTAAATTATCACTTTTTATTAGGGTAATTCTTACCTAATATGTTAATCATAAATCGTAAATGTTTCCTTGCATAATTATATAGTTGTAATAGAATCTTTTCTGACAAATCTTTCTGTGAAAATCGTAAATATTTGCTCTTCTAAATTTCATAACAATTCACTGTCAAACACATGTGATTTCCAATGCCAATATTTTCGTTAGTAATTTGTGCTCACTGATTATTCCATCATCGTGAAGTTAATTATATCCATCAATGATAATCTTACTTGAATAATAATGTCATCTGTAATGTTCTTTGTAACTGTACATCCTTCCAAAATGCATAATTCGTCTGCTCATTATACACGACAGCGGCCGCCATGTTTACTTTCAGCAAGTTTGGATGAAGTGTCATTATTCGGTAAAATCTCAGTAAAAGTAATTTAAACGTATTTGATTGTCTAACTAATAATGTACAACCATTTTTGTAACCATGATGTATTTGTAACATGACGTTAATGCTGTGGAATCGCAGATAGTTCAAGGAACTATGTTGCGGCAGGTCGACCAATGCACTGTATCCATGAGCATGTATGACGTCCCAATGTGTGAAATGTTTACTCATTGTTGTTCGCTTTATAATTGTGTGATATATTCTGTCTTTGAAATCATCCGTTAAAGTTCACTAAAAGCAATTATTGTCTTTAATTATATCTATGTGCACATCAGATATATTCAGTTATTGAAACGTAAAATTTGCTAACAGTGAATCCCAATTGCACTGTTGTTCTGTCGACTGACCATATGAAATCTTGTTTTTCTCCGTAATTATAATGTGCATTTTAACACAGTAAAGTGCTATAAATTGCTTTTAAAAAAGCAATTAGTAACTGTAATTGCTCTCTTGATGCATGTTTGTTGTAAATGTCATTTGATGATTCCTTTGTACAAGCAGATCGCTTGTCCGAAATTCTCAGACATAACGTCATCTCTGATTGGCTAATTTCATAATCATGTGACCATTTGGCCTCTATATAAGCACGGCAGCTTTCAAATTCGGGTATTCACACTGACTGCTCTTGGTGACGAAACTGACAGGGCCAAATTTAGCAGACCAATAAGGTAAATATTTATGCTCACCAATAATGAATAAAGGCCTACTGGTTGATAACTAAGCTAAAGTAATACAGATGAAAGGCTAGAAATTTGGTAAAGAAAGCTTATGGTAAAGTTGTAAGAATAAGCTGTGCTATATTAGCCCTTCCATTGGTACACACATATAGGGATCTGCTTACATTAACCTTTTGTAATATTGTACACTGATTTTAATTAATTATTGAATAAATACCACCTTGTTGCCAAACTGAAGAAATATTTAGGCTGTTCTTATTGCATTTACTTAACCGTCCGGCTGTTACAAACTTTGTGTCAGAAGTGTGATGTTTTTTTAAAACATCCTGATACGAATCCAGTAAGTAAATACTTGTCAAAGTTAGGTTAGAATAGTTTAGCAACACAGTATGGAAGGTGGTGATATTGGAGTTTCTTCCCCTGATTCTGAGGTTTTAATCGAGACAAATCGAAACGCTCATGACGATTTTGTCCAAGGAGACCCTACTGTTGCTGAGGAGACAGGTGATGATTACCCTTGGGACTTGGGTGATTTATCGCCAGATCACAGAGACCGTGGAGATCTTCCATCATCTCCTAGACCTGTACGGAGTATATTACAAAGGAAGCGAGTACTCAATGATCGTGCAAATAACCTTAGCTTGCCATGAGGCCTGATGTGTATGATGGTACATCTGACTGGGACGAGTACTTTTCTCACTTTCTAAATTGTGCAGATCTCGGAGATTGGTCGGACCATCAGAAGTTTCTCACATTATCTGCAAATCTCAAAGGTTTAGAAAGAACCTTCTACATAAGTCTAGCTCCTTATGAAAAGTTTTCTTTTCATAAATTGGTGCTGAAAATGAACAATCGTTTCGGAAGTGAACGACAACAAAGTTTATGGTGAAACCGTTTGGAAATGAGGAGTCGTGAGCAAAATGAGTATGTAGCTGCTTTGGCAGATGACATTCGTCAAATGACAAAGGGAGCTTACAAACATTTGGACAATAGAGCTCAAGAGGCCATTGCTTTGAACCAGAGGTCATTATATGATTCCTTTGTACAAGCAGATCCCTTGTCCGAAATTCTCAAACGTAACGTCACCTCTGATTGGCTAATTCCATAATCACGTGACCACTTTGGTCTCTATGTAAGCGCGGCAGCTTTCAAATTCGGGTATTCACACTGACTACTCTTGGTGACGAAACTGACAGGGCCAAATTTAGCAGACCAATAAAGTAAATATTTCTGCTCACAAATAATGAATAAGGGTCTACCGATTGATAACTAAGCTAAAGTAATACAGATGAAAGGCTAGAAATTTGGTAAAGAAAACTTATGGTAAAGTTGTAAGAATAAGCTGTGCTATATTAGCCCTTCCATTGGTACACACATATAGGGATCTGCTTATACATAAACCTTTTGTAATATTGTACACTGACTTTATATGACATTTAATTAATCATTGAATAAATACCACCTTGTTGCCAAACTGAAGAAATATTTATTCTGTTCTTATCATATTTACTTAACCGTCCGGGTGTTACAATATGATAAATACAACTGAGTGGTGTACTTTCTTTTGCCTGTCACTGTATAATTGAACCGGTCCAGTGACAGACATATGGCATCAAAGTATATTAATGCATTTAGCGTAGTTAGTGAGTGTTTATTTCATGACTTAACTTCTCAACAAGATAGAATTAAATTCAAAACTAGATTTTCAGCATTCTACATTAACATTTCATCGATTTTACGCAAATAACATGATATTGATAGACCAGAATGTGAAAGAAAATGTGTACCGAAAAGAAACGCCCTTTTCATTTCGGTTTCAAATTAATCATGGTTCCTTATCGTAGATATATCGTTGTAGGCTTTAAAATCTCTGGACATTTACATCTGTCACATTTCTCTAAAGTGGTATTACACTGAATAAATAACTGCCTGAATATGAGTAATTGTAAATGTACAAGACTATCAATTTAACGATAGCCCGTTTTTTCTTCTTCTCTAAAACCAGTAAACCAGTAAGAATGTTGAAAATTGTATGATTTTCTAAGATATAATGCAATTATTCTACTATCAATAAAAAGTCACCATGAGAAATATTGACTCAGTAGACCTCAAACGATACAGCCCTCTTGAAAAACAAAATCAAACACAAACAATTGTATAATAATGACGTTTATAATTGAAAATTGCATGATCGTTTTTATTTTTGAATTGTCAGTTATTCATTTCAAAACATATTGTAGCCTATAAAATAACCAAACTGTATAATTGTAAGGAAGATGTTGTACATTACCTGTCTACGTACAGTAAGTGGTCACAGCCTCCAAACTGTGTTATATGTAACATCGCAAACCAGTGATAATCAATACATCATAAAAACAAATCGCTTTGATAAAGCATCATAGATTAACTTGTTTCCATCACTAATGACCAACGTAGCCAACAAGTGGAACTGCAAATAATATTTCATAAGCAACAATCATATCCATGTACGCATGGCATCATTATGCTTTAGTTTATCATGTTTATGTCCAGTCCTTGTGTGATTGTTATTATATGTATGTACTGGTGAGGTATTAACATAAGCAAAAGTTTGGTTCTTTACCGAACATATATGTTTAAAGAGCCATCAAGGATGTTAGTGTTTCAAATTAAAAATATTTTTTGGAAAATATACTTATAACGTCAATCGGCAGAAAAAAAACTTTTATCTACAACATGGCATATGTTAAAATAATTTCATATCACGACAATGTAATGCAATTTGGTTTCAAACAGAAGTACCACTTCGAGTAGCGCACGCTAAGGGTAACAGAATCCCCTTTTTTGTGTAAAACGTACTACACAAACAGTTAGCGCTTTCGAAGCGTGAAGGCTCGTCTCTAGCGCAAGTCACCATAACAACCCATGTGCTGCACTCTCTTTCAAGTTACCCTTGTCACACATTACTGAATGTGACGATTGCTTTACAAACAATGTTTCTAAATGTCATGAGAATATACAAATTATTGCCTGTTTAATGTACTTTTTATTGAGATAAGACAAGCAAATTATGACATATTTTTTACTCTCATTAATTATAAAATTCAAGAAAAATACCTAGTTGGGTAAAACAATTATTCCAATATATGATTGCTTTACAAACAATGTTTCTAAATGTCATGAGAATATACAAATTATTGCCTGTTTAATGTACTTTTTATTGAGATAAGACAAGCAAATTATGACATATTTTTTACTCTCATTAATTATAAAATTCAAGAAAAATACCTAGTTGGGTAAAACAATTATTCCAATATATGTAGCAAATACATAATTAAATGAAATGGTAAATAAATAACCGTCAACAAAATTTATATTTCGATTTCTTTCATTGCTCATAATTTTTTTTATTCTTTCGTGTCTTTGTTTACTGTGTGTGAGCTAGACAATAATGCTTTGCCATTGAAAATAATAGACTGGATCTATATTCAGACTGGAAAACACCTTTACTAATTAGTGCAATTTCTCGGTTTTATTTGGGGCGAAAATATCTATGAAAAATTAAGTGTATTTATTTCACGGAGATAGATTTTTTGAAAATTTTCGATATGTTCATCAACATACTTGATGGCTCTTTAACAATAAAGGTCGGAGTTTGCACATGAGATGAAGACGCTGCTGGCATTTGTTATATACAGCTTCAGTGTTAGACTTCCAGTTTAACTTAGAGTCAATGAAGGTTTCTAGGTACTTGTATTCAGACAGTCTCAACACGTTCACCTTTTATTATCTTTTGAAGCACGTCACTTGGGTTACTCCGAAAGTAAATTACAAGTACTTTGGTTTTAGAAACATTTAAAAGTAAGTGGTTGTCATCGCACCAAGTTGTGAAATTGTTTATATCATCTATAAAACATTCTTCACAAATTCTGTCATTTAATTTTCCAACAATTGCTGCATCATCTGCATCTGCAAACATCCCACTTAGACCTCGTTGCCCGTAGCAACTATTCATATTCATTATCGATATCAGGACTGTTTCGTCCAAACAATCCTGATGACCGTGACCCCTGCGACTCTACAATTCAAAATCCCCATTGGGCAAGGAGTCGGTTCAAAACATTTAAGCTTTCTGGACTTTTTAGCTCATCAGGCCTGAAAGGCCCCATTGGCTTTTATAAGGCATGGCATGGCATGGCGTTCTGCCATCCGTCCGTCTGTAAATGTTTCGCTTTTTTCAACTTCTCAAGGTTTTTAAGGTCGTAACCCCTTTGACCCTATTTTGGGTCATGGGGTCGCTAAATCTAGAATTTAGAATCCCCTTCAGCCAAGGAGTCTGTACATAAAATTTCAACTCTAGTCATTGGGACTGGAGAAGAAGATGAGGAGCCTGTACAAAACATGTCACCTTTCTGGACCTTTTGGTTCTAGAGAAAATGAATGAAGTTTTTAAGGTCGTGACCCCTTTGACCCTATTTGGGGTCATTGGATCAGCAAATCTTCAATTTAGAATCCTCTTCAGCCAAGGAGTATGTTCATAACATTTCAGCTCTCTAGAGTTATTGGTTCTGTAAAGAAGTCGAAAAAGCGAAAAGTTTACGGATAGATGGCCTGATGAGCTAAAATGTGTATCTTTACAGGACATTTAGAAGAATGTAACATAACCATCATCACATTCAGTAATGTGTGACGAGGGCCGAACAGTTGAGATGAACGAGATTCGCATGGATTGTAAATGGGACTTGTAAATTGACATGCCCACATGCCTCAGAAATGATTGTTGTGTTGTACATTTTATGCAATAATGGAAAATCTGTTTATATGACTCAGGATTCTACTAACGCACGTTAAATTTAAGGGTAATGTCTTTGAACTCAAATTTCATTGGATTGTTGTGATATGAAAATTGACATGTAGCAGATAAAAGATTTCTCTAGCGATTGATATCATTAAAGTATGTTTTCGACCAATAATGTTGTTTATTACCCATATTGTTGAAAATAATCGAGTTAATAGTTTCGATACGAGCACATGTGCACATATCAGGTTTGCCTAGCAACCATTGTTTCACAACGATTTCCCGTATTAAAGTAATATGACACACTTCCTCGCTTTATAATATCTATATACGACACACTAACATACTTGATGACTCTATTAAAGGTACATCCATTGTGTTGTTGGGGGTCAAATATGCCAAACGTTATAAATGGTCTTACTTTTTCGAGAAGTACCAACTGTTACCGAAAACTACCAATTTAATGATACTCTACTTAGTATATTGACGATATGAAGGTAAAAGTATCGATTTCTGATCGAAAACCAGACAATGCACCGCATGTGGCGTGCGCCAATGAGTCAAACGTAATTTTGGAATCTTATTTAAACCAGACAAAATAACAAATTTGGGTTGAAACTGTTTTTATAGGTCATATAACTACTGTGCATGTAAATAGGACGTGTACTTTCGGTTTCTGCACATGCATAATGATGTTACTCGATTATAATTGGAAATAATTATGATATATTTGGCGATTGGGGATGAATATGCAAGCTGGGTGAATTTGTTTGTATTGTAAACAGCACATATTGTGTGTTGGAACGTATTAAAGCCAAATAAAATTTTATGAAACACAATGAATGCTTATTTGTTTCCTCGATTCTGATTGGTTGACGATAATGTTAGAAATATATCAATATATATAGAATGTTATGTTCAGGGTTGGCATTTTACTGCCAAAGGCAGGGTGATGCAGACTAGGTATGAACTATCTCTAGGTCAGAAACTGAATGGAAACTTAAAGAGCCATCAAGGATGTTGATGAACATATCGAAAAATATCCAAAAATCTATCTCCGTGAAATAAATACACTTAATTTTTCCAAAAAAAGTTCAACCTAAAATAAGCCGAGAAATTGCATTAATCAGTAAAGGTGTTTTCCAGTCTAAATATACATCCAGTCTATTATTTTCAATGGCAAAGCATTATTGTCTAGCTCACACAGAGTAAACAAAGACACGAAAGAATAAAAAAAATTATGAGCAATGAAAGAAATCGAAATATAAACTTTTTTGGCCGTTATTTAATTTCCATTTCATTTAATTATGTATTTGCTACAGATATTGGAATAATTGTTTTACCCAACTAGGTATTTTTCTTGAATTTTATAATTAATGAGAGTAAAAATTTGTCATAATTTGCTGGTCTTATCTCAATAAAAAGTACATTAAACAGGCAATAATTTGTATATTCTCATGACATTTAGAAACATTGTTTGTAAAGCAATCGTCACATTCAGTAATGTGTGACAAGGGTAACTTGAGAGACACGTGCAGCACATGGGTTTACGTTGTTATGGCGACTTGCGCTAGAGACGAGCCTTCACGCTTCGGAAGCGCTAACTGTTTGTGTAGTACGATTTACGCAAAAAAGGGGATTCTGTTTATATGATTCTATTTATCAGATACCCGTAGCGCGCGCTCCTCGAAGTGGTACTTCTCTTTGAAACCAAATTGCATTACATTGTCGTGATATGAAAATTATTTAACATATGCCATGTTGTAGATAAAAGATTTCTCTGGCGATTGACGTTATAAGTATATT
Source organism: Gibbula magus (assembly GCA_936450465.1). NCBI lineage: Eukaryota > Metazoa > Mollusca > Gastropoda > Trochida > Trochidae > Gibbula > Gibbula magus. Next base: position 60,309,175 of record OW388293.1, on the reverse strand, counting down.
TTCCAAAAATTATTGTTAATTTGAAAAACTAACATCCTTGATGGCTCTCGACAAGAGAAGATATATCTAGATATCAAAGAATGCAATAAAGGCTGTGTATAAATAAACTTTAGAGTCCTGTAGTTCTCTACAGAGAATATGAAGCCCACATTCAGCTAAATGTACAACCTGGCTCTAAAGCAAACTTTTCAAAGGAATGTACACTCTGTAAAAAGCACTGCTTTGTTGTAATAAATGAGTGTTGTCTTGTGTTGTAGTTTTTTATTTATTCAATATTTGATTGGCATTTGAGGAACTAATGATATACATTCAGTTATTCGTTCACCATTCTGATGACGTTTAATGATGTCGATTTTTTACAAAAACTTGTAGAATAAAACATAGCAGAGAGCATAAATGCATTATGCTCCCTGGTATATTTTTATTCAACAATAAAGCATGCCAACTTGTCTTCTATTTCTTAAATAAAATATTAATAATTACTTGGGACAACGTCCTTTAGTCTCTTTATTGACTGAGGTCACAGGTTCAACAAATCTACAATTTAAAATCCCCATTGGCAAAGGAACCTGTACAAATCATTTCAGCTTTCTAGACCTTTTGGTTCTAGAGAAAATATAATTTGGGGTCATGGGGTCACTAAATCTACAATTTAGAATCCCCTTCAACCAAGGAGTCGGTACATAAAAGTTCAGCTCTCTAGAGCTTTTTGTACTGGAGAAGAAGATGAAAATAGGTATTTATGGCATGACCCCAGTGACCTGTAAAATTTAAGCTCTCTAAGTCACTGGTTCTGGAGAATGAAATAAAAACAGTATTGAAGAGATTTACAAAAATAGAGCCATGGCCTCTGTAGCTCACCAGGGTTTATATTGTTTAATGATGAAGACTGAAATCTATTTTTAGGTCATGGCTTGAGGCCTTTATTTGGGGCCCAACATCTACAATTTAGAATCCCCATTAGCTAAAAAGTCTGCACACAATACTACAGCCTTCTAGGTACATTTGTTCTGGAGAAGATGAAAATAGGTTTTTAGGTCATGGCCTGAGAGGCCTTTATTTGGGGCCCCAGGCCAGGGTCACTAAATCTACAATTTAGAATCCCCATTGGCCAAGGAGTCTGCACACAACTTTTCAGCTCTCTAGACCTTTTGGAACTGGAGAAGAAGATGAAAATAGGTTTTTAAGGATGTGACCCCGGTGACCCCATTTGGGCCTGATGAGCTAAAAAGGAAAGTCATGGTCAGTCAAAGAAGTCCTCAACATCAATGTTTGGGTCCAGAAGGTGTTCCTTGAAGGGGCTGAGGTCCATGCAGTTGAGAATGAGGTTCTCAAAAGTCTCTTCCATGTCTGTCTCTCCAATGAGCACTGCACCCTTCATGCGACCTTCCTGCAGAACAACCTTCACATACTCCTCACCTGTAGCAAAACACAGTCATATTATATTACATGTAGAGACACACAATCAGATTATATTACAGTAGAGACACACAATCAGATTATATTACATGTAGAGACACACAGTCAGATTATATTACATGTAGAGATACACAATCAGATTATATTACATGTAGAGACACACAATCAGATTATATTACATGTAGAGACACTCAATCAGATTATATTACATGTAGAGACACACAATCAGATAATATTACATGTAGAGATACACAATCAGATTAAATTACAGTAGAGACACACAATCAGATTATATTACATGTAGAGACACACAATCAGATTATATTACATGTAGAGACACACAATCAGATTATATTACATGTAGAGACACACAATCAGATTATATTACATGTAGAGACACACAATCAGATTATATTACATGTAGAGACACACAGTCAGATTATATTACATGTAGAGATACACAATCAGATTATATTACATGTAGAGACACACAATCAGATTATATTACATGTAGAGATACACAATCAGATTATATTACAGTAGAGACACACAATCATATTATATTACATGTAGAGACACACAATCAGATTATATTACATGTAGAGACACACAATCAGATTATATTACATGTAGAGACACACAATCAGATTATATTACATGTAGAGATACACAATCAGATTATATTACATGTAGAGACACACAATCAGATTATATTACATGTAGAGACACACAATCAGATTATATTACATGTAGAGACACTCAATCAGATTATATTACATGTAGAGACACCCAATCAGATTATATTACATGTAGAGACACACAATCAGACTATATTAAATGTAGAGACACCCAATCAGATTATATTACATGTAGAGACACACAATCAGATTATATTACATGTAGAGACACACAATCAGATTATGTCACATGTAGAGACACACAATCAGATTATATTACATGTAGAGATACACAATCAGATTATATTACATGTAGAGTCACCCAATCAGATTATATTACATGTAGAGACACACAATCAGATTATATTACATGTAGAGATACACAATCAGATTATATTACATGTAGAGACACACAATCAGATTATGTCACATGTAGAGACACACAATCAGATTATATTACATGTAGAGACACACAATCAGATTATGTCACATGTAGAGACACACAATCAGATTATATTACATGTAGAGATACACAATCAGATTATATTACATGTAGAGACACACAATCAGATTATATTACATGTAGAGACACCCAATCAGATTATATTACATGTAGAGATACACAATCAGATTATATTACATGAAGAGACACACAATCAGATTATGTCACATGTAGAGACACACAATCAGATTATATTACATGTAGAGACACTCAATCAGATTATGTCACATGTAGAGACACACAATCAGATTATATTACATGTAGAGATACACAATCAGATTATATTACATGTAGAGACACACAATCAGATTATATTACAGCAGAGATACACAATCAGATTATATTACATGTAGAGACACACAATCAGATTATATTACAGTAGAGATACACAATCAGATTATATTACATGTAGAGACACACAATCAGATTATGTCACATGTAGAGATACACAATACATATTATATCACATGTAACAGTCATAATATGACTGTGTATCGCTACAGGAGATATAGTACATTGTATATCACCTGTAACAAGTCATACTATACCACCTGTAGTGATACACAAATTCATAATACATCATCTATAACAACAGTCATATTATATCACCTGTGGCAACAGTCATAATATATCACCTGTACCAATACAGTCATATTGTATCTCACCTGTAGTGACACAGTCATATTATATTACCTGTAACAACACAGTCATATTATATCACCTGTAGCAACAGTCATAATATATATCACCTGTGCTGATACAGTCATATTATATCTCACCTGTAGTGACACAGTCATATTATATTACCTATTACAACACAGTCATATTATATCACCTGTAACAACGCAGTCATATCACTTGTAGTAAGGAAAAGATTAAGATATCAAATACTAAGGCATTGCCAAGTCATCAAATTTAAATCTTATCATAAAATTTCATTATAAAAATAGAGCCATGGACTCTGTTGCTCATCAGAGTTTATAGTGTTTCTTGTTGAAGACTGAAACAGATTGTTCTCTAGATAAAGTACAATCCCTTCATATGACCTTGAAACATTCCATGATCAACAAAATTGTTTAGTGTCGGTGCATAAAGAAAACAGGACTTGAAACTACATTTTGAAGAAATTGGCTGTCAAAATATTAAGATTCCTGAAAAATCTTTTAGGTCTCTTTGACCCGGAGAAAATTATGAAAATAGAGCCATGGACTCTGTAGCTCAATAAGATTTCATTGATTTACTATCTAAAGTTGAATATTTAAGTTATTTAAGTTACTGTTTACAAGTAAAAAGATAGGTTCTTAGATCATGACCACTGTGACCCCATTTGGGGTCACGGGGTCACAAAATCTAAAATTTAGAATCTCCATTGGTCAAGGAGTCTGCACACAACTTTTCAGCTCTCAAGACCTTTTGGAACTGGAGAAGAAGATGAAAAATGTTTTGAAGGATGTGACCCCTGTGACCCCATTTGGGGTCATGGGGTCACGAAATCTACAATTTAGAATCCCCATTGGCCAAGGAGTCTGCACACAACTTTTCAGCTATCTAGACATTTTAGAACTGGAGAAGAAGATGAAAATGGGTTTTTAAGTATGTGACCCCTGTGACCCCATTTGGGGTCATGGGGTCACGAAATCTACAATTTAGAATCCCCATTGGCCAAGGAGTCCCACATAAAATTTCAGCTCTGTAGTCATTGGTTCTGGGGAATAAGTTGAAAAGGCGAAAAGTTTACGGACGGATGGACAGACAGATGGACGGACGCCGGACACCATGCCATGCCATAAGCCCATCGGGCCTTTCAGGCCTGATTAGCTAAAAATAGGATTTTAAGCCATTAGAGCCCCTTATTTGGGACACAGGGTCACCAAAACTACAATTTAGAAGTCCCATTGGCTAAAGAGTCTGCACACAATATTACAGCCTCCTAGGTCTTTTCATTCTGGATAAGAAAATGAAAATACGTTTTTTGGTCATGGCCTGTGAGGCCCTTTTTGGGGGGCCAGGGTCACCAAATCTACAATTTAGAATCCCATTGGCTAAAGAGTCGGCACACAATATTACAGCCTTCTAGGTCTTTTTGTTCTGGAGAAGATGAAAATACGTTTTAGGTCATGGCCCGTGAGGCGCTTATTTGGGGCCAAGGAGTCTGCACATAAAATTTCAGGTCTCTAAATTTATTGGTTCTGGAGAAGAAGTTGAAAAAGCGAAAAGTTTACAGACAGAAGGACTATTGGATGGACGGATGGACAGACGCCGGACACCATGCCATGCTATAAGCCCATCGGGCCTTTTCAGGCCTAATGAGTTAGTTATAGACCTTTGCATTCTATTGTTTTAATTCTTATTTGTATTCTTGAAACATTACAGCCGAGGAGTCCGTATATAAAATTTCAGAGATCTAGAAACATTGGGACTGGAGAAGAAGATGAAAATAGCTTTTTAGGTTATGACCCCTGTGACCCATATTTGGGGTCACAGGGTCACCAAATCTACAATTTAGAATCCTCTTCAGCCAAGGACATAAATTTTCAACTCTCTAGAGTCATTGGTTCTGGAGAAGAAGTCGAAAAAGCAATGGAGTTTATGGACATACAGGCAGACGGTTGGACGGACCCCATGCCATGCCATAAGCCCATCGGGCCTTTCAGGCCAGATGAGCTAAAGGTTGAATTATCGGTCAGATTCTTAGCTTTTGAAATGTAGTCAAGTGTGAAAAATACGTATCTACAATATGCAATTTTTGTGAAGTTAAGTAGTCTTGCTGGAGCATAACTTTTTCTAGTTTCATCAAAAGTAGGACAACGAAAAATAAAGTGAAATTCATGGACATGGTGAGTCTTATAATCTACATGTTCTATTTTCTCTTGGGGTATTATTCCAACCAAATCTCATGTAGCTACTTCCTTAGTGTAACACTTAGACTCTGAAATTATTTTGTTTTAAATATTGAAAAGGAGCCTTTTTTAAAAATGATATTTCTTACAGTCTCCTTTTCAATATTTTATAAAATAGAGCCATGGGCTCTGCAGCTCTTGAGGTCCTACCATACATATATACTGTAGAAAAAGGGTCAAAAAGGGTCAAAACGCGCCAAAACAGAAACGCCCATTACAAAAACGCGCCGAAAGGAAAGAAAGAAAGAAATGATAAATCGCAAAGAGTGTCACGGTTATGAGTTGGTTTCATGTTTATAAATTAATGATATATGTATTGACAACACATAACACACAACACAACTATTTTCCAGTAACCTGCCATTTCCGCAGTCCTTTAGATCGACAATTCACACAACCATGTCAATAGGTCAAATGACGCATACAATTTATCAAATGCCTCAAAAGGTCGAGATTTCTATCAATCTCCCACTTCAATAATCATATTAATCAAGTTAATACAATGGATTTTGTTTAAAACTTCAAATGTAAAATTGTTGTGTAATCAAACTGGAGTGACCCTCCTATATATCAACACAAGACAAATGGACGTGTGTTGTCTGTTGATAAGAAATGAAGGATGACGGTGTGGAGTTGTTTAAACTTCAAGAAAACAGCTTGATTTGGAGAAATATGAATCATGATGTACATTATTTACATGAGTAAGAGAAAAATAATACTGACGCGTTTTGACCTGGGGCATTTGGTATGGGGCGTTTCGGTTTTGGCGCGTTTTGACCCAGAAGCCATATATAAGGACAAATCTAACACATCAAATAATATTCGATAACTCATGTGGTTTTTTTGTGGTTTGGACAAATTTACAAAGTTCAACATGTTTTTCTTTTAATACAGGTTTCCTAATAACCTAAAAATAACCAAAAGTGTTACACCACCTATACATGTGTGAGATTTCAAAGGTCCATATTGCTGTAACTATAGTGACGGTTCGTTAAAAGAGTCATATTAAACTAGATTAGCGTTTGCGGGACACCGCAAAAGCAGAGCAGCTCCGAAACTTAGGGTTTCGCCTTTCCCTGTTCCGCCTTCTCGTCAGCATCAATAAAATGGGAATTCTTTTTAACAAAAACTTTTTCATTATTCGAGTTATTACTAATCATCACTGGGGTCACTTTTCACAAGTTTGTTCTTAAAAAATATTTCTTCTTTCAAAATTTGATCAAAGGATTAACGTGGCCTTAACCAATATCTCATGACCTTGACCTTTGACCTTCAAGGTCACACCATCAATGAACACTTTTCATAGCGTATAACAACATGCAATGACTCAAAGTTCATAGTTAAAATACGGCATATTCACAAAAGCATGCTTAAGTTTTAACCTCACTGTGACCTTGACCTTTGCCAGATTTTAGCGAAAACATTTTTCTAATCTTGGTCTTTCTCCATAGTTCAAATATACCAAATAAGAGCACAAAAAAAGTTTGAAGTTATCATGTTTACAAGGATTTTTTTTAGCAATTTCAGAACTTGTGACCTTGACCTTTGACCTTGAATATGAACATGTCAAAGTAATTCCCCAGGGGCATAAGTAAGAAGTTATGGATATGAGGTGTTGATACCTCCTTGGAAAGAAGTTAATTAGTTATTTCAGAACTGGTGACCAAGACCCTATCTCGTGACCTTGACCTTTAAAATTCAAGGTCACACAATCAGTGATCACTTTTCATTGTGTATCACAATCATGCAATGATTCAAAGTGTTAATAGTTCAAATAAGACATTTTCGCAAAAGCATGATTAAGTTGTGACCTCGCTATGACCTTGACCTTTGACAGATGTTAGCGAAAACCTTTACAAATCTTGGCCTTTCTCCATAGTTGATAAACACCAAAGAAGAGCCTGATAGCACAAATATTTTTCAAGTTATCGTGTTTACAAGGATTTCTTTTAGCAATTTCAGAACTTGTGACCTTGACCTTTGACCTTGAATATGAACATGTCAAAATAATTCCCCAGGGGCATAAGTAAGAAGTTATGGATATGAGGTGTTGATACGTACCTCCTTGAAAAGAAGTTAATTAGTTATTTCAGAACTGGTGACCAAGACCCTATCTCGTGACCTTGACCTTTAAAATTCAAGGTCACACAATCAGTGATCACTTTTCATTGTGTATCACAATCATTTAATGATTCAAAGTGTTAATAGTTGAAATAAGACCTTTTCGCAAAAGCATGGTAAGTTGTGACCTCGCTATGACCTTGACCTTTGACGTATGTTAGCGAAAACCTTTTCAAATCTTGGCCTTTCTCCATAGATGATATACACCAAACAAGAGCCTGATAGGACAAATATTTTTCAAGTTATCGTGATTACAAGGATTTTTTTAGCGAGTTCAGAACTCGTGACCTTGAACTTTGACCTTGAATGTGAACATGTCAAAAAAATTCCCCAGGGGTATAAGTTAGAAATTATGTCTATGAGTTCTCAAAACCTTCTAGGAAAAAAGTTATAGCCAATACAAAACGCGGCGGCGGCGATGGAAACTGCGCAAAAACTGATAGCAGCTCCGACTTTAGTCAGTGGAAATGGAATTGCACACATTAAAATAACCAATATTCACCTTCTGTTCTCAACATAACAATACTTATTTTCTGACATCAATTAACCAAAATTGTAACACTGCATATCAAACAAATGAAGTGAAACTATCTTTTAAGTTTATAATTCTATCATATATCATATCATATCATACACTTATTTTTACTGTCACTTAGTCCCCAATATATATCAAAGAATAAATTTAACATTTCAAATGATATGGCATTGTTCTGCAAGACAGTCGGGCAGGTGGCCAGCACATGTTACCTGCCAGTCTTCATAGTTGCCTGCCCAAATCAAAAACTTCTAATTTAAAAAAGAGAGGGTTTCATCAGCTGTCAGTCTGACTCAGTCACAGTAGCCATTTTTATCCACTTGAACTGACTTTAAAAAACAAAAGGTGTAGTGTGTTGTTAATTCTTTTAAACATTTTGTTAAATATCTGTTATTCAGGTTGTTTTCATCTATTGAAATTTAACTTAATTTCAACTCTCAGCATAACTATTACTAATTCTACATTTTGACATCAAGATTAATGCAAATAGTTCTTCAGTTGGTGATTAGATATTCTTAAATCATAATTCAATTATCTGCAGATTTTAAATATATTACCTTAAACAGTATGATATATAAATACACTTAGATCAATTCATCAAATGCCTATTGTAAATATTTTAAATTTTTGATCTGACAATTATTGTTCATGCGTTAATGTAAATTTCAAAAGTCTGATGACAATAATCAACACAGTGTGAATGTTGTGTGAAAACATTTTTTAATATAATTTGATGAATTTCAAATTCAATCATGTTAATTTTATCATTAATTCCTAATACTGGATATCATTTATAAAATAGTTTATGTGTCATTTCAGAATTTGAATTAGTTTTTACAATTCTGTGACTGGGTGACATAAGCAAATTCATTTGAATTGAATCTAAATGATAATACCGGTAATAATAATACCTAACTGTGTCGATCTTCAAGCTGAGACAGGAAATGTCAATCATTTGTTTACAGAATTCCATGAACTGTGCCGGAACAATCTATTATAGTGAAGGGGGTACATTATTATATATTGCCGAATGACTTGTGATTTATATTGAAAATATAAGACTATCATCATGGTTTATCTATTAGTATTGTTTTTTTTCTCCAAAGTATCTAAAACGCAAACTATTATAAACATAAGAAACAAATGTTCTGAGAAGATGGTTTACTCTATCTTTCAAAGTTGGCCCCTCCCTAAATAGGCTGGCCCTTTCATGAAGCAAGAAAATTTGCTGTAACTCTGATGCTGTGTTATTGTTTCTACTTGATTTTCATATTATCTATTAGTAACAAATATGGTCATGACAAAGTGATATTGCTTTTGAATATTGTTGAAATATTCACTAAGCTCAAATTCTAAAAATAGATCGGAAAATCCCATGCCAGTTTCAATGTAATTATATACATGCAGGTCGTTCTTAAATATATATATATATATGTGCATTACCACCAGTGATCGAAACAACGGTCAGACAGTCGGGCTGGGGGAGAAATTTTCAAGCCAGCCCGACAGAAAATGTACAAAATAAGATCCCTCTAGGTGCAAGGTACCTCCCACCAACATTTCAGTTTTTGGGGTGAAAGATTGAAAAGTTTACGGACGACGGACGACGGACGACGGACAACAGCCCATGCCATAAGCACAGCTGGCCTTTCAGGCCTGATGAGCTAAAAATGGTGATATTTTCAGAGTCTGAGTGTAAGACCATAACTACTTCTTATCTTATCATTTCATCACAAGTCATATTTATTTCACATATCTCATATAAAATAAACAATTCTTTAATTTCTCTTCAATTTATTCCTTTGTGGCCTGTCACAATATTCAGTTAACAGCTAAAAATTCAAAGTCTAGTAGCGACCTTGAAAATAAGGTCCAGGTCACCCAAATCTACTGGTGTCTGCATTTTCCCCTAATGAAGACCGGGACCAAATTTGAAGACTCTAGGTGCAGCAATTCATGAGATATCTCACTAACAAGAAACGGGACAGACGTACGGAGCTGAATACCATGTCTCCCGATCCTCACGTGGAGGCAGCAGAGGACAACAACCAGCCTAGTACCCTCTTGAAGTTAAAAGTTGTACAACAAATCTTGTGCCAGTACTGGCTTCAGAATTTAAATGACGTATAACGAACAAGTGCTTGCTCGAGGATATTGACACTACAATTAAAGAGAGAAGGTTTAAACATAACTGTGCTTGATCAATGATAACTTGCCTTTTGTCATCCTGAGCAGCAGTTCATGGTCCCCCTGCAGACCCTGAGCATTGTATCTCCCAAGCAGCACCACCTGCACACAATACAATGCCTTATAATGCTCTGCAGCTTATCAGGATTAGCATCTTCATGTAACAAAGATGTTATACTGAAAACTTTAGCTTCCTAGTCAACATGTTTTGGAGAAAAAGTTGTTAAAGGTTTATGGGTAATGTCTGCCAAACCTACCCTATAAAATATATTTTATGTATTTATCTAACTCCATATAGTAATAAAAACAACAACAAATATACATAATAACAAGAAAAAAGTGAGCATGGCTCACATACCCCCGCCATCCGCTATCCGTCCATTGAGAATTATAGATGTGAAGGTTACTATGTTTAAAAAATAGCTTCAAGCATCATAATATTGTCCAAAATAAATTTAGGAACTGACTGTTATTACAGATTTCATTCACCCAGATGTAATATTTTTCAGGTAACTTAACTCCGTAAAAAATAATATTTCGGAACTGGACTGTGAACTCGATGAAGAGTATCATCTGGACTACCTACATGTAACATTTCATTCACCTAGATGTAATAGTTTCCGAGAAAACTTGTCCCAATTGGAGCATCACAGCTCTTTTGGTACAAAGTTCAATTTCGGATTCAAGGGCCATAACTCCGTAAAAAATAATATTTCGGAATTGGTTTTCGAACTCGATGAAGAATATCATCTGGACTACCTCAATATTAAATTTCATTCTCCTAGATGTAATAGTTTCCGAGAAAACTTGTCCCCATTGGAGCATCACAGTTCTTTTGGTACCAAGTTCAATTTCGGATTCAAGGGCCATAACTCCGTAAAAAAATAATATTTCAGAACTGGTTTTCAAACTCGATAAAGAGTATCATTTGGACTACCTCCATATTAAATTTCATTCACCTAGATGTAACAGTTTCCGAGAAAACTTGTCACCATTGGAGCATCACAGTTCTTCTGGTACTATGCTCAATTTTGGATTCAAGGGCCATAACTCCGTAAAAAATAATATTTCGGAACTGGAACTTCGTACTCGATAAAGAGTATGGTCATGAGTACTCACAACCAAAATTTCATTCACCTAGGTTGAACAGTATCCGAGAAAACTTGTCCCCATTGAACACAATAAAACTAAGTCCAAAAAGTGACGTTTCCATGGAAACGACAAAAAATATCAATCTCAGAAAATTGAAATTTGTCTGTGCGCGATCGGAAGAACATGGTTAACAACTGTACAAAGTTTGTTGATGTACCTTTGACGGTTTTTGAGAAAATTGACCAGACGGACGGACGGACTGACCGCTATATACCCCCGCTTACTTTGTAGGGGGGGTATAACTACAAAAGTATTTTTATTTCGTGATTGTAAACAATGAGTTGACATCAATATTTCTGCATGCAACATCGTGAGTTGTGTCTCTTGGCAACTTCAGAATTTCTTCTTCTGAAACATAGCCCCTGCGTATAAGTCAACCACCTTCTTTGCCCCCTATTTTCTGGTATCACAAACTCGTCTCAAACACAGTAATACATGGTATATTGAATTGGAGGTATAATAATCTTTTTTTTAGAACACTTGCTCCATTGTACGCATATCTGCCAATTCCCCTGCCAATAGACCGATCCATTAAGACCCGCCTCTAATAACCTGTATTTGAAGTCTGTCTATCTCTATCTCCAGAAAATGTCACGGTTAGAGGAAGAGCACCCAGTAGTCTATCAACAATTCTGTTGTTCGAACATCAGACAGGGCATGGGCAGGTCTCTCTGTGGATCTTGTCATAGAACAGTGTCTTATGCGCAGTATCAAAACAACTGGTGGTTTAACAAGAGGGTGAGGATTCACATAAGCTCAGAGACTCATATGGGTCATGTCTACTCCAGCTTGTGCTGAGGTGAACCGTTCAATGCAAGAACTGACTCAAGCTGTATATACAACCAGTGACCAGCATAAAGAATGCACAAATGCCAGAATCACCAAGGACATGATGCAGAGATCATTCTGAAACATCTGACCGAAATGGATCCCTTTGGAGAAGATTGCACTCTTAGAAATATTGCCACTGGTGTGGTTGCTCATCCAACAGTGAATGTGCTGGATGCGAAGTCAGTTGGTGATAAGATTGTGCAGTCTATGGTGGGTACATGTGTGGCTGATCACTCATTTCAGAGGAAAAATCAGGCAGTGACAATGGATATGAAGTTAACAGTAAAGATGAAAGGAGAAGAGATTCAAGTAGATCCTCACCTTCTGTTCCAACGACTAGTGACCGCAGGTAATAAGTGATGTGATCTCTCCGAAGTTTCATTTCCAACAGCTCTGTTTGATACGAAAACTGTCATGAGACTTGCTAAGAAATCATCTCTTGCGAATGCTTTCTGGCCATTACTTTCTGCAGAGTTGTTAAGGCCAAACAATGAAGAAATCAGATATGTTCTTGATGGAATTGCTTTACTTCATAGAATTCCATGGACCAAAGACACGTGGTTGTCTATTTGTGGACAGTAAG